>CM046952.1:68642446-71042446 GCA_025698515.1 Gossypium sturtianum
GCTACGTAATACAAGAAACCAATAATTCATAAAAATTTTAATCAAAGATTAGTAACAAGTGACGGCATCGCCGCATGCGAACAATGATGCAGACTTTCACCATAGTATACTATGCTTATTTTAACTTTAGAATTAGATGCGCATGGAAAAGCATAGTGGTGCAGACTGGGTAGTAATGACATTAATAGTTAGTTCAAAAATTTCGAGGATGAATTTAAGGGGGTAGAATCAGTAATATCTCCAAATTTTTGGGCCTATGCGCTTAATGGGTGGATATGTTTAATGTACACTTAAGTGTTAGGGGTCCAAATTGGGCTCAGGTTTAGGTAGGGGGGCCTCTGATTAAAATTATCCTGCTTAAGTATTATAGGGTTTAAAAAAGGTAGTATCTATGGGGTTTAAAATACTAGAAGCATTTCTGTGGTCTAATCTTAGGAGGTGACGTCACACAAGGGAGTAAGGGGGCCCACCTCTAAGTTTCATGGGAGCCCAAATTTTTACACTGCTAACTAGCAATTTCTGGCCATTAGGATTAGGTGGAGTGGATGGCAACAAGGCTAAAATTTAGGGTTTTAATGTTTAAAATATGTGGATAATAAGCAGATAAAGCTATTATTTAGGAATTTATTTTATGATAATACATAAAGGCTAAAATTTAGGATTTTAATGATTAAAATATGTGGATAATATGTCCGATAAAGGAGCGAGAGAGTTAGAGATAATTAAGTCTCTTTAGATGAGCTAGTAGATTAGAAAGATAAAAGTTGAGAAAAGATAGATTTTATCTGCAAGGCTAGTGGAGTGCCGTAAATTTCTATAAACAGGGGGATGGTCTCATTGATTCTCGCATTTAAACCCTAATTTCTTCTTTCATTCTGTGCCAAAATTTTTAGCCTTTCCTCTATAATTTCTTTCTTCAATTTCTTCAAAAGCCAAACCTCTCCTTTCACTCTCTTCTCCATTTTTTCTCTGAGCTTCACTTTCTCAAAAGTTTAAATATCCACAGGGGCTTTTCTACTCATCCCATTTGTGAGAATAGTTCTATTCTTCCGGCATTTAATCTTTTCCTTTGGCATTGTCGAATCTTTCTCTCTAGTGCTAGCTTCTAATCCCCATGTTACAAGCGACTCGTTGCTTCCCTGTAATGCTCTACTTTCGGTTTTTAAAAGGCAAAGCCTAAAAGCTAATAGTTTAATGGTTCTGGCGTTGGGTAGCATTCGAGATTTGAAGGCTAGAAACTTGGTCGTCTAGATCTAAAAGCTGAAAATCATTAGTCTCTAATTTTGGGGATTTCAAGTGTAAGGAGATCTATTGATTTTATGTGAAAATTTGGGATTTACTAACCTTGTATCGGATTATAGAGGCCACTTTCGTGATTTTCCGGCTTTTTGGCTGAACCAAGTTATAAATCCGGATAGCAAGGATACCGACTAAGAGTTTAGTATCATGACAACAGGTGTGTAATACTTCCCCTCACCATCTAGATCTGATTATTAGTGTATGCTCATAAGTTTATATGTTGTGATAAATACCGATATCTCGGTTTTAAATGTTGGAAGCTGAAAAAGGTAAAAGCAAATCACCGTGTCGTGCTGAATGTTTGACTTTATATGATAAAAGCATATTGATTTTATGACTACATGGGTTCAGGTTGATGAAAGGAGGAAGTTATACGTTTTATGTGTAATGTTTATACCGTGATCTCGTTATATGTTGTAGCGGCCAACGCCGCGGATCCGTTATAAGGGCTTCGCCATAATATGTTGATGAGCGCATGACCGCCATCTTGGCGTGTAGCGGTGTGGGTCGATTGTAGAAATCCCCAATGGTGTTAATGGCTGGTACGGGGCATGTAGCGGATGGAAACCTAGGCAAACGGGTTGGGCATTGCATATTATTTGTTATTTCTTTTTTTATAAATGGAATTATTAACTGCTTTTATGGGCCTAAGGCTAAAAATCTCATGGTGCATGAGGTTGCACATACCGAGTCTCGCAACTCACCCCTATTAATTAACCTTTTAGGTGATACCTCTAGTGCTTCTGGATCGGCCGAGAGGAACGCAAGGTGGTCATGCAAAGACCAATGGATCCAAAGAAAAAGTCTCAAGTTAATACTTTATATTTTTAATTAATGGATTTTAAATCTCGTTGTAATAAGGCTATGGGCCACTAGTTTATGTTTTGTTTTATTTTGGGCTTTAATTACTTTTAGTTATTTAAGTTCTTATTGAACTAATGTATCTATTTAAATTTGGGTTTTTAATTTATAAAGGCATATTTTTATTTAAACTATCAACTATTAAATTTCTCTCAATAAGAAGATAAACTTTAGAAAAAATATTTTCTAGAAAATACGACATGTTCTTCCAAAATTTTCTTAGTGACATACCAGATCCGGTCAAGGTGTTTAGCCTGGGCCGGGTGTGTGTTACAACAGGTGGGCAAAGAAATCCAGGTCCCCGATTCTTATTTAAAACCCCCTTTCTTCTCACTTTCTCCCCAAATTCTTCTTCTCCCAAAACCCCACCACCACACCCCCTCTCTTTTCTCTACTATCTTCTCACTTCATTTTTTATTTCCTTCCTCATTCTTTTTCTTTCACCATCCTCACCACCATCTCCATGTCGAAGAAGTTGGAAGGATTCCTAGCACAGTTTCCCATGCGAGACCGATCTACATAAGTTAATGCCGGCCCGCTTCATTAACTCGACAGACAAGGACTTTGAGTCCATTTATTTTTCTTTTCTTTTCTCTTCTCCTTTATTTTCCTTCCTTTTATCTTTCTTGTCTTTAATGTATATTATTATATTTTGATTTCTTTAATTTAGTTTCAAAAGGTCATAGGGAATCACCACACCACGACCTTAGTATCCACACTCCACCTTTATCTATGCCTAACTTACTGTTTCTTTTCCTTGACTCCATCCAAAATTCAGGATGTTCACTTCTCTCCCTATCTTATGATTTTATATATTGTAGATATCTATCTTTGCACATTGAGGACAATGTACGTCTTTAAGTGTGGGGAGGTGTCAACAATACTAAATCATATCTTGTTCTTAAGTAACTCTCTCATATTTACTATTAGAATGAAACTTCTATTGTTTTTATGATTTTCATTGATATGTTTTTGTTAAGTCATAGATAATTGTGCATTGATGATTTAAACATTAAGATATTAAAGAATCAAGCATGATAAGTCTATTTTCGTAATTACAATTTGATTAGGTTGTTTCTAATCTTAAATATTACTTTGAAATTTGAGATTTACAAGGTTGACATCAAAACCACAATTTTTATGTAGATTTTGAGCCTTTTAGAGCATATTCTTTTCTTGCTCACTTTATTAATTATGAGTGTGTCAACATTGATTTGTTATTCTAGAACTTGCTTGATCATAGTTGTCGAGACCACACTTTGATTTGATATACTGAGATGATAAAGGCACTTGGGATTTAACCCACTTACTCCATTAAAAGCCTACCTTCATAATTAACCCTAGTGAACCCCTTTGAAGCCCTAATCAACCATTTCTTGATATACCGCTTAATATTAAACCAAAACCCATTTTGTATTTGTTATCACCATTTCTCTTGACTACCCTTATATCGAGATATGATTTGATCAGCTTGCCTAACTATTTTCCTTATTTTAGTTTCTTATTATTGTATGTTCTTATTCTTAAAAAAAAAAAAATTGAAATTTATCTATTATTAGTTTGGTATTGTTGAGCTTAGTAGCTTAATTTCACATACTTATAAAAAGCTCGTGTTATTTTTAAATTAATGTAATTATTCATTATTAGTTCATTATTTCTAGTTAGGTAATTTGTCGATTCAATCTCGATTCTAACCTTTTGATTTAGCCTATATCCACACCTTTAACCCAAGCCCCATTACAACCCTTTAAAGACCTTTTGATTTGTGTATCATCTCATTTTCTAGTGGTGGAGATTTGATTTTCATGCAAGCTCTATGGGATTAACTTTTCATGTTTTAATTTTGAGTGCTTAATTTGAACCTTAAACACTTTGAGTGATTTGAGGAATCTTTAGTGAGGATGTCAATTATTGTTGATTTTGAATTAAAGGTGATTATTTAGGTAAGGGAAACACCTATGTTTCCGTGGCTACAAAATTTATGACTTATATTGTTTGAATCTTTAAGACTCTTTTAGTTAAATTATCAATGTATGAATTATCTATGAATTATGATGACACATTGTTGATGATGATTATGAGTTGAGAGAGTTAATTTTAATTGTGAGTTGAGGATTTTGCTTGAGGAAAAGCAAAGGCTTAAGTGTAGGGATATTTGATAAACCATAATTTCATACATATTTTAACCCCATACTTAGCTTACTTTTGGATGAATTTTGATTGAATTTGATGAATTGATGCTCCTAATCTCTTAATTTCATGTTTTATACTGAGAGCTTAGGAGTCGTAAAGGACGCAGAAACGGGCCAAAAGGGGCAAAATGGGCCTACCTAGGAAATCAACACGGCTGCACCATTGGCCACGACCGTGTGTCACGAGCAGGATCGACCACGGCCGAAGGAGTCCACCACGGGTGTGTCCCTATCGAAATCGTGATGAATTCTATTCCGAATAGGATACTGTAGGCCAAGTAAGGCATCTCAAAGCCTATATAAACACCCTAGGGGGCAACCTAAAAGGAGAGCTCGACTGGGACGCCTAATAGACGCCAAGTAGAAGGAGAAAATACTCAAGACAAGCCGGTCGAGAATAAATTAGGAGAAGGATCTCCATCAAGACCAAGATCTCCCATCGAAGTTCTTTAGAAGTTTTTGGGTTTTCTTATGTTTTGTTGTTTTCCTCTTTTATGATGTTTCCTTCTATCAAGATGAACTAAATCCTTTAGATACCTAAGGGGATGAAACCTAAGACAGATCTTATTATTATTTGATTTATGAGATAAATACTTGTGCTTATTCTTAATTGTGAGTTCGTGATTCTTATTTTGATAATTCAGGTTATTGATTCAAGTCGAATGTGCTTATTCAAAGGAGCAAAATTCCTGCCTAAGAGTAGATCAACACGATTAAGCGGAGTTGATTGCAACCCAGAAATAGGGCGACAAAAATCACGGATTAGGGTCAAACCTAATAAGGGAATCCATAGATCGAAAGTTAATGTGACAATAGGGGTTTCAATTAGAAAGAGATTTCAATTAATCAACCTAGAGTCGATTGTTAGTAGCCCGAAAGAGGTATTTGTAACATCCGAATTTTTGGGCCTATGCGCTTAATGGGTGGATATGTTTAATGTGTTAATTTAAGTGTTAGGGGTCCAAATTGGCCTGTGCTTAGGTAGAGGCCTTGATTAAAATTATCTATTTGGGCATTATAGGGTTTAAAAGGTAGTATCTATGTTTAAAATACCAAAGTGGGCTTGTGGCCCAATCTTAGGAGGTGACGCCACACAAGGAGTAAGGGTCCCAAATTTAAGTTTCATGGAGCCCAATTCTTTTAATTTAAGTTAGCTAAATTTTGGGCATTAGGATTAGGTGGAGTGGATGGCAACATAAGGCTAAATTTAGGGTTTTAATGTTTAAAATATGTGGATAATAAGCAGATAAAGGCTATTATTTAAGAATTTATTTTATGTGGATAATAAGCCAAGATAAAGGCTAAAATTTAGGATTTTAATGATTAAAATATGTGGATAATATGCTGATAAATGAGGGAGGAGTTAGAGATAATTAAGTCTCTTTTAGATGAGCTAGTAGATTAAGATAAAGGAGAAAAGATAGGATTTATCTGCAAGGTTAGGTAAGTGCCGAAATTTCTATAAATAGGGAATATCTCTTCAATTTCAAGATTTGGGTTTTTTCTCTCATTCTTTTCTCTTCTCTCGAGTAAAAGCCAAAAACTCCTAAAGTTCCATCTTTTCTTCATTCTCTTGCAAAGCTTCTAAATTTCTAAGCCTATTCCTCATCTTCACTTTGATTCAAAAGCTGAAACTCTTTCTATTCTTTTTCTTCCTAGAAATAAATCTTCAAGTCTCTTCCTTGTTTTCTTTTCTTCTTCTCTTTTCTTGTCGTAGAACCAAACTCCTCACTCAAGTATTTTAAAAGCCAAAGACACATCAGCCTTCTCTTGTTCATACTTTTCCCGGGATTTTCTAAAAGCCAAAATCTCTAGATCTCATCTCCTGTGATTGCCGAATTACATCTGTGGTGCCTACTTGTGCCGTAAATCAAGGGAACTTTAGTGGAGTCAATCGCATAGATCTCTAAGTTATAGAATCGTGTTACTTTCTGGATTTCAAGGTAAGGGATCTATTAGTTTTAACGTATAATTTGGGATTTATTAACCTTGGCCGATTGTTGAAGGGGCTAAATCTTTTGTGTGTTTTTCTCCGCTTTTGAGCAAGGCTTTACATTGAGGATAATAGATCCGGATAGCAAGGACATCGACTAAGAATATTGATTTCGCAATAACAGTGTGTAATACTTCTCCACCGCTTCTAGATCTGATTATTAATGTATGCTCATAAGTTTATATGTTGTGATAAATACCGATATCTCGCTTTAATGTTGGAAACCCGAAAAAGGGTGAAGCAAATCACTGTGTCAATGAATGTTTGACTTTATATGATAAAAGCATATTGATTTTATGACTGCATGGGTTGGGTTGATGAAAGGAGGAAGTTATACGTTATATGTGTAGCGGTTTATATCGTGATCTCGTTATATGTTGTAGCGGCAATGCCGTGATCTCGTTATAAGGGCTTCGCCATAATATGTTGATGAGCGGTATGACTACCATCTTGACGTAGCGGTGTGGGTCAATTGTAGAAATCCCCAATGGTGTGAATGGCCGGTACGGGGCGCAGTAGCGGATGGAAACCTAGGCAAACGGGTTGGGCATTGCATATTATTTGTTATTTCGCTTTTTTTTTTATAAATGGAATTATTAATCTGTTTTATGGGCCTAAGGCCAAAGTCTAGTGGTGCATGAGGGTTGCATACACTGAGTCTCGCGACTCACCCTATTAATTAACCTTTCGTGTGGTACCTAGTGCTTTGGATAGGGCCGAGAGGAACGCAGGTGGCCATGCAAAAGACCAACTGGATCCAAAGAAAAAGTCTCAAGTTAATACTTTATATTTTTAATTAATGGATTTTAAATCTCGTTGTAATAAGGCTATGGGCCACTAGTTTATGTTTTGTTTTATTTTGGGCCTTAATTACTTTTAGTTATTTAAATTTTATTGAACTAATGTATCTATTTAAATTTGGGTTTTTAATTTATAAAGGCATATTTTATTTAAACTATCAACTATTAAATTTCTCTCGAATAAGAAGATAAATTTTAGAAAAATATTTTTCCGAAAATACGACATGTTCTTCAAAAATTTTAGTGACATACCGAGATCCGATGCCGTGGTGTTTGGGACGGGTTTGGGGTGTTGCAAATTGGTATCGAGCCCGATTCAAAACTCGGCTCTGGGGGGTTTGGGCTCAAAACGCTTAGAGTTGGGTTTTCAAACATGCATATTTATACAGTCCATTATTTGAGCATGGCACTGCGTCTCCTACCAAGTCCGCTGTAAGTATTCTCAACCATTGTGTGATATAATATATGTAGGCTTGATGGGCTTTATGAGACGTAAATTAGTTAGATTAGAACTTGATGGACTTTAGGCCTAGCTGAAAAAACTCTTAAAATCTCATAAGACTTAACTTCACTAAATAAACCCGTGAACGAGCCGCAAGACTAGGGTGTGGTAACAGCATACGCATGTTCAGGATTGGATCCGAAAGAGCCCGGTATTTAAGCACCCTAGTGACTCACCTCCTCTTGGCTGGAATCCTACCTCGTGCGTAGTGACTGCTCACCTTAGCCAAGTTAGGGTGTGGCAATGGGCATACGCATGTTCAGGAGTGGATTCAGGGAGAGCTTGGTACTTAAGCACCCCTACGACTCACCTCCTCTTCACTAGAATCCTACCAGTGCGTGGTGACTATTAACCCTAGTTACGAGGACTTGTTGATGGGCTAAACCTTATAATTAAAACCCGAAAGGGACCAGCCACCCTAGTTTGAAAAAAAGAAAATTTCTCAAGTTTTGCAAAATTTTCAAAATACGTTTGATTTGTGAAAACTACCAACCAACCATGAATTTGTAAAATACCTATGTTTTGAAAATTTACCCAAAAATCTCATGTTTATAAGAGTAACCCTTGACCATGAAACTAGATTTTTCCCCAAAGTACCCTTGCTTGAAAAAAAAAACACAACACAACATACATGACAACAAACAGTAAATCCACAACCACAGAACACTACTATTTTCTTTTGAAATCAAATCCTTCAAGATACCCCTGCTTGTTTTAAAAAAATTATTTTGAAAATATTCATGATTTGTAAAAATTACTAAATTACCCCTAATGTGTAAAATGACCAAAGTACCTTTGATTGCAAAATTACCAAAATGTCCCCTGATTGTAAAATTACCAATATACCCCTAGATTGTAAAATTACCAATAAACCCCGATTGAAAAAAAATACCAAAATACCCTTCTTTCACAAAATCACCAAGGAACCCTATTTTTAAAAATTACATTAAAATAATTCTCAGAGGATAAATTACTTAAAATAATTTCGGGTAGTGTAATGACTTAAAATACCCCTTAGGTGATGAATGTAAGTTCTATTTGTATGATTGATGATTGCATGTATGTGTATATGGAACTAGGAGACAAACTTGAGATCAAACTTGTAGATGTAATTTCAATTCGAAAGAACTACTCTTAAACTATTGCTCATAAGACTGCTCGTGGTTAAACAGTTGGAAGAAACTTATTAATTCATAAAATTTTAATCGATAAACGCGAACCGATAGCATGAGTACAAGGACGAGGACGCTCTAGATGTGAATAAGCGTGCAGACTCTACCATAGAATACTAAGTGTTTATTTTGGGTTTAGTATTGAGTGCACAGCAGTAAAGCATGGTAGTGAGCCTTAGGTAGTATAATTAATAGTTAGTTGGAAATTTCGAGGACGAAATTTCTTTAAGTGGGGTAGAACCAGTAACATCCTGAATTTTTGGGCCTATGCGTTTAATGGGTGGATATGTTTAATGTGTTAATTTAAGTGTTAGGGTCCAAATTGGGCTCTGTGCTTAGGTAGAGGCCTTGATTAAAATTATCTGCTTGGGCATTATAGGGTTTAAAAGGTAGTATCTATGTTTAAAATACCAAAGTGGGCTTGTGGCCCAATCTTAGGGAGGTGACGCCACACAAGGAGTAAGGGCCCAAATTTAAGTTTCATGGAGCCCAATTCTTTTAATTTAAGTTAGCTAAATTTTGGGCATTAAGATTAGGTGGAGTGGATGGCAACAAGGCTAAAATTTAGGGGTTTTAATGTTTAAAATATGTGGATAATAAGCAGATAAAGGCTATTATTTAAGAATTTATTTTATGTGGATAATAAGGTGATAAAGGCTAAAATTTAGGATTTTAATGATTAAAATATGTGGATAATATGTTTGATAAAGGAGGGAGGAGTTAGAGATAATTAAGTCTCTTTTAGATTAGCTAGTAGATTAAGATAAAGGAGAAAAGATAGGATTTATCTCTGCAAGGTTAGGTAAGTGCCAAATTTCTATAAATAGGGGAATATCTCTTCAATTTCAAAGATTTGGGTTTTTCTCTCATTCTTTTCTCTTCTTCTCCGAGTAAAAGCCAAAAACTCCTAAATTTCCATCTTCTTCTTCATTCTCTCGCAAAGCCGAAATTTCTAAGCCTATTCCCTCATCTTCACTTTGATTCAAAAGCCAAACTCTTTCCATTCTTTTTCTTCCTAGCCGAAATCTTCAAGTCTCTTCCTTGTTTTCTTTTCTTCTTCTCTTTTCCTCGTCGTAAACCGAAACTCCTCACTCAAGTATTTTAAAAGCCAAAGACACATAAGCCTTTTCTTGTTCATACTTTTTTTCGGGATTTTCCTAAAAGCCAAAATCTCTAGATCTCATCTCCGTGATTGCCGAATTACTTGTGGTGCCTACTTGTGCCGAAATCAAGGGAACTTTAGTGGATTCAATCGCATAGATCTCTAAGTTATAGAATCGTGTTACTTTCTGGATTTCAAGGTAGGGATCTATTAGTTTTAACGTATAATTTGGGATTTATTAACCTTGGCCGATTGTTGAAGGGGCTAAATCTTTGTGTGTTTTTCTCCGCTTTTGAGCAAGGCTTTACATTGAGGATAATAGATCCGGATAGCAAGGACATCGACTAAGAATATTGGATTTCACGATAATGTGTGTAATACTTCCCACCGTCTAGATCTGATTGTTAATGTATGCTCATAAGTTTATATGTTGTGATAAATACCGATATCTCGCTTAATGTTGGAAACCCGAAAAAGGGTGAAGCAAATCACTGTGTCAATGAATGTTTGACTTTATATGATAAAAGCATATTGATTTTATGATCGCATGGGTTGGGTTGATGAAAGGAGGAAGTTATACGTTATATGTGTAGCGGTTTATACCGTGATCTCGTTATATGTTGTAGCGGCTAATGCCGTGATTCGTTATAAGGGCTTCGGCCATAATATGTTGATGAGCAGCATGACCGCCATCTTGGCGCAGAAGCGTGTGGGTCGATTGTAGAAATCCCCAATGGTGTGAATGGTCAGTACGGGGCGCAGTAGCGGATGGAAACCTAGGCAAACGGGTTGGGCATTGCATATTATTTGTTATTTCTTTTTTTTTAATAAATGGAATTATTAATCTGCTTTATGGGCCTAAGGCCAAAGTCTAGTGGTGCATGAGGGTTGCACATCGAGTCTCGCGACTCACCCTATTAATTAACCTTTCAGTGATACCTAGTGCTTCCGGACCGGCCGAGAGGAAACGCATGGTGGCCATACAAAAGACCAATCGATCCAGCAAAAGTCTCAAGTTAATACTTTATATTTTTAATTAATGGATTTTAAATCTCGTTGTAATAAGGCTATGGGCCACTAGTTTATGTTTTGTTTTATTTTGGGCTTTAATTACTTTTAGTTATTTAAATTTTATTGAACTAATGTATCTATTTAAATTTAGTTTTTAAATTTATAAAGGCATATTTTATTTAAACTATCAACTATTAAATTTCTCTCGAATAAGAAGATAAACTTTAGAAAATATTTTTCGAAAATACGACATGTTCTTCAAAAATTTTTAGTGACATACCAGATCCTATCGTGGTGTTTGGGGCGGGTTTGGGGTGTTGCAATTGTATCGAGCCCGGTTCAAAACTCTCGGCCTGGGGTTTTAGGCTCAAAACGTTTTCTAAAGTTGGGTTTTCAAACATGCATATTTATATTGTGTCTGTTAGCTCAAGATGGCACTCCGCGTCTCCGGCCCAAGTCCGCTAGGTAAGTATTCTCGAACCATTGTGTGATATAATATATGTAGGCTTGATGGGCTTTATGGGACGAAATTAGTTAGATTAGAACTTGATGGACTTTAGGCCTAGCTAAAACAACTCTTAAAATCTCATAAGACTTAACTTCACTAAACAAACCCGTGAACGAGCCGCAAGACTAGGGTGTGGTAACAGGCATACGCATGTATAGGATTGGATCCGGAAGAGCCTGGTATTTAAGCAGTCCTAGTGACTCACCTCCTCTTCGCTGGTATCCTACCCGTGCGTAGTGACTGCTCACCTTAGCCAAGTTAGGGTGTGGCAATGGGCATACGCATGTCTAGGAGTGGATTCAGTGGAGAGCTTGGTACTTAGCGGTCCTAGCGACTCACCTCATCTTCACTAGAATCCTACCTGGTGCGTGGTGACTATTCACCCTAGTTACAAGGACTTGTTGATGGGCTAAACCTTATAATTAAAACCCGAAAGGGACCAGCCACCCTAGTTTGAAAAAAAAAAGAAAATTTCTCAAGTTTTGCAAAATTTTCAAAATACGTTTGATTTGTGAAAACTACCAACCAGACCATGAATTTGTAAAATACCTATGTTTTGAAAATTTACCCAAAAATCTCATGTTTATAAGAGTAACCTGGACCATGAAACTAGATTTTTCCCCAAAGTACCCTGTTTGAAAAAAAAACAACACAACACATGACAACAACCAGAAATCCACAACCACCTGAACACTACTATTTTCTTTTGAAATCAAATCCTTCAAGAAACCCCTGTTTGTTTTAAAAAAAAAAAATTATTTTGAAAATATTCCTGATTTGTAAAAATTACTAAATTACCCCTAATGTGTAAAATGACCAAAGTACCCTTGATTGCAAAATTACCAAAATGTCCCCGGATTGTAAAATTACCAATATACCCCTAGATTGTAAAATTACCAATAAACCCCCGGATTGAAAAAATACCAAAATACCCTTCTTTCACAAAATCACCAAGGAACCCTATTTCGAAAATTACTTAAAATACACCTCAGAGGATAAATTACTTAAAATACCGGTAGTGTAATGACGAAAATACCCTTAGGTGATGAATGTAAGTTCTATTTGTATGATTGATGATTGCATGTATGTGTATATGGAACTAGGAGACAAACTTGAGACTGAAACTTGTAGATGTAATTCTGAATTTGAAAGAACTACTCTTAAACTATCGCTCATACGATCTGCTCGTGGTTAAACAGATGGAAGAAACTTATTAATTCATAAAATTCTTAATCGATAAACGCGAACCGATAGCATGAGTACAAGGACGAGGACGCTCTAGATGTGAATACCGCAAGCGCACTCTACCATAGAATACTAAGTGTTTATTTTGGGTTTAGTATTGGAGTGCACAGCGAAAGCATGGTAGTGAGCCTTAGGTAGTATAATTAATAGTTAGTTGGAAATTTCGAGGACGAAATTTCTTTAAGTGGGGTAGAACTGTAACATCCTGAATTTTTGGGCCTATGCGTTTAATGGGTGGATATGTTTAATGTGTTAATTTAAGTGTTAGGGGTCCAAATTGGGCTCAGGCTTAGGTAGAGGCCTTGATTAAAATTATCTGTTTGGGCATTATAGGGTTTAAAAGGTAGTATCTATGTTTAAAATACCAAAGTGGGCTTGTGGCCCAATCTTAGGAGGTGACGCCACACAAGAGAGTAAGGGGCCCAAATTTAAGTTTCGTGGAGCCCAATTCTTTTAATTTAAGTTAGCTAGATTTTGGGCATTAGGATTAGGTGGAGTGGATGGCAACAAGGCTAAAATTTAGGGGTTTTAATGTTTAAAATATGTGGATGATAAGCAGATAAAGGCTATTATTTAAGAATTTATTTTATGTGGATAATAAGCAGATAAAGGCTAAAATTTAGGGATTTTAATGATTAAAATATGTGGATAATATGCTGATAAAGGAGGGAGGAGTTAGAGATAATTAAGTCTCTTTTAGATGAGCTAATAGATTAAGATAAAGGAGAAAAGATAGGATTTATCTGCAAGGTTAGGTAAGTGCCAAAATTTCTATAAATAGGGGGAATATCTCTTCAATTTCAGCATTTGGGTTTTTCTCTCATTCTTTTTCTTCTTCTCCGAGTAAAAGCCAAAAATCCTAAAGTTCCATCTTCTTCTTCATTCTCTGCAAAAGCCGAAATTTCTAAGCCTATTCCTCATCTTCACTTTGATTCAAAAGTGAAACTCTTTCCATTCTTTTTCTTCCTAGCCGAAATCTTCAAGTCTCTTCCTTGTTTCTTTTCTTCTTCTCTTTTTCCCGTCGAAAACCAAACTCCTCACTCAAGTATTTTAAAAGCCAAATACACATCAGCCTTCTCTTGTTCATACTTTTTCTCGGGATTTTCCTAAAAGCTGAAATCCCTAGATCTCATCTCCCGTGATTGCCGAATTACTTCGTGGTGCCTACTTGTGCCGAAAATCAAGGGAACTTTAGTGGATTCAATCGCATAGATCTCTAAGTTATAGAATCATGTTACTTTCGGGATTTCAAGGTAAGGGATCTATTAGTTTTAACGTATAATTTGGGATTTATTAACCTTGGCCGATTGTTGAAGGGGCTAAATCTTTGTGTGTTTTTCCGGATTTTGAGCAAGGCTTTACATTGAGGATAATAGATCCGGATAGCAAGGACATCGACTAAGAATATTAGATTTCGCGATAACATTTGTGTAATACTTCCCACCGCTCTAGATCTGATTATTAATGTATGCTCATAAGTTTATATGTTGTGATAAATACCGATATCTCGGTTTAATGTTGGAAACTCCAAAAGGGTGAAGCAAATCACCTGTGTCAGTGAATGTTTGACTTTATATGATAAAAGCATATTGATTTTATGACCGCATGGGTTGGGTTGATGAAAGGAGGAAGTTATACGTTATATGTGTAGCGGTTTATACCGTGATCTCGTTATATGTTGTAGCGGTTAATGCCGTGATCTCGTTATAAGGGCTTCGCCATAATATGTTGATGAGCAAAGATGATCGCCATCTTGGCGTAGATGGTGTGGGTCGATTGTAGAAATCCCCAATGGTGTGAATGGCTGGTACGGGGGCGTGTAGCGGATGGAAACCTAGGCAAACGGGTTGGGCATTGCATATTATTTGTTATTTCTTTTTTTTTATAAATGGAATTATTAATCTGTTTTATGGGCTAAGGCCAAAATCTAGTGGTGCATGAGGGTTGCACACTGAGTCTCGTGACTCACCCTATTAATTAACCTTTCAGGTGATACCTAGTGCTTCGGACCGGGCTAGAGAGGAACGCGAGGTGGCCATGCAAAAGACCAACTGGATCCAGCAAAAAGTCTCAAGTTAATACTTTATATTTTTAATTAATGGATTTTAAATCTCGTTGTAATAAGGCTATGGGCCACTAGTTTATGTTTTGTTTTATTTTGGGCTTTAATTACTTTTAGTTATATAAATTCTTATTGAACTAATGTATCTATTTAAATTTGGGTTTTTAATTTATAAAGGCATATTTTATTTAAACTATCAACTATTAAATTTCTCTCGAATAAGAAGATAAACTTTAGAAAAATATTTTTCTGAAAATACGACATGTTCTTCCAAAATTTTTAGTGACATACCAGATCCGGTCGTGGTGTTTGGGCCGGGTTTGGGGTGTTGCAGTATTAATATAATTTAGGGATTTCTACAGATTAAGCCAAGTGAATAAATCACATGAATCAAAAGTAATAAGTGAAGTCTAGGTGGATTCTTCCTTAGGTATTGCCTATCTCATATAAAAGTTATTTAAAAGTATTTTCCCAATTTACTCATTGTCGCGTTCATAGTTAGTTAAATTAGTTAGTAAATTTTAGATTAAAAATAAATCCCCTTAATTATTAGGCTAGATAATAAAAAGATAGTTAATACTAGTACTCTTGGTCCTTGAAGATACGATATTCCGGACTCACCACAGCTATACTACGGTTCGATAGGTGCGCTTGCCTTTGTCGAAATAATAGTTAGTTTCGAGCTCTATCACTATGTTGGTTGAATTATGAAATAAATGTACTCTTAATAAAGCATGCAAATCAGACCATAAAATTTTTTAGTTCCTTAGGAAAGTTAGGCATGCATGAAAGTTTAAGTCTCTAGATTTGACTTAGTAGTTTCTTGAGGTGAAATCTTAGGAAGCATGGAATGTTGAAAATGATTTAGGGAACTCTTTTTTGGACCGTTTGAGCCTTTCAAGCCAACCTTGATGAATTTTTATCCCTTGAAATCCAACTTTCAGACTATATGGCCTAATTTTATATGAACCCTTGCAATATTTAGCCATCACTTCTCTCTTAAATATCTTTAAATTATCCCAAACACTAGACTCAGTACTATTCATAACATTGTTTGAAAATAAGTTTGGGGAAGTTGAAAAAAGCATCGAATGCTCAAAAATTTGTAGTACATACAAAAAAATGCTTGTAAATAAAGAAGAAGAAGAAGAAGAAGAAGAAGAAGAAGAAGAAGAAAGAGAGCATGTGAAAGAAAATAGATGTACAAAAGAGCATGTGAAAGCAAAGTAAGTTGGTGTATTGAAGGTAAATATTTCGAAGGTCCGATTGAAGCTGAGTCTAGGGTTTTTAGCCTAAATTTATCTTTTACTTACCCTAGCCTAGCTAATGTTACAACCTTGTTAAAGACCTATTGATTCAAGTTTCGATGCTACCTACATTAGTGGAGAGAAATTGCTATGTTCAACATATGAAGGCATAAGTTAAACTTAATAATTGCAGCTTAATCTTGAATAAGAGAATAAAATCAAATTGGTAGGGATTAACATGTCTTTATTAGGAAGCATTTAGTTTAATTTTTCCTATCATAACAACGATTGAGATTAATTTGAATGATATGTATACATAAGTAGCATAAATATCAAATTTCTTATTCTTGAGCGTAAGTATACCAAATTCATGATTGTTGGGAAGAGTGTTGTTCTGAATGAATTTTTCAAAGGTGTTTCCAATAAATTATTTTTAAATTTGTGCATTACTTGGGACGAGTAATGAATTAAGTTTGGGGGTGTGGAAATATGAAAATATAAACACTTTTTCATGCCCTTTTTAACCCAAATTCATGCAAGTTCGGTAAAATTCTTGTCAAAAAATATATAATTATTATAAAATAATTATTTTGTACTTAAATTATTAACATAATGAATTTTATAATTAATTTTTATTAATTTTGATTATTTTCGATAGATTTGCACAAAGGGCGAAAAACGGCTCGGCAGACACTACTAGAAGCACAAAATCGAGAAACAATTTTGAAGCATCAAGGAGAATTAATTATTCAGCTTAAGACGGTCCAAATTATGTGTATTAATTCATAATATAATTAATTTTAATTTATATCCAATTTAATTTTGGTTAAATAAATTATTATTAATTAATTATGAAAAGTGGCCCAGTTGAGCTGAACCGAGAAAAAACCGAACCGACAGATTACTGGGCAGCCCAAAACCGTCCCACATGCTGACCCAATCAGCTTGTTTGGCTGATTAATTAGCTTGCAAAACGTCCTTGAAGACTTGCTCAAATTGCAAACAAACCCCTCCACTATTTGTGCCTTTCTAGATTTGCCCCTACCTTAATATAACAAGTTTGAAAACTTCAAACTTGCCACATCTGTGGCCGGACATGGGAGGGATATTTGGCTACTGATTTTGGCTATTTTTAGTAGCCCTCTCAACCTATAAAAACCCCCCTTTGGCTGCTCATTTGAAACACACCTCAACTTTCTCATCTCTTCTCTTCTCTCTCAATTTTCTCTCTTCATTTCCCATCCATTTTTCTTTGTTCTCTTGCCTATTTTACTTCTTGAAAAGATTCATTCATCCACTACTTGGAGCATCATTAAAGTTTTCGTAGCAGCCTCGCCTCGACAAGAATAAGCTAAGAAGGAAGAGTGGAGCAAACCAAATCAAGCCACAAAGAAACACTAGATTTGATTCTTGTTCCCTATCCTTTTATTTTTTGTTGTTGTTATGATGAACATGTCTATGAATATTTGTATTATTGAAATGTTTAATTTAATTGATATGGATTAAATTTAATTCGTGTTTGGTTGATTGCATTTCGTCTACTTAATTTATTAAAATTGTGTTTGTGTTGTTATAGGCCTCGGTAAGATGTTTGATTAAGTAAAACCATGACTAAGTTATTCTTGCATTTCAATTGTAAGGTAACTAATGAATTAATTATTTAAATGGATTAAAATTGTAATTAATTGACACAATACTTAATCAGTGCATGTTTAATCATCTAAGGTAGCTAAAGGTTAAATTAGCAATTGTAACAGCCCGATTTAGGGCCTAGTCAGAATAGTGGTTGCGAGACCACAAATCTGAAGTAGAAATATGTGTTTTATGATTTTTATAAGGCTTATGATGTGGTTTCATGATTGTGTGAAAATTTCATGAGGAAATTTTATTTATTAGTAATCAATTTGTCCATTAGGACTAAATTGCAAAGATTAGAAAATATGAGATTCTAGAAGATTTAAGTATGAAATAGAATTATAAAAATTACTAGAGGTCCTTATTTAGCAATTATACCATTATATGTCAAGATGGACAAAAATGGGCATGGGAAGGAAAAATCTTAAGAAAAGGCCTTAAGGGCATTTTTGTCCTTTGGTTAATAAAAGAATTAAAAGGGAAAATAAAGCCAAAAATACTGTCCATCTTCTTCTCCCATGGCTGAAATTCACTAAGGAAGACATAGCTAGGGTTTGTTCATCTTCCAAGCTTGATTGTAAGTATCTCCTAGCCCTGCTTTTTAATGTTCTTCGTATTTTTAAGATCCTCAGAGCTCGATTTAGCCATTTCTAGCTATATTTTGAGCTAGGGTTTATGTTCAAAAATTTACCCATGTATGACATGCATCTATTTTGATGATTTATGGAAGAATATGAAAGTTTGATGTACGATAAACATCTTTCTCTAAGTGATTTTCATGAAAAATACATAAAAGGACCAAATTGTAAAAGTTATAAAAATGGTCATACATGAGTGAAATAGTGGAAATTGGGGCTGTTGTAGTTAAGAAAATGATTCGGCTAGGCTTAAAATGCAAAGAAATTGAATGAAAATCATTTTATGAGCCTAGGCGAATGTGTAATTATGTGAAAGTTTAGGGCAAAATCATAATTTTCCAAAGTATGATTCATGAGTCAATTTAGTCAATGTGAGTATTAAACAAGTGAAATTGTTATTATTGATCAAGAAACACGGTCTTGACCGAAATCGAGGTAAGAACAAAGTGTTGGACTAAATCGAACATCAACACACATTTTGAGTACCGAGGTAAGTTTGTGTGAAATTAAACCTTCATAGTGTTTTTATAATTTAAATTACTTGATATTATGAAAAAAATTATCATATCTATGAAAATCGACTAATGATGCCTTGTAACAGCTCGATTTTGGGGCTAGTCGGAACAGTAGTTTCGAGACCACTAATCTGAGGTTGAGGAAAATTATTTTAGTATTATTTTATGTGTTATAGCATAAATATATGGCTACATGAAAATTTTGGTGCTTTAATTTTAACGATTGAATGCTTAATTGTGAAAAATGACTAAATCGCATGAAGTGCGAAAGTTCTATATTTCAAGGTAGAGGTGTCTAATAGCCATAGAATATTAAATTGAAGGTCCTTAAAGTGTAATTAGGCCATATAGAGTGTGTTGGTTGGCCATAGGAAGCAAGGGGGTAAGAGCATTAATTTTAGTCAAAATTTGGTGACATTAGGTGATAAAAATGAATAAAATAAGATAAAAAGATGATATCTCATATTTTACTATTCATTATTCTTCTACCACCAAAATTTGAAGGAAATTAGAGGGTTTTGGAGTCCAAACTTTCAGCCAATCAACTTTCTTGCAAGTAAGTGATTTTGATGGTTTTAGTTGATAATTTTTGTACTTTTGGAACCCCCCAAAGCTTAAGCTAGCTAATGAAGGGACTAATTTGCAATATGGTTGAAAGTCTAAGGACTTGCCATGAGAGTGTTTATGTTGTTTTCTGAGTTTTTATGGAAGAAGATGAATGTTAGGGAGATGAGAAACACCTTTCGTGAAAGCTGTAGCCATGAAAACACCTAAATGGGACCAAGTTGTAAATGTTGTGATTTAGTAATAAATGCATGAAATAGTTGGAATTGTGAGTAGTTGTAGGAGAAATAAATGTTTAGCTAGGCTTGTTTAATGAGAAAATGTGTTGGAAAATGATTTACGAGCCTAGGGGCAAAATCATAATTTTGCCATAGTACAAGGGCAAAATGGTCATTTTGCCTATGTAGAGATTAAGATGCATTATGATCATAAAATGATTTAAATGAGTGGATTTTTTTGTTATAGATCAAGAAGAGAGCGAAATTAACCTTGACCGAGGAAAAGGCAAGGTTTCGGATTAAACTGCAAATTAACGCATTTTACACCGAGGTAAGTTTATATGTATGTAACACCCCAAACCCGGCCTAGAAGTTAGGCCCAAATCTGGAATGTCACATTACAGGCACACTTCAAAATGATTTTACTATTTAACCATTTAAGGCCCAAAAGCCCAAAACCCTTGTATCTTGTTAAGTTAATATGATAAGCCTATCTTTTAAGAAAACATTCATATGTTGAGTTGTTTCGGAAACCATGTTAACTTTAGAAATTTTATTTAAGTTTAAAAACTGGATAGTTGAAACAATAATAATAAAACCCAAAATGAAAAGTCAATTAGGAGATACATGGCCTTATTACAATCTAATGAAAAACAAAGTATTTAAAAATAAATTCATTTGAACAAATTAAAACATCAAATCAGCTTGTAGTGTGGCCATCTCCGAGTCCTCTGCCAAGTCGAGCCGCTTACTGTGCGTCACCTAAAATATTAATTAAAAAGGGTGTGAGTTTCAAAACCCAGTGTGTACAACCCTTGGCCATCAAATCAACATATAAATATTCATATTGGGCCTAAGCCCTATCAAAATCAATGGTCTTCGGCCTTAGCCCACAATGACCTCATATCATAACACATATACAAACAAGATAATGCAAAACCCTTCCCAAAAATCCATACGCTACACACACCACTCCCCTTCCAACAAATACACATATGTGGGGATTTCTAAATTGACCCACCCATCCTCTACAAACCAAAGGTAGCACTCACAATGCACTACTTCCAACGTTGCAAAGAAAGTCGCTAATCATATATGGGCTTAAAGCCTCCGGTGGATCCATGGTCGCTCAAGCGACTATGCGATCCTCAAATCTTCCTCCGCACCATAATTCCCACCCATATGCATCCTAAACAGAATATCGCATTTAATGCAACACACATTTTCACACATTCAGCACATAGGGTATTTTAGTCATTTCACTACCTAGGGTATTTTCGTAATTCTACCCTATAGGGGTATTTTGGTAATTTTGAAAAATAGGGTGTTTTGGTACTTTTGCAAAACAGGGGTATTGTGGTACTTTTGCAAAACAAAGGGGTATTTTAGTAATTTAATAAATCTAAGGATATTTTGGCAATTTTCAAATCGGTGTATTTTATCCTCTCGGTTTTAGTTATGAACTTTGGCCCATCAACAAGTCCTCGCTAAGTTAAAGTGAACAAACACTATGCACCGTGTAGGATCTTAGAAAAGATGAGGTGGGTCACTAGGACCGCTTTAAGTACCAAGCTCTCACTAGATCCAATCCTAGACATGCATATGTCGGTTACCACACTCTAACTAATCGACTTGTCCACTGCATATGTTTGATTATTAGATTAAGTCTTATGTGATTTAAGAGTTGTTCAGTAACTAGGCCTAAAGTCCATTAAACCCTAGCATACTTGTCTACGTCCCCCATAAAGCCCATATTACATCCTTACGACCCATTAGGCCCAATCTCATTCATATGGCCTACTAGACCCAAAACAATTCCAAATCATGTAACATGCGTGACTAACTTAATACGTATGACCAAACCAACCAATTTCATCAAACTTAGCCTCAAGGCCCATCGGGCCCGTTTAGCCACTTTTGGCTTTTCGACTTTTCGGCATTTTCGATATCGTGTGTGTAGTGTTTGTACACACCTTGTAACCACGCGCGCTGCAAACCCCTTAGTCACGAACCTACAATCGACATTACTAGCGACAACCAAGGTTTTATACATACTAATAAAAATCGAAACCTCACCGCATTCTTTACCATGTGCCTCACGCTCTAGTAGCCCTTCATTTGCTACTATTTGTGATTATCCTCCAGATCTGCACCCAACATATATCGTCAAAATCAAGTGACCTATAATCCATATAAGTCACCCCTATAAGCCATATTACATTCAGCCATTTACTAAACCACCACCGGGACGAGTGCACTTACCTCTTCCTAACAATCCTTACCTACCACGCTTATGATTGTTGACCCTTACCCTTGTTAATACAAGTTAACGATAATGAGGGGTTAGATAGCCCTTCGGCTTTTAACAAAACACACTAAAAGTTCAACTAAGCACTTACCGAAATCCTCCTTTGATCCCGCGTAGATAGCTACCGAACAAGATCTCGCTTCCAAACGTGACTAAGAGTAGGTAACAATCGGTTGAGGTGGAGGAACAACAATAAGGGTTCGACAAAAGTAGGAATTCAGCAAAGAAGGATAATAGTAATTTTGGCAATGAAGGGAATTTGGCTTTGTGAGAATTCGGTAAAAAAAGGGAGAAATCGTTTGAGGGGGAGAATAAAAGAAAAGAAAATACGAAAACTCAGGAACCCCTCTTTGGAATCTAAGCAACCCCTTTTTATAACCAAGGTCGAATCCTACCTTCCTCCATAGTTCTATTCGCACCAACACTTCACACTCCTCATCTCCTAACTTTTCTCTCTGATAGTACCTTAATCTTATCTGAAATCTCCCCCATATCTAACACTCCTGCTTACTACAAACTCTCCACGGCAAGAGTACCAAACCAACACAACTCTTGCCGTCAACCTATGCAAAATAAAATAATCCAAAAATACACTTCTCATGCTCAAACCTTGGACCTCTTCAGCTTTCACACACGCCACCTTGTAGCTCCCAAGTGCCGCCACTTTCCACTGGACCATAAGCCCATTTGTGTCTTATTTTCACTTAACCTGCTCAAGAGGTCTAATGCCTGATACTAGGGTCCACTAAAGCAAGAAAAAATAATTTTTTCCCTATGGTCTCCCCTATCTCTAAGGCTTCAAATAATCCCAATAATACCTTAAAATTAATGTTCTAAGTGCTACACATACATACTAACTTCAATGCACAAAAATTAGGGTTTCGGGATTTTTGGGGCATTACAACCCAATAGGCCCAAATTTGGGGCGTTACAGTGTAAACGATTCATTTTAAATACATATGTTGTTGCTTATTGGTGCATTGTATAATTGAGAACACTTACGATTTAAATGGATTGAATGTGGTAGAAAATGAATAAATTTCTTATGGATGTCGAATTAGATATGTAAGTGTGGAATGTTATCCGTAGTAACTAATGATAGGCTGTGTACGATACCACCTTAATCATTCTTGTTGGTGGGCTATGTGCGATACCACATTAATACTTATTCACGATGGACTATGTGTGATACCATCGTTTGGTGGGCTACGTGCGATACCACCGTAAATAATCTCGTTGGTGGTCAATGTGTGAAACCATCGAGTGTTAGGCAATACTATGAATGGTGTAACGCCCCGAATTTGGGCCTAGTAGATTTGGGCCTATTGGGTTGGAACGCCCTAAAAATCTCGAAACTTTCAATTTCTGTGCACTGAGGTTGGTATGTATGAGTAGCACATAGAATATTAATTTTAAGGTATTATCGGGATTAATTGAAGTCTTAGAGATAGGGAAGACCATAGGGAAAAAATTATTTTTCTTGCTTTAGTGGACCCTAGCCTCAGGCATTAGGCCTCTTGAGCAGATTAAGTGAAAATAGGATACAAATGGGCTTGTGATCCAGTGGAAAGTGGCGTCACTTGGGAGCTACAAGGTGGCGTGCGTGAAAGCTGAAGAGGTCCAAGGTTCGAGCATGAGAAGTGTATTTTTTGAGTATTTTATTTTTCATAGGTGGACGGCAAGAGTTGTGTTGGTTTGGTACTCTTGCCGTGGAGAGTTTGTAGTAAGCAGGAGTGTTGGATTTGGAGGAGATTTCGGATAAGATTAAGGTATTATCAGAGAGAAAAGTTAGGAGATGAGGAGTGTGAAGTGTTGGTGCCGAATAGGACTGTGGAGGGAAGGTAGGATTCGGCCTTGGTTATAAAAAGGGGTTGCTAAATTCCAGAGAGGGGTTCCTGAGTTTTTGTATTTTCTTTTCTTTTATTGTCCCCCTCAAACGGTTTCTCCCTTTTTTTGCTGAATTCTCACAAAGCCTGTAACACCCTGAAAATTTGAGTAATTTATTTTCTATGTGTGTTTTGAGTAATTATTCTAGAAAGTAAAATTTTCTCGATTTATTTTCGTGGTTAGTATAGTCTCAAGAAGGGTTTAAAATTTTTTAGAAGGAATATTATTAATTTTAAGAAATTATTTATGGAAGTGGATTATGACTTTGACACATAAATTAATTTAAGTGTCAAAGTGAGGCATAAGATGAATTATTGGACAAGTGGTGATGGCGCATGAGCTTGTGCATGAGGTTGAAGGTTCGAATCCCATGTTTAGCATCTAGGTGAATTTTATTTTGAATTTTTATGCACCAATATAGCAAGTGTCGGCCAAGAGCTTTTATGGAAGGTGTTGACTTGTTATTTTGGTTAAAATATCAAAGGAATAAGGAAATTTTGAACTTAAGGAAGGGTATCAAAAGAATAAGGAAAATGTGAAGATATGAGGCATGAATCAAGGAAGAATTTTTGAAACAATATCTTGGCCTAAAGACCATGTACTTGGACGGCAATATGGCTATAGGGGAGCCGAATTGTGGTGATAGTTTTGGCTAGGAATTTTAGTCTTGTTTTGGTCATTTTTGTTAGTTTGTGCAAGTTTTGAAAACTCTCTCAACCTTTTCTCCCTTTGGCCGAATTTGAGCATTGGTAAGTCCTAAAGTTTTTGACCATTTGGTCATTTTTGCACATCAATTGGTATTCTTTTGTGCCTTATTTCATTTGAGTGCCGAAATCACCTACATCAAATGACCATTCCTTTCTTTTCTCTCTTTTCTTCATTGCCGAATGTGTCTTGATTCTAATCTCCTCTCTTTCTTTCTCTTTTATTTTCTTTGAAAACCGAATTCATCATCATCTCCATTTTCTTATTTTTATTCCTTATCAATCAATATTTCTCTCCAATATTTCTCTCATGGCCGAATGCTAAGGTGTTCATAAGCCAAATTATTTCCCTTTCTCTTTAATCTTTCATAGCCGAATCCTCCTTAAAACCATACTATTCTCAAATCCTTTCTTTTCGACGTGGAATATAGGTAAGAGTTCTTTTGTTTCGATTAGTTATTAGTGGTTAGTGCTAATATTAATGTTGGCTTGAAGGCATTATTTGGATCAAAATAAACGCTTATTTTATTAACGCGTTTATTTTGTTAAACTTTAGTGCGATAACGGAAAGTTGGAATCAAGAAGTGGTGGGTGACAAAGCGTAGGAATCGATTCTCGTGGTAAGGAAATCACATCTTTCAAACTTTAGAAATTTTTTCGATATCATTAGATTAATGATCTTTGCCTTTGAAGACATTCAACATAGGGAAGAAACGGCGGTGTTTAGCCTTCGGTAGAAGGGAGGTTCTGTTATTCCCTAAGTACAAGCAAAGGACTATTTTCGAATCCGGATTTTCCACCGGGTTGCGGACGCTCAACCGAGGAAAATCAACTGCTCAAGTCGTTCAGATCTCGAACCATTATTTGTTCGTGGATTCGATTCGGTTAGCGTAACCATCAATCGGAGAGAAATCGCAAGTAGAAGTCTTACGAAAATCCGAGGTAAATTTCTAGATCGCTATATTTAGATCGGTTTTATTATAGATTATAGTGTTTTAATTAACACAATACGTATAGGTGTTGAAGAGCGGAAAGTTTAGTTCTCTCCATAACCGTGTGTGTAACTTCACACTCATTTTCGGTTGGACATCAAGTTGTAAGTTACGTGATAAAATCGTAAAATAGTAAAAACGGGAAAATACGTGAGTAACTCATATTTTTGAGTAAATGCATGAAAACGGTTAAAACCGAGAAAAAAAAATAAATACGATAATATTCTAGTTCGATAAAATGGGCCGATAATACTCTAGTTTGATAAATGGACCGATAATACTCTAGTTCGATAAAATGGGCCGATAATACTCTAGTTTGATAAAATGGGCCGATAATACTCTAGTTTGATAAATGGACCGATAATACTCTAGTTCGATAAAATGGGCCGATAATACTCTAGTTCGATAAAATGGGCCGATAATACTCTAGTTCGATAAAATGGGCCGATAAAACTCTAGTTCGATAAAATGGGCCGATAATACTCTAGTTCGATTAGTCAATAAAATACTGTTTCGATAAATTGGGCTAAAATGGGCCAAAGTCACTAAACTACTAAATGGGCTAGTTGTTAAATTGTTTATATGAGCCTAATGAAGGGTTAATTGATAAGCCCACCGATGATATGGATTAATGAAAATCTGTTATATGATTATATTTGTTATATACGCATGATTGCATGGGGTGGGTTATATGAAGAGAAGAATGGCCAGTTGCCACAAATTTGGCTCATTGCCTCTAGTTCGGTGGCTCTGCCACAATATGGCTCAATGCCTCTAGTTCGGTGGCTCGCCACAAATTCAAGCTAAATGCCTCTAGTTCGGTGACAATGTCACAATCTAGTTCTGTAGTGCACTACAAAATTATTTAAGGGCTTTAAGCCCATGATTGGTGTGTTTGGCGGGGTGGGTTGACTTGATCCCCACAGTGTGTTGGTTGGTACGGGGTGTTAGCGGATGGATACTAGGTTGGTTTGGGAAATTCATATTTCATGCATTCTTCTCTTTAAATTATGTTACTTTACGATGTATGGTTGAAATCGTTAATGGGCTCAAGCCAAAGATGATATCTTGACGATCCGGCCTAAAAATGGTGGTAAGTGAGTTGCACATCGAGTTCTTTGTAACTCACCCAATTTTTATTAACCATTTCAGGTAATGGAAACCGACGTGGACTTGGGCGGAGATGACTTGGTGGAGCCCATACTACGAATTTGGTTTTTTTATAAACTATGACTTTATTTAAGTTTTTATTTTAATTGCTATTATTGGGTTGATGTAATAAGGCCTCTAAGTATGTTTTATGGATTTTATCGTGTGGATGGTTTTATAGTTTTTATTTTGAGACTTTAATTATGAGTTTATGTTAAATCATTTGGTTTTTCCTAAAATATCGTTTATTTAATATTTTGACAATTAGATGATTTTCTTTAAAATTTTCCTCCAAATTCTTTTAAGAAGTTTTAAAGTTTCGATAAACATTTTATTTAAGATAAGTTTTAAACAAGTATATTCTTAAATTATTTTCAAAACCTCGTACTACATCTTTAACTCGATTTTCAAAAGTTTTTGCATCATTATTTTATCGTAAATCTTGAAAAGAAACGAAAGTATGTTTGGTGTGACAAACCAAATCTCGTCTAAACGCATAGACCGGGTTTGGGGTGTTACATTTAGTGGTATCAGAGCCCAGTTTCAAAACTCGGCTGTGGTTTGGGTTCAATAAAGAAATTTGTTTGAAAATAATTTCTAGAGTTTTGATTAAAGGTAGTATGGCACCATGAGCATCCCGCGCCAAGTCAAGTAAGTATTCAGATATCTTTGTATGTTTATTATCATTATGATATGATTATAAGAAACACTTTAGAACTTCTAGTTTTAGGTGTTAAAACCGTAGAGATTGAGACAATAGGATATTGATGCGAAAACACTCTATCTCTTTCATATCATAAGACATCGTTAATAAACAATTGAAATATTATTCTGATTCATAAAACTCTTAATCAGATTAAATCGAATTAGTCGCCATGAGCACTAGAGGACGTGGTCGTGGACGCGGTAGGCGTGGCGTGGTAGAGGACGAGGTGTTAGGGGCGCAATCGATGTGCCGGGTCATATGTCGGAAATGGATGCACTCGCGTCACTCGAGAGTGAGACGGATCGCACGCGACCATATGGAAGAGGATAATGCCGTGGACACGAGCAATGCCGCGAGTACTTGAAAGGGTCGCTGGATCCGAATCGACCAACCGCCGTGGGTCGACATCGGAGCGATCAAATCCAGTGGAGCCGAGGTTTTCAGAGGTGTCTCTCGTGTAGCTCCCAATGTCGCTGAATATTGGCTTGAGGCAAGAGAGCGAATTATGGACGATCTTGAGTGCACCGTGGAACAAAAGTTAAGAGGAGCGTATCTTTGTTGAGAGACGGTTACCAATGGTGGCTTACTATCCGAGATGGCACCGATGTCGCTTTAATTAATCGGGAATTTTTCAAGGCTTCCTTTCAAGGGAAATATGTGGGAACAAGCTATGTGGATGCCCGAAGGAAGGAATTCTTGAACTCGTGCAAGGAAATAAGACGGTGGCAAAGATATGAGGTCGAAGTTCTTACGTTTGAGTCGCTATGCTCGAACGATAGTGGCAACGGACCATGAGCGTTGTGTGCGCTTCGAGGACGGTTTGAAAGACGAGTTGCGGGTCTCGATAGCCCCACAACAAGTTAGAACTTTTGCCGCTCTTGTGGAGAAGGCCAAGATAGCCGAAGAGGCTAAGAACTCGAACGCCAAAATCGGAGCAAATTCGAGGCAAGAAAGATCTCAAGCATTCGGGTTTTTCGAGAAGATTCTGAAGAGGCCCTGAATGAGGAACCAGCTCAAGGAAGAGCACCGGTAGTCGTTAATGAGTCGGGATTGTGTTTGAATGTGGGAAAAGACATTCCGAGAATGTTGGAGGAAAACGGGTGCTTGCTATAAATGTGGATCGACCGAGCATCAATATAGGAGTTGCCCTCGACGTATGGATACAACTCAAGAAGTTCGTACTACCGATGCACCACCGGCAAGAGGAGTTCAAAGAACCACCGAGAGGCTCGGGGACCGTGTCGTGGTGGTAATGGGGCTGGACGTGGTCAAGGTGCGCTGGTCGAGGCAATGGTCCTAGGGGCAACGCGGATGCAAGACACCCAGGATTGGTGTATGCGGTCGACGTCGTGAGGATGGCAATGCACTGATGTGATAATCGCACGTTCTTCATTTCGATGTACCCGTTATTGCCTTGATAGATCTTGGTTCTACTCATTCGCATACATTGCTAGCACCATAATCGGAAACTTGAAATTAGACTCAAATTTTCGATAAAGAGATGAGGGTGATTAGTCCTTAGGGCGATCGGTGTTGGTTAATAAATTGTTTAGAGACGTGCCCTTAGTAATTCAAGGAGAAACATTCTCGGCAAATTTGATGGAATCGCTTTTGGCGAATTCGATATTATTCGGGCATGGATTGGTTGGTTAAGCACCGGGCGAAATTGGACTGTTGAAAAGCGTATGTCGATAAGAAATGTGGAGGATAAGGAGATAGTTATGATAGGCGAGCGGAGAAATTACTTGGCAAACGTGATTTCTGCGTTGAAGGCGGAGAAGTTAGTGCGAAAAGGATACGGAGCATTTTTAGCATTTATTTGTGCTTTAGATGCCAAAAAGCTGTTGGTGGAAGATGTGAGAACGGTGAAGGAGTTCCCTGATGTTTTTCCTGAAGAACTTCCTGGTGTACCTCCAGATCGGGAAGTGGAATTTGGTATTGAGCTTTTGCCGGAATCGCCCAAAGTGTCCATTGCTCCTTATAGAATGGCACCGAAGGAGTTGTCGGAGCTTAAAGCCCAAATTCAAGAACTGCTAGATCGGGGTTTTATTCGACCGAGTGTGTCTCCGTGGGGAGCACCGGTTTTGTTTGTTAAGAAGAAGGATGGGTCAATGCGTATGTGTATTGATTATAGGCAATTGAATAAGCTGACGATCAAGAATCGGTACCCTCTGCCGAGGATTGACGACCTGTTTGATCAATTGAAGGGAGCTTCTGTTTTCTCCAAGATTGATTTAAGGTCGGGTTACCACCAGCTTAAGGTGAAAGAAGCGGATATTCACAAGACAAATGCGTTCGAACCCGCTACGGACACTATGAGTTTTTAGTGATGCCGCTTGGGTTGACCAATGCACCAGCTGCATTTATGGATATGATGAACCGGGTCTTTCAACCATTCTTAGATCGGTTTGTAGTGGTATTCATAGATGACATTCTGGTTTATTCGAGGAGCGAAGAAGAACATGACTCGCATTTGCGGATTGTATTGCAAGTGCTTCGAGATAATCATTG
The DNA here is from genome assembly GCA_025698515.1 of Gossypium sturtianum. NCBI lineage: Eukaryota > Viridiplantae > Streptophyta > Magnoliopsida > Malvales > Malvaceae > Gossypium > Gossypium sturtianum. Next base: position 68,672,268 of record CM046952.1, read on the forward strand.
TATGCCAAATTCAGTAAATGTGAATTTTGGTTAAGAGAAGTGACTTTCTTGGGTCATGTGGTATCAGCCGAAGGAATAAGGGTGGATCCTCGGAAGATTGAGGCGGTATTGGATTGGAAACCACCGAAGTCGGTAAATGAGATTCGAGTTTCTTGGGTTTGGCTGGATATTATAGACGCTTTGTTCGGTGTTCTCATTGATTGCCGCACCTCTAACTAAGCTTTTGCGGAAGGGAGTGTTGTTTATATGGACCGATAAGCAAGCAAGAAAGTTTCGAGCGATCAAGAAGGTTTTAACGGAAGCGCCGGTATTGATTCAACCCGAGGTCGGGAAGGAGTTTACAGCTTTATTGTGATGCGTCACATACGGGTTTAGGCTGCGTATTGATGCAAAGTGGGAAAGTTGTAGCTTACGCTTCTCGTCAATTGAGACCGCACGAAGTGAACTACCCTACTCATGATTTGGAGTTAGCAAAGCAAGTGGTGTTTGCCTTAAAGATTTGGAGGCATTACTCTATGGTGAAAAGTCTATCATCTATACGGATCACAAGAGTCTTAAGTATCTTCTTACTCGAAGGAGTTAAACTTGAGACAACGAAGATGGGTGGAGTGTTAAAGGACTATGATTTCTCTATTGAGTATCATCCCGAAAGGCTAATGTAGTGGCGGACGATTAAGTCGTAAGGTGGTATCTCGATTTGAGAGCTATGTTTGCCCATTTGAGTTTGTATGAGGATGGTAGTTTGATAGCGGAATTTCAAGTGAAGCCCATGTGGTTGGAACAAATTAAGGAAAACAGATATTAGATGAGAAGTTGAGACTTCTAATTCAACAAGTGGAAAATGGTGGGATAGAGGATTTTGGTATGAACATGGAAGGTGTGTTGTGCTTTGTGGAAGAGTCTCAGTATGCCTAGGGACTCGGGATATGAGGCAAATGATTTTACGGAGGCGCATAGTAGTCCTTATGCTATGCATCCCGAGGAAATAAGATGTATCGGGATCTTCGTGAGCGGTTTTGGTGGCCTGGATTGAAACGGAGATTTCAGAATTTGTGGGAAAATGCTTAACTTGTCAGCAAGTGAAAGCGGAGCATCAATTACCGTCAGGTCTTTTGCAACCAGTTAAGATTCCTCTTTGGAAATGGGAGCGGATAACAATGGATTTTGTTAGTGGGTTACCTTTAACACCTACTAAGAAAAATTCGTTTGGGTAATTGTTGATCGTTTGACGAAGATCGCTCATTTTCTACCAAAGGCGCATTTGACTACTCGCTGCGAAGTTGGCTAAGCCGTATGTATCTGAAATCGTGAGGTTGCATGGGGTACCCGTGTCGATTATATCGGATAGGGATCCTAGGTTTACATCTCGATTTTGGAAAGCTTTGCATGAAGCCTTGGGTACAAAGCTTAATTTTAGTACGGCTTTTCATCCTCATCGATGGTCACGGAGAGAGTGATTTGATTCTAGAAGACATGTTAAGAGGATGTGTAATCGACTTCAAAGGTAGTTGGGAGGATTTTCTACCGTTAGCGGATTTGCGCACAACAACAGCCTACTACAGTCTAGCATTCAGATGGCACCCTACGAGGCATTGTATGGTCGAGGTGTCGTTCTCCTATTTGGTCGGATCGAGTTGGGTGATCGGCGATTGTTAGGACTCGAGATGATTTCTCAAACGGAAGAAAAAGTGAAAGTTATTCGAGCACGGTTAAAGGAAGCGGATAGACGTAAGTCGTATGCGGATCTCAAGCGTAAAGAGATCGAGTATGCCGTAGGAGATCAAGTCTTCTGAAGGTCTCACCTTGGAAGAAGATATTCAGATTCGGGAAGAAGGGCAAGTTGAGTCCTAGATACATTGGACCATATCGTGTGGTGAAACGAGTTGGTCCGATGGCCTCATCAGATTGAGTTACCTCCGGAATTGAGCCAAATTCATAATGTTTTCCATGTGTCCATGTTGAGGCGCTATAGATCGGATCCTTCGCACATAGTACCCGGTAGAAGAAGTGGAGTTGAATTTGGATTTGTCTTTTGAGGAGGAACGGTGGAAATCTTAGACCGAGACGTGAAGGTGCTAAGAAAGAAGACTGTGCCGTTGGTCAAAGTGTTGTGGCGTAACCACGGAGTGGAGGAAGCTACGTGGGAGCCCTGAGGATGCAATTCGGCAACAATACCCTCACCTTTTTCAGCCAGGTAAATTTTGAGGACGAAATTTTCTTTTAGGGGTAGAGTTGTAACACACGAAAATTTGAGTAATTTATTTTCTATGTGTGTTTTGAGTAATTATTCTAGAAAGTAAAATTTTCGATTTATTTTCGTGGTTAGTATAGTCCTCAAGAAGGGTTTAAAATTTTTTAGAAGGAATATTATTAATTTTAAGAAATTATTTATGGAAGTGGATTAGTGACTTTGACACATAAATTAATTTAAGTGTCAAAGTGAGGCATAAGATGAATTATTGGACAAGTGGTGATGGCGCATGAGCTTGTGCATGAGGTTGAAGGTTCGAATCCCATGTTTAGCATCTAGGTGAATTTTATTTTGAATTTTTATGCACCAATATAGCAAGTGTCGCCAAGAGCTTTTATGGAAGGTGTTGACTTGTTATTTTTGGTTAAAATATCAAAGGAATAAGGAAATTTTGAACTTAAGGAAGGGTATCAAAAGAATAAGGAAAATGTGAAGATATGAGGCATGAATCAAGGAAGAATTTTTGAAACAATATCTTGGCCTAAAGACCATGTACTTGGACGGCAATATGGCTATAGGGGAGCCAATTTTGGTGATAGTTTTGGCTAGGAATTTTAGTCTTGTTTTGGTCATTTTTGTTAGTTTGTGCAAGTTTTGAAAACTCTCTCAACCTTTTCTCCCTTTGGCCGAATTTGAGCATTGGTAAGTCCTAAAGTTTTTGACCATTTGGTCATTTTTGCACATCAATTGGTATTCTTTTGTGCCTTATTTCATTTGAGTGCCGAAATCACCTACATCAAATGACCATTCCTTTCTTTTCTCTCTTTCTTCATTGCCGAATGTGTCTTGATTCTAATCTCCTCTCTTTCTTTCTCTTTTATTTTCTTTGAAAACCGAATTCATCATCATCTCCATTTTCTTATTTTTATTCCTTATCAATCAATATTTCTCTCCAATATTTCTCTCATGGCCGAATGCTAAGGTGTTCATAAGCCAAATTATTTCCCTTTCTCTTTAATCTTTCATAGCCGAATCCTCCTTAAAACCATACTATTCTCAAATCCTTTCTTTTCGACGTGGAATATAGGTAAGAGTTCTTTTTGTTTCGATTAGTTATTAGTGGTTAGTGCCGAATATTAATGTTGGCTTGAAGGCATTATTTGGATCAAAATAAACGTTTATTTTATTAACGTTTATTTTGTTAAACTTTAGTGCGATAACGGAAAGTTGGAATCAAGAAGTGGTGGGTGACAAAGCGTAGGAATCGATTCTCGTGGTAAGGAAATCACATCTTTCAAACTTTAGAAATTTTTTCGATATCATTAGATTAATGATCTTTGCCTTTGAAGACATTCAACATAGGGAAGAAACGGGCGGTGTTTAGCCTTCGGTAGAAGGAGGTTCTCATTATTCCCCTAAGTACAAGCAAAGGACTATTTCGGGAATCCGGGATTTTCCACCGGTTGCGGACGCTCAACCGAGGAAAATCAACTGTTCAAGTCGTTCGTACTCGAACCATTATTTGTTCGTGGATTCGATTCGGTTAGCGAACCATCAATCGGAGAGAAATCGCAAGTAGAAGTCTTACGAAAATCCGAGGGTAAATTTCTAGATCGCTATATTTAGATCGGTTTTATTATAGATTATAGTGTTTTAATTAACACAATACGTATAGGTGTTGAAGAGCGGGAAAGTTTAGTTCTCTCCATAACGTGTGTGTAACTTCACACTCATTTTGGGTTGGACATCAAGTTGTAAGTTACGTGATAAAATCGTAAAATAGTAAAAACGGGAAAAATACGTAGTAACTCATATTTTTGAGTAAATGCATGAAAACGGTTAAAACCGAGAAAAAAAAATAAATACGATAATATTCTAGTTCGATAAAATGGGCCGATAATACTCTAGTTTGATAAATGGACCGATAATACTCTAGTTCGATAAAATGGGCCGATAATACTCTAGTTTGATAAAATGGGCCGATAATACTCTAGTTTGATAAATGGACCGATAATACTCTAGTTCGATAAAATGGGCCGATAATACTCTAGTTCGATAAAATGGGCCGATAATACTCTAGTTCGATAAAATGGGCCGATAAAACTCTAGTTCGATAAAATGGGCCGATAATACTCTAGTTCGATTAAATGGGCCGAAAATACTCTGTTTCGATAAATTGGGCTAAAATGGGCCAAAGTCACTAAACTACTAAATGGGCTAGTTGTTAAATTGTTTATATGAGCCTAATGAAGGGTTAATTGATAAGCCCACCGATGATATGGATTAATGAAAATCTGTTATATGATTATATTTGTTATATACGCATGATTGCATGGGGTGGGTTATATGAAGAGAAGAATGGCCACTTGCCACAAATTTGGCTCATTGCCTCTAGTTCGGTGGCTCGCCACAATATGGCTCAATGCCTCTAGTTCGGTGGCTCGCCACAAATTCGGCTAAATGCCTCTAGTTCGGTGACAATGTCACAATCTAGTTCGGTAGTGCACTACAAAATTATTTAAGGGCTTTAAGCCCATGATTGGTGTGTTTGGCGGGGTGGGTTGACTTGATCCCCACAGGTGTGTTGGTTGGTACGGGGGTGTTAGCGGATGGATACTAGGTTGGTTTGGGAAATTCATATTTCATGCATTCTTCTCTTTAAATTATGTTACTTTACGATGTATGGTTGAAATCATTAATGGGCTCAAGCCCAGATGATATCTTGACGATCTGGCCTAAAAATGGTGGTAAGTGAGTTGCACACTGAGTTCTTTGTAACTCACCCAATTTTTATTAACCATTTCAGGTAATGGAAATTGACGTGGACTTGGGCCGGAGATGACTTGGTGGAGCCCATACTACGAATTTGGGTTTTTTTTATAAACTATGACTTTATTTAAGTTTTTATTTTAATTGCTATTATTGGGTTGATGTAATAAGGCCTCTAAGTATGTTTTATGGATTTTATCGTGTGGATGGTTTTATAGTTTTTATTTTGAGACTTTAATTATGAGTTTATGTTAAATCATTTGGTTTTTCCTAAAAATATCGTTTATTTAATATTTTGACAATTAGACGATTTTCTTTAAAATTTTCCTCCAAATTCTTTTAAGAAGTTTTAAAGTTTCGATAAACATTTTATTTAAGATAAGTTTTAAACAAGTATATTCTTAAATTATTTTCAAAACCTCGTACTACATCTTTAACTCTATTTTCAAAAGTTTTTGCATCATTATTTTATCGTAAATCTTGAAAAGAAACGAAAGTATGTTTGGTGTGACAAACCAAATCTCGTCTAAACGCATAGACCGGGTTTGGGGTGTTACAAAGCCAAATTCCCTTCATTGCCGAAATTACTATTATCCTTCTTTGTCAAATTCCTACTTTTGCCGAACCCTTATTGTTGTTCCTCCACCTCAACCGATTGTTACCTACTCTTAGTTTCGTTTGGAAGCCGAATCTTGTTCAATAGCTATCTAGGCCACAGGATCGAAAGGGAATTTGGTAAGTATTCGGTTAACCTCTTTTGTACGTTTTTCTAAAAGCTGAAAGGCTATCTAACTGTCCTGTCGTTAACTCTGTGATAACAAGGGTAAGGCTCAACAATCACAAGCGTGGTAGGTAAGGATCATTAGCAAGAGGTAAGTACACTCGTCCCGGTGGTGGTTTAGTAAATGGCCGAATGTAATATGGCTTATAGGGGTGACTTATGTGGATTATGGGTCACTTGATTTTGACGATATATGTTGGGTACAGATCTGGACGATAATCGCAAATAGTAGCAAAGGAAGGGCTACTAGAACGTGAGGAGACAGTAAGGGTACGGTAACGTTTTGGTTTTTATTAGTATGTGTAAAACCTTGGTTAATCACTAGTAATGTCGATTGTAGGTTCATGACTAAGGGGTTTGCAGTGCGCGTGGTTACCAGGTGTGTACAAAAACTACACACACGATATCGACAATGCCGAAAAGCCAAAAAGCCGAAAGTGGCTAAACGAGTTCGGTGGGCACTAAGGCTAAGTTTGATGAAATTGGTTGGTTTGGTCATACGTATTAAGTTAGTCACGCATGTTACATGATTTGGAATTGTTTTGGGCCTAGTAGGCCATATGAATGAGATTTGGGCCTAATGGGCTGTAAGGATGTAATATGGGCTTTATGGGGGACGTAGACAAGTATGCTAGGGTTTAATGGACTTTAGGCCTAGTTCTGAACAACTCTTAAATCACATAAGACTTAATTTATTAATCAAACATGTCTGTAGACAAGTCAATTAGTTAGAGTGTGGTGACCGACATATGTATGTTTAGGATTGGATCGAGGGAGAGCTTGGTACTTAAGCGGTCTTAGTGACCCACCTCCTATTCTCTGAGATCCTACATGGTGTATAGTGTTTGTTCACTTTGACCGTGAGAACTTGTTGATGGGCCAAAGTTTATAACTAAAACCTGAGAGGGACCAAATACCCTTATATTTGTAAAATTACTAAAATACCCTTATATTTGAAAAATTACTAAAATACCCCTAGATTTGTAAATTACCAAAATACCCCTATTTTGCAAAAGTACCAAAATACCCCCGTAGGGTAGAATTATGAAAATACCCCTGGGTAGTGAAATGACTAAAATACCCCTAGGTGCCGAATGTGTGAAAATGTGTGTTGCATTCATACGATAGTTTGTTTAGGATGTATATGGGTGGGAATTATGGTACGGAGGAAGATTTGAGGATCGCATAGTCGCTTGACGACCATGGATCCACCGGAGGCTTTAAGCCCATATATGATTAGCAGCTTTGCTGCAACGTTGGGTAGTGCCACTGTAAGTGCTACCTTTGGTGTGTAGAGGATGGGTGGGTCGATTTAGAAATCCCCACAGGTGTGTATTGGTTGAAAGGGGAATGGTGTTTGTAGCGAATCGATTTTTGGGAAGGGTTTTGCATTATCTTGTTTGTATATGTGTTATGATATGAGGTCATTATGGGCTAAGACCCAAGACCACCATTTTTTATAGGGCTTAGGCCCAATGTGAATATTTGTATGTTGATTTGATGGCCAAGGGTTGTACACACTGAGATTCGAAACTCACACCCTTTTTAATTAATATTTTAGGTGATGCACAGTAAGCGGCTCGACTTGGCAGAGGACTCGGAGATGGCCACACTACAAGCTGATTTGATGTTTTAATTTGTTCAAATGTATTTATTTTTAAATACTTTATTTTTCATTGGATTGTAATAAGGCCATGTATCTCCTAATTGACTTTTCATTTTGGGTTTTAATATTATTGTCTCAACTATCAAGTTATTAAACTTAAATAAAATTTCTAAAGTTAACATGGTTTCCGAAACAACTCAACATATGAATGTTTTCTTAAAAGATGGGCTTATCATCTTAACTTAACAAGATACAAGGGTTTTGGGCTTTTGGGCCTTAAATGGTTAAATAGTAAAATCGTTTTGAATTGTGCCTGTAATGTGACATTCCGGATTCGGGCCTAACTTCTAGGCCGAGTTTGGGGTGTTACATTTAGTGGTATCAGAGCCAGGTTACAAATCTCGGGCTGTGAAATGGGCCTTAGATTTTTGTTTTTAAAACAAGTAGATTAAAAAGTTTTTGCAGGATTTTTGAAGTGTGGTTCACCGAGCCCTCGACGTCGAGCCAAGTAAGTTTTCTGTTATTGCACTGGTTTAAATTATGGAACTATATCTAGATATGGGCTACTTTAAAATAGGTTTTTAGACGCTAAAGCCCGTAGGGAACTTAATCTTGTAGTGGATTTATGACCGTGAAACAACTTTTAAATTGTCACTCGCATAAGACATGTGTTTTAAATAGTGGAACTATGCACTAATTTCATAAAATTCTAACCCAGAAATACGCACGCAATGATGAGCGCTAGAAGAAGTGCAAGGGGTCGTGGCAGAGGCCGTGGAAGTATTAGGGTTGATGTGCTGATTCAGCTAGTTGGGGAGGTACTGGAGGAGGTTAAAGAAATTGGTGAAACACTTTGGGTTAGGTGCGTGGACTGTAAGAAAAAAAGAAATCACAGTCTTCTAGGGCCACGGTCTCATTCTGTAAAGCATGTTAAGGTACATCCAAACTTTCCGGCTTGCGAATATTGCAGAAGGCGTCATCCGAGTGAATACTGGAGGAAGTCAGGAGCATGTTTAAGATGCGGGTCTGAGGAACATAAGGCTCGGGATTGTTCAATCACCGTTAAGTTGGGTATGTTTTGTATGGATGCGATATTTTTGGGTATAGAAACTGTATGCGTGCAATGTTTATGTGTTATTAAATCAGAGTGCACAGCGAAAGCGTAGTGGTGAGACTTGGGTAGTACGAATAATAGTTAGTTGGAAATTTCGAGGACAAAATTTCTTTAAGGAGGGTAGAATTGTAACGCCCCGAATTTAGGCCTAGTAGATTTGGGCCTATTGGGTTGTAACACCCCCAAAATCCCGAAATTTAAATTTCTGTGCACTGAGGTTGGTATGTATGAGTAGCACTTAGAATATTAATTTTAAGGTATTATCGGGATTAATTGAAGTCTTAGAGAAAGGGAAGACCATAGGGAAAAAATTATTTTTCTTGCTTTAGTGGACCCTAGCCTCAGGCATTAGGCCTCTTGAGCAGATTAAGTGAAAATAGGACACAAATGGGCTTGTGGTCCAGTGGAAAGTGGCGTCACTTGGGAGCTACAAGGTGGCGTGCATGAAAGCTGAAGAGGTCCAAGGTTCGAGCATGAGAAGTGTATTTTTGGAGTATTTTATTTTGCATAGGTGGACGGCAAGAGTTGTGTTGGTTTGGTACTCTTGCCGTGGAGAGTTTGTAAAGTGTGAGTGTTGGATGTGGAGGAGATTTCGGATAAGATTAAGGTATTATCGAGAGAAAAGTTAGGAGATGGGGAGTGTGAAGTGTTGGTGCCGAATAGGACTGTGGAGGGAAGGTAGGATTCGGCCTTGGTTATAAAAGGGGTTGCCGAATTCCAGAGAGGGGTTCCTGAGTTTTCGTATTTTCTTTTCTTTTATTCTCCCCCTCAAACGGTTTCTCCCTTTTTTTGCCGAATTCTCACAAAGCCAAATTCCCTTCATTGCCAAAATTACTATTATCCTTCTTTGCCAAATTCCTACTTTTACCGAACCCTTATTGTTGTTCCTCCACCTCAACCGATTGTTACCTACTCTTAGTCACGTTTGGAAGCCGAATCTTATTCAATAACTATCTAGGCCGTAGGATCGAAAGGGGATTTGGTAAATATTCGGTTAACCTCTTTTGTTCGTTCTGCTAAAAGCTGAAAAGCTATCTAACTGTCCTATTGTTAACTCTGTGATAACAAGGGTAAGGCTCAACAATCACAAGCGTGGTAGGTAAGGATCGTTAGCAAGAGGTAAGTGCACTCGTCCCGGTGGTGGTTTAGTAAATGGCTGAATGTAATATGGCTTATAGGGGTGACTTATATGGATTATGGGTCACTTGATTTTGACGATATATGTTGGGTGAAGATCTGGAGGATAATCGCAAATAATAGCAAAGGAAGGGCTACTAGAACGTGAGGCACACGGTAAGGGTACGGTGAGGTTTCAGCTTTTATTAGTATGTGTTAAACTTTGGTTAATCGCTAGTAATGTCGATTGTAGGTTCGTGACTAAGGGGTTTGCAGCGCGCATGGTTACCAGGTGTGTACAAACACTACACACACGATATCGGCAATGCCAAAAAGCTGAAAGTGGCTAAACAGGCCTGGTGGGCCCTGAGGCTAAGTTTGATGAAATTGGTTGGTTTGGTCATACGTATTAAGTTAGTCACGCATGTTACATGATTTGGAATTGTTTTGGGCCTAGTAGGCCATATGAATGAGATTTGGGCCGAATGGGTCGTAAGGTTGTAATATGGGATTTATGGGGGACGTAGACAAGTATGCTAGAGGTTTAATGGACTTTAGGCCTAGTTCTGAACAACTCTTAAATCACATAAGACTTAATTTATTAATCAAACATGTCTGTGGACAAGTCGATTAGTTAGAGTGTGGTAACCGACATATGCATGTCTAGGATTGGATCGAGGGAGAGCTTGGTACTTAAGCGGTCCTAGTGACCCACCTCCTCTTCTCTGAGATCCTACCTGGTGCATAGTGTTTGTTCACTTTAACCGCGAGGACTTGTTGATGGGCCAAAGTTCATAACTAAAACCCGAGAGGGACCAAATACCCTTATATTTGTAAAATTACTAAAATACCCTTATATTTGAAAAATTACTAAAATACCCTAGATTCGTAAATTACCAAAATACCCCTATTTTGCAAAAGTACCAAAATACCCCTATTTTGTAAAAGTACCAAAATACCCCCATAGGGTAGAATTACGAAAATACCCCTGGGTAGTGAAATGACTAAAATACCCCTAGGTGCCGAATGTGTGAAAATGTGTGTTGCATTCATACGATATCTTGTTTAGGATGCATATGGGTGGGAATTATGGTACAGAGGAAGATTTGAGGATCGCATAGTCGCTTGACGACCATGGATCCACCGGAGGCTTTAAGCCCATATATGATTAGCAACTTTCTCGCAACGTTGGGGTAGTGCTTTTTGTGAGTGCTACCTTTGGTGTGTAGAGGATGGGTGGGTCGATTTAGAAATCCCCACAGGTGTGTATTGGTTGGAAGGGAAATGGTGTATGTAGCGGATGGATTTTTGGGAAGGGTTTTGCCTTATCTTGTTTGTATATGTATTATGATATGAGGTCATTGTGGGCTAAGGCCCAAGACCATCGTTTTTGATAGGGCTTAGGCCCAATGTGAATATTTGTATGTTTATTTGATGGCGAAGGGTTGTACACACTGAGTTTCGAAACTCACACCCTTTTTAATTAATATTTCAGGTGATGCATAGTAAGCGGCTCGACTTGGCAGAGGACTCGAAGATGGCCACACTACAAGCTGATTTGATTTTTTAATTTGTTCAAATGAATTTATTTTTAAATACTTTGTTTTTCATTGGATTGTAATAAGGCCATGCATCTCCTAATTGACTTTTCATTTTGGGTTTTATTATTATTGTTTCAACTATCTAGTTATTAAATTTAAATAAAATTTCTAAAGTTAACATGGTTTCCGAAACAACTCAACATATGAATGTTTTCTTAAAAGATGGGCTTATCATCTTAACTTAACAAGATACAAGGGTTTTGGGCTTTTGGGCCTTAAATGGTTAAATAGTAAAATTGTTTTGAAGTGTGCCTTTAATGTGACATTCTGGATTCGGGCCTAACTTTTAGGTTGGGTTTGGGGTGTTACAAATGGCTTATTGTGGAATTGTTGAGTGTTGTTTCATGAGATTATGTGGTGATAAGTGCAGGATTGTATGTTAAATAATGTGAGCATTTGTCTCGTGATATGCTCGGAATATGGTAAGGGATGAAATGAGTAAGCATGATCATGAAAGTGGATTGTTCTTGCTTAGTATGTAATGCTATTTATTGATTAGCACATATTATGATGTTTAATGTTTACATGTAAACTTACTAAGCGTAAAGCTTACTCCCTTTCTTTCCCCTTGTTTTATAGTGTCAAAGAGCCAGGTCGGGATACGAAGATAATTGGAAGATCACCCACACTACCAGCTCATCTCGGTATATCTAGAACTAGCATTTTGAGTATGGCATGTATAGGGGCTAGACTTAGTGAATTGTTTTGTTATTTTGGCCAAGTATGTAATGGCTTCCTTAAGGATGAATTCTTTTGTATATTGCCATAGTTGATGGCTCATTATGTTTAAGTTATGAAATATGAGGTTATTCAAGAAAGTGTTGTTGCACAAATTGAGTTGCTTGATGATGTGTTGAATGGAAGTATGTTGTGTGAGCTAGGGTGGCAAAAGAGCTTGGCAAATAGCCTTGTTTATGTCCACACGGGTAGGCACATGGGCGTGTGTCTAGGCCGTGTGTGACACACGATCTGTCCCATGGGTGTGTGACTAGGCCGTGTGTCCCCTGCATGTTAGTGTTTCAAGTCAGTGTCGACCACGGGCTAGCCACACGGGCGTGTGCTTAGGCCGTGTGTCCCTTATGAGATTACTGACGTTACAAAAAGAATACCCATGTTTTTACACACGGGCGTGTGTCCGGCCGTGTGAAAACCCTTGTAGGTTCGAAATGAAAATAAATCCCACACGGGTTAGAGACATGGGCGTGTGTGACCACACGGCCTGCCCACACAGGCGTGTCCCATTTCACACGGGCGTGTGGCCCCTGTTTAGACAAAAAAATTATATGTACAAAAGTTCCCGATTGGGTTCTGAGACCCTCCGTATGCTTGATTAAGGCCTCGTAAGACCTTAATGAGAATGTATTGATTGTAAATGGGAAATGTTAAGTTGGAATGAAGTTTTAAAGCTTAAAGTTGTATGACCTAGAAAGTCAAGTCCGGTAATGCCTCGTACCCGGTTCCGGCGTAGAATATGGGTAAGGGCTATTACATTTAGTGGTATCAGAGTTATGGTTTAGTCGATTCTCGAACTACTGTAGCATGTGTTAGGGTCTAGCTATACATGCCATAAGTGTATATTGATAGTGTGGTGGCTTCTGACAATTCTAAACTTTGTTCTCATATAGTAAATGGATCCCGATCGAGTGGCTGCTGATGACGCAGCTAGTAACGCGCCAGCTCCCGTGCAAGGGACTGCTCCTGTAGAGAGTGGACCCGAGACTAGGGGTCAAGGAGAAGAGGCTCGGGAAGCCTTTCTCCAAATGATGAGTAATTGGTACACAGAGTATGTACGAGCAAACCCAAACGCCCAACCTCCTCCACCCCCTCCTATACCTCAGCCAGTTATAGTGGCTCCTCAAGGTATAGATTTAGTGAGGATAACCAAGCCCCCGGTAGATAAGATTCAGAAGCAAGGGACCGAGGAATTAAGAGTTAATATAGACGATAACCCTGAGAGGGCGGAGTTCTGGCTTGAGAACTTAATGAGGGTGTTTGATGAACTCTCCTGCACACTTGAGGAGAGCTTAAAATTCGTCGTGTCCTTGCTGAGGGACTCGGCATACCATTGGTGGAAAATGTTGACGTCGGTGGTCCCAAGGGAGAGAGTGACGTGGGACTTCTTTTTGGAAGAGTTTCGAAAGAAGTATATAAGTCAGAGGTTTGTGGAGCAAAAACAAAAAGAATTCCTTGAATTGAAGCAAGGAAAAATGACTGTGGCAGAATATGAGCGTGAGTTTGTTAGGCTCAGTAAGTATGCACAAGAGTGCATGTCTACAGAAGCTATTTTGTGTAAGAGGTTTGAAGATGGACTAAATGAGGGTATCAGACTTCTAGTTGGGATTTTAGAATTAAAAGAGTTTGTAGTGTTGGTTGATAGGGCATGTAAGGCCGAAGAACTGAATAAGGAAAAGAGGAAAGCTGTGAGTGAGGCCCAGGTTGCAAGAAAAAGACCGATGAGTATATCACAATACGCTCAATCGAAGAGGTCCAAGGAAGTAAACCATCGAATGACTGCATCAGTTGGATACTTACGTAGAGATCGAGGTAATACCTACTCGAGCTCAAGAGTTCAAGCCACTTCGATGGCAAGTGTGGGCAATCCGAAGTCCAAACCGGAGTGTCCAAATTATGGTAGGTAGCACACTGGGGAGTGTTGGGGAAATAACCGAAATTGTTATAAGTGTGGTTCCCCCGATCATTTTATTCGAAATTGTCCTGAGAGAGATGACAAGGAAAGGAAGCAAGAGATATGGTCTAGCAATGTATCTTCCGGGGGTAGATCACAAAAGAACCCGAGAGGTGGGACTAGTGGTAAAAGTACACCTCGAGATTCTAGTGTGAGACCAGAGGGTCAGGCACCTGTAAGGACTTATGCCATTCGCGCTCGCGAAGAGTCATCGTCTCCGGACATGATAACGGGTACTTTTTCTCTTCATGACCCTTTTGTTATTGCTTTGATTGATCCGGGGTCTACCCATTCTTACATTTGCATGAAATTGGCATCTAGTATGAGCATGATTGTTGAATCTACGGAATTTGTAGTAAAAGTGTTAAACCCGTTAGGAAAACATGTGCTAGTTGACAAGGTGTGTAGGAATTGTCCTTTGACAATTAGAGGTCATTGTTTTCCGGAAAACCTTATGTTGTTGCCGTTTGATGAATTTGACTTGATTCTTAGTATGGATTGGTTGACTGCCCATAATGTTTTAGTGAGCTGTGGTAGCAAGTTTATTGAATTAAAGTGTGAAAATAGAGATGTCATTCGGGTTGAATCAGGTAAATCGGATAGTTTGCCTGTGATAATTTCAACTATGGTAGCTGAGAAATACTTGAGAAAAGGATACGAGTCCTATCTCGCCTTTGTGCTGAATACTCAAGAGTCGAGGTAAAGATTGAATCGATGCTTGGTGGTATGCGAATATCCAAATGTGTTTAGGAAGAGTTACAGGTTACCTCCAGTTAGAGAGGTCGAGTTTGGGATTGAGTTAGTTTTGGGAATGGCACCAATCTCGGTTATTCCGTATAAGATGGCACCATTAGAGTTGAAAGAACTGAAGGTTCAGTTGCAAGAGTTAACGGATAAGGGTTTTGTAAGACCGAGCTATTCAGTGGGGTGCTCGGTACTTTTGTGAAGAAGAAAGATGGGTCGATGAGATTGTGCATAGACTACGAGACACTCAATAAGGTGGTGAGTGAAGAATAAGTACCCTTTACCAAGAATAAATGATTTATTTGACCAACTGAAGGGAGCTACAGTGTTCTCCAAGATAGATCTAAGGTCTGGTTATTATCAGTTAAGGGTTAAGGAGCAGGATGTGTCGAAAACTGCATTTCAGATGAGGTATGGCCATTATGAGTTTCTTGTCATGCCATTTGGTTTAACGAATGCTCCTGCGATTTCTATGGATTTAATGAACCGAGTCTTCCGACCGTATTTGAACAAGTTTATAGTTGTCTTTATCGATGATATACTGATTTATTCTCGGGATGAGAGTGATCATGCAGAGCATCTGAGGATTGTTTTGCAGACTTTAAGAGACAAGCAATTGTATGCTAAATTTAGCAAGAGTGAGTTTTGCCTCCGAGAGGTCAGATTCCTAGGGCACATTGTGTCGGGTGATGGTATTAGAGTTGATCCGAATAAGATCTCAACTATTGTGGAGTGGAACTGCCAAGAAATGTGTCAGAAGTCAAGAGCTTTTTGGGTTTAGCGGGGTATTACAGACGGTTCGTAAAGGGGTTTTCCATGATTGCTACCCTAATGACGAAACTGTTGCATAAAGATGTCAAGTTTGAATGGACTGAGAAATGCCAACAAAGCTTCGAGAGATTTAAAACCTTGTTGACAGAAACGTCGATTCTAGTGCAACCTGAGTCGAGCAAGGAGTTTGTAGTATATAGTGATGCATCATTTAATGGACTCGGCTGTGTGTTGATGCAAGAGGGTAAGGTAGTAGCTTACGCCTCGAGACAGTTAAAACCACATGAGAAGAATTATCTCACTCACGACTTGGAGTTGGCTGCGATCATTTTCGTATTAAAGATTTGGCGTCATTATTTATATGGTGAGAAGTGCTGAATCTTTACCGATCATAAGAGTTTGAAGTACTTAATGGACCAAAAGGATTTGAATTTGCGACAACGGCGGTGGCTCGAATTATTAAAGGACTATGAGCTAGTAATTGATTATCATCTGGGGAAAGCAAATGTAGTGGCGGATGCTTTGAGTAGAAAATCTCTGTATGCTTTGAGGGCCATGAGTACGAGCTTAGCGTTGTCTGATGATGGTGCTATATTGGCCGAGTTGAGGGCTAGACCGCTATTTATTCAACAGATATGTGAGGGTCAAAGGAATGATAATGAGATGCAAGCTAAGAGAGCTAAGTGTGAATCGGGAAATGATTCTGACTTTTGGGTGAGTTCAGATGGTTGTTTGATGTTTCACGACAGGATTTGTGTACCTAAAGATGATGAGTTGATCCGGAAAATTTTACATGAAGCACATAGTGGCCATTTTTCAGTACATCCCGGTAGCATGAAAATGTACAATGATTTGAAGCAATTTTATTGGTGGCCGGGTATGAAAAGAGACATCTATGAGTTCGTGATAAGATGTTTGATCTGTCAGCAGGTGAAAGCCGAGCATCAAGTACCTTCGAGATTGCTTCAGCCGGTGATGGTTCCTGAGTGGAAGTGGGATCGAATAACTATGGATTTTGTGACGGGGTTGCCTATGACTCCGAGAAAGAAAGATGTTGTACGGGTTATTATTGATAGACTAACAAAGTTGGCTCACTTTATACCGGTGCGAGTAGATTATTCACTTGATAAGCTGGTTGAGCTGTATATTGCTGAGGTAGTGAGACTTCAAGGGGTGCCTATATCTATCATCTCGGATAGAGATCCGAGATTTACTTCTAGATTTTGGAAGAAGCTGCAGGAAGCTTTGGGTACAAGGTTGAATTTTAGTACTGCGTTTCATCCCCAAACCGATGGCCAATCTGAAAGGGTAATTCAAGTTCTTGAGGATATGCTCTGATGCTGTGTGTTGGAGTTCGAAGGTAGTTGGGAAAGATACCTACCTTTGGTTGAGTTTTCTTACAACAATAGTTATCAATCGAGTATACGGATGGCGCCATACGAAGCCTTGTATGGTCGCAAGTGTCAGACTCCCTTGTATTGGACCGAACTTAGTGAGAAACAAATTCATGGGGTTGATTTAGTTAAAGAAACCGAGGAGAAGGTGAAAGTGATCTGTAATAGTCTTAAAGCTGCATCGGACCGACAAAAGTCGTATGCGGATTTGAAAAGAAAATAAATTGAGTTTCAAGAGGGCGAAAAATTATTTCTGAAAGTATCCCCGTGGAAGAAAATATTGAGATTTGGTCGGAAGGGAAAATTGAGTCCACGATTCATAGAGCTGTATGAGGTTACTAAAAGGATTGGGCCAGTAGCATATCGGTTGGCTTTGCCGGTAGAGTTAGAGAGAATACACAACGTGTTTCATGTATCGATGTTGCGGAGATACCGATCCAATCCTTCGCATGTAATCCCTCCATCAGAAATTGAGATACGATCAGACATGACTGATGAAGAGGAGCCAATTAAGATATTAACTCGGGAGGTTAAACAGTAGATGAATAAGAGCATATCTTTAGTAAAAGTGTTGTGGCAAAAACACGATGTGGAAGAAGCTACGTGGGAACTAGAAGAAGCCATGAGAGAACAATATCCAAACCTTTTTACCGGTAAGATTTTCGGGGACGAAAATCTCTAAAGGAGGGGAGAGTTGTAACAGCCCGATTTTGGGACTAGTCAGAATAGTGGTTTCAAGACCACTAATCCGAGGTTGAGGAAAATTATTTTAGTATTATTTTATGTGTTATAGCATAAATATATGGCTACATGAAAATTTTGGTGCATTAATTTTAACGATTGAATGCTTAATTGTGAAAAAAGACTAAATTGCATAAAGTGCGAAAGTTCTATATTTCAAGGTAGAGGTGTCTAATAGCCATAGAATATTAAATTGAATGTCCTTAAAGTGTAATTAGGCCATATAGAGTGTGTTGGCCGGCCATAGGAAGCAAGGGGAAAAGAGCATTAATTTTAGTCAAAATTTGGTGACATTAGATGATAAAAAAATGAATAAAATAATATAAAAATATGATATCTCATCTTTTACTATTCATTCTTCTTCTACCACCGAAATTTGAAGGAAATTAGAGGGTTTTGGAGTCCAAACTTTCATCCAAGCAACTTTCTTGCAAGTATGTTTTTTGATGGTTCTAGTTGATAATTTTTGTACTTTTGGAACCCCCAAAGCTTAAGCTAGCTAATGAGGGGACTAATTTACAATATGGTTGAAAGTCTAAGGACATTCCATGAGAGTTTTTATGTTGTTTGTTGAGTTTTTATGGAAGAAAATGAATGTTAGGGAGATGAGAAACAACTTTTGTGAAAGGTGTAGCCATGAAAACACCTAAATGGGACCAAGTTGTAAATGTTGTGATTTAGTAATAAATGCATGAAATAGTTGGAATTGTGAGTAGTTGTAGGAGAAATAAATGTTCAGCTGGGCTTTTTTAATGAGAAAATGTGTTGAAAAGTGATTTACGAGCCTAGGGGCAAAATCGTAATTTTGCCATAGTACAAGGGCAAAATGGTCATTTTTGCCTAAGTAGAGATTAAGATGCATTATGATCATAAAATGATTTAAATGAGTGAATTTTGTTGTTATAGATCAAGAAGAGCGTGGAATTAACCTTGACCGGGGAAAAGGCAAGGTTTCGGATTAAACCGCAAATTAACGCATTTTGCACCGAGGTAAGTTTATGTGTATACGATGCATTTTAAATACATATGTTGTTGCTTATTGGTGCATTGTATGATTGAGAACACATACGATTTAAATGGATTGAATGTGGTAGAAAATGAATAAATTCCTTATGGATGTCGAATTAGATATGTAAGTGTGGAATGTTATCCGTAGTAACTAATGGTGGGTTGTGTGCGATACCACCTTAATCATTCTTGTTGGTGGGCTATGTGCGATACCACCTTAATACTTATTCTGTAACACCCCATACCCGATTCTGAGGCTAAAACCGGATACGAGACATTACTATGCTTGAACTTCCTTAAACACTTACTTACGGCTACAAAACTTTGTTCTGAATTAAAAACTTCTCTTTCTCAGTCAAATCATTTGTATCGTGGGCCTACGAGGCCTTAAACTTGCGCCCAAAAACTTTTACAAGCTAAAAGAAACTTTTCTTTAAAACAGGGGCCACACGCCCGTGTGCGTCAGCCGTGTGACAATTGAATTTCTAAGTGTCAAGTGCAGACTTCACACGGCCTTGTAACACGCCCATATGCCAACCGTGTGTATCACACGGTCTGGACAAACGGTCGTGTGACCAGCCCGTGGTCTAATCTGACTTAAGATACTACGGTGCAAGAGACACACGGCCTAGACACACGCCCGTGTATCTATCTGTGTGGGCGCTTAGATGCTATCTTACCAAGCCTTTTACCACTCCCGTTTGCATACATTCATATACTACTTCAAAACATTCTCAAATCATCAATTAAAACACATGAATTAACACATTTAATCATTAAAGAGATAAAGTCTTTATCCCATACACTAGGGAGAACTACTCCCAATACAAATACAACCAACTTAAGCCATCATCTATGGTCATACACAACCAACTCTAGATTCTCTTAGGCCAATACAATTTGGCTACATCGGTTAGAACTTAATCAACTTTAAAAGAATCCCTATACATGCCATGACTCATAAGGACTTGATACGTCATACCAAGGGTCTGCTCGATAGTGTGAAAACATCTTCGGCGTCCTCCAACCCGAGCTAATTAAAATAACCTATAAGAGATGAGAAAAGTAAGGGAGTAAGCAATAATGCTTAGTAAGTTCATATGCATAATCTGAAAAATATTAACATTCGTTGAATATACATAACCACAAAGTATTATACCGAGTTTTTCTCATTAACTCAAGATAACTTACTCAACCATTCGTGAAACTTACTCATTCTATCTCTTACCACATTCTTACCATGCCACAAGCCAATTGCTTATTTAATTAGTACATATTCCTGCACTGATCACCACATGATCATATAAAACAACTCATCAAGCATTTTCAATAAGATACTCATACTATTAATCTCTCGGTGGTTTAGCACATAGCCCACCATTGAATCTCTAATAAGGTGGTATCGCACACAGCCCACCAATCATTTATACTTCTGGTGATTTCACACATAGCCCACCAATCATTTATAAGCGATGGTATCGCACACAGCCCATCATTACCATCAATAAGGTGATGTCGCACATAGCTCACCGTTATTTTACATTCATGGATAATAATCCACATGTATATCTCTATTTCAAATGTTCATCCGAGAACATCCTCACATACTTCTATTCTTACTTAACTTTCTACGATACTCGTTCGCATTCACACAATGCATAAATGAATCTATCTCATACAACTAAGGCGTATTGAATACACATAACCCACTAAGGGTTCATCATATATTGAATCCATATCAATTCAATTCTAACACACACTTGTGCTTTTCGTGGTACAACCACATACTTTCTTTCTTTCAACATATACGTTGAATCACTCAAGTTATTAAATATCTCTCTCTCGAGTCTCATACACATAATGTTACATAGAATTCATACCCTAATAGGGTCTTACTTTTATTAACATGTCGATGCCATGTCCCTAACATGGCCTAATACGAATTCTTACATCGAGGCCATATTCCAATATGGTCTTACACGAGGCCTTAACTATCATCATATCATTCTACATACATTTCCCATTACTCTTAGATTCAATTCTTTTGACCTCTCATCAAAGATATTTCAAACATTCATAGAGTAAATATACATTCCATACAACATTGGAACATTAAATTAACTCATACATAATTGTAACATTTGCACATGAACTTACCTCGATGTCGAAAGGGCCAAAAGGGACCTTTTTACCCACATTTCTCTTTTCATCCGTTCTATGTCCGAAACTCGTTTTCTTTGATCTAAAACAATGAAATTTACTGATTTAATCATTTATAAATCATAATACACCATAATCTACACTTTAGGCAAAAATGACTATTTTGCCCTTACACTTTGGCAAAATTACAATTTTGCCCCTAGGCTCGTAAATAAATTTTCATCCATCTTCTTTATTAATCAAGCCCAGCCAAATCATATTCTCTTCTATAGCAACTCAAAATTTCAACTATTTCATGCACTTATTACCAATTTGCAACATTTACAAATTAGTCCTAATTAGGTGTTTCAATAACAACACTTTTCACAAAAGTTGTTTCTAATCTCCCTATCATTCATTTTCTTCCATAAAAAACTCTTCAAACAACATAAACTCTATAATGGTAAGTCCTTAGACTTTCAACCATATTGCAAACTAGTCCTCTCATTAGCTAGCTTGAGCTTTGAGGGCTCCAAATATGCAAAAATCATCAAAAATAAACATCAAATTGACTTACTTGTAAGGATGAGATGTAGCTGAAATTTTCAAGCTTTCAAACCCTTAAGCTTGCTGATATTTTTGGTGGAGAAGAAGGCAAAGTTAAAAGATGATAGCCTTGGCTTATTTCATCTTATTTTATTCATTTGTCAACTAATATCACCAACTTTTGACCAACATTTAATGCCTTTGTCCCCCTAGCTTCCTATGTGGCCGGCCATCACTAATTCAATGGACTAATATCACTTTAAGGACCTCCAATTTATAATCCTTAGCTAATTGGCACCTCTAGCAATTCAAATAGAACTTTCGCACTTTATGCGATTTAGTCCTTTTTCGCAATTAAGCCCTCAATCGCTAAAATTAAAGCACCAAAATTCTCATACCTCTTTATAAACATATTATAACACATAAAATATCATGCAAATAATTTTCTCTAACCTCGAATTTGTGATTTCGAGATCACTATTCTGACTAGCCCCTAAATCGGGCTGTTATAATTCTCCCCCTTAGGGATTTTCATCCCCGAAAATCTCATCAGGAGGAGTTGTTACCAACATTCTTAAAATGTTTCCATCTACTCTTCAAAATCACGAATCCACTTATCCTCAAGTTTCTCTTGCCAATAACTCTTAAGCTGTGATACATAAGGTCAAAACGTAACTTGAGACCTAGGTTATTCTTCCTCTGGGGCATATACTTTGTAATCTACCAATTTGGAACTCTGCACATGTCCAAATGATCATTCGAATCTTTACTGGTTGATTTACTACAATTCGAATGACATTTCCCTTTCTTGGAAATTTTGTCAAACCAAATTTGAAATCTATAAGGTTTTATCTCACTTTCTCATTAAAGCATTCACCAACTGTAGTAGTATTGTCTTGTGTGCTTTGGAAACTCAGTTTTTAGTGGTCAACTACTTCTGACCATAACTCGATCATTTTGTGAAACGTACTCTATTGTCAAAACATTTATGCACATAACTGAATTTCCTTACTTTTGCATTAGTAGATATGCTACTACTAAATCTCATACCAAAACTCTTGTATAAGTTCTGGATTCAACATCATTCACTTTCTATCTCGAGGAAGCATCAACAACAGAAATCTTATCCAACATGGATAACTTATTTAAAATACCATTTATTATAACACTTCTGAACTCTTCTGTTCTGAAAGGAAGACTCACTATAGTCATTAACCTCGCTGAAACTAGGATATTACCAACTAGAGTCAACCGAGTAAATAACTAACATTACTAAAAATGGATCTTTCATTCAGACATCTGTACTATGTCTACTATCTGAGTAGTATCACAATAACTATACCCACCATTGTATTAGCTCAAGCCGTTTCCACTATATCATCTTCAAAATCTTATGTAGCATAAGATACCCCCACTTATTAAAATTTAGAAAATACACATCGATCTTCCCATGGATCAATACATAATATCTAACTCACAACACAGACACAAAAGTGATCGTCTCTGGATCACCAACCTGTCAACTCTTTCTCTCGATTCGGACTGATCTCAGTACTAGAACTTTCAAATAAATAGTTCTTTCAATAGCTTTCAACTCAATTATCACGGTTTGAACATTTCGATGAGCATATCTTTATATCATGCTCCCTACTCACGTACACACAGAATTTTATTCTCTTTACTGATTCATGCGTGAATATATACAGAACTTGAATCATATCTCAATACATTAATCTACTCTTTTCTCCATACTAAGAACATATTTTAAGCACACTCTCATCTGAGTTTCTCTTGCTATGCCAATCTAGAACCTTTACTACCGTCATATCTCACGATAGCAGGGACATCTCAATCGAATTCATTAACTCTATCCATCTTATTCAAAAACTCTTCATACGACGTGAAACTTGTGATTTCATTTCTTATACTAGAATCATCACCAACTTCCTCCTCAAAGTACCCGTATAGGATTACGAGGAGATAAAGGAAATGTCAACTTCAATTAACTAAATCGATAACCGTTTTGTCTGATTTTTACTATCAGCTAACATTCTCACACAATCACAATTTATGAAAAGAACAACTACATTAGCCCTGAAAGGCAACAGATATTTATACATAATACTCAAGGAGATTATTATAATCCATCCATGGGAGTCAAATAACTATGCACGAATTACAGGCTTTAAGCCAACTTACTCAAACTTGCCATTTATTTAGCACATACCGTGCCACACATCGTACTCGTTTCTTCTTGACTCGTTCACGAGTGCCTATATTTACCCATTCACATGACTTTAGTACAATTCCCATTTCTATCTCTAGACTCGTCTATGTTTCCCATTGGTCACTAAGGATAATCAAAGACGCATATTCATCGTCATTCATGTAGATACAAAACCAATGCCACATTCCTGAGGTGGTCTTATATGGAGTCACCTCTAAATGCCAATGCCATATCCCTGATAAGGTCTTATATGGACTTCCTCATCAAATATCGATGCCATATTCTGGATATGGTCTTATACGAAATCTCAACTCGATGCTAAGGCCATGTCCCAGTCATGGTCTTATACGGGACCTTGTCTATCTTATATCTCGATGATAGCCCCATCATTTTAGTCCTCTAGGACTTCAACCTCATGTTCAACAACAGTTACTCTATTTAGTAGAGTATTATGCATCGATGTGATACAAGGCATTCTTAATCATGCTAGCATAATTATTGCATTAATCCGATGCAAACTTACTCAACTTAATTCTCATAACATCTCATCATAATTCAACAGTGGTAAGGGAGTGAGGTTGCAAAGTCCCTTAACCTAGCTCTCGTGACTACATACATATGATTTACTACTCATTGTCAATGAAATATCATCATAGTTATACAACTCGTCTCAAGTGAGTTTTCACATTTATCACGCTACAATTGTTTCTATCACTTATACTTTCGAACTGTGACTTCACTTACTCAAGTTTCACATTAAGGTCTACTTGAGTACTCAACATTTAACTCTAATTCCTCTTACTATTTCTTATTAATCTAAAGAATGTCTTACGGGTTTTGAGTACGTCGTTTACTTGATTGCCATAGTCCAACTATGGTCTTACTCATATCACAACATCATAGCCCAGGTATTGCTTTACATGTCATCACGATGCCATAGCCTCGCTATGGTCTTACACGAAATCTCATATCAATACCAATGCCATATACCAGATACGGTTTTACATGGAAACTCATATCAATGCCGATGCCATATCCCAGATATGGTCTTACACAAAATCTTATATCGATATCGACGCCATATCCCAGATATGGTCTTACTCGATCTCATACCGAATCCAGGTCCCAGACATGGTCTCACACAGGATTACTATTTGATGCCGATGCCATATCCCAGATATGGTCTTATACGGGATCTCACAACAAATATCGATGCCATATCCCAGATATGGTCTTATTCGATTAACTTATTCAATACCAAAGCCATATCCCTGATATGGTCTTATACGGGATCATGTATCGATGCCAATGCCATGCCCCAGACATGGTCTTATATGGGATCACATATACTGCCATGGTCCAACCATGGTCTTATTCATCATTTTATCATTAAACGACCGTACTCATCTCCTGCATTCTACTTAGTCAAACTTTTCAGTTTTAACTCTCACAATATAATATGTGTGACTTTGTAATAGGGTCATAAGACGAAACATTATACCTTCTCTAGTTTAACAGTCACACGCGAGATTTAACCATGTGGACATATTTATCATAAACAATGGCATCACAAATCTCAAATGCTTACTTACTCTTACTGCTTCTCACATACTTCAAGGTACTTACTAGTCTCATGTTTGTAAGGTAAACAAGGTACTCAGAACACTTGATCACATAGATCAAGATACTTTACTATAACAAGCATAATCTCAACATCATCATTCATAACATGAATTATACTTGTCAGTCAGCCTTCACTAGCATGACATAATATAAACTTTACTACTAACTTTCTTGCTATCTCATTTAAGCTTTACTCTTTTGCCCGATGAATTACTATGAATGACTGAGGATACCGAATCTCATTTCACATGTATCTTGATGCCAATGCTATATCTTTGATATAGTCTTACATGGGATCTCTTACTTGGTATCGATGCCATGTCTTGACATGGACTTACACGAAGTCTTGGTTGCGGGTTCCCTTGGGAACTTACCATTGCCATGTCTTGACATGGTCTTATTGGTAACTTTACTCATGAACTGGTCAATGTCGAGCCTTGGCTTGGACTTACATGAAATCTTCCTTGTTACTCACCAATGCCATGCCTTGGCTTGGACTTACATGAGATCTCTATCTCTTGATAGCTTTTCAATGCCAAGACTTGTCTTGGACTTACATGACATCTTTGCTTGGAGACTCGCCAATGCCATGCCTTGGCTTGGGCTTATATGGGTCTTCATATCATAGTAACTCTTCAATGCCAAGACTTGTCTTGGTCTTACATGATAACTTGCTTGATTGCCAATGTCATGTCTTGACATGGTCTTATACGGACTTTCTTGTCTCATGTGGCAGATTGAGTACCCTAAGTAATTCATTTTCAATCGGGACTTTCATATACATGCTCTTAGTAACTTTTTTGTTTAATAAATCATTAAACATTTTCATAGAAATAATGTGCATATAACAACACCACAAGCCATTCAATGAAATATTCATGAAGCTTGAAAATCATACAAACTTACTGAAATTAGCTCGTTTGGGAATCATCTCTGTCTTAACAAAATAATTTCGTTAGAGCCGGGAGACATCACACTATCACAGTCCACATATGGCATGTATAGCTAGACTCTTACTCATGCTAGGTTAGTCTGAGAACCGACTAAACCATGCTCTAATACCACTAAATGTAACACCCCATACCCGATTCTGAGGCTAAAATCGGATACGAGACATTACTATGCTTGAACTTCCTTAAACATTTACTTACGGCTACAAAACTTTGTTCCGAATTAAAAACTTCTCTTTCTTAGTCAAATCATTTGTATCGTGGGCCTACGAGGCCTTAAACTTGCGTCCGAAAACTTTTACAAGCCAAAAGAAACTTTTCTTTAAAACATGAACCACACGCCCGTGTTGGTATAGAGACACGCCCGTGTGCCCTTAAGACATGCCCGTGCCTTCCACCCGTGGTCGACACTGACTAAATCCACACGGCCTGGACATGCCCGTGGCCCTGGCCCGTGTGTCAAACCTTGGCATTCTGACTTATCTACACGGCCTATACAAAGGCCCGTGTGCGTCAGCTGTGTGACAATTGTATTTCTAAGTGTCAAGTGCAGACTTCACATGGCCTTGGAACACGCCCATGTGCCAACCGTGTGTATCACACGGCCTGGACAAACGGCCGTGTGACCAGTCCGTGGTCTAATCTGACTTAAGATACTAAGGTGCAGGAGACACACGGCCTAGACACACGCCCTTGTGTCTATCCGTGTGGGTGCTTAGAGGCTATCTTACCAAGCCTTTTACCACTCCCATTTGCATATATTCATACACTACTTCAAAACATCCTCAAATCATCAATTAAAACACATGAATTAACACATTTAATCATTAAAGAGATAAAGTCTTTATCCCATACACTAGGGAGAACTACTCCCAATACAAATACAACCAACTTAAGCCATCATCTATGGTCATACACAACCAACTCTAGATTCTCTTAGGCCAATGCAATTTGGCTACATCGGTTAGAACTTAATCAACTTTAAAAGAATCCCTATACATGCCATGACTCATAAGCACTTGATACCTCATACCAAGGGTCTGCTCGATAGTGTGCAAATGTCTCCGGCGTCCTCCAACCCGAGCTAATTAAAATAACCTATAAGAGATGAGAAAAGTAAGGGAGTAAGTAATAATGCTTAGTAAGTTCATATGCATAATCTGACAAATATTGACATTCATTGAATATACATAACCACAAAGTATTATAACGAGTTTTTCTCATTAACTCACGGTAACTTACTCAACCATTCGTGAAACTTACTCATTCTATCTCTTACCACATTCTTACCATTCCACAAGCCAATTGCTCATTTAATTAGTACATATTCCTGCACTGATCACCACATGATCATATAAAACAACTCATCAAGCATTTTCAATAAGATACTCATACTATTAATCTCTCGGTGGTTTCGCACATAGCCCACCATTGAATCTCTAATAAGGTGGTATCGCACACAGCCCGCCAATCATTTATACTTATGGTGATTTCGCACATAGCTCACCAATCATTTATAAGCGATGGTATCGCACACAGCCCATCATTACCAACAATAAGGTGATGTCGCACATAGGTCACCATTATTTTACATTCATGGATAATAATCCACATGTATATCTCTATTTCAAATGTTCATCCGAGAACATCCTCACATACTTCTATTCTTACTTAACTTTCTACGATACTCGTTCGCATTCACACAATGCATAAATGAATCTATCTCATACAACTAAGGCGTATTGAATACACATAACCCACTAAGGGTTCATCATATACTGAATCCATATCAATTAAATTCTAACACACACTTGTGCTTTTCGTGGTACAACCACATACTTTCTTTCTTTCAACATATACGTTGAATCACTCAAGTTATTAAATATCTCTCTCTCGAGTCTCATACACATAATGTTCCATAGAATTCATGCCCTAATAGGGTCTTACTTTTATTAACATGTCGATGCCATGTCCCTGACATGGTCTTATACGAATTCTTACATCGAGGCCATATTCCAATATGGTCTTACACGAGGCCTTAACGATCATCATATCATTCTACATGCATTTCCCATTACTCTTAGAGTCAATTCTTTTGACCTCTCATCAAAGATATTTCAAACATTCATAGAGTAAATATACATTCCATACAACATTGGAACATTAAATTAACTCATACGTAATTGCAACATTTGCACATGAACTTACTCGATGTCGAAAGGGCCAAAAGGGACCTTTTGCCCACATTTCTCTTTTCATCCTGCTCTGTGTCCAAACTCGTTTTCTTTGATCTAGAAAATGAAATGTACTGATTTAATCATTTGTAAATCATAATACACCATAATCTACACTTTAGGCAAAAATGACTATTTTGCCTCTACACTTTGGCAAAATTACGATTTTGCCCCTAGGCTCGTAAATAAATTTTCATCCATCTGATTTACTAATCAAGCCCAGCCAAATCATATTATCTTCTATAGAAACTAAAAATTTCAACTATTTCATGCACTTATTACCAATTTGCAACATTTACAAATTAGTCCTAATTAGGTGTTTTCATAACAACACTTTTCACAAAAGTTGTTTCTCATCTCCCTATCATTCATTTTGTTCCACAAAAACTCTTCAAACAACATAAATTCTATCATGGTAAGTCCCTATACTTTCAACCATATTGTAAACTAGTCCTCTCATTAGCTAGCTTAAGCTTTGAGGGCTCTAAATATGCAAAAATCATCAAAAATAAACATCAAATTGACTTACTTGTAAGGATGAGATGTAGCTGAAATTTTCAAGCTTTCAAAACCTTAAGCTTACTGATATTTTCTGTGGAGAGGAAGGTAAAGTGAAAAGATGATAGCCTTAGCTTATTTCATCTTATTTTATTCATTTGTCAACTAATATCACCAACTTTTGACCAACATTTAATGCCTTTGTCCCCCTAGCTTCCTATGTGGCTGGCCATCACTAATTCAATGGCCTAATATCACTTTAAGGACCTTTAATTTATAATCCTTAGCTAATTGGCACCTCTAGCAATTCAAATAGAACTTTCACACTTTATGCGATTTAGTCCTTTTTTGCAATTAAGCCCTCAATCGCTAAAATTAAAGCACCAAAATTCTCATACCTCTTTATAAACATATTATAACACATAAAATATCATGCAAATAATTTTCTCTAACCTCAAATTAGTGATTTCGAGATCACTATTCTGACTAGCCCCTAAATTGGGCTGTTACATATTCACGATGTGCTGTGTGCGATACCATCGTTTGGTGGGCTAAGTGCGATACCACCGTAAATAATCTCGCTGGTGGTCTATGTGCGAAACCAAAGAGTGTTAGGTAATACTATGAATGGCTTATTGTGGAATTGTTGAGTGTTGTTTCATGAGATTATGTGGTGATAAGTGCATGATTGTATGTTAAATAATGTGAGCATTTGGCTCGTGATATGATCGGAATGTGGTAAGGGATGAAATGAGTAAGCATGATCATGAAAGTGGATTGTTCTTGCTTTGTATGTAATGCTATTTATTGATTAGCACATATTATGATGTTTATTGTTTACATGTAAACTTACTAAGCGTAAAGCTTACTCCCTTTCTTTTCCCTTGTTTTATAGTGTCAAAGAGTCGGGTCGGGATACGAAGATAATTGGAAGATCACCCACACTATCAGCTCATCTCGGCATATCTAGAACTAGCATTTTGAGTATGGCATGTATAGGGGCTAGACTTAGTGAATTGTTTTGTTATTTTGGCCAAGTATGTAATGGCTTCCTTAAGGATGAATTCTTTTGTATATTGCCATAGTTGATGGCTCATTATGTTTAAGTTATGAAATATGAGGTTATTCAAGAGAGTGTTGTTGCAAAAATTGAGTTGCTTGATGATGTGTTGAATGGAATTATGTTGTGTGAGCTAGGGTGGCAAAAGAGCTTGGCAAATAGCCTTGTTTATGCCCACACGGGTAGGCACGCGGGCGTGTGTCTAGGCCGTGTGTGACACACGGTTAGTCCTATGGGTCTGTGACTAGGCCGCGTGTCCCCTGCATGTTAGTGTTTCAAGTCAGTGTCGACCACGGGCTAGCCACACGGGCATGTGCTTAGGCTGTGTGTCTCTTATGAGATTGCTAACGTCACAAATAGAATACCCAGGGTTTTACACACGGACAAGGACACGGGCGTGTCTAGGCCGTGTGGAACACACGGGCCAAGAACACGGGCGTGTGTCCGGCCTGTGAAAACCCCTGTAGGTTCAAAATAAAAATAAATCCCACACGGGTTAGGGACATGGGCGTGTGTGACCACACGGCCTGCCCACACGGGTGTGTCCCATTTCACACGGGAGTGTGGCCTATGTTTAGACAAAAAAATTTATATGTACAAAAGTTCCCGGTTGGGTTTCGAGACCCTTCGTATGCTTGATTAAGGCCTCGTAGGCCCTTAATGAGAATGTATTGATTGTAAATGGGAAATGTTAAGTTGGAATAAAGTTTTAAAGCTTAAAGTTGTATGACCTAGAAAGTCAAGTCTGGTAACGCCTCGTACCCGGTTCCGGCGTAAAATACGGGTAAGGGGTGTTACATGCCTCGATGAGAAAATGATGAGAATATGTCAAGTTGAAGTCCGAGTTGAACATTCAGAATAACAAGGATACTAATGTCACAACATGAGATAAGGAAGGTCCCGTATAAGACCATGTCTGGGACATGGCATCGGCATCGAATGTAGGTCCTATATAAGACCATGTCTGGGACATGGCATTGGCACCGAATGTAGGTCTCGTATAAGACCATGTCTGGGACATGGCATCGACACCGAATGTAGGTCCCGTATAAGACCATGTCTGGGACATGGCATCGGCACCGAATAAGGAAGGTCCCGTGTAAGACCATATCTGGGACATGGCATCAGCACCGAATAAGAAAGGTCCCGTGTAAGACCATGTCTGGGACATGGCCTCGACACCCAAAAAAGATCTCGTATAAGACCATGTCTGGGACATGGCATCGACATCGAGTTAAGAGATCCCGTGTAAGACCATATCTCGGATATGGCATCGGCATCAAGAGGTGATCCCATGTAAGACCATATCTGGGATATGGCCTTGGCATCGAGATACATGTATGATGAGATTTAGTATCCTCCGATATTCTGAGTAGTTCAACGGGCAAATGAGCTAAGTATGCAAAGATGTCAAAGTGCTAAGCTATACAAAGATGAAAAAGAGTTACATTTAAGGATGGTAATGATTTAAGTTTATGTTCAAGATAGCATTAGTGCTAAATTATGTGATGAAGTGCCACAAGTACCATGAGTAAGATACGAATTATGAAACCGTAATGTGATATGTGATGGGTAAGCGTAAGTATGATTAAGTATGTCAAAGTACTTGAGAACTTGTGTTGTTATTGTTCTATGAGATGAATGGATTTTACCATGAGTACTTATGTTGCTATTTTAATTCATGCAAACTTACTAAGCTATATGCTTACCCCTTTCTTTTCCCTTTTCCTTGTAGTATCGCCAAGCTAGCTCGGGGGTCGTAGAACATCGGAGCTCGAATCACACTATCAATCATTCTTTTGGTATCGTAAAGTTGATTTATTTTGGGTATGGCATGTATAGGAATTTGGTCATCTTATGTTAGGTCATATTTGAAAGCCAAAGTGTTGGCTATTAATGTATACACCCATTTTGTAAATGGCCATTAGGAATTGGCCAATATTTGTCAAGTTTCATATTTTTAATGATGATGAGTTTCATGAAGTGAAAGTTCATGCAATTGATGGAGTAAAATGTGAAGTGTATGAATGATGATTAGGTATTCTTCATGGTGTATTATTGCCATG
Source organism: Gossypium sturtianum (assembly GCA_025698515.1). Lineage (NCBI taxonomy): Eukaryota > Viridiplantae > Streptophyta > Magnoliopsida > Malvales > Malvaceae > Gossypium > Gossypium sturtianum. Next base: position 68,704,133 of record CM046952.1, read on the forward strand.
TTATGTGTTGCTTGTGTTGGTATATGTGTGTTTATGTTTCAGGGTGGCAATTGGCTTGGAAAATAGCCTTCTAATTGTCCACACGGGTAGACACATGGGCGTGTGTCTAGGCCGTGTGTGATACACGGTCAGCCCCATGGGTGTGCTGATAGGCCGTGTGTCCCCTGCATCAAAGTTGCGAGAATTCGATTTGCTACACGGGCCAGCACACGGGCGTGTGCCTAGGCCGTGTTCCCTTAAGAGCTTGCTGACGTCATAAACAGAATACCCAGGTTTTTCACACACGGGTGAGGACACGGGCGTGTCTAGGCCGTGTGAGGGACACGGGCCACAGACACGGGCGTGTGTCTGGCCGTGTGAAAACCCCTGTAGGTTCGAAATAAAAAATAAATTCCACACGGGCTAGGAACATGGGCGTGTGTGACCACACGGCCTGCCCACACAGGCGTGTAGCCCTGTTTTAGGCAAAAAATTTCTAAGTGTGCAAAAAATTCCGGTTTAGTCCCGAACCGTTCCGCATGTATGTTTAGGGTCCCATAGACCCATAATAGGGATGTTATGGATATGAATGAAAAAGTTTTAAGTTGAAATGAAATATTACAGTCTGAAGTTTTATGTTTGAGCAAGTTAAGTTCGGTAATGCCTCGTATTCGGTTTCAGCATTGAGCACGTGTAAGGGGTGTTAGATTTAGTGGTATTAGAGCTACGATTTAGTCGGTTCTCGGACTAACGTAGCGTATGTATGAGTCTAGCTATACATGCCATACATATGAGTATTTACATAATGATAGTGTGACGACTCCTGACGATTTAAATTGTGTTTTTATATAGTAAATAGATCCCAATAGAGTTGTGGCGGATGATGTAGAAAGTAATGCGCCGGCTCCCGCTCAAGAGGCGGTGCCGAATGAAAATGAGAATAGACCCACGAATGTAAGTTAGAGAGGAGGAGAAGAGGCTAGGGAAGCCTTTTTCCACATGATGAATACATGGTATACGAAGTTCATTCGTACGAACCCGAATGAACAACCCCCTCAACCCCCACCTTTTCCTTAGCCTAACATTGTAGCTCCCCAAGTGGTAGAAGTGGTAAGGAGAGAAAAGCCTCCTGTTGATAGAATCCGGAAATAAGGAGTCGAGGAATTTTGACCTACTAAGGATGATGATCCGGAAAGAGCAGAATTTTGGCTTGAAAATACCATCAGGGTATTTTATGAATTATCTTGCACGCCTAAAGAGTGCATGAAATGTGTGGTGTCTCTCTTGAGAGATTCTGCTTATCAGTGGTGGAACACCCTTGTGTCAGTTGTACCAAGGGTGAGAGTTAATTGGGAGTTTTTCCAAGAAGAATTCCGGAAGAAGTACATCAGTCAAAGATTTATTGATAAAAAAGAAAGGAATTCCTTAAACTGAAACAAGGTAGAATGACAGTAACCGAATATGAGCATGATTTTGTAAGGCTCAGCAAATATGCTCGGGAGTGTGTGTCCTCTAAAGCCATTATGTTTAAAAGGTTTGAGGACGGGCTAAACGAAGATATCCGACTATTTGTTGGTGTCCTAAAATTGAAGGAATTTGTTGTGCTAGTGGACCGGGCTTGTAAAGCCGAGGAGTTGGTTAAAGAGAAAAGAAAAGCTGAAATGGAGCCTCGTGACTCTAGAAAGAGACAACTGAATAAGTCATTTCAGTCCTCATCCAAGAAGTCAAGAAACTTCCCTACCCGATCAGCTACTTCACCTGGGTTTTCGAATAGAAGTAAGAGTAAACAATACTCGAGGATTAAAGCTCAGACTACCTTAGTTGCTAATGTTGGGAACACTCGACCTAATAGACCAGAATGTCCACAGTGTGGCAGACGCCATCCTGGTGAGTGCCGAGTCCGTGAGAGAGCCTGCTTTAAGTGTGGTTCCCAAGATCATTTTATTAGAGAATGCCTTGAGATGGCTGAAAAAGAGAAAATTCAGAGTGCAAGGTCGGGAAGCCTACTAGAGGGGGACAACAGAGAAACCTGGGAGGTGGAACGAGTAGTAAAAATACACCCAGAGGGCAGGCTACAAGATCTGAGGGTAGAGCGCCTATGAGGACTTATGCCATTCGCGCTCGCGAAGAGGCGTCATTTCCTGATGTAATTACGGGTACATTTTCTCTCCATGATACTAATGTTGTTGCTTTAATTGTTCCGGGATCTACCCACTCATATATTTGCATGAAATTAGTATCTAGTATAAGCATGCCTGTAGAGTCTACAGAATTCGTGATAAAAGTGTCCATTCCTTTAGGCAAAAGTGTATTAGTTAATAAGGTATGCAAGGATTGTCCATTGATGATTAGAGGTCATTATTTTAAGGCAAATCTTATGCTATTGCCATTTGATGAATTCGATATAATTCTTGGTATGGACTGGTTAACCGCTCATGATGTGACAGTAAATTGTGGAAAGAAATACATTGAATTGAGATGTGAAAACGGGGACACTCTTCGTGTTGAATCAGATGAACATGACAGACCGCCTGTAGTGATCTCTTATATGTCTGCCGAGAAATATGTAAGAAAGAGATACGAAGCCTATCTTACCTTTGTGATGAATGCCAAAGAGACTGGGTTAAGAATTGAATCAGTGCCGATAGTATGTGAGTATCCCGATGTATTCCCGGAAGAATTGCCAGGGTTGCCTCCGGTTAGAGAAATTGAATTCGGCATTGAGTTAGCCCCTGGTACTGCACCTATATCGATTGCTCCATATAGGATGGCTCCAGCTGAGTTGAAAGAATTGAAGGCACAGTTACAAAAGTTGATGGACAAAGGCTTTGCACGACCGAGTTATTCTCCGTGGGGTGCTCCAATGTTATTTGTGAAAAAGAAGGATGGTTCCATGAGATTATGTATAGATTACCGGTAGCTTAATAAGGTTACTGTGAAGAATAAGTACCCATTGCCAAGGATCGATGATTTATTTGATCAATTGAAGGGATCCACTGTGTTCTCCAAGATAGACTTGAGATCCGGTTATTACCAGTTGAGGGTCAAAGACTCAGATGTGCCGAAAACGGCATTTTGAACAAGGTATGGGCACTATGAATTTTTAGTCATGCCTTTTGGCTTAACAAATGCCCCTGCTGTGTTTATGGATTTAATGAACCGTATATTTCGGCCATACTTGGATAAGTTTGTTGCGGTTTTTATTGATGACATATTGATATATTCACGTGATGAGTATCAGCATTCCGGGCACTTGAGGACGATTTTGCAAATTTTACGAGATAATCAGTTGTATGCAAAGTTTAGCAAAAGTGAATTTTGACTCAAAGAAGTTTGATTTGTAACACCCCTAACCCATATCCGTCGTCGGAATGGGGTTACAAGGCATTACTAAACAAAGCACAACATCCGAACAATTTTATATGTACACATAAACGAGTCTCTTAAATCAATCAAATTTAAAATTATAAAGCTAACATAAACTCTTTACGAATCATTCCATATTATATAACGGACATATATGTATTCACATAAATCATAAGCAAAAATATCAAATAAATCAAAATCATATATCATTTTGACCTTATCATAATCGGCACATCATGTATTTTCATTCAATTTACCTAAACTTGACCGAATTTAATATAAGTATCATTATACTTCTATATACTACTTAATCATTAAAGCCCAAATAACAAAACCAATTTACTTGATACACATATATCCTTCTTGTTTTATTATAACACAAGTTACTATTCAAATGGTCAAAACCCAAATACAAGGGCCGAATATGAACATGTTAAATTCATATGTTTTAGTAAATGTCTATTTTCATTTTACTAAATCACATCACATGCATATCATATTGCATAGTACCGAACCAAAATATATCAATCCATAATTTGCATTTTATAACAAGCTCATTACGAGTATATATATATAACATGACCGAATTTAACTAGACTTCAAACATCAATCATAACTAGTTCATTATGCTTATCAAACACTTATTAACTAAACCATATATTCATACCATATCATCAAAATTATGCCAACACATCACATAAATTCTTGGTTCATTCTCCATGGCCGAATATCAAACAATTTGTAACCATTACTTAGATTTAGTATCATAGCCAAACACCTTCATTAATCACATATGTATTTAACATTTTTACCAAAATAAACTCATTCAATATCAAACATACTAAACCTTAAACATTAGTAAACCATATCAACTTCATTTCATCAATATGCCATAACCAAATTCACTTAAATACCAAATCACATAACAATACCTTAACAAAGCATATCAAACAAGATTCACATATATTTACTTATAAATAAACCATAACCAAAACACTAAGACCAAAACCAAACATATCACACATATCATATATATATTTATATATGACACATAACTGAAATTAACTAAGCTTGAATATCATTCCTAACCATTTTCGCATGGCTTAAATATATACATACCCAAAATCAAACATAACACAAACTAGCCTATACATGCCACAAGATTAAGTTCAACTTTATAAAAGTAACGAAACAGTCGATAGTGTGATAGACTTCTCTGACGACCCCCGAGCTCGTAACTAGTTTCCAAAATCTATAAAATAGAGGGCAAACATACACACAGTAAGCTTTCATTGCTTAGTAAGTCATAAGAATATATATATATATCAACGATTGCATATTAACATTAAGTTAAATAGGTCGAATACACATATTTTCAAATACAAAGTTGTCATTTACTACTAAGGTCACATTTTAATCTCACATACATATACCATATGGCTGAACATGAACAATCATATACACATATATATTTCCATTTGCATCATACATAATTTATATCTCATTTCAAGAAATCAACTTGTAACACCCCAAACCTGGCCTAGAAGTTAGGCCTGAATATGGAATGTCACATTAAAGGCACAATTCAAAACAGTTTTGCTACTTAAAAATTTAAGGCTCAAAAGCCCAAAACAAAAGATTATTTCGAAAACCATATTAACACTTTAATAATTTTATGAAATTTCTTAAGTGGGCAGTTGAAACAATAATAATAATAAACCCAAAATTCAAAGTCAAATAGGAGTTACATGGCCTTATTACAATCCAATGAAAAAAACAAAGTATTTAAACAGAATCATTTGAATAAATTAAAACATTTGAACAACTTGTAGCGTGGCCATCTCCGAGTCCTCTCCCTCGTCGAGCCTCCTATTCAGGATTACCTAAAACATTTAAAATTAAGGGTGTGAGTTTTGAAACTCAGTGTGTACAACCCTTGGCAATCAAATCACATACAAATATTCACATTGGGCCTAAGCCCTAACAAAATCAGTGGTCTTGGGCCTTAGCCCACAATGACCTCATATCATATCATATCGTATCATTTATAAACAGATAATGCAAAACCCACCCCAAAAATCCATCCGCTAAACACACCATTTCCCTTCCAACCTTATGACTCATGTGGGGAATTCTAGCTCGACCCACCCCTCCGCTACACACCAAGGATAGCCCTGTTGCGGTACTACCGAACGTTGCAGCAAAGCTGCTAATCATATGTTGGGCTTAAAGCCTCCGGTGGATCCATACCATACGGTCATACGATCCTGGATCCATACCATACGGCCATGCGATCCTCAAATATTGACACAGAGTCATCAATATATATATATATTAGGCACATAGCCACGGTAAATACGATTGGCACAAAGCCATAATAACAGCAAAAAGCCTTTGGTATTGGCACAAAGCCCATAATTACGGCACAAAGCCTTCGGTATTGGCACAAAGCCCATAATTACGGCACAAAGCCTTCGGTATTGGCACAAAGCCGCACAAAGCCCATAATTACAGCACAAAGCCTTCAGTATTGGCACAAAGCCCATAATTACGGCACGAAGCCCATATTAATGGCACACAAATTTCTCGGTATTATTATCGGTGCAAAGATGGTCGCTCGGTGGCTAAAAAGCCTGCGGTGGATCTGTACCATACGACCATACGATCCTGGATCCATACCATACGGCTATGCGATCCTCAAATATTCCTCCGTACCATAATTCCCACCCATATGCATCCTAAGCAGAATATCATATGAATGCATCAAACACAAAAGTAACATCCACAAACCCATATTCATCACATAGGGGCATTTTCGTCATTTCACTACCCAGGGGTATTTTCGTAATTCTACCCTACATGGGTATTTTGGTAATTTGGCAAATTAGGGGTATCTTGGTAATTTTACAAATAGGGGTATTTTTACAATATAAGGGTATTTTAGTAATTTTACAATATAAGGGTATTTTGGTAATTTTACAATATAAGGGTATTTTAGTAATTTTACAAAATAAGGGTATTTTAGTAATTTTCCAATATAAGGGTATTTTAGTCCCTCTCGGGTTTTAGTTATAGACTTTGGCCCATAAACAAGTCCTCACGATTAAAGTGAACAAATACTATGCACCAGGTAGGATCTCAGAAAAGAGGAGGTGGGTCACTCGGACCGCTTAAATACCAAGCTCTCACTAGATCCAATCCTAGACATGCATATGTCGGTTACCACACTCTAACTAATCGACTTGTCTACAGGCATGTTTGATTAACTTAAGTCTTATGAAATTGAAGAGTTGTTCAAACTAGGCCTAAGTCCATAACCCTAGCATATCTGCTTACGTCCCCATAAAGCCCATCAAACCCAAATTACAACCTTACGCCCATTAGGCCCAAAACATATCCAGATCATGCATCATGCAAGACTAATTCAATTCAGTATAACAACCAAACCATTCCATCAAACTTAGCCTCGTGGCCCACCGGCCCTTTTAGCCACTTTTGGCTTTGGCAAGATTGCTAAGAGATATCGTGTGTGTGCTTTTGTACACACACTGGTAACCTTGCGTGCTACGAACCCCTTAGTCACGAACCTACAATTGACATCACCTAACGATTAATCATAACTTAAGATACACTTTATCGTAAACCAAAACCTCATCAGAACCTTTACTGCAGTGTGCCTTACTTTCTAGTAGCCCTTTATTTGCTACTATTGGCGATTATCCTCTAAATCTGCATCCAACACCTATATCGTCAAAACCAAGTGATCCATATAGATCATAAATCACCCCTATGAGCCACAATAGATTCGGTCACTTATTAAAACTCTAATCGAATTGAGAATACTTACTACGTTGATAACAATCCTTACCACACTGCGCTTATGATTGCCGAGCCTCACCCTTGTTAATACATTGTAACGGCAAAGAGGGGTTAGATAGCCCTTCGGCTTTTAAGAAAACACACTAAAAATTCAACTAAGCTCTTACCGAAATTCTCCTTTGATCCAATGGGCTTAAATATCTACTTGAACAAGATTCGGCTTCCAAACGTGACTAAGAGTAGATAATAATCGATTGAGGTGGAGGAACAAACAACAAAGAATCGACATAAATAGGGGTTTCGGCAAATAGGGATTTCGGCAAACAGGGATTTTGGCAAACAGGGATGGTGGTATTCGGCAATGGAAGAAAATAAGGATGAGGGAAAAAAAGAAGAGAAAGAAAGATGGAAACTCTAAGAACCCCTTCTAAGGATTTCGGCACCCCCCTTTTATAGCCAAAGCCGAACTGCCTTCCCCCCAAAGTCCTATTCGGCCCCAACACTTCACCCTCCTCATCTCCTATCTTTTCTCTCTGATAATACCTTCATCTTATCCGAAATCTCCTCCACGTCCATCAGTCCTACTTCCTTCAAACTCTCCACGGCAAGAGTTCAAAATCCACACAACTCTTGCCGTCCACCTATACAAAATAAAACACTCCAAAATGCACTCCTCCTACTCGAACCTTGGACCTCTTCAGCTTCCACACACGCCACCTTATAACTCCCAAGTGACGCCACTTTCCACTGGGCCACAAGCCCATTTGTGTCCTATTTTCTCTTAATCTACTTAAGAGGCCTCATGCCTGAGACTAGGGTCCGCTGAGAAAGAAAAAAAAATTTCCCTATGGTCTCCCTTATCTCTCAGGCTTCAAATAATCCCGATAATACCTTAATATTAATATTCTAAGTGCTACATATATCCCAAAAATAATTTAAACGCTCCCATTCCCAAGGCCTATTGGGCCCAATTCTTCTAGGCCCAAATTCGGGGGTTACAATTCTACCCTCCTTAAAGAAATTTCGTCCTCGAAATTTCGAACTAACTATTAATTGCACCGCTCAAGTCACACCACTATGCTTCGCTGCGCACTCTGATTTAAGAATTTTATGAAATTAGTACTTAATTCCACTTGTTTAAAACACATGTCTTATGTAAGTATTAACACTTTTCTTAAAGTTATTCCGCGGTCGAGAATCCACTACGGGCTTAAGTTTCCTACGGGCTTTAGTCTCTAAAAGCCTATTTTAAGTAGCCCATTACCTACACAGTTCATTAATTTAAGCAATTGTAGTGCAGAGAACTTACTTGGCTCGATGTCGAGGGCTCGGTGAACCACACTTCAAGAATCCTGCAAAAATTTTCAATCTACTTATTTTAAAAAACCCAAAATCTAAGGCCCATTTCACAGCCCGAGCTTTGTAACTTGGCTCTGATACCACTAAATATAACACCCCAAACCCGGCCTAGAAGTTAGGCCCGAATCTGGAATGTCACATTAAAGGCACAATTCAAAACAGTTTTGCTACTTAAAAATTTAAGGCCCAAAAGCCCAAAACAAAAGATTATTTCGAAAACCATATTAACACTTTAATAATTTTATGAAATTTCTTAAGTGGGCAGTTGAAAAAATAATAATAATAAACCCAAAATTCAAATTCAAATAGGTGTTACATTGCCTTATTAAAATCCAATGAAAAAAACAAAGTATTTAAACAGAATAATTTGAATAAATTAAAATATTTGAACAACTTGTAGTGTGGCCATCTCCGAGTCCTCTCCCTCGTCGAGCCGTCGATTCAGGATTACCTGAAACATTTAAAATTAAGGGTGTGAGTTTTGAAACTCAGTGTGTACAACCCTTGACAATCAAATCACATACAAATATTCACATTGGGCCAAGCCCTAACAAAATCGGTGGTCTTGGGCCTTAGCCCACAATGACCTCATATCATATCATATCGTATCATTTATAAACAGATAATGCAAAACCCACCCCAAAAATCCATCCGCTAAACACACCATTTCCCTTCCAACCTTATGACTCTTGTGGGGAATTCTAGCTCGACCCACCCCTCCGCTACACACCAAGGGTAGCCAGGTTGCGGTACTACCGAAAGTTGCAGCAAAGCTGCTAATCATATGTTGGGCTTAAAGCCTCCGGTGGATCCATACCATACGGTCATGCGATCCTGGATCCATACCATATGGCCATGCGATCCTCAAATATTGACACAGAGTCATCAATATATATATTAGGCACATAGCCACGGTAAATATGATTGGCACAAAGCCATAATAATAGCACAAAGCCTTCGGTATTGGCACAAAGCCCATAATTACGGCACAAAGCCTTCGGTATTGGCACAAAGCCCATAGTTACAGCATAAAGCCTTCGGTATTGGCACAAAGCCCATAATTACGGCACGAAGCCCATATTAATGGCACACAGCCCTCTGTAACATTATCGGTGCAGCATGGCTACTCGGTGGCTAAAAAGCCTGCGGTGGATCCATACCATACGGCCATGCGATCTTGGATCCATACCATACGGCTATGCGATCCTCAAATCTTCCTCCGTACCATAATTCCCACCCATATGCATCCTAAGCAGAATATCATATGAATGCATCAAACACAAAAGTAACATCCACAAACCCATATTCATCACATAGGGGTATTTTCGTCATTTCACTACCTAGGGGTATTTTCATAATTGTACCCTACATGGGTATTTTGGTAATTTGGCAAATTAGGGGTATCTTGGTAATTTTACAAACAGGGGTATTTTAGTAATTTTATAATATAAGGGTATTTTAGTAATTTTACAATATAAGGGTATTTTAGTAATTTTACAATATAAGGGTATTTTAGTAATTTTACAATATAAGGGTATTTTAGTCCTCTCGGGTTTTAGTTATAAACTTTGGCCCATAAACAAGTCCTCATGGTTAAAGTGAACAAACACTATGCACAGGTAAGATCTCGAGAAAAGAGGAGGTGGGTCACTCGGACCGCTTAAATACCAAGCTCTCACTAGATCCAATCCTAGACATGCATATGTCGGTTACCACACTCTAACTAATCGACTTGTCTACAGGCATGTTTGATTAACTTAAGTCTTATGAAATTGAAGAGTTGTTCAAACTAGGCCTAAGTCCATAACCCTAGCATATCTGCTTACGTCCCCATAAAGCCCATTAAACCCAAATTACAACCTTACGGCCCATTAGGCCCAAAACATATGTAGATCATGCATCATGCAAGACTAATTCAATTCGTATAACAATCAAACCATTCCATCAAACTTAGCCTCAGGGCCCATCGGGCCCATTTAGCCACTTTCGGCTTTTCGGCATTGCCGATACCGTGTGTGTAGTGTTTGTACACACCTGGTAACCTTGCGTGCTACGAACCCCTTAGTCACAAACCTACAATTGACATCACCTAACGATTAATCATAACTTAAGATGCACTTTATCAAAAACCAAAACCTCACCGTAACCTTACCGTGTGCCTTACTTTCTAGTAGCCCTTCCTTTGCTACTATTGGCGATCATCCTCTAAATCTGCATCCAACACCTATATCGTCAAAACCAAGTGATCCATATAGATCATAAATCACTCCTATGAGCCATAATAGATTCGGTCACTTATTAAAACTCTAACTGAATCGAGAATACTTACTACCTTGATAACAATCCTTACCTAACGCGCTTGCGATTGCTGAGCCTCACCCTTGTTAATACATGGTAACGGCAAAGAGGGGTTAGATAGCCCTTCAGCTTTTAAGAAAACACACTAAAAATTCAACTAAGCTCTTATCGAAATTCTCCTTTGATCATGCGGCTTAAATATCTACTTGAACAAGATTCGGCTTCCAAACGTGACTAAGAGTAGATAATAATCGATTGAGGTGGAGGAACAAACAACAAAGAATTGGCATAAGCAGGGGTTTAGGCAAATAGGGATTTTGGCAAACAGGGATTTCGACAAACAGGGATGGTGGTATTCGACAATGGAAGAAAATAAGGATGAGGAAAAAAAAGAAGAGAAACAAAGATGGAAACTCTAAGAACCCCTTCTAAGGATTTCGGCACCCCCCTTTTATAGCCAAAGCCGAAGCGCCTTCCCCACACACCCTATTCGGCCCCAACACTTCACCCTCCTCATCTCCTATCTTTTCTCTCTGATAATACCTTCATCTTATCCGAAATCTCCTCCACATCCATCAGTCCTGCTTCCTTCAAACTCTCCACGGCAAGAGTTAAAAATCCACACAACTCTTGCCGTCCACCTATGCAAAATAAAACACTCCAAAATGCACTCCTCCTACTCAAACCTTGGACCTCCTCAGCTTCCACACACGCCACCTCATAACTCCCAAGTGACGCCACTTTCCACTGGACCACAAGCCCATTTATGTCCTATTTTCTCTTAATCTACTTAAGAGTCCTCATGCCTGAGACTAGGGTCCGCTGAGAAAGAAAAAAAAATTTCCCTATGGTCTCCCTTATCTCTCAGGCTTCAAATAATCCCGATAATACCTTAATATTAATATTCTAAGTGCTACATATATCCCAAAAATAATTTAAACGCTCCCATTCCCAAGGCCTATTGGGCCCAATTCTTCTAGGCCCAAATTCGGGGGTTACAATTCTACCCTCCTTAAAGAAATTTCGTCCACGAAATTTCGAACTAACTATTAATTTCACTGCTCAAGTCACACCACTATGCTTCGCTGCGCACTCTGATTTAAGAATTTTATGAAATTAGTACTTAATTCCACTTGTTTAGAACACATGTCTTATGTAAGTATTAACACTTTTCTAAAGTTTTTCCGCGGTCGAGAATCCACTACGGGCTCAAGTTTCCTACGGGCTTTAGTCTCTAAAAGCCTATTTTAAGTAGCCCATTACCTACACAGTTCATTAATTTAAGCAATTGTAGTACAGAGAACTTACTTGGCTCGACGTTGAGGGCTCGGTGAACCACACTTCAAGAATCCTGCAAAAATTTTCAATCTACTTATTTTAAAATACCCAAAATCTAAGGCCCATTTCACAGCCCGAGCTTTGTAACTTGGCTCTGATACCACTAAATATAACACCCCAAACCCGGCCTAGAAGTTAGGCCCGAATCTGGAATGTCACATTAAAGGCACAATTCAAAACAGTTTTGCTACTTAAAAATTTAAGGCCCAAAAGCCCAAAACAAAAGATTATTTCGAAAACCATATTAACACTTTAATAATTTTATGAAATTTCTTAAGTGGGCAGTTGAAAAAATAATAATAATAAACCCAAAATTCAAATTCAAATAGGTGTTACATGGCCTTATTAAAATCCAATGAAAAAACAAAGTATTTAAACAGAATCATTTGAATAAATTAAAACATTTGAACAACTTGTAGTGTGGCCATCTCCGAGTCCTCTCCCTCGTCGAGCCGCCGATTCAGGATTACTCAAACATTTAAAATTAAGGGTGTGAGTTTTGAAACTCAGTGTGTACAACCCTTGACAATCAAATCACATACAAATATTCACATTGGGCCAAGCCCTAACAAAATCGGTGGTCTTGGGCCTTAGCCCACAATAACCTCATATCATATCATATCGTATCATTTATAAACAGATAATGCAAAACCCACCCCAAAAATCCATCCGCTAAACACACCATTTCCCTTCCAACCTTATGACTCTTGTGGTGAATTCTAGCTCGACCCACCCCTCCGCTACACACCAAGGGTAGCGAGTGTTTATGTTGACTATCAACGTTGCAAACAAAGTCGCTAATCATATGTTGGGCTTAAAGCCTCCGGTGGATCCATACCATACGGTCATGCGATCTCGGATCCATACCATAAGGCCATGCGATCCTCAAATATTGACACGAGTCATCAATATATATATATTAGGCACATAGCCACGGTAAATATGATTGGCACAAAGCCATAATAATAGCAAAGCCTTGGTATTGGCACAAAGCCCATAATTACGGCACAAAGCCTTGGTATTGGCACAAAGCCCATAATTACAAGACAAAGCCTTCGGTATTGGCACAAAGCCCATAATTACGCACGAAGCCCATATTAATGGCACATGACCCTCTCAGAACAATATCGGTGCAAAGATGGCTACTCGGTGGCTAAAAAGCTGCGGTGGATCCATACCATACGGCCATGCGATCTTGGATCCATACCATACGGTTATGCGATCCTCAAATCTTCCTCCGTACCATAATTCCCACCCATATGCATCCTAAGCAGAATATCATATGAATGCATCAAACACAAAAGTAACATCCACAAACCCATATTCATCACATAGGGGTATTTTCGTCATTTCACTACCTAGGGGTATTTTCATAATTGTACCCTGCATGGGTATTTTGGTAATTTGGCAAATTAGGGGTATCTTGGTAATTTTACAAACAGGGGTATTTTAGTAATTTTATAATATAAGGGTATTTTAGTAATTTTACAATATAAGGGTATTTTAGTAATTTTACAATATAAGGGTATTTTAGTAATTTTACAATATAAGGGTATTTTAGTCCCTCTCGGGTTTTAGTTATAAACTTTGGCCCATAAACAAGTCCTCGCGGTTAAAGTGAACAAACACTATGCACCAGGTAAGATCTCAGAAAAGAGGAGGTGGGTCACTCGGACCGCTTAAATACCAAGCTCTCACTAGATCCAATCCTAGACATGCATATGTCGGTTACCACACTCTAACTAATCGACTTGTCTACAGGCATGTTTGATTAACTTAAGTCTTATGAAATTGAAGAGTTGTTCAAACTAGGCCTAAGTCCATAACCCTAGCATATCTGCTTACGTCCCCATAAAGCCCGTCAAACCCAAATTACAACCTTACGACCCATTAGGCCCAAAACATATGCAGATCATGCATCATGCATGACTAATTCAATTCGTATAACAATCAAACCATTCCATCAAACTTAGCCTCAGGACCCATCGGGCCCATTTAGCCACTTTTGGCTTTTCGGCATTGCCGATATCGTGTGTGTAGTGTTTGTACACACCTGGTAACCTTGCGTGCTACGAACCCCTTAGTCACAAACCTACAATTGACATCACCTAACGATTAATCATAACTTAAGATGCACTTTATCAAAAACCAAAACCTCACCATAACCTTACCGTGTGCCTTACTTTCTAGTAGCCCTTCCTTTGCTACTATTGGCGATCATCCTCTAAATTTGCATCCAACACCTATATCGTCAAAACCAAGTGATCCATATAGATCATAAATCACCCCTATGAGCCATAATAGATTCGGTCACTTATTAAAACTCTAACTGAATCGAGAATACTTACTACCTTGATAACAATCCTTACCTAACGCGCTTGCGATTGCTGAGCCTCACCCTTGTTAATACATGGTAACGGCAAAGAGGGGTTAGATAGCCCTTTAGCTTTTAAGAAAACACACTAAAAATTAAACTAAGCTCTTATCGAAATTCTCCTTTGATCATGCGGCTTAAATATCTACTTGAACAAGATTCGGCTTCCAAACGTGACTAAGAGTAGATAATAATCGATTGAGGTGGAGGAACAAACAACAAAGAATTGGCATAAGCAGGGGTTTAGGCAAATAGGGATTTCGGCAAACAGGGATTTCGACATACAGGGATGGTGGTATTCGACAATGGAAGAAAATAAGGATGAGGAAAAAAAAAGAAGAGAAAGAAAGATGGAAACTCTAAGAACCCCTTCTAAGGATTTCGGCACCCCCCTTTTATAGCCAAAGCCGAACTGCCTTCCCCCCACAGTCCTATTCGGCCCCAACACTTCACCCTCCTCATCCCCTATATTTTCTCTCTGATAATACCTTCATCTTATCCGAAATCTCCTCCACATCCATCAGTCCTGCTTCCTTCAAACTCTCCACGGCAAGAGTTCAAAATCTACACAACTCTTGCCGTCCACCTATGCAAAATAAAACACTCCAAAATGCACTCCTCCTACTGGAACCTTGGACCTCCTCAGCTTCCACACACGCCACCTCATAACTCCCAAGTGACGCCACTTTCCAGTGGACCACAAGCCCATTTGTGTCCTATTTTCTCTTAATCTACTTAAGAGGCCTCATGCCTGAGACTAGGGTCCGCTGAGAAAGAAAAAAAAAATTCCTATGGTCTCCCTTATCTCTCAGGCTTCAAATAATCCCGATAATACCTTAATATTAATATTCTAAGTGCTACATATATCCCAAAAATAATTTAAAAGCTCCCATTCCCAAGGCCTATTGGGCCCAATTCTTCTAGGCCCAAATTCGGGGTGTTACACAACTTACCTTATTTTTTTTTCATATAAACAAATAACTAATACATACCTGAACCTTTTAATTTGATTTCACATTTGGTATTTACTTAACATTTCCTGTTAAACCATTCGGAAATAGAAAGGATACTCGGATAGTCGAACATCTCGTACAATGCCAATGTCCCAGATGTCGTCTTACATGTAATCACATATCAATGCTACTGTCCCAGATAGGGTCTTATACGAATCAAATACGATGCCAATGTCCCAGACATGGTCTTACACGTAAATCACAAGTTGATGCCAACGTCCCAGATGTGGTCTTACACGATATCACATAATGTAATCCTATGTCATGACATATGTATCCTGACTATTCCTAAGGTTCGTACGGGGCCTTCGGACGTCGTAACTCGATCGAATCGAACTTGTAAATGATTCCTTCAAGTTTATACACATTCGGCTACCAAAAATACATATATATCAATAAATTCAATTCAACATTTACTATTCGTATATATTTTCAAAATTAATGACATTTATTTGCTTATAAACTTACCTCGGACAATGAAAATCGGAACGAGACGATTATTCGACAACTTTGGTTTTCCCTCGATCCAAATCTGATTTCCTAAGTTCTTGATCTAAACATATTCAAATTAAACTCATTCAAAAATAATTCCATTCAATTTAATCCAAAAACACATAAATGGACAAATTACCATTTTTCCCTGACATTTAACACTTTTTACAATTTAGTCCAAATTGCATAAAACACAAAACATGCAAAATTTTCACACATCATGCTTAGGCCAAATGTTACCCATTCTCATACAAGTCCATACTTTTCATTCATTTCACATTTTAGTCTCTCAATTTATTATTTTTACAATTTAGTCCTAATTACTCAAATTCATCAAAAATTCCAATACAAAACATATTAATCCAAAACAAATCTTTCATAATTCATCAACTAACATCACAAAACTCATAAACTCATCAATGGAAAAACTCAAAATATTCATAAAATTCAAAAATTACAATTTGGGCTTTGTAGATTTCATAGCAACAATCTCAAAAATGTAAAAATTATCAAAAACCGAGAAAAAACGAACCTTGATAGTAGCCGAAACCTAAAAAGCCATGGATGATTTTCTTTCTTTGATATATTCGGCCAACAAAGATGACAATGGCTTTAATTTATGCTTTTGCTTTATTTAATTATCATATAATTATTCATTTCCGTTTTTAACCTTTATATTCTTATTCCATTTCCACTAACTCATGTCCAAAAGTGTCCATGCATAAATTAAATGGTCTAATTGCATCATAAATACCTCCTGCTTTAAATACAACAACAATTCGGCCCTTACATATTTAACTATCAACTTTTTCATCTTACACGATTAAGCCCTTTTTATTAAATCAGCACTCAAACAACAAAATTAAAACACGAAAATTTCATGGAAATAAATTCACACATAATAAACACAAAAAATAATTTTTAAATATTTTTCTGACTCGGATTCATGGTCTCAAAACCACCATTCCAATTAGGGTCGAAATCGCACTATTACAATTCTCCCCCTAGGGATTTTCGTCCCCAAAAATCTTACCAGTGAATAGGTTTGGGTAACGTTCTCTCATAGCATCTTCGGGCTCCCACGTAGCTTCTTCAACCCCGTGTCAATGCCATAAGACTTTCACTAAAGAGATTTTCTTATTCCTTAATTCTTTCACCTCGTGATTTAAAATCCGAATCGGTTCTTCCTCGTAGGTTAAATCAGATCGAATTTCAACCTCAATTGGAGATATCACATGTGATGGATCGGATCGGTACCATCGAAGCATTGAAACATGGAATACATTATGGATCTTTTCTAACTCGGATGGTAACAATAACCTGTAAGCAATCAGCCCGATACGCTCTATAATCTCATACGGCCCAATATATCTCGGACTTAACTTGCCTTTAAGACAAAATCTGAGTATCTTCTTCCACGGCGAGACTTTCAAAAACACTTTGTCCCCAATCTGGAACTCAATATCTTTACGTTTTAAATCTGCGTATGACTTTTGATGATCTGATTCAGTTTCATACTATCGCGAATCACTTTCACTTTCTGTTCAGTCTCTTTGATCAAATCGACCCCGTGTATCTTACTTTCACTGAGCTCAGTCCAATACAAAGGTGTTCAACATTTACGACCGTACAAAGCCTCGCAAGGTGCCATTTTGATACTCAATTGAAAGCTATTATTATAAGCAAATTCAATCAGTGGCAAGTATCGTTCCCAGGTACCTTAAAACTCAAGAATACAACATCTCAACATATCTTCGAGTATCTGAATGATTCGTTCGGACTGACCATCTATCTGTGGATGGAAAGCAGTGCTAAAGTGTAGTTTCGTACCTAATGCATCTTGCAGTTTCTTCCAAAACCGCGATGTGAACCTCGGATCTCTATCCGAAATAATAGAAATAGGTACTTCGTGCAATCTCACAATCTGAGAAATATACAATTTAGCAAGTTTATCAAGCGAATAATCTGTGCAAACCGGAACAAAATGAGTCGATTTAGTCAATCTATCCACAATAACCCAGATTGCATCTTTCTTACTCAGTGACAAAGGTAAACCCGATACAAAATCCATCGTAACTCTGTCCCATTTCCATTTGGGTATCATAATCGGCTGAAGTAACCCAGAAGGTACCTGATGCTCGGCTTTGACTTGTTGACAGATTAAACATTTCAAAACAAAGTCAGAGATGTCTCGTTTCATACTGAGCCACCATAGAAAGTTGCTTTCAAATCATTATACATTTTTGTACTACCCGGATGAACAGATAACCGACTGCTATGAGCTTCATTCAAAATCACCTGAATCAACTCTAAATTTCTCGGAACACATATTCAGTCTTTAAACCTCAAACAACCTTCAGTATCAATTTGAAACTCTGAATCAGTATTTGCATCACATTGAACCCATTTTGCTATCAATTCGTTATCAACTTTTTGAGCCTCACAAATCTGCTGAATAAATAACGGTTTCAGTTTCAACTCGGCTACAAGTGAACCGTCATTGGATAGAGCCAATTGAGTATTCATGGCACGTAGAGCAAACAATGATATTCGACTCAAAGCATCAACAACAACATTGGCTTTCCCCGGATGGTAGTCAATCACAAGCTCGTAATCTTTTGGCAACTCTAACCATCTTCGTTGTTGTAGATTCAGATCTTTCTGAATCATCAAATATTTCAAGCTTTTGTGATCAGAATAAATGTGACATTTCTCACCGAACAGATAGTGGCGCCATATCTTTAATGAAAACACAATAGCTGCCAATTCCAAATCGTGTGTCGGATAGTTCTTTTCGTACGACTTTAATTGTCTCAAGGCATAAGCTATGGCTTTGCCTTCCTGCATTAAAAAATAGCCAAGACCACTCAAAGATGCATCACTATAAATGACAAATTCTTTACCTGATTCTGGCTGAACTAGCACTAGAGCTTCGGACAACAAAGTTTTTAACTGATCAAAACTTTTCTGGCACTTTTCTGACCACTCGAACTTAACATCTTTCTGAAGTAGTCAAGTCATCGGAGTTGCAATCATAGAGAAACCTTTTACAAACCGTCTATAGTAACCAGCTAGTCCCAAAAAGCTTCGGACCTCGGATACATTTTTAGGAGGCTTTCAATCTAGTATTACAGAAACCTTATTTGGATCAACTTGAATACCTGATGCTGATACAACATGACCCAAAAAACTGACTTCTCGCAACCAGAACTCACATTTACTAAACTTCGCATACAACTACTTATCACGCAAAGTCTGTAGCACTAATCTCAGATGTTCAGCATGCTCAGATTCGTCACGGGAATAGATCAATATGTCATCTATGAATACAACCACAAATCGATACAAATACTATCTGAAGATTCGATTCATTAAATCCATAAAAACAACAAGTGCATTAGTAAGTCCGAAAGGCATAACCAAAAACTCATAGTGTCCGTACCTCGTTCGGAAAGTAATTTTCAGCACATCAGAGTCTTTAACTCGCAACTGATAGTAACCTGATCTCAAGTCTATCTTAGAAACCACAGTAGCCCCTTTCAACTGATCAAACAAATTGTCAATCCACGGCAAAGGATATTTATTCTTTATAGTCACTTTGTTGAGCTGTCAGTAATCAATGCACATTCTCATAGTTCCATCTTTCTTTTTCACAAATAAAACCGGTGCACCCCAGGGAGAGAAACTCGATCGTGCAAAGCCTCTATCAGTCAATTCTTGCAACTGAGTCTTCAATTCTTTTAATTCAGTCGGTGCCATTCTGTACGGAGCTATCGAAATTGGAGTCATCGCCGGCACTAACTCAATACCAAACTCTACCTCTCGGATCGGTGGCAAACCCAGTAATTCTTCAGGAAACACATTCGGATACTCGCACACAATTGGTACTGATTCAATCTTCTTTTCGGTCACTTTAGAGTTGAGCACATAAGCAAAGTAAGCTTCACAACCCTTTCTCACATATTTCTAAGCTAACATCAAAGATATCACTGCCGATAAACCATTCAGATCATCAGACTCAATCCGAATAATCTCATCATTCTGACATCGCAAATCAATAGTCTTCCATTTGTAGTTCACAAAAGCATCATGTAAGGTTAACCAATCCATACCCAGAATTATATCAAACTCGTCAAATGAAAACAACATCAAATCAGCCGGAAAACATGAATCTCGAATCATTAACGGACAATTCTTGCACACTTTATCTGTAACACCCCAAACCCAGCCTAAACGTTATGGCTGGATCTAGCATGTCACATTAAAAGGTAGTTGAAAAGCTAAGCGATTGTTAAGAATGTTGCATCTCTTCTTGAAACTCCGAGTTTCATTGTTTGTTTGTAAAAACGCGATTTGCTTGTTGTTTATTTTTATAAAGTTGCTATTATCTTAAAAAATTGTTTTTGTTGTGACAATCGAACTTGAATAGTTGCGGAAACGTGCTTTTTTGAAAAATGAATATTAATGTTTTAAGAAACCCAGTTTTTAAACACTTAACAGTTTAGTAAATGCCGAAATGAAAGTTTAAAAAGTAAAATAATTCCAATGGCCTTATTACAAAATAATAAGCCAAATTAAATAATCTAAAAAAGAGATAAAAACTAGATTTACTGAGTTTCATGAGGAACAACTCCGATGTATGGCCACCACCGAAGTTCTCGCAGACTCCCAAATCCTCTATCACCGGGATTACCCGCAAGGTTATGGAAAAAGGGGTGAGTTACAAGAACTCAGTGTGTAATCCCATTTTCAGACACAGTCATAGTCTGGGCCTAAGCCCATGCGAAGATTTGGGCTTACATGACCCCAAAATCATGGTAATGCAAATAGAGAATTGAGCCCACCCCAATCCAACCCTACACTCCATCCGTACCAGCCCTACACTCCATGTGGGGACCAAGTTAACCCACCCAGCCCTACACTCCAAGAATGCACCGAGCCGCCAAGATAAATGCAAAGAAAGCCGCGAAGAACGATAGATATGTGGCTGAGCCACTAAAATCAGGATAACGTGGCATAGCCACCAGTACAGTACTTCCTCCATAAATATAACCCAACCCAATGTAACATGTCATGGCATAATATTTCAGTGTATGCAATAATGTATCATCATGGCAATTAATTTGTTTTCACACAAACCAACTAAATTTCCTCCCAAGGGTATAACAGTAATTTTGCCCAACGAGGGCGTTTCAGTAATTTACCCATTAAGGGTATTTCAGTAATTTACCCATTGAGGGTATTTCAGTAATTTACCCATTAAGGGTATTTCAGTAATTTAATCGTCTAACTGCCTTTCTGGAGGCCTATTGTCGCCTCGAGCGTCATGGGACCCCTTTTCGAGTCTCTACAATATAATTAGGCCTAAATTCCATTTCAGGCCCAAATGGGCCCACACACTCGTGTTGCCTATTACGCATGGTTTCGGTCTTAATTTTGCAATTTTCGCAACCGCATCTTTCATCTGGTCGTTTTCTATCAATTTTACCCTTGTGGGCCCGTTAGCCCATTGGGCCCATTTAGCCCGTTTCGGCTCGATCAGGCCCGTTATAGCCTCAATTTTGCGTGAGTGCTCATGACACTCTCAACAATCTATTGCCATCATTCGTGTCTCGGTTTAATACCACGAGCTTTCGCATGCTCGAGTAGTCACAGTTGCCGATTTTTTGGCTTTTCAGCTTTTGGCCGTTTCACAGAACATCACATGTATTCATCAAGGTGGGTGTGAGATTACACACCTGATCACGTAGAGTACTATACACTCACGATCGTCGTCACCTATACCAAACATAACACACAATTAACTCTATAACAAAAGAAATGAAAGATCTTAAATCCGAATACCCAGCTATGCGATTTACTAACACTTGCCTTTACTAGAGCGATCAACCGCGATTTGCCTAACTAAACCAGATGTCGACGCCCTTCCACAACCCGGCAGAAAGTCCCAAACCGCCGACACCCTACGCCGCTTAAACTTGGGAGCAGGGGCTACGAATCCATTTCCATCAAGCACTCTTCTTGATCCCCCCACAGACTAGCTAGCATTCGCCTCCATGAAGAACTCTTGATTGACGAAATTAGGATTACGAAAGAGACAAGAAGAACACACCATTACCAAAAGAAACCGAATGGAATCCAAGTTATAGACAAAGAGAGAACTACAACTTACCGATTGCCACCCTCTTTGCAGAACCGTCGATGGAGAGAAAAGAAGCTAGTTGCCGCACAAGGGTAAAGAGAATATGTATTCGGCTATGGAGAAAGACAAGGAAAGGAGATAGGAGGAAAAGAAGAAAAAGAATAAATGGATAAGAAAAGATGGGCAAAAAGAGTTTTGGCCTACTAGAAGGGCACAAAAAAAAACCCCGAGAGGAAGAGAGGAGACTGTGATTCGGCTTTAGCTAAACAAAGAGAGGGGAGAAGAAAATAAGTGGAAAGAAAATGTTGCAGTCGTCCAAAAAAAGAACCGAAGGAAGAAGGAATTTGGCAGCAAAATACTAATGTAAAGAAAGAGAGTAGTCAAGAGAAGACTAAGAATTCGGTAAAGGAGCAATGAGCAGAAACGACTTGAGATGCTAGCAAGTAAACCAAAATACAAAATCCCTTGTAAAAAAAACTAGAGGACTTTCGGCACTCGCACACTAACACCCACCGAATAGAAAATGCAATTCCCTCAAAAATGCCAACCTTTGGCCGAATTTCCCTAATCAACTACCCCACATTCGGCCAACTCTTCCCTACACCCCCACTCCTTGATTTTCTCCACTTTTCCCTCCTAACTTTGCTCTCCATCATCCATTTGAATTCACCCAAAAACCTTGACCAATTCAAACACTTCTCCATCAGTGTTTGATTCCAACACAACCTCTTCTCCTCTCATTAGCAAAATAATTACACTTTGCATACAAGGGGTTTCTAACCCAAGCCCCATTGTACCATAATGCACGCCCCTTTCCATCCTGCCACATGCTCATCCTGTATCTCCTAAACGCACCTAATTATTCTTAAGCCCTACTGCCATCAGCCCTATCCACTAAAGGGCCAAAATCTAAAATTTTTCCCATGGCCTAACTTGAACCCGGGACTTCATAGTACCCTCTAAACACTCCAAAATCATACACCTAATACGTCAAATCTTGCATTATTGTCGTTCTCCTGTTCTCAAAAATTTTAAAAGCTCCTACGCCCAAGGCCCAATGGGCCCAATTCTACTAGGCCTAATTTTGGGGCGTTACATTATCAACCAAAACACACCGGCCTAAGGGGTTCGATACTTTAATCACAAACTCAGTAGACTCTACAGACAAAGTCTTACTGGATACTAAAGTCTCACATACATAAGAATGAGTCAAACCAGGATCAATCAATGCAACAACACTAGTATCATAGAGAGTGAAAGTACTAGTAATAACATCTGGGGATGAAGCCTCTTCTCGAGCACGAATAGCATAAGCTCAAGCAGGTGCGCGAGCCTCAGATCTAACCGCTGTGTATTTAGTTCCTTTCTGACCGCTGCTCACATTACCTGTGTTTTTGGGTGGTCTACCTCGAACTGACATGTTACACGGTCTCGCACTCTGTACGTTATTATGCTCCGCTAACTCTTGGCACTCACGAATGAAATGATCCATCGATCCACATTTAAAACAAGCCCGATCAATCAATCTATAGCAGCCGAGATTTCATTTACCGCAGTGTTTGCACTCAGGCTAATTCGGTCTGACATTACCAACACTAGCTACTGAGGTAGCTTTTGAACTCACAGGTGGTCTATCTCGATCACGTCTAGAATAACTCGCAGTAGCTTTTGAATGGCTAAAACCATCTATGGATTTCTTTGATGCTGGCTGAAATGTCTTACTTGATGATCTCTTACGGGAATCTCTGGCTTCAAAATCAGATTTTCTTTTCTCTTTTCCGAGCTCTTCGGCTTTACATGCTCGCTCAACAAGTACAACGAACTCTTTTGTTTCAAGGATGCCAACTAACAGTTTAATATCTTCATTTAACCCATCTTCGAACCTTTTACATATTATAGCTTCAGTCGACACACATTATTGGGCATATCTACTGAGTTTCACAAATTTCCATTCATATTTTGTCACAGTCATGCAACCCTATTTTAACTCGAGAAATTCTTTGCGTTTTTGATCTATGAACTCTGACTGATATATTTCTTCCGAAATTCAGTCTGAAAGAACTCCCAGGTGACCCGTTCTTTCGAAACTACTGATACTAGCGTATTCCACCAGTGATATGCAGTTTACTGTAACAAAGATAAAGAACATTTTAAGCACTCGTCAGGGGTACAAGATAGCTCATCAAACACACAGATAGTATTATCGAGCCAGAATTCAGATCGTTCAGCATCATCATCATCAGTGGCTCTGAATTCTTCATCCCCTTATTTTTGAACTTTATCAACCGGCGGCTTATTCAATCATACCGGATCAGTAACTTGCGGCATTACAGGTATTTGAGAGGGAATCGGTGGGGTAGGAGGTTGTGGAACAACTGGATTCGTCCGGATAAACTGAGTAAACCAATCGTTCATCATTTGGTAAAAGGCTTGTTTAGCCTCTCCCTCTTGGTTACTCGAAGTCGGTCAAGAATCAACCGGCGCTGTCCCTTTAGCGGGAGCAGGCGCTATACTCTCAACATCATCAGCTACGGCTCGATCAGGATCCATTTACTATAAGAAAACACATTTCAATTGTCAGGAATCATCACACTATTGCAATCTAAGATTATGACATGTATAGCTAGACTCACACGCGCTACGTTAGTCCTAGAATCGACTAAACCGTAGCTCTGATACCAATAAAATGTAACACCCCTAACCCATATCCATCGTCAGAATGGGGTTACGAGGCATTACTAAATGAAGCACAACATCCGAACAATTTTATATGTACACATAAACGAGTCTCTTAAATCAATCAAATTTAAAATTATAAAGCTGACATAAAATCTTTACGAATCATTCCATATTATATAACGGACATATATGTAGTCACATAAATCATAAGCAAAAATATCAAATAAATCAAAATCATATATCATTTTGACCTTATCATAATCAGCACATCATGTATTTTCATTCAATTTACCTAAACTTGACCGAATTTAATATAAGTATCATTATACTTCTATATACTACTTAATCATTAAAGCCCAAATAACAAAACCAATTTACTTGATACACATATATCC
Organism: Gossypium sturtianum; assembly: GCA_025698515.1. NCBI lineage: Eukaryota > Viridiplantae > Streptophyta > Magnoliopsida > Malvales > Malvaceae > Gossypium > Gossypium sturtianum. The sequence goes on from CM046952.1 coordinate 68,729,387, forward strand.
TTCTTGTTTTATTATAACACAAGTTACTATTTAAATGGTCAAAACCCAAATACAAGGGCCGAATATGAACATGCTAAATTCATATGTTTTAGTAAATGTCTATTTTCATTTTACTAAATCACATCACACTCATATAATATTGCATAGTACCGAACCAAAATATATCAATCCATATTTTGCATTTTATAACAAGCTCATCACAAGTATATATATATAACATGACCGAATTTAACTTGACTTCAAACATCAATCATAACTAGTTCATTATGCTTATCAAACACTTATTAACTAAACCATATATTCATACCATATCATAAAAATTATGCCAACACATCACATAAATTCTTGGTTCATTCTCCATGGCCGAATATCAAACAATTTTTAACCATTACTTAGATTTAATATCATAGCCAAACACCTTCATTAATCACATATGTCTTTAACATTTTTACCAAAATAAACTCATTCAATATCAAACATACTAAACCTCAAACATTAGTAAACCATATCAAGTTCATTTCATCTATATGCCATAACCGAATTCACTTAAATACCAAATCACATAACAAAACCTTAACAAAGCATATCAAACAAGATTCACATATATTTACTTATAAATAAACCATAACCGAAACACCAAGACCAAAACCAAACATATCACACATATCATATATATATATTTATATATGACACATAACCGAAATTAACTAAGCTTGAATATCATTCCTAGCCATTTTTGCATGGCTTAAATATATACATACCCAAAATCAAACATAACACAAACTAGCCTATACATGCCACATGATTACGCTCAACTTTATAAAAGTACCGAAACAGTCGATAGTGTGATAGACTTCTCTGACGATCCCCGAGCTCGTAACTAGTTTCCAAAATCTATAAAATAGAGAGCAAACATACACACAGTAAGCTTTCATAGCTTACTAAGTGTAACACCCCTAACCCGTATCCGTCGCCGAAATAGGGGTAAGAGGCGTTACCGGACGAACGGAGACTTTTACGGGTAATTCATAACATAATTCATCATATCACATCAAAGCGTCCCTTAAATAGGTCATCAAGACCTTAAACATGCTTTAGAATAGGGCCGGGACTAAACCGAACACATACAAAAATTCTTGGAAATTTGAACATTCTTCAAAACTGTAGAGGTCACACGCCTGTACAGTCAGGCCGTGTGCCTCACACGGCTTCCAGACACGCCCATGTGTCCAGGCCATGCCAAAATAGGGCATACATACTTACTTGTCCACACGGCCACCAAACACGCCCATGTGCCATGGCCGTGTAACCTGCCCAGGCACACTTCGAAGTGGCCCTTGAGCCACATGGCAGAGACACACGTCCGTGTCCCTTGGCTGTGTATGCAAAATAGGCCATTTTCAAGGCCAAAATGCCACCCACACTTGGGTCATTCCTACAATCTCAAAAAAGCATTATTCCATACACAATTAGGAACCCAAAATCATGTCAAGTGAACAACATTTCATCTTATTCAATATCATTTCTATTCATACCAATTTGCATACTAATTTGCACAACCAATTCACATATAAAACTAATCATGTTTCATCCTCAATTTGCCACATTCATAGAACCATCACATTGTTCAAACATATATACTCATATTGCATCCTTATGCTTACAACAACCTTGACCATTTCATAGGCATAAGATTATACCAAAACCAAACTCATATAGCATTGCATCACATACAAAACAAAATCACTTAACTAGCCACATCACATGGCTATATATATACATGTCTCAAACATACTCCAAAACAACTAGCCTATACATGCCATATTTAGCTATTTACACATTCAAAAGTACCAAAGTTGAGTTTGATAGTGTGACCCAGTCAAAACATTAGACTCAACCCGAACTATTTCATCATTCTGACATTTTAAATCAATGGTCTTTCTTTTACAGTTCACAACAGAATCATGCAATGTCAACCAATCCATACCCAAAATGATATCAAACTCATCAAAAGGTAATAGCATCAAATCAGCTGAGAAACAGATATCTTGAAACATTAACGGACAGTTCTTGCATACTTTATCAACCAGAACACTTTTACCTAAGGGGTTGGATACTCTAATAACAACTTCAGTAGACTCTACAGGCAAAGTCTTACTAGATACTAAGTTCATGCATATATACAAATGTGTAGAACCAGGGTCTATCAATGCAATCACAGAAGTATCATAAAGAGTAAATGTACCCATTATAACATCCAGAGATGAAGCTTCCTCACGGGCTCAGATGGCATACGCTCTAGCAGGCGCTCTAGCTTCAGATCTCGCAACAGTGTCTCTCGTAGTCCTCTGACTACCACTAACATTTCTTGTATTTTGGGAAGGTTTACCTCTCGCAGAAACATGATCAGATCTCGGATTCTAAATAATCTCTTGTTCAACAGACACTGGGCAATCACAGATGAAATGATCTAATGATCCACATCTAAAGCAAGCTTAGTCATTTAATCTACAACTTCTCGGATGTCATTTACCACAATGCTTACATTCAGGTCGCTCGGATCGGACATTTCCAACACTTGCCATTGAAGTTGCTGGAGCTTTGGTATTCGACTGTGATCTAACTCGATCTCTACTCAATTGTCCCATATTAGCTCTTGAATGGCTATCCTCATCTCGAAATTTCTTCGAAGCAGACTGAAATGATTTACTCAAAAATCTCTTTCTCACATCTCTGGCTTCAGACTCAGCTTTTCTTTTATCTTTCCCAAGTGTCTTAGATTTGCACGCTCGGTCAACTAGCACAACAAACTCTTTTATCTCCAGAATACCAACTAGCAATTGAATATCTTTATTTAGGCCATCTTCAAATCTTTTACACATTATTGCTTCGGTTGAAACGTATTCCCGAGCATATTGGCTTAATCTCACGAACTCTCATTCGTATTCAGTGACAAACATGCGGCCTTGTTTCAAATCCAAAAATTCTTTTCGTTTCTGATCAATAAACCTCTGACTGATGTATTTCTTTCGAAACTCAGACTTAAAGAAATCCTAAGTGACCCGTTCTTTCGGAACAACTGAAATCAAGGTTTTCCACCACTGATAAGCCGCGTCTCGTAACAAAGATACGACACATTTAATACTTTCTTTCGGAGTCAAAGACATCTCATCAAATACTCAGATAGTGTTTTCTATCCAAAACTCAGCTTTTTCAGCATCGTCATCACTGGTGGCCCTGAACTCTTCAGCCCCATACTTGCGAATTTATCAACCAGAGGCTTGTTCAACAGATTTATACCCATTACTGGAGGCACAATGGAAGTCTGAGGGGGAATAGACGGGGGCGGAGGTTGTGAAATAGTCGAATTATTTCTTACAAACTGAATGAACCGCTCACTCATCATTTGGAAGAAAACTTGTCTAGCTTCTCCCTCTTGACCGCTTGTAGCTGGTCTCAAATCAGATGGCGCTGTCCCTTGAGCGGGAGCAAGCGTATTGCTTTCTACATCGTTAGCCACAGCTCTTTCGGGATTCATTACTATACGAAAATCACATTTTACACGCTAGGATTCATCACACTATCACAGTTCAGATATATGGCATGTATAGCTAGACTCTTACATGCTACGTTAGTTCGAGAATCGAGTAAACCGTAGCTCTGATACCAACCAAATGTAACACCCTAACCTGTATTTATCACCGGAATAGGGTTAAGAGGCGTTACCTGATGAACGGAGAATTTTACAGACAATTCATAACATAATTCATCATATCACATCAAAACGTCCCTTAAATAGGTCATCAAGACCTTAAACATGCTTTAGAATAGGGCTGGGACTAAACTGAACACATAGAAAAATTCTTGGAAATTTGAACATTTTTCATAACTGTAGAGGTCACACGCCCATGCAGTCAGGCCATGTGCCTCACACTGCTACCAGACACGCCCATGTGTCCAGGCCGTGCCAAAACAGGGCATACATACTGACTTGTCCACACGGCCACCAAACACGCCCGTGTGCCATGGCCGTGTGAAATTAAGCTAGCTACTGACTTGATCACACGGCCACCAGGCACGCCCGTGTGCCATGGCCGTGTAACCTGCCCAGGCACACTTTGAAGTGGCCCTTGAGCCACACGGTAGAGACACACGCCTGTGTCCCTTGGCCGTGTATGCAAAATAGGCCATTTGCAAGGCCAAAATGCCACCCACACTTGGGTCATTCCTACAATCTCAAAAAAGCATTATTCCATACACAATTAGCAACCCAAAATTATGTCAAGTGAACAACATTTCATCTCATTCAATATCATTTCTATTCATACCAACTTGCATACTAGTTTGCACAACTAATTCACATATAAAACTAATCATGTTTCATCCTCAATTTGCCACATTCATAGAACCATCACATTGTTCAAACATATATACTCATATTGCATCCTTATACTTACCATAACCTTGACCATTTCATAGGCATAAGATTATACCAAAACCAAACTCATATAGCATAGCATCACATACAAAACAAAATCACTTAACTAGCCACATCACATGGCTATATATATACATGTCTCAAACATACTCCAAAACAACTAGCCTATACATGCCATATTTAGCTATTTACACATTCAAAAGTACCAAAGTTGAGTTTGATAGTGTGGTGATAATCCTTGACGATTTCTCAAGCCTTTCATAGCTTTGACGACCTATAAAACAGAGTAAACACACACACAGAGTAAGCTTTCCAGAAGCTTAGTAAGCCATATACAAATAAACTTAGTATAAAATGCATATAGCCACATAGATGCAATAACATTTATATCTCTCATTTGCTAAATTCATAATATCATCCTTGGCTCATTATTTAGCCATTGCTTACTCATATTCCACAACTCATATATCTCATTTGCTCATATCTCAAACAGACCTATATCTCAAATGTACCTTTGCATCAATGCACATATTTACTCACCTTTCATGCTTATACAAAGCATATATATATATTAACGTACCTGAAACGAATATACAACTCACATAGTCATTCATTTCTCGGACTTGCCCGTTGAACCGTTCGAAATCTAATAGGATACTCGAAATGCTCAGAATAGTCATACAACGCAAACATCCCAGACGTGGTCTTACATGTAATCAGATATCGATGCCACTGTCCCAGATAGGATCTTACACAAATCAATACGATGCCAATGTCCGAGACATGGTCCTACACTTAAATCTCAAATCGAAGCCAACGTCCCAGACGTGGTCTTACACGAAATCTCGAATCAATTTCAATGTCCCAGATGTGGTCTTACATGATATCAAATATCGGACACCTATGTCATGACATATGCTATCCTATCTATTCCTAGGTTCATACGGGACTTCTCAGACTTTAACAACTTGTCGATATATACGTAAGCTTGGATTTCCCATACATTCCATCTTAATGGATATTCATAGCAAATCGAATCTCATATATACACAAATAATTCTGTAACACCCCAAACCCGGCCTAAAAGTTAGGCCCGAATCCGGCGTGTCACATTGAAGTGTTTTTCTGAAAACCTTATTTTCATTAAAAACCCTTCTCGAGAAAAGTTAAGTAAAATCCAGTTTACTTTCAAAACAAGGTGTAGCCAAAAACCATTTCCTTGTTACTAAGTAAAAAATTTCTTTGACAGCGGAAGCTCGTTATTAAAACACAATTATTTTCAAAAACCTTGAAATACGTTTAAAAGAAATAAATCCAGGTTCCGTTTCAAAATTTCAATGCATAGTGAAAGTAATGGAATAATAACTAGAGGGAAAACCTTATACAATCCGAAATAAATTAACTTAAAATAAATAACTTAAAATCCAGAATTTAGATATTAAGAAAAACAAGTCTAATCGTCTTGCTAGTTGGCCACCTCTGAGTCCCTCCATCCGTCGAACCGCCTACTGAGGATCACCTAAGAAAAATAAAAGAGGGAGTGAGTTTTCGAAAACTCAGTGTGTACGACCCTCGGCAAACAAATAGCATACATATCATATTATCAACATAATAATATCATACATGCAATGATGTGCAAACCCTCCCCAAATAATCCATCCGGTACACTTCGTCTCCGTCCAACCAAAACACATCTGTGGGGATTTCTAAATCGACCCACCCATCCGATACACTTCAAGGGTAGCCCAGTTGTGGTACTACCTAACGTTGCAGCAAAGCTGCCAATCATATAATGGGCTTAAAAAGCCATTGGTGGATCCACGGTCGTCAAGCAACCATGCGATCCTCACATACTTCCTTCGTTCCATAATTCCCAACCCATATGCAACCTAAACAGAATATCATATGAATGCAGCAAATGTACATGTAGCATTCATAAGTCTTACATTCAAAACATAGGGGCATTTTAGTCATTTTTGCCCTTAGGGGCATTTCAGTCATTTTTCAGTGTTATGGGTCTATTACTTACCTTGGCCCGTTATCAAGTCCTCGTTGGCTAAAGTGAACAGATACTATGCACCAGGTAGGATTCCAGAGAAGAGGAGGTGAGTCATTAAGACCGCTTAAGTACCAAGCTCTCCCTAGATCCAATCCTAGACATGCATATACCCATTGCCACACCTTAACCTTATGACTTGTCCACGGTCACAATTAGTTAATAGTTTAAGTTTTATGCAAGGTCAAGAAACTTCCCAAATACTAAGCCTAAGACCCCTTTCAAAGCCCAAACAAAATCACATACGTTCATATGGCCCACCAGGCCCAATCTCATTCGTATGGCCCATTAGGCCAAAATCTCATTCATATGGCCCATCTGGCCCAAATCAATTCCAAGCCATGTAACCAGCATGACAAGTTCATCACTTATTACCAACTCATCAAATTCGCCTATTTTGAGCCTACGGTCCATCGAGCCCATTTTGCCCATCTTGCCCGATTGGCCAAAACACGACCCAAGTCTATGAGATCGCTCATGGGGTCTCTGTTATCAATTCTATTTCCCCCATATGAGTGTTCGCACACTCCCACGATTACCGAAGCCAAACTTTTGGGATTTCGGGATTTCCCAATCCATTGTGTGTGTATAGTGTATGTACACAACTGATAACAAAATGCACTGCGATCTCCTTAGCCACGATCCTACAAATGATGTCACTCAATGATTAATCACATAAAATTATCGAATACTTTACCAAAAAGCCGAAGTCTCACCTTAACCTTACCTGAACCACCAAGCCTTAATAGCTCTTCTTTGATCACTACTCACGCGTATCTCCTAAATCTGCATCCTTCTTAATCATTAAAAAAAGAATAATAGGTGATTTGTATCCAACACAAGTCCCCCTTTCCCTACTTATGACCATTTGGTCAACACCTAAACCAAAAGTGAAGAATACTTACCCAAATCTGAAACGCATAAAGAGTAATTCGGCAGAGATTTGAAGAACAGAGATTTGATATCAATCCCCTACCAAAATCGATTTAGAAAGAGTGAGGGAGAGGAGAAGTCGGTTCTAGCAAGATCAATTGAAAGAGTAAAGTACTTACACAAGAATCGGCTAGGTTGATGAAATAGTGACGGTACAAAAAGAATTTCGACAAAGGGAGGGTGGAATTATTCAGCTTTAGAGGGTTTGGAAAAGGTAACAAGAAGAAAAGAAAAAGATCAAATGTGTTTGTGTGAGGGTAACTACAGGATATTCGGTAAAGAAAAGAAAGACTGACTTATTTGCAAAACTCTCCAAATGCCGAAAGCCATAAAGAAAATTTGTAATACCCCCTAAAAGACCCAAAAACGGCACTCATTCACCCTCCTAAGTCGAATTTATACACTTTCCACTTCCCAAAACGGCACCAACTCTTCACACTTCTCAGCTCCTAACTTTTCTCCCTGATAACTCCTCAATCTCGTCATAAATTTCCTCCACAACCATCTCACAAGACCAATTCAAACTCTCCAGAGCTAGAGTTCAAATCCAACACAAACTCTGGCCATCCAACCTGCAAAATAAATACCCCAATAAAATACCATGCCACTACTCGAACCTTGGACTCCCTTGCCTGCTAATGACGCCACCTCCCTGCTCCCTAAGTGGCGCCACTTTGCCACTTCACTACAAGCTCCTTTTTGTGTCATTTTTCTTCTTAATTTATCTAAAAGGCCTACTAACTGAAGTCACAATTCCCTTGGGGCTAAAACCAAAATTTTTCCTATACCCTTACTTGATCCCAGGACATCTCCAACACCCCTAGACACTCCAAAATCACTAACCCTCAAAGCCCACATGCCAATTGTCATTTTCTCGCTCACTTAAAAATTTTCTGAGACCCAAAGCCCAAAGCCCAATAGGCCCAATTCTACTAGGCCCAAATTCGGGGTGTTACAAATTCAGTTCAAATACATTTATTTGTATATCGACTTACCTTGGATTCGGATATTCGATCGGATTCAGTTATTCGATAACTTTTGACTTTCCACGATCTAAGTCTGTTTTCTTCGGTTCTTGATCTATACATATTCAAATTTAACCCACTCATTCAATTCAATCCAAGAACACATATTTAGAGCAATTTGCAAATTAGCCCTCAAATTTTCACATTTGGACAATTTAGTTCCTATTTCTAAAAATCACAAAATACACATAATTTTAATTTACCCATGCCTAGCCGAATTTTCATGTAGCTCATACAAGTCCTTACATTTCATTTATTTCACAAATTTGTCCTTCAAAATTTCATTTTCTCAATTTAATCCAAAATACTCAAAATCACCAAAAACTCAAATACAAACTATGTCAATCAAACACATATAATTCATATTTCACCATCAAACATCCAAAAACTCACATGTTCATTAATGACACTTTACAAAATATTCATCAATTCACAAAATTGAGACATGGGTTTTGAAGTACACAAAGAAACGATTGCAGAAACGTAGAAATTATCAAAAACCGAAATCGAAACATACCTTAATCAAAGAATTTGATAGCCGAATGCCCTAGCTTCATATTTTCTTTTTCTTTTCTTTGATGTTTCGGCAATATGGATGATAATGGCTTATTTTTAAGCCTTTATTTTATGTAATTATAACTTAATTATTCATTTCTCATTTTATCCATTTATTAATCATATAAGACAAATAAACCATAAGGTTATTATGTCATTTAACCATCCACTATCTTATTAATGGCTTAATTGCCTCATAAGACCCCCACATTTAAAAGCCACATCGATTTAGCCATTAATCAAATAGAAAGCCACTTTTACGCTTTACGCGATTTAGTCCTTTGCTCAAATTAAGCACACAAACAGACAAATTTAATCACAAAACTTACACACATGCTTAATCACATATCATAGACAAAGAAAATAATATTAAAATGTTTTTTTGACTCGGATTGTGGTCCCGAAACCACTGTTCCGACTAGGGTCTAACCCAGACTGTTACAGTAAGTCATAAGCAAATATATATATCAACGATTGCATATTAACATTAAGTTAAATAGGTCGAATACACATATTTTCAAATACAAAGTTATCATTTACTACTAAGGTCACATTTTAATCTCACATACATATACCAAATGGCCGAACATGAACAATCATATACACAAATATATTTTCATTTGCATCATACAAAATTTATATCTCATTTCAAGTAATCAACTCACCTTATTTTTTTTCATATAAACAAATAACTAATACATACCTGAACCTTTTAATTTGATTTCACATTTGGTCTTTACTTAACATTGCCCGTTGAACCGTTCGAAATTAAAAAGGATACTCGGATAGTCGAACATCTCATACAATGACAACGTCCCAGATGTGATCTTACATGTAATCACATATCGATGCCACTATCCTAGACAGGGTCTTACACGAATCAAATACGATGCCAATGTCCTAGACATGGTCTTACACGTAAATCACAAGTCGATGCCAACGTCCTAGACGTGGTCTTACACGATAACACATAATGGAATCCTATATCATGGCATATGTATCCTAACTATTCCTAAGGTTCGTACGGGGCTTTCGGACATCGTAACTCGATCGAATCGAACTTGTAAATGATTACTTAAAGTTTATACACATTCGGCTACCACAAATATATATCTCCATAAATTTAATTAAACATTTACTATTTGTATATATTTTCAAAAATAATGATATTTATTTGCTTATAAACTTACCTCGGACAACGAAAATCAGAACGGGATGATTATTTGACAACTTTGGTTTTCCCCCAATCCAAATCTGATTTCTTTAGTTCTTAATCTAAACATATTCAAATTAAACTCATTCAAACATAAATCCATTCAATTTAATCCAAAAACACATAAATGGCAAATTACCATTTTCCCCTAACATTTAACACTTTTTACAATTTAGTCCAAATTGCATAAAACACAAAACATGCAAAATTTTCACACATCATGCTTAGGCCGAATGTTACCCATGCTCATAAAAGTCCATACTTTTCATTCATTTCACATTTTAGTCCCTCAATTTATTATTCTTACAATTTAACCCTAATTACTCAAATTCATCAAAAAATTCCAATACAAAACATATTAATCCAAAACATATCTTTCATAGTTCATCAACTAACATCACAAAACTCATAAACTCATCAATGGAAAAACTCAAAATATTCATCAAATTCAAAAATTACAACACGGGCTTTGTAGATTTCATAGCAACAATCTCAAAAACGTAAAAATTATCAAAAATCGAGCAAAAACGAACCTTGAATTAAGCTTGATAGTAGCCGAAACCTAAAAAGCCATGGAAGATTTTCTTTCTTTGATATATTCGGCCAACAAAGATTATAATGGCTTTAATTTATGCTTTTGTTTTATTTAATTATCATATAATTATTCATTTCCATTTTTAACCTTTATAATTTTATTCCATTTCCACTAACTCATGTCCAAAAGTGTCCACGCATAAATTAAATGGTATAATTGCATCATAAATACCTCATGCTTTAAAGACAACAACAATTCGGCCCTTACATATTTAACTATCAACTTTTTCATCTTACACGATTAAGCCCTTTTTATTAAATCGGCATTCAAACAACAAAAATAAAACACGAAAATTTCATGGATATAAATTCACACATAATAAACACAGAAACTAATTTTTAAATATTTTTTTGACTCGGATTCATGGTCCCGAAACCACCATTCTGATTAGCATCGAAATCAGACTGTTACAGGATTTTTGGGGCACATTGTCTCTGGAGATTTAATCCGAGTAGACCTAAGCAAGATTTTAGCTATTGTTGAATGGAAGCCACCGAGAAACGTATCAGAGATTAGAAGTTTTCTAGGCTTAGTTGGCTATTACAGACGGTTTGTCAAAAGGTTTTCTATGATAGCTACACCGATGACGAGGTTGTTACAAAAAGAGGTAAAGTTTGAATGGACAGAAAAGTCCCAACAGAGTAGAAACTAAAAGCATTGTTGATTGAGGCTCCAGTTCAAGTGCAACCTGAAACGGGAAAAGAATTTGTGATTTACAGTGATGCATCCTTGAATGGATTGGGCTGTATACTTATGCAAGAGGGCAAGGTCGTAGCATATGCCTCTAGACAGTTAAAGCCACATGAGAACAATTACCCGACACATGATTTAGAGTTGGCTGCCATTGTGTTTGCATTGAAGATATGGAGACACCATTTATATGGTGAAAGATGTCAGATATTCATCGATCATAAGAGCCTAAAGTACTTGATGACTCAAAAGGAATTGAACTTAAGGCAACGGAGATGGTTAAAGTTGATAAAGGATTATGAGTTAGTGATTGACTACCACCCGAGAAAGGCGAATGTAGTCGCTGATGCTTTGAGTAGAAAATCCCTATTTACATTGAGAGCTATAAACACACGGGTGACTTTGTCAAACGATGGTTCCATTCTAGCTGAGTTGAAGGCTAGACCTATGTTTCTCCAAGAGATTTATGAGGCTCAGAAAGATGACAGTGACTTACAAGCCAAAAGAGTTCAGTGTGATTCGGGTGTTGAGTCTGACTTTCGCATTAATTCTGATGGATGTTTGATGTTCAGAGAAAGAGACTGTGTACCGAGGAATGATGAGCTTATTCATAAGATTTTACGCGAGGCACATAGCGGATGTCTATCTGTACATCCGGGCAGTACAAAAATTTATAATGATTTGAAGAGATGGTATTGGTGGCCGAGTATGAAGAAAGATATTTCTGAGTTTGTATCAAGATGCTTGATTTGTCAACAAGTGAAAGCTGAACACCAAGTACCTTTGGGTTTGCTTCAACCTATCATGGTTCCCTAGTGGAAATGGGACCGTGTTACTATAGACTTTGTAACGGGTTTGTCGTTGACACTGAGCAAGAAAGATGCCATATGGGTGGTGGTAGATAGACTTACAAAGTCGGCCCACTTTATACCGGTACGTGTTGATTATTCGCTTGATAAGTTGGCAAACTTGTATGTTTCTGAGATTATAAGGCTTCATGGAGTGCCTTTGTCGATCATATCGGACAGAGATCCGAGATTCTCATCCTGATTTCAAAAAAAGTTGCAAAAAGCTTTGGGCACAAAGCCAAGTTTTAGTACGGCTTTTCACCCACAAATTGACGGACAGTCGGAGAGATTAATACAGATACTTGAGGATATGCTCCGATGTTGTGTTCTTGAGTTTCAGGGCAGCTGGGAAAAGTATTTACCGTCGGTAGAGTTTGCATACAATAACAGTTTTCAGTCGAGCTTGAAAATGGTGCCTTATGAGGCTTTAATGGGCGTAAATGCCGAACGCCTTTGTATTGGACTGAACTCAAGGAAAAGTAGATTCACGGGGTTGATTTGGTTAGAGAAACAGAATAGAAGGTAAAAATAATCCGTGATTGTTTAAAAGCTACTTTTGATAGACAAAAATCCTACTCGGACTTGAAACGAAAAGAGATTGAGTTTCAAGTTGGTGATAAGGTATTTTTGAAAGTATCACCATGGAAGAAGTTCTCAGATTTGGCCGGAAAGGCAAATTGAGTCCGCGTTTTATCAGACTATATGAGATTACCGAGAGGATAGGGCCGGTAGCTTATCAATTGGCTTTGCCATCTGAGTTGGAAAAGATACATGATGTGTTCCACGTGTCTATGTTGCAACATTATTGATCGAAAAAGATACATGATGTGTTCCACGTGTCTATGTTGCAACGTTACTGATCAGACCCTTCGCATGTGATTACACCGACAGAGGTTGAAATTCAACCCGACATTACATATGGCGAAGAACCGGTTAAGATTCTAGCACGGGAAGTTAAATAGCTAAGGAATAAAAGTATAGCTCTCGTGAAAGTATTATGGCAAAGACATGGGTTAGAAGAGGCTACATGGGAGCCCGAGGAGGTTATGAGAAACCAGTACCCAAACCTTTTTACCGGTAAGATTTTCGGGGACGAAAATCCCTATGGGGGGAGAATTGTAACAGCCCAATTTAGGGCCTAGTCAGAATAGTGGTTGCGAAGCCACAAATCCAAAGTAGAAATATGTGTTTTATGATTTTATGAGTCTTATGATGTGGTTGCATGATTGTGTGAAAATTTCATGAGGAAATTTTATTTTTTAATAATCAATTTGTCCATTAGGACTAAATTGAAAAGATTAGAAAATATGAGATTCTAGAAGATTTAAGTATGAAATAGAATTATAAAAATTACTAGATGTCCTTATTTAGCAATTAGACCATTATATGTCAAGATGGACAAAAATGGGCATGGGAAGGAAAAATCTTAAGAAAATGCCTTAAGGGAATTTTTGTCCTTTGGTTAATAAAATAATTAAAAGGGAAAATAATGCCAAAAATCTTGTCCATCTTCTTCTCCCATAGCCAAAATTCACTAAGGAAGACATAGCTAGGGTTTGTTCATTTTCCAAGCTTGATTGTAAGTATCTCCTAGCCCCGTTTTTAATGTTCTTCGTATTTTTGAGATCCTCGTAGCTTGATTTAGCTATTTCTAGCTATATTTTGAGCTAGGGTTTATGTTCAAAAATTTACCCATGTATGACATACATGTATTTTGATGTTTTGTGGAAGAATATGAAAGATTGATGTATGATAAACATCTTTCTCTAAGTGATTTTCATGAAAAATGCATAAAAGGACCAAATTGTAACAGTTATAAAAATGGTCATACATGAGTAAAATAGTGGAAATTGGGGGCTGTTGTAGTTAAGAAAATGATTCGGCTAGGCTTAAAATGCAAAGAAATTGAATGAAAATCATTTTACGAGCCTAGGGGCAAAAGTGTAATTATGTGAAAGTTTAGGGGCAAAATTGTAATTTTGCCAAAGTATGATTCATGAGTCAATTTAGTCAATGTGAGTATTAAACAAGTGAAATTGTTATTATAGATCAAGAAACACGAAGCCCGGATCGAAACCGAGGTAAGAACAAAGTGTTGGACTAAATCAAACATCTACACACATTTTGAGTACCGAGGTAAGTTTGTGTGAAATTAAAGCTTCATAGTGTTTTTATAATTTAAATTGCTTGATATTATGACAAAAATTATCATATCTATGAAAATCGACTAATGATGCCTCGATGAGAAAATGATGAGAATATGTCAAGTTGAAGTCCCGGTTGAACATTCAGAATAGCAAGGATATTAATGTCACAACATGAGATAAGGAAGGTCCTATATAAGACCATGTCTGAGACATGGCATCAGCACCGAATGTAGGTCCCGTATAAGACCATGTCTAGGACATGGCATCGGCACCGAATAAGGAAGGTCCAGTGTAAGACCATGTCTGGGACATGGCCTCGGCACCAAAGGAAGATCTCGTAGAAGACCATGTCTGGGACATGGCATCGATATCTATGTACGATCTCGTATAAGACCATGTCTGGGACATGGCATCGACATCGAGTTAAGAGATCCCGTGTAAGACCATATCTGGGATATGGCATCGGCATCAAGAGGTGATCCCATGTAAGACCATATCTGGGATATGGCATTGGCATCGAGATACATGTATGATGAGTTTGAGTATCCTCTGATATTCCGAGTAGTTCAACGGGCAAAAGAGCTAAGTATGCAAAGATGTCAAAGTGCTAAGCTATACAAAGATGACAAATAGTTACATTTAAGTTAAGGATGATAATGATTTAAGTTTATGTTCAAGATAGCATAAGTGCTAAATTCTGTGATAAAGTGACATAGGTACCATGAGTAAGATGCGGATTATGAAACCGTAATGTGATATGTGATGGGTAAGCGTAAGTATGAGTAAGTATGTCAAAGTACTTAAGAACTTGTGTTGTTATTGTTCTATGAGATGAAGGGATTTTACCATGAGTACTTATGTTGCTATTTTAATTCATGCAAACTTACTAAGCTATATGCTTACCCCTTTCTTTTCCCTTTTCCTTGTAGTATCGCCAAGCTAGCTCGGGGATCGTAGAACGTCGGAGCTCGGATCACACAATCAATCATTCTTTTGGTATCGTAAAGTTGATTTATTTTGGGTATGGCATGTATAGGAATTTGGTCATCTTGTGTTATGTCATTTTTGAAAGCCAAAGTGTTGGCTATTAATGTATACACTCATTTTTTAAATGGCCATTAGGAATTTGCCAATATTTGTCAAGTTTCATATTTTTAATCATGATGAGTTTCATGAAGTGAAAGTTCATGCAATTTATGGAGTAAAATGTGAAGTGTATGAATGATGATTAGGGATTCTTCATAGTGTATTATTGCCATGTTATGTGTTGCTTGTGTTGGTATATGTGTGTTTATGTTTCAGGGTGGCAATTGGCTTGGAAAATAGCCTTCTAATTGTCCACAAGGTAGACACATAGGCGTGTGTCTAGGCCGTGTGTGGCACACGGTCAGCCCCATGGGTGTGCTGATAGGCCGTGTGTCCCCTGCATCAAAGTTGCGAGAATTCGAATCGCCACACGGGCCAGCATACGGGCGTGTGCCTAGGCCATGTGCCCTTAAGAGCTTGCTGATGTCATAAACAGAATACTCAGGTTTTTCACACACGGGTGAGGACACAGGCGTGTCAAGGTCAAGGTGCGGAGGGAGGACGCCACGCAGACACGGGCGGTGTCCGCCGCTTGAAAACCCCTTTAGCTTCGAAATGAAAAATAAATTCCACACGGGCTAAGAACATGGGCGTGTGTGACCACACGGCCTGCCCACACGGGCGTGTAGCCCTGTTTTAGGCTAAAATTTTCTAAGTGTGCAAAAATTCCCGGTTTAGTCCCGAACCATTCCGCATGTATTTTTAGGGTCTCGTAGACCCATAATAGGGATGTTATGGATATGAATGAAAAAGTTTTAAGTTGAAACAAAATATTAAAGGCCGAAGTTTTATGTTTGAGCAAGTTAAGTTCGGTAATGCCTCGTATCCGGTTTTGGCCTTGAACACAGGTAAGGGGTGTTACAGCATTGGTATCTAACGATACATTTGCCTTGCATAACTTGCAAGATTATTGTGATTAAACTGTTTCAAGGTAGGAATACAATGTTACTTCACGTGATCTTTTATGTGCTTATGAGATTGAATTAATTTTTTGAATTGGCATAGAGATATGTACAAGAGTTTATTTTAATTTCATAAGTACGTATGTGCATTAACACATTTTTTTTATTAAAATCTGTTTAATCAGTTGAATTGACATAGAGATATAGTCAAGAGATAAATGGATTTTGGTAGGTAAGTATGTTCATAAGTTAGTAAATTACCGAGTTGCCGTGAATTTATTCGTAACAATATAAAAATGAGTTTTATAATCTTAAGGTTAAAAAATGTAATTAATCTAACACAATTATGACATATTGATTAAATCATCTTTTGAAATCGTGCATTGGAATTTTATTTTATTTTATTTATTTTACTCTGTTTTCTAGTTTTTAATCACTTCTTCAAAACAAAATATTTTTCTTCACCAAAGTGTTTTAAATTGTTTTCATAAATAATTCTTTTCACAATCCTTGTGGGTACGATAACTCAACATTTACTTGTCACTTTATTACTTGTTGCGATTGTGTACACTTGCACATTTTCGTCGTTCCAGCTAACATATCAGGGTTCTACATTCTATTCATGAAAAGCTTCAAATAGTATCATTTAATTACAAGTATGATAGCTGCTATTACCAAAACGAATATAACCCATAATAACATTTTCCAATTATCTCTGATCTGGTTGATATATCCCTGATCATGTTTACTAAAATCTGAGTTTCTCATTTTGACTGTCCGTCTGCTTGCCCATAATTTCAAGAAATTTATTCCCGAATCTAGAGATAAACTCAAATACATATAACTCATTAGCTCTTCAAGTGAATAATCCATTCTGACTAAAACGATTAAGTCAATTTTATCAACTTGATAATAACAATTCAATTCAATTCTTTCTTCTTGTCTTCAAGATAATCTAGACATAAAATCTATTATAACTCCCTCATAATACCAATTAAAAATCATAACAAACTGTATTAGTTGATACAAAACAAATCCTCTAGTTTTGACTTGTTGACATTGTAACAACTCGTTTTTTAGTGGTGTCAAAAATAGTGGCTTCGGGGCCACTAAATTCGACAGTAAGTTCGTAAATATTATTAACTAATATTTACGAGTCAAAGATGGTTTTAAAAAGGTCCTTAATGTGGTGATTTTTCTTATATAAGCGAGTTATTAAGTTTAAGTGGTATGACCCTAAGGTCAAGTGATTTTAGAAAATGAGGTATCGGGACCTCGTTTCTATAAATCGAGCTGTAAATATTTTTATAAATATTTACGGAGTGTCATTAAGGTGGTATTAAGGTTTCGTTGAAAAATTTTAACGTTCTGACAGTTAATTAATTAAAAAGGACTAAATCATAAAAGATGTAAAATTTGATCACTATTTGAATTGAGTGATTAAATTGTTAATTAAATAAAAGAAAATGGGCTTAAATGGTAATTAGACCATTCAAGAGGTTAGTGGACAAATATGGACATGACTTTGGTGTTTTATTTATTTATTAACCAACAATAAAATGGTAATTTGATAATTAATTAAAATAAATAAAACAAAAATGTTTATTTGTAACACCCCTAACCCGTATCCGTCGCCAGAACAAGGTTACGGAGCATTACCGAAGTTTTCAAATCAAACAAACATAAATTTCAAACATTTCAAATCATATCAATAATCATATTAAAACCAGCCCAAATTATGCATATAGTCCCTTATACGAGCCCTCGAGGCCCTAAAAACACGTTAAAAACAAGTCGAGACTAAATCAGAAACTCAGAGAATTTATAAGAAAGTAGTGAAAATTTTCAACACCGCAGGGGTCAGATGGTCGTGTGGGCATTCGAATTAGGGAAACACGGCCGTCTCCCAGCCAGTGTCCATGCCCGTGTAACTCACTGACTTGGGTCACACGGCCAAGCCACACGCCCGTGTGCTAGGCCGTGTACCCTTCAAAATAGCCTCATACGCCCGTGTGCTAGGCCATGTAACAGTCGGACTTGCAGCCCTTTGAAAGCTACAAGGGACACACAGGTGTGTT
The DNA here is from genome assembly GCA_025698515.1 of Gossypium sturtianum. NCBI lineage: Eukaryota > Viridiplantae > Streptophyta > Magnoliopsida > Malvales > Malvaceae > Gossypium > Gossypium sturtianum. Next base: position 68,747,953 of record CM046952.1, read on the forward strand.
GCCTGGTCTTGTGTCACACACGGCTGAGACACACGCCCGTGTCTCTACCCGTGTGGACGAAAATAGGCCATTTTACAAGCCATTTTTCTCGCCCATCATGGCATGTTCCTACAACCAAAATTGCACATATATACAAAGTACCAATTCACCACATTTCAAAACAAGGCACATGACATATATAATATGCATATTCATTACTATAATTTCATCTTCCATCATTCAAACATATTAAACCAAACATCAACCATTTCAGGGCTACTTATATACATATCAAAATATGTCATTTCACAAACAAAATGCCAAAACACAAGCCAAGTCCAATGGCCATATCAACAACCAAAACACATAAGCTCACATTAGCCAATATACCTATACATGCCATTATAACCAAAATCAAAACAACCAAAAGTACCAAAAGAGCCGATGGATAGTGTGATATAGCTCCGACAAGCTTCCGATTCACTATAAGACACGAAAAATAACACAGAGTAAGCATTTAAGCTTAGTAAGTTAGTATAACATAGAACATAACTTACCATTTAATCACATAATAGGTAAGTAAACATAGCATATCTCAACATAATTTGGCCAAATGCCTAAGCATATACATCAAAACATGTTAGCCATGTAAATACATATATAAACAAATAAACATGGATGAGTACAACATTTGATTAAGTTTCATATACATGTATCATCCATTTCATTTATCCCTGTAATAGTTTGTAATGAACTCTTACCATTTTGTGTCAGAATAATGCTTGTTGAACCGTTTAGAATACTGTTGGATACCCAGGATAGCTCACACATACTGTGTTAACTCATATAACTGTAATCCGCCAAATCTTGTACATGTATGCTGACACGAGCTGTAAATCAGAATGCTCACACGAACTTTGGGTTGGAACATAGCTACAGGATGCTGCTCACACGAGCTGTGGAGTATCCGCAACACATGTCAGACCTTAGCCAACGATAGGACATTTAATACCAGCACTCGAATCATGTAAACCCTAATGACATGTCATTTGTATCCTACGAATTCCTAAGGTTCAAACGGGGCTCGGCAATTGTCGTACGTCTTTGGATATGCAATAGTGTATAAATATAACAATTCACAGTTCATGCATAATTCAATATAAAACATATAAAGACAATTTAATCACACGAACTTACCTCGATGACTATACATAGATACGAAGGTAATTAATCCGAGACTTTCTCTTTGCCCCGATCTAAAGCCGTATAAGGTCTGTCTTGATCTATACGGATAAATTGAACTCAATTCAATATGTATTTTATTCAATTTAACTCAATATCATATTTTGGAAAAATTACCATTTTGCCCCTATACTTTTAATTTCTTTGCAATTTAATCCCTAGCTCATAAAAATGAAAATTCATGCAATTCCACCGTAACCCACTATAGCCGAATATCAATTAGGTCCCTAGCAAGCCCTATATTTTATTTATTTCACAATTTCGCCATATAAAATTTTCTATTTTTCAATTTAATCCATATTTGACATTTTCATCAAAAAATCACTGAACAAAAGTTATTTATCTAACAACAACTATCCATTTTATTCCATCAAACATAAAAAAAAACCTATATTCATTCATGGAAAAACCCTAATAGTTTAACAGTTTCACAAATTAGTCCTCGAGCTTGCTAGATTAAGCTACAACGATCCCGAAAACATAAAAATCATTAAAAACGGGACAAAAATCACTTACCTATTGACAAAATAGGGTTGGCAGAACGTAGCTCAAGAATGGCTTCCCTTTCCTCTTTTAATTTCGGTTGATGATTATGAATAAAAGATGAACACTTGTTTAATTTCATTTGTTTTTATCATTATTTTATATATTACTTAAATAACCTTTAAAAACATCACTAATTACACAAATGCCAAGCCATCACATTCCACTATCTTCATTAGTGGTCTAATTACCATATAAGGACTCTTACTTTAAGGTTCTATAGCTATTTAATAATTTTAGCTACTAGAACTCAACTTTTGCACTTTATACGATTTAGTCCTTTTTATCAAATTGAGCACGTAAACGGTAAAATTTCTTAACAAATTTTTTATACGGTAATACTATTATGTTGTAAGTAATAAAATAATAATAAATATTTTTTTACTTCAAATTTGTGGTCCCGAAACCACTGTTCTTATTTCACTGAAAGCGGGCTATTATATTATTTATCTTTTACATTGTCTTCTTCACCAAATGGTTAAGGGAAGGAAGCCATTTTTATACCTTTAATTTTTGGAAAGCTTTGAGGCTAGCATGGTAAGTGATTTTGGCCTTATTTTTAATAATTTTTATATTTTTGAGATTGTTGCAATTAGGTCCAGCTAGCCCGTACCTTCTATTTTGAAACTGTTAAAGATTTTGAATGTTTCCATTGATGAACCTTGTGATTTAGATGTTAAATGATTAATTTGAGATATTATTTGTTCTTTAAAAGTATTTTATTAAGTGATTTTTGATTAATTTTTCGATTAGGGACTAAATTGTTAAAATAGTAAAAGTACAAGGATTTAATATGAAATTAATACAAATTTTGGCTGTTTTGGGTGCCATGATCATTTAGATAAGCTTAAATTTGAAAAAAAAGGTTATTTTGCATGTTTTAGGCTCAGGGACTAAATTGAATAAAAGTAAAACTTTAGGGGTAATTTTGTAAAAAATGTCAAAAATGACTAAATTGCATAAAATACATTATTTTACTGTCAAATGAATAGATTGAATTATATTATTAATTTAGATCAAGATCGAGTGGAAAATTGAGGAGATCAGAAAATTACCAAAATGCCCCTATACTTTGACATTTCTGTAATTTAGCTAGGTAAGTTCGTATGAACTATAAACACTTAAATGTGAGTTAAATTGAATGTTTAATGTGTATTTTATTGTACATGAATTAATATATAGATGTTATTATACAATTTATTCTGTCATTAAAAGATAGAAATTCAACGACGTACGGAGACTAGTGAGCCCCATTTGAACCTTAGGAATTCGTAGGATACAAATGACATGTCATTAGGGTTTACATGATTTGGATGCTGGTCTTGAATGTCTTACCGATGGCTAAGGTCTGGCATGTGTTGCAGATAGCTATGTTCTGACCCACAGCTCATGTGAGCAGGCCCATTTTCACAGCTCTTGTGAGCACACTTATTCACACCTCGTGTAAGCATATATGTACATGAATTGAAGAATAAAGATTATATGAGTTAGCACACTTTGTATGAGCTATCCCAGGTATCCAACAATATTCTATTCGGTTCAACGGGCATGAATTGGAAAGGAAACGGTAAATGTTCAATATGAGAAAATACATGTATACATGAAATATATTGAAATGATGAGATACATGGTAAGCATGTTATGTTATGAAGGATGTTATATCCAATTGAATCATATTCAAGTATAATGGTTATTCATGTTGAATTCATGTGAAATATGTTCAAGTATGCTAACATGTAAGGTTGTTCGATGCTTAGGCATGTGCCAAGCTATTGGTTGGATTGTATTATGTTTACCTATAATTTATGCATTGAAATGGTAAGTGCCCAAATAGAAATATGTTTGTGTTCATGAAAGAATGGTAAGGTTTAAATTATGTAATTTCTTATGAAATGGTTTATCATGTGGTTAATTCCAAAAGTGCTATGTTTAAATGCACTAGCTTGTGGCTATGGTTGATGATATGCTTATGTCTTGTGTGTTATGGATATGAAACGGGTGTGGAAATGTAATGAAATAGTAAGTTCATACTTGAAGTGTAAAATGATGAAAAAGGGAAAGATGAATTGAATTGATGTTATTATTTAAGCTAAAGAAAGTAAATGCAATGGAAAGTAATGAAATGCAAATGAAAATAAGAAAATTTGAAAGGGTTTGAGATTTATAGAATCCTACTATGCTAGGGATGATATGTATAATTGATGTTGTTGATTTATTCACTTTGTGAGTTGTTGAATATGGTTTCATGAATCTTGCGGTATTGGTATAGGATTATTCTTGATATGTATAAATTTCATATTTGAAATGGATTGATATGAATAAACTTTATACGAGCTTACTAAGCATTCATTACTTACGCAATTGTTTTTCCTTTACTTTTCAGATTATTAGAAGCTCGATTGGTTGGAAGCTAGTCGGAGATCCAACACACTATCCATCAATTTTATCGGTAGATTTCTATGCTTTGGTTGTAACACCCAAAACCTGGCCTGGACGTTATGGCCGAATCTGGCGATGTCACATGGTAGTGTGTTAGAAAACTGTAGCTTGTGTTGGAAAACCGTAACTCTGCTTAAAACATTTTCCATTTAGAATTCCTCATTATCTTTTATTAATTCTGAAATCGTGATTCTTATTCAGCCGTTAGTTTTCAAAACATTATACGTTGCGGAAGCTTTTTAAACAGTTTGTGCCCTTGTGGGTATTTTGCTAAAACACATGCATTTCTTTTAAAAACTCGTATTTTACTTACCTCTAGGAGATATAAACATAAGACAAATATAAAATCCAAATTTTAAGCAAAAATCCATAGAGGCCTTTATTACAGCAAAATACCCCAAATTAAACTTTGAAAACCAAATTAAAGATGAAACAGTGAAAAAGGATGGTGTGGCCACCGTTGAGTGCTATGCCACTCCGATCTGCTTAAGTCTGGGATTACCTGTACAGATAAAACAGAAGGGTGAGTTTACGAAAACTCAGTGTGTAATCCCCATATAAACAAGCAAACAGAATGCAATCATAGTCTGGGCCTAAGCCCATCTCAAGAATGATTTCAGCTTTTGATTAGGGCTTTAGCCCATTTCAATACAGAAACAGTCGTGCATTTGGGCCTCGGCCCATTCTGAGATCAATATTGAAGATAAAGAACAGATATACAGTATCAAATCCTACCCAGCCAGCCTCTACACTCTAACTCCGTCCAACCCTACACTCCATGTGGGGGATATAATCAACCCACCCATCCTTACACTCCAAAAAGTACCGAATGCGGCACTAGACAGTAGTTTGCAGCTGGGCTACCCGTAATTTAGGCTCGAGGCCTTTCAGTACACTTCCTCAAAACAATATAACCCCCACCCCAATGCAATGCAATATACATATATGACATGCTAAAACATAATATCATGCATAAAATCAGGGCATACAGTATCAAATCAGTAGGGCATCATCATGCTTAATCGTATCAGTCATACAGTCATTTCAGTCAATTAGGGGTCTAAGTAAGCTTACCGACCCTACAGTAGGTCCACAGTCGACTCGAGCGACCCGTGCAACCTTAGCAATCAAATAGTGAAAATGGGCCCACAAGCCCATAATGTTTGCCCGTGTGGGCCCACACGCCCGAGTGGCCTACACAGCCCAAAATGGCCTTGGCCACGTGGACCACGTGGCCTGGCCCAATAATCCCACACGCCCATGTGGCCCACGCGGCCCAATTCGGTCCGGCCTGTGTATCGCACATGGCCAGCCTCATCGATCACATGCCCGTGTTTGATCACACAGCCTACCACACAAGCGACCGCACGCCCGTGTGGCATCGATAATCACATTTTTTGGCTTCTCACTGATTTCTATTTACAGTGTTATGATTACACACCTGTAGTGTTTTCGATACCTAAGCCCTCATGAGCACTTCAATACCTACCATTGAACAATCAAACTGTAACAGACCGAATTTGACCTTAATCAGAACGGTGGTTTCGGGACCACGAATCCGAGTCTGAGAAATATTTTAATATTATATTTTGATTCTTTTATATGTGAATTAATGTGTGTGAAAGTTTCGTAGAAAATTTTATCGTTTGAGTGCTTAATTTGTTAAAAAGGACCTAATCGCGTAAAGTGAAAAAGTGGTAGACTAAAGTGAAATGTGCTTAATTGATCATGGCTTTATAATATGAACTATATAATGGGTAAATAACCCATTTTAGATGTTAGTGGCTGGCCATGGACAAGTTTGTCCTTAAGTTAAAATGTTTAGTTATTTTTAATTATAAGGTTAGTTTAGTAAATTGGTATTTATTTATTATATGTTAAAATAACCAAGAAAAGAAAGCCATCATCTTTTCACTCATCCATGGCCGAATGTGGAGGAAGAAATAAGCTTTTGGTTCTTTGAAATTTCGGCACTTTGAAGCTAAAATTCAAGGTGAGTTTTTAGTTAGTTTTCGATAAATTTTACGTTTTTGAGATCGTTGCTTCGAACTGTAGTTGACCCATGTTAGAATTTTTGAAAATGAGCATGTATGCGATTCGGCCATCGCTAGGTTCTTGTGATTTTTGGTGATTTATGATTTGAGATAAATGATATGTTAAAGATTTACAAATTTTGTATTAGGAATTTTGGTGAAAATTTTGTATTTAGGGCTAATTTGTAAAAATGAAACTTTAGAGGGACTTAATTGCAAAATAAATGAAATGTGAGGGCTTGTAAAGTCCCTAGGAACATTCGGCCCTTGTATAGTATTAGCTAATTTGATGTATTTTGTGTGTTATGCAAAATAGGACTAAATTGTAAGGTAGTGAAATATTAGGGGTAATATGGAAATTTGTCTAATTTTGTGATTTGGGACAAAATTGAATTGAAATGTACTTGAATGAGCTGAATTTAATGTGTTTTAGATCAAGAGCAAAGAAAAGCGGAATTGGATCGGGGAAAGACGAAGGTTCTCGAATAGCCGATTTACACGGTCTATCGACAACCGGGGTAAGTCCTTAAGCAAATATACGTTAAAGATTTATTTACGACTATGATGAATAATGAAACTTGAATATTTAAAGTATAATTATAGATACTAGCTGAATGTATAAGTATGGTATTGAATTGAATTTACTTTGTAAAACGAAAAGTGTATAAATATGTTTTGGTTGGTATGTGAAGGTAATATGATCTATATGAGTTGTTTGCATTGTTGATGTTATGAAATGAGTGTTGAATTACTGATCATATCTATATCGGGCTTTAAGCCTAGCAGAGCTTCGTGTCGGGTGTTATTTATCGGGCTAAATGCCCAGCGTGCCTTGTGCCTGATGTAATAGTCGGGCTATGAGCCCAGCGGCCTTGTGCCGATGATGTATATCGAGCTTATTGCCTAGAAGGCTTAATGCCGGTGATGTGTTATAAATCCTTTACAAGGTGGGATGTAAATACTTAAATAAACAAAATGCTCGGGTAAATATAAAGGTTTATGGATGCAAGGAACAAGGTATGTGATTATCTTTCCTTTCAAATTACATAAGTGGTAGAATGGTTAAAGTTTTTGATAATGAGTCTTTATGATATGTGTATTTGAATTATTCATTAATAAGTGTGATATGTATATTGAATAGAAGCTTGGTGATATCTTTGAGATTCGGTCAAAGGTAAAAATGTCAAAAGTGAAAGTTATTGAAAATGCATATCTGTATATATATATATATGATTAATCATATATACTTGTGATATATGTTATACTTGTTAATAAGGTAATATGCGAATACTTAAGGCTTAAAGTGCTGGAAGGGTTGTATACCTTCAATGAGGGAATAATAGATGATAAGTTACATAGACTACTGTTCGACCATATTGAAATTATTATTTGTTAAATTACTTGAATTTACTGGTATATTTATATATGTATGTGTGCTAAATGTTGGAATATTTGATTGTTGTTTCAGAATGCTTAAGACTTACTAAGCTAGTGAGCTTATTTCGTGTGTGCTCTTTGTTCTGCTTTTATAGATTTTCCATCAAGCTACGGGCATCCGAGGATCGTCGGAAAAGTCAACCACACTATCTCCCTTGTGGTATTTAATCTTAGTTTTGAACCGAAGGCATGTATAGGTTAGGCTAAGGTTTAGATTAATGACTTTCGGCCTTGTATATATATGAATAGCCTTGCGAAAATGGCTATTTCTTTTGATTAAGTTTAATTCCTATGTTCTTGATATAATGGATTGATTATGATATTAAGGGATGTGAAATTTGGCCATGGTTTAATCATGTATGGAATATGGTCAAATAATATGCCTATTATATCTAGATGTGATGCATTTGGGATAAGTATGATATATTGATATGTTTTGCATTCATTTTGATTTGGTTCGAATGAGGTGGATATAGTTGAGATGATGTTCTTTGGGTTGTAAATTAATTTGGTCTATTTGGATTATTAAAGATGCCATGTTAATGTTGATGAGTAGTAAGTTATTTTAGCCTATATTCGGCCATGGTACATATATATTTGATAAGTATGGTTTGATTTTGTGGTTTAAGGCATTTTGGGCTAAGATAATGAATTGATAAGGTATATTGGTTTAATAGACGTTCATGTATGTTTAATATTTCACAGTCTATATGTGCAACCGTTTGATGCGTAAATATATGTTTATAATAATAAAGTGTACATGAAAACATTTGTACATGGATTGATTTCAAAAATGGTATGTGCTAATTTGGTATTTATAAATATTACGTATATATATATATATATGGAATGCTTTAAGAATTTTATTTGATTAAATATGTAGGTGACTATTAGATTTTTGTTTGTGTTCATGTTATAGGTGAATAAATGTCTAAATATTATATACTTATGTAGTCGTTGTTTTTTTTTTATTTTATAATGCAAGTTGTTATATTAAGACCTGATAGAATATATATATTCATTTGTGATAGCATGAAATGATATGAATTTATCAAGTGTTAGTTGGATGGAGTGTATGGACTTGGTAATTGTTATGGTAAGACCTCGTAACCCTAATCCGGCGACGGATACGGGTTAGGGGTGTTACATTTTATTGGTATCACAGCTTACGGTTTAGTCGATTCTAGGACTACCGTAGCACGTGTGAGTCTAGCTATACATGCCTTGATCATATATTGATAGTGTGGTGACCTCGACATTACGAATCGTGTTTTATATAGTAAATGGACACCGATCCACGAAAGAGCCGTAGCGGATGATGTAGAGAGTGTAGCGCCGACCGTGCACACATCGATCGGTCTTGCGTAGACTCTCGACCGTTTCGGGTAGCCACGAGGGGAAGGCTAAACAAGCCTTCTATCGGATGATGAACGAGTGGTTTACCCAGTTTATTCGAGACTAACCCGGTTGTACACCAACCTCCACCCCGAATAATCCAACTCCGATACCTTCAAAGACTTCGATGATAGATCCGATGAGATCTAGTAGGCCTCGATTGATAAAATCAGGAAATTTGGGGTCGAAGAATTTAGGCCAACGATGATGATGACGCGAAGACGAAGTGAAATGTGGCTTGATAACACTATTTGGGTACTTGATGAGCTATCTTGTACTCCGGATGAATGCACGAAGTGTGCTATATCTTTACTTGGGACCTTTGCATATCACCGTGGAATACACTAATATCGGTGGTTCCGAAAGAAAAAGTGACGTGGGATTTCTTTCAGCATGAATTTCGCAAGAAATATATCAGTCAAAGATTCGTTGATCAAAAACGAAAAGAATTTCTTGAACTAAAACAGGGGCAAATGACCGTGAATGAATATGAGTGAAAATTTGTCAGATTGAGCCGATATGCTCGAGAATGTGTATCAACTGAAGCCATTATGTGCAAAAGGTGCAAAGACGGTTTGAATGAAGATTTAAAGTTGCTTGTTGGCATTCTTGAAATCAAAGAGTTTGTGACGCTAGTCGAAGCGAGCTTGCAAAGTGAAGAGCTCGGGAAGGAGAAAAGAAAGGGCCGAGATGTAAGCTAGAGACACTCGTAAGAGATCGTCGGTAAGAATTTCCATTCCACATCTAAGAAGTTCAGAGATGACTTCAGCCGACATAAAGCTACTTGATTTACCTAGATGTGATCGACCTCCGGTGGGCTCCCGAGCTACCTCGATGGCGGTGTTGGTAACGTTCACGTAATCGAGTTGAATGCAAGCACCGTGGGAAATGGCATTAGGGAGTTGTAGATTCCATGATCGGTCTTGCTTTAAATGCGGATCGTCGATCATTTTATTAGAGAATGTCCGATGTTAGTTGAGCGTAATACGATTCGTAACATTAAGTCGAGCAACACGTCGGTGAGGCAAAGCCACCCGCACATGCAAGCAATGTAGGTTGTAGTCAGAGAGGAATGAAGAACACTGTAGTTCGATCTAAGGCTAGAGCTCCAGCTAGAGCTTATGCCACACGAGAGCGAGAGGATGCTTTCTCCCGATGTCATTATTACGGTACTTTCACCCTTTATGATACTACTTTGTGATTGCATTGATTGATCCTGGTTCGACTCATTCATATGTGTGTGAAACTCTAGTATTCGGTAAGACTCTACCAGTTGAGTCTACTGAGTTTGTGATTCGTGTGTCCAACCCTTTGGGTAGATGTGTGCTTGTTAATAAAGTGTGTAAAGGTTGCCCGTTGATGATTCGGGATTTTTGCTTCCCCACCGATTTAATGTTGTTGCCCTTCGATGAGTTCGATATAATTTTGGGAATGGGTGGTTAACTTCACATGATGCGATGGTGAATTGCAAAAGAAAGCTAATTGATTTGAGATGTCGAAGCGGGGAGATCATCGAATTGAATCCGATGATTTAAGTGGGTTTAAAGATGATAATATCTTCGATGTTAGCCCGGAAATATGTGAGAAAAGGGTGTGAAGCTTATTTGGCGTATGTCTTGGATAATAAAGTGTCCGAAAAGCATATTGGCCCCATGCAGGTTGTGTGTGAATACCCGGATGTGTTTCTGAAGAGCTACTGGGCTTACCACCGAAGACGAGAGATTGAGTTCGGCATTGAATTAGTACCGGAATGACTCCGATTTCGATAGCTCAGTGATCGATGGCACCTACGAGTTAAAAGAATTGAAAGCGCAGATTGCAAGAATTGTGAGATAGGGGCTTTGCGACCGAGCTTCTCTCCTTGGGGTGCACTGGTTTTATTTGTGAAAAGAAAGATGGAACCATGCGAATGTGTATCGACTATCGGCAACTAAATAAGGTAACTATAAAGAATAAGTACCCGTTACCTCGGATTGATGACTTGTTTGATCAGCTAAAAGGGGCTTCAGTATTTTCGAAGATAGATTTTAGATCAAAGCTATTATCGATTTGCAGTCGAGAGATCTGAGATGTGCCAAAGAGCGCATTCGGACGAGGTACGGACATTTTGAGTTTCTGGTTATGCCTTTTGGACTCACTAATGCACTGCTATTTTTATGGATCTAATGAATCGAGTTTTCAGATAGTTTTTGGATCGGTTTGTAGTAGTGTTTATTGATGATATACTGATCTATTCCAAAAATGAAACCGAGCATGCCGAGCATTTGAGATTAGTGCTATAAACTTTGAGAGATCAACAGTTGTATGCGAAGTTTAGTAAGTGTGAGTTCTGGATGAAAAAGGTCAGCTTTTTGGGACATTTTGTTTCAGCATCAGGTATTCGAGTCGATCCAAACAAAATTTTGGCTACACTTGATTGGAAGCCACCGAAGAATGTTTTCGAGATTCGAAGTTTTCTGGGGCTTGCGGGCTACTACAGACGGCTTGTGAAAGGTTTTTTTTTTCTATGATAGCTACACCTTTGACAAAGCTACTACAGAAAGATGTCAAGTTTGAGTGGTCAGAAAAGTGTCAGAAAAGTTTCGAGCAGTTGAAAGCCCTTTTGACCGAAGCTCCAGTGTTAGCTCAGCCTGAATCGGGTAAAGAATTTGTTGTGTATTTTGATGCTTCCTTAAGTGGTTTGGGCTGTGTATTGATGCAGGAAGGCAGAGTAGTAGCCTACGCATCGAGACAATTGAAGCCGCATGAAAGAAATTACCCGACGCATGATTTGGAGCTTGCGACCATTGTGTTCGTGACGAAGATTTGGCGTCATTACTTATTCGCGAGAAATGCCATGTTTACTCGGATCATAAAAGTCTCAAGTATTTGATGACTCAAAAGACCTAAATTTAAGACAACGCAGTGGTTGGAATTGTTGAAAGACTATGAATTGGTGATTGACTACCATCCGGGAAAAGCTAACGTTGTTGCAGATCGTTAAGTCGAAAATCATTGTTTGCTCTTCATACAATGAACGCATGAGATAGCTATGTCCGTGATGGTTCGATCATAGCCGAGTTACAAGCAAGACCGATGTTTATTCAGCAAATTTGTGATGCATGTAAAGTTGACAAAGATTTGATTACTAGTCGAATTCGGTGTGAAAAGGTGCAGAATCGATTTTTGATTGATGCAAATGATTGTTTGAATTTTAAAAGCCGAATGTGTGTTCAGAAGAACTCGATTTGATACTGAGATGATTCTCGAGTGAGGCCCATAGTGGTCGACTATCGATACATCCGGTAGCACAAAAATGTATAACGATTTGAAACATTCTTCTATTGGTGGCACGGCATGAAACGGGATATATCCGAATTTGTTTGAAATGCTTAGTTTGTCAACAAGTAAAAAGCCGAGCATCAAGTACCATCCGGACTACTTGACCAATCATGATACGAATGGAAATGGGATAGAATTACAAGGGATTTTGTATCCGGTCTCCCTATGACACCGAGTAAGAAAGATGCCGTTTGGGTTATAGTTGATAGACCTGACCAAATCAGCTCATTTTGTACCGGTTAAATGACGGACTATTCACTCGATAAACTTGCCGAATTGTATGTATCATGCATTGTGAGATTGCATGGTGTACCGAGTTCCATTGTTTTGAGATAGAGACCCGAGATTCACATCGCGATTTTGGAAGAAGTTGCAAGATGCTTTAGGCACTAAACTTCATTTTAGTACTGACCTTTCATCCGCAGACAGACGGTCAGTCCGAGCGAACTATTCAGATACTTGAGGACATGTTGAGATGTTGCGTTCTTGAGTTTGAAAGTACGTGGGAACGATACCTACCTTTGATTGAATTTGCTTACAATAATAGCTTTCAATCTAGTATCAAAATGGCGCCTTATGAAGCCTTATGTACGGTGAAAATGTCGAACACCGTTATAATTGGGTGAGCTCACGAGAATAAGATACACGGGGTTGATTTGATTAAAGAAGCAGAAGCAGAAGGTAGCTATTATTAGAGGCAATTTGAAAGTCGCCGGATCGTCAAAAGTCCTATGCTGATCCGAAACGTAAAGACATTGAATTTCGTGTCGGAGATCGTGTATTCTTAAAAGTTTCTCCGTGGAAGAAAGTACTTGATTTGGTCGGAAAGGCAAGTTGAGTCCGAGATTTATCGGACCGTATGAAATCATCGAACGTATTGGGCGGTTGCTTATAGATTGAAGTTTCCCTCGTGTTAGAAAAGATACATGATGTATTTCACGTTTCGATGCTTCGTAGATATAGATCGAGATCCGTCACATGTGATTGCTCCATCGAGATTGAAATCCAGGCCGATATGACATATGACGAAGAACCGATCCGTATCTTAGCTCGGAAATAAAAGAGTTGAGAAACAAGAGAATTCCATTAGTGAAGATACTATGGAATCGTCACACGAGTTGAAGAGGCTACGTGGGAGCACGAGGATTTAATGAGACAACAATATCCGACTTTGTTTAACGGTAAGATTTTGGTGACGAAAATCCTAAAAGGGGGGAGAGTTGTATGGATCGAATTTGACCTTAATCGGAGCGGTGGTTTCGGGACCACGAATTCGAGTCCGAGAAATATTTTAATATTATATTTTGAGTCTTTTATATGTGAATTAATGTGTGTGAAAGTTTCAGTAGAAAATTTTTATCGTTTGAGTGCTTAATTTGTTAAAAAGGACCTAATCGCGTAAAGTGAAAAAGTGGTAGACTAAAGGGAAATGTGCTTAATTGATCATGGCTTTATAATATGAAGTATATAATGGGTAAATAACCCATTTTAGATGTTAGTGGTCGCCATGGACAAGTTTGTCCTTAAGTTAAAATGTTTAGTTATTTTTAATTATAAGGTTAGTTTAGTAAATTGGTATTTATTTATTATATGTTAAAATAACCAAGAAAAGAAAGCCATCATCTTTTCACTCATCCATGGCCGAATGTGGAGGAAGAAATAAGCTTTTGGTTCTTTGAAATTTCGGCACTTTGAAGCTAAAATTCAAGGTGAGTTTTTAGTTAGTTTTCGATAAATTTTACGTTTTTGAGATCGTTGCTTCGAACTGTAGTTGACCCATGTTAGAATTTTTGAAAATGAGCATGTATGAGATTCGGCCATTGCTAGGTTCTTGTGATTTTTGGTGATTTATGATTTGAGATAAATGATATGTTAAAGATTTACAAATTTTGTATTAGGAATTTTGGTGAAAATTTTTTATTTAGGGCTAATTTGTAAAAATGAAATTTTAGAGGGACTTAATTACAAAATAAATGAAATGTGAGGGCTTGTAAAGTCCCTAGGAACATTCGGCCCTTGTATAGTATTAGCTAATTTGATGTATTTTGTGTGTTATGCAAAATATGACTAAATTGCAAGGTAGTGAAATATTAGGGGTAATATGGAAATTTGTCTAATTATGTGATTTGGGACAAAATTGAATTGAAATGTACTTGAATGAGCTGAATTTAATGTGTTTTAGATCAAGAGCAAAGAAAAGCGGAATTGGATCGGGGAAAGACGAAGGTTCTCGAATAGCCGATTTACACGGTCTATCGACAACCAGGTAAGTCCTTAAGCAAATATACGTTAAAGATTTATTTACGACTATGATGAATAATGAAACTTGAATATTTAAAGTATAATTATAGATAATAGCCGAATGTATAAGTATGGTATTGAATTGAATTTACTTTGTAAAACGAAAAGTGTATAAATATGTTTTGGTTGGTATGTGAAGGTAATATGATCTATATGAGTTGTTTGCATTGTTGATGTTATGAAATGAGTGTTGAATTAATGATCATATCTATATCGGGCTTTAAGCCTAGCAGGCTTCGTGCCGGTGTTATTTATCGGGCTAAATGCCTAGCAGGCCTTGTGCCGGTGATGTAATTCGGGCTATGAGCCTAGCAGGCCTTGTGCCGGTGATGTATATCAAGCTTATTGCCTAGCAGGCTTAATGCCGGTGATGTGTTATAAATCCTTTACAAGGTGGGATGTAAATACTTAAATAAACAAAATGCTCGGGTAAATATAAAGGTTTATGGATGCAAGGAACAAGGTATGTGATTATCTTTCCTTTCAAATTACATAAGTGGTAGAATGGTTAAAGTTTTTGATAATGAGTCTTTATGATATGTGTATTTGAATTATTCATTAATAAGTGTGATATGTATATTGAATATAAGCTTGGTGATATCTTTGAGATTCGGTCAAAGGTAAAATGTCAAAAGTGAAAGTTATTGAAAATGCATATCTGTATATATATATGATTAATCATATATACTTGTGATATATGTTATACTTGTTAATAAGGTATTATGCGAATACTTAAGGCTTAAAGTCTTTGGAAGGGTTGTATACCTTCAATGAGGGAATAATAGATGATAAGTTACATAGACGGTACATTCGACCATATTGAAATTATTATTTGTTAAATTACTTGAATTTACAGGTATATTTATATATGTATGTGTGCTAAATGTTGGAATATTTGGTGTTGTTTAGTAAATGCTTAAGACTTACTAAGCTAGTGAGCTTATTTCGTGTGTGCTCTTTGTTCTGCTTTTATAGATTTTCCATCAAGCTACGGGCATCCGAGGATCGTCGGAAAAGTCAACCACACTATCTCCCTTGTGGTATTTAATCTTAGTTTTGAACCGAAGGCATGTATAGGTTAGACTAAGGTTTAGATTAATGACTTTCGGCCTTGTATATATATGAATAGCCTTGCGAAAATGGCTATTTCTTTTGATTAAGTTTAATTCCTATGTTCTTGATATAATGGATTGATTATGATATTAAGGGATGTGAAATTTGGCCATGGTTTAATCATGTATGGAATATGGTCAAATAATATGCCTATTATATCTAGATGTGATGCATTTGGGATAAGTATGATATATTGATATGTTTTGCATTCATTTTGATTTGGTTCGAATGAGGTGGATATAGTTGAGATGATGTTCTTTGGGTTGTAAATTAATTTGGTCTATTTGGATTATTAAAGATGCCATGTTAATGTTGATGAGTAGTAAGTTATTTTAGCCTATATTCGGCCATGGTACATATATATTTGATAAGTATGGTTTGATTTTGTGGTTTAAGGCATTTTGGGCTAAGATAATGAATTGATAAGGTATATTGGTTTAATAGACGTTCATGTATGTTTAATATTTCACAGTCTATATGTGCAACCGTTTGATGCGTAAATATATGTTTATAATAATAAAGTGTACATGAAAACATTTGTACATGGATTGATTTCAAAAATGGTATGTGCTAATTTGGTATTTATAAATATTACGTATATATATATATATATATATATGGAATGCTTTAAGAATTTTATTTGATTAAATATGTAGGTGACTATTAGATTTTTGTTTGTGTCCATGTTATAGGTGAATAAATGTCTAAATATTATATACTTATGTAGTCGTTGTTTTTTTTTTTTATAATGCAAGTTGTTATATTAAGACCTGATAGAGTATATATATATATATTCATTTGTGATAGCATGAAATGATATGAATTTATCAAGTGTTAGTTGGATGGAGTGTATGGACTTGGTAATTGTTATGGTAAGACCTCGTAACCCTAATCCGGCGACGGATACTGGTTAGGGGTGTTACACAAACACCATAATCAATCTTTCTTTATGATTAGACAACAAATCCCAAAACCAACGGACTCATGTATAAAGCAATGAACACTTACCGCAAGGTTTCCAATCGACTTTGTAACGCCCCAAAAATCTTTTATAGTTAATTTCGTGTGTTTGTGACACAAATCTGTATCTGCTTCAGTGGTTAAGTGTTCTGCGAGTGTCTGAGAAGTCTTGGGTTCAAGCCTTGGCTTGGGAAAAAAATTGTTTTTCTTTGAATAAAGCTCTATCTTTAGACAGTAGGCTTTTAATTAAATGTTGGTAAAATATGTCAGAAAGGGCCTGCTGGTCTGGTGGTTAAGTGGAGTGTAAATAAGCTGGAGGTCTGGAGTTCGAGTCTCAGCGCAAACAAAGGACTTATTTTATTGCTTGTGCCGTGTAGGTATTTTGGTCCAGCCGAAATACTGAAGAGTTTGACTAAGGGTTGGTTTCGGTTGTTGAGAGGATTATGGTGGGTTAGTAGTGAGTATTTTAAGGAGAAATTTTAGGGATATGAAGGGAGAGTTAGTGCCGAATTAAATTTCTTTTGCTTTCGCAAATTTTGGCTGGGGATTTGTTTTCTTTTCATTTTGTTTTCAATGATTGTTTTCATTTTTGAGAAATTTGAATATTCTTTGAGGGTTCCTATTAGTTTTTTTCTCTTTTCTTTTCTGACTTTGTTCTTCCCTACGGCAAAAGTGCTCTCCCCCAAACTGTTGCTGCCGTCACTTTCTCTTTTCCTCCCTTGCTCTTTTCCTTACCGAATTTTGAGCTCTCTATGCTTTCCTTCTAACATCAATTTACCACCTCCCTGCCGAAATATTGTTGTTTTCTCTCATTGATTTTCGTTTTGTTCATCCTTGCTACCGAAATTGTGGTTGCCTTCTCTTTCTTGGTTTCGTTTTTATCATTTGCTACACGTTCTTTAACACTCTTTCAGTAAGTATTCGTTTCTTCTCCACTCAGTTACTTGAATTTAGTTTTTAAAGGGGTTGTGTATTGTTTTGATCAGGAGTCGACCAAGGGACTGGGGATTGTTGTTGATGCGTTAGGGGAGTGGAAGTTTCCTGTTATTCAATTGACAGTATGGATTGTCCCACTGAAAGTTGGATAACTTGTTTTGGTTTAAGATTAAATTGACTGTGTAGTGAATAATTGAATGGCAATTTGATAAAATATTAGGTACATGGAGTGCTCGCATGGGGTTAAGTGACAAAAACAGGCCAGGTGTGTAAACACAAGTCTGCAAACGGAAATCGGTGAAAAGCCGAAAAGTGAGACTGTCGACACCACACGGGCGTGTGATCGACGAGGCAGGCCATCTGCGATTCATGGGCCGGGCTGAACTAGGCCGTGTGGGCCCCACAGGCATGTGGGTCCCACACGGGCGGTGGGATTATTGGGCCAGATCGTGTAACCCACACGGCTAAGGCCATTTTAGGCCTTGTGGGCAAGACGAGTGTGTGGGCCCACATGGGCAAATTACATGGGATTGTGGGCCCATTTTCACTGTTTTGACTGCTAAGGTTGCACGGGTCGGCCGAGTCGATTGTGGACCTACTGTAGGGTTGGTAAGATTACCTAGATACCTAATTGACTGAATGACTATTATATCCATGTACTTTACATATATACATGTACGACTATATTGTGAGCATGCCGTTAAAATTGTACTGAATACATATATGATACCATGATTTGGCATGACATGATTGTATGATGCATTGCATGGGGATGGGTTTATATGGATCGGAGGAAGTGTACTGAAAGGCTTCGAGCCTAACTTACTGGCAGCTCTGCTGCAAACTACTATCTAGTGTCACAACTGGTACTACTTGGATTGCAGGGATGGGTGGGTTGATTATATCTCCACATGGAGTGTAGGGTTTGACGGAGATGGAGTGTAGAGGCTGGCTGGGTAGGACTTGTATACTGAATATTGTGATACTGTACTAATTACTAATACTGTAATGGGCCAAGGCCCAAAATGCATGACTGCCTCTGTACTGAGATGGGCTAAAGCCCAAACTGATACTGTCATTGATTCTGAATAGGGCTTAGGCCTGCATCGTGATTGCTTCTTACATGCATCTATTTGTGCTAATTGGGATTACACACTGAGTTTTCGTAAACTCACCCTTCTGTTTTAGCTGTACAGGTAATTCCCAAACATAGGCGGATCGGTACGACGGAGGACTCAGCAATGGCCACATGACCCATATCGTTCTATTTTAGTACTTAATTATAATTTTGTTTTTATTTTGGGGTATTTTATTGTAATAATGGCCTTTTTGGATTTTCATGGTTAATTTGGGATTTCTATTATTTTGATTTACAACTTCTAGTAATAGGGTTAATCGAGTTTTCAAAATGAATCAAATTTTTTTTAACAAAATACATTCAAATACGTAAATTGATTTAAAAAGCTTCCGCGATAAGTGACGTTTTGAAAATAAAAATCATTTTGAAAGAGAATACTTTTGTGATAATGAACTACGTTTTGAAAATGAACGACGCATCCTATAATTAACTTAAGATTTTGTAATGAGGCTAATTCGAAAAGAGGTTTTTACGAAAACTCATTTATTTCCAAAACACTACCATGTGACATCGCAAAGATTCGGCCATAACATCTAGGCCGGGTTTGGGGTGTTACATTTAGTGGTATCAAAGCCAGGTTACAAAACTCGGCTGTGGATTTGGGTTTTTAAACTTGGATTTTAAAGCACCGATTTTTAGATGATTGAAATATTTTCGTACCATGTGTGGTACACCGAGTCTCCGGCGTCGATCCCGTAAGTTCACTGAAACTGTTACGTGCATTAAACTGAACTGCTATAGATAGTATATACCGCGACTACTATAGATAGACTGTACTAAAAACACTCAGGTTAGTGTATACTGATACTATGGTAACACCGATAGACACTGATAGACACTACGTCGTACGAAAACAAACCTTATACTTTTGATACTGTTTTCATAAATATTTGTTAATAAACACTAGAACTGTAAATTGATGCATAAAATTGATAATACAGATAAAACAAAAATAGACAATGAGCACAAGAGGTACTCGTGGACGGGGTACAAGAGGCCGTGGTAGAGGCCGTAGATGTGCTCGAGCTGGATTTTCATCTTCTGGAAACTTGCCTAATTAGGATACAAGTGAGATGCCGGCTTCACCAGTGACTGATACTGGGTCTCATGATCGAGCGGCTGGGGACGACGCACTGTTCGAAGCCATGTTAAGGATTTAGAGAGGGTCGATGGGCCTAATACTGGAACTGGAGGCCGAGGGTCAGTTACGGAACGACTCCGGTCCAATAGAGTCGAGATTTTTAGGGGTATTGCCGGAGTTGCCCCTAACGTGGCTAAGTACTGGATCGAGGCCACAGAAAGGATCATGGAGGATTGGGACTGCACCCCCGAGCAGAAACTAAAGGGTGCACTGTCACTACTGAGAGATGAGGCTTACCAGTGGTGGCTTACGGTTAAGGAGGGCACTCAGCCCGATCAACTGACCTGGGAGCTCTTTAAGACTGCTTTCCAGGGAAAGTATGTGGGTGCCAGTTATGTGGATGCCCGTAGGAGGGAGTTCCTGAATCTGACTCAGGGGGATAGATCAGTGGCCGAGTCCGAGGCCGAATTTCTGCAACTAAGCCACTACGCGCGAGGAATGGTGGCGATTGAGTACGAGCGATGTGTTCACTTCGAGTATGGCCTCGGTGATAATCTGAGGGTTTTGATAGCTCCACAGAGGGAGCGAGACTTTGCGGCACTGGTTGATAAGGCAAAGATCGCCGAGGAAGTGAAGTGCGCTGAGCGCCAGAATAGAGAGAGAGATAGGAATAAGAGGGATTCAGAGCCCTCGAGTTTCGTTCATAGGCCTAAGAAAAAGGCCAGAGTTTATGGGCAGATCAGAGTTGGGAATCCTATTGCTGCTACTGGATAGCCGTCGTGTACTAACTGTGGTAGACGCTATTAGGGCGAGTGTTGGAAAAGAACTGGGGCTTGTTTGAGGTGCGGTTCATTAGAGCACCGTATTAGAGATTGCCTGCGGAGGTCCAATCAAATGCAAGCTTCTGGCATGGGTACTGCACCACCGAGAGTAGTTCAGCAGCCACCGAGAGGCCGTGGTCAGCCAGGGGTGGTAAGGATCTGGGATGTGGTCAGAGAGCACCGGGCAGAGGTGCTGGTCATACTGAGGCGAGGCAACCGGCTCTAGTTTATGCTGCACATCGTCAAGAGGATGGTGATGCTCCGGATGTCATTACGGGTACGTTCTTTATTTATAATGTACCCTATACTACACTGATAGATATAGGATCCACTCACTCCTATATAGCTTGTAATGTAACTGAAAACTTGGGTATACTGGTTGAGAGCACTACGAGTGAGGTCACTATACTAAGTTCGTTGGGGCAGTCAATAAGGGTTAACAAACTGTTTAGTGATGTTCCTCTAGAGGTTCAAGGAGCTATCTTTTTGGCTGATCTGATGGAATTGCCTTTTGGAGAATTTGATCTAATACTGGGAATGGACTGGTTAGTTAAACACTGAGTGAGCTTAGATTGTGCCACTAAAAGGGTTGGACTGAGAACTGAGGGGGACAGTGAGGTAGTCGTATTGGGGAATGTCGAAACTACTTATCGAATGTTATTTTTGCATTGAGGGCCGAAAAGTTGGTTCGTAAGGGATGTGAGGCGTATCTGGCCTACATCAGTGTTTCAGATTCTGGGGATTCTTCAGTTAAGGATATAAGAACGATTAAGGACTTTCCAGACATTTTTTCCTGAGAAGTTGTCTGGGTTACCTTTGAATCGTGAAGTAGAGTTTGGGATTAAGCTCCTTCTTGGTATAGCTCCAGTGTCCATCACCCCTTATAGAATGGCACCGAAGGAGCTTGTGGAGCTTAAGGCTCAGATTCAAGAGCTATTGGATCGTGGGTTCATCCGCCCTAGTGTGTCTCCGTGGGGAGCACCGGTTCTGTTTGTGAAAAAGAAGGATGGATCCATGCATATGTGTATCGGCTACCATCAATTGAGCAAGTTGCCCATTAAAAATAAGTACCCCCTGCCGAGGATAGATGATCTGTTTGACCAATTCCGAGGAGCTTCGGTTTTCTCTAAGATTGACCTTCATTCTTGGTACAATCAGTTGAGATTTTAGGAGGCTGATGTACACAAGACAACATTTAAGACTCGTTACGGTCATTGCGAGTTCCTAGTGATGCCATTTGGACTGGCGAATGCACCTACGGCCTTTATGGATCTGATGAATCGAGTGTTCCAGCCCTATCTGGACCGATTCGTAGTGGTTTTTATTGACGACATTCTAGTGTATTTGAGAACGGAGGATGAACATGATGAACATCTCCGAATGGTTTTGCAGATTTTGAGAGAGAAATAACTGTACGCCAAGTTCAGTAAATGCGAGTTCTGGTTACGAGAAGTAACATTTCTTGGACATGTGGATTTTGCTGAGGGGATTAGAGTCGATCCTCGAAAGATTGAGGCTGTCTTGGATTGGAAGCAGCCTAAGACTGTATTTGAGATCCGCAGTTTTCTGGGACTAGCAGGGTATTATCGATGATTTGTAGAGGGGTTTTCACTGATTGCAACACCTTTGACTAAGCTGCTACGTAAGGGTGTGCCGTTTAACTGGACTGCCGAGCAACAAGAGAGCTTTGAGAAGCTCAAGACTGTACAGACAGAGGCCCCTGTCTTGATACAGCCAGATTTTGGAAAAGAGTTTACTGTTTACAGCGATGCATTACATGTCAGCTTAGGATGTGTGTTGATGCAAGAGGATAACGTGGTAGCGTATGCGTCTGACCAGCTTAAGACTCATGAGGCGAATTATGAGACGCATGACTTGGAGTTAGTCGCGGTGGTATTTGCACTGAAAATCTAGAGGCATTACCTGTATGATGAGAAGTGTATCATTTACACTGATCACAAGAGCCTCAAGTACCTCCTCACTCAAAAGGAGCTGAACCATAGGCAGCGTAGGTGGATTGAGCTGCTTAAAGACTACGACTATACGATTGAATACCATCCTAGTAAGGCCAATATGGTGGCCGACCACTTGTTGTATGGGCTATGGTGAGCGAGGCGGTGTTTGCTCACCTCAGTTTATTTGATGATGGTAGTCTGTTGGCTGAACTTCAAGTTAAACCGACATGGATAGAGCAGATTAAGGGTAAATAGTTGGAGGACGAGTCTTTGGGTCTTCTCTTTTGACAGATTGAGAGTGGGAATACTGTGGATTTTAGACTGAATAGCAAAGGGGTGCTCTATTTCCGTGGGAGAATCTGTGTACCAAAAGATACTGAATTAAGGTAGTCTATACTGAGAGAGGCGCATAGTAGCCCCTATGCTATGCATCCTGGTGAAAACAAGATGTACCGAGACCTTCGTGAGTTATACTGGTGGCCAGGTCTTAAGCGAGAGGTTACAAACTTTGTGGGTAAATGTCTGACATGTCGCGGTGAAGGCCGAGCATCGATTACCTTGAGGTTGCTTGACCGATTAAGATTCCACTTTGGAAGTGGGAGCGAGTGACTATGGACTTTGTTAGTGGGTTACCCCTCACACCCACTAAGAAGGATTCAGTATGGGTCATCGTGGATCGATTGACCAAGTCTGCCCATTTCATACCGGTTCGTACTGACTACTCTCTGCAGAAGCTGGCTAAACTGCATGTGTCTGAAATAGTGAGACTGCATGGGGTACCTATTTCGATACTATCTGATAGGGATCCTTGCTTCACATCTCGGTTCTGGAAGAAGCTACATGAAGCTCTGGGTACAAGGTTGGACTTCAGTACTGCGTTTCATCCTCAAACAGATGGTCAGTCTAAGAGGGTGATTCAGATACTGGAGGACATGTTGAGGAGCTGTTTGATTGACTTCCGAGGTAATTAGGAGGATTACTTGCCACTAGTAGAGTTTTCTTATAACAACAGTTATCAGTCTAGCATTCAGATGGCACCTTACGAGGCACTATATGGTCGTAGGTTTCACACACCTTCGTGTTGGACTAAGTTGGGCGACCGACTTGTGCTAGGCCCTGAACTAGTTGCTGATACCGATGACAAAGTTAGATTGATTCGAAACTGACTAAAAGCAGCAGCTGATGGACAAAAGTCCTATGCAGACCTAAAGCATCGAGAGATAGAGTATTCAGTGGGGGACTCCGTTTTTCTTAAGGTCTCACCATGGAAGAAATACTGAGGTTTGGTCGTAAGGGTAAGCTTAGCCTTAGATTTATTGGGCCTTATCGCATTCTAAAACGAGTGGGGCCAATAGTATATCAGTTTGAACTACCTCCAGAGTTGGAGTGGATTCACGACGTGTTCCACGTTTCTATGTTGAGGCGCTACCGCTCTGATCCCACGCATGTTGTTCCTGTTGAGGAGATCGAGGTTAGGCCAAATCTGACCTTTGATGAGGAGCCAGTCAAGATAGTGGATCGCGATGTAAAGGTTCAAGAAGGAAGTCCATCCAACTAGTTAAGGTTCTTTGGCATAATCATAGTTCTGAGGAGGCCACGTGGGAGCCTAAGGATGCGATGCGATAGCAGTATCCTCATCTGTTCTGATCAGTTAAAATTTTGAGGCCAAAATTTTCTTTAGGGGGTAGAGTTGTAACGCCCTAAAAATCCTTTATAATTATTTTCGTGTGTTTGTGACACAAATCTGTACCTGCTTCAGTGGTTAAGCGTTCTGGGAGTGTCTGAGAAGTCTTGGATTCAAGCCTTGGCTTGGGAAAAATTTTTGTTTTTCTTTGAATAAAGCTCTATCTTTAGACAGTAGGATTTTAATTAAATGTTGGTAAAATATGTCAGAAAGGGCCTGTTGGTCTGGTGGTTAAGTGAAGTGTAAATAAGCTGGAGGTCTGGAGTTTGAGTCTCTGCGCAAACAAAAGACTTATTTTATTGCTTGTGCCGTGTAGGTATTTTGGTCCAGCCGAAATACTGAAGAGTTTGACTGAGGGTTGGTTTCGGTTGTTGAGAGGATTATGGTGGGTTAGTAGTGAGTATTTTAAGGAGAAATATTTGGGATATGAAGGGAGAGTTAGTGCCGAATTGAATTTCTTTTGCTTTCTCAAATTTCGGCTGGGGATTGGTTTTCTTTTCATTTTGTTTCTGTCGACTGTTTTCCATTTTTGAGGGTCGAGTATTGCTGAGGGTTCCTATTAGTTTTTTTCTCTTTTCTTTTTCAAATTTGTTCTTCCCTACGGCTGTAACACCCCTTTCCCGAGACCGTTTCCGGAGTCGAGCACGAGGAATTACTAGACTTAACTTACTAGTTCGCGGCACAAAAATTTGCTTTTAAAATTAATTCGTTCACATAAATCCGATATATTCCTAAAATGGGCCTTCGAGGCCTTAAAACATTCAATTGAAATGATTCGGGACCAAACTGGAATCATTAAAAATTTTCTAATATCTTAAACAAGTCAAAACAATTTATTAAAACAGTCATTGACTCTAACTTTGGCAAAATTACGATTTTGCCCCTAAACTTTTACATATTTACACATTTGCCCCAAATCTCGGAAATTAAAATTTATCCATTATTATTATGTTTTATGACATGCTTATCATTTTTCCCTTCTATGACAATATCAAATTCTCACTCTAACATGTACTTATGAACATTAGGTATTTTTACCGATTAAGCCGTTTTACTCGTTTTCACTTAAAATCACTTAGCAAAAGTTGTTTAACATAATTTTAGACTTCATATTCAATCATAAAAAAACAAAATAAACACATTTCACCTATGGGTATTTTTCCAAATATGAACCCTAGGTTAAATTATTGCTAGATTAAGCTAAATCAAGTTACCGGGACTCCAAAAACGTAAAGAACATTAAAAATGGGGCTTAGTTGCACTTACTATGAACTTGAGAAGTTGAAGAAACCCTAGCTATGGTTTCCCCTTTGAAACTTCGTCCTAATGAAGAAGATGGACACATTTTGCCATCTTTTTCCCTTTTAATTTCTTTTTAATACCAAATGACTAAAATGCCATTCATTAAAACTTTAGTTATTCTTATCTATGTAGGTCCATTTTTGTCCATGGAAATATAATGGTCTAATTACCATTTAAGGACTCCTACTTCAAACCCCCATTTCAATCAAGTACTCTATAAATTAAAACCCCTATTTAGCAACTTTTACAAACAAGTCCTAATAGGCAATTTAAGCATGCAATCAATAAAATTTCTTATTGATACTCTAACACATGTATCTAATCACTCGGTAAATCATAATAATTAATCGCAATAAACTTTTCTATCTCGGATTCATGGTTTTGCAAACACTGTTCCTTTTAGGCCCTATTTCAGGATGTTACATTTCTCCCCCTTTTAGGGATTTTCGTCCCCGAAAATCTTACCTGTGAAGAGGTTTAGGTATTGTTTTCGCATTGTCTCTTCAGGCTTCCATTGAGCCTCGTCTATCCCATGCCTATTCCTGTAACACCCCAAACCCAGCCTAGACGTTACGACCGGATCTGGCATGTCACATGGAATGGTTGCTAAAGAAACTTCGCGATCGTTTAAAAATATTTGAATCTCTTTTGCAAACTCCGGGATAGGTTGTGTAACACCCCAAACCCGGTCAAAGCGCTACGACCGAATCTGGCATGTCACAGGGAAGAAAACAATTTTGAAAACTGAGTTATCGTCTTGAAGTAGAAAGAAAACCTTTGAATTTATAAAAACAGAGTTTGTATTGAGGGACCAGTTGAACCATTTTGAAACTTAGTTTGAAAAGTTGAGTTACTTTGTTATTAATACTCGATTGTTAATTCTTGAAAATCCCGAAATTTAATTTAAGTTTTGAAAAACATCCATTTCATAATTTATTAGGCATGCCTTAATGATCAAATCAAAATTAAAGAAAATTAACAAAATAAATAAATCCAAGTTAAAATTTAGATGGCCTTATTACATTACCAAAATCTAACTTAAAATAAAATAAATCCGAAATAACTATTTAAAATAAAAACCTAAATATCGTGCATGGCCACCTCGAGTCCGCCTCGGCTCCATATTCGTGATCTAAGGATTACCTGGAAAAGATTAACGGAAGGGGTGAGTCACCGAGACTCAGTGTGTAAATCCCCGTCCAATAGATTTTAGGCTCTCAAACAGATTCATATGCAAAATATGTATGTCATGCAACCCAACCAACCTAGATGTAACACCCCAAACTCGGACAAGACACCACGCCCGAATCTGGTATGTTACGGGGAAAAACGTCTTTGAGTGATCAGATTTTTTTTTTCTCGTTTAAAAGCGGGGTGAAAACATAGTGGATTTGGGGAAATTGGAGTAGGTTTGTTTTGATTAGATTTTGAAAACTTATCCAAAGTATGTAGTTAAAGACGAGTTGATTTCATTTAGCACTTCCAATAGTTTCTTAGTGCCATTTTGAAACATTTTAGACTTAGTAGAAAATCGAGTTTGATTTGGAATTCGTTTGAGTTTATTGTATAGCATAACATAGCGAGATACCCGATGGTATAGTTCAAAACACATTGCGATAAAATTTTGAAAACGTTGTCTTTCCAAGTTTTAACAAAATTTCACGCCAAGTTATTTGTTAAGCAGGTTGAGAATCTAATTAAAACATACCCATCATAAAACATAATTTAAAGGCCTTTTACAAATCCAAATTAAATCTCAAATCGAAATAAGTAAGCTAAAGTACCCAAAAGATAGAGTTTGAGTAAAACTTTATTAAGCATGGCATGAGCACCCCGAGTCCATCCGGCTCCATGTCGCGTTC
This sequence comes from Gossypium sturtianum, assembly GCA_025698515.1. NCBI lineage: Eukaryota > Viridiplantae > Streptophyta > Magnoliopsida > Malvales > Malvaceae > Gossypium > Gossypium sturtianum. Next base: position 68,775,495 of record CM046952.1, read on the forward strand.
ACGAGTCACCTGAAATGTCAAAGGAGAGGGTGAGTCGAGTGACTCAGTGCATAAATCCCGCTCCTGATGAAACAACTTGCTAACACACATCATACATAGCAACATGATTAATGCAACCCGACCCTAACCATCCGTATCTCCTTTTTCTACCCCGTGTGGTACCAAACCACTGGTGGTGCCAAACCACTGGTGACATATAGTCACAATGTGTTACCAAAACACTGGTGTCCCAAAGACACGTTTGTGCTACCCAAGCACTGGTGACCGAAGTCACAAATCCAATGATGGGGCCAACCCATCGTGTGATACCCAATCACTAGCAGACGATCCCATATCTCATGTGGGGCCAACCCACGGTGGTGTTAACCACAGGGACAAGTCGCAATGAGGTGCCCAACCTCTGGTGTCCCAAAGACACAAATGTGCTACCAAAGCCTTTGGTGACCGTAGTCACAATAATCGAATGATGGGGCCAACCCATCGTGTGATACCCAATCACTAGTGAGGCGATCCCATATCTCAAAGTGGGGCCAACCCACGGTGGTGTTAACCACGGGGACAAGTCGCAATGAGGTGCCCAACCTCTGGTGTCCCAAAGACACAAATGTGCTACTGCAAAGCCTTTGGTGACCCAAAGTCACAAGGTGTGTTACCAAAACCTTTGGTGCTCGTCGGCACAAAATATCACTGCTCTCCTCTACTCATATCACCCATCAACAAACCAACTCATGTAATCATGCATATCATACAAATTATGCATATCATGCTAATATGTTTGACTCATGCCCCATATCACATACATACATAGTCATGATACCATATAGATCATCGAGTAATCTAGTAACAATACCGACTTACCGGATACATACACATACCCGTTTGGGTATCCAATAATCCATCATCATGTCATGATTTAAATAGGCAAACAGGTTTAATAACAATATCACTAAGTATGGGTGTGTTAGTTACACACCTGGTAAATACGAGTCCAGAATCCCAACGAAAACGATCTAAGTCCCTCGATTACTAGCTCCTACAATCGGCCAACACATAGGGGTTAGGCATCTAAGACCATTCGGCCAAAGACATATAAACCCAAAGGGGTTAATTTCAATCCCCTACCTCGAAGATGATTTGGTTTCCTACCCAATCCGAATCAAGCAGTGATTCCTCTTCCAACAATCGGCACCCTAATAAACAAATAGTTAATCACCAATCACCTTTAACTTAACCGAAATCTAAGGATTGAACTCACAATAATATACCAATTACTTACCCTCCACTTACCAATCGCCTAACAAAAGAATGACGGTTCCTCTTGCGTGCTTCCACACTCCAGTGAGCCTATAATGAAGAGATTAAAACCCTTCCAAAATGACCATAATCGGCCCTTACCCCAAACCATAACCAATAAAGAACAAAAGAGGAAATATGGCCATTCGGCCACCCCACTTACCTTGTTCAAAGATTGAACATCCACCAATTCCACCCTACATTGATATTCGGCCAAGAGAGCTACAAGGGAGAGGAGAGATTTGGCCTTGGCCAAAAAGAAAACGCAAGCAAAAGATGAGGAAAAAGATTGATATTCGGCCAAAATGAGAACACAGGCTAGAAGGAAATTTGGCTACCACCAAGGGAGGGTTCGGCTAAAATCTTAAAATGAAGAAAAATAAAAGATATGTTCAAGAAGAAGAGAAAGCGGCCAAGGTTGAGAGAGGAAAAGAAAAGGTGCACAAGGGTAGATGCTTTTCGGTTTAAGAAGAAAGGAATGGAGAAGGTATTTTTGGGAGGGTAAGATTCGGCCACCACTGTTTCAAGAAGAGGAAAAAGAATGTTGGAGAGGAGAGAGTTCGGTTTTAACACAATTAAGCAAAAGAAGAAGAAATGGGGTTGAACATTCGGCCACACACAAGAATTAAGGAAAAGAATGCAAATTTCGGCAAGGCTATAGGGGTTTGGTCATTCAGTTTTGAAGAAATGAGAGAAACTCCTGAAGCTTGGGGTTGTTTTGACAAAAGAAGAAAATGTTGGCTTCAAAATGCCTTTTGGCCGAAAATGCACAAAGTGAGAAGTGCATTTCGGCACACCACACTTCCCATCACCAAACCGTCCACACTCCCCCAAACCTCACCAACATTGGCCATATCCCCTAATTCACTCCCAACCACAAATTCAAATAAGTTTGAACAAGTCACCCTCCACTTTTGCTCTCCACCAACCAAGTCACCACTTGACCAAGTCCAAGGAGGAATTTGAACTCCATCCAACTCCTCCCTCCCTTGCCGTCCAAAAAAGAAACCAAAGTGGGGACTTCGCAGCTCGAACACTAGACCTCCACTCCATGTAGATGACGCCACACCAAGCTCCCCCATGTAGCGCATGCTTTGCCACTAAGCTAGCTCCTTACTTGTGCAATGAGAACCTCGATTAAAATTCTTAAACCCCTGACTTCCTCGGCTCCCTTCACTTAACACCCAAAAACCAAAATTTTCCCATTCCCTCAAGCACACTCCTAGACTACAATTAAGCCCCTAAAACACCGAAATAGCAACACGACACACTAGACACATGCAATGTCATGCAACAACAAAAGCAACCCCTAACCGGGATATTACGGTTCTACCCCTAAAAAATAATTTCGACCTCGAAATTACAGTCGAAAGAGTTGCGGGTATTCTTTGTCTCATCACATCCTCGGGTTCCCACGTAGCTTCTTCTACGCCATGATTCCGCCAAAGAACCTTAACCAAAGGCACACAGACTTCTTACGCAGAACCTTCACATCTCGATCAAGAATCGCACGGGTTCCTCCTCCATGGTCAAATCTGGATTTACCTCGATCTCTTCCATTGCTACCACATGCGGCGGATCCGGCGATAGCGTCGAAGCATTGAAGCGTGGAATACGTCGTGAATCGACTAAGCTCTGGCGGCAACTCAAGCCGATACGCCCATGCTGGTCCAACTCGTCTCGAGAACCTTATACGGCCCAATGAACCTCGGACTTAGCTTGCCTTTCTTCCGAACCTCAACACCTTCTTCCGAGGTGAGACCTTGAAAACACTCGATCCCCCCACAAACAAACTCTATATCTCTTCGCTTAAGATCGGCATAAGACTTCGCCGGTCCAAGCTTCCTTCAATCGAGGCTGAATCGCCAACCTTGTCTTGGTCTCGACCAACCAACTCGGGTCCCAACAAGCGGCGTTCACCTAACTCCGTCCAACACGTAGGTGAGCGACACTTCCTACCATACAACGCCTCATACGGTGCCATCTTGATGCTCGGCAGTAATTGTTGTTGTAGGCAAACTCGACTAATGGTAGAAACTCCTCCCAACTACCTCACGAAATCCAAGATACAACCTCAAAGCATATCCTCTAAGACACTGAATAACCCTTTACGATTGACCGTCGATTTGCGGGTGAAAAGCCGTGCTAAAATCAAAGCGAGTACCCGAGCACGATGCGGTGCTTTCCGAACCTTCAGCGTAAATCTAGGATCCCTATCCGAGATTATCGAAGCCGCACACCGTGCAACCTCACTATCTCTGAAACATACACTTCGCCAACCTCTGAAGTGAGTAGTCAACTCTCACCGGAATAAAGTGAGCTGATTTAGTCAGTCGATCCACCACTACCCAAACTGAATCCTTCTTGCTTGGCGTAAGCGGTAACCCACCGACGAAATCCATGGTTATCCTTTCCCACTTCCATCGAGGAATCTTCACACAGTGAAGCAACCCCGACGCGGCAAGCGATGTTCGGCCTTGACCTGCTGACAAGTCAGACACTTCCCAACAAACTCTGTCACCTCTTTCTTCAAGCCAGGCCACCAAAACTGCTCTCTAAGATCCCTATACATCTTGCTACCTCCAGGATGCATAGCATAAGGACTGCTATGTGCGTCCTGAAGAATCTTTTGCCTCAACTCAATATCTTTAGGCATACAAGCCTTACCTTGAAAACACAGAACCCCATCACGGACAAGGCTGTAACCCTCCAAACCACCATCCGCACTTTGCAACCTTCGCGCACTCGTAACCTCATCCAATAAGCTGTTTCTCTACGATCCGCTCAACCCAAGTAGGCTTAACTCGCAACTCTGCGAGAATACTCCCATCGTCATACAAACTCAAGTGGGCAACCAATGCTCTTAACTCCGAAACAACCTTACGGCTCAACGCGTCTGCCACCACGTTAGCCTTGCCCGGATGATACTCAATCGAATAGTCGTAATCTTTCAGCAACTCAACCCATCTGCGCTGCCTCAAATTCAAATCCTTCTGAGTCAGAAGATACTTCAGACTCTTATGATCCGTGTAGACTATCGATCTCTCTCCATACAAGTAGTGCCTCCAAATCTTTAAGGCGAAGACTACAGCCGCTAGCTCCAAATCGTGCGTCGGATAGTTGACCTCATGTGGCCTCGGTGCGCCGAGAAGCGTAAGCCACAACCTTACCTTCTTGCATCAAAGACACAACCCAAGCCCGTATGTGATGCGTCGCAATAGACTGTGAATTCCTTACCAGCCTCAGGTTGAATTAAAACCGGAGCCTCAGTCAAAATCTTCTTTAACTTATTGAAGCTTTCCTGCTGCTTCTCAGTCCATACAAACGGAACTTCTTTCCTCAGCAACTTGGTCATCGGTTTGCTATCAACGAAACCCTCAACAAACCTTGGTGAGTATCCGGCCAAACCCAGAAAACTCCGAATCTCAGCCACTGACTTAGGCGGCTTCCAATCCAAAACTGCCTCAATCTTACGAGGATCTACTCGAATCCCCTCAGCCGACACTACATGACCCAAGAAAGTCACTTCACTAAGCCAGAACTCGCACTTACTGAACTTAGCATAGAAATTTTTCCTCAAAATCGCAACACCACTCGCAAATGCTTATCATGCTCTTCCTCTCGCCCTTGAGTACACTAAGATGTCGTCTATGAAAACCACGACGAGGCCGATCCAGATCTTTGTTGAAACACCCTATTCATCATGTCCATAAACGCTGCCGGTGCATTAGTAAACCCGAACGGCATTACCAGAAATTCGTAGTGCCCATACCGAGTCCGAAATGCTATTTTATGGATATCAGCCTCCTTAACCTTCAACTGATGATACCCAGACCTCAAGTCGATCTTCGAGAATACGCATGGCGCCCGCCGGTGATCAAACAAGTCATCTATCCGTGGCAGCGGATACTTGTTTTTAATCGTCGACTTGTTCAAGCTGGCGGTAGTCTATACACATCCGCATCGTGCCATCTTTCTTCTTGACAAAAGAGTACGCGCACTTACGGCGAAACACTTGGCCTAATAAAACCTCGATCCAATAACTCCACGGATCGAGCCTTAAGCTCCACCAATTCCTTTGGCGCCATCCTATACGGAGCAATAGACACCAGCGCGATTCGGGTAATAGATCTATCCGAACTCCACCTCGCGATCGCGGCAAACACGGAAGCTCCTCGGGAAAAACATCAGCAAACTCCTTAGCTGATGCACGAACCTTCTCCCAAAGCGGACTCTTTAGCCTCCAAGGCATACACATGAACCACATACGCTTCACGGCCCTTTCCGACCATCTTCTCCGCTTTCAGAGCAGATACCACATTAGATAAGTAATCTCTCCTATTACCTATCATAGCCACCTCATCACCCTCAACCGTCTTAAGAACCATGCGCTTGGCCGCGCAATCCAACCTCGCCTGGTACTTGACCAACCAATCCATCCCAAGAATCGATCGAACTCCCAAGCGGCGGTTCCATCGGATCGATAAACACCACCCCCTTGGAGTTCTAAGGGTACCTCTCTAAGCAGTTTATCTACTACTACAGAGTGACCTAGAGGGCTAATCATAGTCATCTGCCTAGAAGATATCTCAGAGCCTAAATCCATGGTCTCTACTATACTACTGGCAACATAAGAGTGCGTTGAACCCACATCAATCAAAGCAATATAAGGAGAACCAAAAATCAAAAACGCGTGCGGTTATGACGTCAGGTGCGTCGCCTCTCCTCTCGGTGCCTCGCGGCATACACTAAATCGGTGTCTAGCATCGAACTACTCGCACCTCGCCGGTGCTCCACGGCCCGACCGGACCCATTACCACCTCTCGCCATTACCACGGCCCCTCTGCGGTGGCGTTCCATTACCTGAAGCCCGATTACGGCCACGCCTCTCGGTGAATCTGGCCAACCTACGCGAGACGGTCCCTCACGGTGCTCGAGAGAACCACACTCGAAGCAACCTTTTCCTCCGGTCCAAAGCAACCACCCCAATGAGATTTTCCGCGCGATCACCGCTGCGGCGGTCCTCGCCTAGCAACAACAAACCTAGCGGTGGTTTGGCCCACCCGGTCTAGCTCTCTTCTGCGGATTACGGCGACCCGGAAGACCCAAAGCTCCTCTTATGCCTATTTGGTCCATACCACTGCCTCGACTCCTTAACACCCTCGGCCACCTTAGCCTTCTCTACTAAGGCAAAGCAAACTCGCGCTCTGGCGAGGAGCAATCAGCGACCTCAAGTCGTCTCGCGAGACCATCCTCGAAAACGAACACACCTCTCATGCTCGGTGGCCACAATGCCCCTAGCATACCTACTCGACCGGGAACTCACCTCGTGCTCGAAGCATTTACTCCCCAGAACAAGCCTCGGAAAAGCCTTTCATTTGGAGTCGATATAACTAGCTCCGATGTATTTCCTTTGATATGCGACCACGAAATAATCCCATGTTAGATCCTCTGCCGCCCACCTTGTCTCGAACCGTGAGCCACCAGCGATATGACTCATCCGGAGAAGCGACACGATGCTCTTGACTTCTCTTGTTTGTCAGTCAAGATCATCCATGATCCGCTCGGCTTGCCTCAACCAATATTCAGCGATCTTTGGGAGCAACACGAAACACCTCGGAAGAATTCGGCCCCATTTGCCCGAAGTCGCCAGAAGAGCAATTTCCTAACTCTGCATTACCACCAACACCGGCTACTCTTTCCAACACTCGCGGCGCGCGCTGTGACGCTGCGTCGTCCCGATGCCGGTCTTGGAACTCACCACCTCGGTGGTGGCGGTGCCGGTATCTCATTTTACGAACCACGACCGGATCCTACGGGCTCGAAGCGGTCATCCTACCACGACCTGCGTCCACGACCACGTCCACCTCTAGCGCTCATGACTAATCTTTCTACGTATCGATTAAGAATTTTTATGCATCGAGATTTATTCCACTTGTTTAAAAGCAAGTCTTATGTATATTAAGGAGGATTTGTTCTCGCGAGTTCACAGAATTCTATCAGTTTCAATCTCTAAAGTAATATATACTATTGCTATTCATCAAATCATATCACATCCAATCAATCCACAAGCAATAGTAAGGGTACTTTACAGGCGGCCAGTGCTAGGAGACTCGGTGCCATGCCTTTCAAACCATACAAACACTTTAAATAAACTCTTAAAAAACTTTTAGGGCCTCAGGCCCACGGCCGAGCCTTTGAACTTGGCTCTGATACCACAATTGTAACACCCCAAACTCAGACAAGACACCACGCCCAAATCTGGTATGTTACGGGGAAAAACGTCTTTGAGTGATCAGATTTTTTTTCGTTTAGAAGTGAGTGAAAACATAGTGGATTTGGGGAAATTGGAGTAGGTTTGTTTTGATTAGATTTTGAAAACTTATCCAAAGTATGTAGTTAAAAGGCGAGTTGATTTCATTTAGCACTTCCAATAGTTTCTTAGTGCCATTTTGAAACATTTTAGACTTAGTAGAAAATCGAGTTTGATTTGGAATTCGTTTGAGTTTATTGTATAGCATAACATAGCGAGATACCCGATGGTATAGTTCAAAACACATTGCGATAAAATTTTGAAAACGTTGTCTTTCCAAGTTTTAACAAAATTTCACGCCAAGTTATTTGTTAAGCAGGTTGAGAATCTAATTAAAACATACCCATCATAAAACATAATTTAAAGGCCTTTTACAAATCCAAATTAAATCTCAAATCGAAATAAGTAAGCTAAAGTACCCAAAAGATAGAGTTTGAGTAAAACTTTATTAAGCATGGCATGAGCACCCGAGTCCATCCGGCTCCATGTCGCGTCTCACGAGTCACTGAAATGTCAAAGGAGAGGGTGAGTCGAGTGACTCGATGCATAAATCCCGCTCCCGATGAAACAACATGCTAACACACATCATACATAGCAACATGATTAATGCAACCCGATCCTAACCATCCGTATCTCCTTTTTCTACCCGTGTGGTACCAAACCCTTTGGTGGTGCCAAACCACCTGGTGACATATAGTCACAATGTGTTACCAAAACACTGGTGCCCCAAGGAAACGTTTGTGCTACCCAAGCACTGGTGACCGAAGTCACAAATCCAATGATGGGGCCAACCCATCGTGTGATACCCAATCACTAGCGACGATCCCATATCTCATGTGGGGCCAACCCACGGTGGTGTTAACCACGGAGGACAAGTCGCAATGAGGTGCCCAACCTCTGGTGTCCCAAAGACACAAATGTGCTACCAAAGCACTGGTGACCGTAGTCACAATAATCGAATGATGGGGCCAACCCATCGTGTGATACCCAATCACTAGCAGACGATCCCATATCTCAAAGTGGGGCCAACCCACGGTGGTGTTAACCACAGGGACAAGTCGCAATGAGGTGCCCAACCTCTGGTGTCCCAAAGACACAAATGTGCTACCAAAGCACTGGTGACCCAAAGTCACAAGGTGTGTTACCAAAACACTGGTGCTCGTCAGCACAAAATATCACTGCTCCCTCTACTCATATCACCCATCAACAAACCAACTCATGTAATCATGCATATCATACAAATTATGCATATCATGCTAATATGTTTGACTCATGCCCCATATCACATACATACATAGTCATGATACCATATAGATCATCAGTAATCTAGTAACAATACTGACTTACCCGGATACGTACACATACCCCGTTTGGGTATCCAATAATCCATCATACTGTCATGATTTAAATAGGCAAACAGGTTTAATAACAATATCACTAAGTATGGGTGTGTTAGTTACACACCTGGTAAATACGAGTCCAGAATCCCAACGAAAACGATCTAAGTCCCTCGATTACTAGCTCCTACACTCGGCCAACACATAGGGGTTAGGCATCTAAGACCATTCGGCCAAAGACATATAAACCCAAAGGGGTTAATTTCAATCCCCTACCTCGAAGATGATTTGGTTTCCTACCCAATCCGAATCAAGCAGTGATTCCTCTTCCAACAATCGGCACCCTAATAAACAAATAGTTAATCACCAATCACCTTTAACTTAACCGAAATCTAAGGATTGAACTCACAATAATATACCAATTACTTACCCTCCACTTACCAATCGCCTAACAAAAGAATGGCGGTTCCTCTTGCGTGCTTCCACACTCCAGTGACCCTATAATGAAGAGATTAAAACCCTTCCAAAATGACCATAATCGGCCCTTACCCCAAACCATAACCAATAAAGAACAAAAGAGGAAATATGGCCATTCGGCCACCCCACTTACCTTGTTCAAAGATTGAACATCCACCAATTCCACCCCTACACCGATATTCGGCCAAGAGAGCTACAAGGGAGGAGAGATTTGGCCTTGGCCAAAAAAAACGCAAGCAAAAGATGAGGAAAAAGATTGATATTCGGCCAAAATGAGAACACAGGCTAGAAGGAAATTTTTGGCTACCACCAAGGGAGGTTGGCTAAAATCTTAAAATGAAGCAAAATAAAAGATATGTTCAAGAAGAAGAGAAACGGCCAAGGTTCAGAGAGGAAAAGAAAAGGTGCACAAGGGTAGATGCTTTTCGGTTTAAGAAGAAAGGAATGGAGAAGGTATTTTTGGGAGGGTAAGATTCGGCCACCACTGTTTCAAGAAGAGGAAAAAGAATGTTGGAGAGGAGAGAGTTCGGTTTTAACACAATTAAGCAAAAGAAGAAGAAATGGGGTTGAACATTCGGCCACACACAAGAATTAAGGAAAAGAATGCAAATTTCGGCAAGGCTATAGGGGTTTGGTCATTCAGTTTTGAAGAAATGAGAGAAACTCCTGAAGCTTGGGGTTGTTTTGACAAAAGAAGAAAATGTTGGCTTCAAAATGCCTTTTGGCCGAAAATGCACAAAGTGAGAAGTGCATTTCGGCACACCACACTTCCCATCACCAAACCGTCCACACTCCCCCCCAAACCTCACCAACATTCGGCCATATCCCCTAATTCACTCCCAACCACAAATTCAAATAAGTTTGAACAAGTCACCCTCCACTTTTTGCTCTCCACCAACCAAGTCACCACTTGACCAAGTCCAAGGAGGAATTTGAACTCCATCCAACTCCTCCCTCCCTTATAGTCCAAAAAGAAACCAAAATGGGGACTTGCAGCTCGAACACTAGACCTCCACTCCATGTAGATGACGCCACACCAAGCTCCCCATGTAGCGCATGCTTTGCCACTAAGCTAGCTCCTTACTTGTGCAATGAGAACCTCGATTAAAATTCTTAAACCCTGACTTCCTCGGCTCCCTTCACTTAACACCCAAAACCAAAATTTTCCCATTCCCTCAAGCACACTCCTAGACTACAATTAAGCCCCTAAAACACCGAAATAGCAACACAGCACACTAGACACATGCAATGTCATGCAACAACAAAACAGCCCCTAACCCGGGATATTACAGTTCTACCCCCCTAAAAAAATAATTTCGACCTCGAAATTACAGTCGAGAAGAGTTGCGGGTATTCTTTGTCTCATCACATCCTCGGGTTCCCACGTAGCTTCTTCTACGCCATGATTCCGCCAAAGAACCTTAACCAAAGGCACAGACTTCTTACGCAGAACCTTCACATCTCGATCAAGAATCTGCACAGGTTCCTCCTCCATGGTCAAATCTGGATTTACCTCGATCTCTTCCACTGCTACCACATGCGACGGATCTGAGCGATAACGTCGAAGCATCGAAACGTGGAATACGTCGTGAATCGACTAAGCTCTCTGCTTTGGCAACTCAAGGCGACACGCCACTCGGTCCAACTCGTCTCGGAACCTTATACGGCCCAATGAACCTCGGACTTAGCTTGCCTTTCTTCCCGAACCTCAACACCTTCTTCCGAGGTGAGACCTTCAGAAACACTCGATCCCCCACAGCAAACTCTATATCTCTTCGCTTAAGATCGGCATAAGACTTCGCCGGTCCGAAGCTTCCTTCAATCGAGACCGAATCGACTTAACCTTGTCTTGGTCTCGACAACCAACTCGGGTCCCAACAAGCGACGTTCACCTAACTCCAGCCCAACACGTAGGTGAGCGACACTTCCTACCATACAACGCCTCATACGGTGCCATCTTGATGCTCGCAGTAAGCTGTTGTTGTAGGAAAACTCACTAATGGTAGAAACTCCTCCCAACTACCTCTCGAAATCCAAGATACAACCTCTCAAAGCATATCCTCTAAGACACTGAATAACCCTTTCGATTGACCGTCGATTTGCGGGTGAAAAGCCGTCTTTGAAATCCAAACGAGTACCCGAGCCCGATGCGGTGCTTTCCGAACCTTGAGCGTAAATCTAGGATCCCTATCCGAGATTATCGGAAACCGGCACACCGTGCAACCTCACTATCTCTCGAAACATACAACCGCCAACCTGCAAGTGAGTAGTCAACTCTCACCAGGAATAAAGTGAGTGATTTAGTCGGTCGATCCACCACTACCCAAATGAATCCTTCTTGCTTGGCGTAGCTGTAACCCACCGACGAAATCCATGGTTATCCTTTCCCACTTCCATCGAGGAATCTTCACAGTTGAAGCAACCCGACGGCAAGCGATGTTCGACTTGACTGTGACAAGTCGGACACTTCCCAACAAACTCTGTCACCTCTTTCTTCAAGCCGAGGCCACCAAAAGCGCTCTCTAAGATCCCTATACATCTTGCTACCTCCGGGATGCATAGCATAAGGACTGCTATGTGCGTCTGAAGAATCTTTTGCCTCACTCAATATCTTTAGGCATACAAGCCTTACCTTGAAAACACAGAACCCCATCACGGACAAGTGTAACCCTCCAAACCACCATCTCGCACTGCAACCTTCGCGCACTCGTAACCTCATCCAATAAGCTGTTTCTCTCGATCCGCTCAACCCAAGTAGGCTTAACACGCAACTCGCGAGAATACTCCCATCGTCATACAAACTCAAGTGGGCAACCAATGCTCTTAACTCCGAAACAACCTTACGGCTCAACGCGTGCGCCACCACGTTAGCCTTGCCGGATGATACTCAATCGAGCATGTCGTAATCTTTCAGCAACTCAACCCATCTGCGCTGCCTCAAATTCAAATCCTTCTGAGTCAGAAGATACTTCAGACTCTTATGATCCGTGTAGACTATCGATCTCTCTCCATACAAGTAGTGCCTCCAAATCTTTAAGGCGAAGACTACAGCCGCTAGCTCCAAATCGTGCGTCGGATAGTTGACCTCATGTGGCCTCAGCTGCCGAGAAGCGTAAGCCACAACCTTACCTTCTTGCATCAGCACACAACCTAAGCCCGTATGTGATGCGTCGCAATAGACTGTGAATTCCTTACCAGCCTCAGGTTGAATTAAAACCGGAGCCTCAGTCAAAATCTTCTTTAACTTATTGAAGCTTTCCTGCGCTTCTCGGTCCATACAAAGCGGAACTTCTTTCCTCGGCAACTTGGTCATCGGCTTTGCTATCAACGAAACCCTCAACAAACCTTCGGTAGTATCCGCCAAACCAGAAAACTCCGAATCTCACGACCATCGACTTAGGCGGCTTCCAATCCAAAAGCGCCTCAATCTTACGAGGATCTACTCGAATCCCCTCGGCCGACACTACATGACCCAAGAAAGTCACTTCACTAAGCCGAACTCGCACTTACCGAACTTAGCATGAGAAATTTGCTTTTCCTCAAAATCGCAACACCACTCGCAAATGCTTATCATGCTCTTCCTCGTCCTTGAGTACACTAAGATGTCGTCTATGAAAACCACGACGAATCGATCCAGATCATTGTTGAAACACCCTATTCATCATGTCCATAAGCGCCGCGGGCGTTAGTCAACCCGAACGGCATTACGTAAACTCGTAGTGCCCATACCGAGTCCAAAGCCGCTGTTTTATGGATATCGGCCTCCTTAACCTTCAACCGATGATACCCGGACCTCAAGTCGATCTTCGAGAATACCGCGGCGCCCTTCGGTGATCAAACAAGTCATCTATCCGTGGCAGCGGATACTTGTTTTTAATCGTCGACTTGTTCAAGCAAGTGTAGTCTATACACATCCGCATCGTGCCATCTTTCTTCTTGACAAAGAGTAGGGTGCACCCACGGCGAAACACTTGGCCTAATAAAACCTCGATCCAATAACTCCACGGATCGAGCCTTAAGCTCCACCAATTCCTTTGGCGCCATCCTATACGAGCAATAGACACCGGCGCAGATTCGGGTAATAGATCTATCCCGAACTCCACCTCGCGATCTGGCGGCAAACACGGAAGCTCCTCGGGAAAAACATCAAGCAAACTCCTTAGCAGTGCGAACCTTCTCCTGGCGGACTCTTTAGCCTCCAAGGCATACACATGAACCACATACGCTACATGACCCTTCCCGACCATCTTCTCCGCTTTCAGAGCGGATACCACATTAGATAAGTAATCTCTCCTATTACCTATCATAGCCACCTCATCACCCTCAACCGTCTTAAGAACCATGCGCTTGGCGCGCAATCCAACCTCGCACGGTACTTGACCAACCAATCCATCCCAAGAATCGGATCGAACTCCCCAAATGGCGGTTCCATCGGATCGTGACAAACACCACCCCTTGGAGTTCTAAGGGTACCTCTCTAAGCAGTTTATCTACTACTACAGAGTGACCTAGAGGGCTAATCATAGTCATCCGCCTAGAAGATATCTCGAGCCTAAATCCATGGTCTCTACTATACTCTCGGCAACATAAGAGTGCGTTGAACCCACATCAATCAAAGCGGTATAAGGAGAACCAAAAATCAAAAACGCACAGGTTATGACGTCCGGTGCGTGCCGCCCTCCTCTCGGCGCCTCGCAAAGCATACACTAATCCGGTGTCTAGCATCAGAACTACTCGCACCTCTGCTCGGTGCTCCACGGCCCCGACCAGACCCATTACCACCTCTGCCATTACCACGGCCCCTCTGCGGTGGCGTTCCATTACCTCTCGAGGCCCGATTACGGCCTGCCTCTCGGGTCGAATCTGGCCAACCTACGCGGGACAGTCCCTCACACGGTGCTCAGAGAACCACACTCGAAGCAACCTTTTCCTCGATCCAAGAACCACCCCAATGAGATTTTTTTGCCCGATCACCTTTGCGGCGGTCCTCGCCTAGCAAAGCAACAAACCTAGCGAGCTAGTTTGGCCCACCCGGTCTAGCTCTCTTCTGCGGATTACCGGCGACCCAGAAGACCCAAAGCTCCTCTTATGCCTATTTCGGTCCATACCTGCCTCACCGACTCCTTAACACCCTCGGCCACCTTAGCCTTCTCAACTAAGACAGCAAACTCGCGCTCTGGCGAGGAGCAATCAGCGACCTCAAGTCGTCTCATGACCATCCTCGAAACGAACACACCTCTCATGCTCGGTGGCCACAATGCCCCTAGCATACCTACTCGACCCAGGAACTCGGCCTCGCACTCGAAGCAGATTTACTCCCACTGAACAAGCCTCAAAAAGCCTTTACATTTGGGAGTCGATATAACTAGCTCCGATGTATTTCCTTTGATATGCGCCACGAAATAATCCCATGTTAGATCCTCTGCACGCCACATGTCTCGAACCGTGAGCCACCAGCGATATGACTCATCGGAGAAGCGTACGATGCCCTTCGACTTCTCTCTTCTATCAGTCGAGATCATCCATGATCCGCTCAGTTGCCTCCAACCAATATTCAGCAGTGCTAGGAGCAACACCAGAAACACCTCGGAAGAATTCGGCCCCATTTGCCCGAAGTCGCTCAGGAACAGATTTCCTAACTCCTGCATTACCACCAACACCAGCTACTCTTTCCAACACTCGCAAACATCGCTCGTGACAACTGCGTCGTCGATCGATCCGGTCTTGGAACTCACCACCTCGGTGGTGGCGATACCGGTATCTCATTTTACGAACCACGACCGGATCCTACGGGCTCTCGAAGCGGTCATCCTACCACGACCTCGTCCACGACCACGTCCACCTCTAGCGCTCATGACTAATCTTTCTACGTATCTGATTAAGAATTTTTATGCATCAGTATTTATTCCACTTGTTTAAAAGCAAGTCTTATGTATATTAAGGAGGATTTGTTCTCGCGAGTTCACAGAATTCTATCAGTTTCAATCTCTAAAGTAATATATACTATTGCTATTCATCAAATCATATCACATCCAATCAATCCACAAGCAATAGTAAGGGTACTTACCTGGGCGAACTGGTGCCGGAGACTCGGTGCCATGCCTTTCAAACCATACAAACACTTTAAATAAACTCTTAAAAAACTTTTAGGGCCTCAGGACCACGGCCGAGCCTTTGAACTTGGCTCTGATACCACAATTGTAACACCCCAAACTCAGACAAGACACCACGCCCGAATCTGGTATGTTACGGGGAAAAACGTCTTTGAGTGATCAGATTTTTTTTCGTTTAGAAGTGGAGTGAAAACATAGTGGATTTGGGGAAATTGGAGTAGGTTTGTTTTGATTAGATTTTGAAAACTTATCCAAAGTATGTAGTTAAAGACGAGTTGATTTCATTTAGCACTTCCAATAGTTTCTTAGTGCCATTTTGAAACATTTTAGACTTAGTAGAAAATCGAGTTTGATTTGGAATTCGTTTGAGTTTATTGTATAGCATAACATAGCGAGATACCCGATGGTATAGTTCAAAACACATTGCGATAAAATTTTGAAAACGTTGTCTTTCCAAGTTTTAACAAAATTTCACGCCAAGTTATTTGTTAAGCAGGTTGAGAATCTAATTAAAACATACCCATCATAAAACATAATTTAAAGGCCTTTTACAAATCCAAATTAAATCTCAAATCGAAATAAGTAAGCTAAAGTACCCAAAAGATAGAGTTTGAGTAAAACTTTATTAAGCATGGCATGAGCACCCCGAGTCCATCCCGGCTCCATGTCCGCGTCTACGAGTCACCTGAAATGTCAAAGGAGAGGGTGAGTCGAGTGACTCAGTGCATAAATCCCGCTCCTGATGAAACAACATGCTAACACACATCATACATAGCAACATGATTAATGCAACCCGATCCTAACCATCCGTATCTCCTTTTTCTACCCCGTGTGGTACCAAACCACTAGTGGTGCCAAACCACTGGTGACATATAGTCACAATGTGTTACCAAAACACTGGTGCCCCAAGGAAACGTTTGTGCTACCCAAGCACTGGTGACCGAAGTCACAAATCCAATGATGGGGCCAACCCATCGTGTGATACCCAATCACTAGCAGACGATCCCATATCTCATGTGGGGCCAACCCACGGTGGTGTTAACCACAGGGACAAGTCGCAATGAGGTGCCCAACCTCTGGTGTCCCAAAGACACAAATGTGCTACCAAAGCACTGGTGACCGTAGTCACAATAATCGAATGATGGGGCCAACCCATCGTGTGATACCCAATCACTAGCGAGACGATCCCATATCTCAAAGTGGGGCCAACCCACGGTGGTGTTAACCACGGGGACAAGTCGCAATGAGGTGCCCAACCTCTGGTGTCCCAAAGACACAAATGTGCTACCAAAGCACTTTGGTGACCCAAAGTCACAAGGTGTGTTACCAAAACACTGGTGCTCGTCAGCACAAAATATCACTTTGCTCTCCTCTACTCATATCACCCATCAACAAACCAACTCATGTAATCATGCATATCATACAAATTATGCATATCATGCTAATATGTTTGACTCATGCCCCATATCACATACATACATAGTCATGATACCATATAGATCATCGATAATCTAGTAACAATCTTGACTTACCGGATACGTACACATACCCGTTTGGGTATCCAATAATCCATCATATTGTCATGATTTAAATAGGCAAGCAGGTTTAATAACAATATCACTAAGTATGGGTGTGTTAGTTACACACAGTAAATACGAGTCCGAATCCCAACGAAAGCGATCTAAGTCCCTCGATTACTAGCTCCTACACTCGGCCAACACATAGGGGTTAGGCATCTAAGACCATTCGGCCAAAGACATATAAACCCAAAGGGGTTAATTTCAATCCCCTACCTCGAAGATGATTTGGTTTCCTACCCAATCCGAATCAAGCAGTGATTCCTCTTCCAACAATCGGCACCCTAATAAACAAATAGTTAATCACCAATCACCTTTAACTTAACCGAAATCTAAGGATTGAACTCACAATAATATACCAATTACTTACCCTCCACTTACCAATCGCCTAACAAAAGAATGGCGGTTCCTCTTGCGTGCTTCCACACTCCAGTGACCCTATAATGAAGAGATTAAAACCCTTCCAAAATGACCATAATCGGCCCTTACCCCAAACCATAACCAATAAAGAACAAAAGAGGAAATATGGCCATTCGGCCACCCCACTTACCTTGTTCAAAGATTGAACATCCACCAATTCCACCCTACACTGATATTCGGCCAAGAGAGCTACAAGGGAGAGGAGAGATTTGGCCTTGGCCAAAAAGAAAACGCAAGCAAAAGATGAGGAAAAAGATTGATATTCGGCCAAAATGAGAACACAGGCTAGAAGGAAATTTCGGCTACCACCAAGGGAGGGTTCGGCTAAAATCTTAAAATGAAGCAAAATAAAAGATATGTTCAAGAAGAAGAGAAACGGCCAAGGTTCAGAGAGGAAAAGAAAAGGTGCACAAGGGTAGATGCTTTTCGGTTTAAGAAGAAAGGAATGGAGAAGGTATTTTTGGGAGGGTAAGATTCGGCCACCATTGTTTCAAGAAGAGGAAAAAGAATGTTGGAGAGGAGAGAGTTCGGTTTTAACACAATTAAGCAAAAGAAGAAGAAATGGGGTTGAACATTCGGCCACACACAAGAATTAAGGAAAAGAATGCAAATTTCGGCAAGGCTATAGGGGTTTGGTCATTCAGTTTTGAAGAAATGAGAGAAACTCCTGAAGCTTGGGGTTGTTTTGACAAAAGAAGAAAATGTTGGCTTCAAAATGCCTTTTGGCCAAAATGCACAAAGTGAGAAGTGCATTTCGGCACACCACACTTCCCATCACCAAACCGTCCACACTCCCAAACCTCACCAACATTCGGCCATATCCCTAATTCACTCCCAACCACAAATTCAAATAAGTTTGAACAAGTCACCCTCCACTTTTGCTCTCCACCAACCAAGTCACCACTTGACCAAGTCCAAGGAGGAATTTGAACTCCATCCAACTCCTCCCTCCCTTGCCGTCCAAAAAGAAACCAAAATGGGGACTTTGCGGCTCGAACACTAGACCTCCACTCCATGTAGATGACGCCACACCAAGCTCCCCATGTAGCGCATGCTTTGCCACTAAGCTAGCTCCTTACTTGTGCATGAGAACCTCGATTAAAATTCTTAAACCCTGACTTCCTCGGCTCCCTTCACTTAACACCCAAAAACCAAAATTTTCCCATTCCCTCAAGCACACTCCTAGACTACAATTAAGCCCCTAAAACACCGAAATAGCAACACAGCACACTAGACACATGCAATGTCATGCAACAACAAAACAGCCCCTAACCCGGGATATTACACTAGATATCCATCCGCATCTCCTGTGTCTACCCAACATTTGTGGCACCTAGCCACTGGTGGTACCTAACCACTGGTGGTTCCGAACCACTGGTGACAAAACTGACAAATAATCATATGTGGGGCCAACCCACTCGTGGTACCTAACCACTGGTGACAATCCCTTATATCAATATGTGAGGCCAACCCACTGTGGTACCAAACCACTGGGACGAGTCACAGAAATAAATATATGTGGTACCTAACCACTGGTGGTTCCAAACCACTGAGACTTAGTCACAAAATGATGATAGGTGGGGCCAACCCACTTGTGGTACCTAACCACTTTGGTAATGATCTGAAAGATCATATTTTCTCCTGTTCTCATCATGCCCCAATTGCATGTACACGCATTACAATATGGTATGATCATACTTAACGATTTAAATAACATGGCACATTGGGTTTCAATATATGCAATTAACGTCGCAACCATAATAGACTTACCCGAGTCCTCGCTTTTACCCACAAGGGTAACTTAGTGATCCCTACCATCACTTCGGCTTTTGGGAATACACAGATAATAGCATATTTAACATATAAAGTGTGTAAGAGTTACACACCTTATAACGCGTAACACAATACTTTCTACGTCGACACTCTCGTTGACAGGCACTACCGCTATCTTCCTACTACTCTGCTCAGAAGTCGGCCCACAACTTTGGTGGCCAATCACGAGCTCACGACTTTGCGCCGCTTCTTAATCTTAGGGGCTAGGTTTACAGGTCCAACCCCTCCTATCGCTTGGCTGACATTTGAGTCCATGAATAAACCTTGGTCACTAGACCGGATTAAAGCAGTGAAATCGAATCAAAAGAAATTAACACTCAAAGCTAAGACCCTTACCTAAATCGACAAATCCCGAGGCTTTAGGCTTGATTCACAAGCCAAACGAATCCCGGAGATCTCCAAAAGAATGCGACACTACTTCCACCTATATTCGACCAAGCATCCAACCATTAGGCCAAGTAGCCATTCGGCTTTGGCATGAAAACCTGAAAGAGAGATAACGAAATAAGAGAAATTGTCCCTTACCTTAACTCAACAGATTCGATCAACACCTAGGAAGAATTGGCACCACACCACCCTAGAGAAGATTCAGAAAAGGCTAAGGTAGAAGAGAATCAGATAGGAAAGCCTAAAATAGTAATAAAGATCTTCAAATGGAGGCTTAAGAGTTTCGGCTTTTAGGGAAAAATGGAATAGGGAATGGGAGTTTGAGGTTTCGGTTTTGAGAAAGAAAGTATGGGCAAGAGGTATTCTGCTTTGATGTTATTGGCAAAGGAAATAAACAAAGATGATGAGTAGAGAGAAATGTAGGTTTCAGCCAAATACCAAAAAGTAGAAAAGAAGAAGAGGCTTAGGGGACAATTCGGTTTTGGGTAATTGAGAGAAAAGAAAGAATGCAAGCCAAGAGTGTGGGAGTGATTCGGTTTAGGCACCAAGAAAATGAGAGGAAAAAGGCCCTAGAGGCTCCCTATCTAGCCGAATATTCAACACCCCCCTAAGGCTATCACCAACAATCGGTCACCCCTAAGCTAACGCCCAAAAACCGAATGCTCAGCCCCACCTAACACCTTCACCATTCGGCTAACCCTTCACACCCTTCAATCCCTTCTTTTCCTCCTTAATTCCCTCTCCTCCACTCATTCAAAAAAGTTTGAATGATTCAAACTCCTAAAATTCCTCTCCACCATCTGTTCAAAACTTTTGACTCAATCCACTCTCCCCTTTCCAAGCATCCCAGCCGAACTCCACCTCTGCTCCCCCTTGACGCCAAAAAGAGTTCTCAAAATGAGAACAACGCGACTTGAACCTGCTCCCTCCAGCTCCCTTTTGGCGTCACCTACCTTACCCTTAAGTGGTGCCTCCTTTCCACTTTGCTAAGGCACTTCTTTTGTGTCATCCAACACAAACAATATCCCTTAAGACCCAACTCAGCTAGCTTCCCCTAAAAGTGCTCAAAAAGTAAATTTTCACCAAGACTCCAAACACCCCTAACTCATTCTGGACCCTAAAGTACCCTAAACTAGCATGTCAAACCTAGTATTCACATGCAAACACATAAAATGCAAAGGCCCTTGATTCAGAATGTTACAGTTCTACCCCCTTAAAAATAATTTCGGCCTCGAAATTACCTGGTCAAAAGAGTTGAGGGTATTGCTGCCGCATAACCTCCTCTGGCTCCCACGTGGCTTCTTACGATCCATGATTCGCCATAACACCTTCTCGAAAAGGCGATTTTCTACGCAATACTTTGACATCCCGATCCAAGATCTACACTGGTTCCTCCTCAAAAGACAAATCGGGCTTACTTCAATTTCTTCTCTGGCACAACATGAGGCGGATCCAGAATGATAACGTCTAAGCATCGAAGCGTGGAATACGTCATGGATCGACTCAACTCGAAGGTAACTTTCGGTGATAAGCTCACGGTCCCACACGCTTCAACACCCGATAAGGCCCGATAAACCTGGGGCTCAACTTGCCCCTCCGACCAAACCTTAGCACCTTCTTCCACGGCGACACCTTCAATAAAACCTTGTCACCCACTGCAAATTCTATATCTTTCCGTTTAAGATCGGCGATAGGACTTACGCTGTCGAAGCTTCCTTCAAACGAGTTCGAATCAGCTTAACCTTATCCTCCGTATCAGCCACCAACTCTGGACCCAATAATTGACGCTCACCCAACTTTGTCCAACACGTAGGGGTACGACACTTCCGCCCGTATAGTGCTTCATACGGTGCCATCTGAATACTCGACCGGTAGCTATTGTTATACGCGAATTCCACCAATGCAGGAATTCTTCCCAACTACCTCACGAAGTCTAAGACACGACCCCTCAACATATCCTCCGAATCTGAATTACCTCTCTCGATCGCCCATCGATGTGGATGAAACTTATTCAGATCTTGAAATCCAACTTTGTACCCAAAGCCTGATGCAACGCCTTCCAAAATCTTGACGTAAATCTAGGGTCTCTGTCCGAAATGATCGACACTGGCACCCCATGCAACCTTACAATCTTCGCTAAACCCAGAAAACTCCGAACCTCTGCCACAGACTTAGGTGGTTTCCAATCTAACACAGCTTCAATCTTTCGAGGGTCAACTCTAATCCCCTCAGCTGACACCACATGACCCAAAAAGGTAACTTCCCTTATCAAGAACTCGCACTTACTAAACTTTGCGAATAACTGTTTTTCCCTTAGAATTCGCAAAACCATACGAAGATGTGCATCATGCTCCTCCTCGGACTTCGAGTACACAAGAATATCGTCTATAAACACTACGACGAACCGATCCAAATACGGTTGAAAAACTCGATTCATCATATCCATAAATGCTGTTGGTGCGTTGGCCAATCCAAACGGCATCACTAAGAATTCGTAGTGACGCCGTCTTATGAATATCCGCCTCCTTGACCTTAAGATGGTGATACCCCGACCTCAAATCTATCTTGGAGAAGACTGATGCTCCCTTAAGTTGGTCGAACAGGTCATCTATCCTCGGCAACGGATACTTATTCTTAATCGTTAACTTATTCAGCTGACGGTAATCTATACACATTCGCATCGATCCGTCCTTCTTATTAACAAAGAGCACGAGTGCCCCCAAGGCGACACACTCGGTCGGATAAAACCCCGGTCTAATAACTCCTGAATCTGCACTTTCAGCTCCACTAACTCCTTTGGCACCATTCTATATGGGGCAATAGACAATGGAGCTACTCCGGGTAGAAGGTCAATACCAAACTCAACCTCGCGATCTGGAGGCACTCCCGACAGCTCTTCCGGGAAAACGTCAGAAAATTCCTTTACCGTTCAGACATCCCCCACGGTTGATTCCTTAACCTCCAAAGCATAAACATACGCTAGAAACGCCTTACATCCTTTCCTCACCATTTTCTCGGCCTTCAAAGCGGATACCACATTAGATAGGTAGTTCCTTCTCTCACCTATCACCACCACCTCTTCATCCTCGACGATTCTCAACACCATGCGCTTTAGTTATCATGCAGTCCAAACTTGCTTGATATTTTACTAACCAATCCATACCTAAGATCAAATCGAACTCCCCAAATGGCAGTTCCATCAGATCAGCCGGAAACACTACCCCTTGCAGTTTGAGGGGTTTGTTCACTACCACAGAGTGTCCTAGAGGGCTAACTACAGTCATCTCCCTAGAAGAAGTCTCATAGGCTAGGTTCAGAGTTCCCGCTATAATACTAGCAACATAAGAGTGCGTCGAATCAATATCAATCAAGTCAGTATAAGGCAACCCATAAATTAAGAACGTATCGGTTATGACATCCAATACGTCGCCCTCCTCTCGACGCCTAGCCGCATAGACCAACCCAGGCTGTCTTGCATCTGTACTCCCAGCACCTCTGCCCGGTGCTCCACGGCCCCGTCCGTTACCATTACCACCTCTGGCTGGACCACGACCCCTCTGCGGTTGCTGACCATCTCTTCTGAATTGTGCACGTCCTTGACCCTCAGACTGTGTCCTAACTGGCCTCCGCGAACAATCCCTAATCCGATGATCCATCGACCCACACTCGAAGCACCCTCTGTTACCTGTCCAACACTCTCCCGAATGAAACTTCCCGCATTGAGCACACTGTGGTGGCCATTTGAGCAAAGAGCGAGGCTTGTTTGCTGGCTCGACCCGCCAAATCTAGCCCTTTTCGAAAACCCCAGCAGACCCTGATGGCCCAAAACTCCTTTTATTCCTATTTCTGTCCTGACTCTGTTTCTCGGACTGCTTCACCTCCTCAGCTATCTTGGCCTTTTCCACAAGAATGGCAAATTCTCTCTCTCACTGTGGAGTAATCAACACCCGCAGCTCATCTCTCAGCCCATC
Organism: Gossypium sturtianum; assembly: GCA_025698515.1. NCBI lineage: Eukaryota > Viridiplantae > Streptophyta > Magnoliopsida > Malvales > Malvaceae > Gossypium > Gossypium sturtianum. Next base: position 68,799,216 of record CM046952.1, read on the forward strand.
CTCAAACCTAACACAGCGCTCATGGTCCGTAGCCACAACACCCCGGGCATAATGGCTTAGCCGTAAGAATTCCGCCTCATATTCGGACACTGACTTACTCCCCTGAACCAAATTCAAAAATGCCTTACACTGCGCATCCACATAACTGGACCCGACGTACTTCCTCTGATAAGCCGCTTTGAAGAAATCCCAGGTGATATCCTCAGCCATCGCACCGTCCCTGACCGTGAGCCACCACTGATAGGATTCGTCCCGAAGAAGAGACACGATCCTTTTCAACTTCTCCTCAGCCGTGAAGTCAAGATCATCCATTATGCGCTCAGTCGCCTCTAACCAGTATTCAGCTGTGTTAGGGCTACACCAGAAACGCCCCTAAATACCTCTGCTCTATTAGCTCAGAATTGTTCAAACATAGATTTCCGAGCCCCCGTACCCATGCCTGCTCCAGCAACTCTCTCCAGGACCCTAGCATCGCCTGAGACACCGTATCATCTCCACCCGTTTAATCCTAAAACTCTGCGCTCATAGCTGGCGGTGGCGGCACCTCATTCCCTGACCCATGGCCAGACCCTACTGGTTCCGGTACAGTAATCCTACCCCTACCACGACCACGCACATTACGCCCACATCCTCGAGTGCTCATGTCTAACGTTCACGATTTAATCTGATTTTAAGAATTTTATGAGTTAGCTTCTTCCTACTGTTTATTACGGCACAATCTTATGAGTATATTATCAGAGTAGTTGTTTTCGCAAATACACACAGTCCTATAGGCTTCAGTCTCTAAGGTAAATTTCCTAATACTAGCATTCATATCACAAAACATTTAAATCATATAATCAGCAATTAGAAGACTTACCGTCGCGGATCGGGGCCGGAGACTTAGGTGCCATGCTTCCCATGTATTTCATCAAAACCATTTTGCAAACCCTCTATTGTAAAATAATTTGGGCTTTATACCCACAGCCGAGCTTTTGAACCTAGGCTCTGATACCACAATTGTAACACCCCAAACCCAGTCAAAATGCTATGATCGAATCTGGCATGTCACAGGGAAGAAAACATTTTTGAAAACCGAGTTATCGTCTTGAATTAGAAAGAAAACCTTTGAATTTAAAAAAAAGAGTTTGTATTGAGTGACCAGTTGAACCATTTTGAGACTTAGTTTGAAAAGTTGAGTTGCTTTGTTATTAATACTCGATTGTTAATTCTTGAAAATCCCAAAATTTAATTTAAGTTTTGAAAAACATCCATTTCATAATTTATTAAGCATGCCTGAACAATCAAATCAAAATTAAAGAAAATTAACAAAATAAATAAATCCAAGTTAAAATTTAGATGGCCTTATTACATTACCAAAATCTAACTTAAAATAAAATAAATCCAAAATAACTATTTAAAATAAAAATCAAAATATCGTGCATGGCCACCTCGAGTCCACCTCGACTCCATATCCGCGATCTAAGGATTACCTGCAAAAGATTAACGGAAGGGGTGAGTCACCGAGACTCGGTGTGTAAATCCCCGTCCAATAGATTTTAGGCTCTCACACAGATTCATATGCAAAATATGTATGTCATGCAACCCAACCAACCTAGATATCCATCCGCATCTCCTATGTCTACCCAACATTTGTGGCACCTAGCCACTGGTGGTACCTAACCACTGGTGGTCCCAAACCACTGGTGACAAAACTCACAAATAATCATATGTGGGGCCAACCCACTCGTGGTACCTAACCACTGGTGACAATCCCTTATATCAATATGTGGGGCCAACCCACTGTGGTACCAAACCACTAGGACGAGTCACAAAAATAAATATATGTGGTACCTAACCACTGGTGGTTCCAAACCACTGAGACTTAGTCACAAAATGATGATATGTGGGGCCAACCCACTTGTGGTACCTAACCACTAATGACAGTCTGAAAGATCATATTTTCTCCCTCTTCTTATCATGCCCCAATTGCATGTACACGCATTACAATATGGTATGATCATACTTAACGATTTAAATAACATTACACATTCAGGTTTCAATATATGCAATTAACGTTAGCAACCATAATAGACTTACCCGGAGTCCTCGCTTTTACCCACAAGGGTAACTTAGTGATCCCTACCATCACTTTGGCTTTTGGCAATACACAGATAATAGCATATTTAACATATAAAGTGTGTAAGAGTTACACACCTGATAACACGTAACACAATACTTTCTACGTCGACACTCTCGTTGACAGGCACTACCGCTATCTTCCTACTACTATGCTCAGAAGTCGGCCCACAACCCGGTGGCCAATCCCGAACTGCTGACACTGCTCGCTTCTTAAACTTAGGGGCTGGGTTTATAGGTCCAACCCCTCCTATCGCTTGGCTGACATTTGAGTCCATGAATAAACCTTGGTCACTAGACCGGATTAAAGCAGTGAAATCGAATCAAAAGAAATTAACACTCAAAGCTAAGACCCTTACCTAAATCGACAAATCCCGATGCTTCAGGCTTGATTCACAAGCCAAACGAATCCCAAAGATCTCCAAAAGAATGCGACACGACTTCCACCTATATTCGACTAAGCATCCAACCATTAGGCCAAGTAGCCATTCGGCTTTGGCATGAAAACCCGAAAGAGAGATAACAAAATAAGAGAAATCACCCCTTACCTTAACTCAACAGGTTCGATCAACAACTAGGAAGAATCGGCACCACACCACCCTAGAGAAGATTCGGTAAAGGCTAAGGTAGAAGAGAATCAGATAGGAAAGCCAAAAATAGCAATAAAGATCTTCAAATGGAGGCTTAGGAGTTTCAGGTTTTAGGGAAAAATGGAATAGGGAATGGGAGTTTGAGGTTTCGGTTTTGAGAAAGAAAGTATGGACAAGAGGTTTTCGGCTTTGATGTTATTGGTAAAGGAAATAAACAAAGATGATGAGTAGAGAGCAATGTAGGTTTCGGCCAAATACCAAAAAGTAGAAAAGAAGAAGAGGCTTAGGGGACAATTCGGTTTTGGGTAATTGAGAGAAAAGAAAGAATACAAGCCAAGAGTGTGGGAGTGATTGGATTTAGGCACCAAGAAAATGAGAGGAAAAAGGCCCTAGAGGCTCCCTATCTAGCCGAATATTCAACACCCCCTAAGGCTATCACCAACAATCGGTCACCCCTAAGCTAACGCCCAAAAACTGAATGCTCAACCCCACCTAACACCTTCACCATTCGGCTAACCCTTCACACCCTTCAATCCCTTCTTTTCCTCCTTAATTCCCTCTCCTCCACTCATTCAAACAAGTTTGAATGATTCAAACTCCTAAAATTCCTCTCCACCATCTGGTCAAAACTTTTGACTCAATCCACTCTCCCCTTTCCAAGCATCCCAGCCGAACTCCACCTCTGCTCCCCCTTGACGCCAAAAAGAGTTCTCAAAATGAGAACAACGCGACTTGAACCTGCTCCCTCCAGCTCCCTTGTGGCGTCACCTACCTTACCCTTAAGTGGCGCCTCCTTGCCACTTTGCTAAGGCACTTCTTTTGTGTCATCCAACACAAACAATATCCCTTAAGACCCAACTCAGCTAGCTTCCCCTAAAAGTGCTCAAAAAGCAAATTTTCACCAAGACTCTAAACACCCCTAACTCACTCCTGGACCCTAAAGTACCCTAAACTAGCATGTCAAACCTAGTATTCACATGCAAACACATAAAATGCAAAGGCCCTTGATTCAGGATGTTACAGGTTGGTCGTTTGAAAACTCAGTGTTTATCTTTGAAAACTAGTAATTAATTTGAAAACTGCCTTTACTGTGAAAGTCGAATTTAAACTATTGTGGGTATGTGATATTTTGGAAATACTTGATGTCGTGTTAAGTGAAACCAAAATTTTATCCAATATTATTTGTAAATCGTTCGTTACGTTTTTGGAAAATAGTTATTTACGTTTTTAGGAAAAACCCGTACTGATTAATTCATAAAAGATAATTAATGCATTGAAAATAAAACCAATTAAAAAAATCAGTGGCCTTATTACAGAACAGAATCCCAATTTAAAATGAGTTTAAAGTAAAGAAAAATAGAGTTTACTAAATAGACAGTACATGGCCACCACAGAGTCCGCCTCGGCCCATATTCGTAGAACTAAGAATCACCTGCAAAAAATTAAGCAGAGGGGTGAGTCAAAAAGGCTCAGTGTGCAATTCCTCACATGAACATAACTGGGCTCGAGCCCATTCAAATGCCATCTGGGCCTTAGCCCTTACAAATTGACATTGGGCGAAGCCCGTACAGAAATGAACTGGGCCTTAGCCCTATTAACACAGTATAGCAGATAATGAATGCAATGTGATGCAAATCCCAGCCCAACCTAGTTATCCATCCGCTACACACCACCTATTCCTGCCAAACACACCAGTGGGGATTTCTACAATCGACCCTCACCGCTACGCACCATCGATGGCAGTCATGCTGCAGTCAGCTGCTCATTGCCGTAATATGTGGCATAGCCATCGAAATAATGTGACAACGTCACCGAAATATGTGGCAGAGCCACTAAATTATTGTGACAATGTCACCGAAATATGTGGCAAAGCCACCAAAATACACTGCCCATTTCATCAATATAATATCCCAAAGCCCATACAACATTTTATCATTTTATGATGAATGCAATCATATTTCCAATGTACAAAATATAATCAAATCATACATATATCTTAGGCTATGTTATTCGAAAGGCAGAATCATTAAGGTACTTACTTGGTGTCTCCAACCTTACCCACAATGGTATCTCGACTATCGTTGCATCCATTTCGGCTTTTAACCAACACAGTTCTTAATGCAGAAATAATACAAGAAGGTGTGAGAATTACACACCTGATTACGCGAATAATTAGACACTCTTGATCGTTGACACTCTCACTAGCGGGAATAACAATGATTTGTCTATCCCAAACAGATGTCGGCTCTCTACCATAACCCGGCAAAAAATCCCGCACTGCAGATACGGCACATCACTTGAACTTGGGAGTAGAGTCTACGAGTCCACTCCCCTCTGGCTCCCTTATTGTCACCCTCTTAGATTTGGTAGCACACACATCCACGAAGAAAATCTCGATCAGAGATTGTAATACAATGAGGTTTTGTGGTTATCTAACAAGAAGGCTTGGTTATGGCAGAGTAACACAAAAGAGAAAGAAGAATGAAACTAGATAAAAGAGGATCCTTACCTTGATCAAAGGAGAACCGAACACCAGCAGATTCGGCTTACAAAACTGGATGAGTCCCTAAATAACACAAGGGTTAGGACCGATGCCCAAAACAAGAACAAAAGAAACGGCCTTTTGGCCAAACAGAAACGTGAAAGAGGCCCTCCATCCATTCGGCCAAACCACCACATACCAAATACCTTCCGATTGAAGGCTAAACGAAGAAGAGAAGGTAAGATTATTCCCCTCTACAATTGGTCAAAGCCCACAAAGAAGTGAGGTTAAGATCTTCGATTTGAACAAGACAACGAGAGAAGAGAAAAGAACGAAAAGAATAGATGAAGAAGAACCCTTACCGACATAACAAGAAAATACCGAATGGGATGGTTAGATTCGGCGATTGCAGCAATGCTAATAGGAGTTCCAAGTTCGGCTATGAAGGCTAAAAGAAAATGGGGTTCCAATGGTAGCCAGAAAGATTAAGAACAGAAACGATCACTTGAAACTAGAAGAAGAAAAAGAATTGGAATTCGGCTATGGTGAACTTTAAGAGAAAAAGAAATGGTATGAGGGTAGTTTTAATGAGAGTAGATAAAGAGAGATGACAAGGAGAGTTTTGGCTCTGACAACAAACGTAACGCATGAACAAAAAAATAGTCACTCAAGGAAGTTCGACCTATGGTGAAGAAGAAAGGAAGATAAACTTTCGGTTGTTGAGCAAAAAGAACAAATGGATGAAAAGACTATGAAGAGGAAAATAGAGAGAAGTGAGAATAGTTTTGGTATTGAGGATAGAAAGTGTCGAAAATGCAAAAGAGAACACTAAAGCACCTATAGAGTTTCGGTACAAAACACTCCAAAGTTTCGGTTATGCTCCCTTTCCAAAAATGCCGATTTTTGCTACCCTTTCCCCACTCTAGCCGAAAATCACCTCCCACAAAACCCACATTCGGTCCAACTCTCCCAACACCATCCACATCCCTTGATTTGCTCCTAGATTCGCTCCACCAAGCCCTCTCCATCAACCACTTGAATTTGTTGACCAATTCAAATCCTCACCTGATAGAGTCCCAGCCGAATGCCAACACTCCACCACCTTGAGCACAAAAATTTAAGGCTCCACAATGCAGCAGGTGGGATTCGAACTCCTTCCCCCCTTGCTCTGCTAGTGACGCCACCCCCACTTGGACATCAGCTCATTTGTGTCAACAAGTGCACGCAATTAATCTTAAGACCTGCTTCTACTAGCTCTCCCCCCTTAAGTGCCCAGAAAGCAAAATTTTGCAAAGCTGCTCGCTCCCGAGCCTCCCTGCACTCTCCAAGCACACCTAAATAACAAGCTAGGCGAACCAAACACACAGAATAGAACAAAATGTAGAACCCTCTAATTCTAGGATGTTACAGTTCTACCCCCTTAAAGAAATTTCAACCTCGAAATTTACCTGATCAAAAGAGGTGAGGTTATTGCTGTCGCATCACATCATCTAGCTCCCACGTGGCTTCTTCTGAATCGTGATTACGCCATAAAACTTTGACCAATGGAACCGACTTCCTTCTCAATACCTTAATGTCCCGATCCAAGATTTGCATTGGCTCCTCTTCGAAAGAAAGGTCGGGTCTTACTTCAATTTCTTCCACCGGTACTATGTGAGATGGATCCGAACGATAGTGCCTTAACATCGAGACATGGAATACATTATGGATCTGGCTCAATTCTGGGGGCAACTCAAGCTGATAGGCCAATGGTCCCACACGTTTCAACACTCGATAAGGCCCGATGAATCTGGGGCTCAACTTGCCCTTCCGTCTAAATCTTAGAACCTTCTTCCAAGGTGAGACTTTCAGAAAGACCTGATCACCCACTGAGAATTCTATTTTTTTATGCTTCAGGTCTGCGTACGATTTCTGTCTATCAGAAGCTTCTTTTAACCGAGCCCGAATCAACTTAACCTTTTCTTCAGTCTCTGAGATCAATTCTGGACCCAACAACTGTCTCTCACCCAGCTCTGTCCAGCAGGTAGGGGTACGACACCTATGACCATATAATGCCTCGTAGGGTGCCATCTGAATGTTGGATTGATAGCTATTATTGTATGCGAATTCAGCCAACGGCAGGTAATCTTCCAAACTACCTCTGAAGTCAATCTCACAGCCCCTCAACATGTCCTCCAGAACCTGTATTACCCTTTCTGACTGACCATCAGTCTGTGGATGGAACCCTGTGCTGAAATCTAGCCTTGTACCCAAAGCTTTATGCAACGCCTTCTAGAATCGCGATATAAACCTAGGATCCCTGTCTGATATGATAGACACTGGTACCCCATACAATCTCACAATTTCTGCTACATATAGCTTGGCCAACTTCTGTAACGAATAGTCAAACGGGTATGAAGTGAGCAGACTTCGTCAACCGATCGACAATCACCCACACCGAATCTTTCTTAGTAGGCGTCAGGGGTAGCCCACTAACGAAGTCCATCGTTATTCTCTCCCACTTCCAGAGTGGAATCTTCACCGGCTTCAGCAACCCCGATGGTAACTGATGTTCTGCCTTCACCTGCTGACATGTCAAACACTTGCTCACAAACTCCGTAACTTCTCGCTTCAGACCTGGCCACCAATACTGTTCATGTAAATCTCGGTACATCTTACTTCCACCAGGATGCATAGCGTATGGACTACTATGTGCTTCTCGCAGGATTATCTGTCTCAACTCAACATCTTTCGACATACAAACCTTTCCACAAAAACATAACACCACTTCACTGTTCAGACTAAAATCCCCTGCCTCACCATCATGCACTTGCAGAACTCGAGAACTTAACACTTCGTCCAACAATTGCTTCTCTTTAATCTGACTTACCCATGTCGGCTTCACTTGAAGTTCGGCTAACAAGCTACCATCTTCATACAGGCTAAGATGAGCAATGTTTGCCCTCAAGTCCGATATCACCTTACGACTCAATGCATCTGCCACTACGTTAGCTTTACCCGGGTGATGCTCAATCGAGCATTCATAATCCTTTAACAACTCAATCCACCTCCGCTGCCTTAAATTCAACTCCTTCTGGGTAAGGAGATATTTTAGGCTCTTATGGTCGGTGTAGATAATCGACTTTTCTCCATACAAGTAGTGTCTCCAAATCTTCGCGAACACCACCGCAGCTAGCTCCAAATCATGAGTGGGATAATTCACCTCATGTGGTCTTAATTACCGAGACGCATACGCAACAACTTTCCCTTCTTGCATTAGCACACATCCTAACCCTGTGTGTGATGCATCACAATAGACAACAAACTCCTTCCCAGCCTCAGGCTGAATCAACACTGGTGCCTCAGTCAAAATCCTCTTCAGCTTCTCAAAGCTTTCCTGTTGCTTATCAGCCCAAACAAACGGTACCCCTTTTCGTAACAACTTGGTTAATGGTGCAGCAATCAACGAGAATCCCTCAATGAACCTCTTGTAGTACCCGGCTAACCCAAGAAAACTTTGAATTTCTGCTACAGACTTCGGCGGCTTCCAGTCCAGAACAACTTCGATCTTTCGGGAGTCAACCCTAATCCCCTCGGCAGAAACAACATGCCCCAAGAAGGTAACTTCCCTCAGCCAAAATTCACACTTGCTGAATTTGGCATACAGTTGCTTCTCTCTCAATACTTGTAGAACAACCCGAAGATGCGAATCATGCTCTTCTTCTATTCTTGAGTACACCAGGATGTCATCTATGAATACCAGGACAAACCAATCTAGGTAGGGTTGGAATACCCGGTTCATCATATCCATAAATGCGGCTGGTGCATTCGTTAACTCAAACGTCATCACTAAAAACTTGTAGTGCCCATAACGAGTTCGGAAAGCCATCTTATGGATATTCGCCTCCTTGACCTTAAGCTGATGATACCCCAATCTTAAATCTATCTTCGAGAAAATCAAAGCTCTTTTTAGCTGGTCGAAAAAATCGTCAATCCTCGGTAACGGGCATTTGTTCTTAATCGTCAACTTATTCAACTGACGATAGTCAAAACACATACGCATCGACCAATCCTTCTTCTTCACGAACAACACCGGTGCTCCCCACGGAGATACACTTGGTCGAATAAATCCACCCAACAACTCTTGGATCTGAGCTTTAAGTTCCACCAGTTTTTTCGGCGCCATCCTATAAGGGGCGATGGACACCGGAGCCGTTCCCGGGAGTAGCTCAATTCCAAATTCCACCTCGCGATTTGGAGGTAACCCCGGAAGCTCTTCAGGAAAGACATCCACGAATTCCTTCACCGTTCTAACATTCTCTACCGACAACTCCTTGGCATCCAAAGCACTAATGAAAGCTAAGAACGCTTCGCATCCTTTTCACACCATCCTTTCAGCCCTTAGTGCAGACACCACACTGAACAGGTAATTCCTTCTTTCACCTATTACCAACACCTCCTCATCCTTGGAAGTCTTCAGTATCATGCGCTTAGAAGCACAATCCAAGTTTGCCCGATGCTTAACTAACCAGTCCATACCTAAGATCAGGTCAAACTCGCCGAACAGAAATTCCATCAAGTCTGCCAGAAACATTACCCCTTCAACTTCTAAAGGCACATTCCTAAACAACTTGTTCACTACCACAGATTGTCCTAGAGGGCTAACCACAGATATTTTTCTAGCAACAATCTCAGATTTAATGCCCAGAGTCCCAGATACAGTTGAAACATAAGAATGTGTAGACCCAATATCTATCAAAGCTGTAAACGGTTTATCAACTATAAGAAACGTACCGGTTATGACGTCCGGTGCGTCGCCATCCTCTCGCCGTCGAGCTGCATAGACTAAACATGGCTGTCTTGCATCTACATTGCCAGCACCTCTGCCCAGTGCTCCACGACCTCGACCAAAACCATTTCCTCCTCTGCGGCGGGACCCGACCTCTCGGCATGGCAGGCCACCCCTCCCGAATCAGAGCAAAACCACGACCTCACGGCGCACCTTATCCAATTCTTGTGGACAGTCTCTTATCATATGATCCCTAGATCCACACTTGAAACATCCGCCAGTTCTTTTCCAACACTCCCCCAAATGTGTTTTCCCACACAAAGCACATGGTCGAAACTGACCTACCGCAGCAGGCATCGTAACCCGAGCTAGCCCATCAAACCTAGGCCACTTTTGAAAACCCCCAGATGATCCCGATGACCCAAAACTCCTCTTATTTTTACCTCTATCCTTATCCCTGTTTTGCCTCTCAGACCGCTTCACTTCCTTGGCTATTTTAACTTTTTCAACTAGAATGGTAAAATTTCTTTCATGCTGTGGAGCTATCAGTACTCGCAGCTCATCTCGCAATCCATCTTCGAACCATACACAACACTCATAGTCGGTCGCAACTATCCCTCGGGCGTATCGACTTAAGCGCAGAAATTTCGCTTCATACTCTGCTACAGTTTTGTTCCCCTGAACCAAGTTTAAAAATTCTTTCCTCTGGGCATCCACATAACTTGCCCCAACATACTTTCCCTGGAACGCTGTCTTAAAGAAATCCAAGGTGATACGATCTGCCTGAGTACCCTCCCTTACCGTGAGCCACCACTGGTATGCCTCATCTCGAAGAAGAGACACCGCTCCTTTCAATTTCTCCTCTGCCGTGCAGTCCAGGTCGTCCATAATTTGCTCAACTGCCTCTAGCCAATATTCAGCTACGTTTGGGGCCACACCAGAAATACCCCTAAATATCTCCGCCCCATTTGCTCGAAGTCACTCAGGAATAGACTTCCGAGCTACCGATCCTGTGCTTGCCCCAGCAACCCGCTCCAGAACACGCAACATCGCTTGGGACAAAGCATTGTCCCCCGGATCGGTCCACGAGACCTGCTTTGCGCTCATCGGTGATCTTTGGCACTTCGCCTTCCGGCCCATGCACTGATTCCGAGGGTCCAGCCTCCACACCCTGGCCTCTACCACGGCCGCGTATACCACGTCCACATCCTCTAGCGCTCATGTTTAGTGAGTCGACTCAATCTGATTAAAAGTTTTATGAATTAGTATATCTTTCACTGTTTATTAACGGATAGCTTATGAAGATAGAATTAGAAGTAGTTCTTCCGCAACTCGTATCTCTAAAGGTCTCAATTTCTAAAATTGTATCTCTTATAACTAGCAATCATAACACAATAAAAATCTTTTCATACAAATCAACCAATAGTCAGAAAACTTACCGTACGGATTTGGTGCCAGAGACTCAGGTGCCATACTTCCAGAAGAATATATTTTTTTTAAACCATATTTCATACCAAATTTGAAAAACATTTTTGAACCCATTCCACAACCGAGTTTTGCAACCGGCTCTGATACCACAATTGTAACACCCCAAACTCGGCCTAGACGTTACGACCGAATCTGGCATGTCACATGGAATGGTTGCTAAAGAAACTTCGCGATCGTTTAAAAATATTTGAATCTCTTTTGCAAACTTCGGGATAGGTTGGTCGTTTGAAAACTCAGTGTTTATCTTTGAAAACTTGTAATTAATTTGAAAACTGCCTTTACTGTGAAAGTCGAATTTAAACTATTGTGGGTATGTGATATTTTGGAAACACTTGATGTCGTGTTAAGTGAAACCGAAATTTTATCCAATATTATTTGTAAATTGTTCGTTACATTTTTGGAAAATAGTTATTTACGTTTTTAGGAAAAACTTGTACTGATTAATTCATAAAAGATAATTAATACGTTGAAAATAAAACAAATTAAAAAAAATCAGTGGCCTTATTACAGAACAGAATCCCAATTTAAAATGAGTTTAAAGCAAAGAAAAATAGAGTTTACTAAATAGACAGTGCATGGCCACCACAGAGTCCACCTCGGCCCATATCTGCAGAACTAAGAATCACCTGCAAAAAATTAAGCAGAGGGGTGAGTCAAAAAGACTCAGTGTGCAATTCCCCACATGAACATAACTGGGCCCGAGCCCATTCAATTGCCATCTGGGCCTTAGCCCTTACAAATTCACATTGGGCGAAGCCCGTACAGACACGAACTGGGCCTTAGCCCTATTAACACTGTATAGTAGATAATGAATGCAATGTGATGCAAATCCCAGCCCAACCTAGTTATCCATCCGCTACACACCACCCTTTCCTGCCAAACACACCAGTGGGGATTTCTACAATCGACCCTCACCACTAAATACCATCGATGGCAGTCATGCTGCAGTCAGTTGCTCATCACCGTAATATGTGGCATAGCCACCGAAATAATGTGACAACGTCACCAAAATATGTGGCAAAGCCACTGAATTATTGTGACAATGTCACCGAAATATGTGGCAAAGCCACCAAAATACGCTGCCCCTTTCACCAATATAATATCCCAAAGCCCATGCAACATTTTATCATTTTATGTTGAATGCAATCATATTTCCAATGTACAACAGATAATCAAATCATACGTATATCTTAGGCTATGTTATTTGAAAGGCAGAATCATTAAGGTACTTACTTGGTGTCTCCAACCTTACCCACAAGGGTATCTCGACTATCGTTGTAGCCATTTCGGCTTTTAACCAACACAGTTCTTAATGCAAAAATAATACAAGAAGGTGTGAGAATTACACACCTGATTACGCGAAGAATTAGACACTCTTGATCGTCGACATTCTCACTAGTGGGAATAACAACGATTTGTCTATCCCAAATAGATGTCGGCTCTCTACCACAACCCGGTGGAAAATCTCGCACTGCAGATACGGCACGTCGCTTGAACTTGGGAGTAGAGACTATGATTCCACTCCCCTCTGGCTCCCTTATTGTCACCCCCTTAGATTGGCTAGCACTCGCATCCATGAAGAAAATCTCGATCAGAGATTGTATTACAATGAGGTTTGGTGGTTATCTAACAAGAAGGCTTGGTTATGGCAGAGTAACACGAAAGAGAAAGAAGAATGAAACCAGATAAAAGAGGATCCTTACCTTGATCAAAGGAGAACCAAACACCAGCAGATTCGGCTTACAAAATCGGATGAGTCCCTAAATAACATAAGGGTTAGGACCGATGCCCAAAACAAGAACAAAAGAAACGACCTTTCGGTCAAACAGAAATATGAAAGAGGCCCTTCATCCATTCAGCCAAACCACCACTTACCAAATACCTTCCAATTGAAGGCTAAACGAAGAAGAGAAGGTAAGATTAATCCCCTCTATAATCGGTCAAAGCCCACAAAGAAGTGAGGTTAAGATCTTCGATATTAACAAGACAACGAGAGAAGAGAAAAGAATGAAAAGAATAGAGGAAGAAGAAACCTTATCGAAATAACAAGAAAGTGTCGAATGCGATGGTTAGAGTTGGCGATTGCAGTAATGCTAACAGGAGTTCCAAGTTCGGCTATGAAGGCTAAAAGAAAATGAGGTTCCAATGGTAGCTAAAAAGATTAAGAATAGAAATGATCACTTGAAACTAGAAGAAGAAAAAGAATTGGAATTCAGCTATGGTGAACTTTAAGAGAAAAAGAAATGGTGTGAGGGTAGTTTTAATGAGAGTAGATAAAGAGAGATGACAAGGAGAGTTTCAGCTCTGAAAACAAAGGTAACGCATGAAGAAAGAAACAATCACTCAAGGAAGTTTGGACTATGGTGAAGAAGAAAGGAAGATAAACTTTCGGTTGTTCAGCAAAAAGAACAAATGGATGAAAAGACTATGAAGAGGAAAATGGAGAGAAGTGAGAATAGTTTTGGTATTGAGGATAGAAAGTGCCGAAAATGCAAAAGAGAACACTAAAACACCTATAGAGTTTCGATACAAAACACTCCAAAGTTTCGGTTATGCTCCCTTTCCCAAAATGCCAATTTTTGCTACCCTTTTCCTCCCTCTAGCCGAAAATCACCTCCCACAAAACCCACATTCGGTCCAACTCTCTCAACACCATCCACATCCCTTAATTTGCTCCTAGATTCACTCCACCAAGCCTTCTCCATCCACCATTTGAATTTGTTGACCAATTCAAATCCTCACCTGATAGACTCCCAGCCGGATGCCAACACTCCACCACCTTGAGCACAAAAATTTAAGGCTCCACAATGCAGCAGGTGGGATTCGAACTCCTTCCCCCTTGCTCTGCTAGTGACGCCACCCCCACTTGGACATCAGCTCATTTGTGTCAACAAGCACATGCAATTAATCTTAAGCCCTGCTTCTACTAGCTCTCCCCCCATTAAGTGCCCAGAAAGCAAAATTTTACTAAAGCTCTAGCTCGAACCCGAGCCTCCCCAGAACCCCCAAGCACACCTAAATAACAAGCTAGGTGAGCCAAACACACAGAATAGCACAAAATGCAGAACCCCCTAATTCAGGATGTTACAATTCCACAATACTTTCACAAATGCAATACTTTTGTTCCTTAATTGCTTAACCTCTCGAGCTAGAATTTTTACTGGTTCCTCACCGTAAGTCATATCTGGCTGAATCTCAACCTCTGTCTGCGAAATCACATGCGACAGATCTGAACGATAACGACGTAGCATAGACACATGAAATGCATCATGAATCTTCTCTAACTCAGTCGGCAAAGCTAACCGATATGCCAATGGCCCAACTCTCTCGATCACCTCAAATGATCCAATAAAACGTGGGCTTAGTTTGCCTTTCTTGCCAAATCTGAGAACTTTCTTCCACGGGGATACTTTCAAGAATACCCTATCACCAACTTGAAACTCAATTTCTTTTCTTTTCAAATCGCATAGGATTTACATCTCTATGAAAAGTCGCTTTCAAGCAATATCGATGACTTTTACTTTCTCTTCTATTTCTTTGACTAGATCAACCCCGTAAATCTGATTTTCCTTAAGCTCTGTCCAATACAAAGGTGTGCGACATTTACGTCCATACAAAGCTTCATAAGGTTCCATCTTCAAACTTAATTGATAACTATTATTATAGGCAAACTCTATTAACGGAAAATATTTCTCCCAACTACCTTGAAATTCCAATACACAACATCTAAGCATATCTTCAAGTACCTGAATAACTCTCTCTGACTGACCATCAGTCTGAGGATGAAAAGCTGTACTAAAACTCAACTTTGTACCTAAAGCTTCCTATAATTTCTTCCAAAACCGTAAAGTAAATCTCGGATCTCTATCTGAGATAATCGATAACGGTACTCCATGTAGTCTGACTATCTCTGAAATATACAACTCGGCCAACTTGTCAAGTGAATAATCCATACGAACTGGAATAAAATGAGCCGACTTCGTTAACTTATCAATCACACCCCATACTGCATCTTTCTTTCTCGGTGTCAAAGGTAATCCTGTCACAAAATCCATAGTAACTCGATCCCATTTCCACTCGGGAACTAATACAGGCTGCAATATACCTGAAGGTACCTGATGTTCGACTTTTACCTGTTGACAGATCAAGCATCTAGAAACAAACTCTGAAATATCTCTTTTCATTCCTCTCCATCAATACATTTTCTTCAAATCATTATACATCTTTGTACTACCTGGATGAATAGACAAAGAACTGCTATGTGCTTCCTGCAAGAACTTCTGAATAAGCTCATCATTCTTTGGTACACATACCCTGTCTCTGAACATCAAACAACCGTTAGAACTGATCTGAAAATCAGACTCTACACTTGACTCGCACTGAACTCTTTTGGCTTGCAACTCACTGTCATCCTTCTGAGCTTCACAAATTTCTTCAAGAAACATCGGTTTAGCTCTCAACTCAGCTAAGATAGAACCATTATCTGATAAGGCCAAACTAGTGTGCAAAGCTCTTAATGCAAATAAAGATTTTATACTCAAAGCATCAGCAACAACATTTGCCTTACCCGGGTGATAATCGATCACTAGCTCATAATCTTTAATCAAATCTAGCCATCTTCTTTGCCTCAAGTTCAGAACTTTCTGATTCATCAAGTATTTCAAACTTTTATGATCAGTGAATATTCGGCATTTCTCACCGTACAAGTGATGTCTCCAAATTATTAATGCAAATACAATAGTAGCTAGCTCTAAATCATGTGTTGGATAATTTTTCTCATGTGGCTTTAACTGTCTAGAGGCATAAGAAATTACCCTTCCTTCCTGAATAAGTTCACAGCCTATTCCATTCAAGGATGCATCACTGTAAATCACGAACTCTTTACCCGGTTTTGGTTGTACTAAGACAGGAGCTTCAGTCAATAATGCCTTTAACTTATCGAAACTCTGTTGACACTTCTCAGTCTATTCAAACTTGACAGCTTTCTGTAGCAATCTTGTCAATGGAGTAGCTATCATGGAAAATCCCTCTACAAATCGTCTTTAATAACTGGCAAGACCAAGAAAACTTTTGACCTCTGATACATTCCTGGGAGGCTTCCAATCAACAATGGCTGAAATCTTGCTCGGATCAACTCTAATACCTTCACCTGAGACAATATGTCCAAGAAAACAAACTTCATGTAACCAGAACTCACTTTTGCTGAACTTGGCATAAAGCTGATTATCTCTCAAAATCTGTAAAACTATTCTCAAATGCTCTGCATGCTCAGTCTCATCATGAGAATAAATCAAAATTTCATCAATAAAAACAACTACAAACTTGTCCAAGTAAGGTCTGAAAATTCGGTTCATTAAATCCATGAAAATGGGGGGAGCATTAGTTAAGCCAAATGGCATCACAAGGAACTCATAGTGACCATACCTAGTTTGAAAAGCAGTCTTCAGAACATCTGACTCTTTAACGCGCAACTGATAGTATCCAAATCTCAAATCTATCTTGGAGAACACAGTGGCTCCCTTTAATCGATCAAACAAATCATCTATTCTAGGCAGTGGATATTTTTTCTTGATGGTTACCTTGTTAAGCTATCGATAGTCTATGCACAATCTCATGGAACCGTCCTTATTTTTCACAAATAACACTGGTGCACCCTATGGTGAACAACTAGGTCTTACAAAGCCTTTATCAGTTAATTCCTGTAGCTGAGCTTTCAATTCTTTCAATTCTATCGAAGCCATTCTATAAGGAGTAATAGAAATAGGTGTGGTACCTGGAATCAATTCAATACCAAACTCAACTTCTCTGATAGGAGGCAAACCTGGTAGTTCTTTCGGAAACACATCAGGAAACTCACTTACCACAGGCACTGATTCAATTTTCAACTCTGGATCTTTAGTATTCAACACAAAAGCAAGATAAGCTTCACATTCTTTCCTCAAACATTTCTGAGCAGACATAATTGAAATCATGGTAATTGAACTATCTGACTCATTTGAATTAACTCGAAGGATTTTACCATTTTCACATTTCAACTCAATGAATTTCTTTCTACAATTCACTATCACATCATGTGTAGTTAACCAATCCATACCAAGAATCACATCAAACTCATCAAATTGCAATAGCATGAGATCGGCCAGAAAACAATAACCTCTAATCATCGAAGGGCAATTTTTACATACTTTGTTAACTAACACATACTGACCTAATGGATTCGATACTTTAATCACAAATTCTGTAAACTCTATGGGCATGTTCATACTAAGCATCAATTTCATGCAAACATAGGGATGGTTGAACCCGGATCAATCAAAGCAATAACATTAACATCATGAAGAGAAAATGTACCTATAATTACATCGGGGGAATATGCCTCTTCACAAGCACGGATAGCATATGTCCTTGCGGGTGCTCTAACATCTGATCTCATTGCTGTATCTCTAAATGTACCTCTACCTGCCCCAATTCTTGAATTTCTTAGAGGTCTACCTCTAACAGGGGCATTGCCTGATCTTACACTCGGTATTACTTCTCTTTTAACCATCTCAGGACACTCCCGGATGAAATGATTCGGTGCACCACATCGGAAACAACCAGTCTCAGTTGCTCAACATTGACCTGGATAACGTCGACAACACTGAGGACACTCAGGTCTATCAGGCTGAATACTGCCAACACTCGCAATCAAAGTGGTTTGAGCTTTTGGATCTGTAAATCTTCTACCTCTGTTTCGGCTATAATACCCGGCTGAAAAATTAGATCTCGTACAAAACTCTCTAGGCCTCTTGGATGTAGCTAAAACGACTTGCTCATATGTCTTTTCTTCGTATCTTGCATCTCAATTTTAGCTTTACCCTTTCCTTTGAACAACTCCTCTGCCTTACAGGCTCGTTCAACTAAAACAACAAACTCTTTTTTCTCTAGAACACCAACTGATAGTCGGATATCATCATTGAGCCCATCATCAAATCTTTTACACATGATAGCCTCTGCAGACACACACTCTCGAGCATAATTGTTGAGTCTGACAAATTCACGTTCATACTCGGTCATAGTCATCTTACCCTGTTTTAACTCAAGGAACTCTTTTCTTTTCTGGTCAATAAACCTCTAACTGATGTATTTCTTACGGAGCTCCTCTTGAAAGAAATCCCAGGTAACTCTTTCTTTCGGTACTACTGACACAAGTGTTTTCCACCACTGGTAGGTAGAATCTCTAAGAAGTGATACCACACACTTAATACACTCTTCCGGTGTGTAGGATAACTCGTCAAAGACTCTGATAGTATTCTCAAGCCAAAATTTAGCTTTCTCTGCATCATCATCTTTGGTAGCCCGAAACTCTTTGGCCCCTTGTTTTCTAATCTTGTCAATGGGTGGCTTCTCCCTTCTGACTGTATCTTTGACTGGGGAAGGTACATGGGTGGTCTGAGGATCATAAGGGGGTGAAGGTCTAACGGCCAGGTTCGTACGAATGAACTCAGCAAACCATTCATTCATAACTTGGAAGAAGACTTCTCGAGCCCCTCCTCCCTGACTAACTGTAATGGGACTTTCACTACTATCTGGTGGCACCGTCCCTTCTGCGGGAGCGGGCGCATTACTCTCTATATCATCTACACTAGCTCGTTCGGGATCCATAACTATAAAAGAAAAACATTTTTTTTTTAAAATCATCAGGAGTCGTCACACCATCAAAATATAAGTAAGGCATGTATAGCTAGATTCTTACTCATACTGAATATTCTGAGAACCGACTAAACTCTCGCTCTGATACCAATAAATGTAACACCCCTTGCCCTAGACAATTACCGGAGTAGAGCACGAGGCATTACTAGACTTAACTTACTAGTTTGGGGCATAAAAAATTGCTTTTAAAATTAATTCGTTCACATACATCCGATATATTCTTAAAATGGGCCTTCGAGCCCTTAAAACATTCAATTGAAATGATTCGGGACCAAATCGGAATCATTAATTTTTTTTAATATCTTAAACAAATCAAAAAAAAATATTAAAACAGTCCTTGACTCTAACTTTGGCAAAATTACAATTTTGCCCTTAAACTTTTACATATTTACACATTTGCCCCAAATCTAGGAAATTAAAATTTATCCCTTATTCTTATGTTTTATGACATGCTGATCATTTTTCCCTTGTATGACAACATCAAATTCTCACTCTAACATGCAATTATGAACATTAGGTATTTTTACCGATTAAGCCGTTTTACTCGTTTTCACTTAAAATCGCTTAGCAAAAGTTGTTTAACATAATTTTAGACTTCATATTATATCATAAAGCATCAAAATAAACACATTTCACCTATGGGTATTTTTCCAAATATGAACTCTAGGTTAAATTATTGCTAGATTAAGCTAAATTAAGTTACTAGGACTCAAAAAACGTAAAGAACATTAAAAACGGGGCTTAGATGCACTTACTATGAACTTGAGAAGTTGAAGAAACCCTAGCTATGGTGTCTCCTTTGAAATTTCTTCCTAATGAAGAAGATGGACACATTTTGCCATCTTTTTCCCTTTTAATTTCTTTTTAATACCAAATGACTAAAATGCCCTTAATTAAAACTTTAGTTATTCTTATCTATGTATGTCCATTTTTGTCCATGGAAATATAATGGTCTAATTACCATTTAAGGACTCCTACTTCAAACCCCCATTTCAATCAAGTACTCTATAAATTAAAACCCCTATTTAGCAACTTTGCAAACAAGCCCTAATAGGCAATTTAAGCATGCAATCAATAAAATTTCTTATCGATACTCTAACACATGTATCTAATCACTTGGTAAATTATAATAATTAATTGTAATAAACTTTTATATCTTGGATTCATGGTTTCGTAACCACTGTTCCGTTTAGGCCCTATTACGGGATGTTACAATGGTAAAAGTGCTCTCCCCCAAACTGTTGCTACCGTGTACTTTCTCTTTTCCTCCCTTGCTCTTCTCCTTGCTGAATTTTGGGCTCTATATGCTTTCCTTCTAACGTCGATTTACCACCTCCCTGCCGAAATATTGTTGTTTTCTCTCATTGATTTTCATTTGGTTGATGGCAAAATGCTAAATATATGTTTGAAAACAACATGTCTAGAGTAGGAAATTTTGATAGAATTGGGTAAATTAGAAATTTCAAGTTAGATAAATAGTTGAGGGATTAGAAGGTTAAATAAATAGTTAGTATGGACTTATATGGTCCTTAGGGTGGTTCGGCTATAAGGAATGTATGTGCAATTATGTGTAATTCGGGAGAAATTTTAGTATGGACTAAATTGAATATATTGTTTTAATAAGGGGTGAATTGGTAAAATTATAAATTTTGTGTTTGGATTAAATTGAGTGACATATGGGGACTTGAATGAGCTAATGGAGCAATCGACCTTAGCTCATTAATGTATAAATTGACATATTTCGAATGAGTAAAAATTTTGTATTAATTTGTAAACGTGTGAAATGTCAAGGACGAATTGATAATTTGTCCATTTATTGTTTATGGATTTAATTGAATAGAAATGTATTGAAATGAGTTTAAATTGAAATTTTTAGATCAAGATTCAAAGGAAAAAGGGTTGGATAAAGGAAAAGCTAAGTTGAACGAATAATCGAGAAGTTTCATCTGTTGTATCCGAGGTAAGATTTAAGAAACCGAGTTGAATTGAATTTTATTTTACAATGCAAACTTCTACTATAAGAAGATAGGTATGTTATATATATACATTGCTGAATGTGTCATGGAGTTGGATAAATTTTGGCCGAATGAAATATTGTTTATAGCTTGAACCTAATTGCAAGAAAAGGCATGTAAATGTTAATAATGTAATTAAATTATGTGGATATTAAGTTTGAATATGATTGATTTCAAATGGATTGGTAGAATGCTTGATATATAAACCTGGCCAAATGTGATATAGTATTTGGATAGAGAATATTATGGATATATCTTGCTGTAGTAATTATACGTGATTCAGTGGAGTGGTGTTTCAATTATTTGTGAATGATATGTTACGAGAAATGTTAAGTAACGGCTCTTTGTGAGTGATACGTTACGAGAAATATTAAGTAACGGCTCTTTGTGAGCGATACGTTACGAGAAATATTAAGTAACGACTCTCTGTGAACGATACGTTACGAGAAATGTTAAGTAATAGCTCTTTGTGAGCGATACGTTACGAAAAATATTAGGTAATGGCTCTTTGTGAGCGATACGTTACAAGAAATATTAAGTAACGGCTCTTTGTGAGCGATACGTTATGAGAAATGTTAAGTAACGGCTCTATGTGAGCGCTACGTTACTAAATTTTATCAACAAGTGTGTAAGTATGAGGTTAAATAAAAGATTGCTATTAATAATAAAATTTAAGCATACAGAAAGGTACGAGTATAATATCGCATGTTATGCACAAATGGTTAAATTGGAGAGGTAAGTAAACTTGAGGTATGTATTATACTTATTAACTTGAGATTTTAGTAGCTTGAAAGGTGAGTATAAGATTCGATAAGTAGAAGATATGTATGCCAATTATTCAATATGGGATGGTAGTATATGGAAATAGGTATAAGTATATATATATGTTGTTATGAATTCTACTTTGAATATTTGGCTATTCGGTAAGGATATGATGAATGCAAATAGTTATGAAATTCCGGATAAGCTTATATGTGTATAAATTGTTTAAATCTTACTAGGCTGTGAAAGCTTACTTTGTTCTCGGTTGTTTTGGCATTGTAGATTCTTTTGGGTGCTTTGCTCGTACTTGGGGATCATTTTCGAAGCTTATCACACTATCATCTATCTTAGGTACCTCTTTAATTATGAAACTTTTGGGAATTATGGCATGTATAAGCTATGTTACTCTTTTGAGTTACTTTGAAATAGATGTATATAAGGCCATACGAAAATGGCTTCATGTCTATCCCTGAATTGAGTGAATATGTTTAAGCTGGTAAATATATATATGTGTTGTGAAAATTTGGTTTTGATTCTAGCTCAATTTGGGTTGGTTTAAGATTTATTAACCTTGAATATACATATGTGCGGCATGTGCAAATACTTGTCTATGATTTTGAATGATGCATATAGTATGTTAATGTAAGTGATGAATATATGTACAACTAGTTGTATGTACCGTATGCATGTTTGTGGAAATGAAAATGATTGACCATGACTTGATGTAGTATGGAATCTATATTTTCCATTGAGTGCTAGGGTATATTCGGTTATGGGAAATGAGTGTTAAAGTGTATTATTGATATATGATATGTATATATATATATTTGTAATGATGTATGTCGAAGGTGATTAGTAACTATGAGATAGATGAGTTAGCCTTATATTTTATATTTATAATATACTTGAATATGGTACAATCGTGTGTGATAATGAAATGAGAAATGTACGTTATTAAAAGTGATGCATACGTTCAGAAATGGTATATGACTGAATGAAATACTAATTATAGAATTGAAGTAAATGAATAACTACCATATGCCTATTCGGCCTTCACATTTGAATGACCAAATGCATAGTGATTTGTTAGTACATGTTAATGATAATATTCATGATATCTAAGTTTATGTTTGATATTAAATGGGATATACTTGCTAAATTGTAATGGCATGAATTCGTAAGTAATTATCAAAGTATTAGTTTCTTTTCTAAAAGTGCATGGATTTATGTTCGGTCGTGTAATGCCTCATAACTTTAATTTGGGGACGGATACGGGTTAAGGGCGTTACATTTGATTGGTATCAGAGCTACGGTTTAGTCAGTTGTCGGACTAACGTATAGCGTGTGAGTCTAGCTATACATGCCATAGTTTATAATGTGATAGTGTGATGACTTATGACTGTGAAATGTGTTTATTTCTCTCATATAGTAATGGATCCCGATTCTGAGCGAGTTGTAGCTGATGATGTTGAGAGTGTGGCGCCCGTTCCCGCGCAAGGGACCGCGCCAGAGGAATCTCAACCGGCTACAAGTAATCCTGAGGAGGGGGCTAGACATGCCTTCTATAGTATGATGAATGATTGGTTCAGTCATTACATACGAACCAATCCGGCTGTTCAACCACCCCAAAATCTGAATGTACCCCTGTAGTATCAGAGGTACCTCCAGTTGCCAACCTTGAAAGAGTAATTAAACCTCCTGTTGATCGCATTAAGAAGCACGGAGCTCAGAAATTTAGAGCTGAGGATGACGATGATGCAAAAAGAGCTAAATTTTGGCTTGATAATACTGTTCGTGTTTTCGACGAACTGTCCTGCACACTCGATGAGTGTTTGAAGTGTGCCATATCATTATTACGGATTACGCCTACTCTGCGGTGGAATACGCCGTGTTAGTTGTCACGAAGAAAGGGTTACTTGGGACTTCTTCCGCATGCAATCCGTAAGAAGTATATAAGCTAGCGCTTTATTGACTCTAAGCGTAAAGAATTTCTCGAGCTCAAATAGGGTCGTATGACCGTATCCGAATACGAGCGCAAGTTTGTGCGACTCAGTCGCTATGCTCGCGAGTGTGTTTCGTCAGAGTTGGTTATGTGCCGGAGATTTGAAGATGGTTTAAATGAAGATATAAAGCTTCTGGTTGGGATTCTTGAAATTAACGAGTTCGTGGTACTAGTTGAAAGAGCTTGTAAAGCTGAAGAATTAGGGAAAGAAAAACGAAAAGCTGAGCTTGAATCTAAAGATTTTCGAAAGAGATCTGTGGGTAAATTTTCGCAGATGGTGACAAAGAAGTTCAAGAATGATGGTAGCCGATCCAAATCTAACACTAGGATTTCTATACGAGAATGACCATCAGTGAGTTCTCGGGCTACATCAGTTGCTAGTGTTGGCAATGAGAGATCGAGCAAGTCTGAGTGTCAGCAGTGTGGCAGACGACATCTTGGAGAGTGTTGGGGTAAATCTATTTCCCGCACTTGTTATAAGTGTGGCTCGCAGGATCACTTCATTCAAGATTGCCCGGAGATCGCTGAAAGGGGTACTGTTCAGAGTGCGAGACCGAGCGGCACTACAGCTCGAGGAAGACCATCTCGTTTTGGGGGAGGTAGGAGTGGAGTACAGAGGGGGGCTACAGATGTGATTGTTCGATTAGATGCCCGTTTACTAGCTAGAGCTTACAGCATCCGTGCAGAGAGGAGGCCTCAGCTCCAGACGTCATTACCAGTATTTTCACTCTTTTTGATGCTAGTGTAACTGCTTTGATTGATCCCGGCTCAACTCATTCTTATGTGTGCGAAACTTTAGTATCCAGTAGGACTCTACCTGTTGAGTCTATTGAGTTTGTGATTCGGTTTTCAAACCCCCTGGTTCGATGTGTATTAGTTGACAAAGTGTGTAATAATTGCCCATTGATGATTCAAGACATGTGTTTTCCGGCGGATCTGATGCTATTACCTTTTGACGAGTTCGACATTATTCTCGGTATGAATTGGTTGACAGTTCATGATGCAGTAGTAAATTGCAGACGAAAGACCATTGATTTGAGATGCCAGAATAATGAGGTAATCTGAATTGAGTCTGCGGATTTGAGTGGACTACCTACGGTGATATCTTCGATGTTGGCTCGGCGGTATTTGAGGAAGAGTTGCAATGCCTATCCTGCATATGTGATTGACAACAAGATAACAGAAAAGAAGATCGAATTAGTACCGGTTGTTAGTGAATATTCAGATGTGTTCCCGGAGGAATTACCGGGATTGCCACCTGTTCGTAAGGTTGAATTTGGTATTGAACTAGTGCCAGGGACCACTCCGATTTCGATAGCTCCGTACAGAATGGCACCGACTGAATTAAAAGAATTGAAGGCTCAGTTGCAAGAATTGTCAGATAAAGGTTTTGCCCGACCGAGTTTCTCTCCCTGGGGTGTGCCCATTCTATTTGTGAAAAAGAAGGACAGAACTTTGAGAATGTGCATTGATTATCGGCAGCTCAATAAGGTAACAGTAAAGAACAAATACCCATTGCCACGTATCGATGATTTATTCGATCAGCTTAAAGGAGCCTCAGTATTTTTGAAAATTGATCTGAGGTCAGGGTATTATCAGCTGCGGGTTAGAGAATCAGACGTGCCGAAGACTGCTTTTCGGACGAGGTACAGTCATTATGAGTTCTTGGTGATGCTGTTTGGGCTCACTAACGCCCCTGCAATTTTTATGGATTTGATGAATCGGGTATTCAGGCAGTATGTAGATCGGTTTGTGGTTATTTTTATAGATGACATACTGAGTTATTCGCGAGATGAAATCGAGCATGCTAAGCATTTGAGGTTGGTATTGTAGACTTTGCGTGATAAGCAATTGTACGCGAAATTTAGCAAGTGTGAGTTTTGGTTGAGTGAAGTTAGCTTCCTGGGGCATGTTGTTTCAGCATCGGGTATTCGGGTTGACCCGAGTAAAGTTTCAGCAATACTTAATTGGAAACCTCCACGGAATGTTTCTGAGGTTCGTAGCTTTTTGGGGCTCACTTGATATTATAGACGCTTTGTGAAAGGGTTTTCTATGATAGCATCTCCGATGACAAAGCTACTACAGAAAGATGTGAAATTTGAGTGGTCAGAAAGGTGTCAGAAAAGTTTTAAACAACTGAAGACTTTATTAACGGAAGCTCCGGTACTCGTTCAGCCAGAGTCGGGTAAAGAATTCATTATTTTTAGTGATGCATCTTTAAATGGACTCGGTTGTGTATTGATGCAGGAGGGTAAAGTCGTGGCATATGCCTCGAGACAGTTGAAATTGCATGAGAGAAATTATCCGACGCACGACCTTGAGTTAGCTGCTATAGTCTTTGCTTTGAAGATATGGCGTCACTATCTTTTTGGTGAGAAATGCCACGTTTATTCGGATCATAAGAGTCTAAAGTATTTAATGACTCAAAGGGATCTGAATTTGAGACAGCGATGATGGTTGGAATTGTTCAAAGATTATGAGCTCGTGATTGATTATCACCCGGGAAAGGCTAATGTAGTTGCCGATGCACTTAGTCGAAAATCATTATTTGCTCTTCGAGCAATGAACGTGGATTTAGCTATGACCGATGATGGTGTGATCATTGCAGAATTAAAGGAGAGACTATTGTTTGTGCAATAGATCCGAGAAGCTCAAGAAATCAATGATGATTTAAAAGTAAAAAGGAGTCATTGTGGTTTGGGTGTTGATTCAGATTTTCAGATAGATGCTGAAGGATGTCTACGATTCAAGAGTCGAATATGTGTGCCTAAAAAATCCAGAATTGATTCGAATGATTTTTGATGAAGCTCATAGTAGTAGGTTGTCGATTCATCCGGGTAGCACAAAAATGTATAACGATCTAAAACATCATTATTGGTGGCATGGTATGAAGCGTGACATCTCGAACTATGTGTCGAAGTGTTTGGTACGTCAATAAGTGAAAGTCGAGCATCAAGTGCCATCGGGACTACTTCAGCCGATCATGATACCAGAATGGAAGTGGGATCATGTTACGATGGACTTTGTATCGGGTTTTCCTTTGACATCAAGCAAGAAAGATTCAATATGGGTTATAGTTGATAGATTGACGAAATCAGCCCATTTCATTCCAGTAAGTACGGACTTCTCACTCGATAAATTAGCCGAGTTGTACCTATCGCAGATAGTACGGCTACACGGAGTACCTGTTTCTATTGTTTCGGATAGAGACTCGAGGTTTACATCGCGGTTTTGGAAGAAACTGCAGAATGCTTTAGGTACTAAGTTGCACTTCAGTATGGCTTTTCACCCTCAATCGAATGGTCAATCCGAGCGTGTTATTCAAATACTCGAGGATATGTTGAGATGTTGTGTTCTTGAGTTTGAGTGTACATGGGAACGATACTTGCCTTTGAATGAATTTGCGTATAATAATAGCTTTCAATCTAGTATCAAAATGGCACCTTACGAAGCTTTGTACGGTCGTAAATGTCGTACACCATTGTACTGGACCGAGCTCAGAGAAAACAAGATACACAGGGTTGATTTGATTAAGGAAACTGAACAGAAAGTGGCAGTAATTCGCGATAGTTTGAAAGCGGCATCGGATCGTCAAAAGTCTTATGTAGATTTGAAACGTAAGGACATTGAGTTCGAGATTGGAGATAGAGTATTTTTAAAAGTTTCACTGTGGAAGAAGATACTTAGATTTGGTCGTAAAGGAAAGTTAAGTCCGAGATTTATTGGGCCGTATGAGGTTATCGAGCGTATCGGGCGGTTGGTTGCATCTGATTGAGGTTACCATCCGAGTTAGACAAGATTCATAAATTTTTTCCATGTGTCAATGCTTCGACGATATAGGTCCGATCCTTCTCATGTGATCTGTCCATCAGAGATTGAAATTCAACCCGATTTGACTTACGAGGAAGAACCGATTCGCATCTTAGCTCGTAAAGTAAAAGAGTTGCAAAATAAGAAAATATCATTGGTTAAAGTAATGTGGCATAAACACGGGATGGAGGAAGCAACCTGGGAAACCGAAGAGTAAATGAAAGAATGTTACCCTCACCTATTCGCGGGTAAGATTTTCAGGGACGAAAATTCTTTAAGGGGGAGTTGTAACAGCCTAATTATGACCCAAATTGGAACGGTGGTTTCGGGACCACGAATCTGAATTAGAGAAATGTTTTAATTATTATTTTGATATCAATGTTGTGTGATTAAGCATATGTTAAAATATTGTAGATTAATTCGGGTGTTTTAATGATTTATTTTTAGTGAAGGATTAAAATGGAATAAGCATGAAAGATAACTATTGTGAGATTAGGTGGCAAAATTGAATGGTTTCATCTTTGCATGGAATTAAAGTTGCAAATGGTCCTTTAAATTTATAATGGTGGACGACATGAATCATGATTTATTATTTTAATGTATTTTATATGCTTAATTTATTAGATAGTGGAAGATTAGTAATAAAAAAATGGGAATAAAGAAAACATGTTTGTTTCATCTCTTTCTTCTCCATCTTCTTGACCGAAATCACAAAGAAAAGAAGAAGTTAAAGCCTCCATTTCATTCGGTCATTGCATGTATTATTGAGGTAAGTATTTGAGCTTGATTTTCATAAGTTTTTTGCATTTTTGAGCTAGTTATTTTGTGTATTACCAAACCCATGTTGGAATTTTTGATGTTGAAACAAGTTGTGGATTCGGCCATGGGGGAATATTTTTGTCTTGATATGGTTGATGGAAAAATGCTAAATATATGTTTGAAAACAACATGTCTAGAGTAGGAAATTTTGATAGAATTGGGTAAATTAGAAATTTCAAGTTAAATAAATAGTTGAGGGATTAGAAGGTTAAATAAATAGTTAGTATGGACTTATATGGTCCTTAGGGTGGTTCGGCTATAAGGAATGTATGTGCAATTATGTGTAATTCGGGAGAAATTTTAGTATGGACTAAATTGAATATATTGTTTTAATAAGGGGTGAATTGGTAAAATTATAAATTTTGTGTTTGGATTACATTGAGTGACATATGGGGACTTGAATGAGCTTAAGGAGCAATCAGCCTTAGCTCATTAATGTATAAATTGACATATTTTGAATTAGTAAAAATTTTGTATTAATTTGTAAACGTGTGAAATGTCAAGGACGAATTGATAATTTGTCCATTTATTGTTTATGGATTTAATTGAATAGAAATGTATTGAAATGAGTTTAAATTGAAATTTTTTAGATCAATATTCAAAGGAAAAAGGGTTGGATAAAGGAAAAGCTAGGTTGAACGAATAATCGAGAAGTTTTATCCGTTGTATCCGAGGTAAGATTTAAGAAACTGAGTTGAATTGAATTTTATTTTACAATGCAAACTTCTACTATAAAAGATAGGTATGTTATATATATACATTCTTTGAATGTGTCATGGAGTTGGATAAATTTTGGCCGAATGAAATATTGTTTATAGCTTGAACCTAATTGCAAGAAAAGGCATGTAAATTTTAATAATGTAATTAAATTATGTGGATATTAAGTTTGAATATGATTGATTTCAAATGGATTGGTAGAATGCTTGATAAATAAACCTGGTCGAATGTGATATAGTATTTGGATAGAGAATATTATGGATATATCTTGCTGTAGTAATTATACATGATTCAGTGGAGTGGTGTTTCAATTATTTATGAACGATATGTTAAGAGAAATGTTAAGTAACGGCTCTTTGTGAGCGATACGTTACGAGAAATATTAAGTAACGGCTCTCTGTGAGCGATACGTTACGAGAAATGTTAAGTAACAGCTCTTTGTGAGCGATACGTTATGAGAAATATTAAGTAACGGCTCTTTGTGAGCGATACGTTACAAGAAATGTTAAGTAACAGCTCTTTGTGAGCGATACGTTACGAGAAATGTTAAGTAATGGCTCTATGTGAGCGCTACATTACTAAATTTTATCAACAAGTGTGTAAGTATGAGGTTCAATAAAAGATTGCTATTCATAATAAAATTTAAGCATACAGAAAGGTACGAGTATAATATCGCATGTTATGCACAAATGGTTAAATTGGAGAGGTAAGTAAACTTGAGGTATGTATTATACTTATTAACTTGAGATTTTAGTAGCTTGAAAGGTGAGTATAAGATTCGATAAGTAGAGGATATGTATGCCAATTATTCAATATGGGATGGTAGTATATGGAAATAGGTATAAGTATATATATATGTTGTTACTAATTCTACTTTGAATATTTGGCTATTCGGTAAGGATATGATGAATGCAAATAGTTATGAAATTCCGAATAAGCTTATATGTGTATAAATTGTTTAAACCTTACTAGGCTGTGAAAGCTTACTTTGTTCTCGGTTGTTTTGGCATTGTAGATTCTTTTGGGTGCTTGGCTCGTACTTGGGGATCATTTTGGAAGGTCATCACACTATCATCTATCTTGGGTACCTCTTTAATTATGAAACTTTTGGGAATTATGGCATGTATAAGCTATGTTACTCTTTTGAGTTACTTTGAAATAGATGTATATAAGGCCATACGAAAATGGCTTCATGTCTATCCCTGAATTGAGTGAATATGTTTGAGCTGGTATATATATATGTGTTGTGAAAATTTGGTTTTGATTCTAGCTCGATTTGGGTTGGTTTAAAATTTATTAACCTTGAATATACATATGTGTGGCATGTGCAAATACTTGTCTATGATTTTGAATGATGCATATAGTATGTTAATGTAAGTGATGAATATATGTACAACTAGTTGTATGTACCGTATGCATGTTTGTGGAAATGAAAATGCTTGACCATGACTTGATGTAGTATGGAATCTATATTTTCCATTGAGTGCTAGGGTATATTCGGTTATGGGAAATGAGTGTTAAAGTGTATTATTGATATATGATATGTATATATATATTTGTAATGATTTATGTCGAAGGTGATTAGTAACTATGAGATAGATGAGTTAGCCTTATATTTTATATTTATAATATACTTGAATATGGTACAATCGTGTGTGATAATGAAATGAGAAATGTACGTTATTAAAAGTGATGCATATGTTCAGAAATGGTATATGATTGAATGAAATGCTAATTATAGAATTGAAGTAAATGAATAACTACCATATGCCTATTCGGCCTTCACATTTGAATGACCAAATGCATAGTGATTTGTAGTACATGTTAATGATAATATTCATGATATCTAAGTTTATGTTTGATATTAAATGGGATATACGTGCTAAATTGTAATGGCATGAATTCGTATGTAATTATCAAAGTATTAGTTTCTTTTATAAAAGTGCATGGATTTGTGTTCGGTCGTGTAATGCCTCGTAACCTTAATCCGGCGACGGATACGGGTTAGAGGCGTTACATTGGGTCCGGAGTTGGTAGCGAACATCGAAGATAAGGTAAAGTTGATTAGGGATCGGTTGAAGGAGGCGGAGGATAGGCAAAAGTCGTATGCAGACCTCAAGCAGAGAGAGATTGAGTATGCGGTGGGGGACTTGGTTTTTCTCAAGGTTTCCCCTTGGAAGAAGGTGTTAAGGTTTGGTCGGAAGGGTAAGTTAAGCCCTAGATTCATTGGGCCTTATCGCGTGTTGAAGCGAATTGGGCCAGTTGCCTATCAGCTGGAATTGCCTTCTGAACTAAACCAAATACACGATGTGTACCATGTGTCAATGCTAAGGCATTATCGCTCAGACCCTTCTCACATCGTGGCAATCGAGGAGATCGAGGTTAGACCAGACCTAACTTTTGAAGAGGAGCCAGTTCAAATAATTGATCAAGATGTTAAGGTGCTAAGAAGGAAGTCTGTCCCGTTAGTCAAAGTGCTTTGGCGTAACCATAATGCCGAGGAGGCTACTTAGGAATCTGAGGAGGCGATGCGACGACAATACCCTCACTTGTTTCAACCAGGTAAATTTCGAGGCAGAAATTTTTTTTAGAGGGGTAGAATTGTAACGCCCAAAAATCCCGAAACTCTAAATTCTGTGCACTGAAGATGGTATGTTCAAGTAGCACTTAGAATATTAATTTTAAGGTATTACCAGGGTTATTTGAAGTATTAGGAATAGGGGAGACTATAGGGAAAATTTTAATTTTTACCTTAGTGGGACCCTAGTCTCAGGTATTAGGCCTCTTAAGCTGATTAGGTGGAAAATAGGACACAACTGGGCTTGTGGCCCAGTGGCAAGGTGGTGTCACTTAGGGAGCTATAAGGTGGCGTGGTTGTCAGGTGAAGAGGTCCAGGGTTCGAGGCCTAAGAGTGGTAAATTGAGGAGTTTTATTTTTGCACATGAAAGGAAAGTGGTGGCGCTGAAGTGGACTCTGGAAGGGAGTGTTCAGGAGAGAAATTTAAGGTAAAGATAAGTGAGAAAAGATAGGGGATTGAGGTGTGGAAGTGTTGGTGCTGAATGGGACTTTGGGGGGAGGTAGTTTCGGCTTTGGCTATAAAAGGGGGTGCCGAATTCCTTTGAAGGGTTTCTAGGGTTTCATTACTTTTTCTTTCCTCCCCTTTGTCGAATTCTCCCATTGCCAAAATCTCCCATTGTTGAAATCTCTCATTGTCGAATTCTCTTATTGCCGAATTCTTCTATTGCCAAATTACCATCATCCTTTCTTGCCGAAAACCCTATTTGTGCAATTCCTTGTTGTTTTTTTCCTCCATCACAAATCTGTTACTGTTATCTACTCTTAGTCAAGTTTAAAAGCCGGATCTCGTTCAGTAGCTATATAGGCCGCAGGATCTATGGTTTGATTCGATAAGTACTTAGTCAACTTCTTTTGTGTGTTTTGGTAAAAGTCAGAGGGCTATCTAACTCTTTCTTGTCGTTAACCCTGTATTAACAAGGGTAGGGTTCAAAGATCGCAAGCGTGGTAAGGATCGCTAGCAAGTGGTAAGTGCACTCGTCTCGATTGTGGCTTAGTAAGTGGCCGATTGTAAGTGTGGCTTATAGAGGTGACTTGTGTGGAATATGAGTCACTTGATTTTTGATAGTATATGTGTGGGTGCAGATCTAGGTGATATTCGTGAGTAGTAGCTAAGGAAGGGCTACTAGAATTGGTGGCACACGGTAAGGTTATGGTAAGGCTTCGATTTTTGGTAAAAACTGTGGTTAAGTGTGTGATTGATTGGAGGTTGGTATTGGTTGTAGGTTCAAGGCTAAGGAGAGTGTAACACGTCTCGTTTACCAGGTGTGTACAAACACTACACACACACGATGGCGGCAATGCTGAAAAGCCGAAAAGCCAAAAGTGGCTAAATGGGCCTGCCGAGCTCGTGGGCCCAAATCGACAAAGATTGATATGTGAACTTGAAAAATGAATTGACATGAATGGGTGTATGATTTGATTATGATTGGGCCTAATGGGCTATGTAAACATGATTGGGCCTAATGGGCTAAGTAAACATGATTGGGCTTAGTGGGCCTTATGGGATTTTAGAAATGTATGCTAGGGTTTAATGGACTCTAGGCCTAGTTCTGATAAATTATTAAAATTGCATAAGACTTAATTTATTAATCTAGCATGTCTGTAGACAAGTCAATTGGTTAGAGTGTGGTAACCGACATATGCATGTCTAGGATTGGATCTAGGGAGAGCTTGGTACTTAAGCAGTCCTAGTGACCCACCTCCTCTTCTCTGGGATCCTACCTGGTGCATAGTGTTTGTTTGCTTTAACCGCGAGGACTTGTTTACGGGCCAAAGTTCATAACTAAAACCCGAGAT
This sequence comes from Gossypium sturtianum, assembly GCA_025698515.1. Taxonomy (NCBI): domain Eukaryota; kingdom Viridiplantae; phylum Streptophyta; class Magnoliopsida; order Malvales; family Malvaceae; genus Gossypium; species Gossypium sturtianum. The sequence continues at coordinate 68,832,853 of CM046952.1, forward strand.
GACAGAAGTTACAAAAGTACCCATGTAGGTTAGATTGACTAAAATACCCCTAGGTGCTTGATGTGTGAAAATGTGTATGTTGCCTCCATGAGATATATGTTGCACTTGGGTGGGTTTGATGATACGGAGGAAGATATGTGAGATCGTATAGTTGCTTGACGATCGTGGATCCACCGGTGGCTTTAAGCCCATTATATGCTTAGTAGCTTTGCTGCAACGTTTGATTAGTGCCGCTGTTGGTGCTACCTTTGGAGTGTAGGGAAGGGTGGGTTGATATTTATATCCCCACAGGAGTGTAGGGTTGGAAGGGAAATGATTTGCAGGGTTGGGTTTGGGATGGGAGCATTGCATTCATGTGATACTGATGTGATATGAGGTCATTGTGGGCCAAGGCCCAAGACCACCGATTCTGTTAGGGCTTAGGCCCAATGTGATAATTGCATGTTGATTGGATTACCAAGGGTCGTACACACTGAGTTTCGAAACTTACACCCTTTAATTTAATGTTTCAGGTGATCCACAGTAGGCGGCTCGACGTGGAAGAGGACTCGGGGACGGCCACACTGCAAGTTACTTAGAAGTTTTTTTTTGTTTCGAATAACTGTATTTTAATTACTTTATTTTCATTGGGATGTAATAAGGCCTTGTACCTCCAATTTGATTTTACATTTGGGTTTTAATTATTGTTTCAACTGTTTAATTATCAAACTTAAATAAATTTTTAAATCTTAAACTTATGTTTTTTCTAACTATGCAAATTTTCTATTGAACATAAATAAAGTCGTTTTGGAATTATCCCTTTGATGTGACATCACCAGATTCGGCCATAACGTCTGGGCCGGGTCTGGGGGTGTTACAAATTCGCTCCTAAAAACTCTCCTACTATCCCTCCACAAACCGTCCACTTCCCACTACACCTCAAGTTCCTTATTTTCCTCCACCAATCCCACAACTATCGAAATCCCCCTCATTATCCTCCTAAAAATTGGCCACAACATCCCCACACTCCTCAAATACTCAGAATTTCGGTCAAACTACAACACTCATACGGCACAAGCAGTAAAAATAAATCCCCTTGATCGCGCAGAGATTTGAACCTCAGACCTCCAGCCACTTAACACTCCACTTAACCACTAGGCCAACAGGCCCATTCTGACATATTTTACCATCATTTATTTATAAGCCTACTGATTAGAGATAGGGGTTTATTCATTTAAAAACAAAAATTTGCCCAAGCTAATGCTTGAACTTGGGACCTCTCAGACACTTCCTAGATCACTTAACCACTGAAGCAGACATACAATTGTGTCACAAACATACGAAAATAAATATATAAGAGATTTTTGGGGCGTTACAGTGGTTGTGGTTATAATGGCATGTATAGGTGGACTATGTCTAATGTGTAATTGATAAGTTTGATATATATATATATGTCATTTTGGTTGATGATTATGGCATGAAATGTTGCCTTGGATTTGAGGTACTTAAGGTATTATTGATAGCTTGTTGGTTGTGGTTAATATGGTCAAATTGGTGTATGCTTTGAAATGACCAAAATTGGTATGGTTGTTATGTATAAATTATGTTATGTTTTGGCGTGAAAACAAGTTAAGTGATAATTGGTTAAATATGCATATGTATAGGTGTTTTGGTTGTTAATATAGCCATTATGTTTTGACTTGTAATTATGGTGTTTTGAGTGATGGATTTGTTGTTACATTGGCATGTGTATGTGACATTATAATGGTTGATATTTTCGTGTATGGTGCTTGAATGATGAGAGTTTAGAATGGTTAATATAAATGCATATTATGAGATGTTCTTTAATATGCTTGAATATGGTCAATTTGGTATAGGGAATGTAATTGACATATGAGACTATTTGTGCTAATGTTTTTGTTGATGGATATGAAATGGTAAATTTAGTATAATGAATGTAATTTTGATATGTGAATTAAGTGGTAAGTTTTGGTATAAACTTTGCTACAAGTTGGTTGTAAATTTTGGCTTGCTATGCACTTGTGTAATACTTGTTAAATTGTTGTAATTGAGGTGCCTTTTGGGAATATTAGTTGTATGATTAAATATTTATTTGGGTGTAGGGTTTACGGTTTCAGAAATAATGGTGTCAAAATAGTAGTTTTGGGGCCACAAATCTAATGAGTAAGTTCGTAAATGTTATTTTTTAATATTTACGAGTCAAATATGGTTTTAAAAAGGTTTTTGATATGGTAATTTATGCTATTCGAATGATTAATTAAGTTCAAGTGATAACACCCTAAAGTCAAGTGGTTTCCGAAAATGAGGTATCGAGACCTCGTTTCTAAAAAATGAGCCGTAAATATTTGTATAAATATTTACAGAGTGTTATTAAGGTTGTATTAAAGTTTCATTAAGAAATTTTAATGTTTCGATAGTTAATTAATTAAAAAGGAGTAAATCGTAAAAGATGTAAAATTTGATCACTATTTGATTTGAGTGATTAAATGTCTTAATGAATAAAGTTAAAGTGACTTGAATGGTAATTAAACCATTTAAGGAGTTAGCGGACAATTGTGGACATGTATTTGGTGTTTTATTTAATTATTAACCAATGTTAAAATGGTAATTTGATAAATTAAATTAAATTAAATAAAAACAAAATTTATTTTCATCATTTTCACGTCTTCTTCACCAATTGTAAGGAAAAAGGAACCATTTTTTGACCTTGAGATTTTAGCAACTTTACAAGCTAAATTGGTATGTGATTTTTGGCACGTTTCTAATAATTTTTATGTTTTTGAGATCGTTGCAACTAGGTCCAGCTAGCCCATACCTTCGTTTTTGAAATTGTTAAATATTTTGAATGTTTCCATTAATGAATCTTTGTGATTTTAGATGTTAAATGATGAATTTGAAGTATTGGTTGGTATTTAAAAGTATTTTGTTAAGTGATTTTTGATGAATTTCGCGATTAAGGACTAAATTGTTGAAATAGAAATAGTTCAAGGACTGGATGTGAAATTTTTGCAAATTGGGCTGAAATGGATTCTATTAATATTTGGTTGGCATGGGTTTGTAATAAAATGGTTAATTTTCATGTTTTAGGCTCAGGGACTAAATTAAATAAAAGTAAAATATTAGGGGTAATTTTGTAAAAATGTAAAATATGACTAAATTGCATAAAATAATTTTTTTTACCATCTAAATTAATAAGTTGAATGAAATTATTAATTTAGATCAAGATCGAGTGGAAAATCGAGGAGAATGGAAAATTACCAAATAGCCCTTGTACTTCGACATTTCTGCAATTTAGTCAGGTAAGTTCGTATGAAATATAATCACTTAAATGTTGATTAAATTGAATGTTTAATGTATTGTTCTAATGTAAATGAATCAATATATATTATTATGCAAATTATCATTTATAGAAACGATGGAAATCTAACGACGTTTCGACTATTACCGAGCCCCGCTTGAACCTTATGAATATATAGGATACAAATGACATGCGCTGGTCCTGAATGTTCTACCGATGGTTGAGGTCTGGCATTTATTGGGGATACACATCAGCTTGTGGGAGAAGCATCGTGTAGCTTACATTCCGACCGTCATCTTGTGTGAGCAGACCCATGTTACCATGTTTAGGGTGTTGGTCCTGAATGTCCTATCAATGGCTGAGTTCTAACATTTGTTGCGGATACTCGTCAGCTTGTGGGAGCAGTATCGTGTAGTTACATTCTGACCGTTAGCTTGTGTGAGCAGACCCATTTATGGCTCGAGTTAGCAATGATGAAAAGAAATGGTTTTGACCATATGTTTAGCACACTTTGTGTGCACTTTCCTGCGTATCTGATATTATTCTAAGTGGTTCAACAGGCATGAAAAGGGAAGGAATAGTAAGTATTCAAATGACGTATATCATGAAAACTATGAAAAGGAATGAAAAGGAAAGGTTAAATTAAAGTATGTCTATGTTCATGAAATTGATTATTTCAAGTGAGGTTATTCATGTTCAATGACTTATCTTATGTTAATTCAAGTGAATTTTGAATTGATGCACTAACATGTGTTGTTGATGATGCATAGGTTTGTGCTAAGCAATTGGTTGGTTTGTATTATGTTTACTTATAAAGTTATGCATTGAAATGGTAAGTGTCCAAATGGAAATATGCTTATGTCCATGAAAGGGTGGTAAAGATTAATGTAACACCCCAAACCCGGCCTGGACGTTATGGCCGAATCTGGTGATGTCACATGATAGTGCTTTAGAAATCGTAACTACGTTACCATTTTTAGATATCTTAGGCTATAGTCAAAACGCGTCATTTATTTATTCATTATCCATTTTCAAAACATTACACATTGCGGAAGCTTTTAAAATAATTTGCAAATTCGTGTGTATTTGATAAAACATTTGTTTATTTTGAAAACTTGAGTTTTCCTACTTCTAACCATAGTACCATAAACATCACAAATTCCAAATTTAAAACAAAATACGTAAAGGCCTTATTACAGAACATTTACCCAAGTATAATCAAACCATAAATAAAAATAAAACCATAAAATAGAAATCCAGAACCGTGGTCACCGCCGAGTCCTCCTCATTTGACCGATCCGTCTCATCATTGGGAATTTCTGAACAGTTAAATGAGAAAGGGTGAGTTTTTGCAACTCAGTGTGTAATCCCCACAGAAAACATACACACAGAGATATCAAATAACAGACAGGATTTTCACAGTTCGAGTCTGAGCCCATTACAGAAACGGTGTGGATCCTAGCCTACTTAGATACAGAATCAGACATATTTCGGGGCCTTAGCCCATTTCGCATGAATATGCAGAAAACAGAGTCCTACCCACCAGCCTCTACACACCAACTCCGTCCAACCCTACACACCATGTGGGGATAAAATCAACCTACCCAGTCCTACACACCATGTTGTACCGAATGCGGTACATAATCAGAAATTTGCGGTGAGCTACGGATAAATGAGCTTAAGAGCCTTTCAGATACTTCCTCCAATCATAATCAACCCACCCCGATGCAATGCAACACACAATAATGACATGCTATTATGCAATTAAAACTCATATATTCAGATCAGTATACATGCTTAGTACAGGAATCAGACAGACAGATCATTAATTTAGGGGTCTAAGTATTGCTTACCGACCCTACGGTAGGTCCACAATCGACTTGGGTGACTCGTGTAACCTTACAGAGTTTTTTAGAAAAATGGGCTCACACGCCCATGTGGCCCGCCCGTGTGGGCCACATGCCCGTGTGGCCCCCACGGCCCAAATTGGCTTTGGTTGTGTGGATCAGGATCACACAGCCTGGCCCAGAACTCTACACGCCCGTGTGGTTCACCCGTATGGCCCACATGCCCATGTGGCCCACACGACCCAATTAGTCGAGCCCGTGTGTTGCACACGGCCTTGCCCAGCCATCACACGATCGTGTCACTCGCGCACGGCTTGGCTCGTCGATCACACGGCCGTGTGGTGACTAACAGTCTTGCACACGACCTACCACACGGGCGACCACACGCCCGTGTGGTGTCGACAGAAAGGTTTTTGGCTTTTGCTGAAACCTCATTTTTTGCATTTTTGGGTGCACACCTAGTATCAAATTGACGCTAAAGCAACCACGAGCGCTCCAGAACCTAAAAATCCTTAATCTAAACCCGATTTTAGTGATACTAATGAAATCTTAACGAAACCTATAACGAGGTATTCAGTCTTTACCAATAAAACCTTACCCTCGAGCAAGAACAGGAAATCCACACACTTTAAAACGTCTATGACCAACCTTCAGCCCTTCGATTAATCCCTAACATCAACAAAACGCTCCAGAACCTAAAAATCCATAATCTAAACCCGATTTTAGTAATACTAATGAAATCTTAACGAAACCTATAACGAGGTATTCAGTCTTTACCAATAAAACCTTACCCTCGAGCAAGAACAGGAAATCCACACACTTTAAAATGTCTATGACCAACCTTCAGCCCTTCGATTAATCCCTAACATCAACAAAACCCTTCATTAACACTTGACCACAACAGGTTAAGGTTTACAAAACTAAACTTACCGAATACGTGAAGTCCACGATGCACAAGAGAATCAAAAAGCAAAGAAACGGAAGAGGGAAAGGATGAAGGGAGAACAAAATTTCAGCAAAAGAAATTGGGAAAGGAGGAAGATAGGGCCGAATTTTGCTATTGTTGGGGAGAGGAAAACTGAACAGATTTTCTGATACTCCCCCTATCATCTCCCCAAATCTCTCCTTACTATGAGATTTTAAATCCAACACAAACTCTTTGGACGTGACAGACAAAAATAATGCTCATGACGCAACTTGAATACAAGACCTTTTCCATCCCAACACTCCTCCTAACCACCAGACTAGCAAGCCCATTCTGACATGTTCTTAAAAATAAATACTTATAAGCCTACTAATCAAAGTTTGGGATTTATTCATAAAAATACCAAAATTTACTCAAGGTGAGACTTGAACTTGGGACCTTTTACACACACCCAGAACACAAAACCACTGAAATAGATAGGCATTGTGTCTCGAACTTACAAAATCTAAAATTAATGAAAAACCGGGGCATTACAATTAAAGTATGAAATTTCTTATGAAATGGTTTATCATGTAGTTGATTTCAAAAGAGCTATGTTTAAATGCATTAACTTGTAGCCATGGTTGATGTTATGATTATGTCTTTTGTGTTATGCATATGAAGCGGGTGAGGAAAGGTAATGAAATGGTAAGTTCATAGGTGAAATGTAATATGATAAAAAGGGAATGATGAGTTGAATGATGTACTTATATGTAAGAAATTTAAGTATGCTATCGATGGATATACCTAGTTCATGAACAAATATACTAATTAGTGAATTGATGTTGTTATTTAAGCTAAGGTAAGTAAATGCAATGGAAAATAAGTAGATGCAATGGAAAGTAAGTAAATGGAAGGGTTCAAAGTCTTATAAAATCCTATTTTTTTAGGAATGAAAAATATATGTGACATTGATGAACTTACTCATTTATGAGTTGATGGTTATAAAGTTTGATAAACTTTGTGAAGTTGGTATAGGTTTATAATTACTCTATAAAGTTTATTATTAAAATGAAATGTTATGTTTAAAGTTTATACGAGCTTACTAAGCATTCATTGCTTACGTAGTTATTTTCCTTTACTTTATAGATTATCGGAAGCTCGACCGGTTTGGAAGCTCGTCGGTGAACTATCACACTATCCAGTGATTATATTGATAGATTTTGATGTCTTGATCAAGGTTATAATGGCATATATAAGTGGACTTGTGGTTTATGTTAGTTGATGAGTTTGGCATGTATATGTCATTTTGGTTGATGTAACCTTGGTACTTTTGATGCCTTATTGATGTGTGTTATTTTGACAGTGTGTTAATGCATGTTTGAATGGCTAAATGGTAGGTGATGAATTGACCTCAACATGGTCAAGTTATGGTATGCTTTGGAAAGGTTTTGAATAGATGTTCATGATTGAAATATGGTTGTTTATATGTTGGTTGTTGGAAACATTTGGAATTGACTAGATTTGTGTCATTTAGATGGTTTTGATGCATGTGAGAAATGGTCCAAATGATAAAGTTATTTTGATATGGCATGATTCTATTATGGTATGGTTGATATGTGTCAATTGTGATATGTTTTGGTATGGAAACAAGTTAGTTGATAAATGGTTAAATATGCACATGTTCAGGCATGTTAGTTTGATTGTGATTGAGGTGCCTTTTGGCATATTGGTTGTATGGATATTTGGTATAAAGATTTAGTCATTTTATGCATGATTTGGGTATGTTTTAAGGCATTGTGTATATGTACAAGTGGCTTGTAGGTTCATGTTTTAAAGGGTGAGAGAAATGGCTTGACTTTGGTTAGTTTCTTGTCCACACGGCCGAAGACACGGGTGTGTGTCTCAGCCGTGTGTGACACACAACAAAGTGACATGGCTGTGTGTCTCCTATAGGTTTTAAAGGTTGATATTCGAAAGTTACACGGCCTAGAACACGGCCTGGTACATGGGCATGTGAGGCCATTTTGAAGGTTACACGGCCTAGCACACAGGCGTGTGGCTCAGCTATGTGACCTAAGTCAGAGAGTTACACAGGCACGGACATAGGCTGGGACACGGCCGTGTGTCCCTATTTCAAATGTTACAGGGCTTGAGACACGGGTGTGTGTCTCAACGCCTGGCCACACGACCGTGTGACCCCTGTAATGTGAAATTTTCTATCTTTTTTCCAATAAGTTCTAAATGTTTCTGATTTATTCCCGAATCATTTTTAATGTGTTTCTAAAGCCTCGAGGGCTCAAATAAGGGACGATACGCATGTGTTTGAATAGACTATGATATGATTTATGAAATGTTTAGAAATGAATGATATAAGTTACGTTTTTTAGGTAATGCTCCGTAATCCTATTCCAGTGACGGATACGAGTTAGAGGTGTTACATGGATAGTGTGATAGATCTCCGACGAGCTTCTCACCCGATTGAGCTTCCAATAATCTATAAACATAGGAAATAAAACTACGTAAGCACATAATGCTTAGTAAGTTCGCATAAAGGGAACTTACCTACTAAACATATCAGAATAAACAACTAAACGTAATTTTCATTATATCTTAAGCTAACTTTCGTTTTCTATTCGTTACACCTCTCATGGTTAATTGGTGTAGCCTTCCATATACATATATATATATATTTTAATATAAGCATTTCATATAACTATTTCACTTAAACATTTCTTCTTACCATAACACTTACACACTTAACATGTAATTATTCTGTAATTCATCTTTCATTTCAAACTTTCATATAAGCATATCATCCCGAAATCACTTACTTTCACTAAAGAATGTGAAAAACTACATAAATAGATTAATCATACCTGTTAATCATTTACGAAGCACTTACATGATTAGTACTGTAAATGGTTCATCGTTCGCTTCCTGTACTATAATAATAATTCAATCCAAACTCATTCATCTATGTATATAAACATCTATATTTAACCGTATAATCATCAATGTAATTATACCCACACATGATCAAATAGTTCATTGAACATTTAACATTTACTAATATCTTTAGTATACATTAGCCTTTAAGCACATAAATAATTTTATAAATTCATTAACATTTAGCCCGAAGAACTAGTAACTTGACTCAAATATTTGGGTAACTACACCACACAAGAGGCATCATAGATGCCTAACAAGAGCACCACAGTGCAGATAGCAGCACCAAGTTACAAACAGGGGCACCGTAGTGTGAATAGGGACACCAAAGTGTATAGAGAGGCACCGAAGTGCAAATCCCGTACAAGCGTGCATGCTAACCCTATTGGTATGTCAGTCGTATCCTAATCATTTACTATGTCCAAACAGGCATTTTAACAAAATTATAACTTTCATCAATCAGAGGCACTTCCATATTTCTCAATACACATGTTGTAACAATTCATAATCATTCCAAAATCACATATATCATATTTCATAAATATTCAATAGTTTTCAAATAAATCCTTTATCACCTTATATTCAGTTATAATACTTCGATTTTAAACTCACATTTTAAACATCATATATACATATACATTCATAAGTCAGCAGTAACATTATATATGTATATAGATATGTACAATTCTATACCTACGAACTTACCTCGATAATTACAGTTGTAAAACGAAGCCAACGACTAATCCGACACATTAGCTTTTCCTCTGTTTAGATCCGTTTGATTTGTTTCTGGATCTAAATAATAAATTTTCATTCAATTAATACAATTTTAGTACTTAAATAATATTTTAAATACAATTAATTCATTCCATAATTATTTTACAAATTTATCCCAATATTTTACCTTTTATGCAATTTAGTCCCTAAGCCCTAATCTTGCAATTTAACCAAATTTAACTAAAATCAAACTCAACTGAATACTTCACTACAGCCCATATTTGTTGTTATTTAACATCAAATCCTTGTACTTTTACTAATTTTACATTTTAGTCCTTAAACACTAAAATTATAAAAAATTACTTAATAAAATATGTCTATTTAACAACAAAGCTTAACAATCTATCATAAACTTCAAAAAATATTACAAATTCATCAATGGCAAGATTTACAATCTTTAATAGTTTTGAAAACGAAGATACGGGTTAGCTGGACCTAGTTACAACGATATAAAAAACATAAAAATTACTAAAAACGGGCTTCAATTTCACACCATGCAAAGGAGAATGGCTTCACCCAAAGCTTGGTGTTGTTCAACTATTGAGTTTAGGTTCCAAAACCATGGAAATGAAGAAGATGATGATTATAACTTTTGTTTTATTCCTTTATTGTTATTATTTTAACAGATAAAATCTTTTAATTAAAACATTTTAAATACATAATATTTCTTATTTTTCCACCCACTAACCGTACATCACAATAATTAAGGTGTATTTGCACTTTAAAACCTTCACTTCATACTTTTATAACTATTTAATACAGATAAACTTATAGCGATTAACTTTTGCATCCTTTACAATTTAGTCCCTTTTAATTAATTAAATATCTAAATATTAGAATTTCTTAACCAAATTTTAATATGAGCTTAATAACACTCCTTAAATATTTAATAAAATATTTATAGCTTGGTTTATAGAAACAAGGTCCCGATACCTCATTTTCTAAAACCACTTGACTTTAGGGACATACCACTTGAACCTAATTATTCTTTCATTTAACATAATTCATTAAATTAAATTTTATCATTACACTATATTCGACTTGTAACTATTAAGTGATAATATTTACGGACTTACTCTGCAATAGCCCAATTTAGGGGCTAGTCGGAATAGTGATCTCATAATCACTAATTCGAGGTTAGAGAAAATTATTTTCATGACATGTTATGTGATATAACATGTTTATAAGGATGCATGAAAATTTTGGTGCCTTAATTTTAGCGATTTCTAGCTAAATTGTGAAAAAGGACTAAATCGCATAAAGTGCGAAAGTTCTATTTTATTGCTAAAAGTGCCAAATAGCTATGAAATATTAATTGAAGGTATTTAAAGGACAATTTGACCGTCTAGGATGTGTTGGCCGGCCATGTAGACAAGGGGGACAAGAGCTTTTAATTTTGGTCAAAGTTGGTGTGTTAAATTGATTTTTTTATTAAAATAAAGAAAGGAAAAAGATATCATCTTTCCTCTCTTCTTCTCCACCGAAAGTTTCAGCAAACAAGGGGTGTTTGAAAGCTCAAAATTTCAGCAAGCTTTACTCCACTCAAGTAAGTGATTTTGATGATCTTTCTTGATAAAAATTGCATTTTTGGAGTCCCCAAAGCATAAGCTAGCTAATGGGAGGATTAATTTGTAACATGGTTGATAGTCTAGGGACTTACCATGAGAGAGTTCATGTTGTTTAAGGAGTTTTTATGGGAGAAAATGAATGATAGGATGATGAGAAACAACTTTTGTGAAAGGTGTTGTCATGAAAACACCTAATTGGGACTAAAATACAAAAGTTGTAATTTGTTCATTAAGGCATGAAATAGATGGAATTTTGGATAGTTGTAAGAGGATTAAATTCTAATCTAGGATTTCTTAATAAGAAATTGAGATGAAAATTTATTTACGAGCCTAGGGGTAAAATCGTAATTTTGCCAAAGTGTAGGGGCAAAATAGTCATTTTTGCCTAAAGTGTAGATTATGGTGTATTATGATTTATAAATGATTAAATCAGTAAATTTCATTGTTCTAGATCAAAGAAAACGAGTTTCGAACCTAGAACGGATGAAAAGAGAATTGTGGGCAAAAAGGTCCCTTTTGGCCCTTTCGACATCGAGGTAAGTTCATGTGCAAATGTTGCAATTACGTATGAGTTAATTTAATGTCCCAATGTTGTATGGAATGTATATTTACTCTATGAATGTATGAAATATCTTTGATGAGAGGTCAAAAGAATTGAATCTAAAAGTAATGGGAAATGTATGTAGAATGATATGATGATAGTTAAGGCCTCGTGTAAGACCATATTGGAATATGGCCTCGATGTAAGAATTTGTATAATACCATGTCAGGGACATGGCATCGACATGTTAAAATAAGTAAGACCCTATTGGGGTATGAATTCTATGTGACATTATGTGTATGAGACTCGAGAGAGAGTTATTTAATAACTTGAGTGATTCAACGTATATGTTGAAAGAAAGAAAGTACGTGGTTGTACCACGGAAAAAGAACAAGTGTGTGTGATAGAATTGAATTGATATGAATTCAGTGTATGATGAACCCATAGTGGGTTATGTATATTCAATACACCTTAGTTGTATGAGATAGATTCATTAATGCATTGTGTGAATGCAAACGAGTATCGTAGAAAGTTAAGTAAGAATAGAAGTATGTGAGGATGTTTTCGAAGGAACATTTGGAATAGAGATATACCTGAGGATTATTATCCATAAATGTAAAATAACGGTGAGCTATGTGCAATATTACCTTATTGATGGTAATGATGGGCTATGTGCGATATCATCAATTATATTATTATCGGTGGGCTATGTGCGATACCACCCTATTAGAGATTCAATGGTGAGCTAAGTATGAAACCACCGCGATATTAGTAGCATGAGCGGCTTATTGAAAATGCTTGATGTGTTGTTTTACATGATCATATGGTGATCAGTGCAGGAAGGTATGCTAATTCAAAGAGTAAATGGCTTGTGACATGGTAAGAATCTGGTAAGAGATTGAATGAGTAAGTTTCAAGAATAGTTGAGCAAGTAACCATGAGTTTATGAGAGACACTCTTCATGATACTTTGTAATTATGTATATTCAATGAATATCAATATTTGACACATGATGCAGATGAGCTTACTAAGCATTATTGCTTACTCCTTTACTTTTCTCATCTCTTATAGGTTATATTAACTAGCTCGGGTTGGAGACCGCCGGAGATGTTTTCACACTATCCAGCAGACTCTTGGTTTTAGGTATCAAGTCCTTAGAAGTCATGGCATGTATAGGGCTAGTACTTGAGGTTGATTAAGTCATTGATAATGTGCCAAATTGTATTAGCCTAAGAGAATCTAGGTTGGTTGTATTTGTACTGGGAGTAGTTCTCCCTAGTGTATGGGATAAAGACTTTATCTCTTTAATGATTAAATGTGTTAATTCATGTTTTTTAATTGATGATTTGAGAATGTTTTGAAGTAGTATATGAATGTATGCAAACGGTAGTGGTAAAAGGATTGGTAAGATAGCCTCTAAGTGCCCACACGAATAGACACACGGGCGTGTGCCTAGGCCGTGTGTCTCCTGCACCTTAGTATCTTAAGTCAGATTAGACCACGGGCTGGTCACACGGCCGTTTTTTCAGGCCGTGTGATACACACGGTTGGCACATGGGCGTGTGCCAAGGCCGTGTGAAGTCTGCACTTGACACTTAGAAATTCAATTGTCACACGGCTAACGCTTTTGCAGCGCGTGTGTACGCACCGTGTGGATAAGTCGAGAATGCCAAGGTTTGGCACGGGCGGGAGGCCATGGGCGTGTCAGCCGTGTGGATTTAGTCAGTGTCGACCACGGGTGGAAGGCACGGGCATGTCTTAAGGGCACACAGGCGTGTCCCTATACCAACACGGGCGTGTGGCCCCTATTTTAAAGATAAGTTTCTTTTGGCTTGTAAAAGTTTCCAGATGCAAGTTTAAGGCCTCGTAGGCCCACGATATGAATGATTTGACTAAGAAAGAGAAAAGTTTTAATTTGGTACAAAATTTTGTAGCCCGTAAGTACATGTTTAAAGAAGTTCAAGCATAGTAATGTCTCGTATCCGATTTTAGCCTCGGAATCAGGTATAGGGTGTTACATTTAGTGGTATCAGAGCTATGGTTTAGTCGGTTTTAGGACTAACCTAGCGTGAGTAAGTGTCTAGCTATAAATGCTGTATGTGGACCGTGATAGTGTAATGTCTCCCAGCTCTAACGAAATTATTTTGTTAAGACAGTGATGATTCCCAACAGAGCTAATTTCAGTAAGTTTGTAAGATTTTCAAGCTTCATGAATATTTCATTGAATTGCTTGTGATGTTGTTATATGCACATTATTTCCATGAAAATGTTTAATGATTTATTAAACAAAGAAGTTACTAAGATCATGTATATGAAAGTCCCGATTGAAAATGAATTACTTAGGATACTCAATCTGCCACATGAGACAAGAAAGTTCGTAGAAGACCATGTCAAGACATGGCATCGGCAATCAAGCAAGTTATCATGTAAGACCAAGACAAGTCTTGGCATTGAAGAGTTACTATGAGATGAAGGCCCATATAAGCCCAAGCCAAGGCATGGCATTGGCGAGTCTCCAAGCAAAGATGTCATGTAAGTCCAAGACAAGTCTTGGCATTGAAAAGCTATCAAGAGATAGAGATCCCATGTAAGTCCAAGCCAAGGCATGGCATTGGTGAGTAACAAGGAAGATTTCATGTAAGTCCAAGCCAAGCCTCGGCATTGACCAGTTCATGAGTAAAGTTACCAATAAGACCATGTCAAGACATGGCAATGGTAAGTTCCCAAGGGAACCCACAAGCAAGACTTCGTGTAAGTCCATGTCAAGACATGGCATCGATACCAAGTAAGAGATCCCATGTAAGACTATATCAAGGATATAGCATTGGCATCAAGATACATGTGAAATGAGATTCAGTGTCCTCAGTCATTCATAGTAATTCATTGGGCAAAAGAGTAAAGCTTAAATGAGATAGCAAGAAAGTTAGTAGTAAAGTTGATATTATGTCATGCTAGTGAAGGCTGACTAACAAGTATAATTCATGTTATGAATGATGATGTTGAGATTATGCTTGTTATAGTAAAGTATACTGATCTATGCGATCAAGTGTTACAGGTACCTTATTTACCTTACAAACATGAGACTAGTAAGTACCATGATGTATGTGAGAAGCAGTAAGAGTAAGTAAGCATTTGAGATTTGTGATGCAATTATTTATGATAAATATGTCCACATGGTTAAACCTCACGTGTGACTATTAAAGAAGAGAAGGTATAATGTTTCGTCTTATGACCCTGTTACAAAGTCACACATATTATAGTGTGAGAGTAAAACTGAAAAGTTTGATTAAGTAGAATGCAGGAGATGAATACGGTCGTTCAATGATAAAATGATGAATAAGACCATGGTTGGACCATGGCGGTATATGTGATTCCATATAAGACCATGTCTGGGGCATGGCATTGGCATCGATACATGATCCCGTATAAGACCATATTAGGGATATGGATTCGATATTGAATAAGTTAATCGGATAAGACCATATCTGGGATATGGCATTGATATTTGTTGTGAGATCTCGTATAAGACCATATCTGGGATATGGCATCGGCATCAAATAGTAATTCCGTGTGAGACCACGTCTGGGACCTGGCTTCAGTATGAGATCGTGTAAGACCATATCTGGGATATGGCGTCGATATCAATATAAGATTTAGTGTAAGACCATATCTGGGATA
This sequence comes from Gossypium sturtianum, assembly GCA_025698515.1. Lineage (NCBI taxonomy): Eukaryota > Viridiplantae > Streptophyta > Magnoliopsida > Malvales > Malvaceae > Gossypium > Gossypium sturtianum. The sequence continues at coordinate 68,848,415 of CM046952.1, forward strand.
TGGCATCGGCATCGATATGAGTTTCCATGTAAGACCATATCTGGGATATGGCATTGGTGTTGATATGAGATTTCGTGTAAGACCATAGCGAGGCTATGGCATCGTGATGACATGTAAAGTAATAGCGGGGCTATGATGTTGTGATACGAGTAAGACCATAGTTGGACTATGGCAATCAAGTAAACAACGTACTCAAACCCGTAAGACATTCTCTAGATTAATAAGCAATAGTAAGAGAAAGTAGATATTAATGTGAAACTTGGGTAAGTGAAATTACCGTTTGAAAGTATGAGTAATAGAAACGATTTTAGCATGATAAACGTGAACTCTCACTTGGGGCGAGTTGTGTGACTATGATGATGTTTCATTGATGATGAATATTAAATCATATGTATGTAGTCATGCAAGAGTTAGGCTAAGGGACTCTGTAATCTCACCCCCCTTACCACCGTTGAATTATGATGAGATGTTATAAGAGTTAAGTTGAGTAAGATTGCAATTGATTAATGCAATAATTATGCTAGCATAATTAAGAATGCTTTGCATCACACTGATACATGATACTCTACTAAATAGAGTAATTGTTGCTGAACATGAGGTTGAAGTCCTTGAGGACTATCATGAAGAGGCTATCATTGAGATATGATATTGATGAGGTCCCGAATAAGACCATGTCTGAAACATGGCCTCGGCACTGAATTGAGATCTCGTATAAGACCATATCCGGGATATGGCTTCGGTAATGAATATGAGAATCGTGTACGACCATATTCAGAATATGGCATCGATGCTTGATGTTGAAGTCTATATAAGACCTTATCCGGGATATGGCATTGGCATTTAGAGGTGACTCCATATAAGACCACCTCGAGAATGTGGCATTGGTTTCGTACCTACATGAATGACGATGAATATGCGTCTTTGATTATCCCTAGTGATCAATGGGACAGATAGATGAGTCTAGAGGTAGAAATGAGAATGGTACTAAAGTCATGTGAAAGAGTAAAAACATGTACTTATGAATGAATCACGAAGAGACGATTACGATATATGACACGGAACGTGTTATATAAGGGCAAGTATGAGTAAGTTGGCTAGAAGCCTATGGTTTGTGCATGGTTAGTTAATGCCATGGATGGGATTATAATGATCTCCTTTAGTATTATGTACTAATACATGTTTCCCGTTCAAGGATGATGTGGTCGTTCTTTTCATGAAATTGTGATTGTGTGAGAACGTTAACTGATAGAAAAAGTAGACTAAACAGTTATCGATTTAGTTAATTGAAATCAACATTCCTCTATCTCCTCGTAACCTTAATTGGGTACCTTGAGGAGGAAGTTGGTGATGAATCTAGTATAAGAAATGAAATCAGAAGTTTCACGTCGTATGATGAGTTTTCGAATAAGATGGATAGAGTTAATGAATTCGATCGAGATATCCATGCTATCGTGAGATATGACGATAGTAAAGGTTTTAGATTAGCATAACAACAGAAACTCAGATGAGAGTGTGCTTAAAATATGTTCTCAGTATGGAGAAAAGAGTAGATTATTGTATTGAGATATGATTCAAATTCTGTGTATACGTGAGTAGGGAGCATAATACAAGGGTATACTCATCGAAATGTTCAAATTGTGATAGTTGAGTTGAAAGCTATAGAAAGAACTGTTTATTTGAAAGTTCTAATACTGAGATCAGTCTAAATCGAGAGAAAGAGTTGTGAGTTGGTGATCGAGGCGATCACTTTTGTATCGTGTTGTGAGTTAGATATTATGTATTGATTCATGGGAAGATCGATGTGCATTTTTACGAATTTTAATAAGTGAGAGTATCTTATGCTCTGAGAAGATTTTGAAGATGAAATAGTGGAAACGGCTTGAGCTATTACAATGGTGGGTATAGTTATTGTGATACTACTCGGATAGTAGACATAGTACTGGATATGCGAATGAAAGATCCATGTTTAGTAATGTGAGTTAGTTACTTGGTTGGCTCTAGTTGGTAATATCCTAGTTTGAGTGAGGTTAATGACTATAGTGAGTCTTCGTTTTGAGCAGAAGAGTTCAGAAGTGTTATAATAAATGGTATTTTAAATAAGTTATCCATGTTGGATAAGATTTCTGTTGTTGATGCTTCCTCGAGATTGAAAGTGAATGATGTTGAGTCCAGAACTTATACAAGAGTTTTGGTATGAGATTTAGTAGTAACATATCTACTAATGCAAGAGTAAGGAAATGCAGTTATGTGCATAAATGTTTTGACGTAGAGTACATTTCACAATATGATCGAGTTATGGTCAAAAGTAGTTGACCACTAAAAGCTGAATTTCCAAAGCACACAAGACAAGACTACTACAGTCGGTAAATGCTTTAATAAGAGAGTGAGGTAAAACCTTATAGATTTCAAATTTGATGTGACAAAATTTCCAAGAAAGGGAAATGTCATTCGAATTGTAGTCAATCAACCAGTAAAGATTCGAATGATCATTTGGACATGTGCAGAGTTCCAAATTGGTAGATTACAGGGTATATGCCCAAAGAAAGAATAACCTAGGTCTCAAGTTACGTTTCGACCTTGTGTATCACAGCTTAAGAGTTATTGGCAAGAGAATTTGAGGATAAGTGGATTCGTGATTTTGAAGAGTAGATGGAAACATTTTAAAAATGTTGGTAGCAAATCCTCCTGATAAGATTTTCGGGGACGAAAATCTCTAAGGGGGAGAATTGTAACAGCCCGATTTAGGGTCTAGACAGAACAGTGTTCTCGAAAGCACTAATTCGAGGTTAGATAAAATTATTTTCATGATATGTTATGTGATATAACATGTTTATAAGGATGCATGAAAATTTTGGTGCCTTAATTTTAGCGATTTCTAGCTAAATTGTGAAAAAGGACTAAATCGCATAAAGTGCGAAAGTTCTATTTTATTGCTAAAGGTGCCAAATAGCTATGAAATATTAATTGAAGGTCTTTACAGGACAATTTGACCATCTAGGATGTGTTGGCCGGCCATGTAGACAAGGGGGACAAGAGCTTTTAATTTTGGTCAAAGTTGGTGGGTTAAATTGATGTTTTTTAATAAAATAAAGAAAGGAAAAAGATATCATCTTTCCTCTCTTCTTCTCCACCGAAAGTTTAAGCAAACAAGGGGTGTTTGAAAGCTCAAAATTTCAGCAAGCTTTACTCCACTCAAGTAAGTTATTTTGATGATCTTTCTTGATAAAAATTGCATTTTTGGAGTCCCCAAAGCTTAAGCTAGCTAATGGGAGGATTAATTTGTAACATGGTTGAAAGTATAGGGACTTACCATGAGAGAGTTCATGTTTTTTAAGGAGTTTTTATGGGAGAAAATGAATGATAGGATGATGAGAAACAACTTTTGTGAAAGGTGTTGTCACGAAAACACCTAATTGGGACTAAAATGCAAAAGTTGTAATTTGTTCATTAAGGCATGAAATAGATGGAATTGTGGATAGTTGTAAGAGGATTAAATGTTCAACTAGGCTTGCTTAATAAGAAATTGAGATGAAAATTTATTTACGAGCCTAGGGGCAAAATCATAATTTTGCCAAAGTGTAGGGGTAAAATAGTCATTTTTGCCTAAAGTGTAGATTATGGTGTATTATGATTTATAAATGATTAAATCAGTAAATTTCATTGTTCTAGATCAAAGAAAACGAGTTTCGGACCTAGAACGGATGAAAAGAGAAATGTGGGCAAAAAAGTCCCTTTTGGCCTTTTTGACATCGAGGTAAGTTCATGTGCAAATGTTGCAATTACATATGAGTTAATTTAATGTTCCAATATTATACGGAATGTATATTTACTCTATGAATGTATGAAATATCTTTGATGAGAGGTCAAAAGAATTGAATCTAAGAGTAATGGGAAATGTATGTAGAATGATATGATGATAGTTATGGCCTCGTGTAAGACCATATTGGAATATGGCCTCGATGTAAGAATTTGTATAAGACCATTTCAGGGACATGGCATCGACATGTTAAAATAAGTATGACCCTATTGGGGTATGAATTCTATGTGACATTATGTGTATGAGACTCGAGAGAGAGTTATTTAATAACTTGAGTGATTCAACGTATATGTTGAAAGAAAGAAAGTGGTTGTACCACGGAAAAAGCACAAGTGTGTGTGCTAGAATTAAATTGATATGAATTCAGTGTATGATGAACCCATAGTGGGTTATGTATATTCAATACACCTTAGTTGTATGAGATAGATTCATTAATGCATTGTGTGAATGCAAACGAGTATCGTAGAAAGTTAAGTAAGAATAGAAGTATGTGAGGATGTTCTCGAAGGAACATTTGCAATAGAGATATACCTGAGGATTATTATCCATGAATGTAAAATACCGGTGAGCTATGTGCGATATTACCTTATTGATGGTAATGATGGGCTATGTGCGATATCATAAATTATATTATTATCGGTGGGCTATGTGCGATACCACCCTATTAGAGATTCAATGGTGAGCTAAGTACGAAACCACCGTGATATTAGTAGCATGAGCGGCTTATTAAAAATGCTTGATGTGTTGTTTTACATGATCATGTGGTGATCAGTGTAGGAAGGTATGCTAATTGAACGAGTAAATGGCTTGTGACATGGTAAGAATGTGGTAAGAGATTGAATGAGTAAGTTTCAAGAATAGTTGAGCAAGTAACCATGAGTTTATGAGAGACACTCTTCATGATACTTTGTAATTATGTATATTCAATGAATATCAATATTTGGCACATTATGCAGATGAGCTTACTAAGCATTATTGCTTACTCCTTTACTTTTCTCATCTCTTATAGGTTATATTAACTAGCTCGGGTTGGAGACCGCCGAAGATGTTTTCACACTATCCTGCAGACTCTTGGTTTTAGGTATCAAGTCCTTAGAAGTCATGGCATGTATAGGGCTAGTACTTGAGGTTGATTAAGTCATTGATAATGTGCCAAATTGTATTGGCCTAAGAGAATCTAAGTTGGTTGTATTTGTATTGGGAGTAGTTCTCCCTAGTGTATGGGATAAAGACTTTATCTCTTTAATGATTGAATGTGTTAATTCATGTGTTTTAATTGATGATTTGAGAATGTTTTGAAGTAGTATATGAATGTATGCAAACGGGAGTGGTAAAAGGCTTGGTAAGATAGCCTCAAAGTGCCCACACGGATAGACACACGGGCGTGTATCTAGGTCGTGTGTCTCCTGCACCTTAGTATCTTAAGTTAGATTAGACCAGGGGCTGGTCACACGGCCATTTGTTCAGGCCGTGTGATACACACGGTTGGCACATGGGCGTCTGCCAAGGCCGTGTGAAGTCTGCACTTGACGCTCAGAAATTCAATTGTCATACGGTGGACTTTGCAGGCGTGTGTGTGACGCACGTGTGGATAAGTCGAGAATGCTAAGGTTTGGCACACGGGCCAGGGCCACGGACGTGTCCAGGCCGTGTGGATTTAGTTAGTGTCGACCACGGGTGGAAGGCACGGGCATGTCTTAAGGGCACAGGGGCATGTCCCTATACCAACACGGGCGTGTGGCCCCTGTTTTAAAGAAAAGTTTCTTTTGGCTTGTAAAAGTTTCCGGACGCAAGTTTAAGGCCTCGTAGGCCCACGATATGAATGATTTAACTAAGGAAGAGAAAATTTTTAATTCGGTACAAAATTTTGTAGCCCGTAAGTAAATGTTTAAGGAAGTTCAAGCATAGTAATGTCTCGTATCCGGTTTTAGCCTCGGAATCGGGTATGGGGTGTTACATGCTCATCGAATTTGTGGCACTGAAACCACTGTTTCCAACACCACTGAAAAATAGGTTGTTACAAGGTAGATCGAGTGAAATCGATTAATAAGGGTTGAAGCAAATCAAACCTAGAATCTAAGGTATGGGATTGATACTATTTGTTTGTGTGACATCAATACTTTATTGTTAACAAAATAATTATATTAAATTATGAATACACTAAATATTTATATAGAGATGTATAACTCTTCAAGATAGATACCAAGTAAGTGTGGATCTATGAAATACATGACAAATGATATGTAACACCCCTCACCCGTATTCAACACCGGAATAGGGTTACGGAGCATTATCGGACATATCATACAATTACACATACATTTCACATACAATTCCAAATTTCATATAATTATCAATCAACAACATTCATATTATCCCCAAAACGAGCGTACGAGGCCCAAAACATGCAATCAGAGTGGTTCGGGACTAAACCGATAAATTTAGAAACTTCTCGAACACTTAGAAAATTTTTCCAAAAATAGGGGACACACGCCCGTGTCATAGGCCGTGTAGACATTCTAAATGGGTGCACATGGCCGTGTCCCAGCTCGTGTGTAACCCCATGTAACTCTCTGGCTTGGTTCACATGGCCAACACACACGCCCGTGTGACTAGCCCGTGTGCCCTAAAAAATGGCCATACATGCTCGTGTACTAGGCTGTGTGCTAGGCCGTGCCAAATTTGTAGGGTATACTAACTTATGCCACACGGCCAAGTTACACGCCCGTGTGTGAGGCCATGTGAAGCATACTGACTTGGTTTCTATTTCAACACCAGGGGACACACAACCGTGCAACATAACCGTGTGTCACACACGGCTGAGACACACGCTCGTGTCTCTGCCTGTGTAGACAAAAAAAGGCTATTTACCAAGCCATTTTTCCACCCAAACTTGCATACGCCTACACTACAACAATTGGCACCAAAGCAAAGCATAAATAGTCATTCATACATCCTAAACCAAGCATCATTTATACCATTTCAAAACTAACAAAAACCAAACTTATTAATACAACAATGTACCATTCAATTCATATCAAATCTCCTAATCTCAAACATCAATATGATCACTTTCAAATTTGCATCATCTAGCTTAATCTCTTAACATACCAAATCCAATACTCAACCATTTACTACCCCTAATGGCCAAATATCAACAAGCATAACATGTTCATCTTTATTCACATAACCAAGCCATATGCACATAGATATATATATATAACCACATCAACCAAAATAAGCCAACTCTCATGGCTATATACAAACCAAAACATTTAACATTTACAAGCCATTTCAAATGACCAAAAGCATTATCAAGTCATAACCAAAATAACCATAATCCTATATATGCCATATAATCCAAAACATAAACTAAAAATCACCCAAGTGATAGTAGGATAGTGTGACGAAGTCTCCGACGATCCCCGAATCCTAGCTAGCTTTGAAATCACTATAAAACACGGTAGAATAAACAAAGTAAGCTTTATAGCTTAGTAAGCTCGTATGAAATAAACTCAATCTATTCAAAAATGCACAATTCAACAAATTGATTATATCAACATGTAACTCATATTAACTAACAAACCTTTCACATATTCAATCATAAGATTAAACGTGTCTTTCATAAGTTTCTTCGATTTAAAGCTTATACGGTTCATGTACATACCTGTACCATCTTGTATCAATCTCATATTCAACCACATCTTTCATTTACCCGTTGAACCATTTGGAATACTATCGGATACTCGGGAAACTCGCACCGAATTGCCACATACATAGTCAATGCTATCTCAATCTCATATCACATATATGCTCACTCTCGAGTTATCAACAGGTGTAACGCCCCAAAATTTTAATTTTTGATTTCGTGTATGTGTGACACACAATGTCTATCTGCTTCAGTGGTTATTATTCTGGGTGTGTGTGAGAGGTCCCAAGTTCAAGCCTTACTTGGGCAAATTTTGGTATTTTTTATAAATAAAGCCTTAACCTTGTGCAAAGGGCTTAAGTTTAATTGTTGGTAAGTTTATATCGGAATGGGCCTGCTGGTCTGGTGGTTAAGTGGAGTGTTGGAGTGTTGGAGGTCCTGAGTTCAAATCTCTGTGATGGCGTGAAGATAGTATTTTTGCTCCAATTTCGGCTAAGAGTTGTGTTGGGGCAAAATTCTGAGTAGTTGTGTTTTAGTAGGTTAATAGGGTGTGATTTTAGGAGATAATTGGGGAGAGGTTATCAGAAAATAATTTGATTATCTTTTTGTTGCAAAAAAAAGAGTAGAGTTTCGGTTTTCTCTCCAATTCCCCAAACTTTTTCTGACGTTTTCTTCTTCTTCTTTTTCCTTCATCTACCGATTCTTTTCCCTAGTTGCTGCCAAAATTTCCATTATTTTTTTCCCATTCCGTTTCTTTATTTTTTTCCAATTGATTCGGTTGTTCATCGTTGGTTGCGCGTGTTCGGTAAGTAACAGTTTTGTCTATTGTTAATCGTTCTTGGTTAATCTTTAAAAGGGGGATTCCTTTTTGGTGTTTAGGAGTTAATCAGGGGCTGGTGGTTTTGTATCGACGCTGTGATTGTGCGAAGTCGTAGTTACTCAAGCGAGGTAAGGGTTTTGCTAGGTTTTTAGTCGAGTTCCTTCCTAAATTCGATGATTAAAAACAAATTAAGTGATTAATCTGGAGATATGTTGGTCGATTTTTAGGTTCTGGAGGCTTAGGAGTGCTTACATATCAGAAAAGATACCAGGTCTGTACTTGAAACGCAGAAAACGGGATTCGGCGAAAAGCTAAAATTGCTTGCTTTCGTGATATAAGAGAAATAAGATAAAATGATGCGAAAAATTGTAGAGAAAGAAAATAAGGGTGTTATAAACTTGGAAATCAACATTTTGCACTAAAATAGTTTTGGATAGCAGCAGTAGTCTAACTTAGAAAAATCATCAAAAATAGTGGGAATTGAGTTAGAGGTTGAATAAAATATGAAATTAAATTTTATTGAGTCTCATTTTTCATGGAAGAAACAGTGTAAGCAATGGAATTGTAAATCATGAGATATAATAAATTTTGTGAGACAAGATTAGAATGATTTTGGGTTCCCCTATTCTAACTTAGGAAAATCATCAAAAATTGTAAAAAAATAATTAGGGGCTTAAATTTATATGTTTAAATCCTTAATGAGTCTATTTTCAATAGAAACAAATTGAAACATCATCTAAATTCCTTACTAAGAGATAAATAATTTTTAGTAAGAAAAGGATGAAGCTGTCAAACAGTAGAATAGGGATAACTTTAAAGATTTTACTGTACTTATTTGATAAACTATAAATTCTAAAAATTTTATGGTAGAAAGGTATTTGAGTCTAGTTTCAAAAACACCAAGCGAATCTTAAATTGGAATTTTGTAGCTCAAGATATAAATAATTTAGTGATAATGGCTCAAGTAGACAGCTTTGAATGAACATATAAGTAAATAGTGAAAACATATATGAGTATTGAGCTAGCATGGGTTACTCTAAAAATGGATCACACGGCCAAGGCCAATTTGGGCCGAGTGGGCCACATGGGCATGTGGGCCCATACAGGAATATCACATGGGCGTGTGGGCCCATTTTTAGAGAAATGTTTTAAGGTTGCACGGGTCGCCCAAGTCGACTGTGAACCTACTGTAGGGTCGGTAAGCGCTACTTAGACCCCTAAATGTGTGAAATTGACTGAATCATATATGTATTGGGCATGTTAATATCTGAACTGAATATATGTACTGAATTTGCATAATAGCATGTCATCCATTGTGTGTTTCATTGCATTGGGTTGGGGGTTGTTATTCGGAGGAAGTGTACTGAAAGGCTTTAAGCCTAATTTACTAGCAGCTCATCTGCAAACTACTGTATTGTGCAGCATTCGGTACTACTTGGAGTGTAGGGATGGGTGGGTTGATTATATCCCCACATGGAGTGTAGGGTTGGACGGAGATGGTGTGTAGAGGCTGGTTGGGTAGGATTTTGCTCTTTGCATAATCTATTATTTGCATCGTCTCATCGTGATGGGCTAAGGCCATGCGTATTTTTGACATATCTTGAGATGGGCTAAGGCCCAAAAGCATCCTGAGAAACTAAAAAGGGCTTAGGCCCAAGACTGCATTCAAGCGTAATCGTGAATATCTGATTGTTTGTTTGTTTTGTAACACCCTTTACAGGTTCTCCGCGGGAGGCAGGGCAGCGAGGCGCATCGAACTCAAACCGCTTAATCGCCACTTAGGCTCAACGTCATTACTCGATATAACCTCATTCTCGACTTACGAGGCCTCACTCATACACACGAGGGCTCGAGACTAATCAGAACTTTTACGATCCTTAAAATTTTCTCTTTTATACAGGTCTCACACGCGCTTGGGTGCAAGATTAGTCACGCCCGTGCATGGACACACACGCCCATGTTCCCTATCCGTGCTAAAAACTCGAGCATTCTGCCCATTGCCCCACGGCCATGGCACGCCCATGCTCCCCAACCATGGTGAACACTGACTTCCCTCGCACGGCCTAGAGTCTAGACACACGCCCGTGTGGCTAGCCTGTGGCCAACACTGATGAATCCCACACGCCCAAGGCACACGCCCGTGTGACTAGTCTGTGGTCTATTTTATTTTCAAATATTAACATGCAGGGGATGCACGGCCACAGAACACGCCCGTGGGCTGACCGTGTGTCACACATGGTCTAGACACACGCCCGTGTGTCTACCCACATTGTCAAGAACAAGACTAAGTGTCAAGTTCTTTTCACCCTTCTAACATACACAACATATACTCATCTAACACCATCATAATCAACTCAAATTGAAGTGCATTCTCACATAGAAAACTACATGTTTCTTTCATATAATGTAATAGCCAACAACCATGGCATTATACAAAATAAGCTATCCATCTATAGGCCAACACATCTTAGCCATTTACAACAAAATTTACTAACTTATCTAGCCCCTATACATGCCATATACAAAACATTAAGTTTCATGTACCAAAGTGTCTTTGATATGTGGGCTATCTTCGATGATCCTCCTATCTCGGTTCAACGCTTTTAATCTATAAGACAAGGGAAAAGAAAGAGAGTAAGCTTTGAGCTTAGTAAGTTTACACATAAACAATTAAGCATCATAGTATAAGCCCAACCACAATTAGCATTATACCAACATATAATATACAACTATGCTTACTCTTTCTATCCCTTACCATATTACCAACACATCATGAGTCACATGCTCATAATTATTGAAATGCACCCCTGCATTCAATATCACATTTACACAATATACAACATGTCATTATTGCTCAATAATGCATCCACATAGCTAACTCACATAGCTAATCCACACTGACTAATCCACATATCTTATCCACATGGCTATTACTGGATAGCTAATATACACAATTAATCCACACGATCAATATCTCGGTGGTTTCGCACTTAGCACACCACAATCAATTTATAAGGTGGTATCGCACTTAGCCTACCACAAAGGTAATCATCGTGATCTCGTACATAGCCACTAAATGATATACCTAACGATAGCATCGCACATAGCCAGCTCATCGTCAATATGCATTTGGATGGTATCGCACTTAGCCCACCATCTAGCATTATCACAACACATGCACAAGTCTATTTACCCAATTATTCATCCATTCACATCTATATTGCATTCATTCTACTAGAACCACATAGGTTCCCAATCATTCTCATTCATGCTACACCCTAGCTAGCATTTACAAATTGTAAGTATGAATGCATTGTTTATGCATAGACTTACCTCGATACTCAAAAGTATTGAAATGTGAAATTTAGTCCACCACCTTACTTTTGCCTCGGTTTTGATCCAGGCTTCGTCTTTCTTGATCTATAATGAATAAATCAGCTTATTCAATACACACATTGACTAAATTGACCCACATCTCATACTTTAGCAAAATTACTATTTTGCCCCTAAACTTTCTCATATTTACACTTGAGTCCCAAAGGCTCGTAAAGTGATTTTTATTCAACTTTCTACTCTTTCATGCTTAGCCGAACCACTTACTCAACTAAAGCATTCATCAAATCTCACTAAATCACCCATGTATGACCAAACTTAAGATTTTCACAACTAAGTCCCTACATGCATTTTCATGGAAAATCACTTAGCAAAAGATGTTTCTACTACATCAAGCTTTCATATTCTTCCATAAAATATCAAAATACATGCATGTCATACATATGTACATATTTTAACATCCATAATAGCTCACCAAATAGCTATAAATAGCTTACTCATGCTATCGGGACTTCAAAAATACGAAGAATATCAAAAACCGGGCTTAGGAGCACTTACTAGCAAGCTTGAAAAATTGAAAGAACCCTAACAATGGCTTCTCAAATTTTCGGCAGCTATGGGAAGAAGATGAATGAATTTCTATCATCTTTTCACCTATTTTAATCACTTAATTGATAAATGACCAAAATGCCCTTTTTGATAAACTTTCAATTTTAACTCATCCACGCCCATTTTTGTCTAAAAATTAGAATTTGGATAAATTGCTATTTAAGGACCTGTAATTAATAATCTAAAGCTATTTCACACATATAGCTTCTAGAAACACACATTTTGCAACTTTTGCAATTTACTCCTTTTGGACAATTCAACCACAATTTCACAAAATTGCTTCATGAAACTTTCATACTAGCATGCATACATATTATAAGCCTCAAAAACTCATTCATGACCCTCGGATTTATGGTCTCGAACCACTATTCCGACTAGGCCCTAAACTGGGATGTTACAGTTTCTGCGAGATTACACACTGAATTTACACAAACTCACCTTTTTTGTTTAATGTGCACAGGTAATCCCCAGACTTACACGGATCGGCGCGACGGAGGACTCAGCGGTGACCACCGTAATTTTTGGACTTCATGGTTTTCAATTTACGATTTATGATTAGATTATTATTGATTATTAATTTAAGGACCCTTTGGGACTTTGGTTTTAAATTTGGGTTATTATTTATTTATTTTACTTTATGGATTTATACCTGCTGGTCGTAGGAAATTTGGTTTTCAAAAAGTTAAAGTAATTTCTAAGCGCATGATCACCTAGACTGTTTTATTAAAGCTTCCGCAACGAGGGATGTTTCAAAACAAATGTTTTAAATGAATAAAAATGACTTCCTAAGTTCTAACAAAGGTTTACTAAAGAGAATAACATGGAATGTTTTCATCGTAACAACGAGGTTTCAAAAACACTATCGTGTGACATTGCCAAATACGGCCATAACGTCTAGGTCGGGTTTGGGGTGTTACAATGGGCCTGCTCACACAAGCTGTCAGTCAAGACGTAGCTACGCGGTGCTGCTCACACAAGCTGTCAAGTAACCGCAACACATGCCTGTATACTCAGCCACCGGTAGGACGTACAGGACCAGCACCCGGACCACATAATCACAATAACCCCTAATGACATGTCGTTCGTATCCTAATCTATTCCTAAGGTTCAACCGGGATTTCCAATACCGAATCATCGTCGAATCATTGTCAAACATTTCTGTAGTCTCGTATTCACAGTTTATGCAATATCAAAGTATTTAAAATACATTTATAATGAAACTTATTACATACGAACTTACCACGAATGTAAAAATGGCGAAATAGGTCGATTAGTCAAGTACTTTGTTTTTCCCCTGATCTAGATCCAAATTTCACTTTTCTTGATCTATATGTAATCAAAATTAACTTATTTAATTATCTCTCTATTCAATTTAGTCCAAAATTCACATTAAGGCACTTTTACACATTTGCCCCTAATGTTTCATATTTTTACAATTTAGTCATTATTTCATAAAATCACAATTTCACGCAATTTAATACCAACCCATGCTACCCAAATTTTCCTAGTACTCATACAGCCCATAATTTTTTTTTTATTTCACATTTTGACCATAAATTTTTAACATTTCTCAATTTAATCCATAATTGAGCATTTTAATAAAAATCACTTAACAAAACTTGTATAACTTTCACCAAACTTTCATTTTCAACCATCAAAGACTAAAATATATGCTTATTCATCAATGGCAACATCCTAAATCTTTAATAGTTTTGCAAAATAGTCCCTGGGCTAGCTAGACTAAGCTGCAACGATCTCAAAAACATAGAAATCATAAAAAATGGATCAAAAACACATACCTAATTGATGGAAATAAGAGTGCCGAACCTTAGCCCTATTTTTCTCAAGAAAATCGGTTGGTTTTTTTCTTTTTAAGAAGATGAACACAATTAAAACATTTTGTTTTATTTAACTTTCATTTATTTACTAAATTACTTAATTAACCTTATTATTAATTCAAAAGTTCAATAAAGCCAAGCCATTATCATCCACTATCTACTTAATGGCCTAATTACCATTTAAGGACCTTTACTTTAAATTTCTATAGCCATTAAACACCTTTAGCTAATAGAACACAAGTTTTACACTTTACGCGATTTAGTCCTTTTTATCAAATTGACTAATCAAACGATAAAAATTCTTAACGAAATTTTCACACAAACATATTATCATGCTGTAGACCTTGATTTAATAATAAAATAAATATTTTAACTTTGGATTTGTTGTCCTGAAACCACTGTTCTGATTTGACCAAAAATAAGTTGTTGCAACTCTCCCCCTTAGGGATTTTCGTCCCCGAAAATCTTATCAGCAAAAAGGTTAGGGTATTGTTTTCTCATAGCTTCCTCAGGTTCCCACATGGCTTCTTCGACGCCGTGTCATTGCCACAAAACTTTCACCAAAGCTATGCGATTATTTCTCAACTCTTTAACTTCTCGAGCTAAAATTCTGATCGGTTCTTCGTTATACGTCATATCAGGTTGAATCTCAATATCTATCAGAGAAATTACGTGTGATGGATCTGATCTATAACGGTGCAGCATCGACACATGAAACACATTGTGGATCTTTTCTAATTCTGATGGTAAAGCTAACTAATATGCTACTGGCCCTATTCGTTCAATAATCTCATACGGTCCGATGAATCGCAGACTCAATTTGCCTTTACGACTAAATTGAGGAATTTTCCTCCACGGAGATTCTTTCAGAAATACTTTGTCACCAATCTAAAATTTAATGTCTTTTTGTTTCAAATCCGCGTAAGATTTTTGTCGATCTGAAGCTGCTTTCAAATTGTCGCAAATTATTTTCACTTTTTCTTTGGTCTCTTAAATCAAATCAACCCCGTGAATCTTTTTCTCACTAAGCTCGGTCCAATACAATGGAGTTCGGCATTTGCGACCATAAAAAGCTTCATATGGTGTAATATTTATACTCGATTGAAAGTTGTTATTATATTCGAATTCAACCAACGACAAATATTTCTCCCAATTTCCTTCAAACTCTAAAACAAAATAACGAAGCAGATCTTCGAGAATTTGAATTACTCTCTCAAATAAACCGTCAGTTTGCAGATGAAATGCTATACTAAAATTCAACCTCATACCTAGAGCTTCTTGCAATTTCTTTCAAAATCGTGATGTAAACCTCGGATCTATATCTGAAATAATCGAAACTGGCATCCCGTGCAATCTAACGATTTCAGAGATGTGCAATTCTGCCAATTTATCAAGTGAATAATATGTACGTACCAGAATGAAGTGTGCTAATTTCGTCAGTCAATCAACTACAATCCAAATATCATCTTTCTTCTTCGGAGACAGGGGCAAACCTGATACGAAATCCATCGTAACTGTAACGCCCCAAAAATCCCGAAACTCTAATTTCTGTGCACTGAAGTTGGTATGTATGAGTAGCACCTAGAATATTAATTTTAAGTTATTTGAAGTCTTTGGGATAGGGCAGACCATAGGGAAAATTTTAATTTTTGCCTTAGTGGAACTCTAGTCTCGTGTATTAGGCCTCTTAAGCAAATTAAGGGGAAAATAGGACACAATTGGGCCTGTGGTCCAGTGGCAAGTTGGCGTCACTTGGGGAGATATAAGGTGGCGTGGTTGTCAGGAGAAGAGGTCCATGGTTCGAGTAGTGGCAAGGTATTTTGTGGAGTGTTTATTTTGCAGAGTGGACGGCCAGAGTTGTGTTGAATTTGAACTCTTATGTTGGAGAGTTTGAGTGGGTCTTGTGAGATGATAGTGGAGGAAATTTCAGATGAGATGGAAGAGTTATCAGGGAGAAAAGTTAGGAGATGAGGAGTGTGAAGAGGTGGTGCCGAATGAGACTTTGGGGGAAGGTATTTTCGGCTTGTGGCTATAAAAGGGAGTGCCGAACCCTTTTGAAAGGTTCTTTGAGTTTCTATTATTTTATTTTCTTCTTTCTCCCCCTCAATCGGTTTCTCCCATTACCGAATTCACCTATTGCCGAAATCTCCTATTGCCGAAATCATCTATTGCCGGAATCTCCCATTACCGAAATCTCTCATTGCCGAATTCACCTAAAGCTGAATTCTTCATTTCCAAAAATTACCATCATCTTCTCTTGCCAATATCCCTATTTGTGCCGACTCCTTGTTATTTTTCCTCCATCACAAATTAGTTGTTATCTACTCTTAGTCAAGTTTAAAAGTCAGATCTTGTTCAGTAGCTATCAAGGCCGCATGATTAGAGGAGGGTTTCGGTAAGTACTCATTCAACTTCTTTAGTGCGTTTTGTTAATAGCTGAAGGCCTATGTAACTTCTCCTTATCGTTAACCTTGTATTAACAAGGTTAGGGTTCAAAGATAGCAAGGGTGGTAAGGATCGTTAGCAAAGTGGTAAGTGTTCTCGTCTAAGTTATGGATTAGTGGATGGCCGAATGTAAGTATGGCATATAGAGGTGACTAATATGGAATATGAGTCACTTGATTTTGATGATATATGTTTCGGTGCAGATCTAGGGGATATTTGCAAATAGTAGCTAAGGATATGCTACTAGAACTGGTGGCACATGGTTCATGATTAAGGGGTTTACAACACGCATTATTACCAGGTGTGTACAAACACTACACACACACGATGGCGGCAACGCTGAAAAGCCTAAAAGCCGAAAGTCGCTAAATGGGCCTACCGAGCTCGTGAGCCCAAGTCGACAAAGATTGATATGTGAACTTGGAAAACGAATTGACATGAATGGGTGTATGATTTGATTATGATTTGGCCTAATGGGCTATGTACACCTGATTGGGCCTAATGGGCTTAATGGGCCTTATGGGATTTTAGAAATGTATGCTAGGGTTTAATGGACTCTAGGCCTAGCTCTGATAAATTCTTAAAATTGCATAAGATTTAATTTATTAATCAAACATGTCCATGGACAAGTCGATTAGTTAGAGTGTGGTAACCGACAAATGCATGTTTAGGATTGGATCGTGGGAGAGCTTGGTACTTAAGCGGTCCTAGTGACCCACCTCCTCTTCTCTGAGATCCTACTTGGTGCATAGAGTTTGTTCACTTTAACCGCGAGGACTTATTAATGGGCCAAAGTTTACAACTAAAACCCGAGGTGAAAAAAATTACGGAAATACCCCTGTAGGGTAGAAATTACAAAAATACCCCTGTAAGGTACAATTACAAAAATACCCCTGTAGGGTAGATTTACTAAAATACCCCTGGGTAGTGAAATGACTAAAATACCCCTAGGTGCTTAATGTGCTTAATGTGTATGTTGCATTCATGAGATATATGTTCCACTTGGGTGGGTTTGATGATACGGAGGAAGATATGTGAGGATTGCATAGTCGCTTGAAGATCGTGGATCCATCGGTGGCTTTAAGCCCATTATATGCTTAGCAGCTTTGCTGCAACGTTGAGTAGTGCCGCTGTTGGTGCTACCTTTGGAGTGTAAGGCTGGGTGGGTTGATATTTATATCCCCACAGGAGTGTAAGGTTGGTACGGGTGGAGTGCAGGGTTGGATTTGGGATGGGTGCATTGCATTCATGTGATATTGATATGATATATGGTCATTATGGGCTAAGGCCCAAGACAGTCGAATTTGATAAGGCTTAGGCCCAACGTGATAATTGTGATAATTGCATGTTGATTGGATTACCAAGGGTTGTACACACTGAGTTTTGAAACTCAAACCCTTTAATTAAATGTTTCAGGTGATTCTCATTAGACCGTTCGACATGGAAGAGGACTCGAGGATGGCCACACTTCAAGCTACTTTGAAGTTTTTCTTTATTTGTTTTGAATAACTCTATTTTAATTAATTTATTTTCATTGGGATGTAATAAGGTCAGGTACCTCCAATTTGATTTTACATTTGGGTTTTGATTATTGCTACAACTGTTCATTTATTAAACTTTAATAAATTTCTAAAGTTTAAACATGATTTTTTTGAAATAACTATAACATATGGACGTTTTTCTTTAAACATGGGCTTTTATCATAACTTAAGAGGTTATATAGATTTTGGGTTTCTAAATCCTAAACTTAAGTTTTTAACTAAGCAAAGTCATTTTGGAATTATCCCTTTGATGTGACATCACCAGATTCAGCCATAACGTCTACGCTGAGTTTGGGGGTGCTACATTTAGTGGTATCAGAGCCCGGTTGTAAAACTTGGCTGTGAAATGGCCCTTAGATTTTAGGTTTTTAAAACAAGTAGATTAAAATGTTTTTGCAGGATTCTTGAAGTGTGGTTCACCGAGCCCTCGACGTCGAGCCAAGTAAGTTTTTTTTCCTGTTATTATACTGGATTAAACTGTTGAACTGTATTTAGATATTGGGCTACTGTAAATAATAGGTTCTTAGAGACTAAAGCCGTAGGAAACTTAAGCCTATAGTGGGTTTACGACGACAGAACAACTCTTAAATTGTTACTTGCATAAGACATGTGTTTTAAACAGTGGAACTATGAACTAATTTCATAAAAATTCTAATCCATAAATACGCACGCAACGATGAGCGCTAGAAGAGGTGCAAGAGGCCGCGGCAGAGGCCGTGGAATTGTTAGGGCTGGGTCATCGGCGTCGGGCCATATGCAAAACATTGGAGTAGAGGAGGCTCCGGCCTCACCAGTAGCTGAAATGGGACTATATGATCGGGCTGCCCTACAGAAGTTGCAGTATCGCAGGTCATGTTAAGGATTTTAGAAAGGGTCGTTGGGCCCAATAATGGTACGGGAAATCGTTGGTCGATCGCGGAGTGACTCTGAGCTAATGGGGCAAAGATTTTCAAAGGAGTAGTTGAGGTGGCCCCGAATGTGGCGGAGTACTGGTTGGAAGCTACGGAAAGAATAAGGGACGACCTGGATTGCACGGCGAAACAAAAGTTGAAAGGGGCGATATCCTTACTTAGGGAGGAAGCTTATCAGTGGTGGTTGATCGTAAAGGAGGACAACCAACCGGAGCAGATCACCTGGGAGTTCTTCAAGTCGACATTCTAGGGGAAATACATAGGAGCGGGCTATGTGGATGCCCGAAGGAAGGAGTTTTTGAGTCTGAATCAGGGAGATAAGTCGGTAGCAGAGTATGAGACTGAGTTTCTGTGCCTTAGTTGGTATGCCAAAGGAATAGTTGCAATAGAGTATGAGAGATGCGTACGGTTCGAGGATGGGTTAAGAGACAACCTTAGGGTATTCATAGCTCCACAGAGGGAGTGGGACTTTGCGATCTTGGTGGAGAAAGCAAAAATAGCAGAGGAAGTAAAGTACACAGGGTGCCTCAATCGAGAGAATGAGAAGGGCAAGAACAAATGGAACGTGGAAGCTGTGGGGGCTGGACAGAGGCCTACGAGGAGGGCCAGAGTGAATGGGCCGATTAGATTTGAGCTCTCCTGTTCTTCTTGCTTTTATCTAGGGATACCACCTTGTGCTATGTGTGGAAAAAGGTATACGGGCGAATGTTGGAGGAGAATAGGAGCTTGTTTGAGATGCGAATCTATGGAACATAGGATTAGAGAGTGCCCAGACCAGGAGCGAGCCGATGGCAGAGGTACTTTTCAGCCATTGAGGGATGGTCAACAACCACCAAGGGGCTGTGGTCAAGCTAGAGGCGGCAATGGAACAGGACGAGGACGTGGAGCACCGAGCAGAGGTTCAGGATAGGCAGAGGCGAGGCAGCCAGCTTTAGTCTATGCTGCTCGTCGCAGAGAGGAATAAGATGCACCAGATGTGATAACGGGTACGTTATTTATTCGTGAGCTACCTTATATTGCGCTAATTGATGTGGGGTCAAGACATTCGTACATTGCATGCAATAAGATTGAAACTGTGGGAAATGAGTTTGAAACCCTTGCGAATGAAATAACTGTGTTATGTCCTTTAGGGCAGTCGGTGAAAGTTAGTAAGTTGTTTAGGAATTTACCATTGGTAGTTCAACGAGTTACTTTCTTAGCGGACTTGATGGAATTGCCTTTTGGTGAGTTCGACCTCATCTTAGGCATGGATTGGTTAACGAGGCACCAGGCAACTTTAGATTGTGCTGTGAAGCAGATGGTGTTTAGAACTGTGGAAGGTGAGGAAGTAGTAGTGATCGGGGAACGACGAGATTACTTGTCGAACGTGACTTCGGCTATAAGGACAGAGAAGTTGGTGAGGAAGGGATGTGAAGCTTACTTAGCCTATATTAGTGATATGGAATCTAAGAGTTTGACTGTTAAGGATTTGAGAACGAGAAAAGAATTCACGATGTTTTTAGGAAGGAATTGCAGGTTACCTCCTAGTAGAGAGGTGGAGTTTGGAATAGAATTGTTACCGGGTACGGCTCCATTGTCCATCGCACCTTATAGGATGGCACCGAAGGAGCTGGTAGAGTTGAAGGCCCAGATTCATGAGTTATTGGACCACGGATTTATTAGACCAAGTGTGTCTCCATGGAGAGCACCGGTATTATTCGTGAAGAAGAAGGATGGGTCTATGAGGATGTGCATCAATTATCAGCAGTTAAAAAAGTTAACCATTAAGCATAAGTACCCTCTGCCTAGGATAGATGACCTTTTTGATCAACTTAGGGGAGCCTCAGTTTTCTCGAAGATTGACTTGCGTTCAAGGTACCATCAACTGAGGGTTAAGGAAGCCGATGTGTATAAGACAGCTTTCAAAACTCGTTATGGACATTACGAGTTTTTGGTAACGCCTTCTGCGCTAACGAACGTACCTGCTGCTTTTATGGATCTTATGAACCGAGTTTTTCAACCGTATCTAGACCAGTTCGTAGTAGTTTTCATAGATGACATCTTAGTATACTCGAGAACGGAGGATGATCATGATGCACACTTAAGGATTGTGTTGCAGATTCTAAGGGAGAAGCAACTTTATGCTAAGTTTAGCAATTACGAATTCTGGCTTAAGGAAGTCACTTTCTTAAGGCATGTGGTCTCAGCTGAGGGGATTAGAGTTGATCCTCGGAAGGTGGAAGTGGTGTTGGATTGGAAACGACCGAAGACGGTGTCAGAAATTCAGAGTTTTCTAGGCCTGGCAGGGTACTATAGGCGGTTTGTGGAAGGATTCTTCCTAATCGCAGCACCCTTGACCAAGCTGCTACGGAAAGGGGTGTCATTTGTGTGGACTGATAAATAGCAAGAAAGCTTTGAGAATCTTAAGAAGGTTTTAACAGTGGCTCCTGTTTTGATTTAGTCGGAGCCCGAGAAGGAGTTTACGATTTTTAGTGATGCGTCACACGTGGGCTTGGGCTGTGTTTTGATGCAGGAAGGGAAGGTGGTTGCATATGCGTCACGCCAGCTTAAGGCTCACGAGGGGAATTACCCAACCCACAATTTAGAGTTGGCAGTAGTGGTTTTCGCACTTAAGATATGGAGGCATCATTTATATGGAGAGAAGTGCACCATCTATACGGATCACAAGAGTCTGAAGTACCTCTTAACTCAGAAGGAGTTGAACTTGAGGTAGCGTAGGTGGATTGAGCTGTTAAAGGATTATGATTGCACGATCGAATATCACCCAGGCAAAGAAAATGTGGTGGCTGATGCGCTAAGCCATAGGGCTATGTTGGACTTGAGGGCGATGTTTGCTCGGTTGAGTTTGTATCATGATGGGAGTTTGCTAGCCGAGTTGCAAGTGAAGCCACTGTGGGTTGAGCAGATTAAAGCCAAGCAATCGTTGGATGAAACTTTGGGTTCGCAATTCAAGCAAACTGAGAAAGGGGAAACGACGGATTTTGGGTTAAATAGTGACGGGTTGTTGTGTTTCTGTGGTGGAATTTGTGTGCCAAGGGATGAAGAGCTAAGGAAGTCTATACTTCGGGAAGCGCATAGTAGTTCCTATGCTATGCACCCCGGAGGTACCAAGATGTATCGAGATTTACGAGAGCTTTATTGGTGGCCGAGATTGAAACGCGAGGTTACGGAGTTTGTGGGCAAATGTTTGGTATGTCAGCAAGTAAAAGCGAAACATCAACTGCCATCAGGTTATTGCAGCCGGTTAAGATTCCACTATGGAAGTGGGAGCGAGTTACTATGGATTTCATTAGTGGGCTACCCTTGACGCCTACTAAGAAGGACTCTGTGTGGGTCATTGTGGATTGGTTAACTAAGTCTGCCCATTTTATACCAGTCCGCACCGACTACTCATTACAGAAGCTGGCAAGGTTGTATGTGGCAGAGATTGTGAGGTTGCATAGGGTTCCGGTCTCTATTATATCGGATAGAGATCCTCGTTTTACGTCTCACTTTTGGAAGAATATGCATGAAGTGTTGGGTACGAGGTTGGGTTTTAGTACAGTATTTCACCCTCAGACTGATGGTTAGTCGGAGAGGGTAATTCAAGTTTTGGAGGATATGCTGAGAGGGTGTGTAATTGAGTTCCGAGGTAGCTAGGAGGATTACTTGCCGTTGGCTGAATTTGCTTATAACAATAGTTATCAGGAAAGTATTGGAATGGCACCATATGAAGCACTATATGGGCGAAGATGTCGAACTCCGACTTGTTGGACTGAGTTGGGTGAGCGACGAGTATTGGGTCGAAGTTGGTAGCAGACACAGAAGATAAGGTAAAGTTGATTAGGGATCGGTTGAAAGAGGCGGTGGATAGGCAGAAGTCGTATGCTGACCTCAAGCGGAGAGAGATTGAGTATACGGTGGGGGACATGGTTTTTCTCAAGGTTTACCTTGGAAGAAGGTGTTAAGATTTGGTCGAAAAGGCAAGTTAAGCCCTAGATTCATTGGGCCATACCGGGTGCTGAAACGAATTGGGCCAGTTGCCTATTAGCTGGAATTGCCTTCTGAATTGAACCAAATACACGATGTGTTCCATGTGTCAATGCTAAGGCGTTACCGCTCAGACCCTTCTCACATCGTGTCAGTTGAGAAGATTGAGGTTAGACCAGACCTAACTTTTGAAGAGGAGCCAGTTCAAATAATTTATCAAGATGGCAAGGTACTAAGAAGGAAGTTTGCCCCTTTGGTTAAAGTGCTTTGCCGTAACCATAAGGCCGATGAGGCTACTTGGGAGCCTGAGGAGGCAATGCGGGGATAATACCCTCACTTGTTTCAATCAGGTAAATTTTGAGGCTGAAATTTTTTTTAAAGGGGTAGAATTGTAACGCCCCAAAAATCCCGAAACTCTAATTTCTGTGCACTGAAGTTGGTATGTAAGAGTAGCACCTAGAATATTAATTTTAAGTTATTTGAAGTCTTTGGGATAAGGCAGACCATAGGGAAAATTTTAATTTTTGCCTTAGTGGGACTCTAGTCTCAGTTATTAGGCCTCTTAAGCAGATTAAGGGGAAAATAGGACACAATTGGGCCTGTGGTCCAGTGGCAAGTTGGCGTCACTTGGGGAGCTATAAGGAGGCGTTGTTGTTAGGGGAAGAGGTCCAAGGTTCGAGTAGTGGCAAGGTATTTTGTGGAGTGTTTATTTTACAGAGTGGACGGCCAGAGTTGTGTTGAATTTGAACTCTTAAGTTGGAGAGTTTGAGTGGGTCTTGTGAGATGATAGTGGAGGAAATTTCAGATGAGATGGAAGAGTTATCAAAGAGAAAAGTTAGGAGATGAGGAGTGTGAAGAGGTGGTGCCGAATGGGACTCTGGGGGAAGGTATTTTCGGCATCTGGCTATAAAAGGGAGTGTCGAACCCTTTTGAAAGGTTCTTTTAGTTTCTATTATTTTATTTTCTTCTTTCTCCCCCTCAATCGGTTTCTCCCATTGCCGAATTCACCTATTGCCAAAATCTCCTATTGCCAAAATCTCCCATTGCCGAAATCTCTCATTGCCGAATTCACCTAAAGATGAATTCTTCATTGCAAAAAATTACCATTATCCTCTCTTGCCGAAATCCCTATTTGTTCCGATTCCTTGTTGTTTTTCCTCCATCACAAATCAGTTGTTATCTACTCTTAGTCAAGTTTAAAAGTCGGATCTTGTTCAGTATCTATCTAGGCCGCAGGATCAGAGGAGGGTTTCAATAAGTACTCAGTCAACTTCCTTAGTGCGTTTTGTTAAAAGCCGAAGGGCTATCTAACTACTCCTTGTCGTTAACCTTGTATTAACAAGGGTAGGGTTCAAAGATCACAAGCATGGTAAGGATCGTTAGCAAAGTGGTAAGTGTTCTCGTCTCAGTTATGGATTAGTGGATGGCCGAATGTAAGTATGGCTTATAGAGGTGACTTATGTTGAATATGAGTCACTTGATTTTGATGATATATGTTTGGGTGCAGATCTAGGGGATATTTGCAAATAGTAGCTAAGGAAGGGCTACTAGAACTGGTGGCACACGATTCGTGATTAAAGGGTTTGCAGTACGCGTTATTACCAGGCGTGTACAAACACTACACACACACACGATGGCAGCAACGCCAAAAAACCGAAAAGCCAAAAGTGGCTAAATGGGCCTTCCGAGCTCGTGGGCCCAAGTCGGCAAAGATTGATATGTGAACTTGGAAAATGAATTGACATGATTGGGTGTAGGATTTGATTATGATTGGGCCTAATGGGCTATGTAAACCTGATTGGGCCTAATGGGCTTAGTGGGCCTTATGGGATTTTAGAAATGTATACTAGGGTTTAATGGACTCTAGGCCTAGCTCTGATAAATTCTTAAAATTGCATAAGACTTAATTTATTAATCAAACATGTTTGTGGACAAGTCGATTAGTTAGAGTGTGGTAACCGACATATGCATGTCTAGGATTGGATCGAGGGAGAGCTTGGTACTTAAGCGGTCCTAGTGACCCACCTTCTCTTCTCTGAGATCCTACATGGTGAATTGTGTTTGTTCACTTTAACCGTGAGGACTTGTTGATGGGCCAAAGTTCATAACTAAAACCCGAGGTGAAAGAAATTACGGAAATACCCCTGTAGGGTAGAAATTTCAGAAATATCACTGTAAGGTAGAATTATGAAAATACCCCTGTAGGGTAGATTTACTAAAATACCCCTGGGTAGTAAAATGACTAAAATACCCCTAGGTGCTTAATGTGCTTAATGTGTATGTTGCATTCATGAGATATATGTTGCACTTGGGTGGGTGTAACACCCCAACCCGGTCAACACACCACGACCAAATCTGGCATGTCACAGAGGAAATCGTTTTGAAGGAAACAGGTTACCGGTTTGTTTTCAGTGAAAAACTATTTGTTGTTTTATGTTTGTAGAAACCAGGTGCATGATTAGTTAAAAACCCATGATATACTTTGAAATCCCGATAATAAATCTTTAAAACTTAGTTGTCGATCCATAGGTTTAGAAAATGCTTATATCATTTTAAAACCCGATGTTCCTTCCTTAACTATTTAGAAATCAGTTAAGTTGAATGTGGAAAACTTAAGTTTGAAATCCATTTGAGTTGTTGTTGTTATCAGTTGATTTGTTTTACCCAATGGTAAAGATTTGAAAACCATTGCGTTCTTGAGTTTAGAAAACCTTGGCTCAAATTATTATGTTAACCATGTGACTTACTTAGCTAAGTTTAACACAATTCCAAAGCATAAAAATAATCCAAACATAATCAAAAGGCCGTATTACAACCCAAAATAAAAGTGAAACCAAATTAAAATGAAATAAATTACCCAACCAAAGTCCACGTAAAAACCGAGTTTATTTAATGCATGGCCACCTCGAGTCCGCCTTGGCTCCTCATCCGCGATCTATGAATCACCTGAAAAGATAAGGAGAAGGTGAGTCACCAAGACTCAGTGCATAATCCCCTCCCGATTAATGCAACGTACTTACACAAATCATAACCAAGCAATACATATAACGCACCCAAACCTAGCCATCCATAACTCCTTTTCTACCCCGTGTGGCACCAAACCACCGGTGGTGCCAAACCACCGTGACCTAAAGTCGATATATCAATAATAATGTGGTGCCAAACCACTTTGGTGCCCAAAGTCACGAGTAATCCATCGTGGGGCCAACCCACGTGTGATACCAAATCACCGGCGTCAATCCCGTTATATCAAATGTGGGGCCAACCCAGCGTGGTGCTAAGCCACCGGGACGAGACGCTATGAGGTGCCAAACCTCCGTGACCCAAAGTCACGAAATATCAATAATCACGAGTGTGGGGCCAACCCACGTGTGATACCAAATCATTGGCGACGATCCCAAAATATCATCTCGTGGGGCCAACCCCTCGTGGTGCTAAGCCACAGGACAAGTCGCTATGAGGTGCCAAACCTCGTGACCCAAAGTCACAAAATAATCTGTGGTACCAAACTTTGGAGGTGCCAAACCTCTGGTGACCCAAAGTCACGGATATCATCTTCCCCCTCCTCTCATATCACCCATACCAATGCATTACAAGTGCAAATCATGCCATCATGCTTTAACGTGCAACATAAAGCAAATATATCATAAATCATATTATTATGCACCATATCGCAAAAGTCATATCGAAAGCGGACTTACCCGAATCCTTGCTCATACCCATAAGGCATCATATTAAGATCTACATAGTTCGAGCTTTTAACACATTTAGGTTATTAACATATTTACTTAGTTATAAAGTGTGTAAGTTACACACCTGTCACTAACGTAAGCACTAAATCTCGAAGGACCGATCTCCTGCACCAAATCCCTTGATCCTACATTCGGCCAACACTAAGGTTAGTAACATAGGCCATTCGACTTATACCAACAAATCCCGAAGGGTGAGATTACGCATAAACTACACCACCCTTACCTTTCTGCCTTACGAAAACAAATCACAATGCAAGGTATGCGAGACTGCTCCTCCCCCTACAATCAGCCAACAACCAAACTCACTTTCAATAGCCTTCGGCTTAACCAAATAACAACAAAATTGATTAAAACATCATGGATCCTTACCACTTGACTTACCGAATCCGATTGACAGAGAAAAGATGCTTAGATCGACTGCTTCCAAAATCCCGGAGAACCTAGGAGAAATCGGTTCCTATAGATGGTTAGCAAAACACCCACAAATGCCGAAGTTCAGCTTTTCCTACCATATGAGTCGATAGAGAAGAGAGAAAGTGAGAATGTAGTTTCGGTCAAGAACCCTTACCCCTTTTCAAAATCGATTGGAGAAAAACCAAAAGAGATCCACCCTTGTTGATATTCGGCCAACACAATATGAGAAAGAATGGAAGAAATTTCGACAAAGAGTTGAATGATGAAGGGAGTTTCGACTATGGTTGATAGAAAACAAATAGATGGGATTCGGCTAGAGTGAAAAGAAGAAGATGGGAGAAAGATATTTAGTATCCGGCTTAGGCTTAAAGAAAAGAGATTCAAAAAGTTTGGCAAAAGAAAGTAAAGAAGAAGATGTGGTTTTGAGCAGATTATGAAAAGAAGAAAAGAAAGATGGAAGAGAGGGAGATTCGGCCAAACACTTAAGAAGAAGAGAAGATGAGGGGAAGAGGGTTGCTTTTCGGCTACAAAGAAAATAAAGGATGAGAGAGGGGCTCCAAAGGAGGTTCGGCCAAATGCCTAAGAGAGAAATCGACACACACCTATAATCTTTCGGCTTTTGTTTCACTATGGTGCACTAGGGAGAAATCGGCAATGCTCAAAAATGGGTTTTTGACTTTTGATACACAAACAAAGGCTAGCCGAAAATGTCATCTAGCCACTAAAGAATTTCGGCAACCCCCCCTTCCAGCTCTCCAAAACCGAACACTCCCCCTAAGCAGGAGTTCAAAATTCGGCCACTTCCCCAAATTCCTCCTGGTCACTAATTCAAATGAATTTGAATTCCACAAGTTCCTAAATTTTCTCCTTCCCACCCATTTAAATATTTTGACTTAGTCCATGCTTATCTGACAGAGTTTGTGCTGAGCACAACTCCTCCCCCTTGGTGTCAAAATGCAAAGCAGAAAATGAAATTTCTGCTGCTCGAACCTGAGCTCTCCCACTTGCATGTGGCATCAATCACTAGGCTCTAAGTGGCGCCTCCTTGCCACTTTGCCAAGCCAATTCTTGTGCTAAAATACCCCACGAATTACACTTAACCCTTAGCTCCTTCAGCTCCCTTTTCTTAAAACTTAAAAGCAAAAATTTTCCTGCCACCTGGGCCTACTCTAGACTTATAACTAGCTCTTAAAACACCTCAAATAACAACACCACAGTCCATACTCATGCAAAACAATTCAATCACAACTAACCCCTATTTTAGGATATTACAGTGGGTTTGATGATACGGAGGAAGATATGTGAGGATCGCATAGTCGCTTGACGACCGTGGATCCACCATTGGCTTTAAGCCCATTATATGCTTAGCAGCTTTGCTGCAATGTTGAGTAGTGCCGCTATTGGTGATACCTTTGGAGTGTAGGGCTGGGTGGGTTGATATTTATATCCCCACAGGAGTGTAGGGTTGGTACGGTTGGAGTGCAGGGTTGGATTTGGGATGGGTGCATTGCATTCATGTGATATTGATATGATATTTGGTCATTGTGGGCTAAGGCCCAAGACAATCGACTTTGATAGGGCTTAGGCCCAACGTGATAATTGTGATAATTGCATGGTGATTGGATTACCAAGGGTTGTACACACTGAGTTTCGAAACTCACACCCTTTAATTAAATGTTTCAGGTGATCCTGAGTAGACGGTTCGACGTGGAAGAGGACTCGGGGACGGCCACACTTCAAGCTACTTAGAATTTTTTCTTTATTTGTTTCGAATAACTCTATTTTAATTGGGATGTAATAAGGCTGTGTACCTCCAATTTGATTTTACATTTGGGTTTTGATTATTGTTACAACTGTTCATTTATTAAACTTTAATAAATTTCTAAAGTTTAAACATGATTTTTTTGAAATAACTATAACATATGGACGTTTTTCTTTAAACAGGGGCTTTTATCATAACTTAAGAGGTTACATAGATTTTGGGTTTCTAAATCCTAAACTTAAGTTTTTAACTAAGCAAAGTCATTTTGGAATTATCCCTTTGATGTGACATCACCAGATTCGGCCATAACGTCTAGGCCGGGTTTGGGGGTGCTACAGTAACTCTATCCCATTTCCATTCTGGTATCATCAAAGGCTGTAGTAATCCTGAAGGCATTTGATGTTCAGCTTTTACTTGTTGACAAACTAAACATCACGATACAAACTCTGAAATGTCTCGTTTCATACCCAACCACCAATACAACTGTTTCAAATCATTGTACATTTTAGTACTCCCCGGGTGAATAGATAGACAACCACTGTGTGCTTCATTCAGAATTTTTGTATAAGCTCTGGATCTCTCGGTATGCAAACTCTACCTCAAAAAAATAAGCAATCATCAGATCCGATCTGATAGTCTGAATCACTAGTCGACTCACATTGCATTCTTTTAGCTTGTAAATTATTATCACATTTCTGAGCTTCACAAATTTGCTTAAGAAATACCGGTTTAGCTTTTAACTCTGCTAGAATTGAACCATCATCAGATAAGGTTAACTGAGTATTCATCGCTCTCAGTGCAAATAATGATTTTGTACTCAGAGCATCCACGACTACATTTGCTTTCCCCGAATGATAATTAATCACTAACTCATAGTCTTTTAGCAACTCGAGCCATCTTCGTTGTCGCAAATGTAGATTTTGGGTCATTATATATTTCAAGCTCTTGTGATCGGTAAAGATGTGACACTTTTCACCGTACAAATGATGTCGCCAAATTTTCAACGCAAAAACAATAGCGGCCAACTCTAAATCATGCATCGGATAATTCTTTTCATGCTACTTTAACTGTCGGTGTAACAGCCCGATTTTAACCCTAATCAGACAAAGTGATTTCGGGACCACGAATCCGAGTTAGAAAAAAATATTTTAAAATTATTTTTTGTGTTTATCATGTGTGAATTTATTTGTGTGAAAATTTCGTGCTTTAATTTTGTCGTTTGAGTGTCTGATTAAATAAAAGGATTAAATCGCGTAAAATGAAAATTAGGTGGTTATTTCTAAAAGGGCTAAATAGTGGTTGTCTTTATAATTAGGAGGTTTAGAGATGCAAATAACCCACTATTTAAGTTAGTGGGAGACAAAGGACTAACGTAACCTTATTATATAAGTTATATTTATTAATTATTCAAGGTTAAAATAGTAAACTAATAATAATGTTCATATATGTTATATTATATGAAATTAAAAACCATTTTTAATTTTTCTTCATCTTTCATTGTCAAAAGTTAGAAAACAAAAAGGGTTTAAAAGCTTTGAAACATTCGGTCCTCATCTAGCTTAATTTAAGGTATGATTTACTTTGGTTTTTGATAATTTTTACGTTTTTGATATCGTTGCTTCGAGTACTACAAGACCCATGCTTGAATTTTTGAAATTTATGATGATTTTCTGTTTTGCCATTGATGATAGCTTGTGATTTTTGATGTTTGATGATGAAATATTAAAGATATGTGAAAGATTAATATGTTTTGTATTAGAATTTTTGATGAAATTGAGTATTTAGGGCTAAATTGCAAAAATAATAATTTTAGGGCTAAAATGCAAAATAAATAGAATGTGTGGATTTAGATGGACTCTAGGAAGATTCGGCCTAGCTATGGTGTATGCAAATTTTGTGTATTTTGTGTTTTATGCAATAGGGACTAAATTGCAAAAAGTGTAAAATATCAGGGGCAAAATTGTAAATTAACCATTTATGTCTTTTTGGATTAAATTGAATGAAATTATGTTTGAATGGGTTCAATTTGAATATGTTTAGATCAAGAATTAAAGAAATCGGACTTGGATCGGGGGAAAACTAAAGTCGTCAATTAATCGTTTCGTTCCGGTTTATCACCGTCCGAGGTAAGTCTATTAGCAATTAAACTTTAGAAAAAAAAATTAGTATTGACATATAAGTTTTATAAGCTGAATATAATTGAATGAGTTGTAGGTATATGATAGCCGAATATATATGTATTTGAATTCTATAAGTTAAAACTAAAAGTATGAGTTTATATATATATATATATATATATGTTAGCCAAGGTATGTTTTGAGTACTATATGTTGAAATGAATTTTATAAACTATATATATATTCTTAAGCCAAATATATGCTTGAGATTTATATGCTGAATGTAATTATGTAAATTATATATATTTATGTTAGCCGAAAGTATGTTTGCTAAGGAGATTTGTGTATGAATTCGATTTTGTTGAGATACGATAATTGAGAAGTTTTATACGAAACTTAAAGAACATTTAGAATTTTTTTTATAATGTATTATGTGAAAGATCAACTTCGTATCCAAGATATTCAGGCTCTGTGTGCCTAGCAGGCTTAATGCCGATGAAATATTTCAGACTTTATGTCTAGCAGGCTTCATGCCGGTGTATTAAATTAGGCTTTAAGCCTAGCAGGCTTTGTGCCGGTGTATCATTTCAAGATATGTGCTTGGTGAATTCTATGACAATGTGATATCAAATAGAATTGTAAAGTTATAATGACCAGGTATGTGTTATATCATATCTTATTCGATGACTAGGTAAATACATTGATTAATTATATAAAATAAAAGATATTTATGTGTGTGTAAGTATATAATAAGTAAATTTCTTAAGTATATAAATTAATAGTAAATTATTGGTATATGTATTTGGTTTAAATATTAAGCATGCAAATTTGGTATACTTGGGTTTATCTCGTTTTCTATAAGTTATATATATCTTAAAATGGCATTAAGTCTGGTAATGCCTCGTAACCCCGAACCGGCGATAGACACAGGTCAGGGGTGTTACAGTCGGGAGGCATAAGCTATCACTTTTCCTTCTTGCATCAAAACACAACCCAAACCATTCAATGACGCATCGCTGAAAATCACAAATTCTTTACCCGACTCAGGTTAAACCAACACTGCTGCCTCAGTTAACAATGATTTCAACTGTTCGAAACTCTGTTGACATTTCTCGGACCACTCAAATTTCATATCTTTTTGTAGCAACCTGGTCATCGGTGTAGCAATCATCGAGAATCCTTTAACAAAACGTCGATAATAACCAGCTAACCCTAGAAAGCTTCTGACTTCGGATACATTTCTCGGTGGTTTCTAATCAAAAACTGTTGAAATCTTGCTCGGATCAACTCGTATACCTTCCGCTGAAACAATGTGCCCCAAAAATCCAACCTCTTAGAGCCAAAACTAGCATTTACTGAATTTAGCAAATAGTTGCTTATCTCTCAAGGTTTGAAGCACAATTCTCAAGTGCTCGGCATGCTCAGACTCATCTTGTAAATAAATCAGAATGTCCTCAATGAAAACTACAACAAATCTATCTAAATACGGTCTGAAAATCTGATTCATCAAATCCATAAAAACGGCAAGAGCGTTAGTTAATCCAAAAGGCATAACAAGAAATTCATAATGTCTGTACCTCGTTCTGAACTCAGCTTTTGGCACATCTGAATCTTTAACTCGCAATTGATAATATCCAGATCTCAAATCAATCTTTGAAAACACTGTTGCCCTTTTCAACTAGTCAAAAAACTCATCTATTCTCGGCAAAGGATACTTGTTCTTTATCGAGACCTTGTTGAGTTGTCGATAATAAATACACATTCTCATTGATCCGTCTTTCTTCTTTACAAACAACACTGGCGCACCCTAGGGCGAAAAACTAGGTCATGCAAAACCTCTATCTGTTAGCTCTTACAACTGAGCTTTCAACTCTTTCAATTCTGTCGGAGCCATTCTGTACGGAGCTATCGATATTGATGATGTTCCCGGTACTAACTATATAGCAAATTTGACCTCTCTGATCGGTGGTAACCCCGGTAACTCTTCTAGAAACACATCTGGAAACTCACAGACAACTGGCACTGATTCAATCTTAGATTCAGACACTTTTGTATCCAAAACATAAGCTAGGTAAGCATCAAAACCTTTTCTCACATATCTCTGAGCTGACATTGATGAAATCACAACAGGCAACGCACTCGAGTCATCTGATTCAATTCGGAGAATTTTACTATTCTGACATTTCAATTCAATACTCTTTCGTTTACAATTCACAACAGCATCATGTAACGTCAACCAATCCATAACCAGAATTACACCGAATTTATCAAACGGTAGTAGCATCAAATTAGCCGAAAAATAGTAGCCCCAAGTCATTAAAGGATAGTTCTTGCAAACTTTATCAACTAGAACATATTTTTCTAAGGGGTTCGATACTTTAATTACAAACTTAGTAGACTCAATAGGTAAACTCTTACTAGACACCAATTTCATACAAAAATATGAATGAGTCGATCCAGGATCAATCAAAGCAATCACATTAGTGCCATAAAGAGAAAATGTCTCGGTGATAACATCGGGTGATGACGCGTCTTTGCGAGCACAAATAGCATAAGCTCTAGCAGGTTCTCTGGCCTTAGATCTCACAGCAGAGTCCTCAGTTGTTCCTCTACTACTAGTCACATTCCCCGCATTTCTAGGTAGCCTTCCTCTAGTAGTTGTGTTGCTTGGTCTTGCATTTTGGAATTTATCTTTCTCAGCTAACTCAGGGCAATCTCGAATAAAATGATCTTGCGAGCCACATGTAAAATAAGCCCGGTCATTCATTCTACATTCACCAGGATGTTGTCTTCCGCATCGTTGACATTCAGGTTTATAGTTTCTCACACTGCCATTACTCAATACTGATGTAACTTCAGCTTTAGGACTTGAGTATTGTTTTCCACGATCTCTGTTTGAATATACCACTGAAGCATTTGAACGACTATACAAATCTCGTGATTTCTTTGATAAAGATTATATGGTTTATTCATCGATCTTTTCTTCGAATCTCTAGCTTCGAAATCCACCTTTCTTTTTTCTTTGCCAAGTTCTTCGGCTTTACAGGCTCTATCAACCAACACAATAAATTCTTTTAATTTAAGAATCCCGACTAACAGTCTGATGTCCTCATTCAACCCATCTTCGAACCTTTTACACATTATTGCTTCGGTTGAAACACATTCTCGAGCATATTTACTAAGTCTCACGAATTCCCGCTCATATCCTGTCATAGACATACGGCCCTGTTTCAACTCTAGAAACTCTTTTCATTTTTTATCAATGAACCGTTCACTGATGTATTTCTTCTTGAACTCAGCTTGAAAGAATTCCCAGGTTACTCTTTCTCTCGATACCATAGACATCAAAGTATTCCACCATTGATACGCAGTGTCCCTCAAAAGTGATACAACACATTTTAAACACTCTGCCGGCGTGTACGGAAGTTCATCAAACACCCAAATTGTATTTTCAAGCCAAAACTCAACTCTCTCAGGATCGTCGTCAACATTAGCTCTAAACTCTTCGGCTCTGTGTTTTTGAATCTTATCAACTGGCAGTTTATTCAATCGTAGAAATTCCACACCTTGAGAAACTACGAGAATTGGTTGAGGATTAGGTGTGGGTGGAGGTTGTTGAGCAACCGGATTTGTCTGAACAAACTCTGTGAACCACTCGTTCATCATCTGGAAGAAGGCTTCTTTAGCCTCTCCTCCCTGGCTACCCGATACGGGTCTCGACTCAAATTGTGCTACTCCGGAGGCAGGTACATTACTTTTAACACTGTTAGCTACAGCTCAATGGGATCCATTTACTATATAAAAACACGGTTTAAAACTGTCAGGAATCATCACACTATCACAGGTTATATAAGGCATGTATAGCTAGACTCTAACACACGCTACGTTAGTCCAAGAATCGACTAAATCGTAGCTCTGATACCAATAAATGTAACACCCCTCACCCATATTCAACGCAGGAATAGAGTTATAGAGTGTTACCGGACATATCATACAATTACACATACATTTCACATACATTTTCAAATTTCATATAATCATCAATCAACAACATTCATATCGTCCCTAAAATGAGCCTACGAGGCCCAAAACATGCAATCAGGGTGGTTCGGGACTAAACCAATAACTTTAGAAACTTCTCGAACACTTAGAAAATTTTTCAAAAAATAGGGGACACATGCCCGTGTAACATAACCGTGTGTCACACATGGCTAAGACACACGCCCGTGTCTCTGCCTGTGTGGACAAAAATAGGCTATTTACCAAGCCATTTTTCCACCCAAACTTGCATACATCTACACCACAACAATTGGCACCAAAGCAAAGCATAAATAGTCATTCATACATCCTCAACCAAGCATCATTTATACCATTTCAAGACTAGAAAAAAAACAAAACTTATTAATACCACAATGTACCATTCAATTCATATCAAATATCCTAATCTCAAACATCAATATGAACACTTTCAAATTTGCATCATCTAGCTTAATCTCATAACATACCAAATCCAATACTCAACCATTTACTACCCCTAATGGTCAAATATCAACAAGCATAACATGTTCATATTTAATCACATAACCAAGCCATATGCACATAGATATATATATATATATATAACCACATCAACCAAAATAAGCCAACTCTCATGGCTATATACAAACCAAAACATTTAACATTTACAAGCCATTTCAAATGTCCAAAAGCATTATCAAGTCATAACCAAAATAACCATAATCCTATACATGCCATATAATCCAAAACATAAAATCAAAAGTACCCAAGTGATAGTAGGATAGTGTGACGAAGTCTCTGACGATCCCCGAATCTGAGCTAGCTTTGAAATCACTATAAAACACGGTAGAATAAACAAAGTAAGCTTTATAGCTTTGTAAGATCGTATGAAATAAACTCAATCTATTCACAAATGTACAATTCAACAAATTGATTATATCAACATGTAACTCATATTAACTAACAAACCTTTCACATATTCAATCATAAGATTAAACGTGTCTTTCATAAGTTTCTTCGATTTAAAGCTTATATGGTTCATGTACATACATGTACCATCTTGTATCAATATCATATTCAACCACATCTTTCATTTACCCGTTGAACCATTTGGAATATAATTGGATACTCGGGAAACTCGCACCAAAGTGCCACATACATAGTTAATGCTATCTCAATCTCATATCACATATATGCTCACTCTCGAGCTATCAACGGGCCGCTCACACAAGCTTCCAGTCAAGACATAGCTACACGGTGCTACTCACACAAGCTGTCAAGTGACCGCAACACATTCCAGTATACTCAGCCACCGGTAGGACGTATAGGACCAGCACCCGGACCACATAATCACAATAACCCCTAATGACATGTCATCCGTATCCTAATCTATCCTAAGGTTCAACCAGGATTTCCAATGTCTCGTATTCACAGTTTCTGCAATATCAAAGCATTTAAAATACATTTATAATGAAACTTATTACATACAAACTTACCTCGATTGTAAAAACGGTGAAATAGGTCGATTAGTCGAGTACTTTGTTTTTCCCCCGATCTAGATCCGAATTTCTCTTTTGTTGATCTATATGTAATCAAAATTAAATTATTTAATTATCTCTCTATTCAACTTATTCCAAAACTCACATTAAGGCACTTTTACACATTTGCCCCTAATGTTTCATATTTTTACAATTTAGTCCTTATTTCATAAAATCACAATTTCACGCAATTTAATACCAACCCATTCTAGCCGAAGTTTCCTAGTACTCATATCAGCCCATAATTTTTTATTTATTTCACATTTTGACCACAAATTTTCAACATTTCTCAATTTAATCCCTAATTGAGCATTTTACTAAAAAGCACTTAACAAAACTTGTATAACTTTCACCAAACTTTCATTTTCAACCATCAAACACTAAAATACATGCTTATTCATCAATGGAAACATCCTAAATCTTTAACAGTTTTGCAAATAGTCCCTAGGCTAGCTAGACTAAGCTGCAACGATCTCAAAAACATAGAAATCATCAAAAATGGATAAAAAAACACATACCTAATTTATGGAAATAAGAGTGTCAAACCTTAGCTTTATTTTTCTCAAGAAAATTGCTTGGTTTTTGTCTTTTGAAGAAGATGAACACAATTAAAACATTTTGTTTTATTTAACTTTCATTTATTTACTAAATTACTTAATTAACCTTATTCTGAATTCAAAAATTCAATAAAACCAAGCCATTATCATCCACTATCTATTTAATGGCCTAATTACCATTTAAGGACCTTTACTTTAAATTTCTATAGCCATTAAACATATTTAGCTAATAGAACATAAGTTTTACACTTTACACGATTTAGTCCTTTTTATCAAATTGACTAATCAAACGATAAAATTTCTTAACGAATTTTTCACACAAACATTTTATCATGCTGTAGACATTAATTTAATAATAAAATAAATATTTTGACTTCAAATTTGTGGTCCAAAAACCACTATTTTGATTTGACCAAAAACGGGCTGTTACATGATATGCTTATGATTATGATTGTATTATATGTGTAGATCTCATGCTCATGATATGTGATGTATGGCTCATGTGTTATATGTGATGATTTAAATATATGCGATATATGTGTATATATGTGTAATAAATCAAGATCTATGATCTAATGTGAAAAATCATGTTATTCATGTTAAAAGTGAATATTATGTGATAAGTGATTATGAGAGCATGTTTACACGCATAAGTGTATAAAGTGATTTATAAGTGTAATAAGTAAAATCGCCATATCACATGCATGGGGTGGGATTATGTCAAAGGTGGAAGTAGTGATAGTAAATTTGCAAATCAATAGTGGCTTGTCCACATCAGTGTTATCAGTGGAAGTTTATCTGTAAATCAGTGGCAGTTTATGTAACACCCTAAAATAGGACCTAGGAGTTTTAGGGGTATTTTAGGAATTTTAGCCTTAGAGTGTTTGAAATTTTGCAACATGATATACCGGTAATGTCTTCGATTATGATTTTTAGAAAATTAAATCAATTTCTGAAAATAAGTTTTAAATACCTTTAAATTTGCAAAAGGGACTAATTTGTAAAAGAGTCAAAACTTAGAGTTTTTATGAAGGAATTCAACCAGATTTTAAATTCAAGCTAAATAACTTCTCTTCACCAAGTTATTTCATGTAAAAACTACCCAAAAATTTGTGTTTGTCATCCATTGATTCTCTCTTGCTATTTTAATCAATTTTGAACTCCAAATCCTAATTCCTTTTGATTTATATCATCTCTTAAGTTATAAATCTCTATAAAAACCAAGAAAATCACCCAAAAACTTCGTCATCTACATCATCTTCTCTAAACGTAGGTTTTTTCATATTTGCGTCAAAG
Source organism: Gossypium sturtianum (assembly GCA_025698515.1). Lineage (NCBI taxonomy): Eukaryota > Viridiplantae > Streptophyta > Magnoliopsida > Malvales > Malvaceae > Gossypium > Gossypium sturtianum. The sequence continues at coordinate 68,886,800 of CM046952.1, forward strand.
CTTGTTTTACTTTCATCAAAGGTAACCATTCGACTTTCTATGAGTTTTAAATGATATCTAGTCCCTTACACTGAATTTTTAGCCATTGAAATGCATATTTTAAATAAAATCCAAAAATTGGGTTGTTAATGGTGGATTTTTGGATTTTGCATAAAAACGTGATTTCAAAGTTTTTTTCAACTTGTTTTAACATGATTAGAAGGTTTCTAAACTTATTTTGAAGTTTCGTTAAAGATTTATGGAGTTTTAATGAATTTTCAGAAATAGCCATAAAACATGTCGAAAAAGTCGATATATTGAATTGAGTAGTTTTGTGTAGTTTAAAGGTTGAGAATTAGTTGTAGATGAATTATAAGATGAACGGAATTGCTTTTCAGTGAAAATATTAAGAATAGATTGTAACACCCTGAATTTGGGCCTAGTAGAATTGGGCCTATTGGGCCTTGGGCATGGGAGCGTTTAAAATTTTTAAGAACAGGAGAACGGCACTAATGCAAGTTGGACCTATTAGGTGAATGATTTTTGAAGGTTAGGGGGCTTCCATGAAGTCTTGGGTTCAAATCTGGGCATTAGGAAAAAAATTGGTTTAGGTGAATAAAACCCTGGATGTAAGTGAGTAGTCTTTAAGAATATTGTTTGGGAAATCATGACACAAGGAGCTAGTTGGTAAGCTGGCTAGCGACGTGGATTAAGTTACAGGGGAGCCTGAGTTCAGAACCCCTTGCGTGCGAAATGTGACTATTTTGCTAATTTGGGACGGTTTTGGAGGTTTAATGGAGGGATCCCACATCGAGAAGCTAGCATGAGAGTAGGCGAGAAGCTGGCTTTAAATAGAGTGATCTATGAGGAGAGTAAGCATACCTTGGTTGGCGTTTGGGCATAGGAGTGTTCGGAGCGCGGATTAACTCCAGATTCCTATCAGGTCTGTATTTCGCACTACTCTAGCTGTAGAGCGGTAAATGCCGAAATGCTGGTCACATGGCGATGGTAGCCAAACGAGCGTGCGAGCGCATGTGTGGGAGCTTCGACGCAATACTTGAGGCCATCATGAGTGCTCGTGTGGGTTCAGGCTGTTTGGGCCACGATGGGCCGAAAGGGGCCATGTGGGGCCAATGGGCCCGTGGGGCCAATCGGATAAGTTGTATGATTGTGTAGTAAATATTGGATTGGACTATGTGAATCTCATATCTGTGGCTAGATTTAGGCTAAATGGGCCACACGAGCGTGTGGGCCCATTTGGGCCGAGAATGGGCCCTAGGCCCATTCGCATCGTTATCTCTGTTTAGAATACCCTCCGTTTGTAAAATTACTAAAATACCCTCGATTTGCAAAATTACTGAAATACCCTCAGTTTGCAAAATTACTGAAATACATTCGGTTTGCAAAATTACTAAAATACCCTCGATTTGAAAAATTACTGAAATACCCTCGATTTGCACAATTACTAAAATACCCCTGTAGGGTAGAATTATTAAATTACCCTTGTAGGGTAGAAATACCGAAATACCCCTGAAGGGTAGGATTACCGAAATACCCTTATAGGGTAAAATGACTATTTTGCCCTTGTGGGTAAATGACCGACTTAGACTATGAGATTGACTAATTTGACTGTGGTTGTATGACTGATATGCTTTTATTACATGTCTAAATGTTTGTTAGTGAGCATGGCCATTTTGCATACACGTGTAATGATTGAGCATGACATACACGACATATTGCATGGGGTTGGGACATTGATACGGAGGAAGTTCTCATAGGGTCGGACGGGTCGCATGACGACTGTGGATCAAGTATTGATCTGTTAAGGTCGCACGGGTCGCTGGAGACAACTGTGGACCGACGGACAGCTTAAAGCCGCGTAATCTGATTATGGCTTTGTGCCAACCTAAATATGGCTCTGTGCCATCTTGATTATGGCTTTGTGCCAATCGTATTTACCCGTGGCTATGTGCCTAACATATATATCGATGACTCTGTGTTGATCATATTTACCCAAGGCTGTGTGTCGATTATATTACCGTCGTTAATGGATATGTGTAAAACATAATACAGTTACTAATGGCTTTGTGCCAATTATAATACCGCTACTGAAGGCTTAGAGCTGTATATATATACTAGCAGCTTTGCTGCAATTTTGATTAGGGCCGCAACCGATTCTAACATTGGTGTGCTGGCTGGGTGGGTCGATTTTATCCCCACGTAAGTGTAGGGTTGGTACGAGTGGTGTGTTGGCTGGATCGGGGTGGGATGCATCCTCATACTGTTCTATACTTGTTTTGAGATCTGCCACTGTACTGGGCTTAGGCCCACTTATTCTGTTATTGGTTTGGGCTAGGCCCAATTGATTATGTATGGGCTGTGACCCAAATGATATGGTAGTGGGCTATGGCCCATGTATGCTCTGAACTGGACTGTACTGTTACTGTTAAAGGGCTTTGGCCTAGACTGCTTTTGCCCTCTTTTCAGATCTCGATCATTACTCTAGTAAAGGGATTACACACTGAGTTTTCGTAAACTCACCCCGTTTTTAACTGTGCAAGTAATCTCCAGCCTTAGGCGGATCGGTGCTTCGAGGGACTCGGAGAAGGCCATACACTGCTTATGATTTCTGTTTTGATTATTTACATTCAAGTATTTTGATTCGGGTTGTAATAAGGCCTCTTTAAGTTTCTGGATTTTAACTCCATGGTCTTTCTTTACTTTGGTTTATATCGGTTAGAAGTATGTCACGGTTTTCCAAAATGATAACTGTTTTTCAACAACACTACGTTTCCGTAACAATTTTGGAATGGTTTCGTGACTTAAACTTTTTCGTAAATCGATTACTCTCAAAATTAGCTCCCGCAACTAAAAAGATATTTTGGGAATAAAATTAATAATCTTTCAAAGTACAAGGGTTTTTCAACGAAAACATGGTTTTGAAAAACACTTTAATATGACACGCTAGATTCGGGCCTAACTTCTAGGCCGGGTTTGGGGTGTTACATTTAGTGGTATTAGAGCTAGGTTTTAAAAACTCGGCTGTGGATTGGGTTTTAAAATTGAATTTTTGAGAGAATTGTTTCAAAGGATTTGAAAAGATTTGGGGTATTCATAATGTTTTTCTGAAAGTTTGGTTGACCGAGTCTCCGGCGCCGAATCTGTAAGTTTCCTTGATACTGTTATATGTTTAAAATTGAGACACTTGAATTTAGATTTTGTATTCTGTGTATGTTTGGAAATGTTTGGATGTGGCGTTGGGTATAGAAATTGGTTGCGTGTGAGATATCTATCTACTTCAATGGTTAGGTGTTTTGAGTATATGTAGGGAGTTCCAAGTTCTAGTAAAAATATGATGGGGATATTAGAATCAGAGTGCGCAGCGGCAGCGTAGTGGTGTAACCTGTGTTTGTTTTAAGTGCATTAGCTAGTAAGTTGGTGTAACGCCCCAAATTTGGGCCTAGAAGGAATGGGCCTTGAGCAGGGGAACAGTGAAGGCTACACATAAGTATTTGGATGTGAAAGGGAAGGACACAAATAAATAACTGCTTGAGTGGATAAGGGTCCTGAGAAGTGTTGGAGAAGTCCTGGGTTCAAACTTGGGCTGTAGCAAAAAAATTAGTTTTAACTGAATAAAACCATTGGTGCTTGATAGTAGGCCTTTTAGATATGTGTGGTTAAAATATGACAGAAGGAGCTGGTTGGTAAGGTGGTTAGTGGCGTGGTTTAAGTTGCAAGGGAGATTGGGTTCGAGCCTCATGTTGTGCAAGGGAGTATTTATTTTACTTCCCTGCTGCATGAGAGGTGGAGCTTGACTGAAACTCTGCAAATTGGAATTTAAAATGGTCATGGAGAAAGTTAAGGAGAGATTCGGGGAGATAATCTGGGTTGTTAGGAGGGGGAGTTTATGAGCATTATCGGTTTTGGTGGTGTTCTTTTTGTTTTGTTTCGTTTTTGGGTTTTTTGGCAAAATAGTGTCGGCTCCTGTCAACTTTGTTCCCTACTGTGCTGAATTTCTCCTTTTGTTTTTTTCTTGCTCTCTGTTTTCGACTTGTCGTTAGTCCCTCTTTTTTGGCCGAATATACTCTTCATTCCCTCCCTCGGTTCTTTTTGGTTATAGTTGTCGTTCTCTCCATCTGACATTGGTGACCGAATATACATTACCTTTTCCCTCCTCTGTTCTTTTCAAATCATTCCTGCTATCATCCCTTATTTTTAGTACCCAAGCCATTTTACTGCATCCCTTACTCCTTCACTTCTGTCTTTGATTCAACAACTAATCTCTGGCAACCGGTCGATCTTTCTATCGCGACTTCCTTTTCTTTGGTTGTTGATTTTGGGTAGCCGAATCTTCCATCTTTAGTGTGTGCGTTTCTTTTCGTGCCTTGTAGGGCATACTCTTGTAGGTCGATTCTTTCTCCTCTTAATATTAACTCTGTGGTTTGGTGAGTATGTGTTTATTAAGGATCAAGTGTTGTCACATATGTGCGTTAATGGGAGGTTCGATTCATATGCAGATAATCATTGAGGGGTCTGTAATCCTCTTTAGTCAGCTATCTAAGTAGGTTAAATCCACGCTCATTCAAGCAAGGCGATAGTAAGTAATCTTTTGAATAGGTTTTGGTTAGTGTCTCTTTCAACTCGTGTGTTAAGTATTTAACCAAGCTTCGTTGTAATAGGTTGGAGTGCACGTGGGCTAGTTTACTCGTTATCACGAGCAGTGTGTAATCGTTTTCAGAATGATAATCGGCTTAAAAGCCGAAAGGGTGTGTAACCATACACCAAATTTGTTACTGGCAAAACCCGAAAAGGTGTGTAATCACACCCCCTCTACTGTAAATCGGCAAAAGCTGAAAAGCTAAAAAATATGGCGTTTGAGGCCACATGGGCGTTCGATCGCTCGTGTGGTAAGCTAAACCCACGATATATGGGTGTCTGACTAGAGAGGCCGCCATGAGCGTTCTCATGGGTTTGGGCCGATTTGGGCCACGTTGGGGGAAAATGGGCCGTGTGGGCCCGATGGGCTCGTGGGCTCCACACGTATAAATTCTACCAAAATATGGTAAATACTGGACCCGGCTGTGTCGTTCACACAGCCAAGGTCATTTCTGGGCTTCGTGGGCCACACGGTATTGTGGGCCCATATGGGCCGCATAATGGGCCTTGGGCCTATTTGCACTGTATTGACTGTTAAGGTAAAATGACCGTAATGCCCCTATGGGGTAAAATAACTGTAATGCCCCTGTAGGGTAAAATGACCGTAATGCCCATGTAGGGTAAAATGACCATAATTCCCCTATAGGGTAAAATGATCGTAATTCCCCTGTAAGGTAAAATGACCGTAATATCCTTGTAGGGTAAAATGACCATAATACCCCCAAAGTGTAAAATGACTATTTTGCCCCTCGTGGGTAAATGACTGATTTGTCTGTGGTGTAAATGACTGATTTATCTATGATTTAAATGACTAATTTGTTTGTGATTTAAATGACTGATTTATCTGTGAATTAAATGACAGATTCTGAGTATGGCATTCTGCGTACACGACATACTGCATGGGGTTGGGGGACTGTTGCGGAGGAAGTATATCAGATGGTGGCTTTGCCACATATATCGTTATCGCCGGCTTTGCTTTGTGATATTATTCTTGGCGCTTTGCTTCGCGATATTGGTGTGCTTGCTGGGTGGGTTGATTTTATTCCCACAGGGTGTGTTGGTTGGTACGGGTGGTGTGTTGGTTGGATTGGGGTGGGTTGCATATTTGCACCGTACTAATACTGTATTGGGCTTAGGCCCACACTGTTACTAAAATGGGCTATGGCCCACACCGCATCAGCATTGAATAGGGCCAAGGCCTGCATCATATCTTGCATATATTGTTCTTGATCGATCGATAGGGGATTACACACTGAGTTTTCGTAAACTCACCCCTCTGTTTAACTGTACAGGTAATCCCCAGCCTTAGACGATTTGGAGCCGCGAGAGACTCGGAGGTGGCCACACGATCGCTGATGTTCTGCTTTAGACTTATTTATTTAAATTCCTTATTGGGTTATTGATTCTGTAATAAGGCCTCTTAAACCTAATTTATGTTATTTTGGCTTTATTTATTTGATACTTAACTGATAGTGATAAAACGTTGGTTTTCAAAAAGATTAACTATTTTCAAAACACAGCATTTTCGTAACATTTGGATATTTCTTCCGCAACACACAATGTTTTTAAAGTAAAGACATTTTAATTTGGTTAGTAAACGATTAAGATGATTTTAGTTTTAACAAAGAGATTTTAACTCAGAAACGAATTTCTACCAACAAGTCCAATTTTCGAAAGAGACATCAACGTGACACGCCAGATTTGGCCAAAACTAATCTCCTTCACTTCTCTCTATCGCAACTTTCTTTTCTTTGGTTGTTGATTATGGGTAGCCGAATCTTCCATCTCTCGTGTGTGCGTTTCTTTTCGTGCCTTGGTTTAGGGCATACTCTTATAGGCCGATTCTTCCTCCTCTTAATATTAACTCTGCGGTTCGGTAAGAATGTGTTTATTAAGGATCAAGTGTTGTCACATATGTGCGTTAATGGGAGGTTCGATTCGTATGTAGATAATCATTGAGGGGTCTGTAATCCTCTTTCGTCAGCTATCTAAGTAGGTTTAATCCACGCTCATTCAAGCTAGGCGGTAGTAAGTAATCTTTTGAATAGGTTTCGGTTAGTGTCTCTTTCAACTCGTGTGTTAAGTATTTAACCGAAGCTTCTGTTGTAATAGGTTGGAGTGCACGTGGGCTAGTTTACTCGTTATCACGAACAGGTGTATAACTATTTTCCGTAAATGATAATCGGCTTAAAAGCCAAAAGGGTGTGTAACCATACACCAAATTTGTTACTGGCAAAACCCGAAAAGGTGTGTAATCACACCCCCTCTACTGTGAATAAGCAAAAGCCGAAAAATGTGGCGTTTGAGGCCACATGGGCGTGCGATCGCTCGTGTGGTAAGCTGAACCCACGATATATGGGTGTTTGACTGGAGAGGCCGCCATGAGCGTTCTCATAGGTTTGGGCCAATCTGGGCCACGTTGGGCTGAAATAGGCCGTGTGGGCCTGATGGGCTCGTGGGCTCCACACGAATAAATTCCACCAAAATATGGTAAATACTGGACCCGGCTGTGTCGTTCACACGGCCAAGGTCATTTTTGGGCTTCGTGGGCCACACAGTCTTGTGGGCCCATATGGGCCGCATAATGGGCCTTGGGTCTATTTGCACTGCATTGACTGTTAAGGTAAAATGACCGTAATGCCCCGATATGGTAAAATGACCGTAATGCCCCTGTAAGGTAAAATGACCGTAATGCCCCTGTAGGGTAAAATGACCGTAATGCCCCTGTAGGGTAAAATGACCATAATGCCCCTGTAGGGTAAAATGACTGTAGTATCGTTGTAGGGTAAAATGACCATAATACCCCCAAAGGGTAAAATGACTATTTTGCCCCTCGTGGGTAAATGACTGATTTGTCTGTAATGTAAATGACTGATTTGTCTGTGATTTAAATCACTGATTTATCTGTGATATAAATAACTGATTTGTCTGTGAATTAAATGACTGATTCTGAGCATGGCATTCTGCATACACGACATACTACATAGGGTTGGGGGATGTTACGGAGGAAGTATACTGTACTAGTGGCTTTGCCACATATATCTGCGTTATCGCCGGCTTTGCCGCGATATTCGCATCGCGCCTTCTTTGCGATATTGGTGTCTTTGGCTAGGTGGGTCGATTTTATCCCACATGGTGTGTTGGTTGGTACGGTGGTGTGTTTCTTTGGATTGGGGTGGGTTGCATATTTGCACCGCATCGATACTATATTGGGCTTAGGCCCACACCGCATCAGCATCGAATAGGGCCAAGGCCCGGCATCGTTGTCGCATATATTTTTACCGATTGTCGATAGGGGATTACACATCGAGTTTTCGTAAACTCACCCCTCTGCTTAATCGCATGCAGTTATCCCCAGCCTTAGACGATTTGGAGCCGCGAGAGACTCGGAGGTGGCGACATGATTGTTGATTATGTAATAAGGCCTCTTAAACCTAAGTTATGTTATTTTGGCTTTATTTATTTGATACTTAACTGATAGTGATAAAACGCTGGTTTTCAAAAAGATTAATTGTTTTCAAAACACCGCGTTTTCGTAACATTTGGATATTACTTTCGCAACACACAATGTTTTTAAAGTAATGATGTTTTAATTTGGTTAGTAAATTTTTAAGATGATTTGAGTTTTAATAAAGAGATTTCAACTCAGAAACGAATTTCTACCAACAATTCTAATTTTCGAAAGACACATCAACGTGACACGCCAGATTCGGCCATAACATCTAGGCCGGGTTTGGGGTGTTACAGTTGGAATTTCGGTAGGAGTGCTCAATGAGGGTTTCATTCGGGCTAAATTGGGTAGCAGAAGCATGGTTGTAGATTTAGGTTCTACACCTTCGTAAATTTTGAGTAATTCAGCTAATAATTAGAGAATTTCGTTAAGGACTATGGATTTAGGAAAAAAATAGTTATGAGTTTTATAGAAGAGAGTGTCATAGTGAATGGAGGGAATCGTTGGCAAAATTATTGTATAATAGTTCGTGGTAGCGAATAGATTTATTAAGGGAAATAGTAGGAAGTTAGAGAGAATGAGAACCAGAGTGCGCAGTGAAAGTGTGATAGTTAATTTAAGAGTGGAAATAGCATATTTTGTGATTAAGCAAGTGAAGAGTTAGCAGGGAATTTTGTAACACCCCTCACCTGTATTCAAAACCGGAATAGGGTTACGGAGCATTACCAAACTTACAACACTTTTAAACATACATTTCATATACAATTTATCAATTCAAATACAAGCAATCATCATTCAATCTCAATCAATATGTCCCTATTACGAGCCTACGAGGCCCTAAACATGCTTTGGGAGTGGTTCAGGACTAAACCGATAACTCAACTAACTTGTACGAAACTTTGATTTTTTTCTCAAAATAGGGGACACACGGCCACCAGACATGCTCGTGTCACAGGCCGTGTGGACATTCGAAATTGGAACTATAACACCTCCAAACCCAGCCCAGACGTTATGGTCGAATCCGGGAATGTCACATCAAAGGCACAATCTCAAACAATTTTGCTAAGTTAAAATCTAAGGCCTAAAAGCCCAAAATCCTTGAATCTTGTTAAGTTAAGAAGAAAGCCCATGTTTTAAAATAAAAACCCATAGGTTATAGTTATTTTGAAAATCTTATTAAACTTTAGAAATTTATTTAAGTTAAAATAAAAATTAAGCAGCAGAAATAATAATAAAACCTATAAGTAACGTCAAATTGGAGATACAAGGCCTTATTAAAACCAATGAAAATAAAGGATTTAAACTAAAGTCATTCGAAACAAAAAAAAACTTCTAATTAACTTGCAATGTGGCCATCTTCGAGTCCCTCTTCCACGTTGAGCCGTCTACTGAGCGCACCTGAAACATTAAATAAATGGGAGTGAGTTTCGAAACTCAATGTGTACGACCCTTGGAAATCAATTTAATATACAAATATCACATTGGGCCTAAGCCCTATCAAAATCGGTGGTCTTGGGCCTTAGCCCACAATGACCTCATATTAGATCATATCATATACAAAACAAGGTAATGCAAAACCCTCCCCAAAAATCCATCCGCTACACACCATTTCCCTTCCAACCCTACACACCTGTGGGGATATAAGTATCAACCCACCCATCCCTACACACCAAAGGTAGCACCATCAGCGGCACTACTCAATGTTGCAGCAAAGCTGCTAATCATAAAATTGGCTTAAAGCCACCGGTGGATCCACGGTCGTCAAGCGACTATGCGATCATCAAATTCTTCCTCCGTACCATAATTCCCACCCATATTCATCCTAAACAGAATATCATATGAATGCGGCATGCACATGGGTAACATCCATAAAACTCATGCTCATCACATAGGGGTATTTTAGTCATTTCACAATCAAGGGTATTCTCGTAATTCTTCCTTACAGGGGTATTTCTGTAATTTTGCCCTACAAGGGTATTTCTGTAATTTCTTTCATCTCGGGTTTTAGTTATGAACTTTGGCCCATCAACAAGTCCTCATGGTTAAAGTGAACAAACACTATGCACCGTAGGATCTCGAGAGAAGAGGAGGTGGGTCACTAGGACCGCTTAAGTACCAAGCTCTCCCTCGATCCAATCCTAGACATGCATATGTCGGTTACCACACTCTAACTAATCGACTTGTCCACAAACATGTTTGATTATTTCAAGAGTTTTATGTTATTCAAGAGTTTGTCAAACTAGGCCTAGAGTTCATTAAACCTTAACATATATTTCTAAAAACCCATAAGGCCTACTAAGCCCAATCATGTTTATATAGCCCATTTGGCCCGCTCATGTTTATGTAGCCCATTAGGCCCGATCATAATCAAATCATACACCCCTTTCAGGTCAATCCAATATTCAAATACACATATCAATCTTTGTCGATTTGGGCCCATGAGCTCGGTAGGCCCATTTAGCCACTTTTGGCTTTTCGGCTTTTCGACGTTGCCGCCATCGTGTGTGTGTAGTTTTTGTACACACCTGGTAATAGCGCATGCTGCGAATTCCTATTAGTCACGAACCTACATTTGAAATTCCTTAATCATTAATCATAAGCTAAATACAAACTTTATCAAAAACTGAAACCTCACCGTAGCCTTACCGTGTGCGACAAGCCTTAATAGCTCATTTCTTTAACACCAACTGCGATTAGACCCTAGATTTGTACCAACTTAAACATTAGAGCCTAAGTAATAGATGACTTGCATCCAAAACAAGTCACCCTCACAACATATATGACCATTCGGCCAATCCTTAAACCAAAGTAAAGAACACTTACCCTTGCTAACGGTCCTACCACGCTTGCGATCTTTGAACAATATCCTTGTTACCATAGAGTTAACGATAGGTCAGTTTGTAACAGTCCGGTTTATACCCTAGTCGGAACAGTGGTTTTGGGACCACAAATTTGAGTCCGTATAATATTTTAATATTACTTTTTATGCCATTGATAAGTGATTAAGCATGTGCAAAATTTTCGTAAGTTAATTTGTCCGTCTGTGTGTTTAATTTGACAAAAGGATTGAATTGCATTAAATGTAAAAGTTGTATGCTATTTGTTAAAGTATTAAATTGTGATGGCTTTTAATAAGTGAAGGCTTTATGAGGCAATTTAACCTTTATTTTGTTAGTGGATGGCAAGCTATTAAATGAATGAGTTTTATATGTTAAAAATTATGGTTAATTTATATATTAATGATATATGATATTTTATAGTTTAATAAAATAAGAAAATAAGAGTAAGTGGCCTTAATATTATCATATGTTTGCCGAAAAACAAAAGAAAAAGAAAGAACAAAGCAACAAGGGTTTCGGTTATTCCAAGCTCAAATTTAGGTATGTTTTGGCTTTAGTTTTTGATAATTTTTATGTTTCTGAGATTGTTGCTTAGTCTACTATCAAGCCCATGTATCAATTTTGTGTATTAATGATGTTTGTGTGATATGCCATTGATGATATGTTGAGATTTGAGATGATTTAAGGTGTTAAATGAAAGATTTGAGATAGATAAACATGTTTTCTTCGTGGAATTTTGATGAATTTAGCTAATTAGGGCTAAATTGAGAAAATAGTAATTTGAAGGACTAAATTGCAAATTTGATGGAAAATATGGGCTTGTATGTTATATATATGCATTCGGCTAAGCTTGGATGTATGATGATTTTGTGAATTTTATGTTTTGAGAAAAATGGACTAAATTGATAAATTGTGCAAATGTGAGGGTTAATTTGCAAATAGCCCTAAATGTGTGTCCTTGGACTGAATTGAATGAATTAGTGAATAAAAGAGTTAATTCCGAATATGTTTTGATCAAGAACCGAGAAAAACAGACTTGGATCGCGGGAAAGTGATAGTAACTGAGTAGCCGTTTCCGTTTCAGTAAATCAAATCCAAGGTAAGTCATATTGCAAATAAATGTAATTGAATTGAATTGAGCATATTCATATGCCTATCGTTGATAATGAATGCTTATGAAGTGTTATGTAAATGAATTCTGAGATAAGATTGACTTAGCGACAATGTCCGAGAAGTCTCGTACGAACCTAAGAATACATAAGTATCTATTCTGTTTTATCATGTAAGACCACGTCTGGGACGTTGGTGTTGATTTGAGACTTCGTGTGAGACCACGTCTGGGACGTTGGCATCGATATGAGCTTTATGTGTAAGACCACGTCTAGGACGTTGGCATCGATATTATCTTTATGTGTAAGACCACGTCTGGGACGTTGGCATCGATATTATCTTTATGTGTAAGACCACGTCTAGGACATCGGCATCGATATTATCTTTATGTGTAAGACCATGTCTGAGACATCGGCGTCGTATTGATTTGTGTAAGACTCTGTCTGGGACAGTGGCATCAATATCTGAGTGCATGTAAGACCTCGTCTGGGACGTTGGCATTGTACAACTATTCTGAGCTTTCTGAGTATTCTATTAGGTTCCTATCGGTTCAACAGGCAAGTCTGTGATACGAATGGTTAAGTGAATTGTATATCCATTTTAGGTACGTTGAATTATACACTAAGTGTGTATGTAAGGTAAGTACCTATGTGATCTTACTATGATGATTATGTATATTGGAATAACAATATGAAATGTGAAAGTAAGCACGAATGAGCTATGTTTATATAAGACTTTTGAATTGATGAATGCGACAAATATGACCAAGTACATGGACCAAAGCATATATGTGATAGTTTGCTAAGTCATTAAGATGTACCAATGTACCTATGTGCGTATATGCCTTTTGTGCTAAGTTTGTTTGTATTATGACTTACTAAGCTCTTGGAAAGCTTACTTTGTGTGTGTGTTTTCTCTGTTTATAGGTCGTCAAAGCTACTGAAGGCTCAGGATCGTCAAGGATCGTCATCACACTACTAAACTCATTTTGGTACACTTTGGAAATGTATATAGCTAGATATGGCATGTATAGGCTAGTATTTGTTATAAGTTTGTTATATGAACTTAGCCATGTGATTTGGCTAGTTATGAGTTGAGAATTTGCTTGAATGAATGGGATATGTGAAGTATGTTTTGGCATGGTTATTTGATACATGAAATGGTCAAGTTATGATTAAGCAAATGAATGAATTATACTTGTGATGAGATGAGTTTTTAGTCTTGTAATTTGGATGGTTAATTTGGTATGTTCTTGGTTGTCAAATAGGCATGAGATGTCTTGATGATTTTGCTTGTAGAAAAGACCCATGTGGGTGGCATTTTGGCCTTACAAATGGCCTATTTTGCCACACGGTTGTGGCACACGGGCGTGCCTAGTGACCGTGGGGCTAAGTCAGTAGCTAGCCTAGGAGCACACGGCCAAGACACACGGGCGTGTCTAGTAGCCGTGTGAAAAAGTCAGTATATGGCCTATGAGTGCACGACCTTAGCACACGGGCGTGCTTGGTGGCCGTGGATGTAAAGTCAGATTCGACCACGGCCAAGGTACACGGGCGTGCTTGGTGGCCATGGATGTAAAGTCAGATTTGACCACGGAGAGGACACACGGGTGTGTCCAGCAGCCGTGGGAGGCACACGGCCTGCCTACACGGGCGTGTAACCCCTGAAACTTAGAAATGTTTTAAATTTTCGTGAAATTGTGTATGTGTTCCGGTTTAGTCCCGACCTGGTTTATAAGTATTTTTTAGGTCTCGATGACCTACTAAGCGGACATTATGTTTAAGTTGGTATACGATTGTATGAAATTTCTGTAAGTGTTTCTGATCTGTCCGGTAACGCCTTTAACCCTAATCCGGTGTCGTATACGAGTTAGGGGTGTTACATTTGGTTGGTATTAGAGCTACGGTTTAGTCGATTCTCAGACTAACGTAGCGTGTCAGAGTCTAGCTATACATGCCATATTTCTGAATTGTGATAGTGTGATGAATCCTGACGTATAAATGTTATTTTCGTATAGTAATGGATCCCGAAAGAGCCATAGCTGACGAGGTAGAAAGTAATGCGCCTATTCCAGCGCAAGGGACAGTGCCCTCTGATCCTAGACCGGCTACGAGTGGTCATGAGGGAGAAGCTAAACAAGCTTTCTTCCAGATGATGAGTGAGTGGTTCACTCAATTCGTAAAGAATAACCCGACATTTCACAACCCCCACCCCCGGTTAATCCCTCTCAAACCTCAGTTGTGCCTCCGGTGATGGGTATAAATCTGTTGAACAAGCCTCCGGTAGATAAAATTCACAAATACGGGGCTGAAGAATTCAGGGCTACTAATGATGATGATGCTGAAAAGGCTGAGTTTTGGTTAGAAAACACGATCTGGGTATTCGATGAAATGTCTTTGACTCCAGATGAATGCATAAAATGTGTTGTATCTTTGCTTCGAGACGCGGCTTATCAGTGGTGGAAAACTTTGATCTCTGTTGTTCCAAAAGAACGGTTGACATGGGATTTCTTTCAGATTGAGTTCCGGAAGAAATATATCAGTGAGAGATTCATTGAACAGAAATGAAAGGAATTTCTAGACTTGAAATAGGGCCGTATGTCTGTTACGGAATATGAACGAGAGTTTGTTAGACTGAGTCAATATGCTCGTGAATGTGTATCTACTGAGGCGATAATGTGTAAAAGATTCGAAGATGGCCTTAATGAAGATATCCGTTTGTTAGTCGGGATCTTATAAATAAAAGAGTTTGTTGTACTTGTTGATCGAGCATGCAAAGCTGAGGCACTTGGGAAAGATAAAAAGAAATCTGAGTCAGAAGCCCGAGAAGTGAGAAAGAGATTTCAAAGTAGATCATTTCAGTCTGGTTCAAAGAAATTTAGAGATGATCAAAACCATTCTAGAGTTAATATGGGATATTCAAATAGGAATCGAGATAGATCACAAATGAGCTCCAAAGCTCCGGCAACTTTAGTAGCAAGTGTTGGTAATGTACGATCCGAGAAACCAGAATGTAAGCATTGTGGGAAAAGACATCCAGGAAGCTGTAGAATGAATGACAGAGCTTGTTTCAGATGCGGATCACTTGATCATTTTATCCGTGATTACCCAGAGTCTGTCGAGCCAGAGACTATTCAGAATCTGAGATCTGATAATGCACCTGTGAGAGGTAGACCTTCGAAGAATGTAAAAAATGACAGTGGTAGTCAGAGAACTACGAGAGAGACTATTGCGAGATTCGAAGCTAGAGCGCCTGCCAGAGCGTATGGTATTTGAGCTTGTGAGGAAGCTTCATATCCAGATGTTATAACGGGTACTTTTACACTTTATGATACTTCTGTGATTGCATTGATAGACCTTGGTTCTACGCATTCATTTATATGCATGAATTTAGCATTCAGTAAGACTTTGCCTGTAGAGTCTACTGAGTTTGTTATAAAAGTATCGAACCCCTTTGGTAAAAGTGTCCTGGTTAACAAAGTATGCAAGAAGCGTCCGTTAATGTTTCAAGATATTTGTTTCCTCTTTGATTTGATGCTTTTGCCATTTGATGAGTTCGATATCATTCAGGTATGGATGGTTGACATTGCATGACGCGTTGTAAATTGTAAAAAAGAAAGATCGTTGATTTGAGATGTCCGAATAATAAAATTATGCAGGTTGAGTCTATTGATTTAGATAGATTGCCTACTGTGATATCTGTATTAAAAGCTCAGAGATATGTGAAAAAGAGATATGAAGCATATTTTGCTTATGTAATTGATTCGAAAGCATCTGAAAAGAAAGTTGAGTCAGTGCCTGTTGTCTGGGAGTTTTCTGATGTATTTCCTGAAGAATTACCTGGTTTGCCTCCGATTCATGAAGTTGAGTTTGGTATTGAGTTATTACCTGGTACTACACCTATTTCGATAGCTCCGTATAGAATAGCACCAATAGAATTGAAAGACTTAAAGTCACAGTTGCAAGAATTGACCGATAGAGGGTTTGCTAGATCGAGTTCTTCGCCTTGGGGTGCTCCTGTTCTGTTTGTGAAAAAGAAAGATGGCATGATGAGAATGTGCATCAATTATCGTCAGTTAAACAAAGTGACCATAAAGAACAAATATTCGTTGCCCAGGATTGATGATTTATTCAATCAGTTAAAAGGAGCTACTGTATTTTCCAAGATTGATCTGAGATCAGGATACTATCAGTTGAGAATGAAAGATTCAGATGTACCGAAAACTGCTTTCAGAAAAAGGTACGGGCATTATGAGGTTCTAGTTATGCCATTTGGACTAACAAATGCTCCTGCTGTTTTTATGGATCTGATTAACATAATTTTTAGATCGTATCTAGATCGATTTGTTGTTGTATTCATTGATGACATTTTGATTTATTCACGTGATGAGACCGAACATGCGGAGCATTTGAGAATTATGTTGCAAACTTTGAGAGAAAAGCCATTGTATGCGAAATTCAGCAAATGTGAATTCTAGTAACATGAGGTTAGTTTTCTGGGGCATATTGTGTCAGCTTCTGGGATTCGAGTTGATCCGAGCAAGATTTCTGCTATTCTAGATTGGAAACTTCCGAGAAATGTATCTGAAATCCGTAGCTTTCTGGGCCTAGCTGGTTATTACCGTCGATTTGTGAAAGGATTTTCAGTGATAGCTACTCCGTTGACTAGATTACTTCAGAAAGATGTTAGATTTGAATGGTCGAACAAATGCCAGAAAAGTTTTGATCAGTTGAAAACTCTGTTAACTGAAGCTCCAGCTTTGGTACAGCCAAAATCAGGTAAAGAAGTTGTTATATACAGTGATGCTTCGTTAAACGGTCTGGGATGTGTTTTGATGCAGGAAGGCAATCTCGAGCTAGTTGCGATTGTGTTTGCACTAAAGATCTAGCGCCGTTATTTGTATGGTGATAAATGTCACGTATTTTCAAATCATAAAAGTTTGAAATATCTGATGACTCAGAAAGATTTGAACCTGCGTCAAACAAGATGGCTAGAGCTGCTAAAAGACTATGAGCTTGTGATAGATTATCATCCGGGTAGAGCAAACGTTGTTGCTGATGCATTGAGTAGAAAATCATTGTTTGCACTACGTGCTTTGAATGCTCAGTTAAATCTGTCTGAACGTAGCTTTGTGATAGCTGAATTAAAAGTGAAACCGTTGTTTATATAGCAGATATGTGATGCTCAGAAATATGATAATGAGTTATTAGCGAAACGAGTTTTGTGTGATTCGAATTCTGAATCTGAATTTTGAGTTGTTAACGATTGCTTGAGATTCTGAGATCATATCTGTGTTTCGAGAAATCCCGATTTGATTTAGTTGATTTTGAATGAAGCACATAATAGTCATTTATCTGTTCATCCGGGGAGTACTAAAATGTACCATGATTTGAGGCGACACTATTGGTGGTCTGGTATGAAGCGTGATATTTCTGATTTTGTTTCAAAATGTTTAATCTGTCAGCAAGCCAAAGCTGAACATCAAGTTCCGTCTGGGTTGCTACAACCGATTCTGATTCTTGAGTGGAAATGGGATAGAGTGACAATGGATTTTGTTTCTGGTTTGCCTCAGACTCCGAGAAAGAAATATGCGATATGGGTCGTAGTTGATCGATTGACGAAATCTGCCCATTTTATCCTGGTAAGATCTGACTATTCACTTGATAGATTAGCCGAGCTTTATATTTCTGAGATTGTTAGATTGCACGGGGTGCCACTATCTATTGTGTCATATAGGGACCGAAGGTTTACATCGAGGTTCTAGAAGAAATTGCAAGAAGCTTTAGGCACGAAACTGTATTTCTGTACAGCTTTTCATCCGCAAATAGATGGTCAATCTGAGCGGATTATTCAGATTCTCGAAGATATGTTAAGATGTTGTATACTTGAGTTTAATTTTTCATGGGAACAGTAATTGCCATTGATTGAATTTGCATACAATAATAGTTTTCAGTCGAGCATCAAAATGGCGCCATATGAAGCTTTGTACGGACTTAAATGTCGTACACCTCTGTATTGGACTGAGCTCAGTGAAAATAAGCTACACGGGGTGGATTTGATAAAAGACTCAGAACAGAAAGTGAAATTGATCCGAGATTGTTTGAAAGTAGCATCTGATCATCAGAAGTCTTATGTAGACTTAAAATGAAAAGATATATAATTTAAGATCGGCGACAAAGTATTTTTGAAAGTGTCACCATGGAAGAAAGTACTTCGTTTCGGACGTAAAGGCAAGTTGAGTCTGAGATTCATCGGGCCGTATGAAATCATTGAGCGAGTTGGACCTGTTGCATATCGATTATTATTTCCTACCGAGCTAGAAAAGATACATAATGTATTCCATGTCTCGATGCTCCGTAGATATCGATCCGATCCGTCGCATGTGATTTCCCCATCTGAAATTAGAATCCGATCTGATTTGACATATGAAGAGGAACCGATTCGTATCTTAGCTCGTGAAGTGAAAGAGTTGAGAAACAAGAAAATTCTGTTAGTGAAAGTATTATGGAATCGACACGGAATAGAAGAGGCTACGTGGGAGCCAGAAGATTCAATGAGACAGCAATAACCAACTTTGTTTAACGGTAAGATTTTTGGGGACGAAAATCCCTAAGGGGGGAGAATTGTAACAGTCCGATTTATACCCTAGTCGGAATAGTGGTTTCAGGACCACAAATCCGAGTCTGTATAATATTTTAATATTACTTTCTGTGCCGTTGATAAGTGATTAAGCATGTGAAAAATTTTCGTAAGTTAATTTGTCCGTCTGTGTGTTTAATTTGACAAAAGGATTGAATTGCATTAAATGTGAAAGTTGTATGCTATTTGTTAAAGTATTAAATTGTGATGGCTTTTAATAAGTTAAGGCTTTATGTGGCAATTTAACCTTTATTTTGTTAGTGGACGGCAAGCTATTAAATGAATGAGTTTTATATGTTAAAAATTATGGTTAATTTATATATTAATGATATATGATATTTTATAGTTTAAAAAAATAAGAAAACAAGAGTAAGTGGCCTTAATATTATCATATGTTTGCCGAAAAACAAAAGAAAAAGAAAGAACAATGCAACAAGGGTTTCGGTTATTCCAAGCTCAAATTTAGGTATGTTTTGGCTTTAGTTTTTGATAATTTTTATGTTTTTGAGATTGTTGCTTAGTCTACTATCAAGCCCATGTATCAATTTTGTGTATTGATGATGTTTGTGTGATATGCCATTGATGATATGTTGAGCTTTGAGATGATTTAAGGTGTTAAATGAAAGATTTGAGATAGATGAACATGTTTTGTTCTTGGAATTTTGATGAATTTAGCTAATTAGGGCTAAATTGAGATAATAGTAATTTGAAGGACTAAACTACAAATTTGATGGAAAATATGGGCTTGTATGTTATATATATGCATTCGGCTAAGCTTGGATGTATGATGATTTTGTGAATTTTATGTTTTGAGAAAAATGGACTAAATTGATAAATTATACAAATGTGAGGGTTAATTTGCAAATAGCCCTAAATGTGTGTCCTTGGACTGAATTGAATGAATTAGTGAATAAAAGAGTTAAATCTGAATATGTATAGATCAAGAACCGAGGAAAATGAACTTGGATCGCGGGAAAGCGATAGTAACTGAGTAGCCGTTTCCGTTTCAGTAAATTGAATCCGAGGTAAGTCATATTGCAAATAAATGTAATTGTATTGAGTTGAGCATATTCATATGCCTATCGTTGATAATGAATGCTTATGAAGTGTTATGCAAATGAATTCTGAGATAAGATCAACTTAGCGACAATGTCCGAGAAGTCCCATACGAACCTAAGAATACATAGGTATATGTTCTGTTTTACCATGTAAGACCACGTCTGGGATGTTGGCATCGATATTATCTTTATGTGTAAGACCACGTCTGGGACGTTGGCATCGATATTATCTTTATGTGTAAGACCATGTCTGGGACATTGCCATCGATATTATCTTTATGTGTAAGACCACGTCTGGGACATTGGCATCGATATTATCTTTATGTGTAAGACCATGTCTGGGACATCGGCATCATATTGATTTCTGTAAGACTCTATCTGGGACAGTGGCATCAATATCTGACTGCATATAAGACCTCGTCTGGGACCGTTGGCATTGTTCAACTATTTCGAGCTTTCTGAGTATCCTATTAGCTTCCTATCGGTTCAACAGGCAAGTCTGTGATACGAATGGTTAAGTGAATTGTATATCCGTTTCAAGTACGTTGAATTATACACTAAGTGTGTATATAAGGTAAGTACCTATGTGATCTTACTATGATGATTATGTATATTGGAATAACAATATGAAATGTGAAAGTAAGCATGAATGAGCTATGTTTATATAAGACTTTGGAATTGATGAATGCGACAAATATGGCCAAGTACATGGACCAAAGCATATATGTGATAGTTTGCTAAGTCATTAAGATATACCAATGTACCTATGTTCATATATACCTTTTGTGCTAAGTTTGTTTGTATTATGACTTACTAAGCTCTTGGAAAGCTTACTTTGTGTGTGTGTTTTCTTTGTTTATAGGTCGTCAAAGCTACTGAAGGCTCGGGACCATCAAGGATCATCATCACAGTACTAAACTAATTTTGGTACTTTTTGGAAATGTATATAGCTAGATATGGCATGTATAGGCTAGTATTTGTTAAAGTTTGTTATATGAACTTAGCCATGTGATTTGGCTAGTTATGAGTTGAGAATTTGCTTGAATGAATGGGATATGTGAAGTATGTTTTGGCATGGCTATTTGATAGATGAAATGGTCAAGTTATGATTAAGCAAATGAATGAATTATACTTGTGATGAGATGAGTGTTTAATCTTGTAATTTGGATGTTTAATTTGGTATGTTCTTGGTTGTCAAATAGGCATGAGATGTCTTGATGATTTTGCTTTTAGGTAAGACCCATGTGGGTGGCATTTTGGCCTTGCAAATTTCCTATTTTGCCACACGGTTGTGGTACACAGGCGTGCCTAGTGACCGTGGGGCTAAGTCAGTAGCTAGCCTAGGAGCACACGGCCAAGACACACGGGCGTGTCTAGTAGCCGTGTGAAAAAGTCAGTATATGGCCTATGAGTGCACGGCCTTAGCACACGGGCGTGCTTGGTGGCTGTGGAAGTAAAGGCAGACTGGACCACGGGAAGGACACACGGGTGTGTCCAGCAGCCGTGGGAGGCACACGGGCTGCCTACACGGGCGTTGATAAATCGAAATAGTAACATATTTCAAGCTTACATTTAGCATGCTTTTGGATGAATTATCCTTTATTTTATGTAATTTGGTGCTCTTAATCCTTTGTTTTCATGTTTTATACTCAGGAAAGCACTGGAGGATGAAAAGAACATGAGACGGGCTTAAAATGGAACAAATGGGCCATATCACAAAATTGCCACGGCCTGGGCCCAAGACCACACGGCCGTGCTCCTTCAGTAGCCTCGAACACGGCCTGGCCACGTATCACACGGGCGTGTGCGATGGCCGCGTCCCTTCCGTGACAAAGAGAAATTTCACTCAGATTAGGATGCTTAGAGGCAAAGTAACACATTCCGAAGCCTATATAAACACCCTAAGTATGACCTAAGAAGGGGAGTCGACAGAAGCCTTCTGTCGGGGCGTCCAGCTAGGCTGAAGAAGGCAGATTTGTGGAATTTACTCGAAGAAAGCCAGTTGATTCTTCTTAAGAAGCCGGAGTCATACTTAAGACGGAGGATCTCTCTTCTATTCCTTCAGGGGGTTTTAGGGTTTTTCTTATGTTTTGTTTTATCTTTTCTTCTGAGATGTTCTCTTTTATTATTATGAACTAAACCCTCAGATACCTGAGGGGGATGAAACCTAAGATGAATCTTGTTATCGTTTGCTGAACTATATGATAAATACTTGATTTGTTCTTAATTATGTGTTCTTAATTCTTGTGTTGATATTTCTGGGATATTAATTCAAGTTTGATGTACTTAGGTGGTGGAGCAAAAGTCCCTGCCTCAGAGTAGATCTAGCATAGTTAAGTGGAGTTGATCGCACGCCTAGAGATAAGGTGACGAGATTTTGCCGGATTAGTGTGGAACCTAATATGGGAGTCCATAGATCGAGTTAATGCAATTCTAGGGGTTTTAATTAGAAAGAGATTTCAATTAATCAACCTAGGGTTAGATGTTATACGCTTCGAGAGAGGGTCTAATATACATTAGGGAATCCTACGGATCAAGTCAAGTGAATAAATCGTCTGGTTCAGAGTTAGATAACAAGTGAAGTCTAGGTAGATTCTTCCTTGGGTATCGTCTTAATCAATTGGTTTTTCCCACAAGTATTTTCCCCAAATTCATTATTCTTTGTCTTAGAGTCTTTAGTTTAATAATTAGTTAATTTAGATTAAACAACAAATTCCCTTTATTTCAAAGCTAGATAATAAAAAGAAAGTTAGTATTAGTACTTTTAGTTCCTTTGGGTTCGACATTCTTGGTCTTGCCTTAGCTATACTCTTTGTTTGATAGGTGCACTTGCCTCAAATCGTTGTCATAGTTAGTTTCGTGTTCGATCATTCTCATTATAAATTTTAAGACTTTGACATCATAAAACACAACGATCAAGTTTTTGGCACCGCTGTCGGGAGCTAAAATATTAAGAACGCTCAATTTTTATTACTTTAGCCATTTTTATTTTTTGCACTTTTCTTTTATTTCCTATTTTGTTTTTAACTTTGCTAATTTTCTTTTGTTCCTTTGTGTACCTCTAGTTTATGACTAGAAGGAACCCGACAGACCCTACTTACTGACAGTGATATTGAAGGTACCGCTCACAGAAATCGTAGAGAGATAAGGCGAAGCCTAAACTACATACAAGAAGAGCAAGAAGACGAATTTAATACCACCGAAGATATGGCTGAGAACAATCCGCCACCTCCAGAGATGGCCGAAAATCAGGCTCCCCGAACTATGTATGATTATGCTAAGCCTAGTTTAGTTGGTACTGAATCTAGTATTGTTAGACCTACTATTGCTGCAAATAATTTCGAATTGAAACCTAACACTATACAGATGATACAACAGTTTGTTCAGTTTGATGGTTTGCAGGATGAGGATCCTAACACACATTTAGCAAATTTTCTAGAATTTTGCAATACTTTCAAGATAAATGGCGTTACTAACGATGCCATCTGCCTTCGGTTATTTCCCTTCTCTTTGAGGAATAAAGCCAAACAGTGGTTGCATTCTCTTCCACGAGGGTCAAGTACTACATGGGATCAAATGACCGAAAATTTTTTATTAAAATATTTTCTGCCGGACAAAACGGCCAAGTATCTCTTCTTTTGTGCAGATGGATTTAGAAACACTTTACGACGCATGGGAGAGATACAAATATTTGCTGAGAAGATGTCCACACCATGGTTCACCCTTGTGGCTACAGGTCCAAACTTTTTATAACGGTGTGAACCCTTCAACAAGGCAATTAATCGATTCAGTCGCAGGCGGAACTCTGAATAACAAAACTCCTGAAGTAGCTTATGAATTTATAGAAGATATGTCACTAAATAACTATCAGTGGCAAGTCACAAGGACAAGGCCAAAAAAAGCAGCCGGAGTTTACAACCTTGACGCAGTGGCCATGCTATCAAATCAGGTGGAGATGTTACATAAAAATTTTGATGGTGTATATGGTTCCTCGCAGATACAACCTGTTATGCAGTGCGACACAAGTGGAGGCGTGCCGAATCCTGAGTACCCACCCTACTGACAGGGCATGGAGAGCGAACAAATGAACTATATGGGTAACAATTTCCAATGTAATAATAACCCTTATAGTAATACTTATAATCCAGGTTGGAATAACCACTCCAGTTTCTCATGGGGTAGTCAAGGAAATCAAAGGCAACAACCACCTCAAAACTTCCAACAACAACCCTACCCACAGGAAAAAAAGCCGAACCTTGAGAAGATGCTGACAAAATTCATAGCAGTCACAGAAAAAACAATTAAAAATCAACAAGCATCGATTCAAAGGATCGAGAATTAGTTAGGGCAACTGGCTAAGGAGATCTCTGAAAGACCACAAGGAAGCCTACCAAGCAACACTGAGACTAACCCAAAGGAGCAAGTCCAAGCCATAACAGCTCAGGAAAGTAAAGGGTTAGATGAGCCCAATTTAAAGTAAGAGAATGTGGTCGAAGAAGGTAAGGTTGAGGTAAGTAATAATAAGCCAAAACTGGTAATCAAAGAGTACCAACCTTGCATACCATATCCCGAAACAATAAAGAGAGACGACACAGAGGAACAGTTCGGTAAGTTTCTTAAACTTTTAAAGAAATTACATATTAACTTACCATTACTTGAAGCTCTTTCGTAGATGCCAGATTCTAGGAAATTTTTAAAAGAGCTTTTGACAAACAAGCGAACGGTAGACGAAACATCGCATGTGGAGCTAAACGCAATGTGCTCAGCAATTCTACAAAATAAACTGTCACGAAAATTAAAAGATCTAGGGAGTTTTACAATTCCATGCTTAATTGGTAGTTTATCTATTGATAATGCGTTAGCTGATTTAGGAGCAAGCATAAATGTCATGCCTTATAAAATGTTTAAACAACTAGGTCTAGGGAAACCCAAACAAACTAGGATGAGCATTCAATTACCTGATTAAACTATTCGAATTCCTAGGGGTATAATCGAAGATGTGTTAGTAAAGATTGATAAATTCGTATTCCCAGTAGACTTTGTAGTTTTAGACATGGATGAGGACAATAGTATCCCCTTAATCTTAGGAAGACCCTTTTTAGCAACTGCCATAACTAAAATTGATGTGGGTACAGGTGAATTAATACTCCGTGTAGGTGACGAATCAATCAATCTTCAGGCTCTCGACGCAGCCAGGACATCGAGCAACCAAGGTGAGAAAATAAATTCTATTAATGACCATTCGGTTAAACCTTCTTTCCAGGAAGCACCACGAAACTACACACCCATGCCAGATCCTACATCTCATAACAATAAGGAAATAACTCATGAGGACCGAAGGCTTCAAGTTGATGTCCTAGACGAGTGGAAGACGCATTTCAAGGAAAAACTAGGGATACACGAAGAAGAACCAACGCCACTCTACGAGACAGACAAGTTCAAAATTGGAGATCAGGTATTGTTAAATAAAACAGACCCTCGAATATCTCCTCCTGACCCTAATACAAACAAAGAAATCCCTTTTAAGGTAATCAATGTTTTCCCATACGGAACAGTCGAGGTAAGCAATCCTATATTTGGCACTTTTAAAATAAACGCTACTCGACTTGAATTATACACTGATAATAAGACAGATAGCATGAGGAATGATGTTCAACTTTTCAAACCACCATGATTGGGCGAATGAGAGGTAATTCTAGCTTAAGACTTTAAACGAGCGCTTCTCGGGAGGCAACCCGAGTACTAACTCCATTAATTTTTACATTTTTACTTTTATTTTTCCTTTTCAGCATTTAATTTTAAACTAACCAAAGTGCAGATTTCCAGACCACACGGCCTTACACACGGCCGTGGCCGTGTGGATACTACGGACTCCCGTACTGACATAGCAGAGGTAGTACGAGCCAATGACGAAAGATTCCCAGATCATGGATGACTATAAATTGCCACGGCCGTGTGATATGGCCGTGGCCGACACTAAGGGAAGTCACACGGGCTCCGACTAAACACCACGGCCGTACGATACTGCCGTGGTCGACACTATTTTATCAAACATGGGCGTGGTGACCACGAAACGGGTGTGGGAGAAATGAACAAAGCACAGCACGGCGATGAGATACGATCGTATGACCTAACACGCCCATGGTACACGGGCGTGGGGATGTACCAGACCTCATAACTCTATTTAAACCACCCCCTCTTCTCAACTACTTTCCATTCCCCTTCCTCCATACATTCTCAGACCCTTCTCCTTCCATACTTTTCTTCTTTAGTCCTTCCCTAAACCCTTGACCACCACCACATCTATGTCAAAGAAGCGGAAGGATCCAAGCACAGTCTCCTTGTGGGAGACCGATCTACATAAGTTCATGCTGGCCGTTTCATCCACTCGACAAGCCAAGGATATTTGAGGCCATTTCATTTTTAATTTTCTTTTTTCGTCGCATTTATTTTCCTTCTCTTTATCTTCATTGTCCCTAAATAAATAATTAGTTTATTTTATTTTTTCTTAGTATTTCTTGTCTATTTCTTCACAGGCTACCCAATTTCTTCATCTAGCGCAGTAATAGTGGGCAGCCCCCATACCACCACCAGAGACGCCTCCTCTAACTTATCTTTCACCTCCGAATCAAGTTTCCACACCTCTAACTCAAGGAATCCATCCAAATTCAGGAAGTTTCATCTCTCCCTATCTTTTATGAATTTCTATCTATCTTTGTACATTGAGGGCAATGTACATCTTAAGTGTGGGGGGTGAATCTTAAAAGTACCAAACTTTTTGCATTATTCTCAAATCCTGAATTATGCCTTGTCTTAAAGTAAGTTTCTCATATTATGATTAGAATGAAATTTCCTTTAATTTATGATTTTTGTTGATATGTTTTGGATTAAGTCATTGATAATTGTGCATTGATGATTTATACTTTAAGATACTATAGAATAAAGCATGATAAGTCTATTTTTTTAGAAATTAAATTTTTTTTTAGGTTGTCTACCTAAATTTGAATATTACTTTGAAGTTTGAAATTTACAAGGTTGGTATCAAAAAGCCCATAATTTTTTGTGAGATTTTGAGCCTTTTAGAGCATATATTCTTTTTCTTGCTCACTTAATTGATTATGAGTGTGTCAACATTGAGTTGTTATTCTAGAACTTGCATCGATTATACATGTCGAGACCACACCTTTGATTTGATATATATAGATGATAAAGGCACCTAGGTTTTAACCCACTTACTCCACTAACAGCCTACCTTCATAATTAACCCCTAGTGAACCCCTTTTAATCCTGACAACCCTTTTTATTGACTCGCCCACTAATTTTAACCCGAAACCCTTTGTTTTTGTTATCACCATTCCTTTTGACTACCCTTATATCGAGATTTGATTTGAGCAGTTGCCTAACTATGATCTTTATTTCAGTAGTTAAATTCATCCTTTATTATGTATTTGATTTGTTCTTAAAAAAAACAAAAAAAAACAAAAACCAAGTACATTCATTATTAGTTCTATTTCTATGAGCTCTAAACAGTTAAATTCACATCTTTAGAAAAAGCTCATATTAGAGTATTATTAGTACAAATTTTCAATTGATGTAATTATTTATATTCAGTTCATTATTTTTAGTTAGGTAATTTTTTAGATCAGTCTCGATTCTAACCTTCTAAGTCAGCCTTTATCCACACCTTTAACCTAGCCCTGTTACAACCCTGTTAAAGACCTTTTGATTTGTGTATCATCTCATATTATAGTGGTGGAGATTTGATTTTCATGCAAGCCTATGGGATTAACTTCTCATGTTCGACTTATGAGTGCTTTTTCCTGAACCTTAAACACTACAAGTGATTTGAGTGAATCTTTAGTGAGGATGTCAATCCTTGTCGATTTTGAATCAAAGATAATTATTTAGATGAGGGGAAACACCTATGTTTTGTGCTACAAAAATGTATGACTTAGATTGTTTGAATCTTTAGGACTCTTTGAGTTGAATTATCCATGTATGAATTATCTTTGAATTATGGTGAAACATTATTGATGAATATCATGAATTGAGGAAGTTTGTTTTAATTATGAGTTGAGAATTTTGCTTGAGGACAAGCAAAAGCTTAAGTGTGGGGGTATTTGATAAACCGAAATAGTAACATATTTTAAGCTCACATTTAGCATGCTTTTGGATGAATTATCCTTTATTTTATGTAATTTGGTGCTCTTAATCCTTTGTTTTCATGTTTTATACTCAGGAAAGCACCGGAGGATGAAAAGAATAAGAAACGGGCTTAAAATGGACCAAATGGGCCATATCACGAATTTGACATGGCCTGGGCCCAAGACCACACGGCCGTGCTCCTTCAGCAGCCTCGAACACGGCCTGGCCACGATTCACACGGGCGTGTGCCATGGCCGTTTCCCTTTCGTGACAAAAAGAAATTTCACTCAGATTAGGATGCTTAGATGCGAAGTAACACAGTCTGAAGCCTATATAAACACCCAAAGTATGACCTAAAAAGGGAAGTCGACAGAAGCCTTCTGTCGGGGCTTCCAGCTAGGCCGAAGGAGGCAGATTTGTGGAATTTACTCGAAGATATCCAGTTGATTCGTCTCAAGAAGCCAGAGTCATACTCAAGACGGAGGATCTCTCTTCAATTCCTTCAGGGGGTTTTAGGGTTTTTCTTATGTTTTGTTTTATCTTTTCTTCTGAGATGTTCTCTTTTATTATTATGAACTAAACCCTCAGATACCTGAGGGGGATGAAACCTAAGATGAATCTTGTTATCGTTTGCTGAACTATATGATAAATACTTGATTTGTTCTTAATTATGTGTTCTTAATTCTTGTGTTGATATTTCTGAGATATTAATTCAAGTTTGATGTTCTTAGGTGGTGGAGCAAAAGTCCCTGCCTAAGAGTAGATCTAGCATAGTTAAGCGGAGTTGATCGCACGCCTAGAGATAGGGTGATGAGATTTTGCCAGATTAGGGTGAAACCTAATATGGGAGTCCATAGATCGAGTTAATGCAATTCTAGGGGTTTTAATTAGAAAGAGATTTCAATTAATCAACCTAGGGTTAGACGTTATTCGCTTCGAGAGAGGGTCTAATATACATTAGGGAATCCTACGGATCAAGTCAAGTGAATAAATAAATGCAGTTCAGAGTTAGATAACAAGTGAAGTCTAGGTAGATTCTTCCTTGGGTATCGTCTTAATCAATTTGTTTTTCCCACAAGTATTTTCCCCAAATTCATTCTTCTTTGTCTTAGAGTCTTTAGTTTAATAATTAGTTAATTTTGATTAAACAACAAATTCCCTTAATTTCAGGCTAGATAATAAAAAGAAAGTTAGTATTAGTACTTTTAGTTCCTTTGGGTTCGACATTCTGGTCTTGCCTTAGCTATACTACTATTCGATAGGTGCACTTGCCTCAAATCGTTGTCATAGTTAGTTTCCAGGTTCGATCATTCTCATTATAAATTTTAAGAATTTGACATCGCAAAACACAACGATCAGGCGTGTTACCCCTAAAACTTAGAAAAGTTTTAAATTTTCGTGAAATTGTGTATTTATTTCGGTTAAGTCCCGACCCGATTTATAAGTATGTTTTAGGTCTCGATGACCTACAAGGGGACATTATGTTGAAGTTGGTATACAATTGTATGAAATTTCTGTAAGTGTTTCTGATCTGTCCGGTAACGCCTTTAACCCTAGTCCGGCGTCGGATACGAGTTAAGGGTGTTACACAGTTAGATAGCCTTTCGGCTTTAAACAAAACGTACAAGAGAGGTTAACCGAATACTTACCAAATCCACTTTCGATCCTGCGGCCTAAATTCAGCTTTTGAGATTAGTATGGTGACAGAGACAATTTGGCACCAATAGGGAGAAGAAGAGGAGAAGTGATCGGCTAGAACTAAAGGTGAACAAAAAAAAAAGGAATTTAAGAAGATAAGGTATGGGGAATTCAGCTAGAGAGACAACAAAAATTTGGCAAAAGAATGATGGGGTTTTTTTTTCGGCAAATGGAAGAATTCAGCTAAGGGGGAGAAAAAGAAAAGTAATGGAACCCAAGGAACCTCTCAAAGGAATTCGGCACGTCCTTTTATAGCCAATAGCCGAATCCTACCCTTCCCTACAGTCCAATTCGGCACCAACTCCTCCCACTTCTCATCTCCTAATTTTTCTCCATGATATCTCCCTTATCTCATCTGAAATTCCCTCTTTTATCAGCTCACAAGACCAATTAAAACACTTCAACGAAAGAGTCCAAATTCCACACAACTCTGGTCGTCCACTATGCAAAATTAAACACTCCAAAAACACTTTACCACTACTCGAACCTTGGACCTCTTCACACCACCTTGTAGCTCCCCTAGTGATGCCACCTTGCCACTGGACCACAAGCCCATTTGTGTCCTATTTTCTCTTAATCTGCTTAAGAGGCCTAATGCCTGAGACTAGGGTCCACTAAAGTAAGAAAAATTAAATTTTTCCCTATCTCTAAGACTTCAAATAATCCAGATAATACCTTAAAATTAATATTATAAGTGCTACTCATACATACCAACCTCAGTGCAAAGAAATTTAAAGTTTCGGGATTTTTGGGGCGTTACAACCCAATAGGCCCAAATCTACTAGGCCCAAAATTGGGGCGTTACAATTCTACCCTCCTAAAAGAAATTTCGTCCTCGAAATTTCCAACTAACTATTAATCGTACTACCCAAGCCTCACCACTATGCTTTCGCTGCACACTCTAATTCTAAAGCCAAAATAAACACCCAGTATACTATGGTAGGGTACGCACCATTATTCGTATCTGGAGCGTTTTCGTTCCCTTGGCGACGTCTTTGCATAGACCAAAAGTCGTGCCTCGCCAAAGATAACCTGCACCTCTACTTGGTGCTCCACGACCGCGTTCATTACCATTATCGCCCCTGGCTTGTTCGCGGCCCCTTGGTGGTTGTTGACCACCCCTCTGTGGCTGAAAATTACCTCTGCCATCGGCTCGCTCCTGATTTGGCCATCTTGGGCACTCTCTAATCCTATGTTCCATAGATCCACAGCTCAAACAAGCTCTTATTCTCCTCCAACATTCACCCGTATGCCCTTTTACACACACAACACAAGGTGGTATCCCGGTATTAGCAACAGCAACAGGGGCCTCAGCTCTAACCGGCCCATTCACTCTGGCCCTCCTTGCAGGCCTCTGTTCAGCCCCCATAGTTTCCATGTTCCGTTTGTTCTTGCCCTTCTCCTTTTCTCAGTGGAGGCACTCCGTGCGCTTTACTTCCTCCGCTATCTTTGCTTTCTCCACCAAGACCGCAAAGTCCCGCTCCCTCTGGGGAGCTATAAGCACCCTAAGATTGTCTCTTAACCCATCCTCGAACCGTATACATCTCTCATGCTCTATTGTGACTATCCCCTTGGCATATCGAATGAGGCGCAAAAACTCAGCCTCATACTCTGCTACCGACTTATCTCCCTGAGTCAGATTCAAAAACTCCTTTCTTCGGGCATCTACATAGGCCGCTCCAATGTACTTCCCCTGAAATGTCGACTTGAAGAACTCCCAGGTGATCTGCTCCGGTTGGTTTCCCTCCTTTATAGTCAACCACCACTGATAAGCTTCCTCTCTAAGTAAGGATATCGCCCCTTTTAACTTCTGTTCTGCCGAGCAATCCAGGTCGTCCATAATTCTTTTCATAGCTTCCAACCAATACTCCGCCACATTCGGGGCCACCCCTGCTACTCCTTTGAAAATCTCTGCCCCATTAGCCTGGAGTCGCTCCGCGATTGACCCATGACTTTTCGTACCATTATTGGGCCCAACGACCCTTTCTAAGATTCTTAACATGGCCTGCGATACTGCATCTTTTGTAGCGGCAGCCCGTTCATATGGTCCCCTTTCCGCTATTGGTGAGGCCGGAGCCTCCTCTACTCCAACGCTGGGCATATGGCCTGACTCTGATGACCCTGCCCTAACACTTCCACGGCCTCTGCCACGACCTCTTGCACCTCTTCTAGCGCTCATCGTTGCGTGCGTATTTCTGGGTTAGAATTTTATGAAATTAATGCATAGTTCCATTGTTTAAAACACATGTCTTTTGTGAGTGACAATTTAAAGGTTGTTTCGCGGTCGTAAATCCACTACAGGCTTAAGTTCCCTATGGGCTTTAGTCTCTAAGAACCTATTGTTTAAAGTAGCCCAATATCTAATTATAGTTCAATAATTTAAACAAGTAAAATAATAGAAAAACTTACTTAGCTCGACATCAAGGGCTCGGTGTGTAACAGCCCGATTATGACCCTAATCGGATCAGTGGTTTCGGGATGATGAATCTGAGTTATAAAAATATTTTAATATTCTATTTGATATCTATGTTATATGTTTGAGCATGTGTTAAAATATCGTAGGTTAATTTGTCTGTTTGGGTGATTAATTTTAGAAAAAGGATTAAATCGCGTAAGTGGTAAAAGTAGCCAATTATTAAATTAAGTGGCTAAATTGTTTTTTCTTCTTTTGTATGAGTATTTAAGTTGCAAATTATCCTTTTTATAGCATAGTGGATGGCAACTTGGCTTTAATTTTATATTATTATGTTTTTATATGTATAAAAATATATGTTAAAGTTACATATTATAATATAAGTTAATAATAAAAAAATAAAATATGAAAAGAAAAGCCATCATCTTCATCTTTGGCTGAAACTAAGGAGAAAATAAAGAAGTTTGAGCTCTCTCTTATATTCGGCCATTTGCAAGCAAAATTAGGTATGATTTAGCTT
Organism: Gossypium sturtianum; assembly: GCA_025698515.1. NCBI lineage: Eukaryota > Viridiplantae > Streptophyta > Magnoliopsida > Malvales > Malvaceae > Gossypium > Gossypium sturtianum. The sequence continues at coordinate 68,919,309 of CM046952.1, forward strand.
TAGATTTTTGATGATTTTTATATTTTTGAGATTGTTGCTTACTCTACTATCTAACCCATGTATTAATTTTATACATTGGTGATGTTTGTGAGATATGCCATTGATGATATGTTGAGCTCTGTGATGATTTATGGTGTTAAATGAAATATTTGAGCTAGATGAACATACTTTTTTCTTGAGTTTTGATGAATTTAGCTAATTAAGGTTAATTTGTGAAAATATTATTTTGGAGTGTTCAATTGTGAAATTTATGAGAAATATGGACTTATATAGTTCCTAGGAAGATTCGGCCATGCATGTATGTGGATAAATTTGGTGTATTTTGTGTTTTGTACAAAAAGGACTAAATTGTAAAAATTGAAAATGTCAGGGGTAAAATAGTAATTTACCCATTTATGTGATTTTTGTATTAAATTGAATGAAAATATCTTTGATTGAGCTTAAATTGAAATTAATTAGATCAAGAACAAAAAGAGTCGGGGTTGGATTGGGGAAAGGCAAAGTTGAACGAGTGGCCGGGAAATCCTAATCCGTCGACTTTCAAGGTAAGTTTTTAAGCAATTGGATGAAATGAGTTTGAATATATATATTAATGTGTATATGAATAATTGAATTAAGCATATGAAAACTCTTATTGTCGAATGTGGTATGGAATGGGATGAAATATAGATAAACTAGCCGAATGTAAGGTTGGTAGATATATATAAATGTATAAGTGTTGATTCATTGAGTAATGTGATTATATGAATGAATAAAGAGGTAGCTAAATGTGAATATAAAATGAGAGAGATGTTGTTTTGAATAGATGGATGTAAATGTATATATATACATGTATTTTAGTTGTGCCGAATGAAATGGAATGATATAAGGAAATTGAGTTATTGTTGGACATTAGAATGTTTGTGTATGTATGTATGAGAATGAAATTATAAGTGTTCGCATAAATAAAGAAAGGTTCGGTAAAAGGGGCACTATGTGTGCGAGCTTAAACATCGAGCACTGTGTGTGCGAAATCGGTGGAATGGCACTATGTGTACAGAAAATGAGTAATGGCACTAAGTGTACGATACATTACCGAAAGATAGCACTATGTGTGCGATTTATCAAGTAATGGCACTAAGTGTGCGAAACGTTACATGAGTTGCACTGTGTGTGCGGATTATCGGACCTCTCAAGGACATGAACCAATGAATGGAGATAACCAAAAGAGACATGTAAGTAAGTGATGCATGGAAATTGAATAACTTGGTGCTAATAAGGTAAGTTGTTCTTGTATACTAAATTATAGAAATGTGATGTATTCAGTAATCTTTGAGCTTGTTCGAAATGGATATAGGGTATGTGAACATTCGGTTTTGGAGATCTAATGAATATGATATTGCTATATGGTAATATGCTACATGTAATGCTGTTACGAACTCGTTAATGATTAAGTTGAATTGATTAAATTTATATAATGATTCGTTGTATAAATCTCCTTTTGCTTATAACTTACTAAGCTATATTAGCTTATCGTACGTGTGTTTGTCTGACTATTGTATAGATCTTGAAGTCTAAGCTCGAGCTCGGGAATCATCGTCAAAGTCGATCACACTATCAACTATCATCGATATTTTGGTATCTCTTTTTGTGAATGAACTTTAAGTCTATGGCATGTATAGGCTAAAATACTTTTATTTTGATTCAAATGATGTAAATATATGCCATGCGAAAATGGCTATGTTTCTATGTATGAATATGACTTGTTAATGTTGTGGTTATTCGGTCTTGCTATAAGCTTAATTTGAAAGTTCATTTCATGGTACAAATATATGTGAGTGATATACTTGATTTAATTAGTCTTTTATTTAGTTTAAAGTTAAGAGTAATGATTCATGGTACTTTGCGAAAGTGGCTTGACCCTTTGGTTTAAACTTGATTTTATAAGTTTTTAATTAAATAATTGAGTGATTGGTTTGATAAATCAGTTAGGGTATAAGTACACTCGGCTTTGATTTAAATTTTCATGAAGTTGTGGTTATGCTATAATGTGAATGAGAATTTGGTTTCAGTTGTTTATATGTTAATATATTTATTTTTATAAATATTTATATATGCACATAGGTCAAAAAGGCTATTGAAATGATTTAGTCAAGCAAAGACAAATTGGGATGCTATTATCATGCTAGTATGCTAATGACCGAGGTGTACTTTGATGTCTATTGATCTTATTCGTAAATGATGAATTGCATGATTGAATAATAATATGATTATATGTGAATGAACTTGTAATCAAATTAGGTATGTTTGTTTTTACTAGATATGATATGTAAGTTTGCTCTTACTAATCATTTAGATACCGCATATGGTTTTTGACTATTAAACTCATGATTTATACTTATATATTTTATAAGGTACTTGGTGCGGCTTTGTGATATATGCATTGGTTTGTAAATATGATATATGTTTGAAATGAAATTTGATTGAACTATGAAGCATGATTTACATGTTTAGTTAGCAAAGGTTTATTATATATAATTGCGAATAAGATTTATGTGATCATGTGATTATATGAAAGTGTATTCTTCTGGTAATACCTCATAACCCTAATCTGACGAAGGATACGGGTCAGGGGTGTTACATTTGATTGGTATCAGAGCTACGGTTTAGTCGGTTCTCAGACTAATGTAGCGCGTGTGAGTCTAGCTATACATGCCATATTTTATACGGTGATAGTGTAATGACTTCTGACAGTGAAATGTGTTTATTTCTTACATATAGTAAATGGATCCTGATCCCGAGCGAGCTATAGCTGACGATGTCGAGAGCATGGCACCTTCTCCCGCGCAAGGGACCGCGCCGGATGAATCTCGACCAGCTGCGAGTAATCCTGATAAGGGTGCTAGATCAGCCTTCTATAGTATGATGAATGATTGGTTCAATCAATATATTCGGGCCAATCCGGCTGTTCAACGACCCCTGAATCTGAATATTCCCCCTGTAGTACCAGTGGTATCCCCGATCGTTAATCCTGAGAGAACAAGCAAGCCTCCGATTGACCGAATTAGAAAACACGGGGATCAAGAGTTTAGAGCCGAAGATGATGATGATGCTGAGCGAGCTGAATTTTGGCTCGATAATACCATTCGTGTCTTCGATGAGCTATCATGCACACTTGATGAGTGCCTAAAGTGTGCCATATCTTTATTACGGGATTCTGCCTATTATTGGTGGAATACTCACGTATCGGTTGTTCCAAAGGAATGAGTTACCTGGGACTTCATTCAGATGGAATTTCGTAAGAAATACATCATTCAATGATTTATAGACTCTAAACGTAAGGAATTTCTCGAGCTTAAACAGGGTCGTATGACCGTATCAGAGTACGAGCACAAGTTTGTGAGACTTAGTCGCTATGCTCGCGAGTGTGTTTCGTCCGAGGCTGCTATGTGCCGAAGATTTAAAGAAGGGCTAAACGAAGATATAAAATTACTGGTTGGCATACTTGAAATAAATGAGTTCGTAGTACTTGTTGAGCGAGCTTGTAAAGCCGAACAGCTGGGGAAGGAAAAACGGAAAGCCGAGTTTGAAGCTAGAGACTTCCAAAAGAGATTTGCGGGTAAATTTCCTCAAACATCAACAAAGAAATTCAAGAATGATAGTAGCCGATGCAAAGCTAACACAGGGATCTCTATACGAGAATGACCACCAGTGAGTTCACGGGCTACCTCGATTGCTAGCGTTGGCAATACTCGACTGAATAAGCCCGAGTGTCAACATTGTGGCAGACGTCATTTTGGTGAATGTTGGGGCAAATCTAATAATCGCACTTGCTACAAATGTGGTTCGCAGGATCATTTTATTCGGGATTGTCCGGAGATAGCTGAAAAGGATATTGCTCAGAGTGCGAGACCGAGCAGCACTGCAGCTAGAGGTAGACCATCTCGTAATGTAGGAGGTAGGAGTGGCACTCAGAGGGGGACTTCAGATGCGGCTATTCGATTAGAGACTCGTGCGCCAGCTAGAGCCTATGCCATATGTGCTAGAGTGGAGGCTTCATCCCCAGATGTCATCACCGGTATATTTACTCTCTTTGATACTAGTGTAATTGCTTTGATTGATCCCGGTTCAACTCATTCCTTTGTGTGTGAAACATTAGTATCCAGCAAGACTCTACCTGTTGAGTCTACTGAGTTTGTGATTCGGGTTTCGAACCCCCTAGGTCGGTGTGTGCTAGTTGATAGAGTGTGTAAGAATTGTCCTTTAATGATTCGAGATTCATGTTTTCCGGCCGATCTGATGTTGCTACCTTTTGATGAGTTCGATATTATCCTCGGTATGGATTGGTTAACTGTGCATGATGCAGTAGTGAATTGTAGATGAAAGACTATTGAATTGAGGTGTCAGAATAATGAGATAATTTGAATTGAATCTGCGGATTTGAATGGGCTACCAGCAGTGATATCTTCGATGTTGGCTCGATAGTATTTGAGAAAGGGTTGTGAAGCTTACTTTGCTTATGTGATTGATAGTAAAGTAAGCGAAAAGAAGATTGAATCTGTACCAGTTGTTTGTGAGTATCCGGATGTGTTCCCGGAGGAATTACTGGGATTCCCACCTGTTCGGGAGGTAGAGTTTAGTATTGAGCTAGTGCCAGGGACAACTCCAATTTTGATAACTCCGTATAGAATGGCACCGACCGAATTAAAAGAGTTGAAAGCTCAGTTGCAAGAATTGACAGATAGAGGTTTTGCCCGATCGAGTTTCTCTCCCTGGGGTACGCTAGTCCTATTTGTGAAAAAGAAGGACGAAACTCTGAGAATGTGCATTGATTATCGACAACTCAATAAAGTGACCGTAAAGAATAAATATTCGTTGCCACGTATCGATGATTTATTTGATCAACTTAAGGGAGCTTCGTTATTCTTGAAAATTGATTGAGGTCAGGTTATTATCAGTTGCGAGTTAGAGACTCAGATGTACCAAAGACTGCTTTTCAGACGAGATACGGTCATTACGAGTTTTTAGTGATGCCATTCGGACTCACTAATGCCCCTGCTATTTTCATGGATCTGATAAATCGGGTATTCAGACCGTATCTAGATCAGTTTATGGTTGTATTCATAGATGACATTCTGATCTATTCGCGTGACGAAACCGAGCATGCCGAACATTTGAGACTTGTGCTACATATTTTGCGTGATAAGTAGTTTTACGCGAAATTTAGCAAATGTGAGTTTTGGTTGAATGAAGTTAGTTTTCTGGGGCATGTTGTTTCAGCATCGGGCATTCGGATTGACCCGAGTAAAGTTTTGGCTATACTTGATTGGAAACCACCGAGAAACATTTCTGAAGTTCAGAGTTTTCTAAGACTTGCAGGATATTATAGACGTTTCGTGAAAGGGTTCTCTATGATTACAGCTCCGATGACAAAGCTATTACAGAAAGACGTTAAATTTGAGTGGTCAGAAAGGTGCCAGAAGAGTTTTGACCAGCTAAAAACTTTGTTAACGGAAGCTCCAGTGCTTGTTCAACCAGAGTCGGGTAAGGAGTTTGTTATTTTCAGCGATGCATCCTTAAATGGTTTGGGATGTGTTTTGATGCATGAGGGTAAAGTTGTAGCTTACGCCTCGAGACAGCTAAAGCCATATGAAAAGAACTTCCGACTCACGATCTCGAGTTGGTTGCTATAGTTTTTGCCTTGAAAATATGGCGTCACTACCTCTTCGGTGAAAAATGCCATGTCTATTCGGATCACAAGAGTCTAAAGTATTTAATGACTCAGAAAGATCTGAATTTGAGACAGCGACGATGGTCGGAACTGTTAAAGGACTATGAGCTTGTGATTGATTATCACCCGGGGAAGGCTAATGTGGTTGCTGATGCACTAAGCCGAAAATCACTATTTGCTCTACGTGCAATGAATGCGGATATAGATATGACTGATGATGGTGTGATTATTACAGAATTGAAAGCGAGACCACTGTTCGTTCAGCAGATTCACGAAGCTCAAGATGTTGATAATGACTTAATAGCAAAAATGAGTCAATATGGGTCGAGTGATGATTTAGATTTTTAGTTAGATGCTGAGGGGTGTTTACGGTTTAGAAACCAAATATGTGTGCCTAAAAACCCTAAGTTGATTCGAATGATTTGTGATGAAGCTCATAATAGTAAATTGTCGATTCGTCCGGGTAGTACGAAGATGTATAACGACCTGAGATAGCATTATTGGTGGTAAGGTATGAAACGAGATATTTCAGACTATGTTTTGAAGTGTTTAATATGTCAACAAGTGAAAGCCGAGCATCAGATACCATCGGGACTACTTCAACCGATTATGATACCTAAGTGGAAATGGGATCGAGTCACAATGGATTTCGTATCTGGGTTGCCGTTGACACCGAGCAAGAAAGACTCAATCTGGGTTATTGTTGATAGATTAACGAAATCGTCCCATTTTATTCCAGTACGTATGGATTTCTCACTTGATAAGTTAGCTGAGTTGTACATATCACAGATCGTACGATTGCACGGAGTACCTATTTCTATTGTTTCGGATAGAGATTCGAGGTTTACATCGTGGTTTTGGAAGAAACTGCAAGATGCTCTAGGTACTAAGTTGCACTTCAGTACTGCTTTTCACCCTCAGTCGGATGGACAATCCGAACGTGTTATTCAAATACTCGAGGACATGTTGAGATGTTGCGTTCTTGAGTTTGAGGGTACGTGGGAACGATACTTGCCTTTGATTGAATTTGCGTACAATAACAACTTTCAATCGAGTATCAAAATGGCACCTTATGAAGCTTTGTACGGTCGTAAATGTCGTACATCTCTATATTGGACCGAACTAAGTGAAAGCAAGATACACGGGGTTGATTTAATCAGAGAGACTGATCAGAAAGTAAAAGTAATTCGAGAAAGTTTGAAAGCTGTGCCAGATCGTCAAAAATCTTATGCGGACTTGAAACGTAAAGATATAGAGTATCAAGTGGGTGATCGAGTATTTTTAAAGTCTCGCCGTGGAAAAAGATACTTAGATTTGGTTATAAAGGAAAGCTGAGTCCGAGATTTCTTGGACCGTATGAAGTTATTGAGCGTATCGGGCCAGTTGCGTACAGACTTATGTTGCCATCTGAGCTAGACAAGATTCACAATGTCTTTCATGTATCAATGCTTTGACGATACAGATCCGATCCTTCTCATGTGATTAGCCCATCAGAGATTGAGATTCAGCCCGACTTGACTTATGTGGAAGAACCGATTCGTATCTTAGCTCGTGAAGTGAAAGAGTTACGAAATAAGAAAATTCCATTGGTTAAAGTAATGTGGCATAAGCACGGGGTTGAGGAAGCAACCTGGGAACTCGAGGAATCAATGAAAGAATGCTACCCACACCTATTCATTGGTAAGATTTTCGGGGACGAAAATCCCTTAAGGGGGGAGAGTTATAACAGCCCGATTATGACCCTAATTGGAACGGTGGTTTCGGGACCACGAATTCGAGTTAGAAAAATATTTTAATATTCTATTTGATATCTATGTTATATGTTTGAGCATGTGTTAAAATATCGTAGGTTAATTTGTCTGTTTGGGTGATTAATTTTAGAAAAAGGATTAAATCGCGTAAGTGGTAAAAGTAGCCAATTATTAAATTAAGTGGCTAAATTGTTTTGTCTTCTTTTGTATGAGTATTTAAGTTGCAAATTATCCTTTTTATAGCATAGTGGACGGCAACTTGGCTTTAATTTTATATTATTATGTTTTTATATGTATAAAAATATATGTTAAAGTTACATATTATAATATAAGTTAATAATAAAAAAATAAAACATGAAAAGAAAAGCCATCATCTTCATCTTTGGCCGAAACTAAGGAGAAAAGAAAGAAGTTTGAGCTCTCTCTCATATTCGGCCATTTGCAAGCAAAATTAGGTATGATTTAGCTTTAGATTTTTGATGATTTTTATATTTTTGAGATTGTTGCTTACTCTACTATCTAGCCCATGTATTAATTTTGTGCATTGGTGATGTTTGTGAGATATGCCATTGATGATATGTTGAGCTTTGTGATGATTTATGGTGTTAAATGAAAGATTTGAGCTAGATGAAAATACTTTGTTCTTGAGTTTTGATGAATTTAGCTAATTAAGGTTAATTTGTGAAAATATTATTTTGGAGGGTTAAATTTTGAAATTTATGAGAAATATGAACTTATATAGTCCCTAGGAAGATTCGGCCATGCATGTATGTGGATAAATTTGGTGTATTTTGTGTTTTGTACAAAAAGGACTAAATTGTAAAAATTGAAAATGTCAGGGGTAAAATAGTAATTTGCCCATTTATGTGATTTTTGTATTAAATTGAATGAAAATATCTTTGATTGAGCTTAAATTGAAATTAATTAGATCAAGAACAAAAAGAGTCGGGGTTGGATCGGGGAAAGGCAAAGTTGAACGAATAGCCGGGAAATCCTAATTCGTTGACTTCCGAGGTAAGTTTTTAAGCAATTGGATGAAATGAGTTTGAATATATATATTAATGTGTATATGAATAATTGAATTAAGCATATGAAAACTCTTATTTCCGAATGTGGTATGGAATAGGATGAAATATAGATAAACTAGCCGAATGTAAGGTTGGTAAATATATATATAAATGTATAAGTGTTGATTCATTGAGTAATGTGATTATATGAATGAATAAAGAGGTAGCTAAATGTGAATATAAAATTAGAGAGATGTTGTTTTGAATAGATGGATGTAAATGTATATATATACATGTATTTTAGTTGTGCCGAATGAAATGGAATGATATAAGGAAATTGAGTTGTTGTTGGACATTCGAATGTTTGTGTATGTATGTATAAGATTGAAATTATAAGTGTTCGCATAAATAAAGAAAGGTTCGGTAAAAGGGGCACTATGTGTACGAGCTTAAACACCGAGCATTGTGTGTGCGAAATCGGTGGAATGGCACTATGTGTGCGGAAAATGAGTAATGGCACTAAGTGTGCGATACATTACCGAAAGATGGCACTATGTGTGCGATTTATCAAGTAACGGCACTAAGTGTGCGAAACATTACATGAGTTGCACTGTGTGTGCAGATTATCGGACCTCTCAAGGACATGAACCAATGAATGGAGATAACCAAAAGAGACATGTAAGTAAGTGATGCATGGAAATTGAATAACTTGGTGCTAATAAGGTAAGTTGTTCTTGTATACTAAATTATAGAAATGTGATGTATTCAGTAATCTTTGAGCTTGTTCGAAATGGATATAGGGCATGTGAACATTCAGTTTTGGAGATCTAATGAATATGATATTGCTATATGGTAATATGCTATATGTAATGCTGTTACGAACTCGTTAATGATTAAGTTGAATTGATTAAATTTATATAATGATTCGTTGTATATATCTCCTTTTGCTTATAACTTACTAAGCTATATTAGCTTACCGTATGTGTGTTTGTCTGACTATTGTATAGATCTTGAAGTCTAAGCTCGAGCTCGGGAATCATCATCAAAGTCGATCACACTATCAACTATCATCGATATTTTGGTATCTCTGTTTGTGAATGAACTATAAGTCTATGGCATGTATAGGCTAAAATACTTTTATTTTGATTCAAATGATGTAAATATATGCCATGCAAAGATGGCTATGTTTCTATGTATGAATATGACTTGTTAATGTTGTGGTTATTCGGTCTTGCTATAAGCTTAATTTGAAGGTTCATTTCATGGTACAAATATATGTGAGTGATATACTTGATTTAATTAGTATTTTATTTAGTTTAAAGTTAAGAGTAATGATTCATGGTACTTTCCGAAAGTGGCTTGACCCTTTGGTTTAAACTTGATTTTATAAGTTTTTAATTAAATTTTTGAGTGATTGGTTTGATGATTCGATTATGGTATAAGTACACTCGGCTTTGATTTAAATTTTCATGAAGTTGTGGTTATGCTATAATGTGAATGAGAATTTGGTTTCAGTTTTTTATATGTTAATATATTTATGTTTATAAATATTTATATATGCACATAGGTCAAAAAGGCTATTGAAATGATTTAGTCAAGCAAAGACAAATTGGGATGCTATTATCATGCTAGTATGCTAATGACCGAGGTGTACTTTGATGTCCATTGATCTTATTCGTAAATGATGAATTGCATGATTGAATAATAATATGATTATATGTGAATGAACTTGTAATCAAATTAGGTATGTTTGTTTTTACTAGATATGATATGTAAGTTTGCTCTTACTAATCATTTAGATGCCGCATATGGTTTTTGACTATTAAACTCATGATTTATACTTATATATTTTATAAGGTAATTGGTGCGGCTTTGTGAGATGTGCATTGGTTTGTAAATATGATATAAGTTTGAAACTAAATTGGATTGAACTATGAAGCATGATTTACATGTTTAGTTAGCAAAGGTTTATTATATATAATTGCGAATAAGATTTGTGTGATCATGTGATTATATGAAAGTGTATTCTTCTGGTAATACCTCATAACCCTAATCCGTCGACGGATACGGGCTAAGGGTGTTACACGGTGAACCACACTGCAATATCTAGCAAAAACTCTTTAATCCACTTGTTTTAAAAACCCAAAATCTAAGGCCCATTTCACAGCCCGAGCTTTGCAACCTGGCTCTGATACCACTAAATGTATGTAACACCCCTTACCCGTATTCAACGCTGGAACTGAGCACGAGGCGTTACTGTATTAAAATCCTCAAGATCGCCACTTAGGCTCAATATGACCACTCTCTTTGGCCATTACAACAACCTCGATCTCGACTCACGAGACCTCACTCAAACACTCGAAGGCTCTCGAGACCATATCGAAAACTCTTACGATCTTAAATTTTTTATCTTTTATGCAGGGCTCACACGGCCGTGTAAGATGATGCACGCCCGTGTGTAGACACACACGCCCATGCTCTCCAGCCGTGGTGAACACTGACTTCACTTACACGGCCTAGAGTCTAGACACACGCCCGTGTGGCTAGCTCGTGGCCAACACTGATTAACCCACACGCCCTAGGCACACGCCCGTTTGGCTAGTCCGCGGTCTATTCTAATTTAATATACTAACATGCAGGGGGCACACGGCCAAGTCACACGCCCATGGGCTGACCGTGTGTCACACATGGCCTAGACACACGCCCGTGGGTTGACCGTGTGTCACACATGGCCTAGACACACGCCCGTGTGTCTATCCACATGGACAGGAACAAAGCTATATGCCAAGTTCTTTTCACCCTTCTAGCATACACCACATGCACTCATTCAACACATCCATAATCGACTCATATGAAGTACAATCTCACATAGATAACTACATCTTTTCATATAATAAAGTGCCAACAACTATGGCATTATACAAAATAGATTATCCATCTAAAGGCCAACACATCATAGCCATTTAAAACAAAATTCACTAACTTGTCTAGCCCCTATACATGCTATATACAAAACATTGAGTCTAATGTACCAGAGTGTGCTGATAGTGTGGGCGATCTTTCAAATGATCCTCGTACCTCGATTCAACACTTTTGCTCTATAAGACAAGGGAAAAGAAAGGGAGTAAGCTTTGAGCTTAGTAAGTTTACACATAAACAACTAAGCACCATAGTATAAGCTAAACAACAATTAGCATTATACTAACATATAATGTACAACTATGCTTACTCTTTCTATCCCTTACCACATTTCCAACACATCATGAGTCACTTACTCATAACCATTGACATGCACCCCTGCATTCAATATCACATTTACACAATATACAACATATCATTATTTCTCGATAATACATCCACACAGCTAATCCACACAGCTAATCCACACAGCTAATGTCTTGGTGGTTCCTCACTTAGCCCACCATAATTAATAAATAAGGTAGTATCGCACTTAGCCTACCATAAAGGTAATCGTAGTGGTTTTGCACATAGCCCACTAGACAATATACCCAACGATAACATCGCACATAGCCAGCTCATCGTCATTATGCATTAAGATGGTATCGCACTTAGCCCATCTTTTAGCATTATCACTACACATTCACATATCTATTTACTCAATCATTCATCCATTCACAAAATCTATCACATTCATTCCACTTGAACCACATAGGTTCTCAATCATTCTCAACCATGCTATACACTAGCTAGCATTAACAAATTGTAAGTATGAATGCATTGTTTATACATAGACTTACCTCGATACTCAAAAGTATAGAAACGTGCAATTTAGTCCACCACTTTGCTCTTGCCTCGGTTTCAATCCGGGCTTTGTCTTTCTTGATCTTTAATGATAATTCAACTCATCAATATACACATTGATTAAATTGACCCACATCTCATACTTTGGCAAAATTACCCTTTTGCCCCTAAACTTTCTCCTATTTACGCTATTGCCCCAAGGCTCGTAAAGTGATTTTTATTCAACTTTCTAGCCTTTCATGCTTAGTCGAATCACTTACTCAACTAAAGCAATCATCAATTCTCACTACATCACACATGTATGACCAAACTCAAGATTTTTACAAACTAGTCCCTACATGCATTTTCTATGGAAACTCATTTAGCAAAAGATGTTTCTACTACATCAAGCTTTCATAATCTTCCATAAAACATCAAAATACATGCATGTCATACATGGCCACATTTTTGAACATCCATCAAAGCTCATCAAATAGCTAAAAATAGCTTACTCATGCTACAAGGAATTCAAAAATACAAAGAATATCAAAAGCGGGGCTTAGATGCACTTACTAGCAAGCTTGAAAATTTTGAAGAACCCTAATGATAAACTGAAATAGTAACATATTTTAATCCCATCTTTAGCATACTTTCGGATGAATTATCCCTTGATTTATGTAAAAAGGTGCTCTTAATCTTTTCTTTTCTTGACTTATACTCGGGAAAGCACCTAAGAATAAAAAGAACGAGAAACGAGCTCAAAATGGACCAAAATGGGCCAAGTATGAAATCGACACAGCCTGGACTAAAGCTCACACGGCCGTGCCTCCTCAAAATACTAGAACACGGCTTAATCACGATCTACACGGGCGTGTCCTCATTAAAAGTCTGAACACGGCCTGGCCACGATTCACACGGGCGTGTGCCATGGCCGTGCCTCTACCGTGGAGAAGAGCAATTTCATTTGGGAAAGGATACTTAGGGGCAACGAAACCTATTTCAAAAGCCTATAAATACACCCTAAGTATGACCTAAAAAGGGAGGCCCAAAGCCATCGTTTAGGGGCGTCTTGCTAGGCCAGAGAAGGCAGATTTGTGGGGATTCACTCAGGGATAGCCAGTTGATCCATCTCAAGAAGCCGAAATTCTACTCAAGACAGAGGATCTCCTATTCAATTCCTTCAGGGGGTTTTAGGGATTTCTTATGTTTTGTTTTATCTTTTCTTCTGAGATGTTTTTCTTTACTGTTATGAACTAAACCCTTTAGATACCTGAAGGGGATGAAACCTAGATGAATCTTGTTATTGTTTTCTGAACTATATGATAAATACTTGATTTGTTCTTAATTATGTGTGCTTAATTCTTGTCTTTGATATTTCACGGATATTAATTCAAGTCGAATGTGCTTAGGTGGTGGAGCAAAAGTCCCTACTTAAGAGTAGATCTAGCATAATTAAGCGGAGTTGATCGCACGCCTAGAGATAGGGTGATTGAGATTTTACAGCATTAGGGTGAAACCTAATATGGGATGTCCATAGATTGATTTCTTGCTATTCTAGGGGTTATTAATGGGAAAGAGATTTCAATTAATTAACCTAGGGTTAGAAGTTATTCGCCTCGAGAGAGGGTTTAATATACGTTAGGAGTCCTACGGATCAAGTCAAGTGAATAAATCATGCGGTTCGGTGTTAGATAACAAGTGAAGTCTAGGTGGATTCTTCCTTGGGTGTCGTCTTAATCAACTGAGTTTTTCCCAAGTTATTCTCCCAATTTCATTCTTCTTTGTCTTAGAATTTTTAGTTTAATAGTTAGTTAATTTAGATTAATAAAAAACTTCACTTATTTTAGGCTAAATAATAAAAAGAAAGTTAGTATTAGTACTTTTAGTTCCTTTGGGTTCGACAATCTGGTCTTGCCTAAGCTATACTACTGTTCGATAGGTGCACTTGCCTCAATCATTGTCATAGTTAGTTTCCAGGTTTGATCATTCTCTTTATAAAATTTAAAACTCTAACTTCACAGCGATCAAGTTTTTGGCGCCGTTGCCGGGGAACTAAAATATTAAGAAAGCTATTTTTTATTACTTTTGCCACTATTTTTTATTTTCTGCAATTTACTTTTATTTTTAAGTTTAAATTTTAACTTTTTTAAATTTTTCTTTCTTTCTTTTCCTAGCAGGTACCTCTAGTTTATGACTAGAAGGAACCCGAGAGGACCACTAGTATACGACAGTGATATTGAAGCTACCGCTCGAAGAAATTGCAGAGAAATTAGGCGAGCCCCAAATTACCAAGAAGGAGAACGAGAAGACAAATCCAATCCTACTGAAGGGATGGACGAGAATAATCCACCACCACAAGATGTGGCAGAAAATAATGCTCTGCGTACTATGTATGATTATGCTAAACCTCTTTTAACAGGAGCCGAATGTAGTATTGTTAGGCCTGCTATAGCTGCTAATAATTTTGAATTAAAGCCTAACATTATACAAATGATTCAACAATTTGTTCAATTTGATTGTTTGCAGGACGAAGACCCAAACACTTATATAGCTAATTTTTTAGAGTTTTGTGATACCTTCAAAATAAATGGCATTTCTGATGATGCATTAAGGCTTCGGTTATTTCCCTTTTCATTAAGGAATAAAGCCAAACAGTGGTTACACTCGTTACCACGAGGGTCAATCACTACATGGGAACAAATGACCGAAAAATTTTTATTAAAATATTTCCCACCGGCCAAAACGGCCAAATTACGGAATGATATCTCTTCTTTTGTGCAGATGGATTTAGAGACATTATATGACGTATGGGAGAGATACAAGGATCTCTTGAGAAGGTGTCTGCACCATGGTTTACCCTTGTGGCTCCAAGTCCAAACTTTCTATAACGGTGTAAACCCCTCAACGAGGCAACTAATTGATTTAGCCGCCGGTGGAACCCTGAATAATAGAACTCCTGAAGTAGCTTACGAGTTTGTTGAAGAGATGTCACTGAATAACTATCAGTGGCAGGTTACAAGGACAAAACCAACAAAATCCGCCAGAGTTTTCAACATGGATGCAGTAAATATGCTATCAACACAGGTAGAGATGATGAATAAAAAGCTTGATAGTTTGTGTTCTTCGTAGGTACAACCAGTAATGCAGTGCGACCCAAGTGGAACTGTGGCGAATCCTGAGTACCCACCCTACCAACCGGGCATAGAGAGCGAACAGATGAACTATATAGGTAACAATTTCAGATCTAATAATAACCCATATAGTAATAATTATAATCCAGGTTGGAGGAACCACCCAAATTTTTCGTGGGGAGGACAAGGAAATCAAGGAAATCAAAGACAACAACCTCCTCAAAATTTCCAAAATCAGCCCTATCCATAGGAGAAAAAGTCGAACCTTGAAGAGATGCTGACAAGATTCATGGCATCCATAGAAAACTGTCTCAAAGGCACTGAAACCACCCTTAAGACCCAACAAGCATCGATCAAGGGAATCGAGAGCCAACTTGGAGACCTTACTAAGTCAGTTGGGGAAATTACTAAGTTAGTTGGGCAACTTACTAAGATAGTTTCTGAAATTCAATCAGAATTTTTTTCTAAAGGAGCAGAACAGGTAAAGGCAGTTACACTGTGAAGTGGAAAGGAGTTAGTCGAACCAAAGAAAAAAATACCACATGACGATGACAAAGCAAAGGATGAGGGAGTTGAGGATGTAACTCAAATGCGCAAAGAAAACAAACCATCAATCCCATACCCAGCAAAGTTGAAGAAAGACCGATTAGATGCCCAATACGGTAAATTTCTTGAACTTTTTAAACAAATACATATTAACTTACCCTTTGTTGAAGCCATTTCACAGATGCCGACATACGCAAAATTCTTAAAAGAACTCCTGACGAATAAAAGGAAGCTTGAAGAAGTATCAATTGTGGAGCTTAATGAAGAATGTTCAGCCATCCTCCAAAATAAGCTACCAACCAAATTAAAAGACCGGGAAGTTTTACTATTCCTTGTTTAATTGGTAGTTTAAATATTAAGAAAGCATTAGGTGATCTAGGTGCGATATTAATTTAATACCTTATAAAATGTTTAAACAACTAGATCTAGGGAACCAAAACCCACTAGGATGAGTATTCAATTAGGCGATAGATTGATTAAATATCCTAGAGGAGTTATCGAGGGCGTTTTGGTAAAAATTGATAAATTTATTTTCCTGTTGATTTTGTTGTGCTTGACATGGATGAGGATATTGAGGTTCCCTTAATTTTAGGGTGCCCTTTTTTTAGCTCACTGCTAGGTCATTATCGATGTAGGTGACGGTAAACTTGCATTAAGAATAGGCGATGAGGAAATTATTTTTAGATTTATGATGCGATGCGATATTCTAAAGAACAAGATGATTTCTGTTATTTTGTTGATACTACTAATCATATCATTCAAAACTCATTACAGGAAATTATACATGGCGACACGATGGGCTGTGCGACTCAAGAAGAGGGGAAGAAGATGAAGTTGACAAGCTGAATGTGAATACATCTTCATCTAGACAAACGGAAAAAGAGAGAATTGAAGTCAATGACAAACTAAAACAAAAACCCTCTATTGATGAGCCACCCAAATTAAAATTAAAACAGTTGCTGAAACACTTAGAATATGTATTCCTCAGGGATAATTCTACGCTACCAGTAATTATCTCTTCAGAATTGGAACCCAAGGAAAAAGAGGAGTTGGTACAGGTACTAAGAGAACATTAAAGAGCCATAGCTTGGAAAATCTCTGACATTAAGGGAATAAGCCCATCATTTTGCACCCACAAAATTTTAATAGAAGAGGAATACAAGCCATGTGTGCAACCTCAAAGGCGATTGAATCCCAACGTAAAAGAAGTTGTGAAAGCTGAGGTAATTAAACATCTAGATGCTGGAATAATTTATCCTATTTCTGACAGCAATTGGGTAAGTCCTGTGTAGGTTATTCCAAAGAAAGGAGGCATGACGGTTGTAGCCAATGAGAAGAATGAACTAATTCCCACTAGAACAGTTCCAGGTTGGAGAGTCTGCATTGATTACAGGAAGCTGAACGATGCCACTAGAAAAGATCACTTTCCTTTGCCCTTTATTGATCAAATGTTAGAAAGGTTATTTGGGCATATGTACTATTTCTTCCTAGATGGACTCTCCGGCTATTTCCAAATCCCAATAGCACCTAAAGATCAAGAGAAGACAACATTCACATGTCCATATGGTACGTTTGCTTATCGTAGAATGCCTTTTGGATTATGTAAAGCTACTGCTACTTTTCAGCGTTGCATGTTGGCAATCTTTGATGAACTTGTGGAAGACATTATGGAGGTATTTATGGACGATTTCTCGGTATTCGGTAATTCTTTCCATCTTTACCTAAAAAACTTAAAACGAGTTCTAATGAGATGTGAAGAGACAAATCTTGTCTTAAATTGGGAAAAATGCCACTTTATGGTACAAGAGGGAATTGTATTAGGACATAAAATTTATAGTAAAGGAATCGAGGTAGATAAAGAAAAGGTCGAAACCATAGGAAAATTACCTCCTCCTAGTTCAGTTAAGGCTATTAGAAGCTTTTTAGGACATGCAGGATTCTATAGAAGATTTATTAAAGATTTTTCTACAATAGCTAAGCCTCTAACGAAATTGCTAGAAAAAGATGTACCTTTTAATTTTAACCAGGAATGTTTAGATGCATTCAATATTCTTAAAGAAAAAATAATAAACGCCCCAATTATAATTGCCCCTGATTGGAATCTCCCTTTTGAACTAATGTGTGATGCCAGTGATTTTGCAGTAGGTGCAGTTTTAGGATAGCAAAAAGACAAGCACTTCCAGCCGATTTATTATGCTAGCAAGACATTAACAGCCGCACAAGAAAATTATACTACTATTGAAAAAGAATTACTAACTGTGGTCTTTGCATTTGATAAATTTAGACAATATTTAGTATTATCTAAAGTTGTCGTTTACACTGACCACTCTGCTCTTCGTTATCTTTTAACTAAACCTGACGCAAAACCACGACTCATAAGATGGATTTTACTTTTACAGGAATTTGACCTGGAAATACAGGATAAGAAGGGAGCTGAAAACCTTGCAGCAGATCACCTCTCCAGGCTTGAGAACCCACATCTCAAAGAGCTCGACTAAAGTGAGATAAATGACTCATTCCCAGAGGAACAACTCTTTTCTATAACCTACTCCGAGGTACCATGGTTTGTAGATATTGCGAATTATTTAGCCGCTAACGTCTTACTGAAAAATCTAACACATCATCAAAAAAAGTGATTCTTTTCTGATGTGAAGAACTATTTCTGGGAGGACCCCTTTCTTTTCCGCATTTGTGCAGATCAGGTAATTCGAAGATGCGTTACCAAGACAGAAGCAAGCAAAATCCTACAACACTGCCATTCAGGACCTTCAGGAGGACACCACAGTGGCATTAAGACAGCATATAAAATACTCGAATCAGGTTTTTATTGGCCCACTATATTCAAAGATGCCAATGGTATGTCGCTTCATGTGATAAATGCCAAAGAGCAGTAATGTTTCTAAGCGTGATGAAATGCCTCAAACATATATGCTATCTTGTGAAATATTTGATGTATGGGGTATTGATTTTATGGGTCCATTCCCTAGTTCATTCAGAAATAAGTACATCCTAGTAGCAGTTGATTACATGTCAAAATGGGTGGAAGCTGAAGCTTTACCTACCAATGATGCCAGGGTAGTAGTTAAGTTTCTTAAGAAATTGTTTTCTTGATTCGGAACACCTAGAGCCATCATTAGTGATAGGGGTACTCATTTTTGTAATACTCAATTTGATAAGGTCCTAAAAAATATGGAGTACACCATAGGATAGCTACCCCATATCACCCTCAAACCAGTGGGCAAGTAGAAGTAGCAAACCGAGAACTTAAGCGGATCTTAGAGAAAACAGTTGAATCCAACAGGAAAGATTGGGCAATAAAAGTAGACGACGCTTTATGAGCCTATAAAACAACCTTTAAAACTCCTTTAGGAACATCCCCGTACAAACTTGTCTACAGGAAAAGTTGTCATCTACCATTTGAGTTAGAACATAAAGCTTACTGGGCTATAAAATTTTTGAATTACGATATTAAAGCTGCGGGTGAGAAGAGAATGATGCGGATGAGCAGAGCTAGACGAATAGAGAGCTGATGCCTACGAGAACTCGAAATTATACAAGGAGGCAACAAAGCGACGCCATGATGCTCGTCTAAAGAAATCAAGACAATTCAAAGTAGGGGACTTGGTCCTGCTATACAACTCGAGGCCTAAAGCATTTCACTGGAAGCGAAATCAAGATGGTCAGGTCCATTCATGATCAAAACAATTTTTCCCTATGGCACAATCGAGGTAACTCATCCCACTCAAGGCACATTCAAGGTAAATGATCAACGACTCAAAATCTATAATGGTGAAGATTTTAGGGATATGAGAGAGGAGCTTGACTCAGTGAACCTTCTTTTAAGCGAAAATAGGGTAAGTCTAGCTTAAGACTTTAAGCAGCGCTTCTCGGGAGGCACCCGAGCATTAACCACACTAACATTAGATTCCTAATTTTTAGCATTTAATCCCATACTAATTAATTCAATAAAGCGCGGGTTTTAGACCACACGGCCTTGCACACGGGCGTGCCCGTGGCCGTGTGGAAGCCATGGAATGAAACACGGGCATACTTATAGCTGTGCTCGATAAATGTGGCTTTTATCCCCAAACACGGGCTACGATAATAGCCCCACGCGCTTCTTTGAGCAAAAGTGGACTATCTTGACTTGCCAAACACGGGCTCAACACGCGCGCTGCACTGGCGTGGACTATACTGACTTGCCAAACACGGGTTCAACACGCTCGTGCTCCGCCTCAATCAAGGCCACCCTCCAGCAGATTTGTCATCACTTCCATATTTCTACACCACCACCAACACAAGCCCCAGCTGACGATGAGGACTTCTGAGTCCTTCTACTTTCCTTATGTTTATTTTCTTTATTTCTAATTCATGCGTTTTAAATTTTTATTTGTCCCAATTTAAACTCTTTTGCCTTTATGCTTAATACCTCTATTTTATTCATATTATCATTGGCTATCTAACCTTAGAGTATTACTAACAAACATTTATTTAATTCCGCCCCCGAGACATCTAACTAATGACTTCGCAGTTTCAATTGTACACTCCAAAGTAACGAATAAATCACTAGTAGTAATTCACTGCTACATAAGTCATCTGTCACCTCCGACTCAAGGAATCCATCCAAAATTCAGGAAGTATTCTTTCTCTCCCCATCTTATGATTTTATTGTATTATCTAACTTTGTACATTGAGGGCAATGTACATCTTAAGTGTGGGGGGTGAACAACCTAAAAAGGTGCCTAACTTTTTTTTCCTTATTCTCAAATTTCTAAAATTAGGTGCCAAACTTTTTGCATTGTTCTCAAAATCTTGAATTTAGTCTTGTTTTTAAGTAAATTCCTCATATTACTAATTAGGATGAAAATTTCTAATGATTTATGATTTTTATTGATATGTTTTAGATTAAGTCATTGATAATTGTGCATTGATAATTAAATTCTAAGAATACTAGAGAATCAAGCATGATAAGTCTATTTTTTAGAAATTAAAAATTTGCTAGGTTGTCAAACTGAGTTTAAATATTACTTTGAAGTTTGGAATTTACGAGGTTGATAACAAAATACCCATAATTTTTGTGAGATTTTGAGCCTTATAGAGCATATATTCTTTTTCATGCTCATTTTATTGATTATGAGTATGTCAACATTGATTTGTTATTCTAGAACTTGCCTCGTTTATACATATCGAGACCACACCTATGATTTGATATACAGAGATTATTAAGGCACCTAGGTTTTAACCCACTAACTCCATTAAAAGCCTACCTTCACAATTAACCTCTAGTGAACCCCTTTTGTTCCTAACAACCCTTTTTATTAACATAACCGCTAATATTAACCCAGAAACCCTTTGTTTTTGTTATCCCCATTCTTTTTGACGACCCTTATATCGAGATTTGATTTGATTAATAGCCTAACTATGTTTCTTATTTCAGTAATTTATCCTTTGTTATGTATTTATGATTTGTTCTTTAAAAAAAAACCGAAGTATAGTCATTATTCATTACTAGTTTTGTGATTAAATGAGCTTATACGTTTGAATTCCCAATATTTTAGAAGAAGCTCATATTATTAGCTTTCAGTTGATGTAATTACTTTTATTCAGTTTATTATTTCTAGTTAGGTATTTTATCAATTCAATCTCGATTCTAACCTTCTAATTCAGCCTTTATCCACACCTTAACCCTAGCCCCGTTACAACCCTGACAAAGACCTTTTGATTTGTGCATCATCTCATATTATAGTGGTGGAGATTTGATTTTCATGCAAGCCTATGGGATTAACTTTTCATGTTCGACTTTTGAGCATTTTTTCCTGAACCTTAAACACTTTGAGTGATTTGAGTGAATCTCTAGTGAGGTCGGTTTTGAATTAAAGGTAATTATTTAGATAAGGGGAGATGCCTATATTTTTGAGCTACAAATTTATGACTTAGATTGTTTGAATCCTTAGGAATCTTTGAGTTGAATTATCCATGTATAAATTATCTATGAATTATGATGAAACATTGTTGATAGGAATTATGAATTATAGAAAGTTCGTTTTAATTATGAGTTGAGAATTTTGCTTGAGGACAAGCAAAAGCTTAAGTGTGGGGGTATTTGATAAACCGAAATAGTAACATATTTTAATCCCACCTTTAGTATACTTTTGGATGAATTATCCCTTGATTTATGTAAAAAGGTGCTCTTAGTCCTTTCTTTTCATGACTTATACTCAGAAAAGCACCCAAGAATAAAAAGAACGAGAAACGGGCTCAAAACGGACCAAAATGGGCCAAGGATGAAATCGACACGGCCTGGACTAAAGCTCACACGGCCGTGCCTCCTCAAAATACTAGAACACGGCTTAATCATGATCTACACGGGCGTGTCCCCATTAAAAGTCCAAACACGGCCTAGCCACGATTGTAACACCCCAAACTCGGACAAGACACCACGCCCGAATCTGGTATGTTACGGGGAAAAACGTCTTTGAGTGATCAGATTTTTTTTCGTTTAGAAGTGGGGTGAAAACATAGTGAATTTGAGGAAAGTTTGAGTAGGCTTGTTTGATTAGATTTTGAAAACTTATCCAAGTATATAGTTAAAACGAGTTGATTTCATTTAGCACTTCCAATAGTTTCTTAGTGCCATTTTGAAACATTTTAGACTTAGTAGAAAATCGAGTTCGATTTGGAAATCATTTGAGTTTATTGTATAGCAAAACATAGCGAGATACCCGATGGTATAGTTTAAAACACATTGCGATATAATTTTGAAAACGTTGTCTTTCCAAGTTTTAGTAAAATTTCATGCCAAGTTATTTGTTAAGCAGGTTGAGAATCTAATTAAAACATACCCATCATAAAACATAATTTAAAGGCCTTTTACAAATCCAAACTAAATCTCAAATCAAAATAAGTAAGCTAAAGTACCCAAAGTGAATAGTCGAACAAAACTTTTATTAAAGCATGGCATGTGCACCTCGAGTCCACCCCGGCTCCATGTCGCGTCTCACGAATCACTGAAATGTCAAAGGAGGGTGAGTCGAGTGACTCAGTGCATAAATCCCGCTCCCGATGAAACAACATGCTAACACACATCATACATAGCAACATAATTAATGCAACCCGATCCTAACCATCCGGATCGCCTTTTCTACCCCGTGTGGTACCAAACCCTTTGGTGGTGCCAAACCACCGGTGACTTATAGTCACAATGTGTTACCAAAACACTGGTGTCCCAAAGACACAATGTGCTACCCAAGCCTTTGGTGACCGTAGTCACGATAATCGAATGATGGGGCCAACCCATCGTGTGATACCCAATCACTAGCGAGGGCGATCCCATATCTCATGTGGGGCCAACCCTACGGTGGTGTTAACCACGGGGACAAGTCGCAATGAGGTGCCCAACCTCTGGTGTCCCAAAGACACAAATGTGCTACCAAAGCAGCGGTGACCGTAGTCACAATAATCGAATGATGGGGCCAACCCATCGTGTGATACCCAATCACTAGCGGACGATCCCATATCTCAAAGTGGGGCCAACCCACGGTGGTGTTAACCACGGGGACAAGTCGCAATGAGGTGCCCAACCTCACGGTGTCCCAAAGACACAAATGTGCTACCAAAGCTTTGGTGACCCAAAGTCACAAGGTGTGTTACCAAAACACGGTGCTCGTCGGCACAAAATATCGCACTCCCTCCTCTCATATCACCCATCAACATACCATACTCATGTAATCATGCATATCATACAAGTCATGCATATCATGCCAACATGTCTAGCATTACATCTCATAGCATACATATCATGGATCATAATACCCAAGGTATCCATAATAGAACTTGTAATAAATTAGACTTACCCGGATACGTACATACCCCGTTTGGGTATCCAATAATCCATCATCTTTGTCATGGTTTTAATAGGCAAAGCAGGTTTAATAACAATATTACTAAGTATAGTGTGTTAGTTACACACACTGTTAAGCGAAAAACCTTAATCCAACGAACTGAGTTAAAGCCCCCTTGATTATCTTGCACCTAAAACTTGATTTGGTTTCCTACCAAATCTCGAACCAACAGATTCCTCTTTGACAAACGGCACACCCTATTACAAGAACAGTTAATCTCTTGAAACCTTAGACTCAATCAAGACTAAATGAATAAACCATGAATAACATCTTACCAACACTTACCGATCAATCAAATCCGGATAAAAGTTTTGTCATTGCTCGAATCCCGAATGCCCTATATCGAAATGTTCAACAAATGATTATTTCCTTCCAACGAATTCAACATAGGCTCTTAGTCAAACCGAAAACAACATAGCACTTAGAGAAGTGGGAAATGGCCATTCGGCCAAGAACTTACCCCAACACCAACCACCAATCGGTCAACCACACTAGGAGAGAACAAAAAGAGATTCGGCCAAGCCTTGCACCAAAAGAAGAACAAAAGATCCGAGGCCAACAATAGCAATGGGAAAAAGGAGAACAGGAGAGTACTTACGGTTCTTAGAAAAGGAAGAAGTGAAGAAAATGTTTTAGGAACTAACTTTCGGCTAACAAGGTGCTAATAGGAGAAAGAAGATATGAGAACACTAGGGTAATGGTTTTGGCTCAACACACATGAAAAGAAAGAAGAAAGAATGGGAAGGAGCATTCGGCTAGCAAAGAAAGTTAGGAGAAACAAGCAAATTTCGGCAAGTTCTTGAGAGGTTTGGTCTTTCGGTTTCAAGATGAAAAATGGAAGAACTCTCTCTTGAAATTTCGGCAAAGGTAATTGAGAAGAAGAGAAGTGGATGGAATGAAGGTAGTTTCGGTTTGTCAACGAAAGAAGATGAAGATGTGCTTTTAGTGAATTGAGTTTGGCTAGCAAGAGAAGAAATGGAAAAGAATGGTTTGGAGAGATGGAGTTTGACACAAAGTTTCAAAAGAGAAGAAAATGGAGATGGGATGCTAGGTTCGGCTTGTCAAAGGATATTGAGAGAAAACAATAGTCAAATTCGGCAATAAGACTACTTGGACTTTCGGTTCCAAAAAAAAAAACAAAGCGAGGCAAGACTCTTTAGAATTTTAGGCTTAGGCTAAAGACAAAAGAAGAAGTTTGCTCATAAACTTTTGGACAGAAACACCAAAATGCCAAAAATGAAATTCGGCACACCCTTCCTACTCACTTACCACAACCGGCCAAACACTCCCCAAGCTCCCCAAGTTTGGCCAACACCTCCAACACACCCTAAAAATTCGGCCATAATCCCCATTCACTCACAACCACACACTTAAACCACCTTGACCAAGTCTTCCTCCTAAACTCACTCTCCACTCTCCATTTGAATGTGTAGACTAAGTCAAGGTAGAATTTGAACTACATACAACCTCTTCCTTCCATGCCGTCAAAAAGAGTGCAAAAAGTGGCCACTCCGCGGCTTGAACACAAGACCTCTCCCCTGGAGATGGCGCCACACTCAAGCCCCCAAGTGGCGCATGCCTTGCCACTCCACTCGCTTTTCTTTTGTGCTCAAGAACACCAAATAAAACTCTTATACCCAGCTCAACAGCTCCCACGGCTTAACACCCAAAAATCAAAATTTTCCCATTCACTCGAGGCATACATTTAGACTTCAATTAAGCCCCCAAAACATAGAAATAGCCACGCACATGACACACTAGACACATGCAATATCATGCAACAACAAAGCGACCCCTAACCGGGATATTACAGTTCTACCCCCTTAAAAATAATTTCGACCTCGAAATTACGATCGAAGAGTTGCGGGTATTCTTTGTCTCATCATATCCTCGGGTTCCCACGTCGCTTCTTCCACGCCATGACTCGCCTAAAGTACCTTAACCAAAGGCACGGACTTTCTCACGCAGGACCTTCACATCCCGATCAAGAATGCGCACGGGTTCCTCCTCCATGGTCAAATCTGGATTTACCTCGATCTCTTCCACTTTGCTACTACATGCGGCGGATCGGCGATAACGTCGAAGCATCGAAATGTGGAATACGTCGTGAATCGACTAAGCTCTGCTTGGCAACTCAAGGCGATCGCCACTGGTCCAACTCGTCTCGGTACCTTATACGGTCCAATAAACCTCGGACTTAGCTTGCCTTTCTTCCCGAACCTCAACACCTTCTTCCAAGGCGAGACCGGGGAACACTCGATCCCCACGGCCGAACTCTATATCTCTCCGCTTAAGATCGGCATAAGACTTCTGCGGTCCGAAGCTTCCTTCAATCGAGGTGAATCGACAACCTTGTCCTCGGTCTCGGCAACCAACTCGGGTCCTAACAAGCGGCGTTCACCTAACTCCAGTCCAACACGTAGGTGGCGACATTTCCTACCATCTAGCGCCTCATACGGTGCCATCTTGATGCTCGCAGTAATGTTGTTGTAGGCAAACTCATTAACGGTAGAAACTCCTCCCAACTACCTCACGAAATCCAAGATACAACCTCTCGGCATATCCTCTAAGACTGAATAACCCTTTACGATTGACCGTCGATTGCGGGTGAAAAGCCATCTTTGAAATCCAAAGCGAGTACCCAGAGCTTGATGCGGTGCTTTCGGAACCTTGGCGTAAATCTAGGATCCCTATCAGAGATTATCGAAGCGGCACACCGTGCAACCTTACTATCTCGACACATATAAGCTTCGCTAGCCACGAAGTGAGTAGTCAACCCTCACCGGAATAAAGTGAGTGATTTAGTCGATCGATCCACCACTACCCAAGCCTGAATCTTTCTTGCTTGGCGTAGCGGTAACCCTTGACGAAATCCATGCTTATCCTTTCCCACTTCCATCGAGGAATCTTCACAGTGAAGCAACCCCGACGGCAAGCGATGTTCAGCCTTGACCTGTGACAAGTCGGACACTTCCCAACAAACTCTGTCACCTCTTTCTTCAAGCCAGGCCACCAAAAGCGCTCTCTAAGATCCCTATACATCTTGCTACCTCCGGGATGCATAGCATGAGGGCTGCTATGTGCGTCTGAAGAATCTTTGCCTCGACTCAACATCTTTAGGCATACAAGCCTTACCTTGGGAAACACAGAACCTCATCACTAGACAATTTGTAACCATCCAAACCACCATTACGCACTTGTAACCTCCGCGCTTTCAGAACCTCATCCAATAAGCTGTTTTCTCTACGATGCGCTCAACCCAAGTAGGCTTAACACGCAACTCGCGAGAATACTCCCATCGTCATACAAACTCAAATGGGCAAACAATGCTCTTAACTCGAAACAACCTTACGGCTCAACGCGTGCGCCACCACGTTAGCCTTGCCGGATGATACTCAATCGAGCGATCGTAATCTTTCGACCTTTCGACCCATCTGCGCGCGCCTCAAATTCAAATCCTTACGAGTCGGAAGATACTTGAGACTCTTATGATGCATGTAGACTATCGATCTTTCCCCCGTATAAGTAGTGCCTCCAAATCTTTAAAGCGAAGACTACGGTGCTAGCTCCAAATCGTGCGTCGGATAATTGACCTCATGTGGCCTCATTGCTTTGAGAAGCGTAAGCCACAACCTTACCTTCTTGCATCGGCACACAACCCAAGCCCGTATGTGATGCGTCGCAATAGACTATGTACTCCTTACCAGCCTCAGGTTGAATTAGAACCGGAGCCTCAGTCAAAATCTTCTTTAACTTATCGAAGCTTTCCTGCTGTTTCTCAGTCCATACAAACAGAACTTCTTTCCTCAGCAACTTGGTCATCGGCGCTGCTATCAACGAGAAACCCTCAACAAACCTTGGTAGTATCCGGCCAAACCAGAAAACTCGAATCTCGACCAGCGACTTAGGCGGCTTCCAATCCAAAAGCGCCTCAATCTTACGAGGATCTCACGCGAATTCCTCGGTGACACTACATGACCCAAGAAAGTCACTTCCCTAAGCCAGAACTCGCACTTACTGAACTTAGCATAGAGTTGCTTTTCCTCAAAATCTGCAACACCACTCGCAAATGCTTATCATGCTCTTCCTCTATCTTTGAGTACACTAAGATGTCGTCTATGAAAACCACGACCGAACTGGTCCGGATCTTTGTTGAAACACCTATTCATCATATCCATAAGCGCTGTGCGGTGCGTTAGTCAACCCGAACGGCATTACGAGAAATTCGTAGTGCCCATACCGAGTCCGAAGCGTTGTTTTATGGATATCGGCCTCCTTAACCTTTAAGCGATGATACGGATCTCAAGTCGATCTTGAAAATACCGCATGACACCCACCGGTGATCAAACAAGTCATCTATCCGTGGCAGCGGATACTTGTTTTTAATCGTCGACTTATTCAAGCTGGCGGTAGTCTATACACATCCGCATCGAGCCATCTTTCTTTTTGACAAAAATGCGGCGCACCCCACGGCGAAACACTTGGCCTAATAAAACCTCGATCCAATAACTCCACGGATCGAGCCTTAAGCTCCACCAACTCCTTTGGCGCCATCCTATACGGAGCAATAGACGGCGCGATTAAGGTAATAGATCAATCCCGAACTCCACCTCGCGATCGGCGGCAAACACGGAAGCTCCTCGGGAAAAACATCAAGCAAACTCCTAATCTGCAGTGCGAACCTTCTCCACAGCCGACTCTTTAGCCTCCAACGCATACACATGAACTACATACGCTTCACGACCTTTCGACCATCTTCTGCTGCAGAGCGGATACCACATTTGATAAGTAATCTCTCCTATTACCTATCATAGCCACCTCATCACCCTCAACCGTCTTAAGAACCATGCGCGCTGGGCGCGCAATCCAACCTCGCTTTGATACTTGACCAACCAATCCATCCCAAGAATCGATCGAACTCCCCAAACGGCGGCTCCATCGGATCGCCGAACACTACCCCTTGGAGTTCTAAGGGTACCTCTCTAAGCAGTTTATCTACTACTACTGAGTGACCCGGAGGGCTAATCACGATCATCGCCTAGAAGATATCTCGAGTCTAAATCCATGGTCTCTACTATACTCACGGCAACATAAGAGTGCGTTGAACCCACATCAATCAAAGCGGTATAAGGAGAACCAAAAATCAAAAACGTCACGGTTATGACGTCCGGTCGTCGCCTTCCTCTCGGCGCCTCACGGCATACACTAATCCAGGTGTCTAGCATCGAACTACTCGCACCTCCGCCCGGTGCTCCACGGCCCCGACCGGACCCATTACCACCTCTGCCATTACCACGGCCCTCTGCGGTGGCGGTCCATTACCTCTGAAGCGACACGGCCCGCCTCTCGGACCGAATCCTAGCCAACCTACGCGGACAATCCCTCACACGATGCTCCAGAGAACCACACTCGAAGCAACCTTTTCCTCCAGTCCGGCAACCACCCCAATGAGATTTCCCACGCGATCACCGCTGCGGCGGTCCCCGCCTAGCGACAACAAACCTAGCAGGATCGGTTCGGCCCACTCGGTCTAGCTCTCTTCTGCGGATTACCCGGCGATCCGAAGCCCCAAAGCTCCTCTTATGCCTATTTCGGTCCATACCCGCCTCGCGACTCCTTAACACCCTCGGCCACCTTAGCCTTCTCAACTAAGACAAACAAACTCGCTCCTGGCGAGGAGCAATCAGCGACCTCAAGTCGTCTCGAGACCATCCTCGAAGCGAACACACCTCTCATGCTCGTGGCCACAATGCCCACGGCATACCTACTCCGGCCGGGAACTCGACCTCGTACTCGGCATGATTTACTCCCACGAACAAGCCTCGAAATGCCTTCCGTTGGGAGTTAACATAACTAGCTCCGATGTACTTCTTTTGATATGCAGCCACTGAAATAATCCCATGTTAGATCCTCTGCTTTGCCACCTTTGTCTCGAACCGTGAGCCACCAGCGATATGACTCATCCGGAGAAGCGTCACGATGCCCTTCGGCTTCTCTTGGCGATCAAGTCGGATCGTCCATGATCCGCTCGGTTGCCTCCAACCAATATTCGCAGCGATCTTTGGGAGCAACACGAAACACCTCGGAAGAATTCGGCCCCATTTGCCCGAAGTCGCTCGAGAAGCAATTTTCTAACTCTGCATTACCACCAACACCGGCTACTCTTTCCAACACTCGCAGCATCGCTGTGACAACGTGTCGTCCCGGTGCGGTCTTGGAACTCACCACCTCCGGTGGTGGCGGGCCGGTATCTCATTTTACGAACCACGACCGGAACCTACGGGCTCGAAACCGTCATCCTACCACGACCTCGTCCACGACCACGTCCACCTCTAGCGCTCATGACTAAACTTCCTACGTGTCGATTAAGAATTTTTATGCATCGAGTATTTATTCCACTTGTTTAAAAGCAAGTCTTATGAATATTTTAAGAGGATTTGTTCTCATGAGTTCACAAAATCCTATCGGTTTCAATCTCTAAAGTAATATACTATTGCTATTCATCAAATCATATCACATCCAATCAATTCACAAGCAATAATGCGGGGTACTTACAGGCGGCCAAAGGAGACCCGGTGCCATGCCTTTCAAACCATACTTTAAGAATAAAGACTAACAAAACAATCTTTTGAAAACATTTTGGGCCTCAGCCCACAAAGTAGAAACCTTTGAACTTGGCTCGATACCACAATTGTAACACCCCAAACTCGGACAAGACACCACGCCCGAATCTGGTATGTTTACGGGAAAAACGTCTTTGAGTGATCAGATTTTTTTCGTTTAGAAGTGGGGTGAAAACATAGTGAATTTGAGGAAAGTTTGAGTAGGCTTGTTTGATTAGATTTTGAAAACTTATCCAAGTATATAGTTAAAGCGAGTTGATTTCATTTAGCACTTCCAATAGTTTCTTAGTGCCATTTTGAAACATTTTAGACTTAGTAGAAAATCGAGTTCGATTTGGAAATCATTTGAGTTTATTGTATAGCAAAACATAGCGAGATACCCGATGGTATAGTTTAAAACACATTGCGATATAATTTTGAAAGCGTTGTCTTTCCAAGTTTTAGTAAAATTTCATGCCAAGTTATTTGTTAAGCGAGTTGAGAATCTAATTAAAACATACCCATCATAAAACATAATTTAAAGGCCTTTTACAAATCCAAACTAAATCTCAAATCAAAATAAGTAAGCTAAAGTACCCAAAGTGAATAGTCGGAACAAAACTTTTATTAAAGCATGGCATGTGCACCTCGAGTCCACCAGGCTCCATGTCGCGTCTCACGAATCACTGAAATGTCAAAGGAGGGGTGAGTCGAGTGACTCGTGCATAAATCCCGCTCCCGATGAAACAACATGCTAACACACATCATACATAGCAACATAATTAATGCAACCCGATCCTAACCATCCGGATCGCCTTTTCTACCCGTGTGGTACCAAACCCTTTGGTGGTGCCAAACCCACTGGTGACTTATAGTCACAATGTGTTACCAAAACAACTGGTGTCCCAAAGACACAATGTGCTACCCAAGCAGCGGTGACCGTAGTCACGATAATCGAATGATGGGGCCAACCCATCGTGTGATACCCAATCACTAGCGAGCGATCCCATATCTCATGTGGGGCCAACCCGCGGTGGTGTTAACCACGGGGACAAGTCGCAATGAGGTGCCCAACCTCTGGTGTCCCAAAGACACAAATGTGCTACCAAAGCTTGGTGACCGTAGTCACAATAATCGAATGATGGGGCCAACCCATCGTGTGATACCCAATCACTAGCGCGGGCGATCCCATATCTCAAAGTGGGGCCAACCCACGGTGGTGTTAACCACGGGGACAAGTCGCAATGAGGTGCCCAACCTCGGTGTCCCAAAGACACAAATGTGCTACCAAAGCTTTGGTGACCCAAAGTCACAAGGTGTGTTACCAAAACAACGGTGCTCGTCGGCACAAAATATCGCAGCTCCCTCCTCTCATATCACCCATCAACATACCATACTCATGTAATCATGCATATCATACAAGTCATGCATATCATGCCAACATGTCTAGCATTACATCTCATAGCATACATATCATGGATCATAATACCCAAGGTATCCATAATAGAACTTGTAATAAATTAGACTTACCGGATACGTACACATACCCGTTTGGGTATCCAATAATCCATCATACTGTCATGGTTTTTAATAGGCAAATAGGTTTAATAACAATATTACTAAGTATAGTGTGTTAGTTACACACCTGTTAAACGAAAAACCTTAATCCAACGAACTGAGTTAAAGCCCCCCCTTGATTATCTTGCACCTAAAACTTGATTTGGTTTCCTACCAAATCTCGAACCAATGATTCCTCTTTGACAAAGCGGCACACCCTATTACAAAAACAGTTAATCTCTTGAAACCTTAGACTCAATCAAGACTAAATGAATAAACCATGAATAACATCTTACCAACACTTACCGATCAATCAAATCCAGATAAAAGTTTTGTCGACTGCTCCGAATCCCGAATGCCCTATATCGAAATGTTCAACAAATGATTATTTCCTTCCAACCGAATTCAACATAGGCTCTTAGTCAAACCAGAAAACAACATAGCACTTAGAGAAGTGGGAAATGGCCATTCGGCCAAGAACTTACCCCCAACACCAACCACCAATCGGTCAACCACACTAGGAGAGAACAAAAGAGATTCGGCCAAGCCTTGCACCAAAAGAAGAACAAAGATCAGGCCAACAATAGCAATGGGAAAAAGGAGAACAGGAGAGTACTTACGGTTCTTAGAAAAGGAAGAAGTGAAGAAAATGTTTTAGGAACTAACTTTCGGCTAACAAGGTGCTAATAGGAGAAAGAAGATATGAGAACACTAGGGTAATGGTTTGGCTCAACACACATGAAAAGAAAGAAGAAAGAATGGGAAGGAGCATTCGGCTAGCAAAGAAAGTTAGGAGAAAAACAAGCAAATTTTGGCAAGTTCTTGAGAGGTTTGGTCTTTCGGTTTCAAGATGAAAAATGGAAGAACTCTCTCTTGAAATTTGGCAAAGGTAATTGAGAAGAAGAGAAGTGGATGGAATGAAGGTAGTTTCGGTTTGTCAACGAAAGAAGATGAAGATGTGCTTTTAGTGAATTGAGTTTCGGCTAGCAAGAGAAGAAATGGAAAAGAATGGTTTGAAGAGATGGAGTTTGACACAAGGTTTCAAAAAGAGAAGAAAATGGAGATGGGATGCTAGGTTGGCTTGTCAAAGGATATTGAGAGAAAACAATAGTCAAATTCAGCAATAAGACTACTTGGACTTTCGGTTCAAAAAAAAAAAAAAAAGAAAGCGAGGCAAGACTCTTTAGAATTTTCGGCTTAGGCTAAAGACAAAAAGAAGAAGTTTGCTCATAAACTTTTATTGAAACACCAAAATGCCAAAAATGAAATTCGGCACACCCTTCCTACTCACTTACCACAACCGGCCAAACACTCCCCAAGCTCCCCAAGTTTCGGCCAACACCTCCAACACACCCTAAAAATTCGGCCATAATCCCCCATTCACTCACAACCACACACTTAAACCACCTTGACCAAGTCTTCCTCCTAAACTCACTCTCCACTCTCCATTTGAATGTGTAGACTAAGTCCAAGGTAGAATTTGAACTACATACAACCTCTTCCTTCCATGCCGTCAAAAAGAGTGCAAAAAGTGGCCACTCCGCAGCTTGAACACAAGACCTCTCCCCTGCGGATGACGCTACACTCAAGCCCCCAAGTGACGCATGCCTTGCCACTCCACTCGCTTTTCTTTTGTGCTCAAGAACACCAAATAAAACTCTTATACCCCAGCTCCAACAGCTCCCCTGGCTTAACACCCAAAAATCAAAATTTTCCCATTCACTCAGGCATACATTTAGACTTCAATTAAGCCCCCAAAACATAGAAATAGCCACGCAGCACACTAGACACATGCAATATCATGCAACAACAAAACAGCCCCTAACCCGGGATATTACAACGATTCACACGAGCGTGTGCCATGGCCGTGCCTCTGCGCTTGGAGAAGAGCAATTTCATTCGGGAAAG
The DNA here is from genome assembly GCA_025698515.1 of Gossypium sturtianum. Lineage (NCBI taxonomy): Eukaryota > Viridiplantae > Streptophyta > Magnoliopsida > Malvales > Malvaceae > Gossypium > Gossypium sturtianum. The sequence goes on from CM046952.1 coordinate 68,953,163, forward strand.
GATACTTAGGGGCAAAGAAACCTATTTCAAAAGCCTATAAATACACCCTAAGTATGACCTAAAGGAGGCCCAAAGCCATCGTTTAGGGAGTCTTGCTAGGCAGTAGAAGCGATTTGTGGGGATTCACTCGGGGATAGCCAGTTGATCCATCTCAAGAAGCCGAAATTCTACTCAAGACGGAGGATCTCCTCTTCAATTCCTTGAGGGGTTTTAGGGATTTCTTATGTTTTGTTTTATCTTTTCTTACGAGATGTTTTTCTTTCTTTGTTATGAACTAAACCCTTGAGATACAGAGGGGATGAAACCTAGATGAATCTTGTTATTGTTTTCTGAACTATATGATAAATACTTGATTTGTTCTTAATTATGTGTGCTTAATTCTTGTGTTGATATTTCGCGGATATCAATTCAAGTCGAATGTGCTTAGGTGGTGGAGCAAAAGTCCCTGCTTAAGAGTAGATCTAGCATAATTAAGCGGAGTTGATCGCACACCTAAAGATAGGGTGACGAGATTTTGTCGGATTAGGGTGAAACCTAATATGGGATGTCCATAGATCGATTTACTGCTATTCTAGGGGGTTATTAATGGGAAAGAGATTTCAATTAATTAACCTAGGGTTAGACGTTATTCGCCTCGAGAGAGGGTTTAATATACGTTAGGGAGTCCTACGGATCAAGTCAAGTGAATAAATCGTCTGATTCAGTGTTAGATAACAAGTGAAGTCTAGGTGGATTCTTCCTTGGGTGTCGTCTTAATCAACTGAGTTTTTCCCAAGTTATTCTCCCAATTTCATTCTTCTTTGTCTTACAATTTTTAGTTTAATAGTTAGTTAATTTAGATTAATAAACAACTTCACTTATTTTAGACTAAATAATAAAAAGAAATTTAGTATTAGTACTTTTAGTTCCTTTGGGTTTGACAATCCGGTCTTGCCTAAGCTATACTACTGTTCGATAGGTGCACTTGCCTCAATCGTTGTCATAGTTAGTTTCCAGGTTCGATCATTCTCTTTATAAATTTTAAAACTCTGACTTCACAGCGATCACCTAACAATGGCTCTCTCAATTTTTGGCAGCCTTGGAGAAGAAGATGAATGAATTTTGTCATCTTTTTTTCCTATTTTAATCACTTAATTGTTAAATGACCAAAATGCCCTTTTTGATAAACTTTCTATTTTAACTCATCCATGCCCAATTTTGTCCAAAAATTAGAAATTGGGAAAATTGCTATTTAAGGACCTCAAATTAATATTCTAAAGCTATTTCACACAAATAGCTTCTAGAATCTCACATTTTGCAACTTTTAGAATTTAGTCCTTTTCGACAATTCAACCGCAATTTCATAAAATTGCTTCATGAAACTTCCACACTAGCATGCATACATAGCATAAACCTCAAAAACTCATTCATAAACCTCAGATTTGTGGTCTCGCACCACTATTCTGACTAGGCCCTAAATCGAGATGTTACAATGTAACACCCCCAAACCCGTCCCAGACGTTATGGCCCAATCTGGGAATGTCACATCAAAGGCACAATCTCAAATAATTTTGCTAAGTTAAAATCTAAGGCCTAAAAGCCCAAAATCCTTGAATCTTGTTAATTTAAGAAGAAAGCCCATGTTTTAAAATAAAAGCCCATAGGTTATAGTTATTTTGAAAATCTTGTTAAACTTTAGAAATTTATTTAAGTTAAAATAAAAATTAAGCAGCGGAAATAATAATAAAACCTATAAGTAACGTCAAATTGGAGATACAAGGCCTTATTACAACCAATGAAAATAAAGGATTTAAACTAAAGTCATTCGAAACAAAAAAAAATTCTAATTAACTTGCAATGTGGCCATCTCCGAGTCCCTCTTCCACGTCAGTACATCTCTTTGGCGTCACTGAAACATTAAATAAAAGATAGTGAGTTTCGAAACTCAGTGTGTACGACCATTGGCAATCAATTTAATATACAAATATCACATTGGGCCTAAGCCCTATCAAAATCGGTGGTCTTGGGCCTTAGCCCACAATGACCTCATATCAGATCATATCATATGCAAAACAAGGTAATGCAAAACCCTCCCCAAAAATCCATCCGCTACACACCATTTCCCTTCCAACCCTACACACCTGTGGGGATATAAGTATCAACCCACCCATCCCTACACACCAAAGGTAGCACCATCAGCGGCACTACTCAATGTTACAGCAAAGCTGCTAATCATAATATGGGCTTAAAGCCACCGGTGGATCCACGATCGTCAAGTGACTATGTGATCCTCAAATTCTTCCTCCGTACCATAATTCCCACCCATATGCATCCTAAACAGAAGATCATATGAATGCGGCATGCACATGGGTAACATCCATAAAACTCATGCTCATCACATAAGGGTATTTAAGTTATTTCACAATCAAGGGTATTCTCGTAATTCTACCCTACAGGGGTATTATCGTAATTCTTCCCTACAGGGGTATTCCTGTAATTCTGCCCTACAGGGGTATTTCTGTAATTCTGCCCTACAGGGGTATTTTCGTAATTTTTCATCTCGGGTTTTAGTTATGAACTTTGGCCCATCAACAACTCCTCGCGGTTAAAGTGAACAAACACTATGCACCAGGTAGGATCTCAGAGAAGAGGAGGTGGGTCACTAGTACCACTTAAGTACCAAGCTCTCCCTCGATCCAATCCTAGACATGCATATGTCGGTTACCACACTCTAACTAATCGACTTGTCCACAGACATGTTTGATTATTTCAAGAGTTTTATGTTATTCAAGAGTTTGTCAAACTAGGCCTAGAGTTCATTAAACCCTAACATATTTTTCTAAAAACCCATAAGGCCTACTAAGCCCAATCATGTTTATATAGCCCATTAGGCCCGCTCATGTTTATGTATCCCATTAGGCCCGATCATAATCAAATCATACACCCCTTTCATGTCAATTCAATATTCAAATACACATATCAATCTTTTCCGATTTGGGCCCATGAGCTCGGCAGGCCCATTTAGCCACTTTCGGCTTTTCGGCTTTTTAGCGTTGCCGCCATCGTGTGTGTGTAGTGTTTGTACACAGCTGGTAATAGCGCGTGCTGCAAATTCCTCTTAGTCACGAACCTAAATTCGATATTCCTTAATCATTAATCATAGCCTAAATACAAACTTTATCAAAAACCAAAACCTCACTTTGTAGCCTTACTGGTAATGCGACAAGCCTTAATAGCTCCTTTCTTTAACACCAACTGCGATTAGACCCTAGATCTGTACCAACTTAAACATTAGAGCCTAAGTAATAGATGACTTGCATCCAACACAAGTCACCCTCACAACATATATGACCATTCGGCCAATCCTTAAACCGAAGTAAAGAACACTTACCCTTGCTAACGATCCTACCACGCTTGCGATCTTTGAACCTTATCCTTGTTACCACAGAGTTAATGATAGGTCAGTTAGATAGCCTTTCAGCTTTTAGAAAAACGTACAAGAGAGGATAAACGAATACTTACCAAATCCACTTTCGATCCTGCAGCCTAAATTCGGCTTTTGAGATTAGTATGGTGACATAGACAATTCAGCACCAATAGGGAGAAGAAGAGGAGAAGTGATCGGCTAGAACTAAAGGTGAACAAAAAACAAGGAATTTAAGAAGAGAAGTTATGGGGAATTCGGCTAGAGAGACAACCAAAATTCGGCAAAGGAATGATGGGGTTTTTTTTTTGGCAAATGGAAGAATTCAGCTAAGGGGGAGAAAAAGAAAAGTAATAGAACCCAAGGAACCTCTCAGAGGAATTCGGCACCTCCTTTTATAGCCAATAGCCGGATCCTACCCTTCCCTACAGTCCAATTCGGCACCAACTCCTCCCACTTCTCATCTCCTAATTTTTCTCCATGATATCTCCCTTATCTCGTCCGAAATTCCCTCATTTATCAGCTCACAAGACCAATTCAAACACTTCAATGAAAGAGTCCAAATTCCACACAACTCTGGCCATCCACTATGCAAAATTAAACACTCCAAAAACACTTTACCACTACTCGAACCTTGCACCTCTTCACGACACCTTGTAGCTTCCCTAGTGACGCCACCTTGCCACTAGACCACAAGCCCATTTGTGTCCTATTTTCTCTTTATCTGCTTAAGAGGCCTAATGCCTGAGACTAGGGTCCACTAAAGCAATAAAATTTAAATTTTTCCCTATCTCTAAGACTTCAAATAATCTCGATAATACCTTAGAATTAATATTCTAAGTGCTACTCATACATACCAACCTCAGTGCACAGAAATTTAAAGTTTCAGGATTTTTGGGGCGTTACAACCCAATAGGCCCAAATCTATAAGGCCCAAATTCGGGACGTTACAGGAACACAAGGCCGTGTCCCAGCCTGTGTCCAAACAAGTGAGCTTATTGACTTGGGTCACACGGCCAACCACACGCCCGTGTGTCTAGCCCGTGTGCCCTTCGAAGTGGCCACACACACCCGTGTGCCAGGCTGTATGCTAGTCCGTGTCAAACCTGTAGGGTATACTAACTTATGCAACACGGCCAAGTAACACGCCCGTGTGCTAGGCCGTGTGCAAATTAGGGGGTATACTAACTTGTACCACACGGCCAATCACACGCCCGTGTGTGAGACCGGGTGGAGCATACTAACATCACTTCAATTTCAACACCAGGGGACATACGGCCGTGTAACATGAACGTGTGTCACACACGGCTGAGACACACGCCCGTGTCTCTGCCCATGTGGAAAAATTGGATATTTACCAAGCCAATTTGCCCCCCACAATCTCATGTACCTGAACAACCCAAATGGCACCAATTCATAGTATAGTTGAACATCTAATTTAGCCACATTCAAGACAATTTCATACCATTTCCAATACTAACAACCATCATACCTATAACTTCAATTCTTACTCAATCAAAACATACCAAAATACATATACAATTCAACAAAATAAACCATTTCCAAACATACATCATCTTAGACCAATTCATAATCATGATTCCAATTCCACAAACCTCATAATATAAGCCATTCACATATTCATCCATGAACTCAAAATATTAAACATTTATGCACATATATGCACATAGCCAAATCCACCAAATCAAGTCAACACTTATGGCCATATTTACAAACCAGAACATATGTCATTACAAGCCATTACCAATAACCAAAATCACTATCAACCCATAATCAAAATGACTCAAAATACCTATACATGCCATATACTTAGAATACCAAAGTTCATAGGTACCAAGTGATAGGTGGTAGTGTGAAATGATCTCCGACGATCCCCGAATCCGAGCTAGCTTTGATATCACTATAAAACATGGGAAAATACACAAAGTAAGCTATAAAGCTTAGTAAGCTCGTATGAAATAACTTAATACAATCACATAAATACAAATCAACTATTTGAATACATCAACATGTAGCTTACATTAACTAACAAACCTTTCAAATACTCATTCACAAAACTATATACTTTCATCAACATTTCCTCGATTTGATACAAAAGTAGTTTATGCACATACCTGTACCATCTCGTACAAATCTCATACACATTCTCGTCTTTCATTTTTTCGTTGAACCATTCAGAATAGAAGCCGGATACTCAAGAGTCTCACACGATAAGTTCCTATGCCATGGCCCAAAGCCAAATCAAGGTAACTTATCCGAAATACTGATATCATGGCTGAAGCCAAATCAGCCGATATGCATGGCCCGAAGCCAAATCGATTTATCTCGCACCCAAAATGCTATATCATGGCCCAAAGCGAACTCACTGTATCCCCTAATGACATGTCACTAGCATCCTAAACTATTCCTACTGTTCAACCGGGATTTCGAATGTCGAATCGTCATCGAATCACTATTGTTCATATCCACAGTCTCGTATTTGCAATTCATGCAATATCAAAACATATGAAATACATTTGTATTGAAATTTATCACATACGAACTTACCTCAAATGTGGTAACGACGAAATAAGTCGATTAGTCGATAACTTTTGTTTTTCCCTAATCTAGATCCGATTTCTACTTTTTTTATCTAAATATATTCAAAATTAACTTATTTAATCATCTACTTATTCAATTCAATCCAAAATATACTTTATGGCACATTTACACTTTTACCCCTAAACTTTCACATTTTTACAATTTGTCCTTATTTCATAAAATCACAAATTAATGAAATTCAAAATAAACCAATGCTAGCCAATTTACCATAATACCCCTAGCAGCCCATATTTTTCATTTATTTCACATTTTAACCATTAAATTTACACATTTCACAATTTAGCCCCTAATTTGCATTATCACTAAAAATCATTTAACAAAACTTGTTTAACTATCATCAAATATTCATAATCAATCATTAAACATCAAAATACTCATATATTCATCAATGGAAACATTCAAAATCTTTAACATTTTTTCAAATTAGTCCCTGGGCTAGCTAGACTAAGCTGCAACGATATCAAAAACATGGAAATCATTAAAAACGAAACAAAAATCACTCACCAATTGAGCTACTAAGCTTGGCCAAACATATCCATGGCTTCTCTAGGTTAGAATCGGTTGAAGGAAGATGATAACATCAAAATATGGCTTTTGTTTTTATTATAATTAACTATATTTACTAAATACCAAAAATAACCTTATTGCTAATTCAATATTTCAATTATGTCAAGACATTATCATCCACTACCTAATTAATGGTCTAATTACCATATAAGCACTTTAACTTTAAGGTTCTATAGCTATTTGACACCTTTCGCTAATAGAACTTAAGTTTTACGCTTTACGCGATTTAGTCCTTTTTATCAAATTGACTAGTCAAACGATTTAAACGAAACTTTCACACAACCATTCAATCATGTTGTAAACATTAAAATAATAATAAAATAAAAATTTCAACCTCAAATTTGTGGTTCCAAAACCACTTTTTTGATTTGACCAAAAACGGGCTGTTACAAATTTTGAGGACGAAATTCTTTTTAGAGGGGGAGATTTGTAACACCCCAGAATAGGGCTTATGAGTTTTAGGGGTATTTTAGGAATTTTAGCCTTAAAGTGTTCAAAATTTTGCAACATGATATACCGGTAATGTTTTCGATTATGATTTTTAAAAAATTAAATCAATTTCTAAAAACAAGTTTTAAATACCTTTAAATTTGCAAAAAGGACTGATTTGTAAAAGAGTCCAAACTTAGAGTTTTTATGAAGTAATTTAACCATATTTTAGACTTCAAGCTAAATAACCTTTCTTTACCAAGTTATTTCACGTAAAAACTACCCAAAAAATTGTGTTTGTCATCCATTGATTCTCTCTTGCTATTTCAATCAATTTTGAACTCCAAATCCTAAATCCTTTTGATTTCAATCATCTCTTAAGTTATAAAACTCTATAAAAACAAAGAAAATCACCCAAAAACTTCATCATCTACATCATCTTCTCCAAACGTGGGTTTTTCTAGATTTGCGTCAAAGCTCTTTTTACTTCCATTAAAGGTAACCATTCGACTTTTTATGAGTTTTAAATGATATCTAGTCCCTTAAATTCAATTTTTAGCTATTGAAACGCATGTTTTAAATAAAATCCAAAAATTGGGTCGTTAATGGTGGATTTTGGGATTCTGCATAAAAACATGACCTCAAAGTATTTTTAAACTTTTTTTTAACATGATTAGAAGGTTTCGAAACTTATTTTGAAGTTTTGTTAAATATTTCTTGAGTTTTAATGAATTTTTGGAAATAGCCATAAAACATGTCGAAAAAGTCGATATATTGAATTGTGTAGTTTTGTGTAGTTTAAAGGTTGAGAATTAGTCGTAGGTGAATTATAGGATGAACGAAATTGGTTTTAGGCAAAAAGATTAAGTATAGATCGAGATATTCGAAGTTAAAGTGTGCTATGTTATAAGTTTCAGTTACATGGGAACTTAGTTTAGGCTTATGTTTTGTATGCTTGTAATGAGTCCTTGACTGATTTTTGGATGTATTGTTGTGTGAATTTATTATATTGAAGTTCTAAATTCGATAGAACCTTCTGCGAGTAGATATAAAGGCAAGGAAAAGCTAGTTTGAGCTTTCGGCTTTTCGGAAAAAGTGTAATTGGTGAGTGTTTAGAATAATTGCTTGTGGACATGATTCAATGCGTTATTTGGGAATTTAGTAGTACCCAAAACCCCTACTCTAAATTCTGAGTGTAAGCTTTCTCATACCTATGTTTATCTTGTGACTTATGTACTTATGTGAATGTGAATATGAGATATGTGGATATAATAACTATTGTGAAAATGCAAATGTGCACATGTTATGTATATGTTAGTGACAGTATTTTGCTAAGGATACAAATATGCAGTGATTGTGCACGGATAATCCGTAAGTGATATGTGTTTGATTTCAGATATTTTGGCCTAGTGATTATTGAAACTGTTGGATATAGTTGGCATGCCATAGGATTGTGAGTATTCACTTATATCTACAGTGGTTTTGGGTGTTAAGGCCCAGGGGCATGTTGGAGGGATAAGGGAATATGAGCTAAGCTCCATTCAATAGGATATGAGAGATGAAATAAGGAGAGTGTTAGCTTTATACTTCAGTTTTGGGACATGTTTGACTCTATGAGTTTATGTTTGGTGTGTCGGAGATCCGTGTATCTGATGAGTGATGATAGAGCTCACTTTTATGTTTCATAGCTCAAGTGCCAAATTATCTTAAAATGTATACATGTGTAATATGGTGTATGCCAAATTGAGTATGTGGTTGCTATGCAATTTATCTTAAATAATGAATAGGTGTGTAATGTGATATGTGTTTAGATGACATGTGACCATTATGCAATTTATCTATAAGGATGTTTTCGAGTATTGTGACATATGCTTAAATGTTATGTGATTATATGAGTATTGTGATATATGCTTGTATGATAGGTTATTATATATATAATATGATATATGCTTGAAAGTGAATATGTTTACCATGTAAAATAACTAGAAAGTAATGCACGAGTAAGTATATTATAACCCTAAAGTTGGAACTATTGAGGTTGTGCTATATTGTTGTTTCGTTGATGTTTGATGAATTTTTTTCATGGTAGTTAATTTAGGCATTCACTAAGCTTGTTAAGCTCACCCACTCCCTTCTTAAACCTTGCAGATTAGTTGTGTACCAGTGTGAGCGGTGTGGCTTTCCTAGGGGTGACCCAAGCAAGTCTATTTTCGTTATTCGTTGGTGTTTATTATTTGGTTATGTTTTGGGGAATAAGGCAATATGGTAGTCTTTGTGCTAATATTGGATATGATATGTTTCCTATTGATTGGATTTGCTTTTGACTTTTGAAACTATTATTAGGACTGTTTCGGTGTTTATTTGATGATGATATGATAGCATGTTGAACTAGTATTAGTTGGAATGACTTATATGCTTAAATATGTTGTATTTTTGATGTCTGGAGTAGAGGTATCGATATTCGAGTTTTTAAATCAATACCTCTGTGTTTTGAAACGTGCAGGAAGTCAAAATAGCGATTCAGTATCGATACCTTATCTCGAGTATCGATACTCGTGGATTAAATATCGATACTTTGGCAGGGGTATCAATAATTTTCGAGACTTTGGGTTTTTAATCAAGAAACAGAATGCAATTTTGGTACTAATTTTCTAAGAAATATCGATACCTCTTGAGCAAAATATCGATACCACATCTTTTGTATCGTTACTGAAACACCCCAAACCCGGCCCACGAGCTTTGACCAGATTTGGTATGTTCCTCAAGTAAACCGGTTCAAAATTCTTTTGTTACTTAGGAAAAACTTGTATGATTTTTAAAAACTATTGTTTGGGTTGGGCTTGAGTTGAAAACAAATTTATCTTATGTTAAAACCCATTTATTTAAGGTGACAAAACATTTAGAGTTAATTTTAAAAAGGAATTTACTTAAACTTTAATTGATAAAAATCCATAAACATAATAAATAAAAGAAAAATAAAGTAAACCACAATGGCCTTATTTTATCAATGATCCCAAAGTAAAACTTAAAATACTTAAAATAAATTGAAAGTCTAAATCATAAATTTCTTGCTATGCATGGCCACCTTTAAGCTCCTGCAGACCAGGTCCATTCTTTGCTCATCACTGAAAAATATTCCCCAAACGGGGTGAGTCAACAGACTCAATGTGTACACAACACTAAGTCATAATAGAATCAGGCATGCAAATGATACACATTCAAATCATAGAATACAATTAATGATGCATTCCCAAACCCAAACCTAATTAACCATCCGCTACACACCACCCGCATGCAGGCTAGTCACACCGTGGGGACTACTAAGTCAACCCTCCATCCGCTACACACCATCGAGAAGGCGGTCGCTGCGATCGGCGTGCTCATCGCCCATATAATTTGTGTCATTAGACACCATATTCAAATAATGTAACCGAAGTTACCAAATTCAGATAATGTAACCGAAGTTACCATATTCAAATTTTGTGACCGTAGTCACCATATTCCGTTGGTGAGACCGAAGTCAACACCTTCTTCCCCTTTCACATAGATCCCGAATGCCCCATAAATGCATAACATACTTAATTTCTCATTATTCACATGTTAGCAATATAACATATTCGTAATCCTATCGAAAGTAGGAAACGTACCTGAGTACTCTTTCATTTATGGTACTTGACCACATTCACATTCTTATGGATATTCATATAATTAATAATTGCCATACAATTTATTGAAGATTAGTATGGGTACACACATTCTTAATAATACATTTAATTTAAACATAGCCATGAACCTATCAAAACTTAGGGTAGGGTTTTTTGATTTACTTAACGAATTCCTTGAAATCCGAAATCGATCTCTCGCCTTAGATCTCAAATTCCTACATTTGATTAATCACTTACTAATTTAATAAAAGCCATTCGGCCATAAATCCAAATCCTAGTAGGATTAGTATTCTTAAAACTTACCTTGAAATTCTCAAATCCCAAAATTCTTGTATCCTCTGTGAAATCCCTATAACTACATGTTAGATCAATTTCTAACATTTATTCACAACAAATAACCCTTAGCCGTATGTTAAATATGACTTACCTTAGATTCTTAAATCCCGAAATTCACCGAATAACTAGGGAACACGCGGCTTATGGTGTACCTTCGGGAAAAGAACTTCTCCTTCCTTGTAGTCGACACTTAGTAAATCCCAGAAAGATCTCTTGACACTTGAGATATTAAGGGTATTAGAATCTTAATTTCGATGACCTTAAAAGAAATAGAATGAGAATCTAACCTAATCTTACCCTTCATGAAGAATTTGATGGAACTCTTACTTGAACCCTTAGCGATGATTCGGCTATGGCTTTGATGTGGATAACAATTTCGGCTCTTGAAGCTTAGTGAGAAATCGACTAGGGCTATTGGTATCTTCGGCTTTTGATTGTGTTTGTAATAGAAGAAGAAAAGAAAAGAGAAAAAGAGAATAATGGCAGAGAAAATTCGGCAGAGAGAAGAGGAGAAACTTTAGAGAATTTGTGCAGAGGTTTTCTTGAAAAGAAAAGAATGAATGAAGAATAGCCTTACTCTTCCTTTTATAGCCAAAATTACTAGCTAGAGTCCTTTACTTGGCCACCACTCTTCTATTTTGATAGCTTTATCCCTTGATTTATCACTTTAATAAAACTTAATCCAATAATTATCTCTTATCTCTTAATAAAAATAATACTAATAATAATCCTCTTTTATCTCTTCCTTATCTATCAAAATAAAAGAAATAATATCCACATTTATCTCTTGAAAATAATCTAAAATAAATCCATTATTTATCCCTTATTTATCCACCCTTTATCTCTTAAAAATAAAAGAATAAAAGCTCCTAATTTATAGCCATGTGCCGTCCACCTCACTTCTTCTGGAAGCAAAATAAAATTTCTTTTATTTGCTTCCCATGTGACTCGAACTCAGGCCCAACACCTTGCATGTGGCGCCATTTCCAGAGGCCCTAAGTGGCATCTTCAGGCCACTTTTCCAAGCCTGTTTGTGTGTCAAATTCCTCATTTTATTTTTCTTAAGGCCACCTTGCCTTAGTTTTCTCTTTTTAAGCCTTAAAACTTGACATTTCTTTACATTTCCAAGTTTCCAGAAATGTTTACTTTCCTCTTTTGAATCATTTCCACATCATTTCCTTACATCCCCTAGTTTCCAAAAATGTTCACTTTCCTCTTTTAAACTTAACGTTTCCAAAGTATTTCCTTACATTTCCTTACATTTCCATACATTGCCTTACATTCCCATACATTTCCATGCACCTTAGGGTTCCTAGAACTCCTCAGAACACATCCAACACACCCACTGAGCCCACTATCTCATGAATTACACACGAACACATAACCCCTAATCTAGGATGTTACAGTTACCTACGTTGATGTTTTAAGATTTTGCTAAAATGGATCATATGCATGTTTAATTATTATTTTAAGGCTATTTGATGTATGTTAACATGTAACAATGGTAACCAGAGCTTAGGATAGACTCTAAACCTATGTGAATGTTAAAACGGGAGACGATTCGATAAAAATGAGCTTTTACTTGTTGGTTATGACATGAGATGGCAGTGTGGCATCCTAATATTCGGGCTTAGCGACCATACCGTGTATGGGGTGTTACAATTTATCAGCAATTCAATGGCAGTTTATCTACAAATCAGTGGTGGCATGTCCACAAACGATGTTTGGATGGACGAGTTCTGGGTAACTTGATATTGGTGTGGAGCGAAGATGGGTAGGAATTTTTATAAAATGTGCATCGATATGTTCATGCATAGTTATCAGTGATAAATTCCATAATTTTGATGATGTATGATTATGTCATGTTTGATATATGAGTTGATGTGTATGCAAATATATGTATATGTTGCGTCGTCAGGATGCCCCATGGCGCAGTGGAAAAATTATTTCGACGATCCAAACCAAGAATCCATGCATGAGAAACGAATCGAGAAGAAAATGCTTAAAAAAATATACCTTTCTTACTCTGAAAAATTGGAAGGAACCACTATTGTTTTAATCCCCTTCGCACACTGCCGATCCAAAGTTGCAACAGAGTCGTCCGGCCTCTACGTAGTCCACCCTGTTGCGAACGAACGAACAAAAACTCTCACTGAATGTTTCAAAGAGTTTTTCTTAAAAGAAATGCAGCTGCTAGACCTATGTTCTTTTTCTTTTGTGGTTAATGTTGGTTAACACTTTTTTGCACCCTAGGATTTTATTTTATGATTCCTTTCCTTTTATTTAATATTCCCTAAAAAACAAAAACAGAATCCCCCTTTTGGTGTCACAATATATATGAAAATGACACTCTGTAATATCCTTTCCAAAAGGATATTAATTTCCATATATATTTTATGTTTGACCGAAATTAATTATTATAATACTTTATTTTAATAATTTCAATAAACATATCATAATTAATATTTTATATGAATCAAATTCATACATTTATTTTAATTATGTTCTCTATTCTTGTACAATGAATTTTTACATAGATTGTGTTTATTATTTAACTGTCAAATTAAATTAATTCAATAATTAATATAATTCTCATGACAGTTAAATTTAATACCAACTGTGTTTAGATTCTGTTCGTTTCAACCATAGGGTGTAACCCGTTAGGCTCTTGTAACATTGGTAGTAATACTAGAACACTTCTAACGTTAAAAGCAATGAGTGGCATCTAGCAATGCATCATCGCTACCCAAGTTACAAGAATTCGTGGTTCAACATAACCTTTCTATGATAAATTTTCATGTATTATATCCTTTTATCCTTTATATCTCGAATGGACACAAGTCTTGGAATAGTCACACTTGCAAAGTCCAATCTTATGTTTCTTGATACCAGAAGTTGTAACAGCCCGATTTTGGGGCTAGTCGGAACAGTGGTTTCGAGACCACTAATCTGAGGTTGAGAAAAATTATTTTAATATTATTTTATGTGTTATAGCATGATTATGAGGATGCATGAAAATTTTGGTGCTTAAATTTTAGCGATTTCATGCTTAATTGCGAAGAAAAACTAAATCGCATAAAGTGCGAAAGTTTCATTTTTCAAGCTAGAGGTGTCTAATAGCTATGGAATATTAAATTGGAGGTCCTTAATGTGCAATTAGTCCAATGAGAGGGTGTTGGCCGGCCATAGGGACAAGGGAGACAAGAGCATTAATTTTGGTCAAAATTTAGTGAAATTAGGTGACTAAAAATGAATAAAATAAGATAAAATAAAGAAAAGGTTATCATCTTTTTCACTTCTCTTCTTCTTCCACCAATTTTTACACACAAAGAAGGGTCTTGGGAGCTTGAAATTTTAGCAACTTATTCTCCTTACTAGTAAGTGTTCTTGATGGTTATTTTTGATATTTTTTGTACTTTTGGAACCCCTAAAGCTTAAGCTAGCTAGAGAGGGGACTATTTTGTAAAAATGGTTAAAAGTTTAGGGATTTTCCATGAGAATGTTTATGTTGTTTGCTGAGTTCTTATGGAAGGAAAATGAATGTTAGTGGGTTAAGGAATAACTTTTGTGAAAGGTGTTACCATGAAAACACCTAAATGGGACTTATTTGTAAAGAAACACTGGGTTATATGAATTGTTATAAGAGAAATAAATGTTCAGATAGGTTTGTTTAATGAGAAAATGTGACAAAAAACGATTTACAAGCCTAGGGGCAAAAATGTAATTTTGCCAAAGTATAAGCGTGAAATGGTCATTTTTGCCTAAGTAGAAATTTTGATGTATCATGAGTTTTATAGTGATTAAATGAGTAAATTTTATTATTATAGGTCAAGAAGAGCGCAGAAACAACCTTGACCGAGGAAAAGGCAAGGTTACAAACTAAACCGCCAATTAACACATTTTGCACCGAGGTAAGTTTATGTGTAAACGATACATATGTTGTTATCTATTGATGCATTGTATGGGAGTAAATACTTATTGGTGAGATTGATTGAAAATGTTAGAAATGAGTAGTTCTCGAATGAACCTCAGAATAGAAATGTGGGTACGGGTAAATATCCGTAAGTATGTAATTGTCGATGGGCTGTGTGCGATACTATCGTTTTTATTATCATTTGGTGGGCTGAGTGCGATACCGCCTTGTAATTTGTTTACGATGGGCTATGTGTGATACCATCTTTATATTATCATTTGGTGGGCTATGTGCGATACCACCGTCATCATCCTTGTTGGTGGGCTATGTGTGATACCACCCTATTATCGATTAATGGTGGGCTGTGTGCGAAACCACCGGGTACTTTGTATCATTCTAAAGAGTTCCTCGAGAAACTTGTTTAAGTAAAATGTTTCATGTGGCTATATGGTAATAAGTGCAAGGTATATATGCAAGTAATTGTGAGCAATATTTGTGGTATGTGTTTGGGATGTGGTAAGAGATGAGATGAGTAAGCATGATTATGAAAATGTGAATTGTTCTTACATAGTATATAAAGTTTTTTGTTGTTTAGCAATTGGTATGATGCTTATTGTTTACATGTAGACTTACTAAGCTTAAAGCTTACCCCCTTTCTTTTCCCTTGTTTTATAGTGTCAAAGAGCCAGCTCGATATACGAAGATAATCAGAAGATCACCCACACTATCAGCACATCTCGGGATAGTTAGACTTAGCATTTTGAGTATGGCATGTATAGGGACTAGACTTGGTGAAATGTCTTGTTGTTTTATCCAAGTGTGTTGGCTCTTTTAAAAGATGTACTCTTTTGTATATAGCCAGAGTTGATGGCTCATTATTATTAATATATGAGAAGATGAGATTATTCATAAATGTGTATGATGCATGATTGGGTTGCTTGGTTAATGGTTGAATATGATTTGTGTTGTATGAGTTAGGGTGATAAAAAGAGCTTTGCAAATAGCCTTGTTCTTGTCCACACGGGTAGGCACACGGGCGTGTGTCTAGGCCGTGTGTGACACACGGTCAACCTTATGGGCGTGGGGATAGGTCGTGTGTCCCCTGCATGATAGTGATACAAGTCAGTGTTGACCACGGGCCAGACACACGGGCGTGTGATAGGCCGTGTGATGCAAGTCAGTGTCGACCACGGGTGGAGCACACAACGTGTTGACGCCATGTGAGGGACACGGGCCAAGGACACGGGCGTGTGTCCGGCCGTGTGAAAACCCTTGTAGGTTTGAATTGAAAAATAATTCCACACGGGTGTTGAACACGGGCATGTGATATGTCACACGGGCATGTCCCTTACTCCACACGGGCGTATGGTCTATTTAGTGAAAATTTTCTAAGGTTTTCTAAAGGGCTTCAGAAGGGTTCGATTTGATCCCGACCCATTCCAAAAGGGAGGATTTAGGCCATATAGGCTTGTTTAAGAGGTATTATAAAAAGTTTTAAATTGAGAGTAGAAAGTCAGGTCTCGGAGTTGTATGATTATTTGTGTAAGCCTAGTAATGCCTCGTACCCTATTCCGACATTGAATACGGGTAAGGGGTGTTACATTTAATGGTATCAGAGCTATGGTTTAGTCGGTTCTCGGACTACCGTAGTGTGTGAGAGTCTAGCTATACATGCCATGTATATATTGATAGTGTGGTGACTCTTGACCAAATTGAACTATGTTTTCGTATAGTAAATGGATACCGACCGAGCTGCTGCTGATGACGCTGCTAGTAACGCGTCGGCTCCCGCGCAAGGGACCGCGCCTACAGAAAGTAGACTCGAGAGTTTGGGTCAAGGAGAAGAGGCTCGGGAAGCCTTTCTCCACATAATGAGTAATTGGTATACTGAGTTTGTACGAGCAAACCCGAATGCTTAACCTCCTCTACCCCCTCCTATACCTCAGCCAGTTCCCGTGGCTCCTCAAGGTATAGACTTGGTAAGAGTGACTAAACCTCCGGTCGATAAGATTTGAAAATAAGGGGCCGAGGAATTTAGAGCCAATATAGATGATGATCCCGAGAATGCGGAGTTCTGGCTTAAAAACTCAATGCAGGTATTTGATGAACTCTCCTGTACACCTGAGGAGAGCTTGAAATGTGTCGTGTCATTGCTGAAGGACTCGGCATATCATTGGTGGAAAACATTGACATCGGCAGTTCCAAGGGAGAGAGTGACATGGGACTTCTTCCTAGAAGAGTTTCGAAAGAAGTACATAAGTCAAAGATTTGTAGATCAAAAAAGGAAAGAATTCCTTGAATTGAAGCAAGGCAAAATGACTGTGGCAAAGTATGATCGCGAGTTTGTTAGGCTCA
The DNA here is from genome assembly GCA_025698515.1 of Gossypium sturtianum. Classification (NCBI taxonomy): domain Eukaryota; kingdom Viridiplantae; phylum Streptophyta; class Magnoliopsida; order Malvales; family Malvaceae; genus Gossypium; species Gossypium sturtianum. Next base: position 68,970,453 of record CM046952.1, read on the forward strand.
GCAAGTATGCACAAGAATGTGTGTCTACGGAAGCTATTTTGTGCAAGAGGTTCGAAGATGGGCTGAATAAGGATATCAGACTACTAGTTGGGATCTTAGAATTGAAAGAATTCATTGTGTTGGTAGATAGAGCTTGTAAGGCTGAGGAGTTGAATAAGGAAAAGAGAAAATCCATGATTGAGGCCCGAGATGCGAGGAAGAGGCCAATGAGTAAATCGCTCCAAATTCAATCAAAGAGATTTAAAGAGATGAACCCTCGAACGACTGCTTCAGTTGGGTATTCACACCGAGATCGAGGTAGTGCATATCAGGCTCAAGAGTTCAAACCACCTCGATGGCAAGCGTAGGTAATCCAAAGTCTAATAAACTGGAGTGTCCAAATTGTGGTAGACAACATACGAGGGAGTGTTGGGGAAATAGCCGTAATTGCTACAAGTGTGGTTCACCTGACCATTTCATTCGAAACTGTCCAGAGAGGGATGAGAATGATAGAAAACAAGAAGTAAAGACAAGCAATGTATCTTCGAGGGGTAGACCACAAAAGAACCCGAGGAGTGGAACTAGTAGTAGAGGTGTGCCTAGAGACTGCTGTGAGATCGAAGGGTTGAGCGCCTACAAGGCCTTAAGCCATTCGCTCTCACGAAGAGGCATCATCTCCAGATGTGATAACGAGTACTTTTTCTCTTCATGATATATCTGTTGTTGCTTTGATTGATCCGGGGTCTACCCATTCTTATATTTGCATGAAATTGGCATCTAGTATGAGAATGATTGTTGAGTCTACAGAATTTGTAGTAAAAGTGTCAAACCTGTTAGGCAAACATGTGTTAGTTGACAAGGTGTGTAGGAATTGTCCTTTGACAATTAGAGGTCATTGTTTTCCGGCAAATCTCATGATGTTGCCGTTTGATGAATTTGACCTGATTCTTGGTATGGATTGGTTGACTGCTCATAATGTTTTAGTAAACTATGGTTGTAAGTTTATTGAATTGAGATGTGTAAATGGAGATGTCATTCGGGTTGAATCAGGTAAATCGGGTAGTTCGCCTGTAGTGATTTCGTCTATGGTAGCTGAGAAATACTTGAGAAAAAGGTATGAGTCCTATCTCGCCTTCGTGTTGAATACTCAAGAATCAGAGGTAAAGATTGAATCAGTGCCTGTGGTGTGCGAGTATCCGGATGTGTTTCCGAAAGAGTTATCCGGATTGCCTCTAGTTAGAGAGGTTGAATTTGGCATTGAGTTAGTTCCGGGTACAGCACCTATTTTGGTTGCCCCGTATAGGATGGCACCGTTAGAGTTGAAAGAATTGAAGGTTCAGTTGCAAGAATTAATGGATAAAGGTTTTGCAAGACCGATCTATTCACCGTGGGGTGCTCCGATACTCTTTGTGAAGAAGAAAGACAGGTCGATGAGATTGTGTATAGACAACAGACAACTCAACAAAGTAACAGTGAAGAATAAGTATCCTTTCCCAAGGATAGATGATTTGTTCGACCAATTGAATGGAGCTACGGTGTTCTCTAAAATAGATCTGAGGTTTGGTTATTACCAGTTAAGAGTTAAGGAGCAAGATGTGCCGAAAACTGCATTTTAGACGAGGTATGGCCATTATGAGTTCCTTGTCATGCCATCTGGTTTAACGAATGCTCCTGCGATATTTATGGATTTAATGAACCGTATCTTCCGGCAGTATTTTGATAAGTTCGTAGTTGTTTTTATTGACGACATACTAATTTATTCTCGGGATGAGAGTGAACATGCAAAACATCTGAGAATTGTGCTGCAAACTTTAAGAGGCAAGCAGTTGTATGCTAAATTCAGCAAGAGTGAGTTTTGGCTCCGAGAGATCGGATTCTTAGGACACATTGTGTCAGGTGATGGCATTAGAGTTGATCCGAGTAAAATCTCGGCTATTGTGGAGTGGAAACCTCCGAGGAATTTGTTAGAGATTAGGAGCTTTTTGGGTTTAGCGGGTTACTACAGACGACTCGTTAAAGGGTTTTCCATGATTGTTACACCGATGACGAGATTTCTACATAAAGATGTTAAGTTTGAGTGGACAAACAAATGCCAACAGAGTTTTGAGAAACTGAAAGATTTGTTTACTGAAGCTCCGGTGTTGGTACAACCTGAGTCGGGGAAGGAGTTTGTGGTCTACAATGATGCGTCATTAAATGGTCTTGGCCGTGTGCTGATGCAAGAGGGTAAAGTAGTAGCTTATGCCTCGAGATAGCTAAAACCGCATGAGAAGAATTATTCGACTCACGATTTGGAGTTGGTTGCGATCGTTTTCGCTTTGAAGATTTTTGTGTCATTATTTGTATGGTGAAAAATTCCGAATCTTTACTGATCATAAGATTTTGAAGTACCTGATGGACCAAAAGGATTTGAATTTACGACAACAGCGGTGGCTCGAATTAATGAAGGACTATGAGCTAGTAATTAATTACCACCCGGGGAAAGCGAATGTGGTGTAACAACCCGATTTAGGGGCTAGTCAGAACAGTGATCTCGAGATCACTAATCTGAGGTTGGATAAAATTATTTTGATAACATTTTATGTGTTATAATATGTTCATAAAGAGGCATGAGAATTTTGGTGCTTTAATTTTAGCTATTGAGGGCTTAATTGCAAAAAAGGACTAAATCGCATAAAGTGCAAAAGTTCTATTTTATTTGCTAGAGGTGCCAACTAGCTCTAGAATATTAATTGGAGGTCCCAAATGTGGAATTTGGCCTTGTTTTAAGTGAGTTGGCCAGCCATAGTATGCATAGGGGACAAGAGCATTTATTTTGGTCAACAGTTGGTGAGATTAATTGATAAAATGAATAAAATAAGAGAAGAATAAAGAAAAGAAAGGTATCATCTTTTCTTTTCTTCATCACCACCGAAAATTGGCAGCAAACAAGGGTTGGAGAACTCAAAAATTTCAGCAAACATTTCTCCTCACAAGTAAGTGATTTTGGTGACCTTTCTTGATAAAAATTGTACTTTTGGAGTCCCTAAAGCTTAAGCTAGCTAATGAAGGGACTAATTTGCAATATGGTTGAAAGTCTAGGGACTTTCCATGAGAGAGTTTATGTTGGTTGCTGAGTTTTTATGGAAGAAAATGAATGTTAGGAAGATGAGAAAAAACTTTTGTGAAAGGTGTTGTCATGAAAACACCTAATTAGGACTAAGATGCAAATGTTGTAATTTTTTTATTTATGCATGAAATAGTTGAAATTGTGAATTGTTTTAAGAGGATTAAATGTTCAGCTAGGCTTGTTTAATAAGAAAATATGATGAAAATTTATTTACGAGCCTAGGGGCAAAATCATAATTTTGCCAAAGTCCAAGGGCAAAATGGTAATTTTGCCAAAGTAGAATTTTTAAAATGTATTGGTTAGTGTGGTGATAAAATGAGTAAATTTTATTGTTCTAGATCGAAGAAAATGAGATTCAGACCTAGAACGGGAGCAAAGAGAAATGTGGACAAATAGGTCCCTTTTGACCCTTTTCGGCATCAAGGTAAGTTCGTGTGCAAATGTTGCAATTACGTACGGGTTATTTAATATTCCAATACTGTATGGAATGTATATTTACGCTATGAATGTATTAAATATTTTTTGATGAGAAGTCAAGAGAATCGAATCTAAGATAGTGGGAAATGCAAATAGCATGATATGATGATAGTGAGGTCCCGTGTAAGACCATATTGGAATATGGCCTCGATGTGAGACATTGAATAAGACCATGTCAGGGACATGGCATTGATATGGTATTTCGTGTAAAACCCTATCGGGGGTATGATGTCGATGTAACATTATGTGTATGAGACTCAATGGTGTTATTTAACAATTTGAGTGATTTCAACAGGTATGTTGAAAATGAGAAAGTATGTGGTTGTACCATGAGAGGTAAAGGTATGTGTTAGAATTAAATTGTGGTGAATTTGGTACATAATGAACCCATAATGGTTTAAGTGTAAATGGTGTATTTTATATACACATTGTTGTTATTGATTGGTATATGTCATGATTGAGAACGTGTATGATTCAATCTGGATTGAATTCGATAGTTATTGTCTAGTTTTGTATGAATGATGAAATAGTTGTGTGAAGGTATAATAATCACACTCGATGGTGGGCTAAGTGCGATACCACCTTATTAAGTAACCACGATGGGCTGTGTGCGATACCATCGTTTATATTGTTATTTGGTGGGCTATGTGCGATACCACCGTAACTATTCTTTTGGTGGGCTAAGTGCGATACCACCCTATTAAAGATCAATGGTGGGCTAAGTGCGAAACCACCAAGTAATTTAGCATTTTGATTGGTTTAGTGATAAATTATGATGTGTTGTATCATGAGAATTTGTGGTGATAAGTGCAAGGAATGTATGTGAGCATTAAGCTCGAGATATGGTTAGAACGTGGTAAGAGACGGAATGAGTAAGCATTATAAAGGGTTGAATAGGTAACCATGAATTTAGAAGTAAAACTCATTATAATACCTTGTGATTGAGTATAATCAATGAATATCAATAACTGATTACTATTTTTATATGAACTTACTAAGCATTATTGCTTACTCCTTTCCTTTCCCATCTCTTATAGGTTAGCTTAACTAGCTCGGGTTAGAGACCGCCAGAGATGTTTTCACACTATCGAGCAGACAATTGGTATGAGGTTTCAAGTCCTTATGAGTTATGGCATGTATAGGGATCTTATTTTTGTTTAGTTTAAGTTATTGTTAATGTGCCAAATGTTTTGGCTCAAATGAGTCGTGAGACGATTGTGTATAGCCATAGATGATGGCTCAAGTAGATTGTAATTGTACTAGAAATATTTCTCCCTCATGTATGGGATGAAGACTTCATTCTTATGATTAAATGTGATAATTCAAGAGTCTTAATTGATGATATGTGAAGTTATGTGATTGTGTATGAATGTATGCAAGTGAGAGTGGTAAAGGGCTTGGTAGATAGCCTACTAATTGTCCACATGGGTAGACACACGAGTGTGTGTCTAGACCGTGTGGCAGGCACGGCTAGCACATGGGCGTATGCCCCGGGCCGTGTGAAGTCTACTCCTTGCACTTGGAATTTAAATCACCACACGGCTGAAGCACACGGACGTGTGTATAGGCCGTGTGGATAAGTCAGAATTCCAAGGTTTGGTACAAGGGCCAGGGCCACGGGCGTGTCAAGGCCGTGTGAAATTAGTCAGTGTCGACCACGGTGGAAGACACGGGCATGTCTTAGGGGAACACGGGCGTGTCCCTAGACCCCCACGGGCGTGTGGCCCCTGTTTTGTTGAAAAGTTTCTCGAACTCGTAAAAGCTCTCGGAATAGTTTCGATATCTCTCAGAAGTATGTTTAGGGCCTCCTAGGTCGAGTATGTGCAAGTGATGGGTTTAAACAAAATTTTATAACCCTATTCGAGATGTCTAAGCAAGATTAGTTAGGCAATGCCTCAAACCCTGTTCTGGCTTGAATACGGGTAAGGGGTGTTACATGTGGTGGCAGATGCCTTGAGCAGAAAATCCTTGTATGCTTTGAGAGCTATGAATACGATTTTAGCATTGTCTGATGATGGTGCTATATTGGCCGAGTTTAGTGCTAGACCATTATTTCTTCAGCAGATATGTGAAGCTCAAAATAATGATAGAGTAAATGCAAGAGAGCTCAGTGCGAATCGGGAAATGACTCTGATTTTCAGGTTGGTTCAGATGATTGTTTAATGTTTCATGATAGAGTTTGTGTACCAAGGGATGATGAGTTGATCCGGAAAATTTTACATGAAGCACACAATAGCTACTTGTCAGTACATCCAGGGAGCACAAAAATGTACAATGATTTGAAGAAGTTGTATTGGTGGCCGGGTATGAAAAGAGACATCTCGCTCAATAATCTCATACGGTCCGATGAATCTCGGACTCAACTTGACTTTATGTCCGAATCGTAGTACTTTCTTCCACGAAGATACTTTCAAAAACACTTTCTCACCGATCTCAAATTCAATATCTTTACGTTTCAAATCCGCATAGGATTTCTGACGATCAGACGCTACTTTCAAACTGTCACGGATCACTTTTACTTTCTATTCAGTATCTTTTATCAAATCAACCCCGTGTAGCTTATTTTCATTGAGTTCGGTCCAATACAGAAGTGTACGACATTTATGTCCGTACAAAGCTTCATAAGGTGCCATTTTGATGCTCGACTGAAAACTGTTATTATATGCAAATTCAATCAGTGGTAAGTATTGTTCCCACGCACCATTAAATTCAAGAATGCAGCATCTCAACATATCCTCATAAATCTGAATGATCCGCTCAGATTGACCATCCGTTTGTGGGTGAAAAGCTGTACTGAAATGCAATTTCGTGCCTAAAGCTTCTTGTAATTTCTTCCAGAATCGTGATGTAAACCTCGGATCCCTATCTGACACAATGGATAGTGGCACCCCGTGCAGTCTCACAATCTAAGAAATGTAAAGTTCAACTAATCTATCAAGTGAGTAATCAGATCGTACCGGAATAAAACGGGCAGATTTCGTCAAACGATCAACTACAACCCAAATCACATCTTTCTTTCTCAGAGTCAGAGGCAATCCAGAAACAAAATCCATCGTCACTCTATCCCGTTTCCACTCGGGAATTAGAATCGGTTGTAACAAACCAGATGGAACCTGATGTTCTGCTTTCACTTACTGACAGACTAAGCATTTCGATACGAAATCAGAGATATCTCATTTCATCCCAGACCACCAATAGTGTTGCTTCAGATCACGGTACATCTTTGTACTTCCCGGATGAACAAATAGTCAACTATTATGTGCTTCATTCAAAATTAACTGAATCAACTCCGGATTTCTCGGAACACAGATTCGATCTCGGAATCTTAAGCAATCATCAACAACTCAAAATTCAGAATTAGAATTCGAATCACACTGAGCTCGTTTCGCTAACATTTCATTATCAACTTTTTGAGCATCACATATCTTTTGTAAAAACAACGGTTTCGCTTTTAATTCAGCTAACACTGAACTATCATCAGAAAGATCTAGTTGAGCATTCATAGCACGAAATGCACACAGTGACTTTTGACTCAATGCATCGGCAACTACATTAGCTTTACCCGGATGATAATCTATTACAAGTTCGTAGTCTTTTAACAGTTCTAGCCATCTTCTCTGTCGCAGATTCAAATCTGAGTCATCAGATATTTCAAACTTTTATGATCTGAAAACACGTGGCATTTCTCACCGAACAGATAATGTCGCCAAATCTTTAATGCGAACACCATCGCAGCTAACTCAAGATCGTGTGTCGGATAGTTCTTCTCATGAGGCTTAAGTTGTCTCGAGGCATAAGCTATTACTTTACCTTCCTGCATCGATACATATCCCAGACCATTCAACGAAGCATCACTGTAAATTACAAACTCTTTGCCCGATTCTGGTTGTACGAACACTGGAGCTTCAGTTAACAAAGTTTTGAACTGATCAAAACTTTTCTGACATTTATCGGACCATTCAAATCTCACATATTTCTGAAGCAATTTAGTTAACGGAGTAGATATCACCGAAAAGCCTTTTACAAATCTGCGGTAATAACCAGCAAGTCCCAGAAAACTACAGACTTCAGATACATTCTTCGGAGGTTTCCAATCCAGAATAGCAGAAATCTTGCTCGGATCAACTCGTATTCCAGAAGCTGATACAATATGTCCCAGAAAACTAACTTCACGCAACCAGAATTCACATTTACTGAATTTCGCATATAATTACTTTTTCTCTCAGAGTTTGCAACACGATTCTCAGATGTTCAGCGTGTTCAGTTTCATCCCGTGAATAAATCAGAATGTCGTCTATGAATACAACAACAAATTGATCTAAGTACGGTCTAAAAATTATGTTCATCAAATCCATAAAAATAGTAGGAGCATTCGTTAGTCCGAAAGGCATAACTAAAAACTCATAATGCCCGTATTTTGTTCTGAAAGCAGCTTTTAGAATGTCTGAGTCTTTTACTCACAACTGATAGTAACCCGATCTCAGATCTATCTTTGAAAATATGGTGGCTCCTTTTAGCTGATCAAACAAATCGTCAATCCTGGGCAACGGATATTTATTCTTTATAGTCACTTTATTCAACTGACGGTAGTCAATGCACATTCTCATCATGCCATCTTTCTTTTTCACAAACAGAACGAGAGCACCCCAAGGTGAGAAACTCGGTCTAGCGAACCCTCTGTCAGTCAATTCTTGTAGTTGTGACTTCAATTCTTTCAACTCTGTTGGTGCCATTCTATACGGAGCTATCGAAATAGGTGTCGTACCAGGCAACAGATCAATACCAAATTCAACTTCACGTATCGGAGGCAGTCTCGGCAATTCTTCCAAAAATACATCAGGAAACTCACAAACAACTGGCACTGATTCAACTTTCTTTTCAGACACTTTCGAATCAATCACATAAGAAAAATAAGCTTCGTAACCCTTTTTCATATAACTCTGAGCTTTCAACACGAGATATCACGTGAGCAATCCATTTAAATCATTCGACTCAATACGAACTATTTCACCATTCCGACGACTCAAATCAATAGTCTTTCTTTTACGATTCACAACAAACATCATGCAACGTCAACGAGTCTATACCCAGAATTATATCAAACTCATCAAACGGTAATAGCATCAGATCAGCAGGGAAACAGATATCTCGAAAAATTAACGAATAGTTCTTGCATATCTTATCAACCAGGACACTTTTACCTAAGGGGTTCGATACTTGTATAAAAAATTCAGTAGACTCTACAGGCAAAGTCTTACTGGTTACCAAATTCATGAATATATACGAATGAGTAGAACCAGGGTTTATCAATGCAATCACAGAAGTATCATAAAGTATGAAAGTACCAGTTATAACATCAGGAGATGAAGCTTCCTCACAAGCTCGGATAGCATACGCTCTGGCAGGTGTTCTAGCTTCAGATCTCGAAACAACATCTCTCGTAGTTCTCTGACTACCACTGGCATTTCTTGTATTTTGCGAAGGTCTACCTCTCACTGAAGTATTATCCAATCTCGGATTCTGAATAGTCTCTGGCTCAATAGACTCTGGGCAATCACGAATGAAATGATCTAATGATCCACATCTGAAACAAGCCCGATCATTCAATCTACAACTTCTCGGATGTCTTTTACCATAATGCTTGCACTCCGATCATTCGGATCGAACATTTCCAACACTTGCTACTGAAGTTGCCGGAGTTTTGGAGCTCATTTGTGATCTAGCTCGATCTCTACTAGAATGTCCCACATTAGCTCTTGAACAGTTCTGTTCATCTCGGAATTTCTTCGAAGAAGACTGAAATGATCTACTCTGAAATCACTTTTTCACATCTTTATCTTCAAACTCAGCTTTCCTTTTATCTCTCCTGAGGGCTTCGGCTTTGCACGCGCGATCAACAAGTACCACAAACTCTTTTATTTCTAGAATCCCAACAACTAAATGGATGTCTTCGTTAAGACCATCTTCGAATCTTTTGCACATTATTGCCTCAGTGGATACACATTCATGAGCATACTGACTCAACCTCATGAACTCTCATTCGTATTCAGTAATAGACATACGGCCCTGTTTCAAGTCCAAAAATTCCTTCCGTTTCTGATCGATGAACCTCTCACTGATGTATTTCTTCCAAAACTCAATCTGAAAGAAATCCCATGTCACCCGTTCTTTCGGAACAACAAAAATCAGAGTTTTCCACCACTGGTAGGCTGCGTCTCGTAGCAAAGAAACCACACACTTTATGCATTCCTTGGGACTAAGTGACATTTCATCAAATACCTAGATTGTGTTTTCTAACCAAAATTCGGCTTTCTCGGCATCGTCATCACTGGTTGCCCTGAACTCTTCAGCCCCATACTTACGGATTTTATCGACCGATGGCTTATTCAAAAGATTCAGATTCATAACCGAAGGCATAGCAGATGTCTGAGGGTGATTAGGCGGGGGCGGAGGTTGCGAAACAGTCGGGTTATTTTTCATAAACTGAGTGAACCACTCACTCATCATCTGGAAGAAAGCTTGTTTAGCTTCTCCCTCATGACCTCTCGTAGCCGATCTCGGATCAGAGGGAGTTGTCCCTTCAGTGGGAGCAGGCACATTACTTTCTACATCGTCAGCTACGGCTCTTTCGGGATCCATTACTATACAAAAATCACATTTTACACGTCAGGATTCATCAAACTATCATAGTTCAGATATATGGCATGTATAGCTAGACTCTGACATGCTACGTTAGTCCTAAAATTGACTAAACCCTAGCTCTGATACCAACCAAATATAACACCCCTAACCCGTATCTGTCGTCGAATTAGGGTTAAAGGTATTACCGGACGGATCGAAAACATTTACAAATATATCATAATACAAGTCATCGATTGCAATCACTGTGTCCTTTAGATAAGTCACCGAGCCTTAGGCATGCTTTAGAGGAGGGTTGGGACTAAACCGAACACATACAGAAATTCTCAGAAATTTAAAACTTTGTGAACACTGCAGAGGTCATACGCCCGTGCAGTCAGGCCGTGTGCCTCCCACGGCAACTAGACACCCCCATGTGTCCTGGCCGTGCCAAAACAAGGCATGCATACTGACTTAACCCCACGGCCACCAGACATGCCCGTGTACTCTTATGCTATATACTGACTTAATCACACGGCTGACAGGCACGTCCGTGTGCTTAGGCCGTGCACACTTAGCTAGATACTGACTTAATCCCACGGCCATTAGGCACGCCCGTGTGCCACGACCGTATAGGCAAAACAGGCCACTCACATGGCCAAAATGCCACCCACAAAAGGGTCAAACCTACAAGCCATCCACCAATTCATTTCAAACATATTTGGCAACCAAGAATCATATCAAACAAACAACATTTCATCTCATTCAATCTCACTTCTAATCATGCCAATTCATATACAACTTTGCATAGCATTTCACATGTATGACAATGCATGGTACATTCACTTCTTACCAAAAATATAATCATTTCATTGATCACAATTGCATGCCTATATAGCGTCAATTTACTTACCACAAATTTTACCATATCATGGACATATAAACTTACCAAAACCATCATCATAACTCATAATACTCATGCACATTACTAACTTTTAGCTAGCCAAATCACATGGCTATTTACATCTCAAACATATGCCAAATCAATAGCCTATACATGCCATACTTAATATATACATTTCCAAAAGAGTACCAAAATGAGTTTAGGTAGTGTGATGATGATCCTTGACGGTCCCCGAGCCTTCAGTAGCTTTGACGATCTATAAAACAGAGCAAACACACGCAGAGTAAGCTTTCAAAAGCTAAGTAAGCCATATACAAATAAATTTAACATTTAAGCATTCGAAACATATAATCAATATGAATTCACTAAAAGCTCAATTGCATATTCATAATTATTCTTGGCACATTTACTTAACCATTCATCTTTCAATCTTGTATACCATCATATACTTGTTAGCTCATACCTTTCCATTCATGTATCACATTTACATTCTCATATACAAATTCAAAATTCATCTAGGTAAGTTTATAAGAATACTTACCTTCTTGTACACATAAAGTGTATTTATCAGACGTACCTAAAACAGATATGCAAACTATATAATCATTCGTATCTCGAACTTACCCGTTGAATCGTTCAAAATCTCATAGGACACTCAGAGTGCTCAGAATAGTCGTACAATGCCAACGTCCCAGACGTGGTCTTACATGAAATCAAATATCGATGCCACTGTCCTAGACAGGGTCTTACACGAATCAAATACGATGTCGATGTCCCAGACATGGTCTTACACATAAATCTCATATCGATGCCAACGTCCCAGACGTGGTCTTACACATAAATCTCATATCGATGCCAACGTCCCAGACGTGGTCTTACACAAAATTTTGAATCAACGCCAACGTCCCAGACGTGGTCTTACATGATATCACATAACAGACACCTATGTCATGACATACGTAATTCCTATCTATTCCTAGGTTCTCACGTGACTTCTCGGACTTTATCAGTTTATCGACTTATTAGCCAACTCAAATTTCACATACATTCCATCTCATTGGATGATCATAGTATTTCATATATCATATACATTAAAATAATTCAATGCAAATACATTTATTTGTATATCGACTTACCTCGGATTCTATTAACGAAAACGGATACGGCTACTCGATTACTTTCGATTTCCCACGATCTAAGTCTGTTTTCTTTGGTTCTTGATCTATACATATTCAGATTTAACCCATTTATTCACTAATTCACTCAATTCAATCCAAAAACATGCATTTAGGATAATTTGCAATTTAGCCCTCAAATTTGTACATTTTATCAATTTACTCAATTTTTCTCAAGACATCAAATATACACAATTTATTCACACATATGCATAGCTGAATCTCCATTGGAACTATACAAGTCCATACTTTTTATCAAATTCACAATTTAGTCCTCTAAAATGGTATTTTCTCAATTTAGCCCTAATTAGCTAAATTCATCAAAAATTTAAGAACAAAATATGTTCATCTAACATGTAGCTTTCATATATCACTATTAAACATCACAAAATTCATATGTTTATCCATGGCACTTTGAAAAATAATCATCAATTCGTAAAATTGAGACATGGGTTTCAAAGTATACGAAGCAACGATTACAAAAACATAGAAATTATCAAAAACTGAACAAAACTCATACCTCAATCAAGTAAGACAAAGGCTGAATGCTTCAAATCTTAAGTTCTTTTCTTATCTTTCAAAATTTGGTGGTAAAAATGAAGATAAAGATAGCCATTTCATGTTTTTAGTTTATTAATTAAACATAATTATCAGTGTACAAAGTTAACCTTTAATGCTAAATGTATAAAACATGAAATTCAAGGTCATTCTTGACCATAGCCGTCCACTATCCATAGTTTTTGCTTAATTGCCACATAAGACCCTCCATATTTAAAAGCCACATCAATAGGCACCTTTACAAATATCATGCTAGTTTTTCATTTAATGCAATTTAATCCTTTTCTCAAATTAAGCACACAGACAGACAAATTAACTCACAGAACTTTAGCACATGCTTAATCACACACAGTAAACACAGAAAATAATATTAAAATAACACTCAAACTCAGATTTGTGGTCTCGAAACCACTGTTTCGACTAGGGTATAAACCATACTGTTACAGGCCCTTTGTAGTCTTGATTGAGGTATGTTTTGAGTTCAGTTTTTGATAATTTCTACATTTTTATGATCATTTCTTTGTATTCTAGCTAGCCCGTACCCTAATTTTTGAATTTTTTCATGATTTTATGAAGTTCCATTGATGATTATTTGAGTTTTTATATGTTTGATGATGAAATATGAAAATTTGATGATAGATTTTAATGTTTTGTAAAGTGATTTTTGACAAAAATGTCAAAAAGGGATTAAATTGTGAAATTGTAAAATGTGGTGGTTAAAAGTGTGAAATAATGAAAGATATGGGCTGCTAGTGATAGGTGGTAAATTTGGCTAGCCATGGGTTGGTATTAAATTGCATGAATTTGCAATTTTATGTGATAAGGACTAAATGGTAAAAATTGAAAAGTGTAGGGGAAAATGTGTAAATTTGCCAAAATATGAATTATGGACTAAATTGAATAGATTGAATGCTGAATGTACTGAATTTGATAATATATAGATCAAGATAAGTTGAGATCGAGTTTAGATCGGGGAAAAGGAAAAATTGACGAATAGCCGATAGTTTTTATCCGAGCAATACGAGGTAAGTTCGTATAATTAGAATCGAGCTTTTAAATATTTGGATTCATTTGAAATGTATGTATATGTTTGAGGAATTGATATACTTGGAATATGAATGCCTAATCGATATATATATTGATGGTTACCGAGCCTCGTTTGAACCGTAAGAATTCGTAGGATACGAGTGACATGTCACTAGGGTTACCATTTTGGTCGAGCTCTTGCATTTGTTGCGAACTCACCACAGCTCGTATGAGCTGACCGATATATCAGCTCGTAAGAGCTTACTATTTTCAGCTCATTGGAGCTTATCATTTCAGCTCGTATGAGCTTATTGTTCAGCTCGATAGAACTTACTGATTCAGCTCAATAGAGCTTACTGTTCATCAGCTCAGGAGAAGCTTACCGATCATGGCTCGATGATTGGGACACCAATGACACGGCTGCTACAAAAAGATGTGAAGTTCGAATGGTTAGAAAAATGTCAGCAGAGTTTTGAACAGTTGAAAGTACTATTAATTGAAGCACCAGTTTTGGTTCAACCGGAATCGGGGAAGGAATTTGTGATCTATAGCGATGCATCATTAAACGGTCTGGGATGTGTTCTGATACAAGAAGGAAAGGTTATAGCTTATGCTTCCCGACAATTGAAACCGTATCAAAAGAACTATTCGACGCATGATTTAGAGCTGGCTGTGATTGTATTCGCATTAAATATTTGGCGACACTACTTATACGGTGAAAAATGCCACATTTATACGGATCACAAAAGCTTGAAATATCTGATGTCATAGAAAGACTTGAACCTACGACAGCGAAGATGGCTCGAGCTACTGAAAGATTATGAATTTGTGATTGATTATCACCCGGGAAAAGCTAATGTTGTTGCTGATGCCTTGAGCCGAAAATCTTTGTTTGCATTAGGAGCAATGAACACCCAGTTGATGATTTGTGTTGATAGGTCTATTATAGCTAAATTAAAAGCTAAACCGATATTTCTTCAACAAATCTGTGAAGCTCAAAAAGATGACAGTGATTTAAAAGCTAAGCGAATTCAATGTGAGTCTAATTAGATTAATTTCATATTGGAACCGATGGTATTTAATGTTCGAAATAGAATTTGTGTACCGAGAAATTTAGAACTCATTCAAAAGATTTTGCAATGAAGCACACCATAGCTACTTTTTCTGTTCATCCGGTAGTACTAAGAAGTATAACGATCAAACAATTTGTATTGGTGGTCAGGTATGAAACGGGATATATAGGAGTTTGTATTGAAATGTCTGATTTGTCAACAAGTAAAAGCTGACCATCGGGATTACTGCAGCCTATGATGATTCCTGAGTTGAAATGGGATAAAGTTACAATGGATTTTGTGTCGGGACTGCCCCTAACTCTGAAAAAGAAAGATGTTATCTGGGTTGTCGTTGATCGACTAACGAAATCTGCTAATTTCATACTGGTACGTAAAGATTACTCACTTGCTAGATTAGCAGAATTGTACATTTCTAAAATTGTTTGGTTACACAGAGTGCCACTATCTATTATTTCTGATAGAGATCCGAGATTTACATCACGATTCTGGAAGAAATTGCAAGAGGCTCTAGGAACAAAGTTGAATTTTAGTACTGCTTTTCATCCTCAGACTGACGGACAGACTGATAGAGTTATTTAGATTCTCGAAGACATGTTGAGATATTGTATTTTAGAGTATGAGGGCAGTTGGGAAAAATACTTACCGTTGATTGAATTCGCGTATAACAACTGTTTCCAAACGAGTTTAAAGATGGCACCGTACGAAGTTTTATGTGGTCGCAAGTGCTAAACTCTGTTATACTGGACTGAATTGAGTAAGAAAAAGATTCACGGGGTTTAATTGATCAAAGAGACTGAAGAAAAAGTGAAACTGATTCGCGACAATTTAAAAGCAGCTTCAGATCGACAGAAATCCTACGCGGATTTGAAACATAGAGAAATTGAATTTCAAGTCGGGGATCGAGTGTTTCTAAAGGTGTCACCGTGGAAAAAGGTTCTTTGATTCGGCCGTAAAGGAAAGCTGAGTCCACGTTTCATTGGACCGTATGAAGTTATTGAACGAATAGGGCCAGTGGCATATCGACTAGCTTTACTGTTAGAACTTGAAAAGATCCATAATGTTTTTTCATGTTTCTATGCTACGTCGATACAAATCTGATCCGTCACACATGATTTCTCCAGTAGATGTTGAGATACAAGCTGATTTGACATATAACGAAGAACCAATCAGAATTCTGGCTCGTGAAATCAAAGAGTTGAGAAATAAACGCATAGCCCTAGTAAAAGTTCTCTGGCATAAACATAGGATAAAGGAAGCTACGTGGGAACCCGAGGAAGCTATGTGAAAATAGTACCCTAACCTATTTACCGGTAAGATTTTCGGGGACAAAAATCCCTAAGGGGGAGAGTTGTAATAGCCCGTTTTTGAGTCAAATAGGAACAATGGTTTTAGTACCACAAATCCGAGGTTAAAATATTTATTTTATTATTTTATTATTGTTTACAACATGATAGAATTATTATGTGAAAGTTCGTAAAGAAATTTTACCGTTTAAATGCTTAATTCGGTAAAAAGGATTAAATCGCGTAAAGCGTAAAACTTGTGTGCCAATAGTTTAATGTGCCTTATAGCTATGGTTCATTAAATTATAGGCCCTTATAATGTTATTATGCCATTGATAAGGTTAATAGACATTAATGGCCTTATATTTGTTGATTAAATAGTTTAATAACCAAGGGTAAAATGGTAAACTATGTATTAATGTATTAATAATAAAACAAAACATCAAATTAATGTTATTTTTCATCTTTCTCACCGAAAATCAAAGGAAGAAAGACCATTTGAAGCATTTTAGGGTTCGGCCCTTTGTATTCTTGATTGAGGTATGTTTTGAGTTCGATTTTTGATAATTTCTACGTTTTTGTGATCGTTGCTTCCTATTCTAGCTAGCCCGTACCTTAATTTTTGAAATTTTTCATGATTTTGTGAAGTTTCATTGATGATTATTTGATTTTTTAGATGTTTGATGATGAAATATGAAAATTTGATGATAGATTTTAATGTTTTGTAAAGTGATTTTTGACAAAAATGTCAAAAAGGGATTAAATTGTGAAATTGTAAAATGTAGTGGTTAAAAGTGTGAAATAATGAAAGATATTGGCTACTAGTGTTATGTGGTAAATTCGGCTAGGCATGGGTTGGTATTAAATTGCATGAATTTGCATTTTTATGTGATAAGGACTATATGGTAAAAATTGAAAAGTATAGGGGCAAATGTGTACATTTTCCAAAATATGAATTATGGACTAAATTGAATAGATTGAATGCTGAATGTAATGAATTTGATAATATATAGATCAAGATAAGCCGAGATCGAGTTTAGATCGGGGAAAAAGAAAGATTGACAAATAGCCGATAGTTTTTATCCGAGCAATACGAGGTAAGTTCGTATAATTAGAATCGAGCTTTTAAATATTTGTATTTATTTGAAATGTATGTATATGCTTCAGGAATTGATATACTTTGAATACGAATGCCTAATCGATATATATATTGATGGTTACTGAGGCCCTTTTGAACCGTAAGAATTCGTAGGATACGAGTGACATGTCACTAGGGTTACCGTTTTGGTCGAGCTCCTGCATTTGTTGCAGACTCACCACAGCTTGTATGAGGTTACCGATATATCAGCTCGTAAAAGCTTACTGTTTTTAGCTCATTGGAGCTTACCGTTTCAGCTCGTATGAGCTTACTGTTCAGCTCGATAGAGCTTCCCGTTTCAGCTTAATAGAGCTTACTGTTCATCGGCTCAGGAGGACCTTACCGATCATGGCTTGAAAGAGCATAATTGATAATGAATTGATGGATTAATGATGTTTATCACCCGAGTATCTTTTAGAGTTCTAATAGGTTCAACGGGCATAAATTCTGTTTATACGGATGAGTACTGTTATTGAATGAATTATTGGTTATATGATTGAGAATGAAATGTTGAATGCTAGTTATATTGATTATTGAATTATGATAATGGATGATTTCATGTATTAACTTGTCTAACCTATGGATGAATGCTTGTGATAGGCATTTGGAAATTGTATGGAGTTTACTTTAGTAATTGCCTTGATTATTGTATAAATGGTAAGTTTAATTCTAAATTATACGGGCTTACTAAGTTATAAAGCTTATTCTGTTTCTTTTCTATTTTTTATAGAGGTTCGTTAGCTCGCTCATTTCGGACAAGTCGGAGTTGCACATCACACTATCCAATTTCCATTTGGTACTTTTGAATTTGTGGATAATTGTAAATATGGCATGTATAGGCTAGTTTAAAAGATGTTAGTTATGGCTACTTGATATTATGGTTTTGGTATATTTTGTGTATGAGTTAAGCCATGTGACTTGGCTTATTTTGGTATTATGTTTTGGTTGAGTTTAAGTGTTCAATTATGGTATGTTTTGGGCAAGGAATTGATGGAAAGAAAAGGTGCAAAAGATGTCTTGTTATGTAGTTGATATATGAATAAATAATGCATGATGTTAATTCGGCATTTGAGTACTAAATTGAATTGGTATATTATGTTTATGAAATGTTATTGAATGATTGCCAATTGGGTTATGAAATGTGGTCATTTATGCTTATAAATTCTTGTGTGTATAGGGTGGCAAATGGCTTTGCAAATATCCTATTTTTGTCCACACGGCCAGGGACACGGGCGTGTGTCTCAGCCGTGTGTTACACACGGTAATGTTACACGACCGTGTGTCCCCTTGTGTTGAAATGGAATAGAAGTCAGTATGATCCACACGACCTCATAAACGGGTGTGTAACTGGCCGTGTGGCACAAGTCAGTATACCCCTAAATGGTACACGACCTAGCACACAGGCGTGTGGCTTGGCCGTGTTGATAAGTCAGTATACCCTACAGTTTTGGCACGGCCTGATACACAGGCGTGTATGGCCATTTCAAAGGGCACATAGGCTAGACACACGGGCGTGTGGTTGGTCGTGTGACCCAAGTCAGTATACTCTTCAGTTTTCACACGGTCTAGCACACAGACATGTCCTCGGCCATGTGGCACAAGTCAGTATGTATGCCCTGTTTTCACACGGTCTAAGACACGAGCGTGTCTACTAGTCGTGTGGGGCACATGGCCTGTTCACACGGGCGTGTGATACTTGAAATGTTGAAATTTTTTTTAAGTTTCTAAAATTTTCATATGTTACCGATTTAGTCCCGAATGCATGATTGAAGCCTTGTATGCTCAATTTAAATATATATTGAATGTGAATGAATGATATTTACTGAAATGAGATGATATTTGATAAATGATTGTTCTGAACTGAGTTTCTAGTTCGGTAATGCCTCTTAACCTATTCCGGCGACGGTTACGAGTTAGGGGTGTTACATTTATTGGTATCAGAGCTATGGTTTAGTCGATTCTAGGACTAACGTAGCGTATGTGAGTCTAGCTATACATGTCATATATAAAACTGTGATAGTGTGATAACTCCTGACGTTTTCAAATGTGTTTTTTTATATAGTAATGGATCTCGAATGAGCTGTAGCGGATGATGTAGAAAGTAACGCGCCAGCTTCCGCTCAAGGGACTGCGCCTACTAAATCTAGACCCCTGTCTAGTAGTCATGGGGTTGAGGCTAAAGAAGCATTCTTTCAGATAATGAACGAGTGGTTCACACAGTACATTCATACGAACCCGACTGTTCAACAACCTCCACCCCCACCTGTTCCCCAACCGATCCCTGTATTTCCTCGAGGCATTGATCCTTTGCGGTTGAATAAACCACCTATTGACAAGATACAGAAACAAAGGGCTGAAGACTTCAGAGCCACTGTTAATGATGACCCTGAGAGAGCCGAGTTTTGGCTCAAGCACAATTCGGGTATTTGATGAACTATCCTGCACACCTGAAGAATGTTAAAAATGTGTTGTATCATTATTACGAGATATTGCGTATCAGTGGTAGAATACCTTAATATCCGTAGTTCCACGAGAAAAGGGTTACTTGGGAGTTCTTTCAAGTTAAATTTAGAAAGAAATACATCAGCCAAAGGTTCATCGATCAGAAAAGAAAAAAATTTCTTGAATTGAAGCAAGGTCGTATGTCAGTCATAGAATATGAAAGAGAGTTTGTACGACTCAGTAAATACGCCCGTGAATGTGTATCGTTTGAAGCTATAATGTGTAAAAGATTCAAGGATGGATTGAATGAAGAAATCAGAGTGTTAGTTGGAATTCTTGAACTGAAAGAGTTTGTTGTTTTATTTGACCGAGCTTGTAAAGTCGAAGAGCTTTGCAAAGAGAAAAGAAAAGCCAATTTTGAGGCTAGAGATTTTAGAAAGAGATTTGTGGGCATATCACATCAGTCAGCATCAAAGAAATTTAGTGAAAATCATCCTCGTTCTACGGCTTTTGCGGGAATTTTGATTAGAGACAGAGATGTGAGACATTTCAGTTCTAAACCTCAGGCGACATCCGTTGACAGTGTGGGAAGCGTTAGAAATGTTGGACATGAATGTAAACATTGCAATAAGAAACATTATGGTGAATGTAGATTAGTGAGGGGAGCTTGCTTTAAATGTGAATCTCTTGATCATTATCTCTGGAGCTGTCCAGAAAAGTTTATGGCTGAAAGAAAATAACCGGCGAAAGTAAGTAACACGACTGCTAGAGGGAGACCACCCCGAAATACTGGAAATATGAGTGGTAATATTGGTGCTACGAGAGATTTGACTGTGAGATCTGAGGCACGAGCAACTTCCAGAGCTTATGCTATTCGTGCACGGGAGGAGGCATCATCGCCAGACATTATTACAGGTACTTTTTCTCTTTTTGATACTGATATAGTTGCATTGATAGATCCTGGATCAACTCATTCATATATCTGTATGAACTTAGTATTTAAAAAGAGTTTACATGTCGAGTCTACAGAATTTGTAATTAAAGTATCGAACCTCTCAGGCAAGACTGTTTTAGTTGTTAAAATTTGTAAGAATTGTCCTTTTATGACTTGGGGTTAAAGTTTTCGGGCTGACTTGATGCTTCTACCACTCGATGAGTTTGATGTAATTCTTGGAATGGACTTGTTGACTATGCACGATGCGGTTGTGAATTTTAGACAGAAGACTATCGAATTGAAATGTCAAAATGGTGAGATTCTTCGGATTAAGTCTGATGATTTGAATGAATTACCTGCTGTGATATCGTCTATGTTAGCTCAGAAATATTTGAAAAAGGTTTGTGATGCATATTTTGCATATGTACTGGATACAAAGGTGCCTGAATCAAAGATTGAATATGTACCTATTGTTTGTGAGTTTTCTGATGTATTTTCAGAAGAATTACTGGGTTTGCCACCGATCAGAGAAGTTGAATTTGGTATTGAATTAATACCAGGAACAACGAAGATATCGATAGCTCTATACAGAATGGCTCCAACAGAATTAAAAGAATTGAAAGCTCAGTTGCAAGAATTGACAGACAGAGGTTTTGCACGACCGAGTTATTCTCCCTGGGGTGCACCGGTATTGTTTGTGAAAAAAAAAGATGGCATGATGAGAATGTGTATCGACTACAGACAGCTGAATAAAGTGACTATAAAGAATAAATATCCTCTACCACGGATTGATAATTTATTTGATCAGTTGAAAGGGGCTACAATATTTTCAAAGATTGATTTGAGATCGGGTTATTATCAGCTGCAAGTTAAAGAGTCGGATGTGCCGAAAACCGCATTCAGAACAAGGTATGGACATTATAAATTCCTTGTTAAGCCTTTCAGTTTAACTAATGCTCCTGCCATTTTTATGGACTTGATGAATCAAATATTTAAACCGTATTTAGACAGATTTGTTGTTGTATTCATTGACGACATTCTGATTTATTCACGAGATGAATCTGAGCATACTGAGCACTTGAGAATTGTGTTACAAACTCTACGTGATAAACAGTTATTTGCAAAATTTAGTAAATGTGAGTTTTGGCTCAAAGAGGTTGGATTTTTGGGGCATATTATTTTAGCTAACGGTATTAGAGTTGATCCGAGTAAAATTTCTGCTATTATTTATTGGAAACCTCCAAGAAATGTGTCTGAAGTCCGTGATTTTCTGGACTTAGCGGGATATTACTGAAGATTCGTGAAAGGATTCTCGATGATTGCGACACCAATGACACGACTACTACAAAAAGATTTGAAGTTTGAATGGTCAGAAAAATGTCAGCAGAGTTTTGAACAGTTGAAAGTACTAATAATTGAAGCACCAGTTTTGGTTCAACCGGAAACGGGAAAGGAATTTGTGATCTATAGTGATGCATCATTAAATGGTCTGGGATTTGTTCTGATGCAAGAAGGAAAGGTTATAGCTTATGCTTCCCGACAATTGAAACCGCATGAAAAGAACTATCCGACGCATGATTTAGAGGTGGCTGTGACTGTATTTGGATTGAAGATTTGGCGACACTACTTATACGGTGAAAAATGCCACATTTATACGTATCACAAAAGCTTGAAATATCTGATGTCATAGAAAGACTTGAACCTACGACAGCGAAGATGGCTCGTGCTACTGAAAGATTATGAATTTGTGATTGATTATCACCTGGGAAAAGCTAATGTCGTTGCTGATGGCTTGAGCCGAAAATCTTTGTTTTCATTACGAGCAATGAACACCCAGTTGATGATTTGTTTTGATAGGTCTATTATAGCTAAATTAAAAGCTAAACCGATATTTCTTCAACAAATCTGTGAAGCTCAAAAAGATGACAGTGATTTAAAAGCTAAGCGAATTCAATGTGAGTCTAATTCCGATTCAGAATTTCATATTGGAACTGATGACTGTTTAATGTTCCGAAATAGAATTTGTGTACCGAGAAATTTAGAACTCATTCAAAAGATTTTGCACGAAGCACACCATAGCTACTTTTCTGTTCATCCGGGTAGTACTAAGAAGTATAACGATCTGAAACAGCTGTATTGGTGGTCAGGTATGAAACGGGATATATAGGAGTTTGTATTGAAATGTCTGATTTGTCAACAAGTAAAAGCTGACCATCGGGATTACTGCAGCCTATGATGATTCCTGAGTGGAAATGGGATAAAGTTACAATGGATTTTGTGTCGGGACTGCCCCTAACTCTGAAAAAGAAAGATGTTATCTGGGTTGTCGTTGATCGACTAACGAAATCTGCTAATTTCATACCGGTACGTACAGATTACTCACTTGCTAGATTAGCAGAATTGTACATTTCTAAAATTGTTCGGTTACACGGAGTTCCACTATCTATTATTTCTGATAGAGATCCGAGATTTACATCGCGATTCTGGAAGAAGCTGCAAGAGGCTCTAGGAACAAAGTTGAATTTCAGTACTGCTTTTCATCCTCAGACTGACAGTCAGACCGAGAAAGTTATTCAGATTCTCGAAGACATGTTGAGATGTTGTATTTTTGAGTTTGAGGGCAGTTGGGAAAAATACTTACCGTTGATTAAATTCGCGTATAACAACAGTTTCCAAACGAGTATAAAGTTGGCACCATACGAAGCTTTATATGGTCGCAAGTGCCGAACTCTGTTATACTGGACTGAATTGAGTGAGAAAAAGATTCACGGGGTTGAATTGATCAGAGAGACTGAAGAAAAAGTGAAAACAATTTGCGACAGTTTAAAAGCAGCTTCAGATCGACAGAAATCCTACGCGAATTTGAAACGTAGAGAAATTGAATTTCAAGTCGGGGATCGAGTGTTTCTAAAGGTGTCACCATGGAAAAAGGTTTTCCGATTTGGCCGTAAAGGAAAGTTGAGTCCACGTTTCATCGGACCGTATGAAGTTATTGAACGAATAGGGTCAGTGGCATATCGACTAGCTTTACCGTTAGAACTTGAAAAGATCCATAATGTTTTTCACGTTTCTATGCTACGTCGATACAAATTCGATCCGGCATATGTGATTTTGCCAGTATATGTTGAGATACAAGCTGATTTGACGTATAACGAAGAACCGATCAAGATTTTAGCTCGTGAAATCAAAGAGTTGAGAAATAAACGCATAGCCCTAGTAAAATTTCTCTGTCATAAACACGGGATAGAGGAAGCTACATGGGAACCCGAGGAAGCTATGCAAAAATAGTACCCTAACCTATTTATCGATAAGATTTTTGGGGACGAAAATCCCTAAGGGGGGAGAGTTGTAATAGCCCGTTTTTGAGTCAAATAGGAACAGTGCTTTTATTATTTTATTATTTTATTATTGTTTACAGCATGATAGAATTATTATGTGAAAGTTTCGTAAAGAACTTTTACCGTTTAAATGCTTAATTCGGTAAAAAGGATTAAATCGCGTAAAGCGTAAAACTTGTGTGCCAATAGTTTAATGTGCCTTATAGCTATGGTTTATTAAATTATAGGCCCTTATAATGTTATTATGCCATTGATAAGGTTAATGGACATTAATGGCCTTATATTTGTTGATTAAATAGTTTAATAACCAAGGGTAAAATGGTAAACTATGTATTAATGTATTAATAATAAAACAAAACATAAAATTAGTGTTATTTTTCATCTTTCTCACAGAAAATCAAAGGAAGAAAGACCATTTGAAGCATTTTAGGTTCGGCCCTTTGTAGTCTTGATTGAGGTATGTTTTGAGTTCGGTTTTTGATAATTTCTACGTTTTTGTAATCATTGCTTCGTATTCTAGCTAGCCCGTACCTTAATTTTTTAATTTGTTCATGATTTTGTGAAGTGCCATTGATGATTATTTGAGTTTTTAGATGTTTGATGATAAAATAAGAAAATTTAATGATAGATTTTAATGTTTTGTAAAGTGATTTTTGATAAAAATGTCAAAAAGGGATTAAATTGTGAATTGTAAAATGTTGTAACACCCCAAACCCGGCCTGGACGTTATGGCCGAATCTGGCGATGTCACATGGTAGTTTGTTAGAAAACTATAGCTTGTGTTGGAAAATCGTAACTTTGCTTAAAACATTTTCCATTTAGAATTCCTCGTTATCTTTTATTAATTCTAAAATCGTGATTCTTATTCAGTCGTTAGTTTTCAAAACATTATACGTTGCGGAAGCTTTTTCAACAGTTTGTGTCCTTGTGGGTATTTTGCTAAAACACATGCATTTCTTTTAAAAACTCATATTTTTCCTACCTCTAGCAGATATAAAACATAAGACAAATATAAAATCCAAATTTTAAGCAAAAATCCATAGAGGCCTTTATTATAGCAAAATACCCCAAATTAAACTTTGAACACCTAATTAAAGACGAAACAGTGTAAAAGGGTCGTGTGGCCACTGTTGAGTCCTCCGCTGGTCCGATCTGCCTAAGTCTGGGGATTACCTATACAGATAAAATAGAAGGGTGAGTTTACGAAAACTCAATGTGTAATCCCCATATAAACAAGCGCATGACAATGCAATCATAGTCCGGGCCTAAGCCCATCTCGAGAATGATTGGGATTTGATTAGGGCCTTAGCCCATTTCAATCTGTATAGATCATGCATTTGGGCCCTGGCCCATTACAAGATATCAATATTGAAGACGAAGAATGGATATCTGAAGATCAAATCCTACCCAACCAGCCTCTACACTCTAACTCCGTCCAACCCTACACTCCATGTGGGGATATAATCAACCCACCCATCCCTACACTCCAACAAGTACCGAATGCGGCACTAGATAGTGGTTTATAGCTGTGCTGCCGGTAAATTAGGCTCGAGGCCTTTCAGTACACTTCCTCCGAACAATAAAACCCCCACCCCAATGTAATGCAGTATACATATATGACATGCTAAAACATAATATCATGCATAAAATCAGGGCATATAGTATCAAATCAGTGGGACATCATCATGCTTAATAACATGCATAATTGTATCAGTCATACAGTCATTTCAGTCAGTTAGGGGTCTAAGTAAGCTTACCGACCCTATAGTAGGTCCACAGTCGACTCGGGTGACCCATGCAACCTTAGTAGTTAAACAGTGAAAATGGGCCCACAAGCCCATGTTGTCTGCCCGTATGGGCCCACATACCCGTGTGGCCCACACGGCCCAAAATAGCCTTGGCCATATGGATCACACGGCCTGGCCCAATAATCCTACACGCCCGTATGGTTCACCCGTATGGGCCCACACGCCCGTGTGGCCCACACGGCCCAATTTGGTCCGACCCGTGTATCGTACACGGCCAGCCTCGTCAATCACATGCTCGTGTTTGGTCACACGGCCTACCACACGGACGGCCACACGCCCGTGTGGTGTCGACAGTCTCACTTTTCAGCTTTTTGCCGATTTCAGTTTTCAGTGTTATGGTTACACACCTGATTTCGCTTGTAGTTAAACCACACTCCGAGTACTCCAAAACCTAGATTCAACCAAAACATCATTTAATCAACTACTTAATTCGATATTCAATCAAAGGCTAACGAAGTTAAAAATCGATCAATAATCAAAAACCCTATTACCGAAATCAACCGAAATTGCCCACTCAATTCATTGAAGATGCACCAACCAACTCTTGGTCTCCACCTAAAACAAGAGTCACAAAACCTTCTCGTTAAACCCCTAGTCTAATTTCACTTTAAACTTCAATTAGACCATACTTACCAATCAAGCACAACCGATTGTTGTTAGAGAAAAACCCAGCTGAAAAGAACCGGAGAAAGAGAGTGTAAGGGAGGAGTCAAAATTTTCCTTGCTGGAAGGAGAGGAAATTGAAAAGAAAACAATTGAAAAGAACACAATCAATTAAAAACCCCAAGAGTACAAATATAACCCTTCATTCAGTAACTTATAAAACGAGACAACAAAACACCTAGATCACTTTCCAAACTGACGACAGAGCAGAGTGCAATTTAGTAACGCAAGAGCGAACGAATCGAAAAGGGGAATCCATGACTGAAAGAAGCAAAAAAGAGGAGGTGATGGCGAGAAGAAGAAAAAGAAAATGATGGAAAGGGAAGTGTGAAAAGCCAAAAAGGAACAAAAGATGTAGCAAAAATTCACCTAGCAATATTCGGCAAAGGGAGGAGCAAAATGATGAACGGCAGACTAGAGGGAAAAGGGAACTAACGTAAAAAAATTTGGAAACAGTATGGGGAACCTATTTTTTTGAAGAAAAATAATCACAAGAATCAAAATAAAATCAACAATAATCTGGATAATATGAGAATTCCCTTATTTTACTCCTCAATCCCATGAAATACTCCCATTATCCTTTAATTTCCTCCACTAAACCATCCATCACACTCCCATTCACCCTTAAACTCCCCAAACTATCCACCAAAACTCAACAACTGAATTTAAACCTCACTCAAACACTACAGCATTTTGGTCAACCTAAAACACTCACACGGAACAAGCTGTAAAAATAAATCCTTTGTTCACGTAGAGCCTCGAACCCCAGACCTCCAGCCATTTAACACTCCACTTAACCACCAGGCCAGCAGGCCCATTCTGACATATTTTACTAACATTTATTTATAAGCGTACTGATTAGAGATAGGGGTTTATTCATTTAAAAACAAAAATTTGTCCAAGCTAATGCTTGAACTTGGGACCTCTCAGACACTTCCCAGAACACTTAACCACTGAAGCAGATACACACTTGTGTCACAAACATACGAAAATAAATATAAGAGATTTTTGGGGCGTTAAAAATGTGGTGGTTAAAAGTGTGAAATAATGAAAGATATGGGCTGCTAGTGATAGGTGGTAAATTCGGCTAGGCATGGGTTGGTATTAAATTGCATGAATTTGCAATTTTATGTGATAAGGACTAAATGGTAAAAATTGAAAAGTATAGGGGCAAATGTGTAAATTTTCCAAAATATGAATTATGGACTAGATTGAGTAGATTGAATGCCGAATTTACTGAATTTGATAATATATATATATCAAGATAAGCCGAGATCGAGTTTAGATCGGGGAAAAGGAAAGATTGACGAATAGCCGAAAGTTTTTATCCGAGCAATACGAGGTAAGTTTGTATAATTAGAATCGAGCTTTTAAATATTTGTATTTATTTGAAATGTATGTATATGTTTGAGGAATTGATATACTTGGAATACGAATGCCTAATCGATATATATTGATGGTTACCGAGACCCATTTGAACCGTAGGAATTCGTAGGATACGAGTGACATGTCACTAGGGTTACCGTTTTGGTCGAGCTCCTGCATTTGTTGCGGACTCACCACAGCTTGTATGAGCTTACTGATATATCATCTCGTAAAAGCTTACTATTTTTAGCTCATTGGAGCTTACCGTTTTAGCTCATATGAGCTTATTGTTCTGCTCGATAGAGCTTACCGTTTCAGCTCAATAGAGCTTACTGTTCATCAGCTCAGGAGGAGCTTACCGATCATGACTCGAAAGAGCATAATTGATAATGAATTGATGGATTAATGATGTTTATCACCTGAGTATCCTTTAGAGTTCTAATAGGTTCAACGGGCATAAATTCTGTTTATACGGATGAGTACTGTTATTGAATGAATTATTGGTTATATGATTGAGAATGAAATGTTGAATGCTAGTTATATTGATTATTGAATTATGATAATGGATGATTTCATTTATTAACTTGTCTAACCCATGGATGAATGCTTGTGATAGGCATTTGGAAATAGTATGGAGTTTACATTAGTAATTGCCTTGATTATTGTATAAATGGTAAGTTTAATTCTAAATTATACGGGCTTACTAAGCTATAAAGCTTAATCTATTTCTTTTTCTATGTTTTATAGAGGTTCGTTAGCTCGCTCGTTTCGGACAAGTCGGAGTTGCACATCACACTATCCAATTTCCATTTGGTACTTTTGAATTTGTGGATAATTGTAAATATGGCATGTATTGGCTAGTTTAAAAGATGTTAGTTATGGCTACTTGATATTATGGTTTTGGTATATTTTGTGTATGAGTTAAGCCATGTGATTTGGCTTATTTTGGTACTATGTTTTTTTTGAGTTTAAGTGTTCAATTATGGTATGTTATAGTCAAGGAATTGATGGAAAGAAAAGGTGCAAAAGATGTCTTGTTATGTAGTTGATATATGAATGAATAATGCATGATGTTAATTAGGCATTTAAGTACTAAATTGAATTGGTATATTATGTGTATGAAATGTTATAGAATGATTGCCAATTGGGTTATGAAATGTGGTCATTTATGCTTATAAATGCTTGGGTGTATAGGGTGGAAAATGGCTTTGCAAATAGCCTATTTTTTTCCACACGGGTAGGGACACGGGTGTGTGTCTCAACCATGTGTTACACACGGTCATGTTACACGACCGTGTGTCCCCTGGTGTTGAAATGGAATAGAAGTTAGTATGCTCTACACGGCCTCACACACGGGCGTGTGACTGGCCGTGTGGTACAAGTCAGTATACCCCCTAAATGGCACCAATTTGAGTTAGAACGAGGAAAAGAGGAAAATGTTGGAATAGTATATTTACGTACACGAATGTTGTCGAGGTAAGTTCGTGTAACTAAATTGTATATGTTTTTATGCTTGATTTAAATGTTGTGTTTGTGAATTTTATCAATGTCATAAATATGTGAAATGATCACCTACTCGATATAGCCCGATAAATGAAAATTCCCGATAAAATGGTAAATGAAGAAAATGTTACTTGTAGGCTTGACATGAATGTGGAATGTGTTTTACTCGAATTACATAAATGTTAAGGAGGTATGAAATATTCAAATGCCCGATAATGCTTGAAAAGTGTTTAAATCCTAGTTGAATAAATGGAAAATCGATGGATATGTGATTTCTTGAAATGAAAGAGGTCCTGCATTTGTTGCGGATAGGATTTAGCTTAGGCGAGTAATCCTTTGACCTCAATTCTGATAGGATTTAGCCCGGACGGGTAATCCTGATATTAGTCCTCTCGAGCATATATTATGGATTGGATTTAGCCTGGACGGGTAATCCTGATCAAGCTCTTTAGAGCATATGTCATAAAAAGGATTTAGCCTGGACTAGTAATCCTGTAGTATATATATGTGGCTTGAGAGTGTACTCTCTGAAATAGTACCTTATGGGTACCATTGAATATGAATTCACGGATCCTGATTCGTATGCCTTGAGTGTACTACTTATGTATCCATCGATAGTTCAAATAAATTCAACGGGCAAGTTCTGACAGGGGCAAATATCAATCAAAGACAAATTGACATGGAATGGTGTATATGATATGGAAATATGACATGAAAGAATATTACATGAAATGCAAGAAAATGATGATACATGACAAGGGATCACTCACAACGGCACTCAAATTCTTCCATGGGATGCACTTACACTCACCTTTTTGCTTGATCCTAGCTGTAATCCACTGTTCGCTCATTCCTGTAATGTTCATTAATTTCTTCCAAAAGGTCGGGACATAAGTGGCTCTAGAATAAGCTTTATCGACTTGAACCTTTGGACAACGCAGTAGGGCTGTATATTCTTCCACAGTGGGCACTAAATCTACCCTCCCAAAGGTAAAGCAAATGTATGCATGGTTCCAATACTGAGCGAGGACCCGGAATAAATGCTCGTCTACCTTGATTTGTCGAATATAGGTTCTGGAGTGCTTGGGAATCGTTTTAGCTTCAATCGAAACCAGGTGTGTACCCGAAAATGTAGAAAACGAGGTTTCGGTGAAAGCCAAAAACCTTACTGTTGACGCCACACGGGTGTGTGGTCGCCCGTGTGGTAGGCCGTGTGCAAGACTATAAGTCACCACACGGCCGTATGATCGACGAGCCGACCGTGCGCCGAGCGAGGCCGCGTATGACACACGGGCTCGACCAATTAGATCGTGTGGGCCACACGGGTGTGTGGGCCCACACAGGTGAACCACATGGGCGTGTGGGATTTTGGGGCCAGGCTGTCTGATCCACACGGCCAAGGCCAATTTGGGCCGAACGTATGTGATAGTGTGATATCTCTCAATTTGGGCCAATTTGGGCCAAGGCTACAGTTTAGTCGGTTCTTGGTCCGAACGTAGCATATGTCAAGTCTAGAAATATATGTCATTATAAAACCTATGATAGTGTGATATCTCTCGACCTTGATGAGAATTGTTTTACTAGATAGAGATGCTTCAAACCGAGCTAATTCCAATAGTGATGAAAGTGATATTTGAGTATTTAATAGAA
Source organism: Gossypium sturtianum (assembly GCA_025698515.1). NCBI lineage: Eukaryota > Viridiplantae > Streptophyta > Magnoliopsida > Malvales > Malvaceae > Gossypium > Gossypium sturtianum. Next base: position 69,001,496 of record CM046952.1, read on the forward strand.
AAAGGGGAATTGCCTATGATGAGTAAAGATTTATAAATGTACGAAATAAATGTTTGTAATGAATATATTGATGATAAAAGTTATATTATGTGTGCATATATGAAAGCCAAATTTTGAGGCTTTATGACCTCTGCCCCCTCATTAGTATAGTTTTATACAGTGAAATTTACCAGATTTATAATGATTAAGTTTACAAGTGTGAAATTGAAGAGTTCAGTGGTTAAATGATTAATAATGCAGACAAAGCTAAGAATGGGTTGGTTAGTAAAGATGATTATGACTGAGATATCAGATAATTTTTTTTGAAGATTATTCAGAATACGCAATATTACTGATAAGAAAGATGTTATTCATGAGTAATCGATTTATTCAGGTATGGTATTTACAAAACGAATTTACTAGAAAATTTCTTCTGAATTAGTTCCTTTAGTGAACTGAATAATTTGATATTATTGATTGCTTTAGTAGTCAGTGGAGTAGTAATGAAGTCATAAAAATATCTGAAAGTAGTTGTTATAATTGGATATGATGTAGCGATTTCTTTTGGGTATTTTACATGATCTGCTATTTTCAGAAATATATGTGAATGTTCATTTTCAAATATGATTCTTATTTACATGAAAAGGTTGTTTGATAATGATATTGGAAGGAATTATTGAAAGTCTTGATAAACTATGAGCGGTACTATTCTATCCTTCTCTGGTATTCTAATCGATTATGCTTGAGAGAATATTTGATGGAAACATTCATATGATATTGCTTTCTACTTCTATTGGGTCGAAGCTTCGAATTGCAAATATGATTTTTTCGTGAAAGATATTCATTGACCGAAGATGAAAGTTCTGTTGACCGAAGCATCAGTTCTGGTTCAGCCTAAATTGGGTAAGAAAGTTGTGATTTACAGTGACATATCATTGAGTGGGTAAACTGTGTTTTAATGCAGTAAGACAAAGTAATAGTCTATACTTTTAAACAATTAAAAATTGTATGAAAAAGAATTACCTGATATATGATTTAGAAGTAGCCGTTAATGTTTCAGCCTTGAAAACTGGTGATACTATTAGCCAGTGAAAAATATCTGAACCTCTCCATTGAAAGAATTTTCGAGGACGAAAATTCTTAAAGGGGGGAGAGTTGTAATAGCCCAAATTTCAGTGATGTCGAAAATAGTGGTTCGAGACCACCAAATCCGACAAATGAACTCGTAGATCATATTATTTAATATTTACGAGCCAAATGTAGCTTTTAAAAGATTTTTGAAATAGTAAATTGTGTTTTATAAAGATTTATTTGGTCAAGAAATTGAGAAAAAGAGGTATCGATATCTCGGTGTTATAAACCGAGTCATAAATATTTTTATGAATATTTACAGAATGTCAATAAGGTAGTATTAAAATTTCATTAGAAAATTTTGACGTTTGGGTGGTTAATTAAATAAAAATGACTAAATTGAAAAAGATGTAAAAGTTGCTAGAAGGATTAAATAGCTTAATTGTCAAATGAGGAAGGACCTAAAGTGCAAATAAGCCCAAAGGAGATATTCTGGGTGGCAATAGCCGAGAAAAATCAGGAAATGGGTGAAATAAGGGCAAAATTGGAAAATTGCCAAAATTAGCTAAATAAAAATGGGACCAAATTGGAATATCTAGAATTCTCTTCATTTCTCTTTATTTTCATCAGCTAAAAAACAGCCATGGAAGAGGGTTCAAGCTGGTTTTCATACTCTAGCTTCATGTAAGTTTAATTCTTGCTTTCTCCTTGAAATTTCTATGTTTTTGGACTTTTACAATTGGGTCCAACTTACTATGTCATTAGTTTTTTATTCTATGGCTAATTTTTAAAGTTGCTATGGATGAGTGCTGGAAGCATATGACGAATAAATATAGAATTGAAGCTTTAATTTTGATATATGATGATTTTATCAAGTAAAATTGATGGAAATTGGTTTTAGGACCTAATTGTGAAAGAGTTTGGAATTAAGGTCTAATGCTAAAGTTCTGATTTTCAAGGGTTATGAAGTAGTTTAAAATGATATAATAACGTATTAATTGAGAAAAATTATCCCAATTGAGGGGTTAATTGGACAATGACTGAATTGTATGAACTGTGAAATTTGGGGCAAAATGGATATCAACACTTTGCACTAAAATAGTTTTGGATAGCAGCAGTAGTCTAACTTTGAAAAATCACAAAAAAAAATTAGAAATCGAATTATAGGATGAATAAAATATGAAATTAAATCTTATCAAGTCTAGTTTCTTATAGAAGAAATGGTGTAAGCAATGGAATTGTAAATCATGAGATATAATAGGTTTTGTGAGACAAGGTCAGAATGATTTTGGGTTCCCCTGTTCTGAATTTGGAAAATCATGAAAAATTGGAGGAAAATAATTATGGGTTATAATTTATATGAATAAAATCCTTAATGAGTTTATTTTCAAAAGAAACAAAAGGTAACATTATCTAAATTCTGTATGATGAGATAATTAATTTTTAGTGAAGAGGGGTTGGAACTGTTGGACAGCGAAACAGGGGTGAATTTAAAGAATAAACTGTACTTATTGGCTAAACCAAAAATTCTGAAAATTTTATGGTAAGAATATATGTGAGTATAATTTCAGGAAAAATTAGCGGATCTTAATTTTGAGTTCTGTAGCTTAAGATAAAAATAATTTAGTGACTATGACACGGATGGACAGCTTGAATATTCACATAAATAAATAGTGAAAAATTATAGATAATGTTACTTACAAATGTGTTATTTATACTAAGGATGTGGATGGAGAGGAGGAGGAGGAAGAATATATGAATGAATTGTATATAAATTGATCACATGCCCGATTATAATTGATAAATGTTGAATTAGAAATGATATAATTTTTTATTTGGAATATTTATTATGAAATTATGATTATCGTTATAATACAAAAATTTAACTTGTGAGTTTATATGGCTAAATTTTAGTGATCATTTGTTAATTTTATGAACTTCATGATGTGTTATTTCATATGTATTGATGATAAAATCGTGAATAATGTAAAAGCATGAAAATTGAATAAATGATCAAATTGAACACTTCAGTTCAGTGACAATATGAATTGACGGAAAAGACCATGGTTGAACCATGGCAAAAAGTGATAAGTGATAGCTTTGGCTATACTCATCTGATCAAGGACAAGTGAAAGTGAAAAGTGATAGCTTCAGCTACACTTATCTGATCAAGGACAAGTGAAACTGATAAGTGATAGCTTCGGTTACACTTATCTGATCAAGGACAAGTGAAAGTGAAAAGTGGTAGCTTCAGCTACCTGATCAAGTGAAAAGTGGTAGCTTCGGCTACCTGATCAAGTGAAAAGTGGTAGCTCCGGCTACCTGATCAGTGAATAGTGGTAGCTTGGGCTACAAGTGACAAGTGATTTCCGTGTAAGACCATATCTGGGATATGGCATCGATGTGATACGTGTTTAAGATGCAAGACCATAGCTAGGCCATGACATTCTAGTGAAAAGACCATAGCTATTTTATGGCATCAGTGATTATCAGTGAAATTTAGTGCATACCGGTGCAGACCAATTCCGTAAGATGTTCACTGATTTGACGAAGTTCGGTAAGTGTTACATAGAATTATGTGATATAAGGAAATATGAGTTGATGAAACATGAACATAGAACTTGGTTGATGAATGAGTTTATTTGTGATTATATATTTGTACACCCTTGAGTGTATTATCCGTATGAATTGGTATTCCAAATGAGTTAATGAGAAGAGTTCTAATATGAAATAATTTTAATTCAAAATGAAATATTATGAAAATGTACTTGAAATACATTGGTATGTCTTGTATATGTTATTTGAGTTCATAATATGGAAAGTAAATGTATGTGGAAATATGAGATGATGATACCTGTACATGGAATTTATTGGTGGATACGTACATCCAAATTTATATAATAGATTTTAGTGAACATTGAAATTGGGCTTAATAAGTGATTTGTCAATTTAAATTGTGATTGGCAGGAAGAGTTAGTGAATTGCATGTTTATGAATTGTTACACGTATTTGTCAAAATACGAAGAAGTGATGGTAATTGATACATGGAAATATGAGACTATAATATATAAAAATATGGAATATGTTTGATAAATGTGTTCATTCATAATTATAGAATTGTGCATCTCAAGTGCACTATATGTGTAAAGATGATGTTTCAAATGATTTGATAAGTAAAACTCAAATATGAAGTAGTTTGAAACCAAGACAAATTGTTATAAAAATGTATATGAAATACAGAGGTATGATTGTTATATGTTATATGAATACATAGTGTGAAAAAGTATAAGTACAAGAGAAATTTAATGAGAATTGAGCCCATATACGTTTCTTGTTATTTATATGAAGTGTACGACTAAAAAATGGTATTAAGTATAAGGCTCGGTTGAATATCTTAAATTGATTTTTGTATGTATTAAATGTGGGTGAAGAATAAGGATCAAATGAGTGAGAAATATGGCTTGGAAAATAGCCTTATTTGTGAAAATTAACTTTACCACACGGCCGAGCAACACGAGCGTGTACTAAGGCCGTGTGACCCGAGTTCCTTCATAGATGCAAGTCAGAGGGTTACATGCCCTAGAGACACAGCTATGTGAGCCACACGGTCATGACACACGGGAGTGTCCCCAGTTACACGGGCGTGGGACCCTTGTAAATGAGATAAATTTTGGGATTTCGAGAAAAATTTCATACGATTCTAATTTAGTCCCGACCCGATCCTAATGCATGATTTGGACCTCGAGGGTCCGTTAAAGGAACTTCTATAGTTAATTTCGGTATTTGAGCAATAAATGGTTTAAATTATCTGTAAGTGTTCCGTACTCCTCGGTAATGCCTCGTACTTTATTCTGGCAATGGATACGGGTAGGGGGTGTTACAATCGGAGCCCTCTAGTTTTGTGATGAGGCCTAAGAAAAAGGCCAAATCTGATGGGCCAGTGAGAGTTGGGCCTCTTGTTGCACCTACTGGGGTGGCACTTTGTGGGCACTGTGGTAGACGCCATCCGGGCGAGTATTGGAGGACTACTGGGGCATGTTTGAGATGCGGGTCGATTGAGCATTGTGTTAGGAACTGTCCGCTGAGGACTGATCAGGTGCAAGCTACGGGTACTGGTGCTGCACAACCGCAAAGGATAGTTCAGCAGCCACCTAGGGGCCGAGGACAGAGAGCACTAGGTAGAGGTGCGGGATCGACTGAGGCAAGGCAGCCTGCAATGGTTTATGCTGCGCGTCACCAAGATGATGGTGATGCCCCGGACGTCACTACGGGTACGTTCTTAATTTTTAATGTACCATACACTGCATTGATAGACATAGGCTCTACACACTCTTACGTAGCTAGCTCTGTGTCTGAAACTCTGGGGATTCCGGTTGAGAGTACTTCGAGTGAGGTAACTGTTGTGAGTCAAATGGCAATCTATCCGGGTTAGTAAATTATATAGAGGCATCCCGTTAAAGGTTCAGGGGATAGTATTTTTGGCTGATCTGATGGAGCTTCCATTCGGGGAGTTTGATTTGATTTTGGGAATGGACTGGCTGGTAAAGCATCGAGTAAGTCTGGACTGCGCAACAAAAAGAGGTGTGTTGAGAACCGAGGAAGACGATGAGGTAGTGGTGATTGGGGAACGTCGAAACTACTTGACGAATGTGATTTCTGCGTTGGTGGCAGAAAAGTTGGTACAAAAAGGATGTGAGGCATTCTTGGCCTACATCAGTGTCTCTGATTCTGGGGACTCTTCAGTTAAGGACATCAAAACCGTAAGGGATTTTTCGGATGTTTTTCCTGAGGAATTATCGGGTCTGCCTCCGAGCCGAGAAGTGGAATTTGGGATTGAGCTATTTCCTGGTACAGCTCCGGTGTCCATAGCCCCTTATAGAATGGCACCGAAGGAGCTGGTGGAGCTTAAGGGCCAGATTCAAGAGTTACTGGATCGTGGGTTCATTCACCCTAGTGTGTCTCCATGGGGAGCACCTGTTCTGTTTGTGAAAAAGAAGGATAGATCCATGTGTATGTGTATCGACTACCGTCAATTGAATAAGCTAACAATCAAGAACAAGTACCCACTACCGAGGATTGATGATCTGTTTGACCAGTTCCGAGGAGCTTCGGTTTTCTCCAAGATTGATCTCTAGTCAGGATATCATCAACTGAAGGTTAAGGAGACCGATGTGCATAAGACGGCATTCAGGACTCGATATGGACATTACGAGTTCCTAGTGATGCCATTTGGACTGACGAATGCACCAGCAGCTTTTATGGATCTGATGAACTGAGTGTTCTAGCCCTATCTGGATCGGTTCGTGGTAGTCTTTATTGACGATATTCTGGTGTATTCAAAGACTGAGGACGAACACGATGAGCATCTCCGAGTGGTATTACAGCCTTGCGTGAGAAGCAGTTGTATACGAAGTTCAGTAAGTGTGAGTTCTAGCTCCGAGAAGTAACCATTTTGGGGTATGTAGTTTCTGTGGAGTGAATTCGTGTTGATCCTCGTAAGATTGAGGCAGTGCTGGATTGGAAATAGCCGAAGAATGTGTCTGAAATCCGCAGCTTTCTGAGGCTAGTGGGTTATTATCGATGCTTCGTAGAAGGGTTTTCCTTGATCGCAACGCCATTGACCAAGCTTCTACGTAAGGGAGCTTCCTTTGTCTGGACTGATAAGCAGCAAGAGAGCTTTGAGAAGCTCAAATCTGTTTTGACGCAGGCTCCGGTTCTGATATAGCCTGAATCTGGGAAGGATTTTGTTGTATACAGTGATGCGTCGCATGTGGGTCTGGGTTGCATTCTGATGCAGGATGGTAAAGTGGTAGCATATGCGTCTCGTCAGCTCAAGACGCATGAGGCTAACTATCCTACGCACGATTTGGAGTTGGCAGCGGTAGTCTTCGCTCTGAAAATCTAGAGGCACTATCTATACGATAAGAAGTGTACTATCTACACTGATCACAAAAGCCTCAAGTATCTCCTCACTCAGAAGGAGTTAAACCTTAGGCAGCGTAGATGGGTTGAACTGCTTAAGGATTATGACTGCACCATTGAGTACCACCCTGGTAAGGCTAATGTGGTGGCAGATGCTTTGAGCCGTAAGGCGATGACTGATCTGAGAGCGATGTTCGCTCGACTCAGTTTATTCGACGATGGGAGTCTGTTAGCGGAGATTCAGGTTAAGCCCACGTGGATTGATCAGATTAAAGGTAAACAGATGGAGGATAAGTCGATTGAGGTGCAGATCCGTCAGGTTGAGAAAGGGGATGCTACTGATTTTGGGATTAACAGCGATGGGGTACTTTGTTTCCGCGGTCGAATTTGTGTACCGAGTGATGGGGAGTTACGACAGTCGATTCTAAAGGAAGCGCATAGTAGCCCTTACGCTATGCATCCCGGCGAAAATAAAATGTACCGAGATTTACGAGAGTTATACTGGTGGCCAGGATTGAAGCGTGAGGTTACTGACTTTGTTGCCTGCTGTTTGACTTGTCAGCAGGTCAAGGCTGAGCATCAGTTGCCTTCGGGGTTGCTGCAGCCGGTAAAGATACCGATATGGAAATGGGAATGAGTAACGATGGACTTCGTTAGTGGGTTACCCTTAACACCCACTAAGAAGGATTATGTCTGGGTCGTCGTGGATCGATTGACCATGTCTGCTCATTTCATTCTGGTCCGGACAGACTTTTCTCTCCAGAAGTTGGCTAAGCTATATGTATTTGAAATTGTGAGACTGCATGGGTTTCCTATCTCGATCATCTCCGATAGGGATCCTCGCTTCATGTCTCGGTTTTGGAAGAAGTTGCACGAAGCTCTGGGTTCAAGGTTGGATTTCAGTACTACTTTCTATCCTCGGACAGATGGTTAAGTGGAGAGGGTGATTCAAGTATTGGAGGATATGTTGAGGAGCTGTGTTATAGATTTTCGTGGCAGTTGGGAGGAGTATTTGCCATTGGCAGAGTTCTCCTATAACAACAGCTATCAGTCTAGCATTCAGATGGCACCTTACAAGGCTTTGTATGGTCGTAAGTATCGCACTCCCTTGTGCTGGACTGAGTTGGGTGAGCGACGTGTAATGGGACCGGAGATGGTTTCTGAAACTGAAGATAAGGTCCGATTGATTTGGGATCATCTAAAAGCGGCATCTGATAGGCATAAATCCTGTAACATCCTAATTTTACGGGCCTATACATTTAGTGTAGGGATAGGTTTACTATGTTAATTTAATTGATAGGGGTCTAAATTTGGGCTTAGAATTAGGCAAAAGGCCCAGATTAAAGTGGCATCATTAATGATTAAAAGGAACAAGTTTTGGGTCGCAATGAGCCCATGTTTTAGGCCAAATTCGACACTTTAAATGAAGAGAGGGTGACGCCACACACAAGAAATTAGGGGCCCAAGTATTAAGTTTAATGAGGCCCAAATATTTTAATTTAAGTGAGTTAAATTTGGCATTAGGGATTAGTATAGGTGGACGGCTACAAGGCTATAAAATAGGAGAATTTATGTGGATTTTTAAGTGATAATATCATAGATAAAAAGGAGAAAAGTTAGGAGCTTATCTTCAAGGGAAGTGTTGGCCGAAAATCCACCACCTAGAGGAGTGTAAAATTCGGCTACTGCATGGCAAGGAGGGTGCCGAATTTCTCCTCTCTTTTAGCTTGAATTTTAAGGGCGTTTTCAGTTTTTAGTAGTAGGTGCCAAAATATCTATAAATAGGGGGGCTAGCTCCTTGATTCTGACACTGAAAATCCTAAATTTCTCTCCCATTGTGCCAAAATTCCCTAGCCTCTCCCTCTCCAATTTCTTTAAAAGCCGAAACTCTTCTCCACTTTTTCCTTCTTGTACCGATTTCTCTAGGAAGCCGAAGCATCCATAGTCTTTTTTTCTATTCATCCTATTTGAGAATTAGTTCTATACTTCCGACATTTAAATCTTCCATGGCCATTGCCGAATCCTCTCTCTAGTGCTAGCCGAATCTCCTATGCTAAGGTAAGTGTTTATTTTTGATAAGTTCTCATGATCTATTCTCGGTTTTTGAAAGGAAAAAAGCCAAAAAGCTAATAGTTTAATGGTTTTATGATGGGCGACAATTCGGGATTTGAAGGAAGCTTAGTCAACTAGACCTAAAAGCCGAAAATCATAAGTCTCCAATTTTGGGATTTCAAGGTAAGAGGATTTGTTTATTTATATATATAAAATCGGGTAGAATACTAACCATGGCCGAATATAGGAGAGGCCTATTTTCGTAATTGTTTCGGCTTTTAAGCAAAGCTATAGATTGAGGATAATAGATCCAGATAGCAAGGACATCGACTAAGAATATTGGATTTCGTAATATCAGGTGTGTAATTCTCCACACCATCTAGATCTGTTTGATTAATATATGAAAATAAGTATTACATGTTTTGTTAAATGCCGAAACCCCAGCATATTGACGGGAACCCAAAGAGGGTAAAGCAAATCACCAGGTTAGTAAATGATCTGATTAAATGTTATAAGTATGCTGATTTTATGTGATTGCATGGGTTGGGTTTGATGAAAGGAGAAAGTTATATGTTGTAGCGCTTTTATCTGTGATCATTTGTAGCGGTTCCTTACCGTGATTCGTTGTAGTGGCTACGCCATGATCTCGATGATGAGCACCACGATCGCCATCAAGGCGTGTAGCGGTGTGGGTTGATTGTAGAAATCCCCAATGGTGTGAATGGCTGGTACGGGGGCGTGTAGCGGATGGACACCTAGGATATGGGTTGGGCTTTGCATATTATTTTTGTTATTTATATTTTGATTATTCTGTTTTATGGGGCTAAAGCCCAAATCTAATGGGGCATGAGGTTGCACACGAGTCTCGCGACTCACCTTTTAATTTTAACCATCTCAGGTGACACTTAGGGCATCGGACCTGGCCGAGAGGAGAGCAAGGTGGCCATGCGTGAGCTTTGAGAATTCAAAGAAAAAGACTTAGTCTAATATTTGATTTTCATTTAATTAATGGGTTCAAATTTCTTTGTAATAAGGCCATGGGCCACTAGATTACCATTTATGTTTTGGGATTTTGTTGGGCTTTTATTACTTTGTTTTAAGTTTTACGTTTTCAATTAAGTTAAGACCTGCATGAAATTTCGGTTTTTATTTAAAATCTACCAAGATAATTGGTTACTTAATATTTTATACTTTAATGAATTATTAAGCTTTCGAAATAAAGGTGTGAACCTAGTAATTGTTTTCCAAAATGCGACATGTTATGTAAAATCTCTTAAGTGACATACCAGATCCGGTTGTAGTAGTTTGGGCGGGTTTGGGGTGTTACAAATTGGTATCGAGCCCGGTTCAAAACTCGGCTCTGGGGGTTTTGGGGCTCAAAACATTTTCTAAAGATAGGCTTTTGAAATATGGATATTTTTAAGTGATATCAGGTCGGTTAGCTCAGCATGGCACCTGCCTCTCCGGCCCAAGTCCGCCAGGTAAGTATTCTGAACCATTGTGTGATATAATATATGTGGGCTTGATGGGCTTGATGGGACGTAGGATAGTTAGATTAGAACTTGATGAACTTTAGGCCTAGCTGAAACAACTCCAAAAAATCTCATAAGACTTAATTTCACTAAACAAACCCGTGAACAAGCCGCCAGACTAGGGTGTGGTAACAGGCATACGCATGTCTAGGATTGGATCCGGAAGAGCCTGGTATTTAAGCAGTCCTAGTGACTCACCTCCTCTTCGCTGGAATCCTACCTGGTGCGTAGTGACTGTTCACCTTAGCCAAGTTAGGGTGTGGCAATGGGCATACGCATGTTCAGGAGTGGATTGGGGAGAGCTTGGTACTTAAGCAAAGTCCTAGCGACTCACCTCCTCTTCACTAGAATCCTACCCAGTGCGTGGTGACTATTCACCCTAGTTACGAGGACTTGTTGATGGGCTAAACCTTATAATTAAAACCCGAAAGGGACCAGCCACCCTAGTTTGAAAAAGAAAAGAAAGAAAATTTCTCAAGTTTTGCAAAATTTTCAAAATACGTTTGATTTGTGAAAACTACCAACCAGCCATGAATTTGTAAAATACCTATGTTTTGAAAATTTACCCGAAAATCTCATGTTTATAAGAGTAACCCGGACCATGAAACTAGATTTTTCCCCAAAGTACCCTGTTTGAAAAGAAAAAAAAAACAACAACATCGAAATATCCCTGGTTAGAAAAAAATTACCAACCTACCCTCGTTTTGTCAAATGACCAAAATACCCCTGGTTTGTACAATTACCAAATTACCCCTGATTTGCAAAATTACTAAATTGCCCCTGATTTCAAAATTATCGAAATACCCCCGGATTTCAAAATTACCAAAATACCCGCGGATTATAAAATTACCAGAATACCCTTACTTCACAAAATCAACAAGGAACTTTATTATGAAAAATTATGAAAATACCCCTGTAGGATAAAATTACGAAAATACCCCTGGGTAGTGAATCAACAAAAACACCTTTACGTGAAGAATGTAAGTGCTTGGATGTTATTTGTCTGATGTATGTGTTTTATTTTAGTTAGAGGTTACAAACTTGAGACTGTATTGTGAATGCGAATTCGAAAGAACTACTCTTAAGCTATTGTTCATAAAACTGTTCGTGGTTAATCGTGGAAGAAAACTAATAATTCATAAAATTTTAAAGCAGATAAACGTGAATCGGTAAAATGAGTACAAAGGGACGAGGACGCTCTAGATGCTAACATCAGTGCGTACTCTACCATAGTATACTAAGTGTTTCTTTTGGCTTTAGAATCGGAGTGTGCAGTGAAAGCATAGTGGTGAGACTTGGGTAGTACGATTAATAGTTAGTTGGAAATTTCGAGGATGAAATTTCTTTAAGGGGGTAGAACTGTAACATCATAAATTTACGGGCCTATACATTTAGTGTAGGGATAGGTTTACTATGTTAATTTAATTGATATGGGTCTAAATTTGGGCTTAGAATTAGGCAAAAGGGCCAGATTAAAGTGGCATCATTAATGATTAAAAGGAACAAGTTTTGGGTCGTAAGGAGCCCATGTTTTAGGCCAAATTCGGCACTTTAAATGAAGAGAGGGTGACGCCACACACAAGGAATTAGGGGCCCAAGTATTAAGTTTAATGAGGCCTAAATATTTTAATTTAAGTGAGTTAAATTTTGCATTAGGGATTAGTAGAGGTGGACGGCTACAAGGCTATAAAATAGGAGAATTTATGTGGATTTTTAAGTGATAATATCATAGATAAAAAGGAGAAAAGTTAGGAGCTTATCTTCAAGGGAAGTGTTGGTAGAAAATCCACCACCTAGAGGAGTGTAAAATTCTGGCTCATTGCATGGCAAGGAGGGTGCCGAATTTCTCCTCTCTTTAGCTTGAATTTTAAGGGCATTTTCGATTTTTAGCAAAGTAGATGCCAAAATATCTATAAATAGGGGCTAGCTCCTTGATCTATTAATCTGAAAACCCTAAATTTCTCTCCCATTGTGCCGAAATTCCCTAGCCTCTCCCTCTCCAATTTCTTTTCTCCAATTTCTTTAAAAGCCGAAACTCTTCTCCACTTTTTCCTTCTTGTGCGATTTCTCTAGGAAGCCGAAGCATCCATAGTCTTTTTTCTATTCATCCTATTTGAGAATTAGTTTTATACTTAGGCATTTAAATCTTCCATGGGCGTTGCGAATCCTCTCTCTAGTGCTAGTCGAATCTCCTATGCTAAGGTAAGTGTTGATTTTTGATTAGTTCTCATGATCTATTCCCGATTTTTGAAAGGCAAAAGCCAAAAGCTAATAGTTTAATGGTTTTATGATGGGCGGCAATTCGAGATTTGAAGGAAGCTTAGTCGACTAGACCTAAAAGCCAAAAATCATAAGTCTCCAATTTCGGATTTCAAGGTAAGAGGATTTGTTTATTTATATATATAAAATCGGGTAGAATACTAACCATGGCCGAATATAGAGAGGCCTATTTTCGCAATTGTTCCGCTTTTAAGCAAGGCTATAGATTGAGGATAATAGATCCAGATAGCAAGGACATCGACTAAGAATATTGGATTTCACAATATCAGGTGTGTAATTCTCCACACCATCTAGATCTGTTTGATTAATATATGAAAATAAGTATTACATGTTTTGTTAAATGCCGAAACCCCGGCATATTGACGGGAACCCAAATAGGGTAAAGCAAATCACCAGGTTAGTAAATGATCTGATTAAATGTTATAAGTATACTGATTTTATGTGATTGCATGGGTTGGGTTTGATGAAAGGAGGAAGTTATATGTTGTAGTTGTTTTTACCGTGATCTGTTGTAGCGGTTCCTTACCGTGATCTGTTGTAGCGCTTTCTGCCGTGATTCATTGTAGTGGCTACGCCATGATCCGATGATGAGCAAGCACGATCGCCATCAAGGCGTGTAGCGGTGTGGGTTGATTTTAGAAATCCCCAATGGTGTGAATGGCTGGTACGGGGGCGTGTAGCGGATGGACACCTAGGATATGGGTTGGGCTTTGCATATCATTTTTGTTATTTATATTTTGATTATTCTGTTTTATGGGGCTAAAGCCCAAATCTAATGGTGCATGAGGGTTGCACACTGAGTCTCGCGACTCACCCTTTAATTTTAACCATCTCAGGTGACACTTAGGGCATCGGACCGGGCTGGAGAGGAGAGCAAGGTGGCCATGCGACAGAGCTTTGAGAATTCAGCAAAAAGACTTAGTCTAATATTTGATTTTCATTTAATTAATGGGTTCAAATTTCTTTGTAATAAGGCCATGGGCCACTAGATTACCATTTATGTTTTGGGATTTTGTTGGGCTTTTATTACTTTGTTTTAAGTTTTACGTTTTCAATTAAGTTAAGACCTGCATGAAATTTCGGTTTTTATTTAAAATCTACCAAGATAATTGGTTACTTAATATTTTATACTTTAATGAATTATTAAGCTTTCGAAATAAAGGTGTAAACCTAGTAATTGTTTTCCAAAATGCGACATGTTATGTAAAATCTCTTAAGTGACATACCAGATCCGGTTGTAGTGTTTGGGCCGGGTTTGGGGTGTTACAAATTGGTATCAGAGCCCGGTTCAAAACTCGGCTCTGGGGGTTTTGGGGCTCAAAACATTTTCTAAAGATAGGCTTTTGAAATATGGATATTTTTAAGTGATATCAGGTCGGTTAGCTCAAAGATGGCACTCCGCCTCTCCGCCCAAGTCCGCTGGTAAGTATTCGAACCATTGTGTGATATAATATATGTGGGCTTGATGGGCTTGATGGGACGAGGATAGTTAGATTAGAACTTGATGAACTTTAGGCCTAGTGAAACAACTCCAAAAAATCTCATAAGACTTAATTTCACTAAACAAACCCGTGAACAAGCCGCTGGACTAGGGTGTGGTAACAGCATACGCATGTGTAGGATTGGATCAGGAAGAGCACGGTATTTAAGCGGATCTAGTGACTCACCTCCTCTTCGCTGGAATCCCTGCAGTGCGAGGACTGCTCACCTTAGCCAAGTTAGGGTGTGGCAATGGGCATACGCATGTCTAGGAGTGGATTCAGGGGAGAGCTTGGTACTTAGCGGCCCTAGCGACTCACCTCCTCTTCACTAGAATCCTACCAGTGCGTGGTGACTATTCACCCTAGTTACGAGGACTTGTTGATGGGCTAAACCTTATAATTAAAACCCGAAAGGGACCAACCACCCTAGTTTGAAAAAAAGAAAAGAAAGAAAATTTCTCAAGTTTTGCAAAATTTTCAAAATACGTTTGATTTGTGAAAACTACCAACCAGCCATGAATTTGTAAAATACCTATGTTTTGAAAATTTACAGAAAATCTCATGTTTATAAGAGTAACCCGGACCATGAAACTAGATTTTTTCCCAAAGTACTGTTTGAAAAGAAAAAAAACAACAACATCGAAATATCCCCGGTTAGAAAAAATTACCAACCTACCCTCGTTTTGTCAAATGACCAAAATACCCCCTGGTTTGTACAATTACCAAATTACCCCGATTTGCAAAATTACTAAATTGCCCTCGATTTCAAAATTATCGAAATACCCCGGATTTCAAAATTACCAAAATACCCGCGGATTATAAAATTACTGAATACCCTTACTTCACAAAATCAACAAGGAACTTTATTATGAAAAATTATGAAAATACCCCTCAGAGGATAAAATTACGAAAATACCCAGGTAGTGAATCAACAAAAACACCTTTACGTGAAGAATGTAAGTGCTTGGATGTTATTTGTCCGATGTATGTGTTTTATTTTAGTTAGAGGTTACAAACTTGAGATCAGTATTGTGAATGCGAATTCGAAAGAACTACTCTTAAGCTATTGTTCATAAAACTGTTCGTGGTTAATCAGCGGAAGAAAACTAATAATTCATAAAATTTCTAAACAGATAAACGTGAATCGGTAAAATGAGTACAAGGGGACGAGGACGCCTAGATGCTAACATCAACAGCGCACTCTACCATAGTATACTAAGTGTTTCTTTTGGCTTTAGAATCGAGTGCGCAATGAAAGCATAGTGGTGAGACTTGGGTAGTACGATTAATAGTTAGTTGGAAATTTCGAGGATGAAATTTCTTTAAAGGGGTAGAATCTGAACATCATAAATTTACGGGCCTATACATTTAGTGTAGGGATAGGTTTACTATGTTAATTTAATTGATATGGGTCTAAATTTGGGCTTAGAATTAGGCAAAAGGCCCAGATTAAAGTGGCATCATTAATGATTAAAAAGGAACAAGTTTTGGGTCGCAAGGAGCCCATGTTTTAGGCCAAATTCGGCACTTTAAATGAAGAGAGGGTGACGCCACACACAAGGAATTAGGGGCCCAAGTATTAAGTTTAATGAGGCCTAAATATTTTAATTTAAGTGAGTTAAATTTTGCATTAGGGATTAGTAGAGGTGGACGGCTACAAGGCTATAAAATAGGAGAATTTATGTGGATTTTTAAGTGATAATATCATAGATAAAAAGGAGAAAAGTTAGGAGCTTATCTTCAAGGGAAGTGTTGGCCTAAAATCCACCACCTAGAGGAGTGTAAAAATTGGACATCTTTGCATGGCAAGGAGGGTGCCGAATTTCTCCTCTCTTTTAGCTTGAATTTTAAGGGCATTTTCGATTTTTAGCAGTAGATGCCAAAATATCTATAAATAGGGGGGCTAGCTCCTTGATTCTGACACTGAAAACCCTAAATTTCTCTCCCATTGTGCCGAAATTCCTAGCCTCTCCTCTCCAATTTCTTTTCTCCAATTTCTTTAAAAGCGAAACTCTTCTCCACTTTTTCCTTCTTGTGCCGATTTCTCTAGGAAGTCAAGCATCCATAGTCTTTTTTTCTATTCATCCTATTTGAGAATTAGTTTTATACTTCCGGCATTTAAATCTTCCATGGGCGTTGCCGAATCCTCTCTCTAGTGCTAGTCGAATCTCCTATGCTAAGGTAAGTGTTGATTTTTGATTAGTTCTCATGATCTATTCCCGATTTTTGAAAGGCAAAAGCCAAAAAGCTAATAGTTTAATGGTTTTATGATGGGCGGCAATTCGAGATTTGAAGGAAGCTTAGTCGACTAGACCTAAAAGCCAAAAATCATAAGTCTCCAATTTCGGGATTTCAAGGTAAGAGGATTTGTTTATTTATATATATAAAATCGGGTAGAATACTAACCATGGCCGAATATAGGAGAGGCCTATTTTCGCAATTGTTTAAGGCTTTTAAGCAAGGCTATAGATTGAGGATAATAGATCCGGATAGCAAGGACATCGACTAAGAATATTGGATTTCACAATATCGGTGTGTAATTCTCACACCATCTAGATCTGTTTGATTAATATATGAAAATAAGTATTACATGTTTTGTTAAATGCCGAAACCCCAAGCATATTGACGGAACCCAAATAGGGTAAAGCAAATCACCAAAGTTAGTAAATGATCCGATTAAATGTTATAAGTATACCGATTTTATGTGATTGCATGGGTTGGGTTTGATGAAAGGAGGAAGTTATATGTTGTAGTTGTTTTTACCGTGATCTCATTTGTAGCGGTTCCTTCACCGTGATCTGTTGTAGCGGCCTGCGTGATTCATCTGTTGTAGTGGCTACGGCCATGATCTCGATGATGAGCGCACGATCGCCATCAAGGCGTGTAGCGGTGTGGGTTGATTTTAGAAATCCCCAATGGTGTGAATGGTGGTACGGGGCGTGTAGCGGATGGACACCTAGGATATGGGTTGGGCTTTGCATATCATTTTTGTTATTTATATTTTGATTATTCATTTTATGGGGCTAAAGCCCAAATCTAATGGTGCATGAGGGTTGCACACCGAGTCTCGCGACTCACCCTTTAATTTTAACCATCTCGGGTGACACTTAGGGCATCGGACCTGGGCCGAGGAGGAGAGCAAGGTGGCCATGCGACATGAGCTTTGAGAATTCAAAGCAAAAAGACTTAGTCTAATATTTGATTTTCATTTAATTAATGGGTTCAAATTTCTTTGTAATAAGGCTATGGGCCACCAGACTACCATTTATGTTTTGGGATTTTGTTGGGCTTTTATTACTGGGTTTTAAGTTTTACGTTTTCAATTAAGTTAAGACCTGCATGAAATTTCAGTTTTATTTAAAATATACCAAGATAATTGGTTACTTAATATTTTATAATTTAATGAATTATTAAGCTTTCGAAATAAAGGTGTAAACCTAGTAATTGTTTTCCAAAATGCAACATGTTATGTAAAATCTCTTATGTGACATACCAGATCCGGTTGTAGCATTTGGGTCGGGTTTAGGGTGTTACAAATCCTATGCTGATCTGAAGAGAAAGGATATTGAGTATTTTGTGAGGGACTTAGTTTTTCTCAGGGTCTCGCCATGGAAGAGAGTCTTGAGGTTCGGTCGTAAGGGTAAGCTGAGCCATCGGTTTATTGGGCCGTATCGTATTCTGAAGCGAGTCAGGTCTGTCGCATATCAGTTGGAGCTTCCTCCGGAGTTGGATCGCATTCATGATATGTTCCACGTCTCAATGTTGAGACGCTATCGCTCTGATCCCACGCATGTTGTTCCTATAGAGGAGATAGAAGTTAGACCAGATCTGACGTTTGAGGAGAAGTCGGTCCAGATCCTAGATCGCGACATTAAGGTTCTGCGAAGGAAGTCTATCCCCTTTGTGAAAGTGCTGTGGCAGAATCATAGCACTGAGGAGGCGACTTGGGAGCCGGAGGATTCGATGCGTCAGCAGTATCCTCACATTTTCTGACCAGGTAAAAATTTTGAGGACGAAATTTTCTTTTAAGGGGGTAGAGTTGTAACGCCCTGGTTTTTTTGTAATTTCGACTTTTGTAGTTTTGACACAATTTGTACCTGCTTCTGTGGTTATGTGTTTTGGGTGTGTGTGGGAGGTCTCAAGTTCAAGTCGAAACTTGGGTAAAATTTGGTATTTTTATGAATTAAGCCCTAGCTCTGGTTAATAGGCTTATAAATTAAAGTGTGTAGGTAATTAACAGAATGGGCCTACTGGTCTGGTGGTTAAGTGGAGTGTTGGAGTGTTGGTGGACCTGTGTTCGAGTTGCGACATGAGCATTATTTTTGTCTATCACGTCCAAAGTGTTTGTGTTGGATTGAAAATCTGATAGTAAGGAGAGATTTGGGGAGATGCTAGGGGGAATATCAGAAATTCTATTCAGTTTCCTCTCCCCAACAAAAACTAACTTCGGCAATCTCCTTTCCCCCAAATTCTCTGCCATTTCTTTTTTCCCTAGCTTGCTGCCATTTTTTCTATTTTCCCTCCCACCTCGATTGCGTTTTATTTTCCCTTTTCCTATCGTCACCGCACATCCATGTGGTTAGTGTGTATTCGGTAAGTCAAGAGGTACGTTATGATTCGTTTTGGGTATAGTACTTGAGTATTAAAGGTTTACTTTTCTGATTAGGGGATAATCAAGGAACTGTGGACTGATTTTTAGGGTTTTAGCAGTGGGAAACCATTGTCGCTCATTAAAGGTAAGGTTGTTAGTAAGTTTCAGGAATTTCCTGTTCATAACTACTGAGGTTAAGTGACTAAATTGGGGCTTTGATTTGTCGAATATAGGTTCTGGAGTGCTTGGGAGTCATTTTAGCTTCAATCGAAACCAGGTGTGTACCCGAAAATACAGAAAATGAGGTTTGAGTAAAAGTCAAAAACCTTACTGTCGTGCCGCACAGGCGTGTGGTCGCCTGTGTGGTAGGCCGTGTGCAAGACTGTAAGTCACCACACGGTCGTGTGATCGACGAGCCCGACCATGCGCCGTGCGAGGCCGTGTGCGACACACGGGCTCGACCAATTGGGCCGTGTGGGCCACACGAGTGTGTGGGCCCACACAGGTGAACCACACGGGCGTGTGGGATTCTGGGGCCAGGCTGTGTGATCCACATGGTAAGCTTGACGTTCTGATTATGTAACTTGACGTTCTGATTTCTGTACTGAGCATGAATTCCGATATCTGAATATGTGAACTGTATTTGCATAATAGCATGACATTTTATGTATGTTGCATTGCATCGGGGCGGGTTGATTATGATTGGAGGAAGTATCTGAAAGGCTCTTAAGCTCATATCCGCGTACCACCAAATTTACGATTATGTGCCGCATTCGGTACAACATGGTGTGTAGGGCTGAGTGAGTTGATTTTATCCCCATATGGTGTGTAGGGTTGGACGGAGTTGGTGTGTAGAGGCTGGTCGGTAGGACTCTGTTTTTTGCATATTCTGTCTGAAATGGGCTAAGGCCCTGTAATATATCTGTTTCTCTATCTGAGTTGGCTAAGGTCCACACCGTTTCTGTAATGGGCTCAGACCTGAACTGTAAATTGATGTCTGTTTTCTGATATTATTGTGTGCATGTTTTATGTGGGGATTACACACTGAGTTTGCGAAAACTCACCCTTTTCTGTTTAATCTGTTCAGGTAACCCCCAGCAGTAGACGGATCGGTGCAGCGGAGGGCTCGGCGGTGACCACGATTTTGCATATTTGTTTTTATGGTTTATTTTTAATTATGATTTGGTTAGTTTTGGGTAAATTTCATGTAATAAGGCCTTTACGGATTTTTGCTTAAAATTTGGGATAATTATTTTATGAACCGCTAGCAGTAGGACAAGACGCGAGTTTTCAAAATAAACAAAGGTTTTATCAAAATACGTACGACCTCGCAAATCATTTTAAAAAGCTTCCGCAACGTATAAAGTTTTGAAAATGGATAATGAATATATAAACGACACGTTTTGGCGATAGCTTAAGATACCTAAAAATGGTTTTAACGCAGTTACATTTTCTAAAGCACTATCATGTGACATCGCCAGATTCGGCCATAACGTCCAGGCTGGGTTTGGGGTGTTACATAAAATCTATCATCAATCATCAAAACTCATACATATTCATCAATGGTAATATTCAAAATCTTTAACAGTTTCGCAAATTAGTCCCTAGGCTAGCTAGTACTAGCTGCAACGATCTCAAAAACATAGAAATCATTAAAAACGGGACAAAAACCATACCTTAATGAGCAAAATAGCATAGCCGAATCAAGAACCCTAAAATGGCTTCTTTTTCTTCAACAAATTCGGTGGAGAAGATGATATTAAGCTTTAAATTGATTTTGTTTTATTTAACATATGATAATTACGCAATTTACCATAAGAACCTTAATGAAAAACCATTTAAAACATCCATTAAATGTCCATATATGTCCAGTCATACTATTAATGGTCTAATTACAACATAAGGACCTTAACATTAAGATTCTATAGCTATTTGACACCTTTAGCTAATAGAACAGTACTTTTGCATTTTACGTGATTTAGTCCTTTTTATCCAATTGAACATTCAAACGACAAAATTTCTTAATGAAATTTTCACAAAATATCCTAATCATGTTGTAAACATTAAAATAATAATAAAATAAATATTTTGATCTTGGATTTGTGGTCCTGAAACCACTGTTCCGATTTGACCAAAAACGGGCTGTTACATACCAGCTTTTGGTTCCTTATCTATTTGAACTCATACTCTCATTTACATCAAAGTATACGAGTCATACATACATAATCCATCATTCACTTAAGTTTTCCGTATAAGTTGTATTTTCGTATTACAATATGATCATGTAATTTCGCTTCATATTTGTAAAAGCTAGATAATAAGTGAGTCAATATTTTCTTTCATTTTACTTTGCGTGAACAAGATATTAAGAATAATATAAAAAGATATTAATGAAATTGATGGATATATTATTAAACCAATTTATTCGAAAAATACAAGCACATATAGACGAAAATACTATACTAAGGGCACTAGATCTCAATAGTATTCTAAGACGATACTAGTTCATGGATTGCAAGTTTCACTCAGTGGCGAAGCCACGGGGTTGATAGGGGCCCCAACCCCCTTAAAATAAAATTTTTTAATTAGGCCCCTATATAATTTATAAAATTTTAAATTAGTAATGGTAAAGTTGTACTTTCGCCCCCTTCTAAAAATGATAAAAATTTGATTTAATCTTTTAAAAAATATAAAGATATAGACTATTAAAATGATTAAATTACAATTTTACTATTGTAAAAATATATATAATTTAATTTCGTCCTCCTAAAAAGAGATTTATTTTACTTCGCCACTGATTTCACTCACAATTTAAATTCTCTTCAAAACTGAGCTTTGGGCTCTTTATGATGGTTTTTTACTTGCTTGGGACAAGGGGATTACGAGGCTGGAAGTAGAATGTGACAATCTGAGTGTGAACCAATTTAGATCGACGGAAGCAAGGACATGCGACTTATCTTTAGTTCGTTGTATTTTCCCTATTCTTTAACGCAATTGGACGATCAAGGTTAAACATGTATTTCGGGAGGCAAATTTGCTTGCAAACTGTATGGCAAGGCGGGTTTGATGCACGACTTCTCACAGAAGTTGATTGAAGGACCACCTCAGGAGGCAGTGAAGTTACTTTGTGTTGACGTTTTGGATGCTTCCTGAAGCTAGCTTGTTTGTTGTCTTTGTTTTTCTAGGCTGTTATCCCCTTTTCTCTTTTCTTTTTTTTTAAAAAAAACGTACACTATGAAATATAAACCCTAAATTTTGCAAGAAATCTATTCAAACAATATTCTAATTAAATCAAATGATATGTAAAAATTTTGACAAATAAATTATTCAAATAATATATTTTTCATAAATTTCTTTCAATTTTGTATTCAAATAATATATCTAAAGGTAAACTACAAAAATAGTCATTTTTGTTTGCTTCAGATTACATTTTAGTCACTTATGTTTGAAGCGTTATGTTTTAGTCACTTACGTTATCGTTTTGTTACGAAGTAGTCACTCTACCGTTAAGCTCCGTTACCTCCCTAACGGCGGTCTTACGTGGCAGTCCAAATTAAATTTATTTAATTAAAAACTTATTTTCATCCTAGTAACTAAACATCTAAGTTGACATTTAAAATCCATTTGGATTGCCACATAAGACTGCCGTTAGGGAGGTAACGGAGTTTAACGGTAGAGTGACCACTTCGTAACAAAACGATAACGTAAGTGACTAAAACGTAACGTTTCAAACATAAATGATTAAAATGTAATCTAAAACAAACAAAAGTGACTATTTTTATAATTTACTCTATATTAATAAATGCAAACAATAAAATCTTGTATTAATACATTTAAAAATTGCAGGGAGAGAATGAAGGTTTTTTAACGTTAAATTCTTTATACATTATCTATATTCCAACCTCGCATTGTTTTTTTTTTTGGTCAAAAGCCGAATTTCATTAATGATAGTGGAGATAAAACTGGCATTACAAAATCCAAGGAAAATAAATGAGAGAAAAAAAAAACAGACGCAAATGAGAAATGAAAAGACAAAAAATCAAACAAACCAAAACCGAAACACTAGCACACAGAAACTAAACCAAAACCAGCAAAATCAAAACAAAATGCCAGAGTCCTCCCTGCAATCAACTCAAGTCGAAACTCAGCAATAATCTTCCTAACCGTCATCAGAACCATGATCGCCTAACAGAAGAAAACCATCTTTGAAGAAACTGATACCTAAGGAGATTCTAAGAACCTTCTCCAACCTTCAAAGTACAAGAAAAACGCGGCATTCATCCTTGTGCCCAGAGCCAATCTTCCCAATCCTCAACCACGATGTTATTAACGCAATCAGGGACCTCCTCGACCCAACAACGAGGTAAAGACCAACGACATCCCTCCACCGCCAAGGTATGCACTACCCGATTCCCTCTTCTTGGAGAAAAATTGTAAGAAACTTCTTCTATAAAATTTGCCATCATGCAAATATTCCAACCTCGCATTGTTGGATTCATAGATTTCTTTTTTGGTAATAATATATGTATTATTGTTTAGGTTACATGTTTTGAAAAATAAATTAAAATTATTTGTTTTTAATTTTATAATCACATTAATAGTTTACCATAACACTTTTAAATAAATAAACATAACATATTTCAATTAATAAACATGAATTACATAATAACAAAATTAATATAAATCTAATCTAATATGAAAGAATTAATTGGTTTTGTATCATTAACTACATCTAACATGCAAATAACAAAGTTTTTATGCTCTTCACCCAAGACTATCTTCAAGTATATCTTCTGTGTATGCAATATATATAGCAACATCTTGATAATGAAAACTTCAATTGTTTTCTTTAAACAAAATTAATGAACTAGTCAATCTATTATTCTATGATATAAAATATTACATGGACCCATTTTTTTTTTTCTACGGAATTAAATGAGTTTTGAAAATGTTGATTGATGCAACCTATATAATTATTTTCATAAATAATTTTTTTTTAAGATTCTCATAAACAACTTTATAATTTGATAATATATTTAATAAATTTAAAATAAGCATAATGTCTTATTCGATCCTTTAATTTTACAAAAGAAATTATTCTTTTCTCTATTTAATTTTCACCTCTTTTAGCCCTTAAATTTGTTCAGTTTGTCAAATCATTTTAAAATGAATAGAAAAATTTACGTTTGTTAATTTTGCTAACGTCTATTCTCATACGCCACGTCAAATTTTAATTAATTTTTTAAAATTATAAAAATTCAAAAACTTAAAAAAAAGTATTTAAAAATTATAAAAATATATATTTTTAAAATATTTTAAATTTTAAAAAAATAAGTAATTACTAACATGACATACATGTGGACTACCACGTGGATATCATATTAGCAAAGTTAACAAATGTTAACTTTTTCATCTATTTTGAGGTGATTTGACTAACAATGCAAGTTTAAGAACTAAAAAATTCAAAATAATTTTTTTTTCTAAAATTAGAGTATCAAATTATAAAAAAAAAATACGAATATACAAACAACATGCTAAACTTTGGTATTAATTATAGGACCACTTGTTTGGTACTCAAAGAGAATATATATATATATAGCACCACTTGCACAACAAGCCTTTAATGTAATGTTTTCCTGGTAGGTGTAACTATTAATTGATGTCACATTTACTATTATTAACTAAGCATATAATCATTTATATCAATTAAAATAAACTAAAAATAATTTTGTAATTAAATCGAATGAGTTACAGGTTGTTTTAGATAAAAATATGGTTATGGTCTCTCTATTATATTTAAGTTTAATATTTAGTATTTATACTTTAATTTGATATAATTTAATTCGTCTACTTAATATCATTAGTTAACTAAATTAGTTTATACTCATAATTAACAAATTAAAATGTTGGGGGTGAATTTTTGTTAAATATATTTATTCTAACGTTAAATATATATATTTTTTGTTTTAGAAAAGTGTTTTTGTGTTTTTAAAAGAAATTTATTTTATCATTTTAATCGAAATAGTGGATGATATATTTGAACTAATTAATGCTTGTAAAAGTAGTGAATTAAATTATGTAAAATTAAAATATAAAACTAAAATTTTAAATGTAAGTATGGTTGAGAGATTGAAACTGCAATTTTACCATTAAATTATAATGACTAAAAAACAGTAAAAAAATTAATTGTGTCATTAGTTAGTCTAAATAAGTAGTATTTTTAATAATTTCGATTTAAAAAGAAACAATTATACCAAATCATTAGGCTAAATAACTTTAGAATATTATTTTTTAAAATTATATAAAAATTTAATTATAACAACCAACAATGTTAGTAATTAAATTAACTAATAACACTATAAAATACAAAAACCAAAATATTTTAGAAATTAAAATATAAAAATTAAATGTTAAATTTATACTTAAAAATGAAATTTGACATCGGAATTGTCTTTACAGGCAAAAAGAAAGAAAATTAACATTATTGATGATGGCAGTGCTTGCATTCTTACTAAGCAATAATTGCAGAGGCTCAAGCAATGAGGTTGGGAGCTGATCTTGCAAATTGCAGTGATGAAAAAATAAAAATGAATTTTGAGTGAGGTTTTCGAGGATTATCAAAATTTTAATGTTTGGTTTCACAACATAGATTTAAAATTTAAAAATTTAGATTTTATTATATAAGTAGTAATAAAGAAAGACTAAATTAATAGAAATTAAATATAATATATTTTAAAAAATATATAATATGAATTTATCAAATTTAAAAATATTTTTTAAAATTTTAAATTTATTATTAAATAAACATTTAATTAAGTCTTTTAGAATTTCCGGTCGAAATAGGCGGTTCAATTCCTTCCTTTAGAACTGTACTTGAGAGTTTCCCACCTCATATGGCTCCGCATTTAATTCTTTTAGTGCCCCATTTTTTTTATCCTACCATATATCTAATTAAATGAGATTTCTTATAAATCTAAGTTAACTAAAAGTCAAACTCTTATTTAGATTAAATAAATAATAAGTTTTATTTCTCCTTCTACCTTCAGAAAAGTAAAACATAGGCATTTGTTGATTTAAAAAGAATTGTGATGAATATTTTATGATTAGTATAAAATTTGGTTGGGAAAGGATTCTATAAAATTTGATGGGAAATTGATGGTATAAAACATGATGTTGATGATTTGTGTTGACGTTTGACAACAAATAATGATGTTGATGGTATGGTGTTGGTTTTTCAAGGGTGTATGGCGTTGAGTGTATGGGTGAGCGTTTGATCGAATCGAATCGAATCGAATAAAAAAATTTCGAGTTAATCGAGTTGACGAATCATATTTTATCATCCTAATTTGATTTGAAATTTTCTCGAATCGAGTCGAGTGAGATGGAATTCGAATCGAATCGAATCGAATATATTTGTTCGAGTTAAATTTTAAAAAATAATTTTGGGTCCTTGTAATCATTGTCACCCATCGTAATAAAATTTGTCCACCTTAACCAAATTTTTTATTAACTTTCATCACCAAATAATTTATTTATTAATCTTTTATATACGGGTTAGCTTATTTGCTTGCTTAGTTGTTTCAATTATCTTCAGATTCTTGTCACTATGTATTTTGGAATTAAAAAATATATTAAATGTAAAAATGTGATTTTTTAATAAAATTTATTTTAAAGATAAAATTTTAACACGAATATTTTATGGCATAATTAATAATTCAATTTTAATATAAATATTCAATATGACTAAAAAATTCAATAATATAAATAATATAAAATTTGAAATTTAATTTAATAATATAAATAGTAGATATAAATAAAATTATTACTATTTATGTTTAGTGATTTTTTTTGGATAATTTTAATTTTTTATTTGAGAGTAAATGGTGAGAAGTAAAAGTTTAGGGGAAAAATAAAAAGTTTTGGAGAATAAAAGTTTGAAGGAAAGTAAATAGGGGGAGTAAAATTTTGAAGGGAAAATATTAAAAAAAATTGGAGGGGAGATGGGTTTGGGGTAGATGGGAGGTGAGATGGGAAGGGAGTAAAAGTTTTAGGGGAAAAGTGGGATGGAGTAAAAATTTTGGGGGAAAATAAAAAGTTTTGAGGGTTTTAGGGAGTAAAATTTTGAGAAAAAGTAAATGGGAGAGTAAAATTTTGGTGGGAAATAGATTTTGGGTAGATTGGGGGGTTGGGATGTGAGGGGAGTAAAAATTTTGGGGGGAAAGTGGGAAGGAGTAAAAGTTTTGAGGGAAAAGTAAAAAGGTTTGGGAGTTTGGGGTAAAAATGTAAAATATTATAGTTTGATATTCGAATTATTCGAATTATTTGAGTTATTCGAATTCGAAAACTCAACTCGATTCGAACTCAAAATTCGAAAAAAAAAATCGAGTTGACTCGAATAAATTGATTCGTTTAACTCGAAATTCGAAATTTTTTTCAATTTTTTCGAGTCGAATCGAATTTTGCTCACCCCTAATTGAGTGGATGTATGATATTTCTACGGAACTTATTGAGCTATGTAATCAAATTGATGTATTTATTATTTTATTCTTTGGGATCCTTTTAATCTATAGAAATAATATTACTTATTTTATGGGGAAAAATGTACATATTTTAGTCATTCAAGGCGTCATACGATAAAATCTCGCTTCAGAAAATAAATAAACACAGTCAGAAATTAAAATTGAGCAGTTTGTATGGAATCTTATGATGATTTTATGTTTTTAATTTTTTTTTAATAGAATGATTTTGAGGAACGTATGAAGGTATTATAACAATAATTGGAGCATGAGATTCATAATTTTATTTGATAACAGTTTGGTTGGCCGTAAAGTGTAATTAATACCCAACTATAGTAGAGGTCATTTCCGTAATTGTTCCCTAAAGTCTTAGAAAAGTAAGAAGAAAAACTAACTCAAATAACACACTTACGATTTTGTAAAACTAATATCTTAATTATACTTTCTAATTATGAAAAACACAAGTAAAAGTGTTAATGTATGGTCATTGTAACACCCCTTGACTGACCCAATCGCCAGATCCAAGCTACAGGAAGCTACATTTATTGTCGGAGCAACTACATCCAATTATACACCACACAACCATTTATACATGCAATTAAATATAAGTCACATTAATACCATGCTACATAATCATTTCCAAGTCCCTCACAAGCTTACGAAAGCTCCTTTATTAACCCAAGGTTGAATTAGGACCAAACTACAAAGTTTTCAAAATCTCGAGTCTACATTGCGACACCGCCAATCAGTAAGTTATGTCACAACCTCAAGCATCACGACATCGCAGCATCACTCACTATCAGCCTATGTCACGACGCCGGGGACTCGGGGTTACGATGTTGCCTCTATTTTTGGTTAAAAAAAATCACATTTGGTACCTATTCATTTGTTTTAACCAAAACATGTTATTACACTTATTCACATACCACTTTCACCTATACCAAAACATGTAAATTCAAGCTAAAACAATTTTATAGAACCTTTGAAAACTAATTATTCAAATGCCATAAATATTTATGTTCAAAACCTAAACATATCCAAGTCACCTATCAAATTAACGTTCCATGTAACACCCCTAACCCGTATCCGTCGCCGAATTAGGGTTAAAGGCATTACCGGACAGATCAGAAACTTTTACAGACATTCCATAATACAATTCATCAATCGCAATCAAAGTGTCCCTTTTATAGGTCAACGAGACCTTAATCATGCTTTAGAATAGGGCCGGGACTAAACCGAACACATACAAAAATTCTCAGAAACTTAAAACTTTTATAAGTTATAGAGGCCACACGCCCGTGTGGGCAGGCCGTGTGCCTTCCACGGCTACTAGACACACCCATGTGCCCTGGCCGTGCCAAAACAGAGCATGTATACTGACTTATCCACAGGGTCACCAGACACGCCCATATGCCATGGCCGTGTATAATTAGGCCAGCTACTGACTTATTCACACGGCCACTAGGCAGGCCCGTGTACCATGGCCGTGCAGGCAAAACAGGCCACTTGCAAGGCCAAAATGCGACTCACACAAGGATCAACCCTACAAGCATATTTCTCAATACAATGGCAACCAAAAACACACCAAATGGTCATCATGTTATTTCATTCAATCTTACTTCTAAACATGCCAATTTGCATAATCAACTCACATGTAAATCCAAGCATAACTTGTCCACAACTTCACTAAATCACTATGGCATCAATTCATCAATAAACTTACCTTTCATAAGGCCATTTCATTGCCAACAAGCCATACCAAAACATACATTATATACCACATTCACTCATGCATATTACCAACATTTATCTAGCCACATCTCATGGCTATTTATACACATTTCAAACATAATCCAAAATGACTAGCCTATACATGCCATATTTAACTATATACACATTTTCAAAGTACCAAAACAAGTTTGAGTAGTGTGATGACGATCCTCGACGGTCCTCGAGCCTTCAATAGCTTTGACGATCTATAAAACAGAGCAAACACACACAGAGTAAGCTTTCAAAAGCTTAGTAAGCCATATACAAATAAACTTAGCAATAAAAACACATAACTATATTAATACAATGGCATTTATAGTTCTCATAGCAAATTCATCACATATTCTTTGGCTCATATACTTAGCCATATCTTACCACATTCTTCAACTCAAATATCACATATACACATAGCTCATTTAAGCATATCTTCACATATCATTCCATCATTTCATTGCACATATTCATCTTAGTAAGTTCATATAGATACTTACCTTTCATACACACTTAGTGTACATATCAACGTACCTGAAACGGATATACAATTCACATAGTCATTCGTATCTCAGATTTGCCCGCTGAACCGTTCGAAACTAAATAGGATACTCAGAGTGCTCAGAATAGTCGTACAATGCCAACGTCCCTGTAACAGCCCGATTTAGGGGCTA
Source organism: Gossypium sturtianum (assembly GCA_025698515.1). Taxonomy (NCBI): domain Eukaryota; kingdom Viridiplantae; phylum Streptophyta; class Magnoliopsida; order Malvales; family Malvaceae; genus Gossypium; species Gossypium sturtianum. The sequence continues at coordinate 69,031,355 of CM046952.1, forward strand.
GTCAGAATAGTGATCTCGAAATCACTAAACTGAGGATAGAGAAAAATTATTTTTATGTTATTTTATGTGTTATAACATGTTTATAAGGGTGCATGAAAATTTTGGTGCCTTAATTTTAGCAATTTCTAGCTAAATTGTGAAAAAGGACTAAATCGCATAAAGTGCGAAAGTTCTATTTTATTTGCTAGAGGTGCCAAATAGCTATGAATTATAAATTGGGGGTCCCAAATGTGCAATTTGGCCTTGTTAAGTGAGTTGGCCGGTCAAGGAAGTTAAGGGGACAAGGGCATTAAATGTTGGTCATGTTAGGTGATTAAAAAGAATAAAATAAGATGAAATAAGAAAAGCTATCATCTTTTTTATTTCTTCTCCCCTTCCACCGAAAATGAGCAGCAAGAATGGGGTTTTTGAAGCTCAAAATTTCATCAAGCATTTCTCCTCACAAGTAAGTGATTTTGATGATCTTTCTTGATAATTTTTGTACTTTTGGAGTCCCCAAAGCTTAAGCTTCCTAAAGAGAGGACTATTTTGCAACATGGTTGAAAGTATAGGGACTTGCCATGAGAGAGTTTATGCTGGTGGCTGAGTTTTTATGGAAGAAAATGAATGTTAGGATGTTGATAAACAACTTTTGTGAAAGGTGTTGTCATGAAAACACCTAATTGGGACTAAAATGCAAAAGTTGTAATTTGTTCATTAAGGCATGAAATAGTTGAAATTGTGGATAGTTATAAGAGGATTAAATGTTAATCTAGGCTTTTTTAACAAGAAAATGTGATGAAAATTTATTTACGAGCCTAGAGGCAAAATCATAATTTTGCCAAAGTGTAGGGGCAAAATGGTAATTTTGCCTAAAGTGTAGATTATGGTGTATTATGATTTATAAGTGATTAAATCAGTGAATTTCATTATTCTAGATCAAAGAAAACGAGTTTCTGACCTAGAATGGGTGAAAAGAGAAATGTGGGTAAAAAGTCTCTTTCGGCCCTTTCGACATCGAGGTAAGTTCATGTGCAAATGTTGTAATTACATATGAGTTATTTTAATATTCCAAAGTTGTGTGGAATGTATAATTATGCAATGAATGTATTAAATATTTGTCGATGAGTTGTTAAGAGAATTGAATCTAAGAATAGTAAGAAACGTAAATAGTATGAAATGATGTTAGTTAAGGTTCCGTGTGAGACCATATTGGAATATGGCTTCGGTGAGAGATATTAAATAAGACCATGTCAAGGACATGGCAACGATGTGATATTTCGTATAAGACCTTGTCGGGGTCATAGCATCGACATGTTAATGTATGTAAGACCCTATTGGGGTATGATGTCAATGAGAACTATGTGTATGAGACTCAAGAGAGTTATTTAACAATTTGAATGATTCAACGGGGATGTTGAATGTAAGTGGTTGTACCACGAGAAGCATAAGTATGTGTTAGAATTGAATTGATATGAATTCAATATATGATGAACCCTAGTGGGATATGTTTAATTAATGCACCTTCGTTGCATGAGATAGATTTATTGATGCATTGTGTGAATGAGAACAAGTATCGTAGAAAGTTAAGGAAGAATAGAAATGTGTGAGGATGTTCTCGGTTTAACATTTGAATTAGAGAAATGTATGTGGATAAATATTTGTGAATGTATAATATCGGTGGGCTGTGTGCGTTACCACCTGATATACTATTAATTGATGGGTTGTGTGCGATACCATCAACTATATCACTATCGGTGGGCTGTGTGCGTTACCACCTGATTAATTAGTAATCGATGGGCTGTGTGCGATACCATCGCTTATAAATGATTGGTGAGCTAAGTGCGAAATCACCATAAGTATTAATGAATGGTGGGCTGAGTGCGATACCACCCTATAAGAGATTCAATGGTGGGCTAAGTGCGTAACCACCGAGAGATTTGTAATATGAGTGTCTTATTGAAAATGCTTGATGTGTTGCTTTATATATAATCTTGTGGTGATCAGTGCAAAATTGTGTACTAATTAAACGAGCAATTGGCTTGTGGCATGGTAAGAATGTGGTAAGAGATAAAACGAGTAAACTTCAAGAGGGGTTGAGTAAGTAGCCATAAGTTAAGGGGAAAAACTCGGTATAATACTTGTGGTTATCTTTATTCAATGAATATCAGTATTTGTTAGTTTATGCAGATGAACTTACTAAGCTTTATTGTTTACTCATTTCCTTTTCCCATCTCTTATAGGATATTTTATCTAGCTCGGGTTGGAGGCCATCGGAGATGTTTTCACACTATCGGATAGACGCTTGGTATGATGTTTCAAGTTCTTATGAGTCATGGCATGTATAGGGGCTAGACAAGTTAGGGAATTTTATTGTAAATGGCTAGGATGTGTTAGCCTATAGTTGAATAATCTATTTTGTATAATGCCATAATTGTTGGCTGTTATTTTATATGAAAAAGATGTAGTTATCCATGTGAAATTGTGATTTCTATTAAGTTAATTATGGATGTGTTTGATGAGTGCATGCTGGGTATATTGTAGGGGTGAGAAGAGCTTAGCATATAGCTTTGTTCTTGTCCATGTGGATAGACACACGGGCGTGTGTCTAGGCCATGTGTGACACACGGTCAACCCACGGGCGTGTGACTTGGCCGTGTGTCCCCTGCAAGTTGATCCTTTTAAGTCAGGATAGACCACGGGCTAGTCACACAGGCGTGTGACTAAGCTTTGAGGCCGTGTGGGTAAAGTCAGTGTTCACTATGGTTGGGAGGCAAGGGCCTGTACCTTAGCCGTGTGGCATTAGCTGAATGCTTGGGTTTTCAGACACGGGTTGAAGGCATGGGCGTGTGTGTCTACACACGGGCGTGTCTCATTCTACACGGGCGTGTCTCATTCTACACGGGCGTGTCTCATTCTACACGGGCGTGTGAGCCCTGTATAAAAGAGAAAATTTTTAAGATTCGAAAAAGTTCCGATATAGTCTCGAGAGCTCTTAAGGGTATGAGTGAGGCCTCGTAAGTCAAGAATGAGGTTGTTGAGGTGACTTAAGAGAGTAGTCACGATGATCCTAAGTGGTGATCACGAGATTTTATTACGGTGATGCCTCGGGCCCGGTTCCAGCGTAGAACCCGGGTAAGGGGTGTTACATTTAGTGGTATCAGAGCTTGGTTTAGTCGGTTCTCGGACTAACCTAGCGTGAGTAAGAGTCTAGCTATACATGCCATAGGTGGACTATGATAGTGTGATATCTCTCGGCTCTAACGAAATTGTTTTCTTAAGACAGGGATGGTTCCCAACTGAGCTAAATTCAATAATGTTGTAAGTGATAATGAGGTAATTGAAATGCTCTCATGCACTGATGAGATTCAAAGAGGTATGAATAGATGTATATGACATGTGTGTGAAAATGCATGAAATGAGAGTTATAAAGTGGTAAGCTTATCTGTATTGGCGGGATGTGCACAGGTGTTATATACTCAACCTATTGGGTTAGGTGCATATAGTGAGTAAATTTATCCAGAGAATGGGGTATATGTGTATGTATGATTGTTTGAATGATGAATGATCAATATGTCCACATAGTTGAATCTCATGTGCGACTATTAATGTAGATGATGTATAATGTTTTATTTCGTGGCTCTGTATGAAATTACGAGTATTATGGTGTGAGAGTTAAACTGGGAAGTTTGACTAAGTAGAATGCAGGGATGAGTACGGTCGTTCAATGATAAAATGATGAACAAGACCATGGTTAGACCATGGCGATACATGAGATCCCATATAAGACCGTGTCTGAGACATGGCATTGGTGATGGTATGTGATCCCGTATAAGACCATATCTGGGATATGGCATCGGCATCGACATGAGTTCCATGTAAGACCATATTAGGGATATGGCATTGGTATTGATATGAGATTTCGTGTAAGACCATAGCGAGGCTATGGCATCGTGATGACATGTAAAGAAATATTTGGGCTATAATGTTGTGATATCTGAGTAAGACCATAGTTGGACTATGGCAATCAGTAAACGACGTACTCAAAACTCGTAAGACATTCTTTAATTGATTAGTAATAGTAAGAGAAATTAGAGTGAAATGTTGAGTACGCGAGTAGATGTTAATGTGAAACATGAGTATGTGAAAGTCTCGATTTAAGTTGAATTACTTAGGATACTCAGTCGCTCACATGAGATAAGAAAGTCCGTATAAGACCAAGTTAAGGCATAGCATCGGCAAACAGGCAAAGATACCAAGTAAATCCATGTCAAGACATGGCGTTGAGGGCGAAATAAGAAATCCCATATAAGACTATATCTATGATATAGCAATGGCATCGAGATATATGTGAGATGAGATTCAGTATCCTTGGTCATTCATAGTACTTCATCAGGTAAAAGAGTGAAGGTTGAATGAGAAAGCAAAGAAGTCAAGTGAGTAAAGCTGTTATCAAGTTATGCTAATTAGAGCTGACTAAGAGTATTATGCATGTTATGAATGATGAAGTCGAGATTATGTTTACCATATCAAAGTATGCTGATATGTGTGATTAATGCAATATTTATGATAGCATAATTGAGAATGCTTTGTATCACGTTGATACATAATACTCTACTAGATAGAGTAATTGTTGAACATGAGGTTGAAGTCCTAGAGGACTAAAATGAAAAGGTTATCAGTGAGATATGAAATAGATAAGGTCCCGTATAAGACCATGCCTGAGACATGGCCTCGGCACAGAGTTGAGGTTTCGTATAAGACCATATTTGTAATATGGCATCGGTAATGAATATGAGAATCGTGTAAGACCATGTTCAGAATATGGTATCGATACTTGATGTGGAAGTCCATATAAGACCACCTCGGGGATGTGGCATTGGTTTCGTACCTACATGAATGACGATGAATATGCGTCTTTGACTATCCCTAGTGATCAATGGGACAGATAGATGAGTGTAGAGGTAGAGATGAGAATTGTACTAAAGTCATGTGAATGAGTGAATACAGGCACTCGTGAACGAGTCGCAAGGAAATGAGTATAGAGTGTGGCACGGTATGTGCTTAATAAAGGCAATTGTAAGAATGTATGTCTGAATGCTTTAACGATTGTGTTGATTATACAATGTTAAGAGCAAAGAAAAAGTTAGCCTAGGCTATTTGACTCAAGTGAGTAGGAAGCCTAAGGTTTATGATTATCGAGATCTTCTTAAATTGATGTTCATTAATGAAAGGAATTGTTAAGGAGTTTTGAGGACGGAAATGGTTAAAGAAACAATGTTTGAATTGTGAGAGTGTTCAATTATGATAACCATAGTTGTATGGGTCTTAATGATCTCTCTCTAAGTATTACGTGTTAATATCTTTTGCCTTTCAGGGGCGATGTAGTTGTTTATCTCACGAATCGAGATCGTGCGAGAATGTTAGGTGATTGTGTGTCAGTTAAGCGGTTGTCGATTTAGTAATTGGAATTGACATTCCTTTATCTCCTCGTAACCTTATTCGGGTACTTTGAGGAGGAAGTTGGTGATGATTCAGGTATAAGGAGTGAAATCATGAGTTTCACGTTGTGTGATGAGTTTTCGGGCAAGCCAAATAGAGTTAATGAATCCGATAGAGATGTCCCTGCTATCGTGAGATATAACGATAGTAAAGGTTTTAGATTAGCATAGCAAGAGAAACTTAGATGAGAGTGTGCTTGAAAGATGTTTTCAGTGTGGAGAAAAGAATAGATTAATGTATTGAGATATGATTCGAGTTCTATGTATATTCACGCATGAACCAATAAAGAGAATAAATTTCTGTGTGTTCGTGAGTAGAGAGCATGATACAAAGATATGCTCATGGAAATGTTCAAACCGTGATGGTGGAGTTGAAAGCTATAAAAGGAACTACTAATTGAAAGTTTTGAGTGCGAGTTCGGTTTGAATCGAGAAAAGAGTTGCCGATTGGTGATCGAGAGACAATCACCTGCGTATACTGTGTAGGAGTTAGATGTTATGAAAAGATCCATGTTAAGCAATGCGAGTTAGTTACCCGGTTGACCTTAGTTGGTAATATCTTAATTTCAACAAGGTTAATGACTAGAGCGAGTCTTCCTTTCAGAGTAAAGGAGTTCAAAAATGAGGTAGTAAATGGTATTTTAAATAAGCTCAGAATGAGTTTATTTAAGGTAGTGAAAATTCAGGTTGGATAAGATTTCCGTTATTGATATTTCTTAATTGAGATAGAAATTGGAATGATGATGAATCCAGAACTTATACAGAAGTTTTGGTATGAGATTTAGTGGTAGCATATCTACTAATGCAAGGATAAGGAAGTACAGTTAGCTGCATAAATGTTTTGACAATAGAGTACATTTTGCGATATGATTGAGTTTATGATCAGAAGCAGTCGACTACTAAAAGCTAAATTTTCAGAGAGTACTAGTCAGAACTATTACAGTCGGTGGATATCCTAGTGAGAAAGTGTGGTAAAATACTATAGATTTCAAGTTTGGTTTGACAAAATTCCCAAGGAGGGGGAATGACATTCGAATTGTAGTGAATCAGTCAGTAAAGATCCGAACGATCGTTTGGACATGTACAGAGTTCCAAGTTGGTAGATTATTGGATATAGTATATGCCCTAGAGGAAGAATAACATGGGTCTTAAATTACGTTTCGACCTTATGTATCACGGCTTAAGAGTTATGGGCAAGAGAAACTTGAGGATAAGTGGATTCGCGATTTTAAAGAGTGGATGGAAACGTTTTAAGAATGTTGGTAGTAACTCCTCTGGTAAGATTTTGGGGACGAAAATCACGAGGGGGAGAATTATAATGGCCCGATTTAGGGGCTAGTCGGAACAGTGATCTCAGAATCACTAAACTGAGGATAGAGAAAAATTATTTTCATGTTATTTTATGTGTTATAACATGTTTATAAGGGTGCATGAAAATTTTGGTGCCTTAATTTTAGCAATTTCTAGCTAAATTGTGAAAAAGGACTAAATTGCATAAAGTACGAAAGTTCTATTTTATTTGCTAGAGGTGCCAAATAGCTATGAATTATAAATTGGAGGTCCCAAATGTGCAATTTGGCCTTGTTAAGTGAGTTGGTCGGTCAAGGAAGTTAAGGGGACAAGGGCATTAAATGTTGGTCATGTTAGGTGATTAAAAAGAATAAAATAAGATGAAATAAGAAAAGCTATCATCTTTTTTATTTCTTCTCCTCTTCCACCGAAAATGAGCATCAAGAATGGGGTTTTTGAAGCTCAAAATTTCAGCAAGCATTTCTCCTCACAAGTAAGTGATTTTGATGATCTTTCTTGATAATTTTTGTACTTTTGGAGTCCCCAAAGCTTAAGCTTCCTAAAGAGAGGACTATTTTGCAACATGGTTGAAAGTATAGGGACTTTCCATGAGAGAGTTTATGCTGGTGGCTGAGTTTTTATGGAAGAAAATGAATGTTAGGATGTTGATAAACAACTTTTGTGAAAGGTGTTGTCATGAAAACACCTAATTGGGACTAAAATGCAAAAGTTGTAATTTGTTCATTAAGGCATGAAATAGTTGAAATTGTGGATAGTTATAAGAGGATTAAATGTTCATCTAGGCTTGTTTAACAAGAAAATGTGATGAAAATTTATTTACGAGCCTAGGGGCAAAATCATAATTTTGCCAAAGTGTAGGGGCAAAATGGTAATTTTGCCTAAAGTGTAGATTATGGTGTATTATGATTTATAAGTGATTAAATCAGTGAATTTCATTATTCTAGATCAAAGAAAATGAGTTTCGGACCTAGAATGGGTGAAAAGAGAAATGTGGGTAAAAAGTCTCTTTCGGCCCTTTTGACATCGAGGTAAGTTCATGTGCAAATGTTGTAATTACATGTGAGTTATTTTAATATTCCAAAGTTGTATGGAATGTATAATTACGCAATGAATGTATAAAATATTTGTCGATGAGTTGTTAAGAGAATTGAATCTAAGAATAGTAAGAAACGTAAATAGTGTGAAATGATGTTAGTTAAGGTTCCGTGTGAGACCATATTGGAATATGGCTTCGGTGAGAGATATTAAATAAGACCATGTCAAGGACATGGAAACGATGTGATATTTCGTATAAGACCTTGTCGGGGTCATAGCACCGACATGTTAATGTATGTAAGACCCTATTGGGGTATGATGTCAATGAGAACTATGTGTATGAGACTCAAGAGAGTTATTTAACAATTTGAATGATTCAACGGGGATGTTGAATGTAAGTGGTTGTACCACGAGAAGCATAAGTATGTGTTAGAATTGAATTGATATGAATTCAATATATGATGAACCCTAGTGGGATATGTTTAATTAATGCACCTTAGTTGCATGAGATAGATTTATTGATGCATTGTGTGAATGAGAACAAGTATCGTAGAAAGTTAAGTAAGAATAGAAATGTGTGAGGATGTTCTCGGTTTAACATTTGAATTAGAGAAATGTATGTGGATAAATATTTGTGAATGTATAATATCGGTGGGCTATGTGCGTTACCACCTAATATACTATTAATTGATGGGCTGTGTGCGATACCATCAACTATATCACTATCGGTGGGCTGTGTGCATTACCACCTAATTAATTAGTAATCGATGGGCTGTGTGCGATACCATCGCTTATAAATGATTGGTGAGCTAAGTGCGAAATCACCATAAGTATTAATGAATGGTGGGCTGAGTGCGATACCACCCTATAAGAGATTCAATGGTGGGCTAAGTGTGTAACCACCGAGAGATTTGTAATATGAGTGTCTTATTGAAAATGCTTGATGTGTTGCTTTATATATGATCTTGTGGTGATCAGTGCAAAATTGTGTACTAATTAGACGAGCAATTGGCTTGTGGCATGGTAAGAATGTGGTAAGAGATAGAACGAGTAAACTTCAAGAGGGGTTGAGTAAGTAGCCATAAGTTAAGGGGAAAAACTCGGTATAATACTTGTGGTTATATTTATTCAATGAATATCAGTATTTTTTAGTTTATGCAGATGAACTTACTAAGCTTTATTGCTTACTCCTTTCCTTTTCCCATCTCTTATAGGATATTTTATCTAGCTCGGGTTGGAGGCCGTCAGAGATGTTTTCACACTATCGGATAGACGCTTGGTATGATGTTTCAAGTTCTTATGAGTCATGGCATGTATAGGGGCTAGACAAGTTAGGGAATTTTGTTGTAAATGGCTAGGATGTGTTAGCCTATAGTTGAATAATCTATTTTGTATAATGCCATAGTTGTTGGCTGTTATTTTATATGAAAAAGATGTAGTTATCCATGTGAAATTGTGATTTCTTTTAAGTTGATTATGGATGTGTTTGATGAGTGCATGTTGGGTATATTGTAGGGGTGAGAAGAGCTTAGCATATAGCTTTGTTCTTGTCCATGTGGATAGACACACAGGCGTGTGTCTAGACTATGTGTGACACACGGTCAACCCACGGGCGTGTGACTTGGCCGTGTGTCCCCTGCAAGTTTATCCTTTTAAGTCAGGATAGACCACGGGCTAGTCACACGGGCGTGTGACTAAGCTTTGAGGCCGTGTGGGTAAAGTTAGTGTTCACCACGGTTGGGAGGCACGGGCGTGTGCCTTAGCCGTATGGCATTAGCAGAATGCTTGGGCTTTCAGACACGGGTTGTAGGCATGGGCGTGTGTGTCTACACACGGGCGTGTCTCATTCTACACGGGCGTGTGAGCCCTGTATAAAAGAGAAAATTTTTAAGATTCGAAAAAGTTTCGATATAGCCTCGAGAGCTCTTAAGGGTATGAGCGAGGCCTTGTAAGTCGAGAATGAGGTTGTTGAGGTGACTTAAGAGAGTAGTCACGATTATCCTAAGTGGTGATCATGAGATTTTATTACGGTGATGCCTCGGGCCCGGTTCCGGCGTAGAACCCGGGTAAGGGGTGTTACAGTCCCAGACCTGGTCTTACATGTAATCAGATATCGATGCCACTGTCCCAGACAGGGTCTTACACGAATCAATACAATGTCAATGTCCCAGACGTGGTCTTACACGAAATCTCGAATCAATGCCAACGTCCCAGACGTGGTCTTACATGATATCACATAACGGACACCTATGTCATGACATACGTACTTCCTATCTATTCCTAGGTTCAAACGGGACTTCTCGAACATTATCAACTTGTCAAATTATTCGTAACTATTATTTCATATTCATTCCATCACAATGGATTTTCATGGAAATTCATATTCCATAAATACACAAATAGTTTAGTACAAATACATTTATTTGTATATTGACTTACCTCAGATTCGGATGGTTGATCAGATTCGGTTATTCGACTACTTTCACTTTCCCGCGATCTAAGTTTGTTTTCCTCGGTTCTTGATCTATACATATTCGAATTTAATCCATTTATTCACTAGATCATTCAATTCAATTGAAGAATACACATTTAAGGCAATTTGCAATTTAGCCTTCACATTTGCACATTTTATCAATTTAGTCCATTTTTCTCAAAACATCAAATATACAAAATTTGTTCACACACATGCATAGCCGAAACTCCCTAAGGACCATACAAGTCCATATTTTTCATCAAATTCACAATTTAGCCTTCCAATATAATATTTTCACAATTTAGCCCTAATTAGCTAAATTCACCAAAAATTCAAAAACAAAACATGTTCATTAAACACATATCTTTCATTTAACACCAAAACTCATCACAAAACTCACCATTTCATCAATGGAACATCTCATAAACATTATTAATTCTTCAAATTACAACATGGGCTTGATAGTAGACTAAGCAACAATCTCAAAAACATAAAAATCATCAAAAACCAAAGTCAAAACATACCTTAATCAAGCTCAAAATCAACCGAAACCTAAGTGTTCTTCTTTCTTTCTCTTTTCTTGATTTTTCGGCAATAAGATGGATGAAATGGCTTATTATTTAGCCTTTTTTTTGATTAATAATCATATTATTAATCTATTTACTATATTAACCTTTTACTAAACATATATACATATAAACATTAAGGGCATTAATGTCCTTTATCCATCCATTATCTAAATATTGGCATAATTGCCTCATAAGGCCTCCTTAATTAAAAGCCATCTCAAATAGGTGTCTTTTCATAAAGCATGTAGATTTTGCATTCAATGCAATTTAATCCTTTTATCAAATTAAACACATAGATGGACAAATTATCATGCGGAAATTTAACACGTACTTAATCACATATCAACGGCACAGAAAATAATATTAAAATATTTTACTAACTCGAATTTGTGGTCTCGAAACCACTGTTTCACTAGGGTCTAAACCGGGCTGTTACATTCCAATTCCTTCTATATGCAAATCTTAGCATATATATAACATGTGCAAGTTTAAAATCATCAACTAAATAACATCAACCATGGCTAAAACCATACATCAATTAGCACATACACTAAGCTTCTCATGCAACTTAACATTTACCACAAATTCAATCATGATATCCCATCGAGAAAATGACCATTTTCATAACACATTATCCCTGTATACATGTAATAACCTTATAACAAAAATGAACATATTTCTACTGATTCGGTGATAGTGTGAGCTTCGCACCGATCTGACTCAGGAGTTATACAAGGTGATAATCTACAAATAGAGAAAACAACTAAAGTATGCATTTAAATGCTTAGTAAGTTCAAACGGAAATTACTATATTTACCTTTTTCCTACTTACGCATTTTACCTACTTTAATTTGGCACAAGTTTGGCTAAACCATAGCACTTTAAGACATCAACAAGGTGAGCACGTATACATATATATATATGCACGACCAGTAAACACTATAAACAACTCAAACATACTAAATCATGTCACTTGCACATAATCTATCTTAATACTAAATTCAATCATCAAGATATACCAATTACATGTAATTCTTTTCGATGACATATCAAATTGGTTACCAAATCCCTTTCGTCACATTTTTTTTAAGTTTCCAATTTTAATTAATATATATCACCCGATAGAACCCTAGTAAAACAAACTCGAACACACAAGTGAATTAAGTTACTCGTCCGAGCTGAAATTACATCAGATTACCCGTCTAGGCTAATCCTATATCATATATTACCCGAGAATCCACAACAAATGTTGAATCTCGTTATATTACCCAAGGATCTGCATCAAATGCTAGGTCTCATTATATTACCCAAGGATCTGCAATAAATGCTAAATCTCGTTATAATTTTGATAATTAGATGAACATTTGTGATTAATGCCCCCCCACGAAAGCATTATCACATGAAGAATTTTATGAAAGCATTATAACCTATGAAGAATTTTATGAAAAACTACTTGATCATGAAAATTTTCTCAAAAATGAAGAGTGTAAATAAAATCCTCCAGTTATAGTTTCTATTGCTTAATGACTCAATTTAGGTCATTTAGGCCCAACAAAAACAATAAAAATAGCCACTTAAAACTAAATAACTTCAATAGTTAATCTCTGTAACACCCCAAACCCAGCCTAGACGTTACGGCCGAATCTGGCGATGTCACATGAAATGGAATTTTGAAAACAATTTATTATGATAAAACCGCGTTCATCTTATTACTCTTATTGATTCCAGAAAACGCTTACTCATCTAGTCGATTGCTTAAAACGTAACTCGTTGTGGAAGCTTTAGAAATCGTTTATTTTATGAAAAATAGAGTTAATTAAGTAAGTCCGTCCATTTTAGAGGAACCCCTTTTTTTTCGAGAAAACCGTCTAAGGGATCGAGGGTTTAGAAAATACTTTAGTTTTTGAAAACTGAGTCTTCCTATGTTTAGCAGTTATGAATGCATTAAAACCATAATAATCCATATTTAAGCAAAAGTCCCAAAAAGTCCGCGGAATACATCAAAATAAACCTATAAACGTAAAACAGAATAAAAACCATAAAAGTCCAGAATCGTGGTTACCGCTGAGTCCTCCACCGCACCGACCCGTCTAATGCTGTGGATTACCTGAACAGATTAAATAGAAAAAGGATGAGTTTTCGCAACTCAGTGTGAAATCCCCACAGAAAACAAGCACATAGCATCATATCAGAAAACATTCATATATTTACAGTTTGGGTTTGAGCCCATTACAGAATCGGTGTGGACCTTATCCCACTCAGATATAGAAAATACAAAACAGAACAGAACATCAAAATCCTACCCACCAGCCTCTACACACCATCTCCGTCCAACCCTACACACCATGTGGGGATAAAATCAACCCACCCATCCCTACACACCATCTTTGTACAGAAATGCGGCACATAATCCAGATATTTGCGGTGAGATGCCAAATATGAGCTTAATAGCCTTTGGATACTTCCTCCAATATCATCAACCCACCCTAATGTAATGCAGCATACAATCGATGACATGCTATAATGCAATTAACAGATCACACATTCAAATCGATATACATGCTAAGTGAACATGCTTAATACATACATCACATAATCAGATCATGTAATTAGGGGTCTAAGTAATGCTTATCGACCCTACAGTAGGTCCACAGTCGACTTGGGCGACCCGTGCAACCTTACAGATCATTTCGGGAAAATGGGCTCACATGCCCATGTGGCTCGCTCGTGTGGGCCTACACGCCGTGTGGCCCCGCGCCCGGTGGCCTTGGCCGTGTGGATCACGGCACGGGCCGAGTCACTGCGCTGTGTGGTTCACCGTGTGGGCCCTGCGCGTAGGGCACACATGACTCAATAAAGTCGAGAGCAGTGTGTCACACGGCCTTGCCCGACCATCGAGCGGCCGTGTCACTTGCGCACGGCCTGGCTCATCGATCACACGGCCGTGTGTTGGCTCACAGCCTTGCACACGGCCTACCACACGGCCTACCACACGGCCGTGTGGCGTCGACAGAAAGGTTTTCGGCTTTTGCCGAAAATGCATTTTCTTGTGATTCGGGTACACACATGTTACGATTTGATGCTGAACCAAACCCCGAACACTCCAAAACCTATATTCGACCAAAATACCATTCAATTAATCACTTAATTCGTGATTCTAAAAGCTACCATCAGAAGGAACGCTCCCTTTAATCTAACGAAGTCCTTACCTCGAGCAAGTAGCGGTAATTTTGCAACACTCAAGCCCTGATTGGCTAACCACCGCCTCTTATCTTCCACCTAAATACCAAAAATCAACCCCCTATTAACAGAGTATTCGTTACCAATGCGAAACACACTTAAACAACTTACCAACAAAACTCAAAAGCGCAAAAAATATGATCCTCAGACACTTGCTTGCAGAAAGAATGAATAAAAATAAAAATAAAAATAAAAGAAGCGGTAATGATAGTGAAGTAGAGAGGAGAATTTTGGCAGGAGAATGGAAGGGAAATACGTGCAGATTTTTAGGAAAAAGAAAAGACTGACAGAATATACGATAACCACCCTTAATCTCTTATTTTTCTCCTACAAACCGTCCACTACACTCCTACTATCCTTCAAAACCTCAACATTTCACTACACTTCAAACTCTTCCCCATAATCATACAAAAATAAAGCCAAAGCAGGGAATCAAACACAGGACCTCCACACCACACATAGACTCCCTTACCACTCGAACCAGTAGGTTCATTCTGAAATATTTTAACCAACTTTAAACTAAAAGCCTACTGACCCCAGTGAGAGCTTAAAGAAAATGCCAAAATTTACCCAAGTAAGGCTTGAACTTGGGACCTCTCACACACACCCAGAACATATAACCATTGAAGCAGATAGACATTGTGTGTCAAATTTACAAAAGCCGAAATTAAGAAAATTGGTGCGTTACAATTGTACCCTCCTTAAAAGAAAATATCGTCCTCAAAATTTTACCTGATTAGAAAAGATGAGGATTCTGCTGGCGCATTGAATCCTCCGGCTCCCAAGTGGCCTCCTCAGTGCTATGGTTCCACCACAGCACTTTCACTAAGGGGATAAACTTCCTTCGAAGAATTTTAATGTCGCGATCCAGGATCTAGACCGGATCCTCCTAAAACATCAGATCTGGTCTAACCTCAATGTCCTCAATAGGAACAACATGCGTGGGATCAGAGCGGTAGCGTCTCAACATTGAGACGTGGAACACATCATGAATGCAATCCTACTCTAGAGGAAGTTCCAACTGATATGCGACTGGCCCCACTCGTTTCAGAATACGATACGGCCCAATAAATCGAGGGCTCCGCTTACCCTTGCGACCGAACCTCAAGACCTTCTTCCATGGTGAGACATTGAGAAAAACTAAGTCCCCTACAAAATACTCAATATCCTTTCTCTTCAGATCAGCATAGGGCTTTTGCCTATCAGATGCCGCTTTTAGTCGATCTCGAATCAAGCGAACCTTATCTTCAGTTTTCGAAACCAATTCTGGACCCAGAACACGTCACTCACCCAACTCAGTCCAACACAAGGGAGTGCGACACTTACGGCCATTCAGGGCCTCATAAGGTGCCATCTGAATGCTAGACTGATAGCTATTATTGTAGGTGAATTCTGCCAACGGCAAATACTTCTCCCAACTGCCTCGAAAATCTATAACACAGCTCCTCAACATATCCTCCAGTACTTGAATCACTCTCTCCAACTGACCATCTGTCTGAGGATGGAAAGCAGTACTTAAATCCAAACTTGAACCCAGAGCCTCATGTAATTTCCTCCAGAAATGAGACGTGAAGCGAGGATCCCTATCGGAGACGATCGAGACAGGAACCCCATGCAGTCTCACTATTTTAGATATATATAGCTTAGCTAATTTCTGGAGAGAAAAGTCCGTCCTGACCAAAATGAAGTGAGCAGACTTGGTCAACATATCCACGATAACCTAGACATAATCCTTCTTAGCGGGTGTTAAAGGCAACCCACTAACGAAGTCCATCGTTACTCGCTCTCATTTCCACATCGGTATCTTTACCGGATGTAGTAACCCCGAAGGAAACTAATGCTCAGCCTTAACCTGCTAGCAAGTCAAACAGCGAGCAACAAAGTTAGTAACCTCACGCTTCAACCCTGGCCACCAGTATAATTACCGGAGATCTTGGTACATCTTGTTCCCATCGGGATGCATAGCATAGAGACTACTATGTGCCTCCCTCAGAATCGACTGTCGTAATTCCTCATCATTCGGTACACAAATCTGACCGCGAAAACAAAGTAACCCATCACTGTTAATCCCAAAATCAGTAGCATCACCAGTCTCAACCTGACGGAAACGCAACTCAAGAGACTTATCCCCCATCTGCTTACCTCTAATCTTATCAATCCATGTAGGCTTAACCTGTAGTTTCGCTAACAAACTCCCATCATCGAATAAACTGAGTCGAGCGAACATCGCTCTCAGATCGGTCATAGCCCTACGACTCAAAGCATCCGCCACCATATTGGCCTTACCAGGATGGTACTCGATGGTGCAATCATAATCCTTAAGCAGTTCAACCCATCTATGCTGCCTAAGGTTTAACTCTTTCTAAGTGAGAAGATATTTGAGGCTTTTATGATTGGTGTAGATAGTACACTTCTCACCGTACAAGTAGTGCCTCCAAATCTTTAAAGTGAAGACTATAGCAGCCAATTCCAAATCATGCTTCAGATAGTTAGCTTCATGCGTCTCGAGCTGATGAGATGCATAAGCTACCACTTTACCATCCTGCATCAGAATGAAACCCAGACCCACATGCGACGCATCACTGTATACCACGAAGTCTTTGCGGGCTCTCGTTTGTATCGAATAGGAGCTGAGTCGAGCGATTTGAGCTTCTCGAAGCTCTCTTGTTACTTATCAGTCCAGATAAAGGGGATTCCCTTATGCAGAAGCTTGGTTAACGGTGTTGCGATCAAGGAGAACCTTTCTATGAAGCGTCGATAATAACCCGCCATCCCCAGAAAGCTGCGGATTTCGGACACATTCTTCGGCTGTCTCGAATCCAACACAGCCTCAATCTTACGAGGATCAACATGAATTCCCTCCGCAGAAACCACATGTCCCAAAAAGGTTACTTCCCAGAGCAAGAAGTCACACTTACTGAACTTCGCATACAACTATTTCTCACGAAGAGTCTATAGTACCACTCTGAGATGCTCATCGTGCTCGTCCTCAGTCTTAGAATACACTAGGATATCATCGATGAATACCACTACAAACCTGGGTCTAGATAAAAATTTTGGAACACACGGTTCATCAAATCCATAAATGTCGCTGGTGCATTGGTCAACCCAAAAGGCATAACCAGGAACTCGTAATGTCCATAACGAGTCCTAAATGTCGTCTTATACACATTGGCCTCCTTAACCCTCACTTGATGATATCCTGAATGTAGGTCAACCTTGGAGAACACAGAAGCCCCTCTGAACTAGTCGAATAGATCATCTATCCTCGGAAGTGGGTACTTATTCTTGATTGTTAGCTTGTTCAGCTACCGGTAGTCGATACACATCATAATTGTCCCATCTTTCTTCTTCACAAACAGCACCAGTGCTCCCCATGGAGACACACTGGGACGAGTGAATCCACGATCTAACAGTTCTTGAATTTGAGCCTTAAGCTCTGTAAGCTCCTTCGGTGACATTCGGTAGGGCGCAATAGACACCGGAGTTGTACCCGAAATGAGCTCAATTCCAAATTCTACTTCTCGGCTCAGAGGTAGACCCGGTAGTTCTTCAGGAAAAACATCTGGAAAGTCCCTTACGGTTCTGATGTCCTTAACCGAAGAGTCTCCAGAATTAGAAACATTGATGTAGGCCTAAAATGCCCCACATCCCTTCCGTACCAACTTTTCTGCCACCAACGCAGAAATCACATTAGTTAGATAGTCTCGACGTTCCCCAATCACAACTACCTCTCTGTCCTCCTCGGTCTTCAAAACAACTCTTTTTGTGGCACAGTCCAGACTCACTCGATGTTTAACCAGCTAGTCCATCCCCAGAATCAAGTTGAACTCCCCAAATGGAAGCTCTATCAAATCAGCCAAGAATACCGTCCCTTAAACCTCTAGCGGAACATTTCTATATAGTTTATTCACTCGGACGGACTGCCCCAACAGACTTACAACAGTTACCTCACTAGAAGTACTCTCAACCAAAATCCCCAAGGTTTCAGACACAGTACTAGCTACGTAAGAGTGTGTAGAGCCTATGTCTATCAATGCCAAATAAGGTACATCATAAATTAAAAACGTACCCGTGATGACATCCAGAGCATCTCGGTCCTCACGGCGACGAGCAGCGTAAACTAGTGCGGGCTGCCTCGCCTCATTCGGTCCAACACCTCTGTCCGGTGCTCTTTCTCCTTGGCCCATGCCGTTACCACCTCTGGCTTGGCCTCGGCCCCTAGGTGGCTACGGAACTACTCTCGGTGGCTGCATAGCACCAGTAACCGGAGCTTGCATCTGATCAGTTCTCAACGGACAATCCCGAACACGGTGCTCAGTCGATCCACATATCAAGCAAGCCCCAGTCATCCTCCAACATTCGCCCGGATGACGTCTACCACAATGTCCACAAAGCACCACCCCAGTAGGTGAAACAGGAGGCCCAACTCTCACTGGCCCATCAGATCTGGCCTTTATCTTAGGCCTCATCACAGGACTCGAGGGCTTTGATTCCCTCTTATTCTTTCCTCTCTCTCAGTTTTGGCGCTCAACATGCTTAACCTCATCGGCGATATTCGCCTTCTCAACCAGTGTAGTAAACTCACGCTCATTCTGTGGAGCTATCAGAACTCACAAACTGTCCCTGAGTCCATCCTCGAAGCGGACACATCTCTCATATTCGGTCGCCACCATGCCACGTGCATATCGGCTCAGTCTTAGAAATTCGGCCTCATAGTCGGCAACTGTACGGTCTCCCTGGGTGAGATTAAGGAACTCACGTCTCCTAGCGTCAATGTAGCTGGCTCTTACATACTTACTCTGGAAATCTGTCTTAAAGTAATCCCAAGTCAATCGGTCGGGCTGAGTGTAACACCCCAAACCCGGTCAATACACCACGACCGAATCTGGTATGTTACGGGGAAAACGTACTTGAGAGGTTTAGGTTTTTTTTTTTCGTTTAAAAGCAGGATGTAAACACTTCACTATCTAGTGTATTTGAAGAAAATTTCTTAACCAAAAGATGTAGTTAAAACGAGTTTATTCCATTTCATTATTCAAATAGTTTCTTAGTGTTACTTAAGACATTTTAACCTGGTAGAAAATCGAGTTTCGATTTGGAAATCGTTTGAGTTTCTAATGCGAGTCATGGTGAGATACCCGATGGTATAGTTTAAAACACTTTGCGTTATAGTTTTTAAATCATTGTCTTTCCAAATTTTAGTAAAATTCCAACCCACTTATTTTGTTAAGGCATATTAAAGTCTATCTAAAGCATAAACATCATAAAACATAAATTAAAGGCCTTTTACAATCCGAAACAAAACCCAAATAATAAAAAGCAAGCAAAAGTACCCAAATTATAAAGTCTGAGTAAAACTTTATTAAGCATGGCATGAGCACCGAGTCCATCCCGGCTCCACGTCGCGTCTAAGTGTCACTGAAATGTCAAAGGAGAGGGTGAGTCGAATGACTCGGTGCATAAATCCAGCTCAGATAAAACAACATGCTAACACACATCATACATAGCTACATGATTAATGCAACCCGATCCTAACCATCCATATCGCCTTTTCTACCAGTGTGGTACCAAACCCCTGGTGGTGCCAAACCACTGGTGACCCAAAGTCACGATATCCATATGTGTGGTGCCAAACCACTTTGGTGACCCAAAGTCACGAATAATCCAATGATGGGGCCAACCCATCGTGTGATACCAAATCACTAGCAGGCGATCCCATATCTCAAAGTGGGGCCAACCCACGGTGGTGTGAACCACGGGGGCGAGTCGCAATGAGGTGCCAAACCTCTGGTGTCCCAAAGACACAAATGTGATACCAAATCTTGGGTGACGCGATCACAAATCCGTTGATGGGGCCAACCCATCGTGTGATACCAAATCACTAGCGAGGCGATCCCATATCTCAAAGTGGGGCCAACCCACGGTGGTGTTAACCACGGGGACGAGTCGCAATGAGGTGCCAAACCTCGGTGTCCCAAAGACACAAATGTGATACCAAATCACTGGTGGCCAGAAGTCACAAAATCAAGCGTGGTGCCAAACCTCGGTGTCCCAAAGACACAGTGTCCCAAAGACACGGATATCATCATTCTCCCTCCACTCATATCACCCATCAACATACCATACTCATGTGATCATGCATATCATACAAGCCATGCATATCATGCTAATATGTTTAACATCATATCCCATATCACATACATCCATAATCATGATACTATATAGATCATCATGAAGCTCATAATAATCTTGACTTACGAGTCAAGATCATACCCAATAGGGTATCATATCAATCAATCATCACTGTTTCACTAAATACAACACAGGTTATCAATCATATTACTAAACAGAAGTGTGTTAGTTTACACACCTGTTAAAGCACAATCTCCAATACCAAAAGAAACGGTCTAGGCTCCTTGATTACTTGCTCCTACAATCGGTCAAATAGGAGTTAGGCATCTATACCATTCGGCCAACATCAATTAACCAAAGAGGTTACTTTCAAACCCAAAGGGGTTAATATCAATCCCTTACCTTGAAGATGATTTGGTTTCCTACCAAACCTGAACCAAGCAGTGGTTCCTCTGACAATCGGCCCTCCCCTAAACATAACCAATTAGTCTCACAAACCGAAACTAAAATATAAACCAACATCCAACCTCTTACCACCACCTACCAATTGCCTACCCAAAGATAATTGCTTCACTTGATCGCCACCAAAATCCGGAGACCCTATAACGAAATAATTACCAAATAAGAGATTAATATCCTTCCAAACAAATGCCAAAAATCCACTCTTACCCTTGTAGATGTCGACAGAGAACAGAGGATAGTCCATAGGGCATTCGGCCTTACCTTTTACCTTCTCCAACGATTGGAAACAAAGCCCCAAAAGCAATCTACACCCCTCCTAACAATCGGCCAAGGACAAAACTAAAAGGGAAAAAAAGATTCGGCCAACACCTTAGTCACAAGAAAGAGGATTCGGCTTTAGATGCTTAGCATACCCACATTCGGTTTGGATGGAAAGAAAAAGAAGATAAGGAGTGAAGCAAGGTTTTGGCACAAAGAAATGGGAGATAACAATTGGAGAAATCGGCTAGAGCTTTGGGAGTAGAAGCAAAGAAAATGCCAAAGGGAGAAAGAATAAATTCGGTTAAGAAGCAAATGAGAGACTCGGCACAAATGGTTTAAGAGAAAAGAAATGGAGATATGAGAAGGAAAGGTAACTAGTTTCGGCAACCAAAGAAATAAAAAAGAACAACACACAAATCGGCTAGAAGTATATGCTATTGGGGATTTTCGGTTTCAAGAAAACATCAAAGAGGAATTCGGCTTTTTGGTACCAAAACTAGGCTGATCGAAACCTCCAAAATGCCTCAGGGAATTTCGGCATTTACCGTCCTTAACACATTCAAAAACTGGCCACACCACCCACTTGAAGACTCCCACATTCGGCCACCTCCTAGAAACTCCCCAAGCCACTAGTTCAAACTAGTTTGAACTAGTCAAATCCCACAAATCCTCCTTGCCATCCATTTCGAATGAGTAGACCAAGTCCAAAGCGAGTTTGAGCGCCTACAAACTCTTCCTTCCATGCCGTCAAAATGGAAGCCAAAATGTGAGGTCTTTGCGGCTTGAACACAAGACCTCCACCTCATGCAGTTGACGCCACACCTAGCTCCCAAGTAGCGCATGCCTTGCCACTCCACCATCTCCTCTTTTGCACTCTAAAACACCAAATAAAATATAAAAACCCCAGCTCCTCAGCTCCTCTCACCTAAGGCTTAAAAACTAAAATTTTCCTACCTACTCAGGCATAGTCCTAGCCTACAATTAAGCCCCTAAGACACCAAAACAGCAACACAGCACACCAACACATGCAATATCATGCAACAACAAAATAGCCCCTAACAGGGATATTACGGTTTCTACCCCCTTAAAATAATTTGGCCTCAAAATTACGATCAAAAGAGTTGCGAGTGCTATTTGTTTCATCATATCCTCGGGTTCCCATGTGGCTTCTTCTACGCCATGATTCCGCCAAAGTACCTTAACCAAAGGCACAGACTTCTTACGCAGAACCTTCACATCCCGATCAAGAATCTGCACAGGTTCTTCTTCCAAAGTCAAATCTGGATTTACCTCGATCTCTTTCCTTTGCTACCACATGCGATGGATCCGAACGATATCTCGAAGCATCGAAGCGTGAAATACGTCGTGAATCGACTAAGCTCTGCTTGGCAATTCCGGTTGATACGCTCACTGGTCCCACTCGTCTCAAAACCTTATACGGCCCAATAAACCTCGGACTTAGCTTGCCTTTCTTTCGAACCTCAAAACCTTCTTCCATGGCGAGACCTTGAAACACTTGATCCCCACGAGAAAACTCTATGTCTCTCGCTTAAGATCGGCATAAGACTGCCGCGGTCAGAAGCTTCCTTCAATCGAGCTTGAATCAACTTAACCTTGTCTTCGGTCTCAAAGCAACCAACTCGGGTCCCATCAAGCTGGCGTTCACCTAATTCGAGTCCAACACGTGGGTGAGCGACACTTCCTACCATACAACGCCTCATACGGTGCCATCTTGATGCTCGCTTGATAAGCTGTTGTTGTAGGCAAACTCGACTAATGGCGAAACTCCTCCCAACTACCTCTAAAATCCGAGGACACAACCTCTCGGCATATCCTCTAAGATCGAATAACTCTTTACGATTGCCGTCGATTGCGGGTGAAAAGCCGTCTTTGAAATCAACAGCGTACCCGAGCTGATGCAGCGCTTTCGAACCTTGGCGTAAATCGGGATCCCTATCCGAGATGATCGATCTTGGCACACCGTGCAACCTTACTATCTACGAAACATACGACCGCCAACCTCTAAAGTGAATAGTCAACCCTCACCGGAATGAAATGAGCTGATTTAGTCGATCGATCCACAATTACCCAAATGAATCCTTCTTGCTTGGCGTGGCGGTAACCCAGCGAAATCCATGGTTATCCTTTCCCACTTCTATCGAGGAATCTTCACGGTGAGAAGCAACCACGGCGGCAGCGATGTTCGGCCTTGACCTGCGACAAGTCGGACACTTCCCAACAAACTCTGTCACCTCTTTCTTCAAGCCAGGCCACCAAAAGCGCTCTCTAAGATCTCTATACATCTTGCTACCTCCGGTGCATAGCATAAGAGGCGCTATGTGCGTCTGAAGAATTTTACGCCTCAGTTCAATATCTTTAGGCATACAAGCCTTACCTTGGAAACACAGAACCTCATCACTAGACAATTTGTAACCCTCCAAACCACCATCTGCACTTGTAACCTTCGCGCTTTCGAATCTCATCCTCTAAGCTGTTTTTCTCGACTGCTGCTCAACCCAAGTAGGCTTAACACGCAACTCTGCGAGAATACTCCCATCGTCATACAAACTCAAGTGGGCAAACATCGCTCTTAAGTCCGAAACAACCTTACGGCTCAACACGTGCGCCACCACGTTAGCCTTGCCGGATGATACTCAATCGAGCGATCGTAATCTTTAAGCAACTCAACCCATCTGCTTTGCCTCAAATTCAAATCCTTACGAGTCAAGAGGTACTTGGACTCTTATGATCGGTGTAGACTATCGATCTCTCTCGTACAAGTAGTGCCTCCAAATCTTTAAGGCGAAGACTACACCGCTAGCTCCAAATCGTGCGTCGGATAGTTGACCTCATGTGGCCTCGGTGCAGAAGCGTAAGCCACAACCTTACCTTCTGCATCGGCACACAACCCAAGCCGTATGTGATGCATCGCAATAGGCTGTGAATTCCTTACGACCTCGAGTTGAATTAAAAGCGGAGCTTACGTTAGAATCTTCTTAAGCTTGTCGAAACTCTCCTGCTTTGTTTCTCGGTCCAAACAAAGCGGAACCTCTTTCCTTAACAACTTGGTCATTGGCGCTTTGCTATCAACGAGAAACCCTCAACAAACCTTCGGTAGTATCCGGCCAAACCAGAAAACTTGAATCTCGACCCGCGACCTAGGCGGCTTCCAATCCAAAAGCGCCTCAATCTTACGAGGATCTACTCGATCCCCTCACCGACACTACATGACCCAAGAAAGTCACTTCTCTAAGCGAAACTCGCACTTGCGAACTTAGCATAGAGCTACTTTTCCCTCAAAATCGCAACACAACTCTCAAATGCGCATCATGCTCTTCCTACGTTCTTGAATACACCAAGATGTCGATCATGAAAACCACGACCAGGCCCGATCCGGATCTTTCTTTGAAACACTCTATTCATCATATCCATAAATCTTTGCGGTCGTTAGTCAACCCGAGCGGCATTACAGAAATTTGTAGTGCCCATACCGAGTCCAAAAGCTGTTTTGTCTTGTGAATATCCGCTTCTTTCACCTTTGGCGGTGATACCGGACCTCGGGTCAATCTTAGAAAATACCATTGCACCCTTGGTGATCAAACAAGTCATCTATCGTGGCAGCGGATACTTGTTTTTAATCGTCGACTTATTCAAGCGGCGGTAGTCTATGCACATCCGCATCGTACCATCTTTCTTCTTAACAAAAATGCGAAGCGCACCGCGGCGAAACACTTGGCTGATAAAACCTCGATCCAATAACTCCCGAATCCGAGCCTTAAGCTCCACCAATTCCTTTGGCGCCATCCTATACGGAGCAATAGACAGCGCGATTAAGATAACAGATCTATCGAACTCTACCTCACGATCTGGCGACAAACCGGAAGCTCCTCAGAAACACATCGGCAAATTCCTTAACGATGCGGACCTTCTCTACAATGGACTCTTTAGCCTCCAAGGCATACACATGAACCACATACGCCTCACGGCCCTTCACGACCATCTTCTGCGCCTTGGTGCGGATACCACATTGATAAGTAATCTCTCCTATTACCTATCATAGCCACTTCATCACCCTCGATCGTCCTTAGAACCATGCGCTTAGCGCGCAATCCAACTTTGCACGGTACTTAACCAACCAGTCCATCCCAAGAATCAAATCGAACTCCCCAAATGGCGGTTCCATCGGATCGGCGACAAACACTACCCTTGGAGTTCTAGAAGTGCGTCTCTAAGCGACTTATCTACTACCACGAGTGACCTAAAGGGCTAATTACGGTCATGCGCCTAGAAGATATCTCGAGTCTAAGTCCATGGTCTCTACTATACTCACGGCCATGTAAGAATGCGTCGAACCCACATCAATCAAAGCGATAAAAGGAGAACCAAAGATCAAGAAACGTGCACGGTTATGGCGTCCGGTGCGTCGCCCTCCTCTCGGCGCCTTCTGCGCATACACTAACCGGTATGCGGCGTCGAACTACCCGCACCTCTGCGGTGCTCCACGGCCCGGCGAGAACCATTACCACCTCTACCATTACCGCGGCCCCTCTGCGGTGGCGGTCCACTACTCTGAGCCGGAGTACGGCCACGACTCTCGGCCCGAATCTGGCCAACTTACGCGGGGGCAGTCCCTCACGCGATGATCCAGAGAACCACACTCAAAATAACCTTTTCCACCGGTCCGGCAGCCTCCCCAATGATATCTCCCACAATGGTTACACTGCCGCGGCGGTCACGACTAGCGGCAACAACCCTACCGGACTGATTCGCCCCCACTCTGTCTAGCCCTTTTCTCGAGGATTACCCGACAATCCGAGAAGACCCAAAGCCCCTCTTATTATGCTGTTCTGTCCATACCCCGCCTCACGGACTCCTTAACACCCTCGGCTACCTTAGCCTTCTCAACCGGGACGGCAAACTCACGCTCCCTGCGAGGAGCAATCGGTAAGCCTCAACTCGTCTCTCGAGACCATCCTCGAAGCGAACACACCTCTCGTGTTCGGTGGCTACTAATACCACGGCATACCTACTCGGCTTCAAGAACTCACCCTCGTACTCGAAAATGGACTTACTCCCTTGGACAAGCCTCGAAATGCCTTTCATTTGAGTCAATATAACTAGCCCCAATGTACTTCTTTTGATACGCGCCCACGAAATAATCCCATGTCGGATCCTCTGTCACGCCACCTTTATCCCGAACCGTGAGCCACCACTAATATGACTCATCCGGAGAAGCGATACTATGCCCTTCGACTTCTCTTGGCGGTCAAGTCGGGTCATCCATGATCCGCTCCGTTGCCTCCAGCCAATACTCGGCGATCTTTGGGAGCAACACCGAAACACCTCGAAAGAATTCGGCCCCGTTTGCGGAGTCGCTCAGAGCAATTTCCTAACTCACGCACCACCACCTACACGGCTACCCTTCCAACACTCGCGGCATCGCGCTGTGACGCTGCGTCATCTCGATCGATCTTGGAACTCACCACCTCCGGTGGTGGCGGGCCGGTACCTCATTTTTCGACCACGACCGGATCCTACGGGTTCGTAAGCGGTCATCCTACCACGACCTGCGTCCACGACCACGTCCACCTCTAGCGCTCATGACTAAATTCTCGTGTATCGATTAAAGAGTTTTATGCATCGATATTTATTCCACTTTGTTTTAAAGCAAATCTTATGAATATTTATGGAGGTTTGTTCTCGCGAGTTCACGAGAATCCTATCGATTTGATTTCTCAAGTAATCCACTATTGCATTCACCCAATCACATCAATAAATCACAAGCAACGATGAAGGGTACTTACCAGCGCGGCCAGTCTTAGGAGACTCGGTGCCATGCCTTACAAACCATTTATTTCAAACAAAACACTTAAAGCAGGACTTTTGAAAGCATTTTGGGCCTCGGGCCCACAGTAGAACCTTTGAACTTGGCTCTGGTACCACAATTGTAACACCCCAAACCCGGTCAATACACCACGACCAAGAACGGTATGTTACGGGGAAAACATACTTGAGAGGTTTAGGTTTTTTTTTTCGTTTAAAAGCAGGATGTAAACACTTCACTATCTAGTGTATTTGAAGAAAATTTCTTAACCAAAAGATATAGTTAAAACGAGTTTATTCCATTTCATTATTCAAATAGTTTCTTAGTGTTACTTAAGACATTTTAACCTGGTAGAAAATTGAGTTTCGATTTGGAAATCGTTTGAGTTTCTAATGCGAGTCATGGTGAGATACCCGATGGTATAGTTTAAAACACTTTGCGTTATAGTTTTTAAATCATTGTCTTTCCAAATTTTAGTAAAATTCCAACCCACTTATTTTGTTAAGGCATATTAAAGTCTATCTAAAGCATAAACATCATAAAACATAAATTAAAGGCCTTTTACAATCCGAAACAAAACCCAAATAATAAAAAGCAAGCAAAAGTACCCAAATTATAAAGTCCGAGTAAAACTTTATTAAGCGTGGCATGAGCACCCGAGTCCATCCAGGCTCCACGTCCCGCGTCTAAGTGTCACTGAAATGTCAAAGGAGAGGGTGAGTCGAATGACTCGGTGCATAAATCCCGCTCCGATAAAACAACATGCTAACACACATCATACATAGCTACATGATTAATGCAACCCGATCCTAACCATCCATATCGCCTTTTCTACCCGTGTGGTACCAAACCACTGGTGGTGCCAAACCACTGGTGACCCAAAGTCACGATATCCATATGTGTGGTGCCAAACCACTTTGGTGACCCAAAGTCACGAATAATCCAATGATGGGGCCAACCCATCGTGTGATACCAAATCACTAGTGACGATCCCATATCTCAAAGTGGGGCCAACCCACGGTGGTGTGAACCACGGGGGCGAGTCGCAATGAGGTGCCAAACCTCGGTGTCCCAAAGACACAAATGTGATACCAAATCTTTGGTGACCGTGATCACAAATCCGTTGATGGGGCCAACCCATCGTGTGATACCAAATCACTAGCGAGCGATCCCATATCTCAAAGTGGGGCCAACCCACGGTGGTGTTAACCACGAGGGACGAGTCGCAATGAGGTGCCAAACCTCTCGGTGTCCCAAAGACACAAATGTGATACCAAATCTTTGGTGACCGAAGTCACAAAATCAAGCTGTGGTGCCAAACCACTTTGGAGGTGCCAAACCTGCGGTGTCCCAAAGACACAAGTGTCCCAAAGACACGGATATCATCATTCTCCTCCACTCATATCACCCATCAACATACCATACTCATGTGATCATGCATATCATACAAGCCATGCATATCATGCTAATATGTTTAACATCATATCCCATATCACATACATCCATAATCATGATACTATATAGATCATCGATAAGCTCATAATATCTTGACTTACCCGAGTCCAAGATCATACCCAATATGGTATCATATCAATCATCTTTGTTTCACTAAATACAACACACAGGTTATCAATCATATTACTAAGCGAAGTGTGTTAGTTTACACACTGTTAAAGCACAATCTCCAATACCAAAAAAAGCGGTCTAGGCTCATTGATTACTTGCTCCTACAATCGGTCAAATAGGAGTTAGGCATCTATACCATTCGGCCAACATCAATTAACCAAAGAGGTTACTTTCAAACCCAAAGGGGTTAATATCAATCCCTTACCTTGAAGATGATTTGGTTTCCTACCAAAACTGAACCAAGCGATGGTTCCTCGACAATCGGCCCTCCTAAACATAACCAATTAGTCTCACAAACCGAAACTAAAATATAAACCAACATCCAACCTCTTACCACCACCTACCAATTGCCTACCCAAAGATAATTGCTTCACTTGATCGCCACCAAAATCCGGAGACCCTATAACGAAATAATTACCAAATAAGAGATTAATATCCTTCCAAACAAATGCCAAAAATCCACTCTTACCCTTGTAGATGTCGACAGAGAACAGAGGATAGTCCATAGGGCATTCGGCCTTACCTTTTACCTTCTCCAATGATTGGAAACAAAGCCCCAAAAGCAATCTACACCCCTCCTAACAATCGGCCAAGGACAAAACTAAAAGGAAAAAAAAAAAAGATTCGGCCAACACCTTAGTCACAAGAAAGAGGATTCGGCTTTAGATGCTTAGCATACCCACATTCGGTTTGGATGGAAAGAAAAAGAAGATAAGAGAGTGAAGCAAGGTTTCGGCACAAAGAAATGGGAGATAACAATTGGAGAAATCGGCTAGAGCTTTGGGAGTAGAAGCAAAGAAAATGCCTAAGGGAGAAAGAATAAATTCGGTTAAGAAGCAAATGAGAGATTCGGCACAAATGGTTTAAGAGAAAAGAAATGGAGATATGAGAAGGAAAGGTAACTAGTTTTGCAACCAAAGAAATAAAAAGAACAACACACAAATCGGCTAGAAGTATATGCTATTGGGGATTTTCGGTTTCAAGAAAACATCAAAGAGGAATTGGCTTTTGGTACCAAAACTAGGCTGACTGAAACCTCCAAAATGCCTCGGGAATTTCGGCATTTACCGTCCTTAACACCTTCAAAAACCGCCACACACCCCACTTGAAGACTCCCACATTGGCCACCTCCTAGAAACTCCCAAGCCACTAGTTCAAACTAGTTTGAACTAGTCAAATCCCACAAATCCTCCTTGCCATCCATTTGAATGAGTAGACCAAGTCCAAGGCGAGTTTGAAGCGCCTACAAACTCTTCCTTCCATGCCGAGTCAAAATGGAAGCCAAAATGTGAGGTCTTTGCGGCTTGAACACAAGACCTCCACCTCATGCGATTGACGCCACACCTAGCTCCCAAGTAGCGCATGCCTTGCCACTCCACCAGCTCCTCTTTTGCACTCTAAAACACCAAATAAAATATAAAACCCCAGCTCCTCGGCTCCTCTCACCTAAGGCTTAAAAACTAAAATTTTCCTACTGCTCGAGGGCATAGTCCTAGCCTACAATTAAGCCCCTAAGACACCAAAAGCAACAACACTGACACACCAACACATGCAATATCATGCAACAACAAAATAGCCCCTAACCCGGGATATTACGAGTGCCCTCTTAACCGTCGACCACCACCGGTAAGCTTCATCGTGAAGCGAGAAATAGCCCCCTTCGGCTTTTGCTCGCGGTAAAATCTAGGTCGTCCATAATTCTTTCCATGGCCTCCATCCAATATTCGACCACATTAGGGGCGACTCCACTGACACCCCTAAATAACTCAGCCCCATTGGACCGAAGTCGTTCTGTAACCGACCCCCAGCCCCCAAATTCGGTGTTGGGCCCAGCGACCCTCTCCAATATCTTCATCATGGCCTGGGACAGTGCGTCGTCCCCAGCAACATGATCATAAGACCCAGTCTCTATAGCAGGAGAGACCGGCGTCTCGCTCGTATCCAGATTAGGTAGATTTCCAGATAATGAGGACCCAGCTCGAGCCCCTCTACAGCCTCTACCACGGCCTCTTGTACCTCGTCCGCGAGTACCCTGTGTGCTCATCGTAACTTCGAAGTTTTATCTGTATTAACAGTTTTATGCACTAGTTACAGTTTCAATATTTATTAACATATATTTTATGCAGAGCAGTATCAGAAGTTCAGAGTTCGTTATCGCAAGTCTCAGTCTTACTACAGTTTCAAGTTTACACTATCTAGAGTGTTTTCAGTACAGTATACTACCTATTTTGCTGTTTCAAGCATGCTAGTAGTATTTTTAAACAAATCTAAACAGATTTTTAGAACACTTACAGGATCGGCTCCGGAGACTCGGTATACCACATACTCAGTCCAAAAATATTTTAAATCACTTAAAAATTATTTCTTAAAACCAATCTTTATAACCTAAATCCACAGTTGAGTTTTGCAACCTGGCTCTGATACCACTAAATGTAACACCCAAACCTGGCCTAGACGTTACGGCCGAATCTGGCTATGTCACATGAAATGGAATTTTGAAAATAATTTATTATGATAAAACCGTCTTCATCTTATTACTATTATTGATTCCAAAAAATGCTTACTTATCTAGTTGATTGCTTAAAACGTAATTCATTGCGGAAGCTTTAGAAAACGTTTATTTTATGAAAAATAGAGTTAATTAAGTAAGTCCGTCCATTTTAGAGGAACCCCTTTGTTTTCGAGAAAATCGTCTAAGGGATCGAGGGTTTAGAAAATACTTTAGTTTTTGAAAACTGAGTCTTCCTACGTCTAGCAGTTATGAATGCATAAAAACAATAATAAACCATATTTAAGCAAAAGTCCCA
The DNA here is from genome assembly GCA_025698515.1 of Gossypium sturtianum. Classification (NCBI taxonomy): domain Eukaryota; kingdom Viridiplantae; phylum Streptophyta; class Magnoliopsida; order Malvales; family Malvaceae; genus Gossypium; species Gossypium sturtianum. Next base: position 69,062,578 of record CM046952.1, read on the forward strand.
ACAAGTCCATGAGAATACATCAAAATAAACCCATAATCGTAAAACAGAATAAAAACCATAAAAGTCCAGAACCGTGGTTACCGTCGAGTCCTCCGTCGTACCGACTCGTCTAATCTTTGGGATTTACGAGCAGTTAAGCGAGAAAAAGGATGAGCTTTACGCAACTCGGTGTGAAACCCCACGAAAAACATGCACACAAACATCATATCGAGAAAACATTCATATTTTCTGGTCGGGTCCGAGCCCATTACAAAATCGGTGTGGACCTTAGCCCACTCAGATACAGAATATACAGAATAGAACAGAACATCAGAATCCTACCCACCAGCCTCTACACACCATCTTCGTCCAACCCTACACACCATGTGGGGATAAAATCTACCCACCCATCCCTACACACCATGTTATACCGAAATGCGGCACATAATCAGATATTTGTAGCTGAGCTGTCAGATAACATGCTTAATAGCCTTTCAGATACTTCATCCAATATCATCAACCTACCCCAATGTAATGTAGCATACAATCGATGACATGCTATAATGAAATTAACAGATCACACATTCAAATCGGTATACATGCTAAGTGCAACATGCTTAATACATACATCACATAATCGGATCACGTAATTAGGGGTCTAAGTAATGCTTACTGACCCTACAGTAGGTCCACAGTCGACTTGGGCGACCCGTGCAACCTTATAGATCATTTCAGGAAAATGGGCTCACATGCCCATGTGGCCTACCCGTGTGGCCCCTGCGGCCCGAATTGGCCTTGACCGTGTGGATCACACGACCTGGACCAGAATTTCACATGCCCGTATGGTTTACCCGTATGGGCCCATACGCTCGTGGGGCCCATACGGCCCAATAGGTCGAGCCCGTGTGTCGTACACGGCCTTGCCCGGCCATCACACGACCGTGTCACTTACGCACATCCTGGCTCGTCGATCACACGGCCGTGTTATGGCTCACAGCCTTGCACGTGGCCTACCACACGGTCGTGTGGCATCGACAGAAAGGTTTTCGGCTTTTGCCGAAAACGCATTTTCTTACGATTCGGGTTCACACATGTTACGGTTTGATGCTGAACCGAACCTCGAACACTCGAGAACCTATACTCGACCAAAATACCATTCAATTAATCACTTAATTTGTTATTCTAAAAGCTACCATCAGAAGGAACACTCTGTTTAATCTAACGAAGTCCTTACCTCGAGCAAGTAGCGGTAATTTCGCAACACTCAAGCCCTGATTGGCTGACCACTGCCTCTTATCTTCCACCTAAATACCAAAAATCAACCCCTTATTAACAGAGTATTCGATACCAATGCGAAAGACACTTAAACAACTTACCAACAAAACTCAAAAGCGCGAAAACTATGATCCTCGGACACTTGCTTGCAGAAAGAACAAATAAAAATAAAAATAAAAGAAGCGGTAATGATAGTGAAGTAGAGAGGAGAATTTCGGCAAGGAAAATTGAAGGGAAAAACGTGCAGATTTTTGGGAAAAAGAAAAGACTGACAGAATATACGATAACCACCCTTAATCCCTTATTTTTCTCCTAAAAACCGTCCACTACACTCCCACTATCCTTCAAAAACTCAGCATTTTACTACACTTCAAACTCTTCCCCATAATCATACAAAAATAATGCCAAAGCAGGGAATCGAACACAAGACCTCCACACCACACATAGACTCCCTTACCACTCGAACCAGTAGGCTCATTCTGAAATATTTTTACCAACTTTAAATTAAAAGCCTACTGACCCCAGTGAGAGCTTAAAGAAAATGCCAAAATTTACCCAAGTAAGGGTTGAACTTGGGACCTCTCACACACATCCAGAACACATAACCACTGAAGCAGATAGACATTGTGTGTCAAATTTACAAAAGCCAAAATTAAGAAAATTGGGGCGTTACAATCTCTTAGAAACCAACAATGGCATTTTCTATTTCCCAAGCAAAACATTAATCAATGGAGGCCTCGACTAAATTCACAACAATAATTTTCACTACAATAGTTTTCACATAATATTGTCGATTATCTTCTCTGTGGTCGTCCTAGTCAATCTACAAGAGTTTGACACACAACAACTCATAATCATTATCAAGCTCAGGCTAATTATGTTGTTTAGTTCTATTCACAACTTGAACCTAGGGTTGTAAACTCGGGAGCTTCTCATCATATTACTTCTGATGTGTGATCACTAGTTACTACACAGGGTTATTGTGGTATGGATGAGATCACTATGGGTAATGGTCACACTATTCCAATTATCAAGGCTTAAACTCCTACTTTAGTACACACATAATTGAATATTTAATTTCTCCTCCCTATACACCTCAAATAGTTACCTTAGTTGAATGATGACATCATCATGTTTTTGAAACATCCTAAACATTGATGGGTCCAGCCTCCTTACTGCTCGATTTATGGAGTGTTGCCTACCAACAATCTGTGAATTTAATTAATAGGTTACCCACTCCAATTTTACAAAATAAGAGTCCTTTTGAAGTTCTTTTCAAATAAAAACCTAATTATGACTTAATTAAAACTTTAGGGTGCTTATGTTTTCTTTGGTTAAGACCATACATCAAACAAAAATTAGAATTAAGATTTACTCTGTGTTTACTTAGGTTTTTCAAATAAAAATTACTATCATCTTTGCTTTAATCCAAAAAAATAAAAAATTTATTTATCAATAGATGTAATCTTTTTCTAAAATGTTTATCTTTATCAAATTTATATTCTCATATAAAGTCAAAACTTAAAACTATGTCTTACGAATATGTTAGAAAATATCAGGATTCAAAACCATTATCCATAACTTCAAATCTTATTTTAGAACTTCCACCTCCTACTTGTCTGCTAAGAGAGTCTATTTGCTGCCCACCGCTCGTTACCTTCTATGAATTTAGGTACATCTCCAAATCTTGATACTTGTGAAACTATTGTTCCTAATAATTCTATTTTATCTCCTACATTTAAACAATACAAACATACCACCATCTAAATTTACCAAACAAAAAATCCACATGTTCTAAATACTCTATTAATGCTCCCACTACTACTCACCCTTCTATACTGCCATCTACCGTCACAATAATACAAACCCAAAGTCACACCGAGCCAAAAATCCATCCATCCCATGATTACAAATTCAAAAGACAAAGCATTAATTGATTATATCACTCCTATGATATCTTCCTATACCATTCCGCATATAACCAAGGCAAAAAAATATGTGCATTAGGTTGAAGTTATGATAGCTGAATATGAAGTACTTATTACAAATCAAACTTCGAAATTGGTCACTAATGATCCCTCTCGAAATGTAGTAGACTATAAACGGATCTTTCACATTAAATATAAATCAGATGGCACACTTGACATGTATAAGGCAAGACTTATAGTGAAGAGCTTCACTCCACGACTAGGTCTTGAATATGGTCCTACCTTCTGTTGGATCTAGTGCCCTAAGTGTATTATATCTTATTGTATACTTGTAATTTTTTGAATAGATTAGTTTAATAAAATTATTCATGAATTATAATAATACCCTTTGTATATTGTCCTCAATGATTTTTTGTATGCAAAGAAAAATAGAAGCAAATATTAGCTCACTGGTCATCTAAATGTTTAACCAATATTGTAACACCCCTAACCTGTAACTGTCGCAGAAACAGGGTTACAGAGCATTACCGAAGTTTACAGAATAAATACAGATAATTCATATTATTTACTATTTATATCCGGAAATAATCATATTGTCCCTTGAATGGACCCTCGAGGCCCAATTTAAATATTAGAATCAAGTCGGGACTAAATCGGGATCTTAGAGAATTTTACTCGAAATTTAAAATTTTTTCTTTAATATAGGGGTCACACGCCCGTGTGAGTAGGCCGTGTGGGCATTCAATGTGAGGCACATGGCCGTGTTCCAGCCCGTGTCCTTACCCGTGTAACTCTCTGACTTGTGCCACATGGCCTGCCACACATCCGTGTGCTAGGCTGTGTGGTCAATTTAATTTTCACAATTTAGGTGCAGGTTTCACATGGCTAAGATACACGCCCGTGTCTTCGCCCGTGTGCCCAATTCTGAGCATTCTATTTCTCAATTTTAGGATACAGCGGACACACGGCCAATCCACATGCCCATGTGCCAGGCCGTATGTCACACACGATTAAGACACACGCCCGTGTGTCTACCCATTTGGACAAAATAAGGCAATTTCTTAACCTTATTTCTCACCCAAATTTAACCTTCAACCTACAATAACATTTGTATACATTTTCCAACCAATTCAAGTCATATAAATCAAGCAAACATCATTAACATGTATGAAATAATATCACATATTCATATGATCAAAATGATTTATATTTTACCTTAATTCAATTTAACCAAACCACATATATATAAACTAAACATGATATATAACCTTATAATAACATACCAAAACAATCATTTTTTTGCCATTCCAATGGCTAAGTTACAAACAACTATTTACATGCCAACATAGGCCAAGTGAACCTATACATGCCATTATATCAAAATAAGATTACTTTTTATACCAAAACAAGCTGGCGGATAGTGTGATGATACTCTGTAATAGCCCGATTTAGGGCCTAGTCAGAATAGTGGTTGCGAGACCAAAAATTTGAAGTAGAAATATGTGTTTTATGATTTTTATGAGGCTTATGATGTGGTTGCATGATTGTGTGAAAATTTCATTAGGAAATTTTATTTATTAGTGATCAATTTGTCCATTAGGACTAAATTACAAAGATTAGAAAATATGAGATTCTAGAAGACCTAAGTATGAAATAGAATTATAAAAATTACTAGAGTTCCTTATTTAGAAATTAGACCATTAAATGTCAAGATGGACAAAAATGGACATGGGAAGGAAAAATCTCAAGAAAAGGCTTTAAGGGCATTTGTCATTTGGTTAATTAATGAATTAAAAAGGGAAAATAAGTCAAAAATGGATGTCCATCCTCTTCCTAAGTGTCAAAAATTACAAGGACTCCATAGCTAGGGTTTCTTCATCTTTCAAGCTTCATTGTAAGTACCTCCTAGCCCCGTTTTTAATGTTCTTCGTATTTTTGAGATCCTTGTAGCTCGATTTAGCTATTTCTAGCTATATTTTAAGCTAGGGTTTATGTTCAAAAACTCACCCATGTATGACATGCATGTATTTTGATGTTTTAAGGAAGAATATGAAAGTTTGATGTGTGATAAACATATTTTTCTAAGTGATTTTCATGAAAAATGCATAAAAGGACCAAATTGTAAAAGTTATAAAAATAGTCATACATGAGTGAAATAGTGGAAATTGGGGGCTGTTGTAGTTAAGAAAATAATTCTGCTAGGCTTAAAATATAAGAAAGTTGAATAAAAATCATTTTACGAGCCTAGGGGCAAAAGTGTAATTATGTGAAAGTTTAGGGGCAAAATCATAATTTTTCCAAAGTACGATTCATGAGTCAATTTAGTCAATGTGAGTATTAAATAAGTGAAATTGTTATTATAGATGAGGAAACACGAAGCCCGGATCGAAACCGAGGCAAGAACAAAGTGTTAGACTAAATCGAACATCTACACACATTTTGAGTACCGAGGTAAGTTTGTGTGAAATTAAAGTTTCATTGTGTTTTTATATTTTAAATTGCTTGATCTTATGATAATGAATATCATTTCACGAAAATTGATTAATGAAGTCTCGATGAGAAAATGATGAGAATATATATATTAAGCTGAAGTCCCGGTTGAAGATTCGGAATAACAAGGATACCTATGTCACGACATGAGATAAGGAAGGTCCCGTATAAGACCATGTCTGGGACATGGCATCGGCACCGAATGTAGGTCCCGTATAAGACCATGTCTGGGACATGGCATCGGCACCGAATAAGGAAGGTCTCGTATAAGACCATGTCAGGGACATGGCATCGGCACATAATAACGAAGGCCTCGTATAAGACCATGTCTGGGACATGGCATCGGCACAGAATAAGGAAGGTCCCATGTAAGACCATGTCTGCGACATGGCCTCGGCACCAAAGGAAGATCTCGTGTAAAACCATGTCTAGGACATGGCATCGACATTGAGTTAAGAGATCCCGTGTAAGACCATATTTGGGATATGGCATCGGCAATCAAGAGGTGATCCCATGTAAAACCATATATGGGATATGGAATTGGCATCGTGATACATGTATGATGAGATTGAGTATCCTCTGATATTTTGAGTAGTTCAACGGACAAAAGAGCTAAGTATGCAAAGAGGAAAAGAGCTAAGTATGCAAGATGACAAAGAGCTAAGTTATACAAAGATGACAAAGAGTTGCATTTAAGTTAAGGATGATAATGACTTAAGTTTATGTTCAAGATAGCACAAGTGCTAAATCATGTGATGAAGTGAAACAGGTACCATGAGTGAAATACGAGTTATGAAAACGTAATGTGATATGTGATGGGTAAGCGTAAGTATGAGTAAGTATGTCAAAGTACTTGAGAACTTGTGTTGTTATTGTTCTATGAGATGAATGGATTTTACCATGAGTACTTATGTTGCTATTTTAATTCATGCAAACTTACTAAGCTATATGCTTACCCCTTTTCTCTTCCCTCTTCCTTGTAGTATCGCCAAGCTAGCTCGAGGATCGTAGAACGTCGGAGCTCGGATCACACTATCAATCATTCTTTTGGTATAGTAAAGTTGATTTATTTTGGGTATGGCATGTATAAGAACTTGGTCATCTTGTGTTATGTCATATTTGAAAGCCAAAGTGTTGGCTATCAATGTTATACACTCATTTTGTAAATGGCCATTAGGAATTGGCAGATATTCGTCAAGTTTTATATCTTAATGATAATGAGTTTTATGAAGTGAAAGTTCATACAATTGATGGAGTAAAATGTGAAGTGTACGAATGATGATTATTGATTCTTCATAGTTTGTTATTGCCATGTTATGTGTTGCTTGTGTTGGCATATGTGTGTTTATGTTTCAGGGTGGCAATTGGCTTGGGAAATAGCCTTTTGAATTGTCCACACGGGTAGACACACGGGCGTGTGTCTAGGCCGTGTGAGACACATGGTCAGCCCCATGGGCATGTTGATAGGCCGTGTGTCCCCTGCATCAAATTTGCGAGAATTCGATTCGCCACATGGGCCAGCACACGGGCGTGTGCCTTGGCCGTGTGCCCTTAAGAGCTTGTTGACATCATAAACAGAATACCCAGGATTTCACACACGGGTGAGGACACGGGCGTGTCTAGGCCGTGTGAGGGACACGGAGTCACGCATACGCGCGCGTGTGTCGGTGTGTGTGAAAACCCTGAGGTTCGAAATGAAAAATAAATTCCACACGGGCTAGGAACATGGGCGTGTGTGACCACACGGCCTGCCCACACGGGCGTGTTCCATTCCACACGGGCGTGTGGCCCTGTTTAGGCAAAAAAAAATTAAGTGCGCTAAATTTTTTGGTTTAATTCCGAAACCTTTCGTATGTATGTTTAGGGCTTCGTAGGCCCATAATAAGGATGTTATGAATGTGAATGAGAAGCTTTAAGTTGAAATAAAATTTTATAGCCCGATGTTGTATGTTTAAGCAAGTTAAGTCCGGTAATGCCTCGTATCCTGTCTGTAACACCCCTAACCCGAAAACTGTCACCGGAATAGGGTTAAGAAGTGTTACCGGACAATAGAATCATTTCACAATCCATTTACGACACGAAGTCAATCATCCTCATAATACATCAAACATAAACAATTAGTCCCCTTTTAAGGCGTATAAGACCTTAAACACATGCTAGGAAGGGGTCGGGACTAAACCGAAACACATCTGGAAACTTTTCGAAATTTAAAACTTTTCTAGGTTTTAGGGATACACGCCGTATGGACAAACCGTGTGCCTCCCACGGCATTTGGACACCCCGTGTGTCCTCCCCATGGTCGAATCGACCACATCCACGCCACCAAGCACGCCGTGTGCCTTGGCGTGGTCGAATCGACTTCCCATCCACGGCCACCAAGCACGCGTGTGCTTTGGCCGTGGTCAATCTCGACTTTACCCACGCCACCCAAAGCACCTCGTGTGCTAAGGCCGTGTACTCTTAGGCCATATTCGACTTTCTTCTCACACGGCTACTAGGCACGCCCGTCTTGGCCGTGTGCTATTAGGCTAGCTACTGACTTAGCCCCACGGTCACTAGGCACGTCCGTGTGCCACAACCGTGTGGCTCAATTAGGCCATTTGTAAGGCCAAAATGCCACCCACATGGGTCAATCCTACAAGCACATTTGAGTATCTTTATACACACAATTTGGCAACCAATTTCATGTCCAATAATCATCATATCATCACATAGAATCTCACTTCTAAGCATGCCATTTTATACAACCAAATTACATGTAAATCTAGGTATAAATCATCCATAACCTCACTAAATCACTAAGGCATTAATTTATCATTGAACTCACCATTCATATGCTAATTCATTACCATCATGCCATATCAAAATATGCACCAAATACCATATTCACCCATGCACATTACCAACACTTAGCTAGCCATATCACATGGCTATTTACACATCTCAAATATGGTTCAAAACAACTAGCCTATACATGCCATATTTTAACTATGTACATCTTTTCAAAAGTACCAAAATAGAATGCCGATAGTGTGATTGAGATGCTGACGATTCCCAAATCTTAGCTAGCTTTACTGACACTGCAAAGCAGAGAAACAAATCACACAGTAAGCTTTCCAAAGCTTAGTAAGTTCGCAACATAACACATTTAAATCAAACAAACCACCACATAGATTATTCCACATATACATAAATTTATCATGCCATCCAAAACTAAAAATGCTCATTTAACATTTCATAATCTCATTCATGGATTCATCAACCACATAGGTTCCGAGCGTACCTTAGTCAACACCTAGTAGTCAATTACATTTGCTACTCAATACTCACTTTTCCCTTTCGATCCACTTCCGTCTCTTCTTTAATTCAATCGCACACTTAGTGCCCCGATATTTAGCCGAAGCTTAATTATCATCACACACATAGTGTATTTATATCAAACCGATCTTCAATCGGTATCGCACACACAGTGCCAACCACAAAGTCGAAGCTTATGTTATTTCGCACACACAGTGCTGATCATCTCGATCACGTTTTCGAATACGCACACTTAGTGCCACATAGCTCAAACTCAACTCTCACATAGTATCCACATTTCAATATCATTATAACATTCATTTCATAACATTTAACATAACTAAATGTTCATATTATGTCCGAACATACCTCGGACGTTGAACTATCGAAACGGTCGGTCAATCGAGCACTTTATCTTTGCCTCGATCTCGATTCGAACCTCTCCTTTCTTGGTCTATACACATTCAAATTCAATCCATTCAATCACCAAATCATTCATTTTAGTCCAAACACTCATATTTAGGGCATTTTACAAAATAACCCTCACATTTTCACATTTTGACACTTTAGTCCTTAATTCATAAAATCATCAAATTCACATAATTAGCTTGCACCCATGCCTAGTCAAATTCTCATTATATTCATACAAGCCCACACATTTCATTTATTTCACATTTTAATCCTTCAAAATGCTATTTTCTCAATTTAGCCCTAATTAGCTAAATTCATCAAAAGTTCAAGAATAAAACATGTTCAATAAACACATATCTTTCATTTAACACCAACACTCATCACAAAGTTTACCATTTCATCAATGGCACATTTTATAAAAATCATCAACTCACAAAATTTAAGCATGGGTTTTGTAGAGCACAAAGCAACGATTACAAAAACGTAGAAATTATAAAAAACCAACTCAAAATCATACCTCAATCAAGATGAACAATGGCCGAATATCACAAAGCTTTTCTTCCTTCTTTTCTATTTGTGTTTTCGGTGGACAAAGATGAACACATTCATCTTATTTTCATGCTTTTCTTTTATTATTATTACTTTATTAAACATTTTACTCATTTGCCCTTTCATTAAACATATAAAACAAATAAATATTAAAGCTAATATGTCATTTAGCCATCCACTATCTTTGAAAAGGCTAAATTGCCTCATAAGGCCTCCACCTTAAAAGCCAACAATAATATTAAAATATATTTACAACCTCGGATTTGTGGTCTCGAAACCATTATTCTGACTAGGGTCTAAACCGAGCTGTTACACTGTCCCGACATCGAACACGGGTAAGGGGTGTTAGATACTCCGACCAATCTCCAACCTTTACGAGCTTCCGAGCACTACAAAACAGAGAAAAGAAAACCTAGTAAGCATTTAATGCTTAGTAAGTTCGTATAATAGGAATTTAACTTACCATATATTTACATTTAAGATAAGCATACAATAATGCATCCAAGCAATTTGGCTTATAGCCTAAAACACAAACTTCACCAATCATGTTAGTAAAGTAATTCACATAATACCAAAAACATGGATGAGCTCATCATTTAATGTATTTCATATACATATGCTTTCCATAGCATTATTCCATATTACATGTACACTTTGATGAAAAATCATTTCAAGTTCAGTTTAGCCATGTCAGAACTTTACCCGTTGAATTTATTTGAAATATCGATGGATACATTCATATAGTACACTTTAGTGTACACTACTATAATTCGTCGATTAATTTCCAGGGGTACCCAATTAGGGTACAAAATCGGGAAGCACACTCTCGAGCCTTGTAACAGGAAGCTCACACAATGCCATTTCGGGAAGCTCATAAAGAGCCTATCGAGAAGCTTATCTGAGATATATAACGGGAAGCTCATAAGAGCCATAATCGAAAAGTTCACAAAGAACCATATTAGGAAGCTCCGGATAGCCAATATCGGGAAGTTCAAGCGAGCACTATTGGGAACCTCACAAAGAGCCAATTTAACGAGAAGTTCACAAAGAACCTTTAATCGGGATGCTCATAAGAGCTAAGGTGTGCCCATAAAAAATGTAGGATCATAACCTATCGGGATGCTCTGAAGAGCTATAACGAGAAGCTCACAAGAACCTTATAACATAAAGCTCGATAGGGCTAATCCGAGATGCTCTTTTTGTAACACCCCAAACCCGGCCTAGACGTTATGGTCGTATCTGGAAATGTCACACGATAGTGTTTTTGAAACCTCGTTGTTACGATGAAAACATTCTATGTTATTATCTTTAGTAAACCTTTTTTAGAACTTAGGAAGTCGTCTTTATTCATTTAAAACATTTGTTTTGAAAGATCCCTCGTTGCGGAAGCTTTAATAAAACAGTCTAGGTGATCATGCGTTTAGAAATTACTTTAACTTTTGAAAACTGAATTTCCTACGACCAGCAGGTATAAATCCATAAAGTAAAATAAATAAATAAAAACCCAAATTATCAATAATAATCAAATTATAAACCGTAAATTGAAAACCATGAAGTCCAAAAATTACTGTGGTCACCGCTGAGCCCTCCGTCGCACCGATCCATCTAAGTCTGGGGATTACCTGTGCACATTTAAACAAAAAGGGTGAGTTTACGCAAACTCAGTGTGTAATCCCGCAGAAACAAAAAAATAATCAGTGTTCACAGTGCACAGTTGAACAGTCTTGGGCCTAAGCCCTTTTCGATGATCGATGACTATTTGGGCCTTAGCCCATCTCGATCTGATGTTAAAAATGCGATAGGGCCTTAGCCCATCACGAAGTCGATGAGCGATATGAGTTATGTAGTAGCAAAATCCTACCCAACCAGCCTCTACACACCATCTCCGTCCATCCCTACACTCCATGTGGGGATATAATCAACCCACCCATCCCTACACTCCAAGTAGTACCGAATGTGGCACAAAACAGTAGTTTGCAGCTGAGCTGCCAGTAAATTAGGCTTAAAGCCTTTTAATACACTTCCTCCTAAAAATAACCCCCAACCCAATGTAATACAACATACAATGGATGACATGCTATCATGTAATTTCAGTACATATATTCAGTTCAGATATTAACATGCCTAGTACAGATATCATTCAGTCAATTTCACACATTTAGGGGTCTAAGTAGCGTTTACCGACCCTGCAGTAGGTTCACAGTCGACTTGGGCGACCCGTGCAACCTTAAAAACATTTCGGTAAAAATGGGCCCACACGCCGGTATGGCCCACTCGGCCCAAATTGGCCTTGGCCGTGTGATCCATTTTTAAAGTAACCCATGCTAGCTCAATATTCATATATTTTTTCACTATTTAGTTATATGTTCATTCGAAGCTGTCTACTTGAGTCATTATCACTAAATTACTTATATCTTGAGCTACAGAATTCCAAATTAAGATCCGCTTGATGGTTTTGAAACTAGACTCAAATACCTTTCTACCATAAAATTATCAGAATTTATAGTTTATCAAATAAGTACAGTAAAATCTTTAAAATTAACCCTATTCTGCTATTTGACTGCTTCGACCTTTCCTTACTAAAAATCATTTATCTCTTAGTACGGAATTTAGATGATGTTTCTGTTTGTTTCTCTTGAAAATAGACTCATTAAGGATTTAAAAATATAAATTTAAACCCCTAAGTATTTGTTTTACAATTTTTGATGATTTTCCTAAGTCAGAACAGGGGAACCCGAAATCATTCTGACCTTGTCTCACAAAATTTATTATAACTCATGATTTACAATTCCATTGCTTACACTATTTCTTCCATGAAAGAATAGACTCGATAAAATTTAATTTCATATTTTATTCAACCTATAACTCAATTTACACTATTTTTTGATGATTTTTCAATGTTAGACTACTGCTATTGTCCAAAACTATTTTAGCGCAAAATGTTGATTTCCTAGTTTTTAACACCCTTATTTCCTTTCTCTACAAATTTTTGCATCATTTTCTCTTATTTCTCGACAGCAAGCAATTTTGGCTTTTCACCGAACCCCGTTTTCTGCATTTTGGGTACACACTTGGTATCGTTTTGATGCCCAATCACTCCCGAGCACTTCAAGGCCTAAAATCAAGAAACTCAACATCAATTTAACGGATTTACAAGCGAATTGACAACCAAGAACGAACAGAAACCCATCTTACCGCCAACGATAACCCTCCGTTTCACTATTGTTAAGATGAGAACACTGAATTCACCGGTCCGAGCCTCCCCTACGCCCAAATCGCGGAGAAAAAACATTACCACTTGATCGCTAAGAGATTCTGTGAACGAAGAGAAACACTTACCGAAACTAAGCGAGCACTAACCGCATGCGAAAACAAAGGAAAATAAATGGATTAGGGAAAAATCAAGAAGAAGAAAAAGAAGAGAAAGATGGAAACACTCAGAGAATTTCGGCAAGAGGAGAGGGAAAAGAATAGACGGCAAATTTTTTTTTGGAAAAGGGAGCCAAAATTCGGTTATGGGAAAAAATAAAATAAAATCCCGAAAATCCCTTAATCTTCTCCCCTAATTCTCACTTCACATCCACTACTCAGAATCCCCCTATTACACAACTCTATCCCGAAATCTGAGCAAAAAAAAAAAATACCTTTGCCTGCGCAGGGATTCGAACACAAGACCTCCACCATAATAACACACCACTTAACCACAAAACCAACAGACCTATTCTAATGTAATTTACCCAACATTTAAACTAAAGCCATTTGCACAAGGTTAAAGCTTTATTTATAAAAATACCAAAATTTGCCCAAGTAAAGCTTGAACTTGGGACCTCTCACAACAGAACACATAACCACTGAAGTAAATAGACATTGTGTGTCACACATACACTAAATCGAAAATTAGAATTTTGGGGCGTTACACTTTTTGAGCTATGGTGTGTCTGCAACATATGCAAGACTACAACCAATACGAGAAACTTGTATCCATCGATTTTCATTTGTTCAAACGGGACTTAACATTTATCGGGCATTTTCGGATATTCAACCAATTTCATATACATGACAATTATACAATTCACATATGCAATATTTAATTCAAACATATAAATGTACACAATTTTAGTTACACGAACTTACCTCGATACTTGTTCGTATACGAAATATACTAATCGGAAACTTTTTGTTTTCCTCGATCCAACTCAGTATTAGGTCTTTCAGGATCTATATAAATAAATTTAACATCAATTTAATCTATTTCATACTCAATTTAATTCAATTCACTTCCTAGGAAAATTTACTATTTTGCCTCTATACTTTTCACAAATGACGATTTCGTCCTTAGGCTCGGAAAAAGAAATTCATGCAATTTAATCCTTATTCAAAGCCTAACCAAAATTTCGTATAACTTTTATAGCACATGTATTTCACAAAATTCAGAATTTTTCCATAACTTTTACATCTTTCCAATTTAATCCCTAAATCATATTTTCATCAAATTTCAGTTTGTAAAAGTTGTTTATCTATCAACAAACTTTCATTTTCTACCATAAATTTTAAAATTTCAACATATTCATCCATGGAAAACTTTTATCCTTTGTTAACTTTTCAAATTAATCCCCAAAATAGATAGATTAAACTATCCCTGTAACACCCCTTACCCGTATCCGACGTCGGAACAGGGTACGAGGCGTTACTAAACTTAACTTACTTGTTCATACAGAATCGGGCAATGAACTTTCTTTTCAACTTAAACTTTTTCATTTGAACTCTTAATGTCCTTATTATGAGCCTACGAGACTCAAGACATACATGTGGAGTGATCCGAGATTGAACAGGAAACTTACGAACACTTAGAAAGAAATTTCTTAAGATAGGGCCACACGCCCGTGTGAGATATGTGACACGCCCGTGTGGCACATCACACGCTCGTGCTTCGAGCCGTGTCCAAAATATAGGACATTCTGTTTATGACATCATCAACCATTTAAGGCCACACGGCCATGCCACACGCCCGTGTGTTGACTCGTATGACGAACTAAAATTTTCACAAATTAGATGCAGGGGACACACGGCTAGACTACACGCCCATGGGGTAGATCGTGTGTCACACACGTCCTAGACACACGCCCGTGTGTCTACCTGTGTGGACAATTATAAGGCTATTTACTCATTCATCATAAGCAAAGGCATTGCTAAGTTCACATGCTTGAGCTTACTTACTCTTAATGATTATTACACTTATCATGGTACTTACTAGTCTCGTGTTTGTAAGGTAAACAAGGTATCTGTATCACTTAATCATATAGATTAGCATACTTTGTTAAGATAAGCATGATCTTAACTTCATCATTCATAACATGAATAATACTCTTAGTTCACTATGACTAACATACTTTGATGATAGCTTTACTTGCTTAACTTTATTGCTTTCTCATTTATTCTTTACTCTTTTGCCCGATGAATTACTATGAATAACCGAGGATACTGAATCTCATCTCAGAAATATCTCGATGCCAAAGCCATACCCTAGATATGGTCTTACATGGGATCTCTCAACTTGGTATCGATGCCATGTCTTGACATGGACTTACACAAAGTCTTCCTTGTGTGTTCCATTGGGAACTTACCATTGCCATGTCTTGACATGGTCTTACTTGGTATCTTTACTCATGAACGGGTTAATGCCGAGCCTTGGCTTGGACTTACATGAAATCTTCCTTGTTACTCACCAATGCCATGCCTTGGCTTGGACTTACATGGGATCTCTATCTCATGATAGCTTTTCAATGCCAAGACTTGTCTTGGACTTACATGACATTTTTACATGGAGACTCACCAATGCCATGCCTTGGCTTGGGCTTATATGGGTCTTCATCTCATAAACTCTTCAATGCCAAGACTTGTCTTGGTCTTACATGATAACTTGCTTGATTGCCGATGCCATGCCTTGGCTTGGTCTTATATGGACTTTATTGTCTCATGTGATAGATCGAGTATCATAAGTAATTCAACTTCAATCGGGACTTTCTCATACTTAAACTCATTGATTTCTTTGTTTAGCATAGCATCAAAAATCTCATGGAATTAAGATATATTCTACATCATACTAAGCAATTCAATGATATTAATCATAAAGCTTAGAAATCATACAAACTTACCTCAATGTACAAAATGTATGTAGAAATGCAATTTAGTCCTCGACTTTGTTCTTGCCTCGATTTCTATCCGGGCTTCGTTTTTCTTGATCTATAATAATAATTTAGCTCATTTAATACACACATTGACTAAATTGACTCTTAACTCATACTTTGGCAAAATTACCATTTTGCCCCTAAACTTTCTCATAATTACACTTTTTCCCCAAGGCTCGTAAAGTGATTTTTATTCAACTTTCGTGAACTTCATGCTTAGCTGATTCATTATCTTAACTATAGCAACAATCAATTCTCACTATTTCTATCATGTATGACAAATTTCACAACTTTTAAAAACTAGTCCTTACTAGCATTTTTCATGAAATTCATTTAGGAAAAGATGTTTATCTAAAATCAAGCTCTCATAATCTTTCATAAAACATCATTTTACAAGCATGTCATACATGGGTAGATTTATTAACATGAATTCTAGCTCAACTTATAGCTATAAATAGCTAATTCATAATACGAGGACTCTAAAAATACGAAGAATATTAAAAACGGGGCTAGGATGCACTTACTAGCAAGCTTCAAAAAATTGAAGAACCCTAGCTATGGAGTCTCTCAAATTTTCGGCAAAAGGGGAAGAAGTTGAATAAGATTTTTGTCATCTTTTTTCCCTTTTTAATCATTTAATTGATAAATGACCAAAATGCCCTTCTCACTAAACTTTCAAAATTTCTAACTCATGTCCATTTTTGTCCAAAAATTATAATTTGGGCAAATTGCTATTTAAGGACTTCTAATCAATAATCCAAAGCTATTTCATACTAAAAGCTTCTAGAATCTCAAATTTTGCAACTTTTGCAATTTAGTCCTAATGGACCATTCAATGATAATTTCATAAAATCTCTACATGAAACTTTCATACTATCATGCAAACATATCTTAAACCTCAAAACTCATTTCACTACTTCGGATTTGTGGTCTCGCACCACTGTTCTGATTAGGTCCTAAATCGGGATGTTACAATTCTCCCCCTCTTAGGAATTTTCATCCTCGAAAATCTTACCAGTAAAT
This sequence comes from Gossypium sturtianum, assembly GCA_025698515.1. Taxonomy (NCBI): domain Eukaryota; kingdom Viridiplantae; phylum Streptophyta; class Magnoliopsida; order Malvales; family Malvaceae; genus Gossypium; species Gossypium sturtianum. The sequence continues at coordinate 69,079,718 of CM046952.1, forward strand.
AGGTTTGGGTACTGGTTTCTCATGCTCTCTTCTGGTTCCCACGTAGCTTCCTCTACCCCATGTCTTTGCCACAACACTTTCACTAGGGCAATACTTTTATTTCTTAGCTGTTTAACTTCCTGAGCTAAAATCTTAACTAGTTCTTCACCACAAGTCATGTCGGGATGAATCTCTAACTCTGACGGGGCAATTATATGTGAAGGGTCTGATCGGTAGCGTCGCAACATGGACACGTGAAACACATCATGTATCTTTTCTAACTCTGATGGCAAAGCCAATCGATAAGCTACCGGCCCAACTCTCTCAGTAATCTCATATTGTCCGATAAAATGTGGACTCAACTTGCCTTTACGGCCAAATCTGAGAACCTTTCTCCATGGTGACACTTTCAAGAAAACTTTATCCCCGACCTGACTTTCAAGATATACACCGGAGTATATCTTCGAGTACTTGTATTAACCTCTCTGACTGACCGTCAGTTTGAGGATGAAAAGCTGTACTAAAACTCAATTTTGTACCCAAGGCCTCTTGTAACTTCTTCCAAAATCTGGAGGTGAATCTCGGATCTCTATTCGATATGATTGACAAAGGAACTCCATGTAGCCTTACTATTTCTGAAACATACAAGTTTGCCAACTTGTCGAGTGAGTAATCCACTCGTACAGGTATGAAATGGGCCAACTTCGTAAGTCTGTCAACCACAACCCATACAACATCTTTCTTGCTTGGTGACAACGGTAAACCCGTTACAAAATCCATGGTGATACGGTCCTATTTCCACTCGAGAATCGAAATGGGTTGAAGCAAACCTGAAGGTACTTGGTGTTCAGCCTTTACTTGCTGACAAATCATGCATTTGGAAATGAACTCTGAAATATCTTTCTTCATTCTTGGGCACCAATACTGTTGCTTCAAGTCATTATACATCTTGGTACTACCCGGATGTACAGATAAACATCCGTTATGTGCCTAATGCAAAATTTTCTGAATAAGCTCCTCCTTTCTCGGTACACAAGTTCTATCTTTGAACATCAAACTTCCATTGGGACTAATCTGGAAATCGGACTCAACATCTGTCTCGCACTGAGCTCTCTTGACTTGCAATTCACTATCTTCTTTTTGAGCTTTAATGATCTCTTGGAGAAACATTGGTCTAGCTCTCAACTCAGCTAGAATAGAACTATCGTCGGATAAAGTCATCCGTGAATTCATTGCCCTTAATGCAAATAGGGACTTTCTACTCAAAGCATCAGCGACCACATTCGCCTTTCCGGGATGGTAGTCAATGACCAACTCATAGTCTTTTATCAACTCTAACCATCTCCGTTGCCTTAAGTTCAACTCTTTCTGCGTCATCAAGTACTTCAAACTTTTGTGATCGGTGAAAATCTGACGTCTTTCACCATATAAATGGTGTCTCTAAATCTTCAATGCGAAGACTATGGCAGCCAACTCTAAATCGTACGTCGGATAATTCTTCTCATGGGGCTTTAGCTGTCTTGAGGCATAAGCAATCACTTTGCCTTCTTTCATAAGTACACAGCCTAATTCGTTTAAGGATGTATCGCTGTATATCACAAACTCTTTCCCTGTCTCGGGTTGTACTAAAACCGGAGCTTCTGTCAATAATGCCTTTAGTTTCTCAAAACTTTGTTGGCATCTTTCTGTCCACTCAAGCTTCACATTTTTCTGTAACAATTTCGTCATCGGAGTTGCAATCATGGAAAACCTCTTGACGAATCATCTATAATAGTCAGCTAGGCCTAGAAAACTTCTAATCTCAGAGACATTCCTCGTTGGATTCCAGTCCATTATGGCCGAAATCTTACTTGGATCTACTCGGACTCCATCTCCCGAGACAATATGTCCCAAAAATCCTACTTCCTTGAGCCAAAATTCACTTTTACTGAACTTGGCATAAATCTGATTTTCTCGTAAAGTCTACAAGACCGTTCGTAGATGCTCAGCATGCTCATTCCCATCTCGAAAATAAATCAATATGTCGTCGATAAAAACGACTACAAACTTGTCGAGGTATGGCCTCAAAATGCGGTTCATTAAGTCCATGAATACCGCAGGAGCATTGGTCAATCCAAAGGGCATGACTAAAAATTCATAATGCCCATACCTCGATCGAAAAGCGGTCTTGGATACATCTGAATCCTTTACTCTCAACTGGTAGTACCCGGATCTCAAGTCTATCTTAGAGAACATAGTGGCCCCCTTCAATTGATTGAACAAATCATCGATCCTTGTTAATGGGTACTTGTTCTTTACTATCACTTTATTAAGCTGACGGTAATCTATGCACAATCTCATGGTGCCATCTTTCTTTTTCACAAATAAAACTGGAGCACCCCATAGAGAATAACTTGATCTTGGAAAACCTTTATCTGTCAAGTCTTGCAACTATGACTTCAACTCTCTCAACTCCGTTGGAGCCCTTCTGTAAGGAGTAATAGATATTGGTACAGTACCAGGAGCTAGCTCAATGTTGAACTCAATCTCTCTAACTGGTGGTAGTCCTGGTAATTCCTCGGGAAAAACATCCAAGTACTCACATACTATCGGTACTGACTCAATCTTTAACTCTGTTTCTCTATCATTCATCACGAAGGCCAAATATGCCTCATACCTTTTTCTTATGTATTTCTGTGCCGTCATATGAGAAATCATTACCGGCGATCTACCTTGTTCATCTGATTCTACATGGAGAGTGTCCCCATTCTCACATCTCATCTTAATATATTTCTTCCCACAATTTACTATTACATCATGAGTGGTCAACCAGTCCATACCAAGAATGATGTCAAACTCATCAAATGGTAACAACATAAGGTTTGCTTTAAAATAATGACCTCTAATCATCAATGGGCAATCGTTACATACTTTATCAACCAGTACACTTTGGCCTAATGGATTAGACACTTTAATCACAAATTCTGTAGACTCTATAGGCATACTCATACTGGATACAAGTTTCATGCAAATGGAAGAGTGTGTGGATCCGGGATCTATTAAAGCAATAACTTTAATATCATGAAGAGAAAAGGTACTCGTAATAACATCAGGAAAAGATGCCTCTTCGTGAGCGCGAATAGCATACGTCCTTGTAGGTGACCTACCCTCGGGTCTCGCAACCTGCTCTTTAGGGTTACCTCTACCACTTGCTCCACTACCCGGGTTCTTCTGTAGTCTTCCTCTGACCATACTCCCAGATCTCGAGTTCTGTGCTCTCTTTTCCTTCATCATCTCCGGGCAATCTTTTATAAAGTGGTCTTGGGAACCACATCTGAAACAAGCATTTTCATGCGCTCGTCACTCACCCAGATGACGTCTATCGCACTGTGGGCATTCTGGTCTATCAGATCGAATGTTCCCCACACTAGCGACTGAAGTAGTCTGTGACTTATTTCCCGAATACTGTTTACCCTTGTTTCTTCTTGAAAACCCTGTGGATGAAGCCGATCGGGTGGAGAAATCTCTTGACTTCTTGGAAGAGGGTTGGAATGACTTATTCCACTGTCTCTTTCTCGAGTCACGAGACTCTATTTCAGACTTTCTCTTCTCTTTTACTAGCTCTTTGGCTTTACAAGCCCGCTCCACTAACATAACAAATTCTTTTAATTCTAGGACAGCAACAAACAACTTAATGTCCTCATTTAGTCCATCTTCGAATCTCTTGCTCATGATGGCCTCGGTGGATACACACTCTCGAGCGTATTTACTGAGTCGTACAAACTCACGCTCATAATCAGTTACGGACATCTTGCCTTGCTTCAGTTCTAAAAATTCTTTTCTCTTCTGATCGAAAAATCTTTGACTGATATACTTCTTTCTGAACTCTTCTTGAAAGAACTCCCACGTGATCTTTTCTTATGGTTCCACTGACACTAAGGTGTTCCACCATTGATAAGCAGAATATCTTAAAAGAGAGACTACACACTTCATGCATTCCTCAGACGTGCATGACAATTCATTGAATACCCTGATGGTATTCTCTAACCAGAACTCGGCCTTTTCCGGATCATCATCCTTTTTAGGCCAAAATTCTTCTGCCCAATGTTTCCTGATCCTATCAACCGGAGGCTTCTCTCATCTTACCACCTCTACAACTTGAGGGGCTACTGGGATAGGTTGAGGAATAGGCGGGGGTGGAGGGGTTTGAGCATTCGGGTTCGTAGGAACGAACTCCGTATACCACGTGTTCATCATATAGAGGAAGGCTTCTCTAGCCTCTTCTCCTCCTCTCTGACTCACTGTAGTGGGTCTATTCTCATTCTCGTTAGGCACCGTCCCTTCAGCGAGAGCCGGCGCGTTACCTTCTACGTCATCCGCTATAGCTCTTTCGGGATCCATTTACTATATGTATAAACATAATTTAAGTCGTCAGGAGTCGTCACACTATCATTATAAAAACATTCTTACGTATGTCATGTATAGCTAGACTCGTGCTCGTGCTACGTTAGTCCTAGAACCGACTAAATCGTGGCTCTGATACCACTAAATGTAACACCCCATACCCAAGTCCGAGACTGAGACTGGATTCGAGACATTACCATACTTAAACTTAAGGAAACATGTACTTACGGGCTATAAAATTTTGTTTCGAAAAAGAAACTTCTCTTTCTTAATCAAAACATACGTTTCATGGGCCTACGAGGCCTTAAACACCTATCCGAAAACTTTCATAACTCAATCGGGAACTTTTTCTCGAAACAGGGGTCACACGCCCATGTGACTTGGGACACGCCCGTGTACCCCTAAGACATGCCCGTGTCTTCCACCCGTGTTCGACACTGACTAATTTCACACGGCCTTGACACGCCCGTGGCTTTGGCCCGTGTGCTAAACTTTGGCATTTTGACTTATCCACACGGTCCATACACACGCCCGTGTACTTCAACCGTGTGGTAATTTAATTTACAAGTGCAAGGTGCAGACTTCACACGGCCAGGGCATACGCCCATGTGCTAACCGTGTGTCACACACGGCCTAAACATTTGGCCGTGTGATTAGCCCGTGGTCTATTCTGACTTAAAACACTAATGTGCAGGGGACACACGGCTTAGACACACGCCCGTGTGTCTATCCGTGTGGGCACCTAGAGGCTATCTTCCAAGCCAATTGCCACCCTGATATCAAGATCAATCCAATACTCAATTCAATAACTCAATTATTACATCTAAAATGAACAAGGATGCATACTTCATTGATAGATAAAAACATACATACTTAATCATTCATGACCCATCTCTTTGGCCATATACAAAAAGAATACTAAGCTTGATAGCCAACATTTTGGCTAAACATGAGCGTGTGCCCTGGCCGTGTGAAGTCTGCACCTTGCACTTTTAAATTGAATTGCCGCACGGATGAAGTACAAGGGCGTGTGTATGGACCGTGTAGATAAGTCAGAATGCCAAAGTTTAGCACACGGGCCAAAGCCACGGGTGTGTCAAGGCCGTGTCAAGGCCATGTAAAATTAGTCAGTGTCGACCACGGGTGGAAGACACGGGCATGTCTTAGGGGTACACGGGCGTGTCCCAAGTCACATGGGCTTGTGACCCCTATTTCAAGGAAAAGTTCCCGATTGAGTTTTGAAAGTTTCCGGATAGGTGTTTAAGGCCTCATAGGCCCATGAAACGTATGTTTTGATTAAGAAAGAGAAGTTTTTGTTTCGAAACAAAATTTTACAGCTCGTAAGTACATGTTTCCTTAAGTTCAAGCATGGTAATGTCTCGTATCCAGTCTCAGTCTCGGACTTGGGTATGGGGTGTTACAAGCTTACTCTTCATGAAATTCATCATCATTGAATAGATATAACTTAGCTAGTTTTGGCCGATTTGAATGGCCATTTACAAAATTAATTGAGTGACATTAATAGTCAACATATTGGCTAACGAATATGACTTATCACAAGATGACTAAGTTCCTATACATGCCATACCCAAAATAATCAACTTTACTATACCAAAAGAATAGCTTGATAGTATGAATCGAACTCCGACATCCAACGATCCCCGAGCTAGCTTGATGATACTACAAGGAAAGAGAAAAGAGAGAGGTAAGCATAAAGCTTCGTAAGTTTGCATGAAATAAATAGCAACATAAGAGCTTATGATAACATTCATACATTACTTTGAATAATAACTCAAATTCTTAAGTACATTGACATAACTTACTCATGCTTACTCTTACCAATCTCATAACACATATCAAACTCATTTCTCGTGAGATTGTTATATACACCTGTATCACTTCATCACATAGCACTTTTACATCTTGAACATAAACTTAGCTCTTTACCCCGTTGAACCACTTGGAATATCGAAGGATACTCGAACTCGTCATTCACATAATACGATGCCAATGCCATTACCAGATATGGTCTTACATGGGATCACTTCTTGATGCCGATGTCATATCCCAGATATGGTCTTATACAGGATCTCTCATCGATGTCGACGCCATATCCCAGATATGGTCTTACACGAGATCGCATGTCGATGCCATGTCCCAGACATGGTCTTACACGATTTCATATTGAAGCCAGGTCCCAGACATGGTCTTACACGGAATATCTATTTGATGCTGATGCCATATCCCAGATATGGTCTTATACGGGACCTCCTTAATCTCATGTCATGACAATAGTATCCTTTCCATTCCTAAGGTTCAATCGGGACTTTCACAAAATATAATCTCATCATACTTTCATCGTTTCCTCATTAATCAATTTCATAGAAATAATATACATTTCTCATGATATCAAGCATATTAAAACATAATAACATTACGTTGATTTATTACACGTAAACTTACCTCGGTACCAAAATATGTTTAGTTGTTCGATTTAGTCCACCACTTTGTTCTTTCCTCGGTTTCGGTCTGGACCTCGTGTTTCTTGATAATCAAGCTTGAAAGTTGAAGAAACCCTAGCTATGGCTCCTTGCAAATTTCGGCACTTAGGGGAAGAAGATGAACACTAATTTTGACTTCTTTTTCCCTTTTTATTAACTTATTAACCAAATGACCAAAATGCCCTTAAGGCCCCTTTCTTGAGATTTTTCCTTCCCATATCTATTTTTGTCCATCATCAAATATAATGGTCTAATTGCTACATAAGGACCTCTAATAAATTTTCTATTGCTATCTCATACTTGAATCCTCTAGAATCTCATATTTTTCAATCTTTGCAATTTAGTCCTAATGAATAAATTGAACATTTAATTATAAAATTTCTTCATGAAATTTTCACACAATCATGAAAACATGTCTTAGACCTCATAAAAACCATGAAACACATATTTCTACTTCAGATTTGTGGTCTCGCAACCACTATTCTGACTAGGTCCTAAATTGGGCTGTTACAATTCTCCCCCCTTAGGGATTTTTGTCCCCGAAAATCTTACTGGTAAAAAGGTTGGGATATTGGTTTCTCATGGCGTCCTTGGGATCCCATGTATCCTCTTCTACCCCATGTCTTTGCCATAGTACTTTCACAAGGGCTATACTTTTATTTCTTAATTGTTTAACTTCTCGTGCCAAAATCTTAACCGGCTCTTCGCCATAAGTCATGTCCGGTTGAATTTCAACCTCTGTCGGTACAATCACATGCGAAGGGTCTAATCAGTAACGATGTAACATAGACATGTGGAATACATCATGAATCTTTTCCAACTCAGATGGCAATGCCAAACGATAGGCTACCAGCCCTATCCTCTCGTTAATCTCATACGGTCCAATAAAGCGTGGACTTAATTTGCCTTTCCGGCCAAATTGAAAACCTTCTTCCATGTTGACACTTTCAAAAATACCTTATCACAAACTTGAAACTCAATCTCTTTTCATTTTAAATCCGCGTAGGATTTTGGTCTATCCGAAGTAGCCTTTGAACAATCACGAATCACTTTTACTTTCTCTTCAGTTTCTCTGACCAAATCGACTCTGTGAATCTTATTCTCTTTGAGTTTGGTCCAATACAAAGGCTTTCGACACTTACGCCCATATAAGGCCTCATAAGGTATCATTCTCAAACTCGACTGAAAACTGTTATTGTAGGTAAATTCCATTAACGGTAAGTACTTTTTCCAATTACCTTGGAATTCTAAAACACAGCATCGGAGCATGTCCTAAAGTATCTGTATTACCGTCTCTGACTGTCCGTCAGTTTGCGGATGGAAAGTTGTACTAAAACTCAACTTTGTGCCCAAGGCTTCTTGCAACCTTTTCCAAAACCGTGATGTAAATCTCGGATCTCTATCCGAAATAATCGACAATGGTACTCCATGTAGTCTTATAATTTCTGACACATACAAATCCGCCAACTTATCAAGTGAATAGTCAATGCGTACCGGTATAGAGTGAGCCGATTTTGTAAGCCTATCAACCACGACCCACACAGCATCCTTCTTTTTTGGTGTCAAAGGCAAGCCTATCACAAAATCCATAGCAATACGATCCCATTTCCATTCGGGAACCATAATAGGCTGAAGTAGACCCGAAGGTACTTGGTGTTCAGCTTTCACTTGCTGAAAAATCAAGCTTTTCGATACAAATTCAGAAATATCTTTCTTCATTCTCAGCCACCAATACCATTTCTTCAAGTCATTATACATCTTTGTACTGCCTGGATGTACAGATAAACAACCACTATGTGCTTCGTGCAAAAGTTCCCGAATAAGTTCATCATCTTTGGGTACACAGACCCTATCTCGGAACATCAAACATCCATCAAGACTAATCCAAAAGTCCGACTCAACATTCGACTCACATTGAACTATTTTAGCTTGCAAATCATTGTCGCCTTTCTGAGCTTCACAAATCTCTTGGAGAAACACCGGTCTAGCTCTCAACTCAGATAAAATAGAACCATCATCTGACAAAGCCATCCATGTATTCATGGCCCTCAATGTAAACAAGGATTTCCTACTCAAAGCATCAGCGACCACGTTCGCTTTTCCCGGATGGTAGTCAATCACTAGCTCGTAATCCTTTATCAATTCTAACCATCTCCGTTGCCTTAGGTTCAATTCTTTTTAAGTCATCAAGTACTTTAAACTTTTATGATCAGTGAATACCCGAGATTTCTCACCATACAAATGGTGTCTCCAAATCTTCAACGCAAACACAATGGCAGCTAACTCCAACTTATGTGTCGGGTAATTCTTCTCGTGCGGCTTTAACTGTCTAGAGGCATAAGCTATCACCTTGCCCTCTTGCATGAGTACACAACCCAATCCATTCAAAGATGCATCACTATAAACAACAATTTTTTTCTCGGTTCAGGTTGCACTAAAACTGAAGCCTCAGTCAACAATGTCTTTAGTTTTTCACAACTTTGTTGGCACTTTTCTGTCCATTCAAACTTAACATCTTTTTGTAATAGCCTCCTCATCGGAGTAGCTATCATGGAAAATCCCTTTACAAACCGTCTGTAATAACCAGCTAGGCCCAGAAAACTTCTGACCTCGGATACGTTTCTTGGCAGCTTTCAATCAACAATTGCTAAAATTTTACTCGGGTCAACTCTAATGCCATCACCCGAAATAATGTGCCCCAAAAATTTGACTTCTCTAAGCCAAAATTCACTTTTACTAAACTTGGCATATAACTGATTATCTCATAAAATTTTTAAGACCGTTCTCAAGTGCTCGGCATGCTCGTTTTCATCACGAGAGTAAATCAGTATATTATCAAAAAAACAACAACAAATTTATCCAAATATGGCCGAAAAATACGGTTCATTAAGTCCATAAACACAGCAGGGGCGTTTGTTAAACCAAAAGGCATCATTAAAAATTCATAGTGACCATACCTTGTCCGAAATGCGGTTTTCGGCACATCTGAGTCTTTGACTCTCAACTGATAATATCCAGACCTCAAATCTATCTTGGAAAACACAGTGGCTCCCTTCAATTGGTCAAACAAATCATCAATCCTTGGCAATGGATACTTGTTCTTTATGGTTACCTTATTAAGCTGCCGATAATCTATACACAACCTCATGGAACCATCTTTCTTTTTCACAAATAATACGGGAGCACCCCACGGAGAATAACTCGGTCTTGTTAAACCTTTATCCGTCAACTCTTGCAACTGTTCCTTTAACTCTTTCAACTCAGTTGAAGCCATCCTCTACGGAGCAATCAAAATTGGCGCAATACCAGGGGCTAATTCAATGCCAAATTCAACCTCTCTAACTGGAGGTAACCCTGGCAATTCTTCTGGGAATACATCTGGATACTCACATACTATGGGCACTGATTCAATTCTTAACTCAGTCTCTTTGGCATTCATCACAAAGGCAAGATAAGCTTCATATCCCTTTCTTACATATTTTTGGGCAGACATATAAGAAATCACTACTGGCAATCTGTCCTGTTCATCTGATTCAACACGAAGAATATCCCTATTTTCACATTTTAACTCAATAAATTTCCTTCCACAATTTACTATCACATCATGAGTAGTTAACCAATCCATACCAAGAATTACATCAAATACATCAAATGGCAATAGCATGAGATTTTCCAAAAAATAATGACCTCTAATCATCAAAGGGAAATCTTTGCATACTTTATCAACTAACACACATTTACCTAGGGGATTTGACACCTTTATCACAAATTCTGTAGACTCTACAGGCATGTACATGCTAGATACTAATTTCATACAAATATACGAGTGGGTAGATCCCGGATCAATTAAAGTAACAACATAAGTATCATAGAGAGAAAATGTACCCGTGATCACATCAGGGGATGACGCCTCTTCGCGAGCGCAAATAGCATAAGTCCTCGCAGGCGCCCTACCCTCAGATCTTGCAGTCTGCTCTCTAGGTGTATTCTTACTACTCGTTCCGTTTCCCGGATTTCTCTGTAACCTTCCTCTAGCAGTACTTCCTGATCTTGCACTCTGAGATTTCTCTTTTTCAACCATCTCGAGACAATCTCTAATAAAATGATCTGGGGCTCCTCACTTGAAACAAGCTCTCTCATTTGCTCGACACTTACCGGGATGATGTCTGCCACACTGTGGACATTCCGGTCTACTTGGTTGAGCGTTACCAACACTAGCAACCGAAGTGGTCTGAGCTTTAGACCCCGAATACTGTTTAACCTTACTTCTATTTGAAAACCCAGCTGAAGTGGTTGGTTGAGTAGTAAACTCTCTTGATTTCTTTGATGAGGATTGAAATGACTTGCTCAAATGTCTCTTCCTCGAGTCGTGAGACTCGATTTCAACCTTTCTTTTCTCTTTGGCCAACTCCTCGGCCTTGCAAGCTCTATCTACTAACACAACAAATTCTTTTAGTTCTAGGACACCAACATACAATCGGATATCCTCATTTAACCCGTCCTCAAACCTTTTACACATAATAGCTTCAGTGGATATACACTCTCAAGCATATTTACTGAGCCTTACAAACTTACGTTCGTATTCGGTTACCGTCATTCGTCCTTGCTTCAGCTCAAGGAATTCTTTTCTTTTCTGGTCGATGAACCTTTGGCTAATATATTTCTTTTGGAACTCTTCTTGGAAAAATTCCCAATTAATCTTCTCCCTTAGTACAACCGACACAAGGGTATTCCACCACTGGTAAGCCGAATCTCTTAAGAGTGGCACCACACACTTCATACACTCTTCAGGTGTGCATGATAGTTCATCAAATACCCTGATGCTATTTTCAAGCCAGAACTCTGCTCCTTCCGGATCATCATCTTTATTAGCTCGAAACTCCTCAGCTCCTTGTTTCCAGATTCTATCAACAGGGGGCTTTTCCCTTCTTACCACTTCTACAACTTGAGGAGCTATATGGGTAGGCTGAGGAATAGGTGGGGGAGGAGGGGGTTGCGTGTTCGGGTTCGTTTGAACAAACTCCATATACCAAGCGTTCATCGTGTGGAGAAAGGCTTCCCTAGCCTCTTCTCCTCCTCTCTGACTCACAGTCGTTGGTCTATTCTTATTTTCAGTCAGCACCGTCCCTTGGGCGGGAGCCGACGCATTACTTTCTACATCATCCGCCATTGCTCTGTCGGGATCCATTTACTATATGAAAACATAATTTGAGTTGTCAAGAGTCATCACACTATCATTATGTAAATACTCATATGTATGGCATGTATAGCTAGACTCGTGCTTACGATACGTTAGTCTGAGAATCGACTAAACCGTAGCTCTGATACCACTAAATGTAACACCCCTTACCCGTATCCGTTGCCGGAACAAGGTACAAGGCGTTACTAAACTTAACTTACTTGTTCATACAAAATCGGGTAATGAACTTTCTTTTCAACTTAAGCTTTTTCATTCAAACTCTTAACGTCCTCATTATGAGCCTACGAGACTCAAGACATACATGTGGAGTGATCCGAAAACTTATGAACACTTAGAAAATTTTTGCTTAAGATAGGGCCACAAGCCCGTGTGAGATATGAGACACGCCTGTGTGGCACATCACATGCCCGTGCTTCGGGCCGTGTCCAAAATATGGGACATTCTATTTATGACATCATCAACCATTTAAGGCCACACGGCCATGCTACACGCCCGTGTGTTGACCCGTGTGACGAACTAAAATTTTTGCAAATTAAATGCAGGGGACACACGGCTAGACTACACGCCCATGGGGCAGATCGTGTGTCACACACGTCCTAGACACACCCCCGTGTGTCTACCTGTGTGAACAATTATAAGGCTATTTACTAAGCCTTTTGCCACCCTAAAAAAAGAAATCACATTCATACCATTTCTTGCAACACTTAATTTAACAATAATGTTCCTTTAACATTAACTATTATGACATCTACACCTTAACTACACACTACAACATTCATCATGCATAAACTTCTCACTTTACTCATTCAAACACACAAACTTAGTCTTCATGAAATTCATCATCATAGAATAGATATAACTTAGCTAGTTTTGGCTGATTTCAATGGCCATTTACAAAATGAATTGAGTGAAATTAATTGTCAACACATTGGATAACCAATATGACTTATCACAAGATGAATAAGTTCCTATACATGTCATACCCAAAGTAATCAACTTTACTATACCAAAAGAATAGCTTGATAGTGTGAATCGAACTCCGACATCCAACGATCCCCGAGCTAGCTTGACGATACTACAAGGAAAGGGAAAAGAGAGAGGTAAGCATAAAGCTTAGTAAGTTTGCATGAAATAAATAGCAACATAAGAGCTTATGATAACATTCATACATTACTTTGAGTAATAACTCAAATTCTCAAGTACATTGACATAACTTACTCATGCTTACTCGTACCAATCTCATAACACATATCGAACTCATTTCTCGTGAGATTCTTATATACACCTGTATCACTTTATCACATAACTTTAGCACTTTTACATCTTGAACATAAACTTAGCTCTTTACCCAGTTGAACCACTTGGAATATTGAAGGATACTCAAACTCGTCATTCTCATAATACGATGCCAATGCCATATCCAAGATATGGTCTTACATGGGATCACTTCTTGATGTCAATGCCATATCCCAGATATAGTCTTATATGGGATCTCTCATCGATGTCGATGCCATATCCCAGATATGGTCTTACATGAGATCGCACGTCGATGCCATGTCCCAGACATAGTCTTACACGATTTCATATTAAAGCCAGGTCCCAGACGTGGTCTTACACGGAATATCTATTCGATGCTGATGCCATATCCCAGATATGGTCTTATACGGGACCTCCTTAATCTCATGTCATGACAATAGTATCCTTTCCATTCCTAAGGTTCAACAGGGACTTTCACAAAATATAATTTCATAATACTTTCATCGTTACCTCATTAATCAATTTCATAGAAATAATATACATTTCTCATGATAGCAAGCATATTAAAACATAATAACATTACGTTGATTTATTACACACAAACTTACCTCGGTACCAAAATATGTTTAGTTGTTCGATTTAGTCCATCACTTTATTCTTTCCTCGGTTTCGGTCCAGACTTCGTGTGTCTTGATAATCAAGCTTGAAAGTTGAAGAAACCCTAGCTATGGCTCCTTGCAAATTTTGACACTTAGGGGAAGAAGATGAACACTAATTTTGACTTCTTTTTCCCTTTTTATTAACTTATTAACCAAATAACCAAAACGCCCTTAAGGCCCCTTTCTTGAGATTTTTCCTTCCCATGTCTATTTTTGTCCATCATCAAATAATTTGGTCTAATTTCTACATAAGGACCTCTAATAAAATTTCTTTTGCTATCTCATACTTGAATCTTTTAGAATCTCATATTTTTCAATCTTTCCAATTTAGTCCTAATGAATAAATTGATCATTTAATTATAAAATTTCTTCATGAAATTTCCACACAATCATACAAACATGTCTTAGACCTCATGAAAGCCATGAAACACATATTTCTACTTCAGATTTGTGGTATTGCAACCACTATTCCGACTAGGCCCTAAATTGGGCTGTTACAATCCCAATATCAAAAATATGAAAATTATTAAAAATGGGATAAGAAAACATACCTAATTAAGCTTGATTAGTTTCCTTTCTTTCTCCTAGGGTTTCCATTAATTTTTTGGGGATTAAGATGATATAAAATGACATTATTTCTATTTAATTATTTATCATCCATTAATTTTTCCACTCTCCAATTTAGTCTTTGCCTTTTTCTAATTTTTCATGGATGATTCATCAAAAATATCTACTAACTTTTCTTTAATGGTCTAATTACCATATAAGGACCTCAAGTTTTGAATTTAATAGCTATTTGATACTTATAACTACTAGAACTCAACTTTTGCATTTTATGCAATTTGGTCCTTTCTATAATTAAACACATAATAAGTAAAATTTTCTTATCAGAATTTTTATATAACAATCCTATCATAATGCAGACCATGCAATAATATTAAAATAATTTTTTTCTGGCTTGGATTTGTGGTCCCGAAACCATTATTCCGATTTCACTAAAAATGGGTTGTTACAAATACTAAGCGATATTGCGTGGTTGGATCGTAATATGGAAATGCAACTTATATTATTAGATGAACCTAAACATGTCATTAGTCTAATAAAAAATGAGTTAACCGTTTGAAAGACTAATATGTCGTCTATCAAGTCTAATTTTGGGATATGCTTTATCTTGGGCATCGGAGCAGATGACTCCTAGAAGATAGAAACATAGATGTGACTGACTGGATTGACAATACATCAAACAGGTCTCAAGTATAATAGATCCTAAATTCGTTTATGGATTTATTGACTTGTGGCGTTCATAGTGTGACATACATTAATCTTGAATGGATGATGGACTATATATGTGTGACTTGTATGCTTTGATGTAAGTAAAATCCTGAGTTCAAATAGATAAGGAACCAAAAACAGGTGCGTTGGGTATACAACTTCTGTAATATGTAGCTGACCTGACATTAAATGAAGTAGTAATTTCATGTTATTTTCGCACTTAAAGAGCTTAATTTCTAGCCAATTTAGTATTTAGTATTGCATTTTCGGTATTTAGTAGTTAGGATTAAAAGTTAATAAAAAGAAGTGTTTTAACACATTTTGTGAGTATTGTGACCTATTAGGTCAGCACTGACCTTAGATAGTGCTAATATGTTGAGTTAAGTGTGTAGGATGAATATTTATAAGCCCAATTGACGTGGGAGTAAGGGACGAGTGACACACAAGCTTCTCGAGCCATCAAAGCATGAAACGAACCATACAAGGAACAAATCGATTATTGAGTTGCACCATAGATCTTGTAAGGCGCGACATAGGTCGACGTGTTGCCCAAGTATATCAAAACTATTTTTGTTCGCACAATCAACTTTATATGAAGACCTAATTTGGGCTACCAACACTCTTATAAATAAAACCTTAAGGGTTTGATGTAACTAAGTTGTCTTAAACGCATTCAAAAACCTTAGTAGTTTAGGAGTAGGATTAGATCTAGTTTTCTTTCGATTTTCATAAACAACTTTGTTTTTCTCTTGGAATTGATTCTGATCCAAGAGTTCTTTTATTTAATCAAAGTATTTTAGTTATTTATTCTTTGCAAGCGACGATATTTGATTATTCCAATCAAGAGATTCGTTACTCCGTGCTTTACTGGAAAACAAAATTAGGATTATTGTAATCTCTTTTCTCTTTCGATTCATTTTTGTTCTTTACATGTTTTATTCAATTGAAATTAAGATTATGAATAACATGAGTGGCTAAATCCCTTAGGGGAGATTAACAAGTGGATGAGGACGTGATTAACGGGGGATTTTAGAGTTTCCCGAGAGGATTAGTTGGTATAGATTACACATTCCTATACCCTAGGCTTGATAACCTTAGGAAGTTATCATAGGTTAAACGAGATCGAGAGATAAGTTTTACCGAGTAAATCATAGTTTATCTTGGTTGAGAAAGTGTGGTCGGGAGATAAGTGAGTATTAACTAATCGATTAATCAATTAAAGGCCGAGAGGTAATAATTGCTTAATTTAATGCTAATCCACCCTAAAACCCTAATCCAAAGTTAGTTACAGCCCCTGAAATGAGCTAATCTTCTTGATTGGTTTTATATGTCTAATCGTTTGTTAATTTTATTGCTCATTTATTTTAGTTATTTAATTTCTATTATTAATCTATTTTATGGTTTTTCGTAATATAGGATTTAATTATTACTATTTAGACTTATTATTGTAAAGAGATTTTCATTAGATTTATTCCATCCTCTCTTCAGTATGATCCTCGGAATGCTTCCTATGTTTTGTTTTACACATATACTATATTACAATTTGACACGTATACTAGCAGACAATGTCAATTTAATTTCTTATATTTTTTGTGTGATATTTTTACTATAAACGATAACACATTTATGGGCGGTCAGTAGCATCATTCACAATAGTGGAATTCATAGCCCAAGATATGGGGAAATGACATCCTCCCATTGGCATTACATGATAAATGAATTGTAACCATGGTCACTAGTCGTTTGTCTTTGTGATGAATAATTGAATTACTATTTAATAGTAATTGACTTTTCATGAAGAAAAATGTAATGATTACCATGAGATAAAATAGGATCATGTTGGGAGGAAAAATTTATCCCAAAGAGATTAATGATATTCTATAAGGGTAATACACGTATGACAAGGTAATTGGATGAGTACTGATCGAGTAGCTTTCATAATGGTATGTAATTGAGGAGAGCCCAGTTATGATACTATAGTTGAATGACTTCGTGACTAAACGAGCTTATAATTAATAGGCAAAAAGCTGGAACTTAATTATAAATCATTTAAGTCTTAATCACATATGTCCAACCAGTCTCTCGGCTAGCTTGTTGAAACCAAAAAAGAATTGCATGTTGAATCAAATAAACACAAATGGATAGAAATGATAAAGTTAGAGAATTTAGTTGCATTCGGAAATGAATGTGCTTTCTCGAGAAATACAAAATGACTTGAGAATTAATTTAAATTTTTTGAATTAATATTTAATTAAATAATTCAAGTTCAAAAAATAATTTAAATTAATTGGTCATTGTTAATCCATGGAATGTGGAAATTAAATATATTTTCTCATAGATTCTTTTACGATAAAGTTGCCATGACTTTAATGGAATTAAAACTAGGTTAAGAAAATTATTTAAATGAAAAATTAATTAATTAAAATTGATTTAATAAATAATATTTATTTTAGAAAATAGAAAAGAATGTATTGGGTTGGTTTAAATTATAAAGTATTAGGATAAAAGTCTAGGAAGTAAATATAATTGGACCCGATACAAGAGATGTTGGATCTGGTGCCCTAAGTGTAGCATTTTCAATTTTGTACACTTGTAATTTTTTAAAACAAATTGATTAATAAAATTATTCATGAATTATATTAGTACCTTTTATATAATGTTCTCATGTGGTTTTTGCATGCAAAGCAAAATAGAAGCAAATATTGACTCACTGGTTGTCTAATGCTTAAACTAATACTAAGTGGTATTATGTGATCGGATCGTAATAAGGAAAGACAACTTGTATTAGTAGACGAACCTAAACATGTCCTTAGTCTAATAAAAATGAGTAAACCGATTGAAAGAGTAATATGTTGTCTATCAAGTCCAATTAGGGAGAATCTTGTCCTGGGCATTGGAGCAGTTGACTCTCAGAAGATAGAGATCTAGATGTGACTGGCTGGACTGACAGCACATTCAAAGTTTGACATACCTTAATCATGAGTGCATGACGGAATATGTATGCATGACACGAATATTTTGATGTAAGTAAAAGCTTAAGTTCAAATAGATAAGGAACCGAAAGCTGGTACATTAAGTATATGACTTTTGCAGTATGTAGTGTCATTCACAATAGTGGAATTCATAGACTGAGATATAGGTAAATAATATCCTCTCATTGGCATTACATGGTAGATGAAAAATAAACATGGTCATGGGTCGTTCATATTTGTGATGAATGATTTGATTACTACTTGATAGTAATTATCTTTTCATTAATAAAGATGTAATGGTTACCATGAGATAAAATAGGATCATATTGGGAGAGCGAATTTATCCGAAGAGATTCTAGTTATTTTCGAGTAGAATAACAATATCTCATATTGTTATTCTACTGGAAAATAATGAAAATTTATTTTCTAAGTATACATTTTATCTTTCAGAATAACAATTCTACCGGTTTTTATAAGAGAGAGAATTTCCTTTCTCACTGAAAGTAAAGTAAAATATTTCTAGTTCTGTGTTTGACTCAAATTCATTCGAGCCCACACTCGAAGTAGTTCGTGGTACGAGAATAGTTTAGAAGGCCATTCGGTTGAAAGTCGGGAATTACTAAAAACATAGGTGCGATTTATGTAAAGGGTTTATTGCTATAAATATCACAAACCAGCTCAGTTTTCAAATTTGTATTTTTCGCTGCACAAGAAAATTGTTTTTGAATTGATTTTTTTCCAACAAGAGAGGCCTAAAACCCCTCATATTAAGTATGAGGGGTGACAACCCTAGTATTATTTACTAGGTTAGTCGCCCCTTTCTCCTAATTCAACTAAGGGATTTTTTCTATTAAATAAGTATTATTTGTATTTTGCTAATTCAGCTAAGGTTCCTCTATCTGTCTCTATAACTAGATGGAACTTGTAGGGCTAAATACACAACTTTGAGATATTGTTATTCTACTCGAAAATAGCTAGAATCTATTTCTAAGTATAAATTCTTTTTTTCTAGGAACAACAATTCTATCGGTTTCTAAAAGAGAGAGAGAGCGCTTTAGTTTCCTACTAAAATTAAAAAAAAAAAGTATTTATGGTTTTGTGTTTGATTCAAAGTGTTTGAGCCCACACTCAAATCGATTCGTGGTACAAGAATAATAGAGAAGGTCATTTAGTTGAAATCCAGGAACATCAAGGATCCATCTCGCTCAAAGTACAAGTATTTTCCTGGAAAAATTTATTGCTATAAATATCACAAACCAGTTCGATTTTCAAAATATTATTCTTTCGCTCTGCAAAAAAAAAAACCAAAATTTTTCCAACACTTTCAGCCCTGTTGTAAAACCCACAACACTGAAATTAGTCTTGACTATTGCAACTCAATATAGATTACGTATTCATCTACTTGGTGTTAACAATTCCTTCCTTTAATGCCATCTTACAGAGGATGTTTATATGAGATAGTCACCTAGGTTTGAAGATCACACTTTCTAACCTCCCAAACCCGGTCTAGACATTATGACCGAATCCTGAAGACTATATTGGTCACCGGAATGACAAAGAAAAATTTTTGTATTTTAAATCGTGCTTTAAATACATTTCCCTTTTTATTCAAAACTAGTGAATTTGGTTAATTTCATCTGTTTTGAGAAAAAAACATGTTAATTTCAAAAATCAAGAGTCCTTAAGATTTCATTTGTGAAGTTTTTTTTTAGAAAACTAGGTTATGTTTTATTTAAAACTTATTTTCAATATTGCAATGAAAATTAGTATTGATCATATTTTCGTTACAAATCATTTTTTCATACACAATCACTAAAAATGACGAATACGTAATTAAAAACTTGAAGTCATGCAAAAGTAAAGTAAAAATCCGCAAAATAAAGTCTCATGCCACAATCCATAAGAAAAATATTACAGTCCCAAAATAATCTGAGGGATTAGTTGTTTGTTAGTGGGTTAGTGGGGAGTAATCTGAGGGATTTTGGAAGTTATCTGATGATAAACCGTAATTTATACATTTTTTAATCCCACATTTAGCATGCTTTTTGGATGATTTATCCCTTGAATTGTGGAATTTGATGCTCCTAATCCTTTAATTTCATGTTTTATACTTAGGAGTGCATCAGAGGATGAAAAGAACGAGAAACGGGCTAAAAACAGACCAAATGGGCCAAAGTAGGAAATCAACACGGCCTGGGCCCAAGTCACACGGTCGTGGCCCTTTAGCAGGCTCGACCACGGCCTGGATTCGATTCACACGAGCGTGTTGCACGGGCGTGTCCCTGCCATGACAAAGAGGAATTTCACTCGGAATAGGGTACTTAGAGGCAAAGAAAGACATTCAAAAAGCCTATATAAACACCCTAAAGGCCAACCATGAGGGGGGCGTCCAGCTAGCCCAATGAGCCAAGCCAGAGAGGTCAGAACTGTGGGATTTACTCGAAGAAAGCCAGTTGATTCATCTCAAGAAGCCAGAATCATACTCAAGACGGAGGATCTCTCCTTCAATTCCTTTAGGGGGTTTTAGGGTTTTCTTATGTTTTGTTTTATATTTTCTTCTGAGATGTATTCTTTTATGATTATGAACTAAACCCCTCAGATACCTGAGGGGGATGAAACCTAAAACGGATCTTGTTATTATTTTCTGAACTATATGATAAATACTTGATTTGTTCTTAACCATGTGTTCTTAATTCTTGTTTTGGTATTTCAGGATATTGATTCAAGTATTGATGTGCTTAGGCAGTGGAGGAATATTCCCTGTTTAAGAGTAGATCTAGCATAGTTAAGTGGAGTTGATCGCAACCCTAGAGATAGGATGACAAAAATCTACCGGATTAGGGTCAAACCTAATATAGGAGTCCATAGATCGAGTTAATGCAATCCTAGGGGTTTTAATTAGAAAGAGATTTCAATTAATCAACCTAGGGTTAGACGTTAGTAGCCTCGAGAGAGGTATTAAAATAAATTAGGGAATCCTACGGATCAAGTCAAGTGAATAAATAAATGCAGTTGAGTTAAATAACAAGTGAGGTCTAGGTGGATTCTCCCTTGGGTATCGTCTTAATCAATTGGTTTTTCCCACAAGTATTTTTCCCATTTCACTCTCTGTGTCTTAGCGTCTTTAGCTTAGTAGTCAGTTAATTTTAGAATAAACAACAAATCCCTTAATCTTTAGGCTAAATAACAAAAAGAAAGTCAGTATTAGTACTTTTGGTTCCTTTGGGTTCGACAATCCGGTCTTGCCACTAAGCTATACTACTGTTCGATAGGTGCACTTGCCTCAATCTTGGTGATAGTTAGTTTCTAGGCTAGATCATTCATTATATAAATATTAAGACTCTCGTCACTATGATCATCTGATTTTATTTATTTTTTTTCAAAATTTTGTTTTCCTTCTCTCCTCCAAAAAGATTCTGACGTGAGTTTTCTTCCTCCTTTCTTCCCCTTTCTTTCGTTTTTCCCCTTTCTAATCAGTTTGAAATTTTGGTTCGATCCTCGCCTTGTATTTCAATTTGTGGTACTATTCGTGTGTTTTCGATAAGAAGGGCTATTCTTGTTGGGTATAGCGGTTTCGGAAAGCTGTGTTGGTATTTTCTCTCTATAGTAGCGTACTTGGTGTTATAGGGAATTTGATTTTTGTAAATCTATGATGTAGGAAAAGGGTGTGAGCAGTGAATTCTTATTCCAGCAGCTTAAATTACGCTTGTGTTTGTTCGTATTATCGATAAGTTTTGTGCGTTATTTCGGATTTATGTCGATTCGTGAATCAGTTGCGAATTGGTCAATGGGATGCTGTTTATTGGGTTTCAAATGGCTCAGGTTTACTGTAGCTTTTTAAACGAATTAGATGTGTACCCGGAACGCAAAAAATCAAACTTCGATAAAAGCCAAAAAAACTATTCTATCGACGCCACACAGGCGTCTAGTCACCCGTGTTGTTGGCCGTGTGCGAGACATGGCCATGCGCAGGACACGGTCGCATGGTGGCTTGAGGGTGGACGTGTGGGCCACACGGGCTAGGTCAGTTTGGGCGTGTGGGCCCAAACAGGCATGTCACACGAGTGTGTGGATGTTGGGCCAGGCCGTGTGGGATACACGGGCAAGTGGGCCCATATTTCTAAAATTTTCCCTATGGTCGCACGGGTCGTTTCGATCGGCTGTGGGCCTATCGTAGGGTCGGTAAGGGCTAACCAAACCCTATATTATATGCTATGATATTCTGATAGACTGATCTGAGTAGGATACTAAATGTATGTCTGGCTATACTGTTTAAGTATGTCAGTTATCTGTATATAAGCATGTTGAGCATGTTTAATCTGTTATTTCTGTATCTGATTTCTGCATCTGTTTATGGGGTGGGATTTGTACATATGGAGGAAGTGTTCTAAAAGGCGACCTTCACCTATATTCTGTTAGCTTGGCAGCACATTATCTGATATGTGTCGTAATGGCATGATATGGTGTGTAGGGATGGGTGGGTGTTTTTAACCCCACATGGTGTGATGGGATGGTTAGAGTTGGCGTGTAGAGGATAGGGGTAGGATACTGTATGTCCGTTACGCATATCTATTTCTGATATCTGTATCTAGAAAAAGACTTAAGTCTGAATCTGTATATGACTGTATATGAGACTACTGTATGTATTGATGTCTATTTCTGTTGGGTTACACATTGAGTTTACCTAAACTCACTTCTGTTTGTCTGTTCTGTTAGACTTAGGCAGATCAGTGTGGCGGAGACTCAGCGGTGACCACTCAACTGTAAACTTTTTAAACTTAGTAATTATGGTTTATTTAACATTCTGGATTCATTTGAGAGTTTGTAATTTCTGGGTCTCTCTGGACTATATTGTTTTTTCTCAACTGTTGATTTTGGTTTTGATTGTTTGATAATTTTCCATGCTTTAACAAAATGTTTTTTTTGAAAATGACTGTTTTACGCAAATAAAGGTTTTTCTTAAAATAAAATCTGATTTCCAAAATTTAACAGCTTTTTTTAGACTTTTGCTGTAAATTTTGCTTTGGCTAATAAACCAATTAATTAACATTTTCGATAATGGATATAAAGGAATATGAGTTAATAAACTGAAATGATTTAACGTGACGACTCCGTTTTCAAAACCCATTCTTCGTGACATCTCCGGATTCGACCATAACGTCTAGGCCAGGTTTAGGGTGTTATATTTAGTGGTATCAGAGCCAAGTTTGAAAACTCGGGTTGTGAAATTTTGGGTTCCAAAATTATATTTCAAAAAGAACTTATTTTCAAATAATTTGGATAATGTTGAGAAAGTATGTGGTACACCGAGTCTCCGGTGCCGATCCTGTAAGTATTTCTGAAACTTAGATAGTATATTTTGAAAACACTATAGATAGTACTTTCTGAAACTGTACTGAAATAATTAGAGACTGAAACCTCTGAAAACATGTCTGAACTTCTGATAATTCTTGTATAAAATATCTGCTAATAAATATAGGAACTGATACATGAAATTTCATAATGTAGATAAGATTTGAAATTTACGATGAGTGCTCGTGGAATTTGAGGACGTGGTATTCGAGGCCGTAGTAAAGGCCGTAGGGGGGCTCGAGCTGAGTATTTCTCTCTGGGCAGTATGCCAAACTTAGATATGAGTGAGACGCCGGTTTCATCTGCTACTGAAACTGGGTCTCAAAGTCGTTCGGCTGGGGACGACGCACTGTCCCAAGCCATGTATAGGATATTAGAGAGGGTCACTGGACTCCATTTTAGATCTGGGTCCGTGGGTCGGTAACTGAACGGCTCCGGTCCAATGGTGTTGAGTTATTTTGGGGTGTCACTAGAGTCGCCCCTACTGTGCCCGAGTATTGGTTGGAGGCCACCAAGAAGATCATGAATGATATAGACTGTACTCCCAAGTAGAAACTTAAGGCTGCAGCATCATTGATTCGTGACAAGGCATATTAGTGGTGGTTATCAGTTGAGGAGGGTACTCAGCTTGATCGTCTGAACTGGGACTTCTTCAAGACTACATTTCAGGGAAAGTATATGGGCGCGAGCTATGTAGATGCTTGTAGGCATGAGTTCATAAATCCCATGCAGGGTGATAGATCTGTGGCTGAGTTTCTAAGGTTGAGCCGCTACGCTCGAGGCATGGTGGTGTCTGAGTATGAGAAATACAGTCTGAGGGACAGTTTGAGGATTCTAATTGCTCCATAGAGGGAGCGAGAGTTCATGGTTCTGGTTGAGAAGGCGAAGATCGCCGAAGAGGTTAAGCGCATGGAGTGCCAGAATAGGGACCGTGAGAGAGGCAAGAATAAGAGGGATTCAGAGCCCTCTAGTTCTATTCAGAGGCCTAAGAAAAAGGGAAGACCTGATGGGCCGATTAGAGTGGGAGTTCCTGTTGCTCCTACTGGAGTTCAGCCTTGTGGGGATTGTTGTAGACGCCATCCAGGCAAGTGTTAGAGGAGGATAGGGGCCTTTCTACGATGTGGACCATTAGAGCACCGTATTAGAGAGTGTCCACAGCTAGCTGATGGAAGCACGAAAATATATACACTTTTTCATGCCATTTTTAACTCAAATCCTTCTGAGATTTTCATTTTAATTTCACTATTAAGTGTACCATACAAATAGTATGTAACAACATCTATTAGACGCATGTCAAGTTTCTCACATACTGCCAGACTAATATGGCATCTAAACGTGATTACATCCACCATAGAAGAATATGTCCCTTTGTAATCAATGTCGGCCATTTGCGAAAATCCTTATGCTACAAGTCGAACTTTATATCTTACGACTTCATCAATTTCATTTCATTTTCGCACAAATACCCATTTATATCCTACCGACTTTACATCTGTGTTTGGGCTACATGTACAAAAACCTCACGTTTAGAAAGTGAATTCAATTTTGCTCGAATTGCATCTTTCTATTTTGGCCATTCTTTTCTATTTTTACATTCCTCAATAGATTTAGGCTCAGGATTCTCATTTTTTTGTTATTTCAATGGCAACGTTATAAGAAATTTTTTTCGACAACTACATTTTTTTTTGTTCTATCTTTTTCTCGTATTGACATAACTTATCAAGATCTCTTAATTTTCATCATTTTTATTTTCACTTTTAGGTATCTGAATTTCTTCTTGAGTTTTATAATTAGTTATGTCATCGGTATCTTCAAGAACCCCCGCTTCCACTATATGGCCATCTTGAATGTTTGCTCCTTTTCTTTTACGGGGATTTTTATCTTTGGAACCGACCGGTCTTCCATGCTTCAAGCGTGGATTATTTCTTTTTCACTAACAGTTTTCCCTATTAGGACATCAATTCGTATTGGAGCATTTTCAGCTAGTATGTGAGATTTAATGAATCTGACAGTTGATTTGTAAAATGAATTATCTTTGAACTTCTGGTTCACATTGCTTTTTACGAGGATCTTAGACATTGATAATTAATTTCAAGTACTTTATTAATCCAACTTTTTATTCTCTCCCCCCTAATGTTAGGAAAACTAACAACTGATTTCATAATTAAATCTCGAATTAATAGTTCAAAAATATTTAATAATATAAGGAGACTCATATAAATATACATTCTCAATCTCTTATGATGACCCATCTTTGTGCGTTGTGGCGAAGCAGTTGGAACATATACCACAGATCCAAAAATTGTAAGATGGGAAATATTTGGCTATTGACCAAAAATCAATTGTAATAGGGAGTATTTATAATTTATTGCCTTAATGCGTACAACATGTAAATCAATACAATCTCATGATGAAATAGGAAGTTTTGTTCTCGTAAGTAATGGTTTAGCTATTATTTAGAGGCATTTGATAAACGATTCAGCTAAATCGTTTTATGTGTGAAAACATGAGCTATATGTTCAACTTTTATTCCGATTGACATGCAATAATTATTGAAAGCTTGGGATATAAACTCACTGACATTAGCAAGATGAATTGTTTTAGTTGCATAATCTAAACTTAATCATTTAAATAAGCAATCTCGCAAACGACAGGTTGCGAGTTGATAATGCATGTGATTATTTTATAGATGCACCTACCAAAATCATATAATATCAAAATCATCCACATGGTGGATGGGCCCATATTCATTTCAGAAATGTAAGACATTAAATCTCAACTTTAGCCAGTCATTTTGTAATAATCAATTATCATTAAGAACAAACAACACATGAGAATTCTTTAAATTAAAGAATCTTTTAGTTATTTAATAAATGTCTATATGAATTCTCAATTAATTTTCACATCATATCTAATCCAAGATAGTCTAACCGGTCATGCCAAATAGTAAATGTATTTGTATCAGTGAACTTCTGGTTTACTTTAACATGTTTTTCAATTGTACTGATAATGTCAATATAAATTTTGACAATTGATAATTTTATCGTCATTCTTTTTATTTTGTATCCACAAATAAACAATATTGTGACATTTACTTCTAGGAATGTCTACATCAATGTGAAGTCCATAATGTTATTAACTCAATAAAAGAAATATAATTTGCAAATAATTATTTGCAATATTTGTAACACCCCTAACCCGTAACCATCGTCGGTTTAGAGTTAAGGGGCATTACCGGACAATCAGAAACTTTTACGAACATTTCGTATCATAATATATATCATCGTCAAATCATAATAGAATAGAAACATATAGTCCCTTAATGAGGTCTACGAGACCTTAGTCATGCATTAGAAATAGGTCGGGACTAAACTGAGATCATAATTTTTTTTTCTGAAAATCGAACATTTTTCAAAATTACAGAGGTCACACGCCCGTGTGGGTAGGCCGTGGGCCTCACACGCCCTCAGACACACCCGTGTGTCTAAGCCGTGTCAAGACAGGGCATACATACTGACTTGTCCACACGGCCTGAGACATGCCCGTGTGCCTCACCCGTGGTCGACACTGACTTGCACTACACGGCCAGTCACACGCCTGTGTGTCCAGCCCATGGTTGAGTCTGACTTGTTTTGAATTACAACCACGAAGGACACGGTTGAGCCACACGCCCGTGTGTTCAACCGTGTGGGAAAATATAGGCCACTTACAAGGCCAATTTGCCACCCACACCTTGGATTTTACCTACAAACATTATACCAATTCAAATCATATCTCCAATGTAAACAACACATACCCCAAATGACCAACACATACCAAAATTACCATCATTTATAGTTATTCAAAAACATATTAAACACACCCACTTATGTATCATTTAGCTCAATCTAATCACAAGCATTTCAAAGAATAAACCATTCAAGAACTTACCAACTCAATGTGTCAATCCATCATTAACAATATGCTAAATTTTGCATCATAGAACTTATCATAGATTTGACCATCTCATTAGCACAAACATTAGCCATCAAACCATACCAAACTATGCATCATTTAGCATGAGTTACTCATTCATATCATAATCATTATCTAGCCATATCACATGGTTGTTTATTTACAACTCCAAACATAATCCAAACTAACTAGCCTATACATGCCATATTTAACTATGTACACATTCAAAAGTACCAACATAGAGTTTGATAGTGTGGTGATGATCCTCGATGATCCCCGAGCCTTCCGTAGCTTTAACGATCTATAAAACAATGCAAACACACACATAGTAAGCTTTTAAAATCTTAGTAAGCCATATACAAATAAACTTAACATATAAACCTTCATAATCATATCAATTGCAAGATCATTTATATATCTCAAATGTAATTTCATAATTCTTTTTTGGCTCATTTGTTTAGCCATTGCTTACCAACAATTCATATCTCTAAATACTTCTTTTGATCATAGCAACTTCATATGTATATCACATTTTATCTCATCAAGTCTATGCACATATCTCACTTGTGCACATACACATATATACTTACCATTTATGCTTAATCATAGCATACACTTCAAACGTACCTGAAATGATCATACATTTCACATAGTCTTTCATTTCTTGGAGATTACTCGTTGAACCATTCGGAATCAAATAGGATACTCGAATAACTCGGAACACTCGTACAATGCCAACGTCCCAGACGTAGTTTTACATGTAATCAAATATTGAGGCCACTGTCCCAGACAGGGTCTTACACGAACCAAATACGATGCCAATGTCCCAGACATGGTCTTACACGTAAATCTCAAACCGATGCCAACGTCCCAGACGTGGTCTTACACGATATAACATATCAAAAACCTATGTCATGACATATGAATCCTATCTATTCCTAAGATTCGTACGGGACTTTTCAGACTTTGACACCTTGTCGATATTTTCTCGGAACTCATGTGTATATTTTTCATAATCATTCAACACAATTAAATTTCATACGAACATAAATAAATCAATTCAAATATATTTATTTGTATATAGACTTACCTCGTACGGATATAGACGGACGGATTCGACTATTCGATCACTTTCGACTTCCCTCGGTCTAAATTTGTTTTCTTTGGTTCTTGATCTATACATATTCAAATTTAACTCATTTATTCACCAAATCAATCAATTCAATCCAAAAACACACATTTAGGGCAATTTACAAATTAGCCCTCAAATTTTCACATTTTGACATTTAAGTCCCTATTTCACAAAATCACAAAATACACATAATTTGCTTGTACCCATGCTTAGCTGAATTTTCATATGCTTCATACTAGTCGATACACTTTATTTATTTCACATTTTAGTCCCTCAAAATATTATTTTCACAATTTAATCCAAATTACTCAAATTCACCAAAAATCCAAAGACAAAATATGTTAATCTAACACATATACTTCATATTTCATCAACTAACATCACAAAGATCAAGCATTCATCAATGGCACATTTCAAATTCTTCATCAAATTCCAAAATTAAGACATGGGTTTTGTAGTACTCGAAGCAACGATTACAAAAACATAGAAATTATCAAAAACTGATCAAAATCCATACCTTAATCAAGCTCTTCATGGTCGAATATCATGGAAGCTTAAAACCCTTTTTCTTTTCTTAATTTTCGGTGGATGAACACTTAAAATGGCCATTATTTTAAGCTTTTGTTTTATTATATTAACATTAATAATCAATTTCCAATTTTATCCTTAAAGAATTAATAAGAAAACTATATAATACAAGCCCATAACCGTCCACTACAATGTTTAATGGTCTAATATCCACTTAAGGACTTCACCTTTAAAGCCATGTCAATTCAATACATTAACATTTGAATTGCCACTTTTACCTTTTATGCGATTTAGTCTTTTTCTCAAATTAAGCACACAGACAACAAAAATAATTTACGAAACTTTCACAAATGCTTAATCACATATTATAGACACGAAATATAATATTAAAATATTTTTTTGACTCAAATTTGTGGTGTAACATCCTGGAATTAGGGGTTCTGCATTTTTATATTTTCTGTGTGTTGGGCATGTTCTACTTGTTATTTTGGTGTGTTTGGGGGCCTTAGGAAGGCTCGGGGTCAAGCCAGGGCCTTGGTAAAAAATTTATTTTTAGGCACTTTAGGGGGGAAGCTAGTAGGAGTAGACCTTATGTGTTATTGCTTGTAACTGTTTGCACAAGTTGGAGTGTGGTAGAGTGGCAAGTGACGCCACTTAAGGTGCAAGGGAGTGGCGTCACAAGGGAGCAGTAGGAGGGAAGGAGTTCGAGCCTCGTCTGCAGCAAATGGAGCTTTATTTTTTATGCTCAAGGGGGAGGAGTGTTGGCTTTCGGCTGGGACTCTTCATGGTGGTTGGTTAAAGGAGTCAAAATATTTGAATGAGTGGCCATGAGGTGTTGATGGAGCTTGAAATGGTCAAACCGAATCAAATGGATGTTGGAGAGTGGGACATGGAGAAAATCAAGGGATTTGAGAGTGAGCAGAGGTGGTTGGCTGAATGAGGGGTTTGTGGGAAGGAGAATTTTGGCTAGGGGGTTAGGAGGCATTTCGGTTTTGGTTGCTTGTGGTGTGCCGAAATTCTTTAGGAGCACTTAGTTTAGTTTTTTTCTCTCTTTGCATTTTAGGTGGTGGTACTTCAATAGTTGGTAACCGAAACTTCAACTCTCTCTTGTGCTCTCTCATTCCGTTTGGTTTCCTCTTTTCTTTCATTCATTTTCTTCATTTGTTGCACTTAGCATGTTCGGCCGAATCATCCTATTTCTTTTTCCCATTTGATCTTTGCTGTACCTAGCCGAAACCCCTTGAAGCCCCTTTGCTGAATCTTTTCTTCTCCTTTGTTCTTTCCTCTTAAACACCACAACCAAAACTTTCTTCTCTCCTCCATCATTATCTTTTTTTTTGCAAGCCGAATCCTCTTCTACTCCCTAACTCTTCTCTTTTCTCTATTAAATAGCCACCATATATCATTCTAGCCTTTTCAATCGGCATTTCCTTGGTATTTCGGTAAGGGTTCTTCTTCCTCTATTTTTTTATTCTTTTCTTTTCGTTCTTTACCTCTTTTCTCGTTGATTTGTTAAACCAGAGAGTCTGAATAGCTTCTTTTGGGCATTGGCCGATTGTGGAGGGGCTTGTTCTCATCTCCTCTTCTTCGTGTAGCCTGCATTCGGGAAATCTTTGGTAAGTTTGGGTGTTGGCTGAATGGTTGGGAAGGGGGTCCTTTCTCATTTTTGGTTTGGCCGAAAGGCCATTCTTTTGATTTGTTTTGGGAATCGGTTCTAACTTGGAATAATCTAGGGACTCATCCGGTTTCATAAGCCAACCTTCTAGTGTTCGGTTTTCTTTGATCAAGGTAAGAAGCTTCTTTTGATTTGGTACCTATCCTCTCTTGTTCTTTCGTTTCTTAACTTAGTTTTCTGATCAAGAACTCTTTACATGGCCACAAGTGCTAGTCGATCCAAGGAGGGCAAAATTAAGAAGCAGGAGGGGATTGCACTCGTAGTCTCTAGTCCGGTATTCAAACGTCGTACAGTGTCGACGGTTCGGGATTTTCTGCCAGGTTGTGGTAGAGAGTCGACATCTGCCTGGGATAGACAAATCGCCGTCATCCCTGTTAGTGAAAGTGTCGACGTAGAAAGTATAGTTCTTCGCGTAATCAGGTGTGTAATTCCCACACCTTTCTTTGTTGTTTTGTGATAAATACACGTATTGTTTAAAAGCTGAAACTTCGGCAGTGGCTAATGGATTACCTTTGAAGGGTAAAATCGGAGATATCGGGTTAGTTGCCTTCTCACTATGTCATGTAAATACCTTAGCAAGAAAACATGTATGATCGGATTATTCGTTGCATATTGATATATGTTGCATTCATTACAGTATGTTTATATGTTGCATGGGATGGGAATATGATATTGATGAAAAAGGGCAGTGTATATCGGTGACTCTGTCACACTATTTCGATGGCTCGGTGCCACATATATCGGTGATTCGATCACATTGTTTCAGTGGTTAGGCCACATATATATATCGTGACTCTGTCACATTGTATCGGCTTTGAGCAGCATGACTATCAGTATGATTGCCAAATAAGAGTGTAGGGGATGGAAGGTTGATTGTAGAAATCCCCACAGGAGTGTTGAGGTTGGACATACGGAGCGGAGTGTAGAGGATGGAATACTAGGTTGGGTGGGGTTGCATAACACTCACTATTTGATATGCCATGTAGTTAAGGGCTTTGGCCCGATCCGATAAGTGTGGGCTTCGGCCAAATATGTTACTGTGAGGGCCAAGGCCAAATTGCTTTTGTGGGCTTAGGCCAGTTATCGATGTAAGGGGAATTGCGCATTGAATTCTCGTAACTCACCCCACTGCTTATTTTGCAGGTGATACTTAAGTGCTGCGGATATGGGCCGAGGAGGACTCTAGGGTGGCCATGCACGGTTTCTTAGTAAACGCTACTTTACTTTAAATCTTTATTTC
This sequence comes from Gossypium sturtianum, assembly GCA_025698515.1. Classification (NCBI taxonomy): domain Eukaryota; kingdom Viridiplantae; phylum Streptophyta; class Magnoliopsida; order Malvales; family Malvaceae; genus Gossypium; species Gossypium sturtianum. The sequence continues at coordinate 69,111,822 of CM046952.1, forward strand.
AAATTGGGTTTTTGTTATGTAATAAGGCCATTAATATTTTAATTTGGGTTTATCTTTGAACACATTATCTATCTTTATGAGTTAATCGGAATGGGGTTTTCTTAAAACATGGATAAAGGTTTTTTTAAAACGTAATGAACGATCACAAACAATAAGGTATAATATGATGGTTTCACTTAATATACCAACAAATATTTTCAAAATATCACCAACCCACAACAGTTAAGGTTCGATTTTCACGGTTATGGTAGTTTTATTTACTTAGTTACAAACTGTAATCGATAAATTCTGAGGTTTCTAAGAACAACCTAACTTGAAGTTTTAAAAATAAAAAAGAAGATTCAAATAGTTTTCAAAGAATCACAGAGTTCCACAAAAAAACCTTTTATGTGACACATCAGATCCGGTCATTACGTTTAGGCCGGGTTTGGGGTGTTACAACTGTGGTATTAGAGCCCGGTTGCAAAACTCGGCTGTGGGCTTTGGGTTCAAAAATGTTTTCCAAAATTTGTTTAAAAATGGTTTAGAAAGAAAATACATGTTTTTCAGAAGTATGGCACCCGAGTTCCCAGCATTAATCCGCACGGTAAGTCTTCTGACTATTGGTTGTTTGGTATGAAGTAATTATGTTGAGCTATGATTGCTAGTAGTAAGAAAATAAACTTTATATACTGAAACCTTTTGGTATATACATGTGTCCGCAAGAACTACTTTTAATGCTATTTTCATACGATTGTTCGGTAATAAATAGTGAAAGAAGTACTAATTCATAAAACTTCTAATCAGATTAAGATGATTTGATTAACATGAGCGCTAGAGGATGTGGACGTGGGTTGCGTGGCCGTGGGAGAGGCCGGGGTATTGAGGCTGGACCCTCGAAATCTGGTTATGGGCCGAAAGACGGAATGCTGGCATCGCCAGTGGCGGAAGCAGGGTCCCAGGACCGAACTGGAGGGGATGATGCTCTGTCCCAAGCGATGCTACGAGTCTTGGAGCGGGTTGCTGGAGCAAGCACTGGGACGGTAGCCCAAAAATCTATTCCTGAGCGACTCCGGGCAAATGGGGCTGAGGTATTTAGGGGTATTTCTGGAGTGGCCCCAAACGTAGTTGAATACTAGTTGGAGGCTGTGAAACGAATCATGGACAACCTAGACTGCACTGCGGAAGAGAAGTTAAAAGGAGCAGTGTCCCTCCTTCGAGATGAGGCATATCAGTGGTGGCTTACGGTAAGGGAGGGTACTTCAGCGGATCGTATTACCTGGGATTTCTTTAAGGCAACATTCCAGGGAAAGTATGTAGGAGCAAGCTACATGGATGCCCAGAGGAAGGCATTCCTAAACTTGGTCCAGGGGAATAAGTCGGTGGCTGAGTATGAGGCAGAGTTCTTGCGCCTAAGCCGCTATGCTCGGGGTATTGTTGTAACTGATCACGAGCGTTGTGTTCAGTTTGAGGATGGTCTGTGGGCTGAGCTGCGGGTATTGATAGCTCCGCAGCGGAAAGAGACTTTGCCATTCTAGTGGAGAAAGAGAAAATAGCCGAGGAGGTGAAGCGGTCAGAAAGGCAGACTCGGGATATGGACAGGGGTAGGAACAAAAGGAGTTTTGGGTCATCAGGAACTGTTGGGGGTTCACAAAAGAGGCCTAGGTTTGATGGGTCGGGCCGAGTTGTGATGCCTGTTGCGGTTAGTTAGTCTCGTCCGTGTGCTCGGTGTGGAAAATCACATACAGGAGAGTGTTGGGGAAGAGATAGAGGATGTTTCAAGTGTGGATCTAGGGACCATCTGATACGGAACTATCCTCAAGAGTTACCTAGGGCGCGATCGGTAAGTCAGGGGTATACACAGCCGGGAAGAGGTGGACAGCAGCCGCCAAGAGGTCGTGGGCCGATCAGAGAGGGAAATGGATTTGGGTGAGGACATGGAGCACCGGGCAGAGATGCTGGTAATACAGATGTAAGGCAACCGGGTTTAGACTATGCAGCTCGATGATGAGAGGATATCGACGCACCGGACGTCATAACCGGTATGTTCCTTATAGCTGATAAACTGTTTACTGCTTTGATTGATATTGGTTCGACTCATTCATATGTTGCCTGTACAGTATCTGAGACATTGAGTATTGAATCAGAAATTTTCGCTAGAGAAATGTCTGTAGTTAGCCCTTTAGGACAATCTGTGGTAGTGAACAAGTTATTTAGAGATGTGCCGTTGGAAATTCAAGGGGTAGTATTTTCGGTAGATTTGATGGAATTGCCATTCAGTGAGCTTGACCTTACCTTAGGAATGGATTGGCTGGTTAAGCATCATGCAAATTTGGATTGCACTGCTAAGCGAATGGTGTTAATAACTTCAGAGGATAAAGAAGTAATTGTGATAGGAGAAAGAAGGAATTACTTGTCCAATGTGGTTTCTGCACTAAAGGCTGAGAGGATGGTGTGAAAAGGGTGCAAAGCATTTCTAGCTGTCATCTGTGCTTTGGATGCAAAAGAATTGTCTGTTAAGGAGGTTAGAACGGTGAAGGAATTCGTGGATGTCTTTCCTGAAGAGCTTTCGGGGTTACCTCCGGATCGTGAGGTGGAATTTGGAATTGATTTACTTCCGGGAACAGCTCCGGTGTCCATCGCCCCATATAGGATGGCACCGAAGAAGCTAGTAGAACTTAAAGCTCAGATCCAGAAGCTGTTGGATCGTGGATTTATTTGACCAAGCGTATCTCTGTGGGGAGCGCCAGTGTTGTTCGTAAAGAAAAATGACGGGTCGATGCGTATGTACATTGACTATCGTCAGCTAAACAAGTTGACGATTAAGAAAAAGTATCCGTTGCCAAGGATTGACGACTTTTTCGATCAGCTGCGATGCGCTTCGGGATTTTCAAAGATAGACTTGAGGTCAGGTTATCATCAGCTTAAGGTCAAGGAGGCGGATATTCATAAGACAGCTTTTCGAACTCGTTATGGTCACTGCGAGTTCTTGGTGATGCCGTTCGGTTTGACGAATGCACCAGCTGCGTTTATGGATATGATGAACCGGGTGTTCCAACCCTATCTGGATCGGTTTGTTGTAGTGTGCATAGACGATATCTTGGTATATTCAAGGACGGAGGAAGAGCATGATTCGCACCTTCGGGTTGTTCTGCAGATATTAAGAGAGAAACAACTGTATGCCAAATTCAGCAAGTGTGAATTTTTGTTGAAGGAAGTGACTTTTCTGGGGCTTGTTGTTTCTGCCCAAGGGATTAGGGTAGATCCTCGAAATATTGAAGCAGTTTTGGATTGGAAACCACCGAAGTCAGTAGCAGAAATTTGAAGTTTCTTGGGTTTGGCTGGGTATTACAGAAGGTTCGTTAAAGGATTCTCGTTGATCGCTGCACCTCTAACCAAGTTATTGCGAAAAGGGGTACCGTTTGTCTGGTCAGATAAGTAGCAGGACAGTTTTGAGAAATTAAAGAAGATTTTGACTGAGGCACCAGTATTGATTCAACTTGAGGCTGGAAAGGAATTTGTCGTTTATTGTGATGCATCACACACCGGGTTAGCATGTGTGCTAATGCAAGAAGGGAAGGTTGTAGCGTATGCGTCTCGGCAATTAAGACCGCATGAGATGAATTATCCTACTCATGACTTAGAATTAGCTGTGTTGGTGTTCGCTCTCAAGATTTGGAGACATTATCTATAAGGAGAAAAGTCGATTATCTATACGGATCATAAGAGCCTGAAGTATCTCCTCACCCAGAAGGAGTTGAATTTGAGGCAACGGAGGTGGATTGAGTTGTTGAAAGATTATGACTGCTCGATCGAGTACCACCCGGGTAAAGCTAACGTGGTGGCGGATACGTTAAGTCGTAAGGTAGTATCAGACTTAAGGGCAATGTTTGCTCACCTCAGTCTGTATGATGATGGTAGCCTGTTAGCCGAACTTCAAGTAAAGCCAACGTGGGTAAATCAGATTAAAGAGAAACAGTGGTTGGACGAAGTGTTAAGTTCTCGACTTCAGCAAGTGCAGATGAGGTAGGAGATTTTAGCATTAACAGTGAAGGGTGTTATGTTGTCATGGGAAGATTTGTATGCCGAAGGACGTTGAGGTAAGGCAGATGATTTTGAAGGAGGCGCATAGTAGCCCATATGCTATGCACCCTAGAGGAAGTAAGATGTATCGAGATTTGCGTGAACTGTACTGGTGGCCTTGTTTGAAGCGAGAAGTTACCGAGTGTGTGAGCAAGTGTCTAACGTGTCGATAGGTGAAGCGGAGCATCGCCATCGTCGAGGTTGCTAAAGCGGTGAAGATTCCACTCTGGAAGTGGGAGAGAATAACGATGGACTTTGTTAATGGGCTACCCCTTACGCCTACTAAGAAAGATTCAGTGTGGGTGATTGTCGATCGGTTGACGAAGTCTGCTCACTTCATACCGGTTCGTATTGATTACTTGTTGCAGAACTTAGCCAAGCTGTATGTAGCGGAGATTGTGAGGTTGCATGGGGTACCCGTGTCTATCATATCAGAGAGAAACCCAAGTTTACATCGTGGTTTTGGAAGGCATTGCACCAAGCGTTGGGTACAAGACTGGATTTCAGCACAGCGTTTCATCCACAGACGGACGGTCAATCTGAAAGGGTAGTTCAGATCTTGGGAGACATGTTGAGAGGCTGTGTTATCGACTTCAGGGGCAGTTGGGAGGATTATCTACCGTTGGCGGAATTCGCATACAATAACAGCTATCAATCCAGTATCCAGATGGCACCCTATGAAGCATTGTATGGCCGTAAGTGTCGTACTCCTACTTGGTGGACAGAGTTGGGCGAGCGGTAGTTGTTGGGTCCGGAATTGGTTTCTGAAACAGAGGAAAAGGTTAAGTTGATTCAGACTCGGTTGAAGGAAGCTTCCGACAGGCAGAAATCGTACGCAGATTTAAAGTGTAAGGACATAGAATTTGCAGTGGGTGATCGGGTTTTCCTAAAAGTTTCGCCTTGGAAGAAGGTTTTAAGGTTTGGACGAAAGGGCAAGTTGAGCCCCAAGTTCATTGGGCCTTATCGGGTTTTGAGATGTGTGGGACCAGTAGCTTATCAGCTGGAGTTACCTCCAGAGTTGAGACAGATACATGATGTATTCCATGTCTCGATGTTGAGGCAGTATCATTCGGATCCATCTCACATAGTGGCCGTGGAAGAAATTGAAGTGAGACCGGACTTGTCTTTTAAAGAAGAATCAGTGCAGATTTTAGATCGGAATGTTAAGATATTGAGAAGGAAGTCGGTTCCGTTGGTTAAATTTCTATGGCGAAATCATGATTTTGAGGAAGCCACGTGGGAGCCGGAAGATGTGATGCGATAGCAATACCCTCACCTCTTTTGACCAGGTAAATTTCGAGGCCGAAATTTCTTTAAGGGGGTAGAACTGTAACATCCTGGAATTAGGGGTTCTGTATTTTTATGTTTTCTGTGTGTTGCGCATGTTCTACTAGTTATTTTGGTGTGTTTGGGGGCCTTGGGAAGGCTCCAGGTCAAGCCGGGGCCTTGGTAAAAATTTTGTTTTTAGGCACTTTAGGGGGGAAGCTAGTAGGAGCAGACCTTATGTGTTATTGCTTGTAACTGTTTGCACAAGTTAGAGTGTGGTAGAGTGGCAAGTGACGCCACTTAAGGTGCAAGGGAGTGGCGTCACAAGGGAGCAGTAGGAAGGAAGGAGTTCAAGTCTCGTCTGCAGCAAATGGAGCTTTATTTTTTGTGCTCAAGGGGGAGGAGTGTTGGGTTTTTGTTGGGACTCTTCATGGTGGTTGGTTGAAGGAGTCAAAATATTTGAATGAGTGGCCATGAGGTGTTGATGGAGCTTGAAATGGTCAAACCGAATCAAATGGATGTTGGAGAGTGGGACATGGAGAAAATCAAGGGATTTGAGAGTGAGAAGAGGTGGTTGGCCGAATGAGGGGTTTGTGGGAAGGAGAATTTTGGCTAGGGGTTAGGAGGCATTTCGATTTTGGTTGCTTGTGGTGTGCCAAAATTCTTTAGGAGCACTTAGTTTATTTTTTTCTCTCTTTGCATTTTAGGTGGTGGTACTTCAATAGTTGGTAACCGAAACTTCAACTCTCTCTTGTGCTCTCTCATTCCTTTTGGTTTCCACTTTTCTTCCATTCGTTTTCTTCATTTGTTGCACTTAGCATGTTCGGCCGAATCATCCTATTTCTTTTTCCCATTTGATCTTTGTTGTACCTAGCCGAAACCCCTTGAAGCCCCTTTGCCGAATCTTTTCTTCTCCTTTGCTCTTTCCTCTTAAACACCACAACCGAAACTTTCTTCTCTCCTCCATCATTATCTTTTTCTTTTGCAAGCCGAATCCTCTTCTACTCCCTAACTCTTCTCTTTTCTCTGTTAAATAGCCACCATATATCATTCTAGCCTTTTCAATCAGCATTTCCTTGGTATTTCGGTAAGGGTTCTTCTTCCTCTATTTTTTTATTCTTTTTTTTTCATTCTTTACCTCTTTTCTCGTTGATTTTTTAAACCAGAGATTCTGACTCACTTCTTTTGGGCATTGGCCGATTGTGGAGGGGCTTGCTCTCATCTCCCCTTCTTCGTGTAGCCTGCATTCGGGAAATCTTTGGTAACTTTGGGTGTTAGCTGAATGGTTGGGAAGGGGGTCCTTTCTCATTTTTGGTTTGGCCGAAAGGCCATTCTTTTGATTTGTTTTGGGAATCGGTTCTAACTTGGAATAATCTAGGGACTCATCTGGTTTCGTAAGCCAACCTTCTAGTGTTCGGTTTTCGTTGATCAAGGTAAGAAGCTTCTTTTGCTTTGGTACCTATCCTCTCTTGTTCTTTCGTTGCTTAACTTAGTTTTCTGATCAAGAACTCTTAACATGGCCACAAGTGCTAGTCGATCCAAGGAGGGCGAAATTAAGGAGCCGGAGGGGATTGCACTCGTAGTCTCTAGTTCAGCATTCAAACATCGTGCAGTGTCGGCGGTTCAGGATTTTCCACCAGGTTGTGGTAGAGAGCCGACATCTGCCTGGGATAGACAAATCGCCATCATCCCTGTTAGTGAAAGCGTCAACGTAGAAAGTATAGTTCTTCGCGTAATCAGGTGTGTAATCCCCACACCTTTCTTTGTTGTTTTGTGATAAATACACGTATTGTTTAAAATTCGAAACTTCGGTAGTGGCTAATGGATTACCTTTGAAGGGTAAAATCGGAGATATCGGGTTAGTTGCCTTCTCACTATGTCATGTAAATACCTTAGCATGAAAACATGTATGATCGGATTATTCGTTGCATATTGACATATGTTGCATTCATTATAGTATGTTTATCTATTGTATGGGATGGGAATATGATACTGATGAAAAGGGGCAGTGTATATCGGTGACTCTGTCACACTATTTCGATGGCTCGGTGCCACATATATCAGTGATTCTATCACATTGTTTCAGTGGTTAGGCCACATATATATATCGGTGACTCTGTCACATTGTATCAGCTTTGAGCAGCATGACTGCCAAAGAGGAGTGTAGCGGATGGAGGGTTGATTGTAGAAATCCCCACAGGAGTGTTGAGGTTGGATATACGGAACGGAGTGTATAGGATGGAATACTAGGCTGGGTGGGGTTGCATAACAATCACTATTTGATATGCCATGTAGTTAAGGGCCTTGGCCCGATCCGATAAGTGTGGGCTTCAGCCAAATATGTTACTGTGAGGGCCAAGGCCAAATTGCTTTTGTGGGCTTAGGCCAGTTATCGATGTAAGGGGAATTGCACATTGAGTTCTTGTAACTCACCCCACTACTTATTTTGCAGGTGATACTTAAGTGCTACGGATATGGGCCGAGGAGGACTCTGGGGTGGCCATGCACGGTTTCTTAGTAAACGCTACTTTACTTTAAATCTTTATTTCAAATTGGGTTTTTGTTCTATAATAATGCCATTAATATTTTAATTTGGGTTTATCTTTGAACACATTATCTATCTTTATGAGTTAATCGGAATGGGGTTTTCTTAAAACATGGATAAAGGTTTTTTTTTTAAAACGTAATGAACGATCACAAACAATAAGGTATAATATGACGGTTTCACTTAATATACCAACAAATATTTTCAAAATATCACCAACCCACAACAGTTAAGGTTCGATTTTCACGGTTATGGTAGTTTTATTTACTTAATTACAAACTGTAATTAATAAATTCTGAGGTTTCTAAGAACAACCTAACTTGAAGTTTTAAAAATAAAAAGAAGATTCAAATAGTTTTCAAAGAATCACAGAGTTGCACGAAAAACCTTTTATGTGACACATCAGATCCGGTCGTTACGTTTAGGCCGGGTTTGGGGTGTTACATGTGGTTCCGAAATCACTTTTTCGACTAGGGTCTAAACCGGACTATTACAATTCTCCCCCTTTAGGGATTTTCGTCCCTAAAAATCTTACCGTTAAACAGATTCAGATATTGTTGTCTCATAGTATCTTCAGGCTCCCACGTAGCCTCTTCCACTCCGTGTCGATGCCATAACACTTTTACTAACAGAATCTTCTTATTTCTCAATTCTTTCACCCCGCGAGCTAAAATTTGGATCGGTTCTTCCTCGTAAGTCATATCAGATCAGATTCCAATCTCAGATGGAAAAATCACATGTGATGGGTTAGATCTGTATCGACAAAGCATTGATATGTGAAATACATTATGAATCTTTTCTACCTAAGGTGGTAGCAACAATCTGTATGCAACAGGTCCGGTGCACTCAATAATTTACCTTTCTTGCCAAAACAAAGTAGTTTCTTCCACGGAGACACTTTCAAGAACACTTTATCGCCGATCTCAAACTCGATGTCTTTTCTTTTCAAATCTACATACGATTTCTGACGATCTGATGCGGCTTTCAGACTATCACAAATCACTTTCACTTTCTGCTCAGTTTCTTTTATCAAATCAACCCCATGAATCTTATTCTCGCTGAGTTCTGACCAGTACAAAGGTGTTCGACATTTTCGTCCGTACAAAGCTTCATAAGGTGCCATTTTAATCTCGACTAAAAACTATTATTATACGCAAACTCAATCAATGGCAAATATTGTTCCCACGTACCATTAAACTCAAGAATACAACATCTCAACATATCCTTAAGAATCTGAATAATTCGCTCGAATTGACTGTAACATCCCGATTTAGGGCCTAGTCAGAATAGTGGTGCGAGACCACAAATCTGAGGGTTATAAATGAGTTTTTGAAGTTTATGCCTTGTATGGATGCTAGTGTGAAAGTTTCATGAAGCAATTTTGTGAAATTGTGGTTTAATTGTCCAAAAGGACTAAATTGCAAAAGTTGCAAAATGTGTGTTTCTAGAAGCTATATGTGTGAAATAGCTTTATATTATTAATTAGAGGTCCTTAATGAGCAATTTTTCCAATTTCTAATATTTGGACAAAATTGGGCATGGATGAGTTAAAATAGAAAATTTATCAAAAAGGGCATTTTGGTATTTATCAAATAAGTGATTAAAATAGGAGAAAAGATGACAAAATCATGCTCATCTTCTTCCCCTCATTGCCGAAAATTTGAAAGAAGCCATAGCTAGGGTTCTTCAAATTTTCAAGCTTACTAGTAAGTGCATCTAGCCTCGTTTTTGATATTCTTTGTATTTTTGAAGTCCTAGTAACATGAGTAAGCTATTTTTAGCTATTTGATGAGCTAAAATGGATGTTAAAAAATGTGGTCATGTATGACATGCATGTATGTTGATATTTTATGGAAGATTATGAAAGCTTGATGTAGTAAAAACATCTTTTGTTAAGTGATTTTTCATTAAAATGCATGTAGGGACTTGATTGTGAAAATCTTAAGTTTGGTCATACATGTATGTTTTAGTGAGAATTGATGATAGCTTTAGTTGAATAAGTGGTTCGACTAAGCATGAAAGACTAGAAAGTTGAATAAAAATCACTTTACGAGCCTTTGGGGCTAAAGTGTAAATATGAGAAAGTTTAGGGGCAAAATAGTAATTTTGCTAAAGTATGAGATGTGGGTCAATTTAGTCAATGTATGTATTGAATAAGCTAATTTATTCATTATAGATCAAGAAAGATGAAGCCCAGATCGAAACCGAGGCAAAAGCAAGGTGGTGGACTAAATTGCAAGTCTCAATACTTTTGAGTACCGAGGTAAGTCTATGCATAAACAATACATTCATACTTACAATTTATTGATGATAGCTAGTGTGTAGCTTGTTCGAGATTGATTGAGAACCTATGTAGTTCAAGTAGAATGAATGTAGTAGAATTGTGAATGGATGTTTAATTGAGTAAGTAGACATGTGAATGTGTAGTGATAATGCTAGATGGCAGGCTAAGTGCGATACCATCCTAATGCATATTGACGATGAGCTGGCTATGTGGGATGCTATCGTTAGGTATATCATTTAGTGGGCTAAGTGATAAACCCCTATGATTACCTTTGTGGTAGGCTAAGTGCGATACCATCTTATTAATCGACTGTGGTGTGCTAAGTGCGAAACCACCGAGACATTTACTGTGTGGGTTAACTGTGTGGATTAGCCATGTGATTGCATTATTGAGTAAAGAAGCTGTGTGGATGCATTATTAAGTTAATTAGCTGTGTGGATGAATTATTGAGAAATAATGATGTGTTGTATATTGTGTAAATGTGACATTGATTGTAGGGGTGCATTTCGATGGTTATGAGTATGTGACTCATGATGTGTTGGAAGTGTGGTAAGGGTTAGAAAGAGTAAGCATAGTTGTTCATTACCTTTGGTAGTATAATGCTAATTGTTGTTTAGCTTATACTATGATGCTTAATTGTTTATGTGTAAACTTACTAAGCTCAAAGCTTACTCCTTTTCTTTTCCCTTGTCTTATAGAGTAAAAGTGTTGAACCGAGATACGAGGACCAATTGGAAGATCGCCTACACTATCAGCACACTCTGGTACATGAGACTCAATGTTTTGTATATGGCATGTATAGGGGCTAGACAAGTTAGTGAATTTTGTTGTAAATGGCTAAGATGTGTTGGCCTTTAGATGGATAGCTTATTTTGTATAATGCCATAGTTGTTGGCTATTTTATGTTATATGAAAAGTTATAGTTGTCTATGTGAGATTGCAATTCAATTTCAGCTGATTGTGATTGTGTTAGATGAGTATATGTTGTGTATGCTTGAGGGGTGAAAAGAACTTGGCACATAGCTTCGTTCTTGTCCATGTGGATAGACACACGGGCGTGTGTCTAGGCCATGTGTGACACACGGCCAGCCCACGGGCATGTGACTCAGCCGTGTGTCCCCTGCATGTTAGTATTTTAAATCAGAATAGACCGCGGACTAGCCACACGGGCGTGTGTCTAGGGCGTGTGGGATTGATCGGTGTTGGCCACGGCCAGCTACTACTGCCGGCGTGTGTCTAGACTCTAGGCCATGTTAAAGTAGTCGAGTGTGCACCACGGGTGGTAAGCCTGGGCGTGTGCCTTGGCCAGTGGGGCATTGGCGAGAATCTTTGGTTTTTAAGCATGGTTTGGGAACATGGGCGTGTGTGACTTCACACGGGCGTGTTGTACCTTACACGGGCGTGTGAGACTTGTTCAAAAGAGAAAATTTTTAAGATTGGAAAAAGTTTCGGTTTAGTCTCGAGAGCCCTCGTGTGTATGAGTGAGGCCTCGTAAGTCGAGAAAGAGGTTGTTGAGATGACTTCAGAGAGTAGTTACGACGAGCTTATGTGGCGACCAAGTGGTTTGAGTTTGGTAACGCCTCGGGCCCGGTTCCAGCGTAGAACCCGGGTAAAGGGTGTTACATTTAGTGGTATCAGAGCTATGGTTTAGTCGGTTCTAGGACTACCGTAGCGGGTGTAAGAGTCTAGCTATACATGCCATAAGTGTACAATGATAGTGTGGTGGTTTCTGATGATTTTGAATCTTGTTTTATATAGTATATGGATTCCGATCCATCGTCTGCTGATGAAGCAGCTAGTAACGCATCGGCTCCTGCGCAAGGAACCGCACCCGTTGAGAGTGGACCCGAGGTCAGGGGTCAAGGGGAAGAGGCACGGGAAGCCTTTCTCCAGATGATGAGCAATTGGTACTCGGACTATGTTCGAGCAAACCCTACTGCTCAACCTCCTCCACCTATACCTCAGCTAAATCCAGTGGCTCCTCAAGGTATGGATGTAGTGAGGATATCAAAACCCCTGGTGGATAAGATTAGGAAGCACGGGGCTGAGGAGTTTAGAGCTAAGGTAGATGATGACCTAGAGAGCGCAGAGTTCTGGTTGGAGACTCGATGAGGGTGTTCGATGAACTCTCATGTACGTCTGAGGAGAGCTTGAAGTGTGTCGTATCCTTGCTGAGAGATTCGTCATACCATTGGTGGAAAACACTAACGTTGGTAGTCCCGAGAGAGCGGGTGACATGGGACTTCTTTCTGGAAGAGTTTCGGAAGAAGTATATAAGCCAGCAATTTATTGATCGGAAAAGGAAGGAATTCCTTGAGTTGAAGCAAGGAAGGATGTCAGTAGCAGAGTATGAGCGTGAGTTTGTTAGGCTTAGCAAATACGCTCAAGAATGTGTATCGACTGAGGCCATCTTGTGTAAGAGGTTCGAAGATGGGCTGAATGAGGACATCAAACTCCTAGTTGGTATTTTGGAGTTGAAAGAATTTGTAGTGTTGGTTGAAAGGGCAAGTAAGGCCGAAGAGCTGAGTTCAGAAAAGAGGAGGGCTGTGAGTGAAGCCCGAGATGCTAGAAAGAGGCCGATGGGCAAGTCATACTAAGCTCAGTCGAAAAGATCCAAGGAAGTGAATCCTCGGACGACGACACCAGTGGGTTATTCGTATCGAGACTTGGGCAATACTCGCTCGGGTTCGAGAGTCCAAGCCCCCTCGATGGAAAGTGTGGGCAATACGAAGAGCAAACCAGAGTGTCCAAGTTGTGATAGATATCACACCGGAGAGCGTTGGAGAAATAGTCGGAAATGTTATAAGTGTGGTTCCCCTGACCACTTTATCCGTAACTGTCCGGAGAGGGATGATAAGGAAGAGAAGCAAGAGATGAGACCTAGTGATGTGTTTGTAAAGGGTAGACCACCAAGAAACCCGAGAGGCGGGAATAGTGGTAGAGGTGCACCCAGAGATTCTGCTGTGAGACCAGAGGGTCGGGCACCTGCAAGGACGTATGCTATTCGCGCTCACGAAGAAGCATCCTCCCCTAATGTGATAACGGGTACTTTTTCTCTCTTTGACACATTTGTTATTGCTTTAATAGATCCAGGGTCTACTCATTCTTATATTTGCATGAGATTAGCATCTAGTTTGAGTATGATCATTGAGTCTATGGACATAGTGGTTAAGGTGTCAAACCCGTTAGGAAAGCATGTGTTAGTGGACAGAGTGTGTAAGAATTGTCCTTTATTGATTGAGAATCATTGTTTTCCAGCAAACCTTATGTTGTTGCCGTTTGATGAGTTTGATTTAATCCTAGGCATGGATTGGTTAACTACCCATAGTGTCTTAGTGAACTGTGGTAGTAAGTTTATTGAATTGAAATGTGAGAGTGGAGATGTGGCTCGGGTTGAATCAGGTGGATCGGATAGTCTACCAGTGATGATTGCTTCCTTAGTGGCTGATAAATGCTTGAGAAAAGGGTGTGAGTCCTATCTTGATTTTGTGTTGAATACTCGAGAGGTTGGAGTAGAGTTTGAAACAGTGCCAGTGGTTTGTGAGTGTCCAGATGTATTTCCGAAAGAGTTACCCGGATTACCTCCAGTGAGAGAGGTTGAGTTTGGGATTGAGTTAGTTCTGGGAATGGCACCTATCTCGATTGCTCCGTATAGGATGACACCTTTAGAGTTGAAAGAACTGAAGGTTCAGTTGCAAGAGTTGACAGATAAGGGTTTTGCAAGACTGAGCTACTCGTGGTGGGGTGCTCCAGTATTATTTGTGAAGAAGAAAGATGGGTCTATGAGGTTGTGTATAGACTATAGACAGCTTAACAAAGTGACGGTTAAGAATAAGTATCCTTTACCAAGGATTGATGATCTTTTTGATCAACTGAAAGGAGCTACAGTGTTCTCCAAGATAGACTTGAGGTCTTGTTATTATCAGCTCAGAGTGAAAGAGCAAGATGTGTTGAAAACTGCGTTTCGGACAAGGTATGGCCATTATGAGTTTTTGGTTATGCCATTTGGTTTAACGAATGCACCTGCGATTTTTATGGATCTGATGAACCGTGTTTTTAGACCGTATGTGGACAAGTTTGTAGTTGTCTTTATTGGCGATATATTGATCTATTCTCGGGATGAGAACGATCATGAAGAGCATTTGAGAATTGTCTTGCAAACTTTGAGAGATAAGTGGTTGTATGCTAAGTTTAGAAAGAGTGAGTTTTGGCTCCGAGAGGTTAGATTTCTAGGACACATTGTGTCGGGTGATGGTGTCAGAGTTGACCCGTGCAAGATATCGGCTGTTGTGGATTGGAAACTGCCAATGAACGTGTCAGAAATCAGAAGTTTCTTGGGATTAGCAGGACATTACAGACATTTTGTAAAGGGGTTCTCTGTGATTGCTACCCCGATGACGAAACTACTGCACAAAGATGTCAAGTTTGAATGGACTGAGACATGTCAACAGAGTTTCGAGAGACTGAAGACATTATTGATTGAGGCATCGATTTTGGTTCAACCAGAATCGGGGAAGGAGTTCGTGGTTTACAATGACGCGTCATTTAATGGTCTCAATTGCGTGTTGATGCAAGAGGGTAAGGTAGTCACTTACGCCTCGAGACAGTTGAAACCGTACGAGAAGAATTATCCGACTCATGATTTAGAGTTGGCTGCGATTATTTTCGCGTTAAAGATTTTGCGACATTACTTGTATGGTGAGAAGTGTCGAATCTTTACAGATCACAAGAGTTTGAAGTATTTGATGGATTAGAATTATCTGAATCTGAGACAGAGACGGTGGCTTGCGTTGTTGAAAGACTATGAGTTAGTCATTGACTACCACCCGAGAAAAGCGAATGTGGTTGCGAATGCCCTGAGTAGGAAATCCTTGTATGCTCTAAGAGTTATGAGCACGAGTTTAGCATTGTCTGACGATGGTACTATTTTGGCAGAGTTGAGAGCTAAGCCGCTATTTGTTCAACAAATATGTGAGGATCAGAGAAATGACAGTGAGATGCAAGCTAAGATAGCTAAGTGCGGATCAAAAAGTGATTCTGATTTTCGAGTGGATTTGAATGGTTGTCTGATGTATCGTTATAGAATTTGTGTTCCTAAAGATGAGGAGTTGATTCGAAAGGTTTTGCATGAGGACCACAGTGGATGTTTTTCAGTACATTCGGCCAGTACGAAAATGTACAACGACTTGAGGAAGTTGTATTGGTGGACGGGTATGAAAAGAGATATTTCAGAGTTTGTGACAAAGTGTTTAATTTGTCAACAAGTGAAAGCTGAACATCAAGTGCCTTCGGGATTGCTTCAACCAGTAATGGTACCCGAATGGAAGTGGGATCGGATTACTATGGATTTTGTAACGGGGTTGCCGATGACTCCGAGAAAGAAGGATGCTGTGTGGGTTGTTGTGGACAGATTGACGAAGTCGGCTCACTTTATTCCTGTACGTGTTGATTATTCACTGGATAAGTTAGCTGAGTTGTATGTGGCAGAGATAGTGAGATTGCATGGTGTACCTGTGTCTATTATATCGGATAGAGATCCGAGGTTTACTTCAAGATTTTGGAAGAAGTTGCAAGAGGCCATGGGTGCGAGATTGAATTTCAAAGATGCGTTCCATCCATCCGCAAACCGATGGTCGATCTGAAAGAGTGATTCAAGTTACGGAAGATATGCTTCGATCTTTGTGTGTTAGAATTCGAAGGTAGTGGGAGAGATATCTACCTTTGGTCGAATTCGCCTATAACAATGATTATCGATCGAGTATACGAGATGGCACCGTATGAGGCTTTGTATGGTCGTAAGTGTCAGACTCCTTTGTATTGGATTGAGCTTAGTGAGAAGCAGATCCATGGGGTCGATCTAGTGAAAGAAATTGAAGAGAAGGTGAAAGTAATCCCCAATAGTCTGAGAGCTACTTTGGACCGACAGAAGTCGTACGCGGATTTGAAAAGAAAAGAAATTGAGTTTGAAGTGGGCGACAAAGTGTTTTTGAAAGTGTCCCCGTGGAAGAAGATTATGAGATTTGGACGAAAAGGGAAATTGAGTCCAAGATTCATAGGGCCGTATGAGATTACAGATGCAGAGTGGGCTGCGGCGTCTGCGGTTGGCTTTGCCTGTAGAGTTGGAAAAGATTCATAATGTGTTCCATGTGTCGATGTTGCGACGGTATTGCTCCGATCCTTCACATGTGATTCCTTCGACGAAAATTGAGATACAACCGGATATGTCATATGAAGAGGAGCCGATTAAGATCTTGGCTCGAGAAGTGGAACAGTTGAGAAATAAGAGCATAGCACTAGTGAAAGTGTTATGGCAGAAACATGGTGTGGAAGAGGCTACGTGGGAAACGAAAGAAGCTATGAGAGAGCAACATCCAAACCTCTTCACTGGTAAGATTTTTGGGGGCGAAAATCTCTAAAGGGAGGAGAGTTGTAACATCTCGATTTAGGGCCTAGTCGAAATAGTGGTGCGAGACCACAAATCTGAGGGTTATAAATGAGTTTTTGAGGTTTATGCCTTGTATGCATGCTAGTGTGAAAGTTTCATGAAGCAATTTTGTGAAATTGTGGTTGAATTGTCCAAAAGGACTAAATTGCAAAAGTTGGAAAATGTGTGTTTCTAGAAGCTATATGTGTGAAATAGCTTCAGATTGTTAATTAGAGGTCCTTAATGAGCAATTTTTCCAATTTCTAGTATTTGGACAAAATTGGGCATGGATGAGTTAAAATAGAAAGTTTATCAAAAAGGGCATTTTGGTCATTTATCAAATAAGTGATTAAAATAGGAGAAAATATGACAAAATCATGCTCATCTTCTTCCCCTCATTGCCGAAAATTTGAAGGAAGCCATAGCTAGGGTTCTTCAAATTTTCAAGCTTGCTAGTAAGTGCATCTAGCCTCGTTTTTGATATTCATTGTATTTTTGAAGTCCTAGTAACATGAGTAAGCTATTTTTAGCTATTTGATGAGCTAAATGGATGTTAAAAAATGTGGTCAAGTATGACATGCATGTATGTTGATATTTTATGGAAGATTATGAAAGCTTGATGTAGTAGAAACATCTTTTGTTAAGTGATTTTCCATGAAAATGCATGTAGGAACTTGATTGTGAAAATCTTAAGTTTGGTCATACATGTATGTTTTAGTGAGAATTGATTATAGATTTAGTTGAAAAAGTGGTTCGACTAAGCATGAAAGACTAGAAAGTTGAATAAAAATCACTTTACGAGCCTTTGGGGCTAAAGTGTAAATATGAGAAAGTTTAAGGGCAAAATAGTAATTTTTCTAAAGTATGAGATGTGGGTCAATTTAGTCAATGTATGTATTGAATAAGCTGATTTATTCATTATAGATCAAGAAAGACGAAGCCCGGGTCGAAACCAAGGCAAAAGCAATATGGTGGACTAAATTGCAAGTCTCAATACTTTTGAGTACCGAGGTAAGTCTATGCATAAACAATGCATTCATACTTACAATTTATTGATGATAGCTAGTGTGTAGCTTGTTCGAGATTGATTGAGAACCTATGTAGTTCAAGTAGAATGAATGTAGTAGAATTGTGAATGGATGTTTAATTGAGTAAGTAGACATGTGAATGTGTAGTGATAATGCTAGATGGCAGGCTAAGTGCGATACCATCCTAATGCATATTGACGATGAGCTGGCTATGTGCGATGCTATCGTTAAGTATATCATTTAGTGGGCTAAGTGATAAACCCCTATGATTACCTTTGTGGTAGGCTAAGTGTGATACCACCTTATTAATCGACTGTGGTGTGCTAAGTGCGAAACCACCGAGACATTTGTTGTGTGGGTTAACTGTGTGGATTAGCCATGTGATTGCATTATTGAGTAAAGAAGCTGTGTGGATGCATTATTAAGTTAATTAGCTGTGTGGATGAATTATTGAGAAATAATGATTTGCTGTATATTGTGTAAATGTGACATTGATTGCAGAGGTGCATTTCGATGGTTATGAGTATGTGATTCATGATGTGTTGGAAGTGTGGTAAGGGTTAGAAAGAGTAAGCATAGTTGTCCATTACCTTTGGTAGTATAATGCTAATTGTTGTTTAGCTTATACTATGATGCTTAATTGTTTATGTGTAAACTTACTAAGCTCAAAGCTTACTCCTTTTTTTTCCCTTATCTTATAGAGTAAAAGTGTTGAACCGAGATACGAGGACCAATTAGAAGATCGCCAACACTATCGGCACACTCTGGTACATGAGACTCAATGTTTTGTATATGGCATGTATAGGGGCTAGACAAGTTAGTGAATTTTTTTGTAAATGGCTATGTAACATCCTGAATTGGGGCCTTTGCATTTTATGTGTTGTGTGTGAATGTTATGTTTATCATGCTAGTTTAGGGTATTTTAAGGTCCAAGAGTGACTTAGGGAAAAGCCAGAGTCTTGGTGGGAATTTTCTTTTTAAGCACTTTAGGGGAGGAGCTTGTTGAAATGGGACTTAAGGGATTATGTTGATGTGTGGTTGACACAAGTAAGGTGCTGGCAAGGTGGCAAGGTAACGCCACATAAGGGTTGGAAGGTGACACCACAAGAGTAGGAGAGGTTGCAAGTTCAAGTCGCGAAGAGCTCATTTTGGGATTCTTTTTGGCGTCAGGGAGAGCAGAGGCAGAGGTTGGTGGGACACTTCAGGATAGAGGGTGGGTGAGTCAAATAGTTTGAATGGATGGCAAGGAGGAAAAAGTGGAGTTTGAAATATTTAAAATATTTCAAACGCAGTGATCGAGAGAAATTTGTGGAGGAAAAGAAGGGGTGGACATCCGAGCATTGTGTTGGTGAATTTCAAACACTAAGGTGAGGGGGAATCGGTTTTAGAGTGGCTTAGGTGTGCCGAAATTCTTTTGTTCATTTTCGACATTGAGGGTCTTCATCCATTCTCTTTTCTTCTTTTCCAAGTGTGAGCCGAAACCCTCTTAAGCATTCCTTCTCTTTACATTTTTCTGCCATAGCCGAATCTACCCCAAGTCTTGCCAAAATCATTATTTTTCTTTATCGATTCTATTGCTTCTTTTCATTCCATTTTACTCTTCTTCTCTCAATCATCTCGTTCTCAAAAGTCGAAACCCTTAACTCCATTTTCATCTCCATATCTATGCCATGGCCAAATATCCTATGATCTTCATTCTCTCCTCTATTCTTTCCCTATAAAATTTGAATCCCCCAGTAGATTTCTCTGCACCATCTTTTCTTTTGATCTTCTTAAAAGCGAAACTCCCACATCTCACCTATATACCTCTTTGTTTAATTTGCGACTCTTTCATCTTCTTCCCTAACCTTTGCCGAAATTCTTCTTCTAGGGTCTTTGAGTGCTGAAATCTATTAGGATTAGCCGAATCTTACGTATTAAGGTAAGTGACGTTTTCTTCTATAATTCACCTTTCTCTTTCGGTTTTGGAAGCCAAAGCCGAAAGGCTAATTAACTTAGTAAGGTTATCTTTTGATTAATGTTTGACCGTTCTTGTGTTCACTTTTTGGGGCGTCACATCGGGAATCGAAGTAGATCAAATCGTCTAGATCCCTAAGCCAGAAATCGTGAGTTTCTGAACCCTATCTCTTTTGGGATTTCAAGGTAAGGGTGTTCTCTTTAGACTTATTAGACTCGTTATCATATTATTACCTTAACCTAATGTTATGGTTTAACAACCATATGTCTTGATGGTAGCGACTGACAAGGTCTTTTGATGGAATCAAGTACCGATCAGGCAAATGAGGGGATTGGACCCGTGAACTCAATCTCTAAGTTTAAGAAGCGAGCGGTGTCGTGATCGAGACCGCCACTTGGTTGTGGGCGGCCGGAGCGAGAATGTGACATGATAGCGATGGTTTCCATTAGTGATAGTGTCGACATAGAAAGCATCGTATTGCGTGTTATCAAGTGTGTAATTATCACACTATTTCCTTAATTTTATATATGTATGTGTTATGCTTGTAAGCCGAGAATAGCGGCAGTGGTGGGTGAATTACCTATGTTGGGTAACCGGTAAACCAGGTTAGTATACTACCTTCATTAACAATCATGGATAACTTGTGGTGGATGCATATGAGTATGTTATATGTATATATGTCTTATCATGTTGCCTACCTGTCATATTATGTTGCATGTGCATGGGGTATTGGGTTATAAATGATGTGAAAGGGGAAGTGTATATATATATGGGTGACTTCATCACGATTGATGATGGCCTCGAGCCTCATTGTGGATATGGTGATTTAATCGCGTGTGGATTCAGTGGCTAGACCACTTATGTGGACTTTGAGCAGTGTGTCTGTCAGCATGACTGCCAAAGAGGTGTGTAGCGGATGGAGGGTTGATTGTAGAAATCCCCAGGTGTGTATGAGGATGGATGTACGGAGCGGTGTGTAGAGGATGGATATTAGGTTGGGTTGGGCTATCATACTGGTTATTGTGCATGATATGATGTTTCGATGATGATATGGGGCCTAAGCCCACTTGTTGAATCTTGTAGTATAATTGCACACTGAGTCTGGTGACTCACCCTATTTTCTTAATACAACGCAGGTAGCTCATGACTCATTGGACCGGGTTGGAGTGGACTCGAGGTGGCCATGCAGGAGTTATTTTAGTATGTCATATGTAATAAGGCCACTTTGGATTTTTAAGTTTGTTTTATCATTTAATCTTTATTTAAGATATAACTTTACTATAAATTAACATGGTACTTAAAATGGAGCTTTCAAAACTTGGGTAACATAAAAACAACCGATTCTCTCTCAATAGCAAGAATAACAAACAGAACTTAACCCAATTCAGAAATTCTCCCTTATTTGCAAACCACTGTTTTCAAAACATTACCTAAAGCGAGAGGTTTTCAAACTTACGGTATTTTTTTGCATCAAAAATAAAAATTCATTTTACACCTTTTCCCTAGTAACATGCTAGATCAAGGTCGTGGTGTTTGAAATTTGGGTTTGGGGTGTTACAATTTGTAATGAGCCCAGTTTTAAACTCGGCCTTGGGTTTTGGGGTCTAACGTTTTCAAATTATATATTAAAGTTAGTCTAAAAGAAATTTTTCATGAAATGGTCTTGTGAAGGAATGGCACTCGAGTTCCCGGCCTAGGTCCACCAGGTAAGTCTTCTGACTGTTAAATAAATTGTATGAGGTGGGTATATGTTGCATTATTGTGGATGTTAAAATTTAAAATATTTACTATAGAGGCAGAAACCTTTAGGGATGTATGTGTTTTACAAAGGAAGAATTTAAAATTCTGTGTCATAAAACTATTCGTTAATAAACAAGTGGAAATATATGCTGACTCATAAAATTTATAACCAGAGTAAGGGCGGAGCGTTAGCTATGAGTACTAGGGGACGTGGACGTAATACGCATGGACGTGGTAGAGGCAGGATTGCTGTTTCAGAACCAGTAGGGTCTAGTCATGGGTCAGGGAACGAGACGCCGCTGCCGCCAGCCGCGGAAGCAGAGTTTCAGGATCAAACGGGTAGAGATGATGCGGTGTCTCAGGCAATGCTACGAGTTTTGGAGAGAGTTACGGGGGCAGGCATGGGTACTGGGGCCCGAAAATCTGTGTCTGAACGACTACGAGCGAATGGAGCCAAAATATTTAGGGGTGTCTCTGGGGTAGCTCCAAACGTGGCTGAGTATTGGCTAGAGGCGGTCGAGAGAATTATGGATGACTTGGGTGCCACGGTGAAGAGAAGTGAAGGGCGATTTCCCTACCGGGATGAGGCCTACCGGTGGTGGCTCATCGTCGAGAGAGGGTGCTCCGCAGACCAGAAGTAGATTGGGATTTCTTCAAGATGAAGTTTCAAGGAAAATACGTTGGGGCGATTATATGGATGCTCAGAGGAAGGCATTCACGAATTTAGTTCAAGGGGGTAAGGCGGTAGGCGAGTATGAGGCAGAATTTTTCCGGTTAAGTCAGTGCGCTTGAGGGATTGTTACAACCGATTACAAGTGTGTGAGATTCGAAGATGGTGCGAGATGAGTGCAGTGTTGATAGCTCCTCGGTGGGAGAGGGACTTTGCTATTTTGGTGGAGAAAGCTAAGGCAGTGAGGAAGTAAAGCTAATTGAGAAGCAAAATAGGGATAAGGATAGAGGAAGGAATAAGAGGAGTTATGGATCGGGAGGTTTTGAGAAAAGGCCTAGGGTTGAGGACCTATTCACGTTACTACTCAGAACAGCTTTGTGGGGCAATTTCAACAATGTGCTCATTGTGGGAGATCACATGGGAGTCTTTGGGGAAGAAATAAGGAGTGCTTGGTGTGGGTCAATGGATCATTTGATTAAGAATTGTCCGCAAGACATAACCAGGGCTCGGATGGTAGGTCGGGGTATGTGCGACCAGGAAGGGGTAGTCAACGAGATGCCAGAGGGTCGTGGTCCGAACCGCAGGAGGAATGGTTTTGGTCGGGTCGTGGAACACAGGCGGAGGAGCGCAGGGAGTGCGAGGCTAGACACGGCTGAGTTGGTTTCTGTGACGGGCGTCGTGAAGAGGGGATGCACCGGGCGTTATAGCAGTGCGTTTCTCATTTTTGGTTACCCTTTCTCGCACTAATTGATGTTGGGTCGACTCACTCCTATGTTGCTAGTATGGTGTCTAGAACTTTGAATATGAATCTTGAAACTGCCTCTAGGGAGATGACTGTACTTAGTCCTTTAGGGAAACCGGTAGTGGTAAATAAACTCTTTAGAAGTGTGCCTTTAGAGGTTCAAGGGTCGATTTTCGGTGACTTGATGGAGCTACCATTTGGAGAATTTGACTTGATCTTGGGCATGGATTGGTTGGTACAATATCGTGCAAACTTGGACTATGCTGTTAAGCACATGACGTTAAAGACTCCCGAGGATGATGAAGTCTTGGTGATAGGTGAGAGGAGAGACTACCTGTCTAATGTAGTGCGCTCTTAAAGGCGAAAAGAGTGGTGAAGAAAGGGTGCATGGCCTTCTTAACTTTTGTCGAGTGCCTTGGATGCAAAGAAGCGGCTCGTGGAGGAGGTTAGAAACGATAAAGGAATTTGTAGATGTTTTCCCAGAAGAGCCTCCAGGGTTACCTCCGGATCGCGAGGTGGAGTTTGGGATCGAGCTTCTACCAGGTACGGCTCCGGTGTCCATAGCCCCATATAGGATGGCACCGAATGAGCTAGTTGAACTTAAAGCTCAAATTCAGGAGTTGTTAGATCACGATTTTATTCGACCAAGTGTGTCTCCATGGGGAGCACCGGTGTTATTCGTTAAGAAGAAAGACAGATCTATGCGTATGTGCATTGATTATCTTGATTGAATAAGGTGGCGATCAAGAACAAGTACCAACTGCCGAGGATAGACGATCTTTTTGATCAACTCAAAGGGGCTTGGTCTTTTCGAAGATAGATTTGAGGTGCAGGTATCACCGACTTAAGGTAAAAGAAGCGGATATTCATAAGGCGGCTTTCGGACTCGCTATGGGCACTATGAATTTTTGGTAATGCCGTTTGGGTTGACAAACGCGCCGGCCAGCGTTCATGGATATGATGAATCGGGTATTTCAACCCTATTTGGATCGGTTAGTAGTAGTGTTCATAGGCGATATTTTAGTATACTCCAAGACGGATGAGGAGCATGAATCATATCTTGGGTAGTTTCTGATTTGAAGGAGAAGAAATTGCACGCCAAATTTAGCAAGTGCGAATTTTGGTTAAGAGAAGTTACTTTTCTGGGTCATGTGGTATCTGCTAAAGGAATAAGAGTTGATCCTCGAAAGATCGAGGCAGTGCTGGATTGGAAACCACCTAAGTCTGTGGTGGAGATTCGAAGTTTCTTGGGATTAGCGAGGATATTACTGAGAAGGGTTTGTCGAGGGTTTTCCTCAATTGCAGCACCTCTGACTAAGTTGTTGAGAAAGGAGGTACCTTTTGTGTGCTCGGGCAAGCAGCAAGAGTGTTTCGAGAAGCTAAAAAGGATTTTGATGGAGGCTCCAGTTTTAATTCAGCCTTAGGCTGGGAAGGATTTTGTAGTGTATTATGATGCTTCACACACGGGATTAGGTTGTGTAGTATGCAGGAGGGGAAAGTTGTTGCTTATGCATCCTGGCAATTAAGACTGCATGAGATTAACTATCCCACGCATGATCTGGAATTGGCGGGGGTGGTTTTCACTTGAAAAGTGTGGAGACATTATTTGTATGGAGAGAAGTCTGTTATGTACACCGACCACAAGAGTTTAAAGTATCTGTTGACTCAGAAGGAGCTAAACTTGAGGCAGTGAAGTTGAGTAGAGCTGTTGAAGGATTATGACAGCTCGATTGAATATAACACGGGTAAGGCAAATGTGGTGGCAGATGCATTAAGCCAAAAGGTAATATCAGATTTGAGGCAATGTTCGCTCATCTTAGTCTATATGGCGACGGAGTTTATTAATTGAGTGCAAGTGAAGCCGAGCATGGGTAAATCAAGTTAAAGAGAAACAGTTATTGGATGATGTTTTGAGTACTCGACTTCTGCAAGTGCAGGATGGTGGAATAGAGGATTACAGTTTGAACAATGACGGGGTTTTGTGTTTCTTTGGAAAGGTTTGCATGCCAAAGGATGTGGAGTTAAGGCAGATGATTCTGCATGAAGCGCATAGTAGCCCTTACGCTATGCATCCTGGAGGAAGTAAGATGTATCGGGTTCTACGGGAATAGTTTTGGTGGCACGGATTGAAGCGAGAAATTACGGAATTTGTGGGAAAGTGTTTAGCGTGTCGCCGGGTCAAAGCCGAACATCGATTGCCTATGGGGTTATTCTGGTGGTGAAGATTCCCACGATGGAAGTGGGAGAGAATCACTATGGACTTTGTTAGTGGACTACCCCTTACGCCTACTAAGAAAGACTCAGTATGGGTGATCGTGGATCGGTTGACAAAATCCGCTCATTTCATACCTGTTCGTGTTGACTATTCTCTTCAAAGGTTGGCTAAAGTTTGTATGTGGCGAAATTGTGAGGAAATTTGGATGGGGTACAAGTGTCAATCATATCAGATAGGGACCCTAGATTTACGTCGCGGTTTTGGAGGTTGTTGCATCAGGCTTTGGGCACAAGGCTAGACTTTAGTACGACATTTCATCCACAGACGGATGGCCAGTCTGAAAGGGTAATTCATGTTTTGGAGGATATGTTGAGGAGTTGTATCATTGATTTCAGAGGCAGTTGGGAAGAATTCTTACCGTTGGCAGAGTTCGCGTACAACAACAGTTACCAAGCTAGTATTCGGATGGCGCCGTATGAAGCATTGTATGGCGGAAGTGTCGTACTCCAACTTGTTGGGTGAGTTAGGTGGCGTCGGATGTTGGGCCCGGGGTGGTTCTTTGAGCAGAGAAGAGAAGGTTAAGCTAGTTAGAACTCGGTTGAAAGAAGTATCCGATGGCGAAGTCTTATGCGGACACTGAAGCGGAGGAGGTAGAATTCCGGTGGGTGGCCAGGGTCTTCATAAAGGTTTCACCATGGAAGAAGGTGTTAAGGTTTGGGCGGAAGGGTAAGTTAAGCCCCGAGTTCATCGGGCCTATCGAGTGCTAAAGCGTGTGGGACCGATAGCCTATCGGCTCGAGCTACCTTGAGTTGAGTCAAATCCACAATGTATTTCATGTTTCTATGTTAAGGCGCTACCGTTCGGATCCAACTCATGTTGTGTCGATAGAAGAGATTGAAGTAAGGCGACCTATCTTTGAAGAGGAACGATTCAGATTTTGGATCGTGATGTCAGTGTTGCGTGAAAGACAATCCCATTGGTTAAGGTTTTGTGGCGTTATCACGGTTCCGAGGATGCCACGTGGGAACCAGAAGAGTCGATCGCGACGGCAATACCCTCATCTCTTTTGACGAGGTAATTTCGAGGCGAAATTATTTTAAGGTAGAAGCGTAACATCTGAATTGGGGCCTTTGCATTTTATGTGTTGTGTGTGAATGTTATGTTTATCATGCTAGTTTAGGGTATTTTAGGGTCAAGAGTGACTTAGGGAAAAGCAGGAGTCTTGGTGGGAATTTTCCTTTTAAGCACTTTAGGGAGGAGCTTGTTGAAATGGGACTTAAGGGATTATGTTGATGTGTGGTTGACACAAGTAAGGTGCTGGCAAGGTGGCAAGGTGATGCCACATAAGGGTTGGAAGGTGACGCCACAAGAGTAGGAGAGGGAGCAAGTTCAAGTCGCGAAGAGCTCATTTTGGGATTCTTTTTGGCGTCGGGGAGAGCAGAGGAGAGGTTGGTGGGACACATCGGGATAGAGGGTGGAGTGAGTCAAATAGTTTGAATGGATGGCAAGGAGGAAAAAATGGAGTTTTAAATATTTAAAATATTCCAAACGAGTGATCAGGAGAAATTTGTGGAGGAAAAGAAGGGATAGATATCTGAGCATTATGTTGGCCGAATTTCAAACACTAAGGTGAGGGGGGGAATCAGTTTTAGAGTGGCTTAGGTGTGCCGAAATTCTTTTTGTTCATTTTCGACATTTAGGGTCTTCATCCATTCTCTTTTTCTTCTTTTCCAAGTGTGAGCCGAAACCCTCTTAAGCATTCCTTTTCTTTACATTTTTCTGCCATAGTCGAATCTACCTCAAGTCTTGCCGAAATCATTCTTTTTCTTTATCGGTTCTATTACTGCTTTTCATTCCATTTTACTCTTCTTCTCTCAATCATCTCATTCTTAAAAGTCAAAATCCTTAACTCCATTTTCATCTCCATATCTATGCCATGGCCGAATATCCTATGATCTTCATTCTCTCCTCTATTCTTTCCCTATAAGCTGAATCCCCGTAGATTTCTCTGCACCATCTTTTCTTTTGATCTTCTTAAAGCCGAAGCTCCCACATCTCAGTTATATACCTCTTTGTTTAATTTGCGACTCTTTCATCTTCTTCCCTAACCTTTGCAGAAATTATTCTTCTAAATTTGCTAAGTGTAGAAATCTATTAGGATTAGCGAATCTTACGTATTAAGGTAAGTGACATTTTCTTCTATAATTCACCTTTCTCTTTCGGTTTTTGGAAGCCAAAACCGAAAGGCTAATTGGCTTGGTAAGGTTATCTTTTGATTAATGTTTGATCGTTCTTGTGTTCGCTTTTTGGGACGTCACGTCGGGAATCGAAGTAGATCAAATCGTCTGGATCCCTAAGCCAGAAATCGTGAGTTTCTGAACCCTATCTCTTTTGGGATTTCAAGGTAAGGGTGTTCTCTTTAGACTTATTAGACTCGTTATCGTATTATTACCTTAACCCAATGTTATGGTTTAACAACCATATGTCATGATGGTATCGACTGACAAGGTCTTTTGATGGAATCATGTACCGATCAGGCAAAGGAGGGGATTGGACCCGTGAACTCAATCTCTAAGTTTAAGAAGCGAGCGGTGTCGTGATCGAGAGGCCCGCCACCGGGTTGTGGGCGGCTTGAGGCGGAGTAGCGAGCGGATAGCGATGGTTTCCGTTAGTGATAGTGTCGACATAGAAAGCGTCGTATTGCGTGTTATCAGGTGTGTAATTATCACACTATTCCCTTAATTTAATATATGTATGTGTTATACTTGTAATCCGAGAATATCGGCAGTAGTGGGTGAATTACCTATGTTGGGTAACCGGCAGTGGTGGGAAGTGTATATATATATGGGTGACTTCGTCACGGTTGATGATGGCCTCGAGCCTCATTGTGGATATGGTGATTTAATCGCGTGTGGATTCAGTGGCTAGACCACTTATGTGGACTTTGAGCAGTGTGTCTGTCAGCATGACTGCCAAAGAGGTGTGTAGCGGATGGAGGGTTGGTTGTAGAAATCCCCAGGTGTGTATGAGGATGGATGTACGGAGCGGTGTGTAGAGGATGGATATTAGGTTCGGTTGGGTTATCATACTGGTTATTGTGCATGATATGATGTTTCGATGATGATATGGGGCCTAAGCCCACTTGTGGAATCTTGTAGTATAATTGCACATTGAGTGCAGTGACTCACCCTATTTTCTTAACACAACGCGAGTAGCTCATGACTCATTGGACCGGGTTGGAGTGGATTCGAGGTGGCCATGCGGGGAGTTATTTTAGTAAGCGTTACTTTAAACTACTAGTTGCTATTTTCTTTTGGGATATTTTATTTAATATGTAATAAGGCCACTTTGGATTTTGGTAAATTTTGGATTTTTAAGTTGGTTTTATCATTTAATCTTTATTTAAGATATGACTTTACTATAAATTAACATGGGACTTAAAATGGAGCTTTCAAAATTTGGGTAACATAAAAACAACCATTTTTCTCTCAATAGCAAGAATAACAAGCGAACTTAACCCAATTGAAATTCTCCCTCATTTGCAAACCACTGTTTTCAAAACATTACCTAAAGCGAGAGGTTTTCAAACTTACGGTATTTTTTTTGCATCAAAAATAAAAATTCATTTTTACACCTTTTCCCTAGTAACATGCTAGATCCGATCGTGGTGTTTGGGAAATTTGGGTTTGAGTGTTACAATTTGGTATCGAGCCGATTTTAAACTCTCGGCCTTGGGTTTTAGGGGGTCTAGCGTTTTCAAATTATATATTAAAGTTAGTCTAAAAGAAATTTTTCATGAAATGGTCTTGTGAAGGAATGGCACTCGAGTTCCGGCCTGAGTCCACAGTAAGTCTTACGATTGTTAAATAAATTGTATGAGGTGGTTATATGATGCATTGTTGTGGATGTTAAAATTTAGAATATTTACTATAGAGGTAGAAACCTTTAGGGATGTATGTGTTTTACGAAGGAAGAACTTAAAATTCTGTGTTATAAAACTATTCGTCATTAAACAAGTAGAATGATATGCTGACTCATAAAATTTATAACCAGAGTAAGGGCGGAGCGTTAGCTATGAGTACTAGGGGATGTGGACGTAATGCGCATGGACGTGGTAGAGGCAGGATTACTGCGTGCCGGAACCGGTAGGAGTGCGGTCATGGGTCGAGGAGCGAGATGCGCATTTGCCGCCCCGGTGCAGCGAGTTTCGAGGATCAAGCGGGTGGAGATGATGCGATGTCTCGGGCAATGCTACGAGTTTTAGAGAGAGTTGCGGGGGCGGGCATGGATGCTGGGGGCGAAAATCTATGTCCGAGCGAATACGGCGAATGGGCCGAAATATTTAGGGGTGTCTCTGGGGTAGCTCCAAGCGTGGTGAGTATTGGCTAGAGGCGGTCGAGAGAATTATGGATGACTTGGATTTGCCACGGTGAAGAGAAGTGAAGAGCGCGATTTCCCTGCCGGGATGAGGCCTACCGGTGGTGGCTCACCGTCGAGAGGGTACTCAGTGAGACCGAGTAGATTGGGATTTCTTCAAGATGAAGTTTCAAGGAAAGTACGTTGGGGCCAGTTATATGGATGCTCAGAGGAAGGCATTCCTGAATTTAGTTCAATTGGGTAAGACGATAGTTGAGTATGAGGCGAATTTTTGCGGTTAAGTCAGTGCGCCTTGAAGGATTGTTACAACCGATTACGAGCACTGTGTGAGATTCGAAGATGGGCTGCGAGATGAGTTGCGAGTGTTGATAGCTCCTCATGGAGAGAGGGACTTTGCTATTTTGGTGGAGAAAGCTAAGATAGCTGAGAAGTAAAGCAAATTGAGAAGCAAAATAGGGATAAGGACGAGGCGGGAATAAGAGGAGTTATGGACCGTCGAGGATCATCGGGAGGTTTTAGAAAAGGCCTTGGGTTGAGGACTGTTCGCGTTACTACTCAGGCCGGCTTTGTGGGGCAATTTCAGCAGTGTGCTCATTATGGGAGAGATCACATGCGAAGTCTTTGAGGGGATGAAATAAGGAGTGCCAGGTGTGGGTCAAAGGATCATTTGATTAAGAATTGTCCGCAAGACATAACCGAGGGCTCGGATGGTAGGTCGGGGTATGTGCGGCCCGATGAGGGTGGCCTTGAGATCTTGAGGGGTCGTGGTCGAGCGAGGAGGGAATGGTTTTAGTCGGGGTCGTGGAACACAAGAGAGGAGCGAGAAGTGCGAGGCTAGAGGCGGCTGGGTTGGTTCTGTGCCGGACATCGTGAAGAGGGGATGCACGGATGTTATAGCGGGAGCGTTTCTCATTTTTGGGTTACCCTTTACTGTACTAATTGATGTTGGGTCGACTCACTCCTATGTTGCTAGTATGGTGTCTGGAACTTTGAATATGAATCTTGAAACTGCCTCTAGGGAGATGACTGTACTTAGTCCTTTAGGGAAATCGGTAGTGGTAAATAAACTCTTCAGAAGTGTGCCTTTAGAGGTTCAAGGGTCAGTTTTCCCGGCTGACTTGATGGAGCTACCATTTAGAGAATTTGACTTGATCTTGGGCATGGATTGGTCGGTACACTATCGTGCAAACTTGGACTGTGCTGCTAAGCGCATGACGTTAAAGACTCCCGAGGATGATGAAGGCTTTGTGATAGGTGAGAGGAGAGACTACCTATCTAATGTAGTGTCTGCTCTTAAGGCGGAAAGAATGGTGAAGAAAGGGTGCATGGCCTTCTTAACTTTTGTCAGTGCCTTGGATGTAAAGGAAGCATTGTGTGGAGGAGGTTAGAACGAGTAAAGGAATTTGTAGATGTTTTCCGGGAAGAGCTTCGGGGTTGCCTCGGATCGCGAGGTGGAGTTTGGGATCGAGCTTCTACCAGTGCGGCTCGGTGTCCATAGCCCCTTATAGGATGGCACAGAAGGAGCTGGTTGAACTTAAAGCTCAAATTCGGGAGTTGTTAGATCACGATTTTATTCGACCAAGTGCGTCTCCATGGAAGCACCGGTGTTATTCGTTAAGAAGAAAAGCGGATCTATCGCGTATGTGCATTGATTACCTTGATTGAATAAGGTGACGATCAAGAACAAGTACCATTTATCGAGGATAGAGCGATATGTTTGATCAACTCAAAGGGGCTTGGTCTTTTCGAAGATAGATTTGAAGTCGGGTATCACCGGCTTAAGGTAAAGGAAGCGAGATATTCATAAGGCGGCTTTCCGGACTCGCTCACGGGCACTATGAATTTTGGTAATGCCGTTTGGGTTGACAAAAGCACCAGCCGCGTTCATGGATATGATGAATCGGGTATTTCAACCTATTAGGATCGGTTCGTAGTAGTGTTCATAGACGATATTTTAGTATACTCCAAGGCGGAGGAAGAGCATGAATCACATCTTGGGTAGTTTCTGATTTTAAGGAGAAGAAATTGTGCGCCAAATTTAGCAAGTGCGAATTTTGGTTAAGAGAGATTACTTTTCCAGGTCATGTGGTATCTTTGAAGGAATAAGAGTTGATCCTCGGAAGATCGAGGCGATCTTTGGATTGGAAACCACCTAAGGCGTGGCGGAGATTCAAAGTTTCTTGGGATTAGCGAGGATATTCTGAAGGTTTGTCGAGGTTTTCCTCAATTGCAGCACACCACGACTAAGTTGTTGAGAAAGGAGGTACCTTTTGTGTGGGGCGGGCAAGCGGCAAGAGAGTTTGAGAAGCTAAAAGGATTTTGTGGAGGCTCGGATTTTAATTGACCTTAGGTTGGGAAGGATTTTGTAGTGTATTGTGATGCTTCACACTGCAGGATTAGGTTGTGTCTTTGATGCGGGGGGGAAAGTTATTGCTTATGCATCCAAGCAATTAAGACCGCATGAGATTAACTATCCACGCATGATCTGGAATTAGTGGCGGTGGTTTTCGCTTTAAAAGTGTGGAGACATTATTTGTATGGAGAGAAGTCTGTTATGTACACTGACCACAAGAGTTTCAAGTATCTGTTGACTCAGAAGGAGTTGAACTTGAGGCAGCGAAGGTGGGTAGAGCTGTTGAAGGATTATGACTGCTCGATTGAATATCACCCGGGTAAGGCGAATATGGTGGCAGATGCATTCAGCCGAAAGGTAATATCAGATTTGAGGGCAATGTTCGCTCATCTTAGTCTATATGACGACGGGAGTTTATTAGTTGAGCTGCAAGTGAAGCTGACATGGGTAAATCAAGTTAAAGAGAAATAGTTATCGGATGATGTTTTGAGTACTCGACTTCTGCAAGTGCAGGATGGTGGAATAGAGGATTATAGTTTGAACAACGACGGGGTTTTGTGTTTTCGTGGGAAGGTTTGCATGCCAAAGGATGTGGAGTTAAGGCAGATGATTCTGCAGGAAGTGCATAGTAGCCCTTACGCTATGCATCCTGGAGGAATTAAGATGTATCGGGATCTACGGGAACAATTTTGGTGGCCTGGATTGAAGCGAGAAGTTACAAAATTTGTGGGAAAGTGTTTAACGTGTCAGCAGGTCAAACCCGAACACCAGTTGCCTATGGGGTTGTTACAGTCGGTGAAGATTTCACAGTGGAAGTGGGAGAGAATCACTATGGACTTTGTTAGTGGGCTACCCCTTATGCCTACTAAGAAAGTCTCAGTATGGGTGATCGTGGATCGGTTGACAAAATCTGCTCATTTCATACCTGTTCGTGTTGACTATTCTCTTCAAAGGTTGGCTAAGCTGTATGTGGAAGAAATTGTGAAATTTGCATAGGGTACCGTGTCAATCATATCAGATAGGGACCCTAGATTTACGTCGCGGTTTTGGAGGACGTTGCATCAAGATTTGGGCACAAGGCTAGACTTTAGCACGGCGTTTCATCCACAGACGGATGGCAAGTCTGAAAGGGTAATTCAGGTTTTGGAGGATATGTTGAGGGGTTGTGTCATTGATTTCAGAGGCAGTTGGGAAGAATTCTTACTATTGGCAGAGTTTGCGTACAACAATAGTTACCAAGCTAGTATTCAGATGGCGCTGTATGAAGCATTGTATGGGCAGAAGTGTCGTACTCCAACTTGTTGGGTGAGTTAGGTGAGCGTCGGATGTTGGGCCCCGGTGGTAGGTGAGACGGAAGAGAAGGTTAAGCTAGTTAGAACTCGGTTGAAAGAAGCATCCAATAGGCAGAAGTCTTATGCAGACCTTAAACGGAGGGAGGTAGAATTCACGGTGGGTGATTGGGTCTTCTTAAAGGTTTCACCGTGGAAGAAGGTGTTAAGGTTTGGACGGAAGGATAAGTTAAGCCCCAGGTTCATCGGGCCCTATCGAGTGCTGAAGCATGTGGGACCAGTAGCCTATCAGCTCGAGCTACCTTCAGATTTGAGTCAAATCCACAATGTATTTCATGTTTCTATGTTAAAACGCTACCGTTCGGATCTAACTCATGTTGTGTCGATAGAAGAGATTGAAGTAAGGCCTGACCTATCTTTCGAAGAGGAACCAGTTCAGATTTTGGATCGTGATATCAGAGTGTTGCGTAGAAAGACAATCCCGTTGGTTAAGGTTCTGTGGTGTAATCATGGTTCCGAGGATGCCATGTGGGAACCCGAAGAGTCAATGCGACAGCAATACCCTCATCTCTTTTGACCAGGTAATTTTGAGGCCAAAATTATTTTAAGGGGGTAGAACTGTAACATCCTGAATTGGGGCCTTTGCATTTTATGTGTTGTGTGTGAATGTTATGTTTATCATGCTAGTTTAGGGTATTTTAGGGTCCAAGAGTGACTTAGGGAAAAGCCGGAGTCTTGGTGGGAATTTTCTTTTAAGCACTTTAGGGAGGAGCTTGTTGAAATGGGACTTAAGGGATTATGTTGATGTGTGGTTGACACAAGTAAGGTCTTGGCAAGGTGGCAAGGTGACGCCACATAAGGGTTGGAAGGTGGCGCCACAAGAGTAGGAGAGGGAGCAAGTTCAAGTCGCGAAGATCTCATTTTGGGATTCTTTTTGGCGTCGGGAGAGCGAGGCGAGAGGTTGGTGGGACACTTCAGGATAGATGGTGGGTGAGTCAAATAGTTTGAATGGATGGCAAGGAGGAAAAAGTGGAGTTTGAAATATTTAAAATATTTCAAGCAGTGACTGAGGAGAAATTTGTGGCGGAAAAGAAGGGATGGACATCCGAGCATTGTGTTGGCGAATTTCAAACACTAAGGTGAGGGGGAATCGGTTTTAGAGTGGCTTAGGTGTGCCAAAATTCTTTTTGTTCATTTTTGACATTTAGGGTCTTCATCCATTCTCTTTTTCTTCTTTTCCAAGTGTGAGCCGAAACCCTCTTAAGCATTCCTTTTCTTTACATTTTTACGCCATAGCCGAATCTACCCCAAGTCTTTAGAAATCATTCTTTTTCTTTATCGGTTCTATTGCTTCTTTTCATTCCATTTACTCTTCTTCTCTCAATCATCTCGTTCTCAAAAGTGAAACCCTTAACTCCATTTTCATCTCCATATCAATGCCATGGCGAATATCCTATGATCTTCATTCTCTCCTCAATTCTTTCCTATAAAATTTGAATCCTCAGTAGATTTCTCTGCACCATCTTTTCTTTTGATCTTCTTAAACCGAAACTCCCACATCTCACCTATATACATCTTTGTTTAATTTGCGACTCTTTCATCTTCTTCCCTAACCTTTGCCGAAATTCTTCTTCTAGGGTGCTAAGTGCCGAAATCTATTAGGATTAGCCGAATCTTCTGTATTAAGGTGAGTGACGTTTTCTTCTATAATTCACCTTTCTCTTTCGATTTTTGGAAGCCAAAGCTGAAAGGCTAATTGGCTTGCTAAGGTTATCTTTTAATTAATGTTTGATCGTTCTTGGCTTCACTTTTTGGGGCATCACGTCAGGAATCAAAGTAGATCAAATCGTCTAGATCCCTAAGCCAGAAATCGTGAGTTTCTAAACCCTATCTCTTTTAGGATTTCAAGGTAAGGGTGTTCTCTTTAGACTTATTAGACTCGTTATCGTATTATTACCTTAACCTAATGTTATGGTTTAACAACCATATGTCATGATGGTAGCGATCGACAAGGTCTTTTGATGGAATCAAGCACCGATCAGCAAAGGAGGATTGGACCGTGAACTCAATCTCTAAGTTTAAGAAGCAAGGGTGTCGTAGATCGAGATTGGCCACCGGGTTGTGGGCCGGCTTCGGAGCGGAGTAGCAGACAGATAGCAGTGGTTTCCATTAGTGATAGTGTCGACATAGAAAGCGTCGTATTACGTGTTATCAGGTGTGTAATTATCACATTATTCCCTTAATTTTATATATGTATGTGTTATGCTTGTAAGCCGAGAATAGCGGCAGTGGTGGGTGAATTACCTATGTTGGGTAACCGGTAAACTAGGTTAGTATACTACCTTCATTAACCATCGTGGATAACTTGTGGTGGATGCATATGAGTATGTTATATGTATATATGTCTTATCATGTTGCCTACCTGACATATTATGTTGCATGTGCATGGGGTATTGGGTTATAAATAATGTGAAAGGGGAAGTGTATATATATATGGGTGACTTCGTCACGGTTGATGATGGCCTCGAGCCTCATTGTGGATATGGTGATTTAATCGCGTGTAGATTCAGTGGCTAGACCACTTATATGGACTTTGAGCAGTGTGTCTGTCAGCATGACTGCTAAAGAGGTGTGTAGCGGATGGAGGGTTGATTGTTGAAATCCCCAGGTGTGTATGAGGATGGATGTACGTAGCGGTGTGTAGAGGATGGATATTAGGTTGGGTTGGTCTATCATACTGGTTATTGTGCACGATATGATGTTTCGATGATGATATGGGGCCTAAGCCCACTTGTGGTATCTTGTAGTATAATTGCTCACTGAGTCTGGTGACTCACCCTATTTTCTTAACACAACGCAGGTAGCTCATGACTCATTGGACCGGGTTGGAGTGGACTCGAGGTGGCCATGCAGGAGTTATTTTAGTAAACGTTACTTTAAACTACTAGTTGCTATTTTCTTTTGGGATATTTTATTTAATATGTAATAAGGCCACTTTGGATTTTGGTAAATTTTGGATTTTTAAGTTGGTTTTATCATTTAATATTTATTTAAGATATGACTTTACTATAAATTAACATGGGACTTAAAATGGAGCTTTCAAGACTTGGGTAACATAAAAACAACCGTTTTTCTCTCAATAGCAAGAATAACAAATAGAACTTAACCCAATTCAGAAATTCTCCCTCATTTGCAAACCATTGTTTTCAAAACATTACCTTAAGCGAGAGGTTTTCAAACTTACGGTATTTTTTTTGCATCAAAAATAAAAATTCATTTTTTACACCTTTTCCCTAGTAACATGCTAGATCCAGTCGTGGTGTTTGGGCCAGGTTTGATGTGTTACAATTTGGTATCAGAGCCCGGTTTTAAACTCGGCCTTGGGTTTTGGGGGTCACAATGTTTTCAAATTAGATATTAAAGTTTGTGTAAAAGAAATTTTTCATGAAATGGTCTTGTGAAGGAATGGCACTCGAGTTCCCAGCCCAGGTCCACCGGGTAAGTCTTCTGACTGTTAAATAAATTGTATGAGGTGGTTATATGATGCATTGTTGTGGTTGTTAAAATTTAGAATATTTACTATAGAGGCAAAAACCTTTAGGGATGTATGTGTTTTACGAAGGAACAACTTAAAATTCTGTGTCATAAAACTATTCGTCAATAAACAAGTGGAATGATATGCTGACTCATAAAATTTATAACCAGAGTAAGGGCGGAGCGTTAGCTATGAGTACTAAGGGACGTGGACGTACTGCGCATGGACGTGGTAGAGGCAGGATTGCTGTGTCGAAACCAGTAGGGTCTGGTCATGGGTCAGGGAACGAGATGCCGCTACCGCCATCCGCGGAAGCAGAGATTCAGGATCAAACGGGTGGAGATGATGCGGTGTCTAAGGCAATGCTACGAGTTTTGGAGAGAGTTGCGGGGGCAGGCATGGGTACTGGGGCCCAAAAATCTGTGTCTGAACGACTCCGAGCGAATGGAGCCGAAATATTTAGGGGTGTCTCTGGGGTAGCTCCAAACGTGGCTGAGTATTGGCTAGAGGCGGTCGAGAGAATTATGGATGACTTAGACTGCAGAGCTGAAGAGAAGCTGAAGGGCGCGATTTCCCTACTTCGGGATGAGGCCTACCATTGGTGGCTCACCGTTAGAGAGGGTACTCCGACAGATCGAGTAGATTGGGATTTCTTCAAGATGAAGTTTCAAGGAAAGTACGTTGGGGCCAGTTATGTGGATGCTCAGAGGAAGGCATTCCTGAATTTAGTTCAAGTTGGTAAGACGGTAGCTGAGTATGAGGCAGAATTTTTGCAGTTAAGTCGGTACGCCCGAGGGATTTTTATAACCGATTATGAGTGTTGTGTGAGATTCGAAGATGGGCTGCGAGATGAGCTGCGAGTGTTGATAGCTCCTCAGCGGGAGAGGGACTTTGCTATTTTGGTGGAGAAAGCTAAGATAGCTGAGGAAGTAAAGCAAATTGAGAAGCAAAATAGGGATAAAGACAGAGGCGGGAATAAGAGGAGTTATGGACCGTCAGGATCATCGGGAGGTTTTCAGAAAAGGCCTAGGGTTGAGGGACCTGATCGCGTTACTACTCCGGCTGCTTGGGGTAATTTCGACAGTGTGCTCATTGTGGGAGATCACATGCGGGGGGTGCTGGGGAAGAAATAAGGAGTGCTTCAGGTGTGGGTCAAAGGATCATTTGATTAAGAATTGTCCACAAGACATAACCAGGGCTCGGATGGTAGGTCCGGGGTATGTGCAGCCAGAAGGGGTGGTCAACAGATCTTTGAGGGGTCGTGGTCCGAACCAGGAGGGAATGGTTTTGGTCGGGTCATGGAACAGGCGGAGAGGAACAGTATGCGAGGCTAGACGGCACAGGTTGGTTTCTGCGGCGGGCGTGCGTGAAGAGGGGATGCACCGGGCGGTATAACAGCACGTTTCTCATTTTTCGGTTACCCTTTACTCCACTAATTGATGTTGGGTCGACTCACTCCTATGTTGCTAGTATGGTGTCTGGAACTTTGAATATGAATCCTGAAACTGCCTCTAGGGAGATGACTGTACTTAGTCCTTTAGGGAAATTGGTAGTGGTAAATAAACTCTTTAGAAGTGTGCCTTTAGAGGTTCAAGGGTATGTTTTTCTGGCTGACTTGATGGAGCTACCATTTGGAGAATTTGACTTGATCTTGGGCATGGATTGGTTGGTACGATATCGTGCAAACTTGGATTGTGCTGCTAAGCGCATGACGTTAAAGACTCCCGAGGATGATGAAGTCTTGGTGATAGGTGAGAGGAGAGACTACCTGTCTAATGTAGTGTCTGCTCTTAAGGCCAAAAAAATGGTGAAGAAAGGGTGCATGGCCTTCTTAACTTTTGTCAGTGCCTTGGATGCAAAGGAAGCGACTGTGGAGGAGGTTAGAACAGTAAATAAATTTTTAGATGTTTTCCCGGAAGAGCTTTCAGGGTTACCTCTGGATCGCGAGGTGGAGTTTGGGATCGAGCTTCTACCAGGTACGGCTCCGGTGTCCATAGCCCCTTATAGGATGGCACCGAAGGAGCTGGTCGAACTTAAAGCTCAAATTCAGGAGTTGTTAGATCGCAGTATTATTCGACCAAGTGTGTCTCCATGGGGAGCACCAGTGTTATTCGTTAAGAAGAAAGACGGATCTATGCGTATGTGCATTGATTATCGCCAGTTGAATAAGCTGACGATCAAGAACAAGTACCCGCTGCCGAGGATAGACGATCTGTTTGATCAACTCAAAGGGGCTTTGGTCTTTTCAAAGATAGATTTGAGGTCCGGGTATCACCAGCTTAAGGTAAAGGAAGCATATATTCATAAGACGGCTTTTCGGACTCGCTACGGGCACTATGAATTTTTGGTAATGCCGTTCGGGTTGAAAAATGCACCAGCCGCGTTCATGGATATGATGAATCAGGTATTTCAACCCTATTTGGATCAGTTCGTAGTAGTGTTCATAGACGATATTTTAGTATACTCCCAGACAGATGAGGAGCATAAATCACATCTTCGGGTAGTTTTACAGATTTTAAGGGTGAAGAAATTTTACGCCAAATTTAGCAAGTGCGAATTTTGGTTAAGAGAAGTTACTTTTCTGGGTCATGTGGTATCTGCTGAAGGAATAAGAGTTGATCCTCGAAAGATCAAGGCGGTGCTGGATTGGAAACCACCTAAGTCTGTGGCGGAGATTCGAAGTTTCTTAGGATTAGCAGGATATTACAGAAGGTTTGTCGAGGGTTTTTCCTCAATTGCAGCACCCCTGACTAAGTTGTTGAGAAAGGAGGTGCCTTTTGTGTGGACAGGCAAGCAGCAAGAGAGTTTCGAGAAGCTAAAAAGGATTTTGACGGAGGCTCCGGTTTTAATTCAGCCTGAGGCTGGGAAGGATTTTGTAGTGTATTGTGATATTTCACGCACGGGATTAGGTTGTGTGCTGATGCAGGAGGGGAAAGTTGTTGCTTATGCATCCCGGCAATTAAGACCGCATGAGATTAACTATCCCACGCATGATCTGGAATTGGCGGTGGTGGTTTTCGCTTTAAAAGTGTGGAGACATTATTTGTATAGAGAGAAGTCTATTATCTACATCGACCGCAAGAGTTTAAAGTATCTGTTGACTCAGAAGGAGCTGAACTTGAGGCAGCGAAGGTGGGTAGAGCTATTGAAGGATTATGACTGCTCGAATGAATATCACCCGGGTAAGGCGAATGTGGTGGCAGATGCGTTAAGCCAAAAGGTAATATCAGATTTGAGGGCAATGTTCACTCATCTTAGTCTATATGACGACGGGAGTTTATTAGCTGAGCTGCAAGTGAAGCCGA
Source organism: Gossypium sturtianum (assembly GCA_025698515.1). Classification (NCBI taxonomy): domain Eukaryota; kingdom Viridiplantae; phylum Streptophyta; class Magnoliopsida; order Malvales; family Malvaceae; genus Gossypium; species Gossypium sturtianum. The sequence goes on from CM046952.1 coordinate 69,151,614, forward strand.
CATGGGTAAATCAAGTTAAAGAGAAACAGTTATCGGATGATGTTTTGAGTACTCGACTTCTGCAAGTGCAGGCTGGTGGAATAGAGGATTACAGTTTGAACAACGACAGGGTTTTGTGTTTCCGTGGGAAGGTTTACATGCCAGAGGATGTGGAGTTAAGGCAGATGATTCTGCAGGAAGCGCATAGTAGTCCTTACGCTATGCATCCTAGAGAAAGTAAGATGTATCGGGATCTACGGGAACAATTTTGGTGGCCTAGATTGAAGCGAGAAGTTACAGAATTTGTGGGAAAGTGTTTAACGTGTCAGCAGGTCAAACCCGAACACCAGTTGCCTATGGGGTTGTTACAGTCGGTGAAGATTCCACAGTGGAAGTGGGAGAGAATCACTATGGACTTTGTTAGTGGGCTACCCCTTATGCCTACTAAGAAAGACTCAGTATGGGTGATCGTGGATCGGTTGACAAAATCCGCTCATTTCATACCTGTTCGTGTTGACTATTCTCTTCAAAGTTTGGCTAAGCTATATGTGGCAGAAATTGTGAGGCTGCATGGGATACCAGTGTCAATCATATCAGATAGGGACCCTAGATTTACGTCGCGATTTTGGAGGGCGTTGCATCATGCTTTGGTCACAAGGCTAGACTTTAGCACGGCATTTCATCCACAGATGGATGGCGATCCGAGCAGGTAATCGAGTTTTGGAGGATATGTTGAGGGGTTGTGTCATTGATTTTAGAGGCAGTTGGGAAGAATTCTTACCGTTGGCAGAGTTCGCGTACAACAGTTACCAAGCTAGTATTCAGGTGGCGCCGTATGAAGCATTGTATGGGCGGAAGTGTCGTACTCCAATTTGTTGGACTGAGTTGGGTGATCGTCAGATGTTGGGCCCAGAATTGGTTGCTGAGACAGAAGAGAAGGTTAAACTAGTTAGAACTCGGTTGAAAGAAGCATCCGATAGGCAGAAGTCTTATACAGACCTGAAACGGAGGGAGGTAGAATTCACGGTGGGTGACCGGGTCTTCTTAAAGGTTTCACTGTGGAAGAAGGTGTTAAGGTTTGGACGGAAGGGTAAGTTAAGCCCCAGGTTCATCGGGCCCTATCAAGTGCTGAAGCGTGTGGGACCAGTAGCCTATCAGCTCGAGCTACCTTCAGAGTTGAGTCAAATCCACAATGTATTTCATGTTTCTATGTTAAGATGCTACCGTTCGGATCCAACTCATGTTGTGTCGATAGAAGAGATTGAAGTAAGGCCTGACCTATCTTTCAAAGAGGAACCAGTTCAGATTTTGGATCGTGATGTCAGAGTGTTGCGTAGAAGGACAATACCGTTGGTTAAGGTTCTGTAGCGTAATCACGGTTCTGAGGATGCCACGTGGGAACCCGAAGAGTCGATGCGACAGCAATACCCTCATCTCTTTTGACGAGGTAATTTCGAGGCTGAAATTATTTTAAGGGGGTAGAACTGTAACATCCTGAATTAGGGCCTTTGCATTTTATGTATTGTGTATGAATGTTATGTTTATCATGCTAGTTTAGGGTATTTTAGGGTCCAATAGTGACTTAGGGAAAAGTCGGAGTCTTGGTGGGAATTTTCTTTTTAAGCACTTTAGGGGAGGAGCTTGTTGAAATGGGACTTAAGGGATTATGTTGATGTGTGGTTGACACAAGTAAGGTGCTGGCAAGGTGGCAACGTGACGCCACATAAGGGTTGGAAGGTGACGCCACAAGAGTAGGAGAGGGAGCAAGTTCAAGTCGCGAAGAGCTCATTTTGGGATTCTTTTTGGCGTCAGGGGGAGCAGAGGCAGAGGTTGACTAGGACACTTCAGGATAGAGGGTGGACTGAGACAAATAGTTTGAATGGATGGCAAGGAGGAAAAAGTGGAGTTTGAAATATTTAAAATATTTCAAACGAGTGATCAGGAGAAATTTGTTGAGGAAAAGAAAGGATGGACATCTGAGCATTGTGTTGGCCGAATTTCAAACACTAAGGTGAGGGGGGAATCGGTTTTAGAGTGGCTTAGGTGTGCCGAAATTCTTTTTGTTCATTTTCGACATTTAGGGTCTTCATCCATTCTCTTTTTCTTCTTTTCCAAGTGTGAGCCGAAACCCTCTTAAGCATTCCTTCTCTTTAAATTTTTCTGCCATAGCCGAATCTACCCCAAGTCTTGTCGAAATCATTCTTTTTCTTTATCGGTTCTATTGCTTCTTTTCATTCCATTTTACTCTTCTTCTCTCAATCATCTCATTCTCAAAAGTCGAAACCCTTAACTCCATTTTCATTTCCATATCTATGCCATGGCTGAATATCCTATGATCTTCATTCTCTCCTCCATTCTTTCCCTATAATTTGAATCCTCAGTAGATTTTCTCTGCACCATCTTTTCTTTTGATCTTCTTAAAGCCGAAACTCCCACATCTCACCTATATACCTCTTTGTTTAATTTGCGACTCTTTCATCTTCTTCCCTAACCTTTGCCGAAATTCTTCTTCTAGGGTGCTAAGTGCCGAAATCTATTAGGATTAGCCGAATCTTCTGTATTAAGGCAAGTGACGTTTTCTTCTATAATTCACCTTTCTCTTTCGGTTTTTGGAAGCCAAAGCCGAAAGGCTAATTGGCTTGGTAAGGTTATCTTTTGATTAATGTTTGACCGTTCTTGTGTTCGCTTTTTGGGGCGTCACATCGGGAATCGAAGTAGATCAAATCGTCTAGATCCCTAAGCCAGAAATCGTGAGTTTCTGAACCCTATCTCTTTTGGGATTTCAAGGTAAGGGTGTTCTCTTTAGACTTATTAGACTCGTTATCATATTATTACCTTAACCCAATGTTATGGTTTAACAACCATATGTCATGATGGTAGCGACTGACAATGTCTTTTGATGGAATCAAGTACCGATCAGGCAAAGGAGGGATTGGACCCGTGAACTCAATCTCTATGTTTAAGAAGAAGCGGTGTCGTGATCGAGACCGCCACCGGGTTGTGGGCGGCTTGAGCTGAGTAGCGCATGTGATAGCAATGGTTTCCATTAGTGATAGTGTCGACATAGAAAGCGTCGTATTGCGTGTTATCAGGTGTGTAATTATCACACTATTCCCTTAATTTTATTTATGTATGTGTTATGCTTGTAAGCCGAGAATAGCGGCAGTGGTGGGTGAATTACCTATGTTGGGTAACAGTAAACCGAGTTAGTATACTACATTCATTAACAATCGTGGATAACTTGTGGTGGATGCATATGAGTATGTTATATGTATATATGTCTTATCATGTTGCCTACCTGTCATATTATGTTGCATGTGCATGGGGTATTGGGTTATAAATGATGTGAAAGGGGAAGTGTATATATATATGGGTGACTTCGTCACGGTTGATGATGGCCTCGAGCCTCATTGTGGATATGGTGATTTAATCCCGTGTGGATTCAGTGGCTAGACCACTTATGTGGACTTTGAGCGGTGTGTGCACAAACATGGGCTGCAAAAGAGGTGTGTAGCGGATGGAGGGTTGATTGTAGAAATCCCCAGGTGTGTATGAGGATGGATGTACGGAGCAGTGTATAGAGGATGGATATTAGGTTGGGTTGGGCTATCATACTAGTTATTGTGCATGATATGATTTTTCGATGATGATATGGGGACTAAGCCCACTTGTGGAATCTTGTAGTATAATTGCACACTGAGTCTGGTGACTCACCCTATTTTCTTAACACAACGCAGGTAGCTCATGACTCATTGGACCGGGTTGGAGTGGACTCGAGGTGGCCATGCAGGAGTTATTTTAGTAAACGTTACTTTAAACTACTAGTTGCTATTTTCTTTTGGGATATTTTATTTAATATGTAATAAGGCCACTTTGGATTTTGGTAAATTTTGGATTTTTAAGTTGGTTTTATCATTTAATCTTTATTTAAGATATGACTTTACTATAAATTAACATGGGACTTAAAATGGAGCTTTCAAAACTTGGGTAACATAAAAACAACCGTTTTTCTCTCAATAGCAAGAATAGCAAATAGAACTTAACCCAATTCAGAAATTCTCCCTCATTTGCAAACCACTATTTTCAAAACATTACCTAAAGCGAGAGGTTTTCAAACTTACGGTATTTTTTTGCATCAAAAATAAAAATTCATTTTTTACACCATTTCCCTAGTAACATGCTAGATCCGGTCGTAGTTTTTGGGCCGGGTTTGGGGTGTTACAGGCTAAGATGTGTTGGCCTTTAGATGGATAGCTTATTTTGTATAATGCCATAGTTGTTGGCTATTTTATGTTATATGAAAAGTTATAGTTGTCTATGTGAGACTGCAATTCAATTTGAGCTAATTATGATTGTGTTAGATGAGTATATATTGTGTATGCTAGAGGGGTGAAAAGAACTTGGCACATAGCTTTGTTCTTATCCATGTGGATAGACACACGGGCATGTGTCTAGGCCATGTGTGACACACGGCCAGCCCACGGGCGTGTGACTCAGCCGTGTGTCCCCTGGATGTTAGTATTTTAAATCAGAATAGACCACGGACTAGCCATACGGGCGTGTGTCTAGGGCGTGTGGGATTGATCAGTGTTGGCCACGGGCTAGCTACACGGGCGTGTGTCTAGACTCTAGGCCGTGTTAAAGTAGTCAGTGTGCACCACGGGAGGTAAGCACGGGCGTGTGCCTTGGTCGTGGGGCATTGGCAGAATGCTGGATTTTTAAGCACGGTTTGGGAACATGGGCGTGTGTGACTTCACACGGGCGTGTTGTACCTTGCACGGGCGTGTGAGCCCTGTTCAAAAGAGAAAATTTTTAAGATTGGAAAAAGTTCCGGTTTAGTCTCGAGAGCCCTCGTGTGTATGAGTGAGGCCTCGTAAGTCAAGAAAGAGGTTGTTGAGATGACTTCAGAGAGTAGTTACGACGAGCCTATGTGCCGATCAAGTGGTTTGAGTTCGGTAATGCCTCGGGCCCGGTTTCGGCGTAGAACCCGGGTAAGGGGTGTTACATTGACCATCCGTTTGTGGGTGAAAAGCTGTACTAAAATGTAATTTAGTACCTAAGGCCTCTTGTATTTTCTTCCAGATACGTGAAGTAAACCTCGGATCTCTGTCAGATACAATAGATAGTGGCATCCCGTGCAATCTCACAATATCGAAAATATATAACTCAACTAATTTATCAAGCGAATAATTCGTTCTCACCGGAATAAAATCAGTTGATTTCGTCAATCTGTCAACTACGACCCAAATTGCATCTTTCTTTCTCGAAGTCAATGGCAACCCTGAAACAAAATCCATCGTAACTCTGTCCCATTTCCACTCAGGAATCATTATAGGTTGTAATAAACCAAATGGCACTTGATGTTCAGCTTTAACTTGCTGACAGATTAAACATTTCGAAACAAAGTTAGAGATGTCTCGTTTCATACCAGGCCACCAATATAATGGCTTTAAATCATGGTACATCTTTGAACCCGGATGAACAGATAAGTGGCTTCTATGCGCTTCATTTAAAATCAACTGAACCAACTCTGGGTTCCTCGGAACACAAATCTGATCTCGAAATCTCAAACAATCATCAACATCAACTCAAAATTCCGAATCAGAGTACAAATCACACTGAGCTCGTTTCGCTAATATTTCATTATCAACTTTCTGAGCATCACATATTTGCTGTAAGAACAACGGTTCCGCTTTCAACTCAACCAAAACTGAACCATCATCAGACAAGTCTAAATGAGCATTCATCGCACATAATGCAAACAGTGATTTTTGACTCAATGCATCAGCAACAACATTTTCTTTACCCGGATGATAATCTATCAAAGTTCATAATCTTTCAACAGTTCTAACCATCTTCTGTATCGTAAATTCAAATCTTTTTGGGTCATCAAATATTTCAGACTTTTATGATCCGAAAACACATGGCATTTTTCACCGAAAAGATAGTGACACCAAATCTTTAATGCAAATATAATCGCTGCTAGTTCAAGATCGTGTGTCGAATAATTCTTTTCATGCGACTTTAATTGTCTCAAAGCATAAGCTATAACTTTGCCTTCCTGCATCAAAACACAACCCAAACCATTCAACGAAGCATCGATAAAAATCACGAACTCTCTACCCGATTCTGGCTGTACCAACACTGAATCTTCAGTTAAAAAGGCTTTCAACTGATCGAAACTTTTCTGACATTTATCGGACCATTCAAACTTCACATCTTTCTGAAGCAATCTCGTCATAGGAGTTGCAATCATCGAAAATCCTTTTACGAATCATCGATAATAACCAGCAAGTCCCAGAAAACTGCAAACTTCAGACACATTTATCGAAGGCTTCCACTCCAAAATAGCTAAAATCTTGCTCGGATCAACTCGTATACCATATGTTGACACATTATGCCCCAGAAAACTAACTTCTCGCAACCAAAACTCACATTTACTGAAATTTGCATACAATTGCTTATCTCGCAGAGTTTGTAACACGATTCTCAGATGTTCAGCATGCTCAATTTCATCACGAGAATAAATCAAAATGTCGTCAATGAATACAACAACAAATCGATCTAAGTACGATCTAAAAATTCTATTCATCAAATCCATAAAACCAGCAGGAGCATTTGTTAGTCCGAAAGGCATAACTAAAAACTCATAATGCCCGTACCTCGTTCTGAAAGCGGTTTTTAGAATGTCTAAATCTTTTACTCACAACTAATAATACCCCGATCTTAGATCTATCTTTGAAAACACGGTGGCTCCTTTTAGCTTATCAAACAAATCATCAATTCTGGGCAGAGGATATTATTCTTAATAGTCACTTTGTTCAACTGACGATAATCAATGCACATTTTCATCGTGCCATCTTTCTTTTTTACAAACAGAACAGGAGCACCCCAAGGTGAGAAACTCGGTCGTGCAAACCCTCTATCGGTCAACTCTTGCAACTGAGACTTCAACTCTTTCAATTCTATTGGTGCCATTCTATACGGAGCTATCGAAATAGGAGTCGTTCCCGGCATTAAATCAATACTAAATTCAACTTCTCGTATCGGAGGCAATCCCGGTAATTCTTCAAGAAATACATTAGAGAACTCACAAACAACTGGCATAGATTCAACTTTCTTTTTAGTCACTCTCGAATCAATCACATAGGCAAAATAGGCTTCACAACCTTTTTTCACATAACTCTGAGCTTTCATCACTGATATCACAGCCGGTAATCCATTCAAATAATTAGATTCAATCTGACTTATTTCATCATTCTGACATCTCAAATCAATGGTCTTTTGTTTGCAGTTTACAACAGCATCATGCAATGTTAGCCAATCCATACCCAAAATTATGTCAAACTCATCAAAAGGTAATAGCATCAGATCAGCCGGAAAACAGATATCTCGAAACATCAACGGACAGTTCTTGCATACTTTGTCAACCAAGACACTTTTACCTAAGGGGTTCGATACTTTAATTACAAATTCAGTAGACTCTACCGGCAAAGTCTTACTGGATACTAAGTTCATGCATACATATGAATGAGTAGACCCTGGATCTATCAATGCAATCACAGAAGTATCATAAAGAGTAAATGTACCCGTAATAACATCTGGAGACGAAGCTTCGTCACGAGCTCGAATGGCATACGCTTTGGCAGGCACCCTAGCTTCAGATCTCGCTACCGTATCTCTTGTAGTTCTCTGACTACCACTGGCATTTCTTGTGTTTTTAGAAGGTCTACCTCTAACTGAAGCATTATCTGACTTCGGATTTTGTACAATCTCTTGTTCAATAGATTCAGGGCAGTCCTGGATGAATTGATCTAATGATCCACATCTAAAACAGGCTCGGTCATTCAATCTACAATTACCCGGATGACTTTTACCACAATGTCTACATTCAGGTCATTCAGATCGGACATTTCCCATGCTAGCTATCGAAGTAGCTGGAGCTTTGAAGTTCGACTGTAATCTAGCTCGATCTCTATTTGAATGCCCCACATTAGTCTTTGAACGACTATATTCATCTCTGAATTTCTTTGATGCGGACTGAAATGTTTTACTTGAGAATCTCTTTCTCACATCTCTAGCTTCTGACTCAGCTTTTCTTTTATCTTTCCGAGTGCCTCAGCTTTACATGCTCAATCAACAAGCACAACAAATTCTTTTATTTCCAGAATTCCAACTCGCAAACGAATATCTTCATTCAGACCGTCTTTAAACTGCTTACATATTATGGCTTCAGTCGAAACACATTCCCGAGCATATTGACTTAATCTCACGAATTCTCGTTCATATTCAGTGACAGACATGCGACCCTATTTCAGTTCAAGAAACTCTTTCATTTACGATCTATAAATCTCGTGATATATTTCTTTAGAATTGATGAAAGAAATCCCATGTAACCCATTCTTTTGGAACAACAGAAATCAAAGTCTTCCACCACTGATAAGCTACATCTCGTAGCAAGGAAACGACACATTTTATGCATTCATCAGGAGTCAATGACATTTCATCAAACACTCGAATTGTGTTCTCGAGCAAAAACTCAGCTTTCTCAGCATTATCTTCATTAGTAGCCCTAAACTCTTTAACCCCATACTTACGGATTTTATCGACCGAAGGCTTAACAGATTCAAGTTCATAATTGGTGATACAACAGAAGTCTGAGGAGGATTGGGTGGGGGCGGAGGTTGTGATACAGCCGGATTTGTTCTAACATATTGAGTGAACCACTCATTCATCATTTGGAAGAAGGCTTGTTTAGCCTCTCCTTCCTGGCCGCTAGTAGTCGGTCTCGAATCAGATGGCGCTGTTTCTTGAGTTGGAGCAGGCGCATTACTTTCAATATCGTCAGCTACAGCTCTTTCGGGATCCATTACTATACGAAAAACACATTTTATACGTCAGGATTCATTACACTAACACAGTTCGTATATATGGCATGTATAGCTAGACTCTCATACGCTATGTTAGTCCTATAATTGACTAAATCGTAGCTCTGATACCAGTCAAATGTAACACCCCTAACCCGTAACCATCGCTGGTTTAGAGTTAAGGGGCATTACCTGACAATCAGAAACTTTTACGAACATTTCGTATCATAATATATATCATCATCAAATCATAACAGAATACAAACATATAGTCTCTTAATGAGGTCTACGAGACCTTAATCATGCATTAGAAATAGGTCGGGACTAAACCGAGATCATACAATTTTTTTTAAAAATCGAACATTTTTCAAAATTACAGAGGTCACACTCCCGTGTGGGTAGGCCGTGGGCCTCACACGCCCTCAGACACACCCGTGTGTCTAAGCTGTAGCAAAACAGTGCATACATACTGACTTGTCCACACGACCTGAGACACGCCTATGTGCCTCACCTGTAACAGCCCGGTTTAAACCCTACTCGGAATAGTGGTTTCGAGACCACAAATCTGAGGTTAGAATAATATTTTAATATTATTTTCTGTGTGAATAATATGTGATATAGCCTGTGTGAAAATTCTGTGTGATAATTTTATCGACTGTGTGCCGAATTAGAGAAATGACTAAATCGCATAAAGTGTAAAATGATGTGTGTTGATTGTTATATGCCTAATTGTTGTTGTCTTTATAATATGGAGGATTTATATTACAATTAGGCCATTTTATTTAGTAGCGGGCGGAAACATGTATATATTATATGCTTTTATATGTTTAATTTTATAAGTAAAATTAATATTATATATTATAAATTATTATAATAAAACAAAGGCATTAAAAAGCCATTAACCTTGTGTTCATCTTTCTACTATGATCGAAACAAAGAAAAGAAAAAGAAAATAAGAAAGAGCTAGGGAATTCGGTCATTTCTAAGCTCAATTCAAGGTATGTTTGATTTCAGTTTTTGATAATTTCTATGTTTTCGTGATCGTTGCTTCGTGCTCTAGCTAACCCATGTTGTAATTTTGTGAATTGATGATGTTTTTTTGTGATGAGCCATTGATGAATGTTGAGCTATGTGCTAGTTGATAGTGAAATATGAAAACTTGGTGTTAGGTAAACATAGTTTGTATTGGGATTTTTAGTGAAATTGAGCATTTTAGGCTTAATTGAGAAAATGTGAAATTGAAGGATTAAAATGTGAAATAAATGAAATATGTGGGCTTGTATGAACACAAGGAAAATTTGGCTAGGCTTGTGTGGAAAGAAATTATGTGAATTTGATGATTTTGTGAATTAGGGACTAAAGTGTCGAAATGTGAAAATGTGAAGGCCACTATGTAAAATGCCCTAAATATGTGTGTTTGGACTAAAATGAATGATTTGGTAATTGAATGAATTGAATTTGAATGTGTATAGACCAAGAGAGGAGAGGTTCGGATCAAGATCGAGGCAAAGATAACGTGCTCGATTAATCGACCGTTTTGATAACTCGACATCTGAGGTAAGTTCGGACATAATACGAATATTTGGTTATGTTAAATGCTATGAAATGAATGTTATAAAGATATTGAAATATGGATGCTATGTAGAGTTTGAGTTTGATTTATGTGGCACTAAGTGTGCGTATTCGGAAACGTGATTGAGATGTTTAGCACTGTGTGTGCGAAATAATATAATCTTCGACTTTGTGGTTGGCACTGTGTGTGCCATACCGATTGAAGAGCGGTTTGATATAAATGCACTATGTGTGCGATGATAATTAAGCTTCGGCTAAATATTTGGGCACTAAGTGTGCGATTGAATCGAAGAAGAGACGGAAGTTGATCGAAAGGGAAAAGTGAGTATTGAGTAGCAAATGTAATTGATTACTAGGTGTTGGCTAAGGTACGCTCGGAACCTATGTGGCTGATGAATCTATGAATGAGATTATGAAATGTTAAATGAACATATTAGTTTTGGATGGTATGATGTATATATATGTATATGCAAAATAATCTATGTGGTGGTTTGTTTGATTTAAATGTGTTATGTTACGAACTTACTAAGCTTTGGAAAGCTTACTGTGTGATTTATTTCTCTGCTTTGCAGTGTCAGTAAAGCTAGCTCGGATCTGGGGATCGTCAGCATATCAATCACACTATCGGTAATCTATTTTGGGTACTTTTGGAAAGATGTATATAGATTAAATATGGCATGTATAGACTAGAAATTATGGTATGATTTGTGATGTTTAATCCTTGCCATGTGAGTTGGCTTGGAAGTGAGATAATATTGAGTTTGTGGATGAGCTATGAATGTGGTATGTTTCATGACTTTATGGTTTATGAAAGAGGTGATTAGAAGATGAGTTTTGGCATGGATTATATGATGTTTGAGTATTAAATGTTTTTAGATGTATAATTGATACTTGGATGGACTCATTTATGATATTAGGTATAGAAGTAGATGATATTGTGGATGACTAATTGGTGTATGGAATGGTATGTTTGAATGCATTTAGAAGCTTGAATTGGTGTTGCTTTGAAGCTTGTTGATTGACCCTAGTGTGGGTGGCATATTGGCCTTGCAAAGGGCCTGTTATGCATACACGGTCGTGGCACACGGGCGTGCCTAGTGACCATGGGATTTAGCCAGTATATAGCCTAAGAGTACACGGCCATGGTACACGGGCGTGCCTGGTGGCCGTGGGGATAAGTCAGTATATATGCCCTATTTTGGCACGGCCAAGACACATGGGTGTGTCTAGTAGCCGTGGGAGGCACACGGCCTGACTGCACGGGCGTGTGACCTCTGCAGTGTTTAAAAAGTTTTAAATTTCTGAGAATTTCCGTAATTGTTCGGTTTAGTCCCGACCCCTTTTTAGCATGTGTTTGAGGTCTCGAGGAACTCAATAAGGGACTTTATGATTATATTATGATATGCTTTAATGATGATTGACTTTTTGTTGAGAATTGATTGTGAAATGTTTCGATTGATCGGTAATGCCTCTTAACCCTATTCCAGGGATGGTCTCGGGTTAGGGGTGTTACATCACCCATGGTCGACACTGACTTGCACTACACGGCCAGTCACACGCCTGTGTGTCCAGCCCGTGGTCGAGTCTGACTTGTTTTGAATTATAACCACGAAGGACACGGTCGAGCCATACACCCGTGTGTTCAACCGTGTGGGCAAATATAGGCAATTTACAAGGCCAATTTGCCACCCACACCTTGGATTTTACCTACAAACATTATACCAATTCAAATCATATCTCCAATGTAAACAACACATACCACAAATGACCAACACATACCAAAATGACCATCATTTATAGTTATTCAAAAGCATATTAAACACACCCACTTATGTATCATTTAGCTCAATCTAATAACATGTATTTCAAAGAATAAACCATTCAAGAACTTACCAACTCAATGTGTCAATCCATCATTAACAATATGCTAAATTTTGTATCATAGAAATTGTCATAGATTTGGCCATCTCATTAGCTCAAACATTAGCCATCAAACCATACCAAACTATGCATCATTTAGCATGAGCTACTCATTCATATCATAATCATTATCTAACCATATCACATGGCTATTTATATACAACTCAAAACATAATCCAAACTAACTAGCCTATACATGCCATATTTAACTATGTACACATTCAAAAGTACCAACATAGAGTTTGATAGTGTGGTGATGATCCTCGATGATCCCCGAGCCTTCCGTAGCTTTAACGATCTATAAAACAATGCAAACACACACAGAGTAAGCTTTCAAAATCTTAGTAAGCCATATACAAATAAACTTAACATATAAACATTCATAATCATATCAATTGCAAGATCATTTATATATCTCAAATGTAATTTCATAATTCTTCTTTGGCTCATTTGTTTAGCCATTTCTTACCAACAATTCATATCTCTAAATACTTCTTTTGATCATAGCAACTTCATATGTATATCACATTTTATCTCATCAAGTCTATGCACATATCTCACTTGTGCACATACACATATATACTTACCATTTATGCTCAACCATAGCATACACTTCAAATGTACCTGAAACGATCATACATTTCACATAGTCTTTCATTTCTTGGAGATTTCCCGTTGAACCATTCGGAATCAAATAGGATACTCAGATAACTCGGAATACTTGTACAATGCCAACGTCCCAGACATGGTCTTACATGTAATCAAATATCGAGGCCACTGTCCCAGATAGGGTCTTACACGAATCAAATACGATGCCAATGTCCTAGACATGGTCTTACACATAAATCTCAAATCGACGCCAACGTCCCAGACGTGGTCTTACACGATATAACATATCATAAACCTATGTCATGACATATGAATCCTATCTATTCCTAAGATTCGTACGGGACTTTTCAGACTTTGACACCTTGTCGATATTTTCTCGGATCTCATGTGTATATTTTCCATAATTATTCAACACAATTCAATTTCATACGAACATGAATAAATCAATTCAAATAAATTTATTTGCATATAGACTTACCTCGTACGGATATAGACGGACGGGTTCGACTACTCGATCACTTTGGACTTCCCTCGGTCTAAACTTGTTTTCTTTGGTTCTTGATCTATAAATATTCAAATTTAACTCATTTATTCACCAAATCATTCAATTTAATCCAAAAAAACACATTTAGGGCAATTTACAAATTAGCTCTCATATTTTCACATTTTGACATTTAAGTTCCTATTTCACAAAACCAAAAAATACACATAATTTTCTTGTACCCATGCTTAGCCAAATTTTCATATGCTTTATACTAGTCCATACACTTCATTTATTTCACATTTTAGTCCCTCAAAATATTATTTTCACAATTTAATCCAAATTACTCAAATTCACCAAAAATCCAAAGACAAAACATGTTCATCTAACACATATACTTCATATTTCGTCAAATAACATCACAAAGCTCAAGCATTCATCAATGGCACATTTAAAATTCTTCATCAAATTCCAAAATTAAGACATGGGTTTTGTAGTACTCGAAGCAACGATTACAAAAACGTAAAAATTATCAAAAACCGATCAAAATCCATACCTTAATCAAGCTCTTCAATGGCCGAATATCATGGAAGCTTAAAACCCTTTTTCTTTTCTTAATTTCCGGTGGATGAACACTTAAAATGGCCATTATTTTAAGCTTTTGTTTTATTATATTAACATTAATAATCAATTTCCAATTTTATCCTTAATGAATTAATAAGAAAATTATATAATACAAGCCCATAACCGTCCACTACAATGTTTAATGGTCTAATATCCACTTAAGGACTTCACCTTTAATAAGCCATGTCAATTCAATACATTAACATATGAATTGCCACTTTTACCTTTTATGCGATTTAGTCCTTTTCTCAAATTAAGCACACAGACAACAAAATTAATTTACGAAACTTTCACACATGCTTAATCACATACTGTAGACACAGAAAATAATATTAAAATATTTTTTGACTCAGATTTGTGGTCCCGAAATCACTTTTTCGACTAGTGTCTAAACCGGACTGTTACAATATTCACTTCAGGGAATATGTCAAAATCTTCAAATGTCCAAATTGACATTAATAATCAAAAGTGATTATACAATTTGTTATATTTATTGCAAACATTCCCTTCAAGGAATGTACAAAAAAATCGAACAATAATGTAAGCATATGTCATATTCCTTACCAATAAGGTTATATAGATATCATTCGCTTCAAGGAATGATTAATTAGTATGAATCATTGGTCATTTTGTTCTAAGAATAAACAATTAGCAACATTTCGAATCATCCATAATCTTTTCATCTATTTGTCAATAATGACAAGAGGTTCCATTTCATAATTGTTATGTATTGTTATATTCACTTCGAGGAATTGAGCAAAATCAGTGGAACAAATAATTCATTATTTTTTTATTTTTTTTTGGCCTTAAGAAGGCATTAGATCAATCCAAAATAATTTTAAAGCCCTTTTCACAAGAGGTTTTCATCATCAATTAACTAAAAAGAAATAACCAAGTCATGCATGGAGTTTAATGCAAATCAAATGTACAGATAAAACTGACATTTAAAACATCAAACCTAATATAATGCTAGTGCCAACAAAAAATTCATAAACCATTGCAGACATGTATGAAATTTACTTCAAAATCATACATCTCATGTTCACTAAAACTTTTTCATTTATAATTGCTCATATAATTTCTCTAAATAATTAACAAATATAAAGTGTATGAACTACCTTTAACAACTTTACGAAAGTAACAAGTTTCTCAGGGTTGTATAGTAAGAAAATATAAGGCGTTTATAAAATTAAACCACACAAGTTGTTTTAATGTTTCTTATCAAACAACAATTGGTTAATACAAACGAGATTCAAAGAAATACAAGCAATCAAATTAATATAGTAATTCTCATTTTTAAGTTTATAAAAATGTTTTCAACCAAAATAATTTAAGAATTAAAAATGACAACAATTAAACTTGAAATTCAATATTAGAACCAACCCAATAATCAATTTAGACATTCCTTGAAAAATTGTCTTTAGAACTACGCATGTGTGAGTATTGAAAAATTTCAAATTGTGTAACCAAAATAATAAGAGACATTAAAGGAACATAATTTATATTCGAACTAAATCAAATCTGAACAATCATAAATTTCATAGGTTTATCAACACAAATTTACATACTAATATGTTTTTAGCTAAATACACTATTTAATTATAAAACCTACTATAGCAACATAAAGAAGTCAATCAATATTCATTTTCATGAACAAATAAGATGTTTGAAACCATAAGTAACCCATGGAACCAAAACTTAAAATAAAATCATCTCAAGTATTTAAACCATATATTAAATTAATTTAATATCTAAAGATGCTATTATTGAGAAAATGTGTAAATATAGAGGTCTAATTAAGTTGATGTACCTTTCTTGTTCAATGAACTCTTAATGATTTTATCAAAAAGTAAGCAAATTTAAGCTCCAATAGTACTTTAAATCCAATCAAAATTTATCAATAGCAAACTTTTAGAATGGATCTTATTTTACAATTTCATATAGATAGCGATATCAAATCCTTCACCATCCTAAATAACATAAAAATAAAATAAGTTAATAAAAATAATTATAATTGATCATGAATTAGCTAAAAATAATCAAATATTAAATATTAAATAAAAGAAACTTCCTGCAAAAACTTTGCATATTGCCATCTAAGATCTTGAAAATCATGGAGAATAAATTTGATAGTCGATAAAAGGTTTTATCATTTTGAGCAAGATAAATTTGATCGTCGATAAAAGGAACTATCATTTTGAGCAAGATTGTGTTGATAACGTGTTATAAAATAAAGAGAGATAGAGAGAGTAAAGAACAAAGAAAATATGGGAAGCAATAAAGAATGTATTTTATTGATCAATGGGATGATCATAATGCTTCTTCAAAGTCTCTATTTATAGGCATAACAAGTATAAATGAAGTAGATATCTAATTCTAATGACTATTAGAATTTAAAGTACATCAAAACATATATTGATCTTGATGGACATCCACTTAATAAGATATTCATAACAATATATAAATAATAAAAATTTCAAAATTTCCAAAAAAGAAACTATTTTCTTTTGGAAAGAATTAATTTTATAAAATTCTAAAATATATTAATATAAATTCTAAAAAGTCAAAATAAAATATAAAAATTTAAAAAATTATAAAGAATTGAACATATTTAAAGTTTAGAATATTACAAAATAAATTAAATTTTTAAATATGTATATTCTAGATCTTTTATAATAAATTTTATTTTTTAAAAAATTATAAATTATAAAAATTTTAAAAAAAAGTAATTCAAAAATAGAAAAAATTAACTAAAAAATATAAAGTCTAGAAATTTATAAACTAAAAAGTTTAACTTAAAATTGAAAAATTAAAAAATTAAAATATATAAATTTTAGATAACTCTTAATAATTTTTATAAATTTCGAAAAAAACAATTTTAAAAGATTATGAAATTTTGAAAATATTTAAAATTTGAAAGTTAATGTCAATCAACTCAGTCAACGATCGATCAATGGTCAGTCAATGCAGTCAATAACTGATCAAAGTCAAAAGTATTTTTTAAAAATATTTAATTTTTAATATTCTTTTTTTATTTTTAAATTTTAAATTTAAGTTTTAATAAACTTGAATGCCACATGGCACATTCAGATTGGTGGATGTGCCATGTGGCACATTTTTATTGGTTCCACATGTCAATTGATTTTTTTTAATGTCGTTACAAAAATTGGATTGAATTGGGTAATAGAATGATAGTTTAAATATCAAAATGCGATGAAAAAAAGTTTAGGTCTCAAAATGGAAAACATGTATAATTCGAGGGCCAAAGTAAGCATCGAGTTACTTTTTATGGTAGCCTAGAATCCATGATTCTAAAAACTATATTTTTTTTTCTAAACTAGTTTTTAAAGTTACTTACATTGCACATAATTTTAAGCGTTAGATATTTAATTAGTTTTTTTAAATGATATCTTTTAAATCACTGTAATTAATGTAAAGTAATATTTTTTATTCAAACTATTAAACATAATTAAAATATGATAACTTATTTAACCATTGAAATTTTATAATAATAAGAAAATCTCCAAATCATAATTAAAACATTTTTTCCATATTTAGTGTATAATATAATTAATACAAAGTAATATTATTCAAAATAATAATTAATAAATTTAATATTTTTGAGTAAAATTTTGCTTGTGTCTTATTGATATGAGTATCAGGGTATTTATACATGTTACTGGTACTATTACAGCTCATGATAGGGACCCACTATTTTGTCTTGACTCTACTGCCTCCAGTACTGACATTCTTTGTCCCTAATACTGACATTCTCTACGAACTCCAGGCTTGCTGGGCACATGTCTACAGAGCACACGGTCCTTTCTGCTCCTAGGACTGGCGTTCTAGGTAAGCTCCGTACCTACTGGGCACATGTCTGGGTGGCCAATGGAGCACGTGGCACTTCCTATGAGTTCATTGGGGACATGCGAAGTGAGACTGTGACCTTCCCTAGGTCCCCACGAGCTGGGTCTACAAGCTGTACTTGCGACCCTGCCCTGTGAGCTCGCGCAAGGTTCCTACGAGCTAGGACTATAGCCTTGCTTTGCGATCTGGTTCGCCTTGTCGTTCTCTCGTGGTCAGGACATGGGCCAAAGGTTTGAATCTTTTCTAGGGTTCGAGTCTCAGGTTATTGACATATAACAATCTACCCTCTAAAATGAGCCTAAGGGGTGTCATAAAGTGGTGTTCATTTGGTCCATCACATCAGCAATCAATCCAGCTTGCTGGGTGAAGACTGTGTTCGAACCTTCATCTAAATCGAGAGAAATATGTTCAAGTTCGTAGCAAACTCAGTGAGGACTTTGGGTTCCCAATAAGGTGGTCTACGCCAAGTCAAGATATGTGCTTGTTCCAACGGAGCCTCCCCTTAAATGAAGCTATAGCTCAGTTTCAAAGACTTTGTACTAGGCACCTGTTGGTTTTGGAAGATCTAATCACGGTGATGAATGTCTTCCAATATTGCTTGGAGGGTTACAGCCCCAACGGGTGGAGACCTGGTGACAGGGAGGAGGTCGCCCGTTCTGTTGGTGCATTGTCTGAGCAGCGTACATGGCCTCATTACTCCTGTGATGAATTAGGCCTAATATTGATGGGTGGTAGAAAGGAACCAATAAATTCTTTTCTATCATTTTTGCGAGATGAAGCTGCATCCATTTGCTCTTCTTGAGTTGTCGCAGGGAGGTGGTGGGGAAGATATCAATTTGTTAATTGCTTGCACTGATCACAGTGTTATTGCTAGTGCAGGAAACGATTAGGGCTCTAGGAGTAGTTCAAGTGAAACTGATAGCATTTCTCACGAACTTGACAAGGTGATAGACATCGATTCCTTAGTTGGAAGTGCTTGCAAGAAACATAAGACCACAACAAAGGTTGTGCGTATTGGCTCTATGGGCAAAGAGGTGAGGAATAGTGCACAACTTGAGCACCGCAGTAAAAAGAGAGCAGATTCTATTGGGGTTGTTATTAGAGCTTCGATTCATGCCCGTTATCTACCAGTAAATTTACCATCTTCTACTCCCCCTGCTAGTTCATTGATCGTCGTTGCCGATGAAACCCTCCACTTGTTGCTCGTGTTTCTCCTCCTATGCCTATCGTTAGAGGAACGCCTATTGGGGGTGATGGGGCTTCATTCCCTTAGCGTGGAGACTTGAACTCTTGGAACTACCCTTAGCCTCTAGCTTGTGCTCCTCTCTACGATTTTTGTTTTCTGAGGCCAATGTTGTTGGGTTAAGGTATGAAGAGGCCCGTCAGAAGGAGCTCGCAGATCTTAAGGCGGACTTGGCGAGCAGTGTCGTAAAATGATGGAAGAAACTGAGATCATCCTGAAGTAGAACGAGGATCTCATGGAGTGTTTGGCCATAGTAGAGACTAAGGTAGAGGGGTTAGAGCGTGAGGTGGCCGCTGAAAGGGGAAGTAAGGAGGCTCTGTAAGCTAAGTTGAACGAGCTTAAAGAAGAGCACACAGCGGAAATAGATAGGATTATTCACGAGTGTCAAGACCAAGTGAAAGGCACGATCAAGGAACACCTTCAAGTCTTCAAATATTTTAAGAAGACAGTTGAGAATGTTAAGTTCTATTTTGAAGCTATAACTGAATACACTATTTAATACCCAGGTCGCTACTGGTCCCTTTGATGTTCGCAAAGTGGATCTTGATGCTCTCGCAGAGGTAGGTATGAACGAGCTGGGTTTCAATGTGTTATGCCCCTCGGGTGTTGCATGAGACTCCTTTGTGTCGACTTGGAAGAATTCTCTAGATTTCTACTTAGAGGAGGATCCAGCTAATGCGAGCATGGCCCCTTCTGCTACAAATGAGGATGTTACTCTTGTGAACAATGATACTGCTCCTGCTGATAACACGAACCAAGGTGCTGATGGGGAAAATGAAGACAATGTATTTTAAATATATTGTGTGTGTTGTAATTTGCTTTATTTATGAAATTAGGGTTTATTGTTTGAGAAAATCTATCTTTTGCAATCTTGTTATACTCGTCACATAATTATATAATTATAAGGGCTTTAAGTAAAATCTTCGAAAATCATCAGCTGCGAATGTGGATCCGCGAGCCTTTTTGTACTTGGGAAAATTTTCTAAAATAAAAAGCTAGGTGTAACACCCCCAGACCCAGCCCAGACGTTATGACCGGATTCGGGAATGTCACATCAAAGGCATAACTCAAAATGATTTTACTAAGTAAAAATTTAAGACCCAAAAGCCCAAAATCCTTGAATCTTGTTAAGTAATGATAAAAGCCCATTTTATTATTTTAAGTATTTCAGAAACCAAGTTTAAACATAAGAAATTTACTCAGGTTTAATAATTAAGTAAACAATTGAAACAGCAAAACCCAAAATCTAAAGTCAAATCGGAGTACAAGGCCTTATTACATCCAACGAAAATAAAGTAATTAAAATCATGTCTTTTGAAACAAATAAATAAAACTTCTAAATGTCTTGTAGTTAGGCTATCTCCGAGTCCTCTCCCACGTCGAGCCGTTTACTGAGGATCACCTGAAACGTTTAATAAAAAGGGTGTGAGTTTCGAAACTCAGTGTGTACGACCCTTGGCAACCAAATCAACATACAAATATTACATTGGGCCTAAGCCCTATCAAAAACGGTGGTCTTGGGCCTTAGCCCATAACGATCTCATATCACATCAGTATCACATGAATGCAATGCACCCATCCCAAATCCAACCCTGCACACCATTTTCCTTCCAACCCTACACACCTGTGGGGATATAAATATCAACCCACCCATCCCTACACACCAAAGGTAGCACCAAAGTGGCAGCACTACTCAAAGCGTTGCGGCAAAGAAAGTCGCTATAATGGGCTTAAAGCCACCGGTGGATCCACGGTCGTCAAGCGACTATGCGATCCTCAAATCTTCCTCCGTACCATCAAAACCCACCCAAGTGCAACATATATTCCATGAATGCAACATACATATTTCCAACCATTCGGCACTTAGGGGTATTTTAGTCATTTCACTACCCAGGGGTATTTCCGTAAATCTACTCTATAGGGGTATTTAGGTGATTTTGCAAAACAAAGGTATTTTGGAAATTTTGTAAATCAGGAATGTTTTGGTAATTTTTCAAATCAAGGGTATTCTGGTAATTTCACAATTCAGGGGTATTTTGGTAATTTTGCAAATCTAAGGATATTTTGGTAATTTTCAAACTAAGGGTATTTTGGTAATTTTGAAAT
This sequence comes from Gossypium sturtianum, assembly GCA_025698515.1. NCBI lineage: Eukaryota > Viridiplantae > Streptophyta > Magnoliopsida > Malvales > Malvaceae > Gossypium > Gossypium sturtianum. Next base: position 69,172,882 of record CM046952.1, read on the forward strand.
CAGGGGTATTTTAATAATTTTACAAATCTAAGGGTATTTTGGTCCCTCTCGGGTTTTAGTTATGAACTTTGGCCCATTAACAAGTCCTTGCGGCTAAAGTGAACAGACACAATGCACCAGGTAGGATTCCAGAGAAGAGGAGGTGGGCCACTAGGACCGCTTAAGTACCAAGCTCTCCCTAGATCCAATCCTAGACATGCATATGTCCGTTGCCACACTCTAACCCAGCGACTTGTCCACAGACATGTTTAATTATTAGAATTAGGTTTTATGCAGTTTGAGAGTTGTTCAGAACTAGGCCTAAAGTCCATTAAACCCTAGCATACTTGTCTACGTCTTCATAAAGCCCATCAAGCCCATTTCACGTTCATATAACCCATTATGCCCAATTCACATCCTTATGGCCCATTAGACCTAAATCTCATTCATATGGCCCGTTAGGCCCAAAACAATTCCACATCATGTAATATGCATGCCTAACTTAATTCATATAATCAAATCAATCAATTTCATCCAACTTAGCCTTAGGGCCCACCGGGCCCATTTAGCCACTTTCGGCTTTTCGGCTTTCCGGCATTGTTGATATCATGTGTGTGTAGTGTTTGTACACACCTGGTAATAACGCATGCTGCAAACCCCTTAATCACGAACCTACAATAGACATCACTTAACGATTAATCATGGCTTAATACACACTTTATCAAAACCCGAAACCTCACCGTAACCTTACCGTGTGCCACCATTTCTAGTAGCCCTTCCTTAGCTACTATTCACGAATATCCCCTAGATCTGCACCCATACACATATATGCTATCAATAATCAAGTGACTCATGCTCCACACAAGTCACCTCTATAATCCATACTCACAATCGGCCATCCGCTAATCCATAACTGAGACGAGAACACTTACAACTTTGCTAACGATCCTTACCACACTTGCGATCTTTGAACCCTACCCTTGTTAATACAGGGTTAACGACAAGAAAGAGTTAGATAGCCCTTCGGCTTTTACCAAAACACACTAAAGGAGATTAACTAAGTACTTACTGAAACCCCCCTTTGATCCTACAGCCTAGATAGCTACTGAACAAGATCCGGCTTTTAAACTTGACTAAGAGTAGATAACAACCAATTTGTGATGGAGGAAAAACAACAAGGAATCGGCAAAAAGATAGGGCTATTCGATTATAAGGGAGTATTCGGCTTTCAGAGAAAGAAGAAGAACGCAACACCAATAGGGATTTCGGCAAAAAGGAATGATGGTTTTTCGGAAATGGAAGAATTCGGCAACAGAAGAATAGAATGAGGGGGAGAAAAGAAAAGATCAAATGTGCTTGCGTGAGGGTAACTACAGGATGTTCGGTCAAGAAAAGAAAGACTGACCTATTTGCAAAACTCTTCAAATGCCGAAAGCCACAACGAAAATTCGTAATACCCCCTAAAAGACCCAAAAATAGCACTCATTTACCCTCCTAAGCTGAATTTATACACTTCCCACTTCCCAAAACGGCACCAACTCTTCACACTTCTCAGCTCCTAACTTTTCTCCCTGATAACTCTTCAATCTCATCCTAAATTTTCTCTAAGATAAGCTCATTTATCCCTTCCTTAATTTTCTCTTATGAACACTTCCTTCAGAGTTCACATCCAACGCCACTACTAACCATCTAGAAGGAAAAAATTAAATCCCCAACAAAATACCATGCCACTACTCGAACCTTGGACTCCCTTGCCTGCTAATGACACCACCTCCCTGCTCCCTAAGTGGCGCCACTTTGCAACTACACCACAAGCTCTTTTGTGTCATTTTTCTTCTTCATTTATTTAAAAGGCCTACTAACTGAAGTCACAGTTCCCTTGGGCTAAAACCAAAATTTTTCTTATACCCTTACTTGATCCCAAGACATCTCCAACACCCCTAGACACTCCAAATTCATTAACCCTCAAAGCCCACATGCCAATTGTCATTTTCTCGCTCACTTAAAAAATTTCTAAGACCCAAAGCCCAAAGCCCAATTCTTTTAGGCCCAAATTCGGGGCGTTACACTAGGAATGTGACTTCGCGAACTTTTTTATACTTAGAAAAAATTTTAAAGTAATAAGCTGGGAATGTGACTCACAAACTTTTTTATACTTAGAAAATTTTCTAAAGTAATAAACTGGGAATGTGACTCTACGAAACCTTTTATACTTGGAAAATATTAGAGGATTGTAAGGTTGTGAGATTTTAACTCTAGGTGATTAAGCTTAGGGTTATGGTTCTTCACCTGCTAGCTTTAATGTGGCAGTTGGGAGCTTTGCTCTCGCTAACTGCGTTGGAAGCTGTGGTTTTTCGCCTGTAAGCCTTAATATGACAACTGGGAGCTTTGCTCTCGCTAACTGTGATTAAGGCTGCAGCTCTTCGCTTACGAGCCTTAGTACGATAGCTTGGATTTTTGCTCTCACTAACTGTGATGGAGGCTGCGGCTCTTCGCCTACGAGCCTTAGTCCGACAGCTAGGAGCTTTGCTCTCGCTAACTGTGATGGAAGCTGCGGCTCTTTGCCTGTAAGCCTTAATATGACAATTGGGAGCTTTGCTCTCGCCAAATGTGATGGAGGCTGCGACTCTTCACCTCTAAGCCTTAGTATGACAACTGGGAGCTTTGTTCTCGCTAACAATGATGGAGGTTACAGCTCTTCGCCTGCAAGCCTTAGTACGACATCTGGGAGCTTTGCTCTCGCTAACTATGATGGAGGCTACGGCTCTTCACCAACAAGCCTCAGTATGACATTTGGGATCTTTGCTTTTGCTAACTATGTTGGAGGCTATGGCTATTCACCTGTGAGCCTTAGTATGATAGCTGGGAGCTTTGCTCATGCTAATTGTGTTGGAAGATGTGGCTCTCCGCCTGCGAGCCTTAGTATGACAAAAAATGCTATTGGAAAAATATTTTTATTTTTATTTATATAGTAAGAAGTCATACATAGTGTTTTTTGAGATGTCGGGCATTCCAGGTTTGTGTACAATTGTGCCATTCATTCTTGCTAGTTTATATGCTCCATAACATATCTTTTCAATCACTTTATATGACCCTTCCCAATTTGTAGTCATTTTTCCTCGTTGGGAGGCAGGTAGGCTGGCTTCAGTGTTTCTTAAAACAAGGTTGCCCACTTGAAACTACTTATTCCTGACCTTGGAGTTATAGTAGCGAGCTACTTGTTGGGTGCATGCTGCGTTACTAATTTCAGTTGTCTCTCAAGTCCATCGATCAGATCAAGGTTGAGCTTGAGGGCTTCTTGATTAGCTTCCTCCTCAAAGTGTTGTGTTGTACAACCTCAAACCAATCTCTGCATGGATTACAACTTATGCAATGTAGATGAGAGAAAAACATGTTTCTCTAGTCACCGAATAAGGTTTAGTTCACAAGGCACATAAAATTCCAAGTAGTTCTTCCAGCCAAGCTCCCTTAGCTTCGCCCACTTTTTCTTGAGGGTTGTCAAGATCTTTCTGTTCATAGCTTCTACCTGTTTGTTGGTCTGTTGCATTTTTACTAAACTTTAAGCTAGAGTTATTTGTAGATTAGTGCAAAACTGCTTGAATTTTCCCAAAAACTACGTGCCATTATCCGTAATAATTGTGCGAGGTATACCGAATATACAGACAATTGGCTTTCATAGGAAAGACTCCATCTACTTTCTGTGATTGCTGCCAAAGCTTCAGCCTCGATCCACTTGGTTCAGTAATCCATAGCCACTACTATGAATTTATTTTATGCTGTGGCTATAGGGAATGGACCAAGGATGTCGACCCTCCAAGTTGCAAAAAGCCAAGGACCTAACATGATATAAAGGGGCTCCACTAGTTGCCACTAGATTTTGGCGTTCCTTTGGCAAGAATCACATTTGCAAACTAACTTATGGGCGTCCTCATGTACGGTAGGCTAGTAGTATCCTTGTCTAAGGATTTTCTATTTGAGCATCCTCCCTCCTAAGTGGTCGCCACAAATCCCTTTGTGGATCTCTCTCATAATGTATTTGGCTTCAGATATCAATAGGCACCGTAACAGTGGGTGTGAAAACTCTTTTCTATATAGTACACCCTTAAATAGGGTGTATCTATTAAACGTAGAATAAACACATTTTAATTTAGTGTGTAATGAGTTCTTAATATCTAGATATCCAATTCATATATCGGGAGTTTAGTAAATATTAATAGTTCGCAATAATGACATACCTCGTAGCCTTGTGTTATAGCTTTGCGAGCTCTTTCCTGTCCTGGCTTTCTTATTCCCCTTGCAGTGTGAGGATTATTGGCTTCATCCATGTCTCCTCTTAGGTCATATAGAGTATTCAGGGCGTATCATAACTCGGGGTTTCCTTATGTTCGAGCAAGATTTTTCCTCTTTGTTCAATAATGATGGAGGGTTCTAATTTTGACAAGGCATCGCCGCGTGTGTTGCAATTTCTTAGAAGCTGTTTAACCTCGGCTTTATCAAATCATGTGAGCAGTTGGGTTGCCATCGCATGATGTTTTTTCAGTACTACTTCTTTTACATCGTATTCACCATTTATTTGCTTCGCCACCAATTGGGAATTTGTGTGGAAGATTAGATCCCTTGCTCCTAACTGGCATGCCAATTGCAATCCTGAGATCAATGCCTCATATTTGGCGGTGCTATTTGATATTTGGAACCCAAATAATAATCCATATTACCATTCGTTACCATCGAAGTCAATTACGAGTGCGCCTGCCCCTGATCCTGTTTTGGCTGCGGAACCATCAACATAAACTAGCCAACTTTTTGGATAGTCATTTGTATATGTACTTTCTGGGGGTGGATTTACTAGAAACAGTTTTCAACAAACGAAAAAAAAATTTAGTGCAAAATATGGGACACATGATACTTCACCATAAAATTCAAGAGTTGCTAGCATGTTATGCCTCATCATAAAATATGTGTGATTAACCTGCTAACTTTCATCAATATTCATACATCACATAATCTTTACAAGGTATTTTGCTATTTGATATATCAGGTTACAACCTGTATTACCTGTTGCGTCATTGGTCTTCTCAAACGACCACTCCACTATGAAGTCAGTTAGTACCTGTCCTTTTATTGCTATTCGTGGGGAAAATTCTACCTCTAATTCAGCAAGCTCGATACTCCACTTTTTTACTCTTCCTGAAGTATCTTCTTTGGATAGCACCTCTTTCATAGGCTGATTAGTAAATGCGATGATTGGATGGGCTTGGAAGTGTGGTCATAATTTACGAACTGCAATAATCAAGACATAAATAATTTTTTTCATTTTTGTGTACCTTAGCTCACTGTTTTAGAGCACCTTGCTGACACAGTATAAGAAGAATTAATGGGCATCTCTGATTTAACTAGTACCGCTGCGACCGTCTCTTCTGAGGTGGCCAAGTAGAGGTAGAGTGTTTCTCTTATTTGAGGTGACTTCAATAGTGAATGGGAGGTGAGATACTGTTTCAATTTCTCGAAGGCAACTTGGCATTCTTCGGTCCATGAGAATGAGGTTCTTAGAGCCTTGAAGAAAGGGAGGCATTTGTCCGTCATTCTAGAGATTAATCTATTAAGTGCCATAACCCTGCCTGTGAGGCGTTAAATTTCTTTTATGGTTCACGGGGGAGGCATTTCCATGATAGCTTGAATCTTTTCTGGATTCACCTCTATTCCCTTTTTCCGATATCATAAAGCCTAAGAACCTATCGACTCGCACACCAAAGGCGCACTTCTCTGGATTTAGCTTTATGTGTGAGCTCTTAGCACTGTGAACATCTCTGATAAGCTCCGCACGTGCTCCCCTATAGACTCACTTTTCACAAGCATGTCGTCCACATAGACCTTTAGGCCATGAACTATTTGATTTTTGACTATCCTATTCACCAGCCTTTGGTAGGTCGCACCCGCGTTCTTGTGGTCAAACGGCATAACCCGATAGCAAAAGAGACCCTCTTCAGTGATGAAGGTTGTTTTTTCTTGGTCGTCTTGGTCAGGCAGTGTCTGATTGTAGCCCAAAAAAGCATCCATGAACCTCATGGATCGGTGGCCTTCAGAGGCATCAACTAGATGATCGATCGATGGTAAGATAAAGCTGTCCTTAGGTTACCCCTTGTTGAGGTTTGTGAAGTCGATGCACATCCTCCACTTACCACACTCTTTCTTTACCATTACCACATTTGAAACTCAGGCTGGGTATTCCACCTCCTTGATAAAACATACCGACAGCTACTTGGTGACCTCCTGCCTTACTGCCTCAATCACTTGCGGTGCGAATTTCCTTCTTTTCTACTTTACCGGCTTTGCTTCAGGGGGTACATTCAACTTGTGTAGGATTATCTGTGGGTCCACACCTGGCATGTCTACCGCAGACCAGGCAAGACATCCAAGTCTTTTGTCAGGCACTTGATCAACGTATTTTTTTCATCCTCCTTTAATGCTAACGAGATCTTGATCGTTCTCTCTTTATTATCGCAAAAGAGATGTAGAGTTTCAGTGTGCTCCACAGCTTCAGGCTTTTTGCTCCTATGCTCATCTCTCATATCTAAACTGTCCAGGTCTAGAACTTGTCTTGCTAATTTAGCCTCCTGTGAACTCTGTCCCACAGTTGTGGGTTCTTTTATTTGCTTGACAGATAGCATATGGCATTGCCTCATTGTGCACAGATCAGATCGCAGGAAATCAACCCCAATCTTTGTTGGGAACTTAATTTTCATGCAAAAGGTTGTCACTACCATCCTTGCCATTCTCATTATTGGTCTCCCAAATATGGCATTGTATGTTATCGGGTGGTCCACTACATAAAACTAGACGTACTCTGTGTTCGTGTGCTCGTCGTCCCCTAAGATGACTGACAAGGTGATTGAACCTTTACATTAGCTGGAAGGTTCACAAAACTGTATAGCGGGATGGCTTTGGATAACGATCGCTCTTTCAGCCCCATCATTCTGTATGCTTCCCAAGATAGGACCTCCACCGTGCTTCCACTTTCGACTAGTATTCTTTTGACTTCAAAGCCAACGACCGTTGCTGAGACTACCTTAACAGCCCGGTTTAGACCCTAGTCGGAACAGTGGTTTGGGGACCACAAATCTGAGGTTAGAAAAATATTTTTAATATTATTTTTGTGTTTATAATATGTGAATGAGCATGTGTGAAAATTTTATCATTTGTGTGCCGAATTATGAAAAAAGACTTAATCGCATAAAATGTAAAAGCTGTGTGCTGACTGTTAAAGTGCCTAATTATTGTTGTTCTTATAATTTGGAGGTTTTATGATGCAATTATCCCACTATTAAGGTTAGTGGGTGGCAATGGACAAAATAACCTTAGTGCATAAATGTTTTATATATTTAATGAAAGGGTAAATTAGTAAATGAAGAAATAATGTATATTAAATAAAACAAATGAGAAAAAGAAAGCCATATTCATCTTTTCTTCCACCAAATATTGAATAAAGAATAAGGGTTTAAAGCTTTTGTATTTTCGGCACCTATCAAGCTTGATTCAAGGTTAGTTTTAGCTTGATTTTTGATAATTTCTACGTTTTTGTAATCGTTGCTTTGTGCTCTACAAAACCCATGCTTAAATTTTGTGAATTGATGATGAACTTGAAATGTGCCATGGATGAATTCATGAGCTTTGTGAAGTTTGGTGATGAATTATGAAAGATATGTGTTAGATTAACATATTTTGTCTTTGAATTTTTAGTGATATTGAGTAATTTGGGCTTAATTGTGAAAATAAGAAATTGGAGGATTAAAAATGTGAAATAAATGAAATATATGGGCTTGTATGAGTATAAGGAGAATTCAGCCTAAGCATGGTATAATGAAATTATGTGTATTTTGTGATTTTATGAAATAGGGACTAAAGTGTTGAAATGTGAAAATATGAGGGCTATTTTGTAAAATGCCCTAAATATGTGTGTTTGGACTAAATTGAATGAATTGGTGATTGAATGACTCAAATTTGAATATCTATAGACCAAGAAAGGAGAGATTCGGATCGAGATCGAGGGAAAGATAAAGTATTCGATTGATCGGCCAGTTTTGGTATTTCGACGTCCGAGGTAAGTTCAGATATAATACGTGTTCTTAAATTATGTTTAAATGCTATGAAATGAATAGTTATGTGATTTTGGATTAGTAATGCTATGTGTGGAATCGAGTTAGGTGGCACTAAGTGTGCGTATTTGGAAATGAGACCGAGATGATTAGTACTGTGTGTGCAAAATAGTAGAAGCTTTAGCTTATTAATTTGGCACTGTGTGTGCGATGCCGAGATAAGTTCAGTTTAAAGTACAGGCACTAAGTGTGTGATGACATTTATGCTTCGGCTACGAAATTGGCACTAAGTGTGCGATTGAATCAAACGAATAACAAAGGCTGATCGAAATGTAATATCTAGCATTGAGTAGCATGGTTGGTGAATAACTATGTGTTGGCTAAGGTATGTATTGAACCTTTGTGGTTGATAGAATTATGTATGGAAATATGAATGGTGGAGTGAGTATATTAGCTATGGATGATATGGTGTGAATATTTGAGAGTTGATCTATGTGATGGATTAACTTTGTATATTGTATTTGAATTATTAAATTGAATGTATTATGTTACGAACTTACTAAGCTCTAAAGCTTACTGTGTGATGTGTTTCTCTGTTTTACAGTGTCTATAAAGCTAGCTCAAATTTGGGGATCGTCAGCGACTCAATCACACTATCGGCTAACTATTTTGGTACTTTGGAAATTGTATATATTTGATATATGGCATGTATAAGCTAGTGATTATGGGATGTTTGAACCTTGCCATGTGATATAGCTTGGAAGTTAATGATATAAGTTCTTTATATGTAGGCTATGAAAATGATGAATGTGGTATGAAGTAGTGTGGATGGAAATGGTATATTTCATGCTTGAATTAGTTGATGAGAATCGTGGTTTAAATGTGAACTTATAGTATGAATTATATGATGCTTGATTTATTGTTTGAAGATGTGAATTTGATACTTTGGATGGACTTATTAGAGATTATATTGAGTATGGAACTAGATGATATAGATGATGATTATTTGGTGCATATATTGGTATGATTTGATTGCCAATTGAGGTATAAATGTATTAGATTTGAAGCTTGTAGGTGATTTCAAAGTGTGGATGGCAATTTGGCCTTGAAAATGGCCTATAATTGCCCACACGGTTGAGCACATGGGCGTGTGGCTCAACCGTGTCTTGCGAGTTTAAAAATTGAAATAAGTCAAGCTCGACCATGGGCTGGACATACAGGCGTGTGACTGGCCGTATGGTGTAAGTCAGTGTCGACCACGGGTGAGGCACACGGGCGTGTCTCAGGCCGTGTGGACAAGTTAGTAGGTATGCCCTGTTTTGCCACGGCTTGGACACATGGGCGTGTCCGAGGCCGTGTGAGGCACACAGCCTACCCACACGGGCGTGTGACCTCTGTAACTTAGAAAAATGTTTGAATTTCAAAAAATTTTGTATGAGTTTGGTTTATTCCCGACCCCTTTCTAAAGCATGATTAAGGTCTCGTAGACCTATTTAAGGGACTCACTGAATGTGAACTGTTATGTTTGGATGTGGAATGTTATGAAATGTTCGGAAATGATTAGTAATGCCTCTTAACCCTAGTCCAGTGACGGTTACGGGTTAGGGGTGTTACATTTTATTGGTATCAGAGCTACGGTTTAGTCAATTCTCGGACTAACGTAGCGTGTGTGAGTCTAGCTATACATGCCATATATATAATTGTGATAGTGTGATGAATCCTGAAAGTTAAAAATTTGTTTTTTATATATAGCAAATGGATCCCGATTGAGCAGTTGCTGGTGATGTAGAGAGTAATGCGCCTGCTCCCGCTCAAGGGATGGTGCCAGCCACATCTAGGCCGAATGATAGTAGCCAAGAGGGAGAGGATAAGCAAGCCTTTTTTCGAATGATGAGTGAGTGGTTTTCGGAGTTCGTTCGAACGAATTCGACTGCTCCACAACCTCCACCCCCACAAGTACCTGTTGTGCCACAAGTTGTAGATCCGATCCACTTGAATAAGCCTCATGTAGACAAAATCTGAAAGTATGGGGCCGAAGAATTTAGGGCCACAACCGATGATGATGCCGAGCAAGCTAAGTTTTGGCTTGAGAATACCATTCGAGTGTTTGACGAGATGTCGTTGACTTCTGATGAATGTATTAAATGTGTTGTTTCCTTGTTGAGAGATACATCATATAACTGGTGGAAGACTTTGATATCTGTGGTTCCGAGAGAGAGAATCACTTGGGATTTCTTTCAAGCTGAATTCTGAAAGAAGTACATCAGTCAACGATTCATAGATCAGAAATGTAAAGAGTTTCTAGAGTAGAAATAAGGTCGTATGTCAGTTACTGAATATGAATGAGAATTTGTAAGATTAAGTCAGTATGCACGGGAATGTGTTTCAACTGAAGCTACTATGTGCAAACGTTTTATTGAAGGGCTGAATGAAGACATCAAATTATTGGTTGGAATACTTGACATAAATGAGTTTGTTGTGTTAGTTGAACGAGCCTGCAAAGCCGAGGAGCTTAATAAAGTGAAGAAGAAAGCAGATTCTGAGGCTAGAGATGAAAGAAAAAGATCGATGGGTAAGATGTCTCAACCTTCGACGAAGAGATTTAGAGATGCAAGTAATCATTTAAATGTTTCGTTTGGACATTCGGGTAGGGATCGTGTAAGACAGAGTGTTAGTTCAAGAGTTCAAATTCTGACTGAATCAAGTGTTGGAAGTGTTAAAAGTAACAAACCTGAGTGTAGACAGTGTGGGAGACGACACGTTGGAGAATGGTGGGGCAAGTACAACAATAGAACATGTTATAAATGTGGATCACGAGATCATTTTATTCGAGATTGCCCAAAGTTAGCTGAGAAAGACAATGTTCAGAGTGCGAGACCGAGTAATACGACGGCTAAGGGTAGACCACTCAGAAACACCAGAAATGTGAGTGGAAGTCAGAGAGGGACTACTGATATAGCTGTAAGATCTGAGGCGAGAGCACCTGCCCGAGCCTATGCTATTCGCGCTCGTGAAGAAGCGTCATCTCTAGACATCATTACTGGTACTTTTACTCTATTTGATACTGATGTGATTGCATTGATAGATCCAGGATCTACTCATTCCTATGTGTGTGTGAATTTAGTATCAAGTAAGACTCTACCTTTTGAGTCTACTGAATTCGTGATTAGAGTATCGAACCCCTTAGGCAGGTGTGTCTTAGTTGATAAAGTGTGCAAGAATTGTCCGTTGATGTTTCAGGATATTTGCTTTCCGGCTAATTTGATGTTGCTACCATTTGATGAATTTGATATTATTCTGGGTATGGATTGGCTCACTCTGCATAATGCTATTATGAATTGTAAAAGAAAGATTATTGATTTGAGAAGTCAGAATAGTGAGATGGTTTGAATTGAATCCAGTGATTTGAATGGGTTGTCGGCTGTTATATCATCTATGAAAGCTTTGAACTATGTGAAAAAGGGTTGCGAAGCTTATCTTGCATATGTGATTGATACAAAATTGTCAGAAAAGAAAGTTGAATCTGTGCCTGTGGTTTGTGAATTCCTAGATGTGTTTCCTGAAGAACTACCAGGATTACCTCCGATACGGGAAGTTGAATTTGGTATTGATCTAGTGCCGAGGATGACTCCTATCTCAATAGCTCCGTATAGAATGGCACCAACAGAATTAAAAGAGTTAAAGTCTCAGTTGCAAGAGTTGACAGATAGAGGATTTCCACGACCGAGTTTCTCGCCCTGGGGTGCTCCTGTGTTTTTTGTGAAAAAGAAAGACGGCACTATGAGGATGTGCATTGATTACCGACAGTTGAACAAAGTAACGATAAAGAATAAATATCCTTTGCCACGTATTGAGGATTTATTTGATCAGCTGAACGGAGCTATAGTGTTTTCTGAGATAGATTTGAGATCGGGTTACTATCAGTTGAGAGTTAAAGAATCAGATGTACCGAAGACTGCTTTCAGAACGAGGTACGGACATTATGAATTCTTAGTTATGCCTTTTGGACTAACGAATGCTCCTGCAGTGTTTATAGATTTGATGAACCGGATATTCAAACCGTATTTGGATCGTTTTGTTGTGGTGTTTATTGATGATATTCTGATTTACTCATGTGATGAGACACAACATCCCAAACATTTGAGAATTGTGTTATAGACTTTGCGTGAGAAGCAATTGTATGCAAAGTTCAGCAAATGTGAGTTTTGGTTGCGTGAGGTTGGTTTTCTGGGACATATTGTATCAGCTACGGGAATACGAGTTGATCCGAGTAAGATTTTAGTTTTTTTAGAATGGAAACCTCCGAGAAATGTGCCTGAAGTCCGTAGTTTTCTAGGACTAGCGGGATATTATAGGCGGTTTGTGAAAGGCTTCTCAATGATTGCGACTCCGTTAACGAAATTGTTACAGAAAGATGTTAAATTTGAGTGGTCAGAAAAGTGCCAGTAGAGTTTTGAACAGTTGAAAGCATCGCATTATGAAGCACCGATGTTAGTTCAACCTGAATCGGGTAAAGAGTTTATAGTTTACAGTGATGCATCGTTGAATGGCTTGGGCTGTGTGCTGATGCAAGAAGGCAAAGTCATCACTTACGCTTCGAGGCAATTAAAGCCGCATGAAAAGAACTACCCGACGCATGATCTTGAATTAACTGTGATTGTATTTGCATTGAAGATTTGGCGTCACTACCTATTTGGTGAGAAATGTCATATGTATATTGATCATAAGAGCTTGAAATATCTGATGACTCAGAAAGAATTGAATTTGCGACAGAGAAGATGGTTAGAATTGTTGAAAGACTACGAGCTTGTGATTGATTATATCCGAGTAAAGCTAATGTTGTTGCTGATGCTTTGAGTCAAAAGTCTATATGTGCTTTGCGAGCAACGAGTACTCAGATAGATCTATGTTGTGATAGTTCAGTTTTGGTTGAGTTGAAAGTTAGGCCGACGTTTATACCTTAGATTTGTGATGCCCAGAAAAGTGATGATGAGATGATAGGAAAACGAACTCAATGTGATTTGAATTTTGATTCAGAATTTTGAGTTGATAAAGATGATTGTTTGAGATTCAGATATCGGATTTATGTTCTGAGGAATTCAAAGTTAATTCAGATGATTATAAATGAAGCTCACAACAGTCGTTTGGCTGTTCACCCCAGGAGTACAAAAATATATAACGATCTAAAACAATTATATTGGTGGCATGGTATGAAACGGGATATCTCAGAGTTTTTTTCGAGATGCTTGGTTTGTCAGCAAGTTAAAGCTGAACATCAGGTTCCATCCGATTTGTTACAACCGATTATGATTCCTTAGTGGAATGGGAGAGAATCACGATGGACTTTGTGTCGGGATTGCCTTTATCACCGAGAAAGAAAGATGCGATCTGGGTGATAGTTGATAGATTGACGAAGTTAGCTCATTTTGTTCCGGTGAGAACAGATTATTCACTTGATAAATTAGCCGAACTGTATATTGCTGAGATTGTGAGATTGCATGGGGTGCCACTATCTATTGTATCTGACAGGGATCCGAGATTTACTTCGCAATTTTGGAAGAAATTGCAAGAGGCTTTAGGCACAAAGTTGCATTTCAGTACTGCATTTCATCCGCAAACGGATGGACAATCTGAGTGGATCATTCAGATTCTTCAAGATATGTTGAGATGCTGCATTCTTGAATTTGAAAGTACGTGGGAAAAACATTTGCCGTTGATTGAATTCGCATACAATAATAGTTTTCAATATAGCATCAAAATGGCACCCTATGAGGTTCTTTACGGTCGAAAATGTCGAACTCCATTGTATTGGACTGAGCTGAGTGAAAATAAGATTCACGGGGTTAATTTAATAAAAGAGACTGAGCAGAAAGTGAAAGTGATCCGTGGCAGTTTGAAAGCAGCGTCAGATCGTCAGAAGTCCATTGCAGACTTAAAACGAAAAGATATTGAATTTGAGGTTGGTGATAAAGTATTTTTGAAAGTGTCTCCGTGGAAGAAAATACTTTGTTTTGGCCAAAAGGGCAAGTTGAGCCCGAGATTCATTGGGCCATATGAGATCATCGACTGAATTGGGCCAGTTGCTTATAAGTTGTTGTTGCCACCTGAATTAGAAAAGATTCATAATGTATTTCACGTATCAATGCTTCGACGATACAGATCCGATCCATCTCATGTGATTGCTCCCACTGAGGTCGAGATTCAGTCAGATTTATCGTATAGTGAAGAACCAATCCGAATTTTGACATGAGAGATTAAAGAGCTGAGAAACAAGAAAATTTCTTTATTGAAAGTGTTGTGGCAAAAACACGGAGTTGAAGAGGCTACGTGGGAGCCTGAAGATGTTATGAGAGAGCAATATCTGAATCCATTCACTGGTAAGATTTTCGGGGATGAAAATCCCTAAGAGGGGGAGAGTTGTAACAGCTCGGTTTAGACCCTAGTCGGAACAGTGGTTTTGGGATCATAAATCTGAGGTTGGAAAAATATTTTTAATATTATTTTTCGTGTTTATAATATGTGAATGAGCATGTGTGAAAATTCTGTGTGAAAATTTTATCGTTTGTGTGTCGAATTATGAAAAAGGACTTAATCGCATAAAATGAAAAGCTGTGTGTTGATTGTTAAAGTGTCTAATTGTTGTTGTTCTTATAATTTGGAGGTTTTATGATGCAATTAGCCCACTATTAAGGTTAGTGGGTGGCAATGGACAAAATAACCTTAGTGCATAAATGTTTTATATGTTTAATGAAAGGGTAAATTAGTAAATGAAGAAATAATGTATATTAAATAAAACAAATGAGAAAAAGAAAGCCATATTCATCTTTTCTTCCACAAAATATTGAATAAAGAATAAGGGTTTAAAGCTTTTGTATTTTCGGCACCTATCAAGCTTGATTCAAGGTTAGTTTTAGCTCGATTTTTGATAATTTCTACGTTTTTGTAATCATTGCTTTGTGCTCTACAAAACCCATGCTTAAATTTTGTGAATTTATGATGAACTTGAAATGTGCCATGGATGAATTCATGAGCTTTGTGAAGTTTGGTGATGAGTTATGAAAGATATGTGTTAGATTAACATATTTTGTCTTTGAATGTTTAGTGAAATTGAGTAATTTGGGCTTAATTATGAAAATAAGAAATTGGAGGATTAAAAATGTGAAATAAATGAAATATATGGGCTTGTATGAGTATAAGGAGAATTTGGCCTAAGCATGGTATAATGAAATTATGTGTATTTTGTGATTTTATGAAATAGGGACTAAAGTGTCGAAATGTGAAAATGTGAGGGCTATTTTGTAAAATGCCCTAAATATGTGTGTTTGGACTAAATTGAATGAATCGGTGATTGAATGAGTTAAATTTGAATATGTATAGACCAATAAAGGAGAGATTCGAATCGAGATCGAGGCAAAGACAAAGTACTCAATTGATCGGCCAGTTTTGGTATTTCGACGTCCGAGGTAAGTTCGGATATAATACGTATTCTTAAATTATTTTTAAATGCTATGAAATAAATAGTTATGTGATTTTGGATTAGCAATGCTATGTGTGGAATCGAGTTAGGTGGCACTAAGTGTGCGTATTTGGAAATGAGACCGAAATGATTAGCACTGTGTGTGCGAAATAGTAGAAGCTTCGGCTTATTGATTTGGCACTGTGTGTGCGATACCGAGATAAGTTCAGTTTAAAGTACAGGCACTAAGTGTGCGATGACATTTATGCTTCGGCTACGAAATTTGCACTAAGTGTGCGATTGAATCAAACGAATAACAAAGGCTGATCGAAATGTAATATCTAGCATTGAGTAGCATGGTTGGTGAATAACTATGTGTTGGCTAAGGTATGTATTGAACCTTTGTGGTTGATAGAATTATGTATGGAAATATGAATGGTGGAGTGAGTATATTAGCTATGGATGATATGGTGTGAATATTTGAGAGTTGATCTATGTGATGGATTAACTTTGTATATTGTATTTGAATTATTAATTTGAATGTATTATGTTACAAACTTACTAAGCTCTAAAGCTTATTGTGTGATGTGTTTCTCTGTTTTACAGTGTCAGTAAAGCTAGCTCTGATTTGGGGATCATCAGCGACTCAATCACACTATTGGCTAACTATTTTGGTACTTTGGAAATTGTATATATTTGATATATGGCATGTATAAGCTAGTGATTATGGGATGTTTGAACCTTGCCATGTGATATAGCTTGGAAGTTAATGATATAAGTTCTTTATATGTAGGCTATGAAAATGATGAATGTGGTATGAAGTAGTGTGGATGGAAATGGTATATTTCATGCTTGAATTGGTTGATGAGAATTGTGGTTTAAATGTGAACTTATAGTATGAATTATATGATGCTTGATTTATATGTTTGAAGATGTGAATTTGATACTTTGGATGGACTTATTAGAGATGATATTGAGTATGGAACTAGATAATATAGATGATGATTATTTGGTGCATATATTGGTATGATTTGATTGCCAATTGAGGTATAAATGTATGAGATTTGAAGCTTGTAGGTGATTTCAAAGTGTGGACGGCAATTTGGCCTTGAAAATGGCCTATAACTGCCCACAGGGTTGAGCACACAGGCGTGTGGCTCGACCGTGTCTTGCGATTTTGCAAATTGAAACAAGTCAGGCTCAACCACGGGCTTGACGCACGGGCGTGTGACTAGCCGTGTGGTGCAAGTCAGTGTCGACCACGGGTGAGGCACACGGGCGTGTCTCAGGCCGTGTGGACACGTCAGTAGGTATGCCCTGTTTTGCCACGGCTTGGACACATGGGCGTGTCCGAGCCCGTGTGAGGCACACGGCCTACCCACAAGGGCGTGTGACCTCTGTAACTTAGAAAAATATTTGAATTTCGAAAATTTTCGTATGAGTTTGGTCTTTCTAAAGCATGATTAAGGTGTCGTAGACCTATTTAAGGGACTCATTGAATGTGAACTGTTATGTTTGGATGTGGAATGTTATCAAATGTTCGGAAATGATTAGTAATGCCTCTTAACCCTAGTTTGGTGACGGTTACGAGTTAGGGGTGTTACACTACCATTGGGTCATTTCCCTCTTCGTCGCGAACTAAATCTTCGTCGTCGCTACCAAATTCAACATTTTATCTTTCTTGTCGTCGCGGCCTCTTTGGAGCACTAACTGACATCACATTTCTCATGTGTGCCCGTCTCTTTATGTTTGAGCCTGATTAGTCATTATCGGTACCCCTAATCACATGGATGGTGCCTCGTGCCTTCTGTTTGCCTTTGGTCGCCTTTTGAACTCTAGCCTTATTACGAACCACTCTGATTGACGAATCCAATGAGTTCGCCATTACGGACCGCTTCCTCTATGAAATCCTTTAGTGTGAAGCAACCTTCAGTTTTATACCCCATATCATCGTGGAAAGCACATCAGTCCCTCGAATTTGTTTTCCTACCAATGTTTCTTATTGGGGACGGTTTAGGCAAGATGTCAATACTCTTTCCCTAGCTGAAGGTGTAAGTACATGTGGAGTTAAGAGGGGTGTAGGCCTCAAACCTTCCCTTGGGGGCATATCTCCTGGCCTGTTCTTGCTGATATCTTTGAGGGTTCCTGAATGCATCTTTCTGGGTTTGATTTCTTTGAGGTATGTTAATTCTGACTCGCAGGGATTGGTTGGGGGCCCTGCATGTTGCGAGGTCCTTCTCTATTTTTAGGTTGCCTATCTTCTCTTTGAAATGTAGCTCACAACACTCTTTTAATCTCATTAGCCCCTGCGAACTTATGAGCCCGCTCATATAGGTCTGGAAGACTTTGTGTCCTATTATCTGTAAATGAGTACTACACGTGGTATTTTGTACTCTCATGATAAAGACATCTTGTAACACCCCTCACCCGTATTCACTGTCAAAATAGGGTTACGGAGTATTACCGAACTTTCAACACTTTTAACATACATTTCATATACAATTTATCAATTCAAATACAATTCAATCACAATCACTCATTGTATCCCTTAAACGAGCCTACGAGGCCTTAAACATAATTGAGAGTGGTTCGGGACTAAACCGATAACTCATAAAATTTTTCAACACTTATAAATTTTTTCTACAAAATAGGGGACACACGCCCGTGGGACCAGGCCGTGTGTCTCACACGACCACCAAACACGCCCGTGTCACAGACCGTGTGAACATTCGAAATTGGAGCACATGGTCATGTCCCAGCCCGTGTCCTACCTTGTGCCCAAACAAGTGAGGTTATTGACTTGGGTCACACCGCCAACCACACGCCCGTGTGTCAAGCCCGTGTGTCCTTCGAAGTGGCCACACACACCCGTGTGTCAGGCCGTGTGCTAGGCCGTGCCAAACCTGTTGGGTATACTGACTTATGCAACACGGTCAATTCACACGCCTGTGTGCTAGGCCGTGTGCTAATTAGGGGGTATACTCACTTGTGCCACATGGCCGATCACACGCCCGTGTGTGAGACCATGTGGAGCATACTGACTTCATTTCAATTTCAACACCAGGGGACACACGGCCGTGTAACATGATCGTGTGTCACACATGGCTGAGACACACGCCCGTGTCTCTGCCCGTGTGGACAAAAATAGGCTATTTACCAAGCCATTTTGCCACCCCATTTGGTTCACATCTTCACCTATACAAATGACACCAAACTATAGCATAAAATACCAACCAAAACAACCAAACCAAGTCTAAATCTTACCATTTCAAAACTAACCAATTCATGTAACACCCCTAACCCGAAACCGTCGCCGGAATAGGGTTAAGAGGCATTACCGATCATTTCAGAACATTTAAATTCATTCCACAACACAAAGTTAAACATCAATCAAACGTATCCAAATATAAACATATAGTCCCTTATTGAGGTCTACAAAACCTAAAACACATGTTAAAAAGGGGTCGGGACTAAACTGAACACATACGAAATTTTTTTGAAATTCAAACATTTTTCTAAGTTACAGAGGTCACACGCCCGTGTGGGTAGGCCGTGTGCCTCACACAGCCTCAGACACGCCCATGTGTCCAAGCCATGGCAAAACAGGGCATACCTACTGACTTGTCCACACGGCCTAAGACACGCCCGTGTGCCTCACCCGTGGTCGACACTGACTTGCACCACACGGCCAGTCACACGCCCGTGTGTCCAGCCCATGGTCGAGCCTGACTTGAATCAAATTACAAAATCGAAAGACACGATCGAGCCACACGCCCGTGTGCTCAACCGTGTGGGCAATTATAGGCCATTTTCAAGGCCAAATTACCATTCACACTTTAGAATCACATATATGCCACAATCCAATACCAATTCATGCCTCAAATACAACCAAATCGTATCATTTCAAGCACCAAATAATCATCAACTATACCATCTATTCTTATACTCAATTTCTACTCAAATAAATCCATCCAAGACACTTAATTTCACAACCCAAAACATATAAATCAAGCATTAAGTAAACCTTACCACAATTCACATTTAAACCACAATTCTCATCAACTAATTTAAGCAAAAACATACCATAATAATCACTCACTACTTCTTACTACATTCATCATTTACATTGCTCACACATAATAACCAAAATCATCTAACTTCCAAGCCATGTCACATGGCAAGATCCAACATCTCAAAATACACCATATCTACTAGCCTATACATGCCATATACCAAATATGTACATCTTTCAAAAGTACCGAAATAGATAGCCGATAGTGTGATTAAGTCGCTGACGATCCCCGAATCCGAGCTACCTTTACTGACACTGTAAAACAGAGAAACATATCACACAGTAAGCTTAAGAGCTTAGTAAGTTCGTAACATAATACATTCAATTTAATAATTCAAATACAATATACAAAGTTAATCCATCACATAGATCAACTCTCAAATATTCACACCATATCATCCATAACTAATATACTCACTCCACCATTCATATTTCCATACATAATTCTATCAACCACAAAGGTTCAATACATACCTTAGCCAACACATAGTTATTCACCAAACATGCTACTCAATGCTAGATATTACATTTCGATCAGCCTTTGTTATTCGTTTGATTCAATCGCACACTTAGTGCCAATTTCGTAGCCGAAGCATAAATGTCATCGCACTCTTAGTGCCTGTACTTTAAACCGAACTTATATCGGTATCGCACACACAGTGCCAAATCAATAAGCTGAACTTCTACTATTTCGCACACGCAATGCTAATCATCTCAGTCTCATTTCCAAATACGCACACTTAGTGCCACCTAACTCAATTCCACACATAGTAATACTAATCCAATGTTCACATAACTATTCATTTCATAGCATTTAAACATACTTTAAGAACATGTATTATATCCCAACTTACCTCGGACGTCGAAATGCCGAAACTAGCCGATCAATCGAGTACTTTGTCTTTGCCTCGATCTCGATCCGAATCTCTCCTTTCTTGGTCTATACATATTCAAATTTAGCTCATTAAATCACCAATTCATTCAATTTAGTCCAAACACACATATTTAGGGCATTTTACAAAATAGTCCTCACATTTTCACGTCCCTATTTCGTAAAATCATCAAATACACAAAACTTTACTACACCATGCTTAGGCCGAATTCTACTTAGTCTCATACAAGCCCATATATTTCATTTATTTCACATTTTAGTCCCTCAAAATATTATTTTCATAATTTAGCCCAAATTACTCAATTTCGCCAAAAACTCAAAGACAAAACATTTTAATCTTTCACATATCTTTCATATTCCATCATCAACTATCACAAAAATCAAACATTCATCAATGGAATATCTCAAAATCACCATCAATTTCTAAAATTAAAGCATAGGTTTGATAATATACTAAGCAACGATCACAAAAACGTAGAAATTATCAAAAACTGAGTAAAAAACATACCTCAATCAAGCTAAGCCCTAGCCGAAAATCACAAAGCTTCAATGGCTATTCTTCTTTTCTATTTTCGGTGGAAGAAAGATGAGTAATAGCCATCTAATTTGTTTTATTTTAATTATAACCATATTAATTCATCATTTACTAAATTACCCTTAATGAATTTTAATAATAACAACCAATGCCATGCCATTATCTTCCATTTACTATCAAAAGGTTTATTAACAACATAAGGACCTTTCATTTAAGAAATCATGACAATTAAGCACTTTAACAATCAGCACACAGCTTTTGCATTTTATGCAATTAAGTCCTTTTCTCAAATTAAGCACACAAACGTTAAAATTTTCACACAGAACTTTCACACATGCTTAATCACATACTGTAAACACCAAAAAAAATATTGAAATATTTTTCCGACCTCAGATTTGTGGTCCCAAAACTACTGTTCCGACTAGGGTCTAAACCGGGTTGTTACAACTCTCCCCCCTTAGGGATTTTCGTCCCTGAAAATCTTACCAGTGAATAGGTTCGGATATTGTTCTTTCATAACATCTTCAGGCTCCCACGTAGCCTCTTCAACTCCGTGTTTGTGTCACAACACTTTCACTAAAGAAATTTTCTTGTTTCTCAATTCTTTGATCTCACGTGCCAGAATTTGAATCGGTTCTTCACTATAAGACAAATCTGACTGAATCTCAACCTCAGTAGGAGCAATTACGTGCGATGGATCAGATCTGTATTGTCGGAGCAGAGATACGTGAAACACATTATGAATCTTTTCTAATTCAGGTGGCAACAACAACTTATAAGAAACTGGCCAAATTCGTTCGATGATCTCATATGGCCCGATGAACCTCGGACTCAACTTGCCTTTTCAACCAAATCGAAGTATTTTCTTCCACGGAGACACTTTCAAAAATACTTTGTCACCAACCTCAAATTCAATATCTTTTCGTTTTAAGTCTGCATAGGACTTCTGACGATCTGATGCTGCTTTCAAACTGTCACGGATCACTTTCACTTTCTACTCAGTCTCTTTTATTAAATCAACCTCGTGAATCTTATTTTCACTCAACTCGGTCCAATACAATGGAGTTCGACATTTTCGACCGTAAAGAGCCTCATATGGTGCCATTTTGATGCTAGATTTAAAACTATTATTGTATGTGAATTTAATCAACGGCAAATGCTTTTCCCATGTGCTTTCAATTTCAAGAATGCAGCATCTCAACATATCTTCAAGAATCTAAATAATCCGCTCGGATTGACCATCCGTTTGCGGATGAAATGCAGTACTGAAATGCAGCTTTGTGCCTAAAGCCTCTTGCTATTTCTTCCAAAACCGCGAGGTAAATCTCGGATCTCTGTCAGATACAATAGATAATGGTACCCCATGGAATCTCACAATCTCAAAAATGTATAGTTCAGCTAATTTATCAAGTGAATAATCTGTTCTCACCGGAACAAAATGAGCTGATTTCGCCAACCTCTCAACTATCACCCTGACCGCATCTTTCTTTCTCGAAGATAAAGGCAATCCCGACACAAAGTCCATTGTGATTCTCTCCCATTTCCACTCAGGAATCATAATCAGTTGTAATAAATCGGATGGAACCTGATGTTTAGCTTTAACTTGCTGACAAACCAAACATCTCAAAACAAATTCTGAGATATCCCGCTTCATACCATGCCACCAATAAAACTGTTTTAGATCGTTATACATTTTTGTACTGCCCGAATGAACTGTCAAACGACTATTGTGAGCTTCATTCAAAATCAACTGAATCAACTCTAAATTCCTCGGAACACAAATCCGATCTCTAAATCTCAAACAATCATCGTTATCTACTCAAAATTCTGAATCAGAATTCAAATCACATTGAGTTCGTTTTGCTATCATCTCATCATTACTTTTCTGGGCATCACAAATCTGACGTATAAACATCGGTCTAACTTTCAACTCAGCCAAAACTGAACCATCATCACATAGATCTATCTTAGTACTCGTTGCTCGCAAAACACATATAGACTTTCGACTCAAAGCATCAGCAACAACATTAGCTTTACCCATATGATAATCTATCACAAGCTCATAGTCTTTCAAAAGCTCTAACCATCTTCTTTGTCGCAGATTCAAATCTTTCTGAGTCATCAAGTATTTCAAGCTCTTGTGATCTGTAAAAATATGACATTTCTTACCAAATAGGTAATGAAGCCAAATCTTCAATGCAAATACAATCGCGGCTAATTCAAGATCGTGTGTCGGGTAATTCTTCTCATGCGGCTTTAACTGCCTCAAAGTGTAAGCGATGACTTTGCCTTCTTGCATCAGCACACATCTTAAGCCATTCAACGATGCATCACTGTAAACTATGAATTCTTTACCCGATTCAAGTTGAACTAACATGGGTGCCTCTGTCAACAAAGCTTTCAACTGTTCAAAACTCTGCTGGCACTTTTCTGACCACTCGAACTTAACATCTTTCTGTAAAAACTTCATTAACGGAGTCGCAATCATCGAGAAACCTTTCACAAACTGCCTATAATATCCCGCTAGTCCCAGAAAACTACATACTTCAGACACATTTTTCGGAGGCTTCCATTCTAAAATAGCTGAGATCTTACTCGGATCAACTCGTATTCCCGCAGCTGATACAATATGCCCCAGAAAACCAACCTCACGTAACCAAAACTCACATTTGCCAAACTTTGCATACAATTTCTTCTCACGCAGAGTCTGTAACACAATTCTCAAATGCTCGGTATGTTGCGTCTCATCACAAGAATAAATCAATATGTCATCAATAAACACCACGACAAATCGATCCAATTACGGTCTGAATATCCGATTCATCAAATCCATAAACACTGCAGGAGCATTCGTTAGTCCGAAAGGCATAACTAAGAATTCATAGTGTCCGTACCTCATTCTAAAAGCAATTTTCGACACATCTGATTCTTTAACTCGCAGTTGATAATAGCCCGATCTCAAATCTTTCTTAGAAAACACTGTAGCTCCTTTCAGCTGATCAAACAAATCATCGATTCGCGGTAGAGGATATTTATTCTTTATCGTCACTTTGTTCAACTGTCGATAATCAATACACATCCTTATAGTGCCATATTTCTTTTTCACAAACAACACAGGAGCACCTCAGGACGAAAAACTCAGTCGTGCAAATCCTCTATCTGTCAACTCTTGCAACTGAGACTTCAACTCTTTCAATTCTATTGGTGTCATTCTATACGGAGCTATTGAGATAGGAGTCATCCCTTGCACTAATTCAATACTAAATTCAACTTTTCGGATCGGAGGTAATCCCGATAGATCTTCAGGAAACACATCTGGGAACTCACATACTACAAGTACAGATTCAACTTTCTTTTCTGTCACTTTTGTATCAATTACATATGCAAGATAAGCTTCGCAACCCTTTTTCACATAGTTCAAAGCTTTCATCAAAGATATAACAGCCGGCAACCCATTCAAATCACTGGATTCAATTCGAACTATTTCACCATTCTGACTTCTCAAATCAATACTCTTTCGTTTACAATTCACAATAGAACTATGCAAAGTGAGCCAATCCATACCCAAAATGATATCAAATTCATCGAAAGGTAGCAACATCAATTTAGCCGGAAAACAAATATCCCGAAACATCAATGGGCAGTTCTTGCATACTTTATCAACCAAGACACACTTGCCTAAGGGGTTCGATACTCTAATCACGAATTCAGTAGACTCAACAGGTAAAGTCTTACTTGATACTAAATTCACACACACATAGGAATGAGTAGAACCTGGATCTATCAATGCAATCACATCAGTATCAAATAGAGTAAAAGTACCAGTAATGACGTCTAGAGATGACACTTCTTCACGAGCGCGAATAGCATAGGCTCGGGCAGGTGCTCTCGCCTCGGATCTCACAACTGTATTCGCAGTCCCTCTTTGGCTTCCACTCATATTTTTAGTGTTTCTGGGTGGTCTACCCCTAACCGTCGTATTACTCGGTCTCGCACTCTGAACATTGTCTTTCTCAGCTAACTCTGGGCAATCTCGAATAAAATGGTCTCGTGATCCACATGTGTAGCAAGTTCTATTATTGTACTTGCCCCAGCACTCTCCAATGTGTCATCTTCCACACTATCTACACTCAGGCTTATTGCTTTTAACACTACCAACACTTGATTCAATTGGAGCTTGAGTTCTTGGACCAACACTTTGTCTCACCTGATCTCTACCCGAATGTCCAAACGAAGCATTTGAACGATTGCTTGCATATTTAAATCTCTTCATTGAAGGTTGGGACGACTTACTCATCAATCTTTTTCTTTCATCTCTAGCCTCAGAATCTGCTTTCTTCTTTTCTTTGCTAAGCTCATCGGCTTTTCAAGCTCTTTCCACTAACACAACAAATTCATTTATGTCAAGTATTCCAACCAACAATTTAATGTCTTCATTCAGCCCTTCAATGAAACGTTTGCACATAGTAGCTTCATTCGAAACACATTCCCGTGCATACTGACTTAATCTCACAAACTCCCATTCATACTCCGTAACTGACATACGGCCTTGTTTCAACTCTAGAAACTCTTTACGTTTCTGATCTATGAATTATTGACTGATATACTTCTTTCAAAATTTAGCTTGAAAGAAATCCCAAGTGATTCTCTCTCTCGAAACCACGGATATCAACGTTTTCCACCAATTATATGCCGTATCTCTCAACAAGGAAACAACACATTTAATGCATTCATCAGGAGTCAAAGACATCTCATCAAACACTCGAATGGTATTCTCGACCCAAAACTCAGCTCGCTCGGCATCATCATCGGTTGTGGCCCTAAATTCTTCGGCCCCATACTTTCAAATTTTGTCTACAGGAGGCTTATTCAATCGAATCGGATCTGTCACTTGTGGCACAACAGGCACTTGTGGGGCTGGAGGTTGTGGAGCAGCTGGATTCGTTTGAACGAACTCTGAAAACCACTCACTCATCACTCGGAAAAAGGCTTGCTTAGCCTCTCCCTCTTGGCTACTATC
The DNA here is from genome assembly GCA_025698515.1 of Gossypium sturtianum. NCBI lineage: Eukaryota > Viridiplantae > Streptophyta > Magnoliopsida > Malvales > Malvaceae > Gossypium > Gossypium sturtianum. Next base: position 69,198,929 of record CM046952.1, read on the forward strand.
ATTCGGCCTAGATGTGGCCGACACCGTCCCTTGAGCGGGAGCAGGTGCGTTACTCTCTACATCATCAACAACTGCTCGATCTGGATCCATTTGCTATATAAAAACATATTTTTAACTGTCAGGATTCATCACACTATCGTAATTATATATATGGCATGTATAGCTAGACTCACACATGCTACGTTAGTCTTAAAATCGACTAAACCGTAGCTCTGATACCAATAAAATGTAACACCACTAACCCAAAACCGTCATCGGAATAGGGTTAAGAGGCATTACTGATCATTTCGAAACATTTAAATTCATTCCACAACACAAAATTAAACATCAATAAAACGTATACAAATATAAACATATAGTCCCTTATTGAGGTCTACAAGACCTAAAACACATGTTAGAAACGGGTCGGGACTAAATCGAACACATACGAAAATTTTTTGAAATTCAAACATTTTTCTAAGTTACAGAGGTCACACGTCCGTGTGGGTAGGCCGTGTGCCTCACACAGCCTCGGACACGCCCGTGTGTCCAAGCCATGGCAAAACAGGGCATACCTACTGACTTGTCCACACGGCCTAAGACAAGCCCGTGTGCCTCACCCGTGGTCGACACTGACTTGCACCACACGGCCAGTCACACGCCCGTGTGTCCAGCCCGTGGTCGAGCCTGACTTGAATCAAATTACAAAACCAAAAGACACGGTCGAGCCACACGCCCGTGTGCTCAACCGTGTGGGCAATTATAGGCCATTTTCAAGGCCAAATTACTATTCACACTTTAGAATCACCTATATGCCACAATCCAATACCAATTCATGCCTCAAATACAACCAAATCGTATCATTTCAAGCACCAAATAATCATCAACTATACCATCTATTCATATACTCAATTTCTACACTCAATTTCTACTTAAATAAGTCCATCCAAGACACTTAATTTCAAAACCCAAAACATATAGATCAAGCATTAAGTAAACCTTACCACAATTCACATTTAAACCACAATTCTCATCAACTAATTTAAGCATAAACATACCATAATCATCACTCACTACTTCTTACTACATTCATCATTTACATTACTCACACATAATAACCAAAATCATCTAACTTCCAAGCCATGTCACATGGCAAGATCCAACATCTCAAAATACACCATATCTACTAGCCTATACATGCCATATACCAAATATGTACATCTTTCAAAAGTACCAAAACAGATAGCCGATAGTGTGATTAAGTCGCTGACGATCCCCGGCGAGCTAGCTTTACTGACACTGTAAAACAGAGAAACAAATCACACAGTAAGCTTAAGAGCTTAGTAAGTTTGTAACATAATACATTCAATTTAATAATTCAAATACAATATACAAAGTTAATCCATCACATAGATCAACTCTCAAATATTCACACCATATCATCTATAGCTAATATACTCACTCCACCATTCATATTTCTATACATAATTCTATCAACCACAAAGGTTCAATACATACCTTAGCCAACACATAGTTATTCACCAACCATGCTATTCAATGCTAGATATTACATTTCGATCAACCTTTGTTATTCGTTTGATTCAATCGCACACTTAGTGCCAATTTCATAGCCGAAGCATAAATGTCATCGCACACTTAATGCCTGTACTTTAAACTGAACTTATATCGGTATCGCACACACAGTGCCAAATTAATAACTCGAGGCTTCTACTATTTTGCACACACAGTGCTAATCATCTCGGTCTCATTTCCAAATACGCACACTTAGTGCCACCTAACTCAATTCCACACATAGCAATACTAATCCAATGTTCACATAACTATTCATTTCATAGCATTTAAACATACTTTAAGAACATGTATTATATCCCAACTTACCTCGAACGTCGAAATGCCGAAACTAGCCGATCAATCGAGTACTTTGTCTTTGCCTCGATCTCGATCCGAATCTCTCCTTTCTTGGTCTATACATATTCAAATTTAGCTCATTAAATCACCAATTCTTTCAATTTAGTCCAAACACACATATTTAGGGCATTTTACAAAATAGTCCTCACATTTTCACATTTCGACAATTTAGTCCCTATTTCGTAAAATCATCAAATACACAAAACTTTACTACACCATGCTTAGGCCGAATTCTACTTAGTCTCATACAAGCCCATATATTTCATTTATTTCACATTTTAGTCCCTCAAAATATTATTTTCATAATTTAGCCCAAATTACTCAATTTCGCCAAAAACTCAAAGACAAAACATGTTAATCTTTCACATATCTTTCATATTCCATCATCAACTATCACAAAAATCAAACATTCATCAATGGAATATCTCAAAATCACCATCAATTTCTAAAATTAAAGCATAGGTTTGATAATATACTAAGCAACGATCACAAAAACGTAGAAATTATCAAAAATTGAGTAAAAAACATACCTCAATCAAGCTAAGCCCTAGCCGAAAATCACAAAGCTTCAATGGCTATTCTTCTTTTCTATTTTCGATGGAAGAAAGATGAGTAATAGCCATCTAATTTGTTTTATTTTAATTATAACCATATTAATTCATAATTTACTAAATTACCCTTAATGAATTTTAATAATAACAACCAATGCCATGCCATTATCATTCATTTACTATCAAAAGGTTTATTAACAACATAAGGACCTTTCATTTAAGAAGTCATGACAATTAAGCACTTTAACAATCAGCACACAGCTTTTGCATTTTATGCAATTAAGTCCTTTTCTCAAATTAAGCACACAAATGTTAAAATTTTCACACAGAACTTTCACACATGCTTAATCACATACTGTAAACACCAAAAAATAGTATTGAAATATTTTTTTGACCTTGGATTTGTGGTCCCAAAACCACTGTTCCGACTAGGGTCTAAATCAGGCTGTTACAATTCAAGGCACATAAGTACCACAATATGCTATCTAAATTCATACCAATCCTTATAATCTCAACTCATCAAAATGACCATCTCAAAGATGTATTATTAGGCCTAATGTCACAAGCATACCTATATCCACAAATCATCAATTTACCATTCATAGTACCTATTATCATCAATCATCACAACCAACTCAATAAACACAAGACATAAGCATATATATAAGCACATGATTCAAACATACCAAATATACTAAAATTAAGCCATCACCCATGGCTATATATACAAACCAAAATATAAATATTTACAAGCCAATTCATTTGGCCAAAGTCATTACCAAAACATAACTAACATGACTCAAAGTCCCTATATATGCCATATACTTAAAATACCAAAATTTCAAAGGTACCAAGTGATAGGTGGTGGTGTGAAACGATCTCCGATGATCCCCGAGTCCGAGTTAGCTTCGATATCGCTATAAAACATGAAAAATACACAAAGTAAGCTATAACGCTTAGTAAGCTCGTATATTAACAATGAGCAAATATCACCATTCATTAATCATTCAAATAATAGAAAGCAATATACAACAATTCTATTAGATCTCAAAGCTATCTAATGATCATTCACATAACTTACCAAGGAACTCATTAATTCCATAGTTTCAATACTCATTTCATTACCGTACGTACCTGTACCATCTTGTACCAATCTCATACTTGACCACATCCTTCATTTACCTGTTGAACCATTCGGAATAGAAGTCGGATACTCAAGGTCTCACATGATAAGTACCTATACCATGGCCCAAAGCCAAATCAAGGTGACTTATCCAAAATTCTGATATCATGGCCCAAAGCCAAATCAGCCGATATGCATGGCCCGAAGCCAAATCAGTAAATCTCACACCCGAAGTGCTAATAACATGGCCCGAAGCTGACTCAAGTATACCTAATGACATGTCACTAGCATCCTAAACTATTCATAAGGTTCAATCGCGTTTCCAACTGTCGAATCTTCATCGAATCATTTTTGAACTCGTCTGTAATCATATAATCACAATTCTTGCTATATCAAAGCATATAAAATACATTTGAAATAAAATTATAACATACGAACTTACCTCGAATGTTAAAATGGCGAATCGAGTCAATTAGTCAATTACTTTATCTTTTCCTCGATCCAATTCTGTATTTCGCTTTTCTTGATCTAAATATATTCAAAATTAACTTATTCAATCAGATATTCATTCAATTTAGTCCAAAACATACTGTAAAACACATTTACACTTTTGCCCCTAAACTTTCACATTTTTCACAATTTAGTCATTATTGCATAAAATCACAAATTAGTGAAATTCCAAATATACCCATGCTAGCCAAATTACCATAATGCCCCTAGCAGCCCATAATTTTCATTTATTTCACATTTTAACCACTAACTTTACACATTTCTCAATTTAACCCCTATTTTGTATTTTCACTCAAAATCACTTAACAAAACTTGTTTAACTATCAACAACTAATCAAAATCTATCATCAAACATCAAAACTCATACATATTCATCAATGGCAACATTAACAATCTTTAACAATTTTGCAAATTAGTCCCTGGGCTAGCTAGTACTAGATGCAACGATCACAAAAACATAGAAATCATCAAAAATGGATCAAAAACACATACCTAATTGATGAAAATAAGAGTGTCGAATGAAGAACCCTAGTATCTTGTTTTTCTTCTTTAATTTTCGGTGAAAGATGTTGAATTAAAAGATGACAAAATTGCTTTCTCTATTTTTACTTAAGTTATTTTATAATTACTATATTAACCTTAACATTAAACCATTTAAAACACTTAATATTTGTCCATATATGTCCACTCAAGCTATTTATGGTCTAATTACAACATAAGGACCTTTACTTTAAGGTTCTATAGCTATTAGATACTTTTAGCTAATAGAACTTCAATTTTACACTTTACACGATTTAGTCCTTTTTCTCAAATTGACCATTTAAACGATATAATTTCTTCACGAAACTTTCACACATACATGCTATCATACTGTAAACACTTAAAATAATATTAAAATAATTTTTCAACCTCAGATTTGTGGTCCCAAAACCACTATTCTTATTTGACTAAAAACGGGCTGTTACACATCTATTGCCCACTGGTCCTCCAAGTTCTTCGTGTTGAGGGTCACTACATATAATATTTTCACGTAGTCTTGAATGGATTCTCCTTCCTGTTGTTTCTTTGACATCAATACCATGGGTGTGTTCAGATCGCTTAATGGGCTCTGAACCTGTCCAAGAACATCTGGCCCAGCTGTGAGAAGTTTCAGACTGAACCTTGTGTGTAACGCCCTAAAAATCCCAAAACCCTAATTTCTATGCCTATGTATGTATAGCACTTTGAATAATATTATTAAGATAGTATCGGGATTTATTATAGCCTTAGAGTTAGGGGTGACCTTAGGGAAAATTTATTTTCTCACTTAGTGGACCCTAGTCTCAGGCGTGAGGCCTCATAAGCAGATTAAGGGAAGAAAAGGGGCGCAGATGGGCTTGTAGTCCAATGGGAAGTGGCGTCATTGAGGGGCTATGAGGTGGCGTGTTAAGCAGTTAAGGAGGTCCAAGGTTCGAGGCTTAGGAAGGGAAAATTAAGGAGTTTTATTTTGTGCCCAGACGGAAGGAGTTGGCGTTGGAGGGGACACTAAAAGGGAGTGTTCAAGAGAGAAATTTAAGGTGAAGATAAGGGAGAAAAGATAGGGATTGGGAGGTGGATATAGTGGTGCCGAATTGGACTCTGAGGGAAGGGAAGTTTCGGCTAGGGGCTATAAATATAAGTGCCAAATTAAGTTCCTAGGTTAATGCTGAATTTTTGCTTTTCTTCTAGCCGAATTTCTCCACTTGTGTGAGGCTCAAACGTTTTTTTGTTTCTCTAAGGGTGCCATAGCTGAATTCTTCACACTCTCCCTTCTCAAATTTCCTTTTTGGTTCACCACTTGGTTCTAGCCGTATCACCTCTTTTCTTATTCTCCTTAGTGTTGCTGAATTGTCTCTGTCACCTTACCAGTCTCAAAAGCTGGATTTAAGCCGCAGGATCAAAGGAGAATTTTGGTAAGTGCTTAGTTAATCTTTTAGCGAGTTTTGTTAAAAGTCGAAGGGCTATCTAACCCCTCCTTGTCATTAACTTTGTATTAACAAGGGAAAGAATCAAAGATTGCAAGCATGGTAGGTAAGGGTTGCTACAAGGTGGTAAGTGTTCTCGACCCAGTCATGGTTTTGTAAGTGGCCGAATCTAATGTGGCTCATAGGGGTGACTTATGTACAATATGGGTCACTTGGTTTCGATGATATAGGTGTTTGAGTGCAGATCTAGAGGTTAATCGCCAATAGTAGCAAAGGAAGGGCTACTAGCACGTGAGGCACACGGTAAGGGTACGGTGAGGTTTCGGTTTTTGGTTAGTATGTGTTAACGCTTTGGTTAATCGCTAGTAATGTAAATTGTAGGTTCGTGACTAAGGAGTTCACAGCACGCAAGGTTACCAGGTGTGTACAAACACTACACACACGATATCGGCAATGCCAAAAAGCCGAAAAGTTGAAAGTGGCTAAATGGGCCCGGTGGGCCCTGAGGCTAAGTTTGATAAAATGGTTTGGTTGATTATACGAATTAAGTTAGCTATGCTCGATACATGATCTGGATATGTTTTGGGCCTAATAGGCCATATGATGAGATTTAGGCCTAACGGGCCGTAAGGACATAAAATGGGCTTGATGGGCTTATGAGGACGTAGACAAGTATGCTAGGGTTTATGGACTTTAGGCCTAGTTCTGAACAACTCTTAAATCACATAAGACTTAATCTAATAATCAAACATGTCTGTGGACAAGTTGATTAGTTAGAGTGTGGTAACCGACATATGCATGTCTAGGATTGGATCTAGTGAGAGCTTGGTACTTAAGCGGTCCGAGTAACCCACCTCCTCTTTTCTGAGATCCTACCTGGTGCATAGTGTTTGTTCACCTTAACCGCGAGGACTTGTTTATGGGCCAAAGTTCATAACTAAAACCCGAGAGGGACCAAATACCCTTATATTTGTAAAATTACTAAAATACCCTTATATTTATAAAATTACTAAAATACCCTTATGTGTAAAATTACTAAAATACCCCTAGATTTGTAAATTACCGGAATACCCCTATTTTCAAAATTACCAAAATACCCCTATTTGCAAAAGTACCAAAATACCCCATGTTTGCAAAAGTACCAAAATACCCCTGTAGGGCAGAATTATGAAAATACCCCTGAGTAGTGAAATGACGAAAATACCCCTATGTGACGGATATGAGTTTATGGATGTTACTTTTGTGTTTGATGCATTCATATGATATTCTGCTTAGGATGCATATGGGTGGGAATTATGGTACGGAGGAAGAATTTGAGGATCGCATAGTCGCTTGACGATCGTGGATCCACCAGTGGCTTTAAGCCCAATATATGATTAGCGACTTTGTCGCAACGTTGAGTAGTCACGCAATCGGGCTACCCATGGTGTGTAGCGGAGGGGTGGGTCGAGCTAGAATTCCCCACAGGAGCCATAAGGTTGGAAGGGAAATGGTGTGTGTAGAGGATGGATTTTTGGGGTGGGTTTTGCATTATCTTGTTTGTATATGATGCGATATGATATGATATGTGGTCATTGTGGGCTAAGGCCCAAGACCACCGATTTTGTTAGGGCTTAGGCCCAATGTGAATATTTGTATGTGATTTGACTGCCAAGGGTTGTACACACTGAGTTTCGAAACTCACACCCTTTTAACTTAATGTTTCAGGTAATCCTGAATAGACGACTCGACGTGGGAGGACTCGGAGATGGCCACACTACAAGATGTTCAAATGTTTTAATGTATTCAAATGATTCTGTTTTAAATACTTTGTTTATTTTCATTGGATTGTAATAAGGCCATGTAACTCCTATTTGACTTTGAATTTTGGGTTTATTATTATTATTGTTTCAACTACCCACTTAAGAAATTTCATAAAATTATTAAAGTGTTAACATGGTTTTCGAAATATTTTTTTTTATTTTGGGCTTTTGGGCCTTAAATGGTTAACTAGTAAATTTATTTTGAAGTGCGCCTTTAATATGACATTCCAGATTTGGGCCTAACTTCTAGGCTGGGTTTGGGGTGTTACATTTAGTGGTATCAGAGCCCGGTTGCAAAACTCGACTGTGAAATGGGCCTTAGATTTTGTTTTTCTAAAACAAGTAGATTAAGAAGTTTTTGTAGGATTCTTGAAGTGTGGTTCACCGAGCCCTCGACGTCGAGCCAAGTAAGTTTTTCTGTTATTGTTTGAATTGTTGAACTGTGTAGATATTGGGCTACCTTAAAATAGGCTTTCAGAGACTAAAGCCCGTAGGGAACCTAAGCCTGTAGTGGATTTTTTATCGCGAAATAACTTTAAGAAAAAGTGTTTATACTTACATAAGACATGTGTTCTAAACAAGTGGAACTAAGTACTAATTTCATAAAATTCTTAATTCATAAATACGCAACAATGAGTGCTAGACGAGGTGGAAGAGGCCGCGGAAGAGGCCATAGAGGTGTTAGGGCAGGGTCGTCTGAGTCAGGCCATATGCCCAACGTAGGAGTAGGGGAGGCTCCGGCCTCACCCGTAGCTGAAAGAGGAGCAAATGAGCGGGCTTCCGCTACAGAAGATGTCGTATCGTAGGCCATGTCGAGAATCTTGGAAAGGGTTGTTGGGCCCAATAATGGTACGGGGAGTTCGACCTTATCTTGGGCATGGATTGGTTAACGAGGCACCAAGCAACGCTAGATTGTGCTATGAAGCGAATGGTATTAAGAAGTGTGGAAGGTGATGAAGTGGTAGTGATCGGGGAACGACGTGATTATTTGTCGAACGTGGTTTCAGCTTTAAAGGCAGAGAAGTTAGTAAGGAAGGGCTATGAAGCCTATTTAGCATATATCAGTGATTCGGAATCGAAGAGTGTTGCCATCAAGGATTTGGAAACAGTAAAGGAATTCCCTGACATTTTCCCAGAGCAATTATCGGGATTACCCCCCAATAGGGAGGTGGAGTTTGGAATAGAGTTGTTACCGGGTACGGGGCCAGTGTCTATCGCACCTTATAGGATGGCACCAAAGGAACTAGTGGAGTTGAAGGCCCAGATTAAGGAGTTATTGGACCACGGGTTTATTAGACCAAGTGTGTCTCCATAGAGAGCACCGGTATTATTCGTAAAGAAGAAGGATGGGTCCATGAGGAAGTGCGTCGATTACAGGCAATTGAGCAAGTTAACCATTAAGAATAAATACGCTCTACCGAGTATAGATGACCTTTTCGATCAACTTAGGGGAGCCTCAATTTTCTCAAAGATTGATTTGCATTCGGGGTACCATCAACTAAGGGTTAGGGAAGTCGATGTGTATAAGATAGCCTTCAGAACTCGTTATGGACATTACGAGTTTTTGGTGATGCCGTTTGGACTAACAAATGCACATGCTACTTTTATGGATCTCATGAACCGGGTTTTTCAACCGTATCTAGACCGGTTTGTAGTAGTCTTCATAGATGACATCTTGGTATACTCGAGAGCAGAGGTGGATCACGATGCACACTTGCGGATTGTGTTGCAAGTGCTAAGGGAGAAGCAATTATATGCTAAGTTTAGCAAGTGTGAATTTTGGCTAAGGGAAGTCAGTTTCTTAGGACATGTGGTCTCCGCTGAGGGAATTAGAGTTGACCCTCGGAAGGTAGAAGCGGTGTTGGAATGGAAATGACCTAAGACGGTGTCGGAAATTCGGAGTTTTCTAGGCCTGGCAGGATACTATAGGCGGTTTGTTGAAGGGTTTTCCCTAATCGCGGCACCTTTGACCAAGCTGCTACGGAAGGGGGTGACGTTTGTATGGACGGATAAACAGCAGGAAAGTTTTAAGAAACTTAAGAAGGTTTTAACGGAGGCTCCTGTTCTAATTCAGCCGGAGCACGGGAAGGAGTTTACGGTTTATAGCGACGCATCGCACGTGGGCTTGGGTTGTGTTTTGATGCAGGAAGGAAAGGTGGTTGCTTATGCATCGCGCCAGCTTAAGACTCACAAAAGAAATTACCCAACCCATGATTTGGAATTGGCAGCAGTAGTCTTTGCGCTCAAGATTTGGAGGCATTACTTGTATGGAGAGAAGTGCACCATCTATACGGATCACAAGAGTCTGAAGTACCTCTTGACTCAGAAGGAGTTGAACTTGAGACAGCGTAGGTGGGTTGAGCTGTTAAAAGACTACGATTGCACGATCGGATATCACCCGGGCAAAGCAAATGTGGTGGCTGATGCACTAAGCTGTAGGACTATGTTGGAATTAAGGGCAATGTTCGCTCGGTTGAGTCTCTATGACGACGGGAGTCTGTTAGCCGAATTGCAAGTGAGGCCACTGTGGGTTGAGTGATTAAAGCTAAGCGGTCATTGGATGAAACTCGAGTTCTCGATTCAAGCAAGTTGAGAATGGGGAAACGGTGGATTTTGGAGTGAATGGTGAAGGGTTATTGTGTTTTCGTGGTAGAATTTGTGTGCCAAAGGATGAAGAGCTAAGGAAGTCTATACTACGGGAAGCGCATAGTAGTGCCTATGCTATGCACCCCGGAGGTAACAAGATGTACAAAGATTTGCGAGAGCTTTATTGGTGGCCGGGATTGAAACGCGAGGTTACGAAGTTTGTGGGCAAGTGTTTGGTATGTCAGTAAGTAAAGGCGGAATATCAGTTGCCATCGGGCTTACTTCAGCCGATTAAGATCCCGCAATGGAAGTGGGAGCGGGTTACTATGGATTTCGTTAGTGGGCTACCCCTAAAGCCTGTTAAGAAGGACTCTGTGTGGGTCATTGTGGATCGGTTAACTAAGTCCGCCCATTTTATACTGGTCCGCACTGACTACTCACTACAAAAATTGGCGAGGTTGTATGTGGCAGAAATTGTGAGGTTGCATGGAGTTCCAGTCTCGATCATATCTGATAGAGATCATCGGTTCATGTCTCACTTTTGGAAGAAGCTGTATGAAGCACTAGGTACGCGGTTGGATTTTAGTACGACATTTCACCCTCAGACTGATGGTCAGTCGGAAAGGGTAATTCAAGTCTTGGAAGATATGCATAGAGGATGTGTGATTGAGTTTCGAGGAAGTTGGGAGGATTACTTACCGTTAGCTGAATTTGCGTATAACAATAGTTATCAGGCAAGTATTGGAATGGCACCTTATGAAGCACTGTATGGACGAAGATGTCGTACTCCGACTTGTTGGACTGAGTTGGGGGAGTGACGAATTTTGGGTCCGGAGTTGGTAGCAGACACAGAAGATAAGGTGAAGTTGATTCGGGATCGGTTGAAGGAGGCGGCAGATAGGCAGAAGTCGTATGCTGATCTCAAGCGAAGAGAGATCGAATATGCTGTAGGGGACATGGTTTTTCTCAAGGTTTCCCCTTGGAAGAAGGTGTTAAGGTTTGGTCAGAAGGGCAAGTTAAGCCCAAGGTTCATTGGGCCTTACCGAGTATTGAAGCGAATTGGGCCAGTAGCCTACCAGCTGGAATTGCCTTCGAAATTGAGCCAAATACACGATGTGTTCCATGTGTCAATGCTAAGGCATTATCGTTCAGACCCTTCTCACATCGTGACCATCGAGGAGATCGAGGTTAGACCAGATTTAACTTTTGAAGAGGAGCCAGTTCAGATAATTGATCAAGATGTCAAGGTATTAAGAAGGAAGTCCATTCCTTTAGTCAAGGTGCTTTGGCGTAATCATACTACCGAGGAGGCTACTTGGGAACCCGAGGAGGCAATGCGTCGACAATGCCCTCACTTGTTTCAAACAGGTGAATTTCGAGGTCAAAATTCTTTTTAAGAGGGGTAGAATTGTAACGCCCTAAAAATCTCAAAACCCTAATTTCTGTGCCTATGTATGTATAGCACTTTGAATAATATTATTAAGATAGTATCGGGATTTATTGTAGCCTTAGAGTTAGGGGTGACCTTAGGGAAAATTTGTTTTCTCACTTAGTGGACCCTAGTCTCAGGCATGAGGCCTCATAAGCAGATTAAGGGAAGAAAAGGGGCACAGATGGGCTTGTAGTCCAATGGGAAGTGGCGTCATTGAGGGGCTATGAGGTGGCGTGTTAAGTAGTTAAGGAGGTCCGAGGTTTGAGGCTTAGGAAGGGAAAATTAAGGAGTTTTATTTTTGTGCCTGGACAGAAGGAGTTGGCATTGGAAAGGACACTAAAAGGGAGTGTTCAGGAGAGAAATTTAAGGTGAAGATAAGGGAGAAAAGATAGGGATTGGGAGGTGGATATAGTGGTGCCGAATTGGACTCTGAGGGAAGGGAAGTTTCGGCTAGGGGCTATAAATATAAGTGCCGAATTAAGTTCCTAGGTTAATGTTGAATTTTTGCTTTCCCTCTAGCCGAATTTCTCCACTTGTGTGAGGCTCAGACGTTTTTTTCTTTCTCTAAGGGTGCCATAGCTGAATTCTTCACACTCTCCCTTCTCAAATTTCCTTTTTGGTTCACCACTTGGTTCTAGCCGTATCACCTCTTTTCTTATTCTCCTTAGTGTTGCTGAATTGTCTCCGTCATTTTACCAGTCTCAAAAGCTGGATTTAAGCCGCAGGATCAAAAGAGAATTTTGGTAAGTGCTTAGTTAATCTTTTAGCGAGTTTTGTTAAAAGTCGAAGGGCTATCTAACCCCTCCTTGTCGTTAACTTTGTATTAACAAGGGAAAGAATCAAAGATCGCAAGCGTGGTAGGTAAGGGTTGCTACAAGGTGGTAAGTGTTCTCGACCCAGTCATGGTTTTGTAAGTGGCCGAATCTAATGTGGCTCATAGGGGTGACTTATGTACGATATGGGTCACTTGGTTTTGACGATATAGGTGTTTGAGTGCAGATCTAGAGGTTAATCACCAATAGTAGCAAAGGAAGGGCTACTAGCACGTGAGGCACACGGTAAGGGTACGGTGAGGTTTCTGTTTTTGGTTAGTATGTGTTAACGCTTTTGTAACACCCCTTAACCCGTATCCGTCGCCAGATTTGGGTTACGAGGCATTACTAAGAAAACCTAACCCGAATGGGCTCTAATCATCACATACCAATCTTTATTTGAGCATACCAAAAGTATTTAACCAAATTAAATAACTACATCACTTGTAAACGAAATTGACTTATCAATACATTTACACGTACAACATTTTCATATATATATATAGGTTCCACTTCTATTTACAACGTTTTCCTCTTTTACATACAAGTGACATTTATAATTAAACAACAAATTCATTTGCAACGTTTCACTAGCTATATTAGACATTATCACATATGTGTAGTTACTCAAACATTCAAGCCATCTCCTTACCAAACTCATTACGTTATTTGTTACTCCTTTAACAATCAAAACCGAATACACAATGATATTAGCATACGAGTATTAGATATATATAAATCTTAACCATTGCATCTAATCCCCTAGTTAATCCTATAATAGCATGCAAAAAAATTTTCTATTACTATTCAGTCACCATATAAACATTTGTGTCATATTACAATATCAAATGGTGTTGCATATCATTCATCAAGTCATACCAAATTATAGTAAGTTTCAACCATGACATCTTTTATACTAGTTCAAATGACCTAGTTTTAGTCATTTACAAGATTTCTATATCTACATTCCAACCCAAAAGAAACTTTAAAGTGTCTAAGCTTATACATGCCATAATCTCAAAAGTTAAAAACTAATGATATTAATACCAAAAGTGGGTGATAATGTGCTTGACTTCGACAAGGATCCCCGAGTGCGAGCTTGATCCAAAGATCTATACTCAATCAAACAAAATACAACGGTAAGCTATTTAAAGCTTAGTAAGTCATAAGCAAAAAGAAATGTACATTTAACCAAGCAAAGTTAATAGCTTCTAAATGATTCAACTTTTATCTTTGATAGCCTACAATATCAACAACACACATTTGGTCATTATCTACCAATATTTGTACTTACTTACTTTTCAAAATAAAATGGAATATTTACATGCTACATATTCGAACCCAAAATAACTTGTCAAATTCAAACATTCGTACTTATCGTACCAATCCCGTAACGTATTGCTCACACAGAGCCGTTACTTACACTTTCGCACGCATAGTGCCAACCTTCCATAACGTATCGCTCACTTAGAGCCGTTACTTAATCTTTCGCACACACAGTGCTAACCTCCCGTAACGTATCGCTCACTTAGAGCCGTTACTTAATCTTTCGCACATACAGTGCTAACCTTCCGTAATGTATCGCTCACTTAGAGCCGTTACTTAATCTTTCGCACACACAGTGCTAACCTTCCATAACGTATCACTCACTTAGAGCCGTTACTGAACCATTCTGCACACACAGTGCCAATTAGCAATCCCATTTAAACATAACATACAACTTCACATCTTGCAACATTTAACATACACAATCATACATATTCGATCTCAAATCCTTTCCTTTATTTCTTACCATTATAATCGGCCTTGTGCTTTTAAACTCATGATTATGCATTTAATCATTACTATCCTTTATTTCATATTTCTAATTATCTACAAGTCAACCCAAAATATTTATTCAATCCAAATACATACACTTTTCACACCTATGGCAACATATCATTAAACCTACCTCAACCATCCAAACCATTCATATATATATATATATACATATATATACATTCACATGGTATTAACACATTCGGCAATCACATATAAAATTAACCTATCCCATTTGACTTTCCCAAGGATGTACATATAGGCATAGGTATATATGTATTTGTATTTACACGAATTCATATCCGTATAATTATCATGTATCTAAAATGATATGTATTCAACTTCTTATCTCAATTGTACATAAGCATGAATTTATAATTCCACATTAAATTAACTACCATGTACAATATACTTTATGCCATATTCGGCCAAATTAAAAATGGAGGCATTTATATTACTTAAATGTATACATACATACACATAGAGAAAATTCACATTAATCCGATTGCTTAGGGACTTACCTTGAAAGTCGATGAATTCTAATTTTTGGCTATTTGTTTACTTTAGCTTTTCCCTGCCTAGCTCCTTCTCTTTTGTTCACGATCTAAGAAATGTCAAATAAAGTTTGTTCAATGCGTTTCCAATTAATCCAATTCAACCTCAAGAGTATATGATCATTATTAATTTACTCCTATAATTTCACAACCTATTCAATTAAGTCCCAAGCATACAATTCACAAACAATTATACTTGATTAAATTTCAATTCCTCATGGCCGAATGCCATTTACCTCTATAAGAATCCATACAACTCAATATTTGTACAATTCAACCTTTCATTAATTCAAGTAGGTTAATCCCATCCATATTTACATAATTTGTATAATTGCAATTTACCCCCCTTAATTTCGGTTTCCTTGCAATTTAGTCCCTAAACAAAAAATCACAAAAATTTCATGAAATTTGGACTACCCCCTTAAGAGCCGAATCTTATTCTTTCATTCACAAGTTCATAAAAACTATTTATTCATGCATTTATGCTTTCAACCATTTATTTCCAAAAAATTCAAATCTTTATACAACCCTTTCATCTAAAATTTCATATTCAAACATATAGATATCCTAAATATGGTCAATGTTCTTTCATCAACATGAAAAAATCATAATGCTCATCCATGGCCGAACCTAGAATGAGCTTCAAACTCCTAAATTTTTACATATATTTGATAGCATTCAAGATTACCAACATAACCATGCAAGAATTTATCAAAATTGAGCTTGATACCTCACCTTAGAAGCACATGCAATGGCCGGCCATGGAAGCTAACAATTTCTCCCCTTCTTTTCTTTTGTTTCGTGAAAGTGGTGAGGAAGATGAGAGAAAGAAGTAATAAAAAAATGTATTTTCTTATTTTATTATTCCTTATCCATTCTCATTACTTAAAATATTCAATTAAAATTTCCACTAACATAAATCAATTATTATATTCATATTTTCTCATCATTTGTCCCATTGCCTAAGTTTTTGGGTTATTTGACATGCAAACCCCCTTCTTTTATACTACACTTAAATTAGACCTTTTAATTTAATGTCACCTTTATACTTTACCTATTAGATCCTTTCTCTTAATTCAAACATATCAACAAACAAATTCACATAATTCAACACACATAGCACATAAAATAAATAAATATCACACGGTTTCTGACTCAGATTCGTGGTCCCGAAACCACCGTTCCGATTAGGGTCGTAATTGGGCTGTTACAGCTTTGGTTAAACGCTAGTAATGTCAATTGTAGGTTCGTGACTAAGGAGTTCGCAGCACGCAAGGTTACCAGGTGTGTACAAACACTACACACACGATATCGGCAATGCCAAAAAGTCGAAAAGTCAGAAGTGATAAGTGGCTAAATGGGCCCGGTGGGCCCTGAGGCTAAGTTTGATAAAATGGTTTGGTTGATTATACGAATTAAGTTAGCTATGCTTGATACATGATCTGGATATGTTTTGGGCCTAATAGGCCATATGATGAGATTTAGGCCTAACGGGCCGTAAGGACATAAAATGGGCTTGATGGGCTTATGGGGACGTAGACAAGTATGCTAGGGTTTATGGACTTTAGGCCTAGTTCTGAACAACTCTTAAATCACATAAGACTTAATCTAATAATCAAACATGTCTGTGCACAAGTCGATTAGTTAGAGTGTGGTAACCGACATATGCATGTCTAGGATTGGATCTAGTGAGAGCTTGGTACTTAAGCGGTCCGAGTGACCCACCTCCTTTTTCGAGATCCTACTGCGGTGCATAGTGTTTGTTCACTTTAACCGCGAGGACTTGTTTATGGGCCAAAGTTCATAACTAAAACCGAGAGGGACCAAATACCCTTATATTTGTAAAATTACTAAAATACCCTTATATTTGTAAAATTACTAAAATACCCTTATGTGTAAAATTACTAAAATACCCTTATGTGTAAAATTACTAAAATACCCCTAGATTTGTAAATTACTAGAATACCCCTATTTTCAAAATTACCAAAATACCCCTGTTTGCAAAAGTACCAAAATACCCCATGTTTGCAAAAGTACCAAAATACCCCTGTAGGGCAGAATTACGAAAATACCCCTGGGTAGTGAAATGACGAAAATACCCCTATGTGACGGATATGAGTTTATGGATGTTACTTGTGTGTTTGATGCATTTATATGATATTCTGCTTAGGATGCATATGGGTGGGAATTATGGTACGGAGGAAAAATTTGAGGATCGCATAGTCGCTTGACGATCGTGGATCCACCGGTGGCTTTAAGCCCAATATATGATTAGCAGCTTTGCTGCAACGTTTGGTAGTACCGCAACCGGGCTACCCATGGTGTGTAGCGGAGGGGTGGGTCGAGCTAGAAATCCCCACAGGAGCCATAAGGTTGGAAGGGAAATGGTGTGTGTAGAGGATGGATTTTTGGGGTGGGTTTTGCATTATCTTGTTTCTATATGATGCGATATGATATGATATGAGGTCATTGTGGGCTAAGGCCCAAGACCACCGATTTTGTTAGGGCTTAGGCCCAATGTGAATATTTGTATGTGATTTGACTGCCAAGGGTTGTACACACTGAGTTTCGAAACTGACACCCTTTTAACTTAATGTTTCAGGTAATCCTGAATAGACGACTCGACATGGGAGAGGACTCAGAGATGGCCACACTACAAGCTGTTCAAATGTTTTAATTTATTCAAATGATTCTGTTTTAAATACTTTGTTTATTTTCATTGGATTGTAATAAGGCCATGTAACTCCTATTTGACTTTGAATTTTGGGTTTATTATTATTATTGTTTCAACTACCCACTTAAGAAATTTCATAAAATTATTAAAGTGTTAATATGGTTTTCGAAATAATTTTTTTTGTTTTGGGCTTTTGGGCCTTAAATGGTTAACTAGTAAATTATTTTGAAGTGCGCCTTTAATGTGACATTCCAGATTCGGGCCTAACTTCTAGGCCGGGTTTGGGGTGTTACATTGTGGGTGAGATAGGTATAAATCTTTGGCACTTCCTTTTAACATTGTCGAGAATACTTTGCATTTCACTGCGTCCAATGCCCCCAGCACGTTCATATAATCGTTGTATTACATCAGGTGAGCCTGTGGGTCCCTCCTCCCCTCGAACATGTCTTTTGGGACCTTGAAATCGCCTGGTAAGCCTACTGCCGCGATTTTGGGGGCCAACGGGTTGTTAGAGCAGAACAACCAGTCCATGTCCTGTGACTCAGGATGTAACACCCGTACGTCTCGGCGCAACTCATCCATTTCGTTTTTCCATTCTTTCACTTGTGTGCTCAGGGCTTTATCTTGTGTATTCACGTTTTCATTGGAACCAAAGTTGGCCGTGTGCATCTTTCTTCACAACTCCTCATTATGTCTCAGTAGTTATTACTGGAAGGCATGTTGTTATACAAATCACGCTTCTTGAGCAGCCATTTGCTCTCTCATGAACTTCATCTACTCTTTGAGAGCCAGGAACTGTTGCGGAGGTGCCTTCTAGTTGAGAGGAAGTGGCAGTCCCTGACCTGTGGAGAGGTTCAAGTCCAAGGAAGGGGAAGATCCCCGACGAACCGCATTGTCAAGGCTTTCCAGCCTGTCGATGAACCATGCAGAAAACAAGTCTATCTCGTCGTGTTAGGCACCGGAACCCGACACTCCAGCTTGCCCTAACGAGGGGTTAAAGGGGGTAGTTTCTCTTGGGTGAGCCATTTGATTTGAGTGTCGAATAAAACTTAATCAAACTAAAGAAATCTGATGATCGGAAGTAAGTCCATGTTCACCGCACCAATTGTTGAGTAATATTTTGCTTGTGACTTATTGATATGAATATCAAGGTATTTATACATTTTGTTACTGGTACTATTACAGCTCATAATAGGGTCCCACTATTTTGTCTTGACTCTGTTTCCTCCAGTACTAACATTTGTTGTCCCTAGTACTGACATTCTCTTTGAACTCTGGGCTTATTGGACACGTTTCTATGGAGCACACGGTCCTTTCGTCTCCTGGGACTGGCATTCTAGGCGAGCTTCGTACCTACTAGGCATGTGTCTGGGTGGCCAGTGGAGCACGTGGCACTTCCTGCGAGTTCCTTAGGCCAAGCGAAGTGAGACTGCAACTTTCCCTAGGTCCCCGCGAGCTGGGTCTGTAACCTTGTAACACCCTTAACCCGTATCCGTCGTCGAAACAGGGTTTCGGAGTGTTACCAGAACATTCAAAGCATTTATCAATTAATTTAGGCAAGTTACTATTCATTCACCGAGGTCATTCATAATGTCCCTTAAATGGACTCTCGAGGGCCAATATGAGCATTAGAATCAAGTCGGGACTAAATCGGGAACTTAGGGAATTTTTCATGAAATTCCAAAATTTTCGAAGGTATAGGGCTCACACGCCCGTGTGGTCCAAGGGACACGCCCGTGCTGCAGGCCATGTTCAAAACTAGGTAACTCTCTGACTTGTGCCACACAGCCATGCCACACGCCCGTGTGCTAGGCCGTGTGGTTAATTAATTCAATTCGAATTAGGTGCAGGCTTCACACGACCAAGACACACGCCCGTGTTCAAGGCTATGTCACCCATACGGCTGAGACACATGCCCGCGTCTCTGCCCGTGTGCTCAATTCTGAGCATTCTGTTTTCCCAAATTTAAGGTGCAGGGGACACACAGCCTAACCACATGCCCGTGTTACCAGGCCGTGTGTCACACATGGTCTAGACACACGCCCGTGTGTCTGCCCATGTGGACAAAATAAAGCTATTCCTAGATTCATTTCTCACCCCAATCTTTGCCATAATCCTACACCGCATCTTGCATTCATAACCCAACAAATCCAAGCATTTTATTCAAGTTAATTCTATCATTTAACATGATATATCATCACATACAATTACTAACCATTTCAAGCATTCTAATCAAGCATATTCCATCCATCATCATGGCATATCATTTCATGCATACATGTTTACAACCTTACCTTGGTTATGTCCTTATGTTTGACATAATTTGATCAACTACTTAACATATATGTGGCTAACATAATATGACATTACAAGTATATCAAAACAATCATTACTATCCATTCCAATGGCTAGATTACAAGCATCGTTTATGTTTACATGCCAATATGGAAAACATATCCTATACATGCCATTACATCCGCAATTGAATTACCATACTATACCGACATGGGCCGATGGATAGTGTGAGTGATCTCTGCCGAGCTTCCAATCCAACGAGCTTCTGATTTACTCTAAAACAGGGGAAAATAAAACAGGGTAAGCATAAAATGCTTAGTAAGTTAGTATAACATGGTACTTAACTTACCATACATATTATTTGAGGTAACTAAGTAGGGCATATTCAACCACTTTGATCTCAAGCCCTACACACATCCTCATTTCCCTTGTGAGTTATATATTCCATAGTAATATCAAGACGTGTATGGGCTCAACAATAATCAAGTTCGCACATATGCTTTCCACATCATGTATTCATTCAACATACATAATTCATCTCATTATTTCGAGTATAATTTCATAATAGTTCATTTCAAGTTTCGATCGTTTCATATCAGAACTTTATTCATATTTCTCGAAATATCAATGTCACACGAGTAATAATACACTCAAAGTATGCAAGTCTATAATCAAGCATGACTTATTCATCAAATGAATTTCATGTACAAGTATCATCATCTCATGTTTTCTTATATCACTTGTCATGTATCATCATTTTCTTGCATTTCATGCAATATTCTTTCATGTCATATTTCCATATCATATGTATTATTCCTTGTCAATTTGTTTTCTATTCATATTTGCTCTTGTCAAAACTTTACCCATGTAATTTATCCAAAATATCGATGGATACACAGGTAGTACACTCGAGGTGTACAAATTAGGATCCGTCAATTCATATTCAATGGTACCCATAAGGTACTATTTCAGAGAGTACACTCTCGAGCCATACATGTATTCAACGGGATTACCAGTCCAGGCTAAATCCCTTTTTACGACATATGCTCTACGGAGCTCGATCTGGATTACCTGTCCAGGCTAAATCCAATCCATAACATATGCTTAAGAGGACTTTTATCAAGATTACCCGTCCGGGCTAAATCCTTTTTATAATGAGGTTAATAGGATTACTCGTCCGAGCTAAATCCCGTCTGCAACAAATGCAGGACCTCATCCATTTCGAGAAATCACGTATCCATCGATTTTCCATTTATTCAATTGGGATTTAACATTTTCAAGCATTTTCCGGTATATGATTATTTCATACATCTATAACATCCATATAATTCAAATGATCACATTCCACGTCAATTCCAAACATAAAGGTAACATTTTCATCGTTTACCCTTTCTCATCTATCGGGCATTATCATTTAATTTGAACATTTTTATTTATCAGGCTTGATCGGATATGCAATCCTTTCATATATATATATGAAATTTATACAATTTACATTATCACAATCAAATCAAACATATAAATAAACATAATTTAGTTACACGAACTTACCTCGACAAATGTTCGTGTACATAAATCCACTAATCCGACATTTTTCTCGTTCTAACTCCGAATTTGGTCTATCCAGATCTATACGAGTAAATTTAATGTCAATTTATCACATTTTACACTTATTTGGACTCAATTTTTATCCTAGGCAAAATTACCATGTTGCCCTTAACTTTTCCATAAATTACCATTTTATCCCTAGGCTCGGAAAATGAAACTTGTGCAAATTACTCCCTATTCCAAGCCTAACCAAAGCCCCATTAAAAATTTTACAGCACATGTATTCATAAAATTTTAGAATTTTTCATCAAATTTTACAACTTTTCATTTTAGTCCTTAAATCATGTTTTCATCAAAATTTATTTTGTAAAAGTTGTTTATCTATCAATAATCTTTCATTTTCTACCATAAATTTCTAATTTCCAGCATATACATCCATGACCCATTTTCATACTTTGATAACTTTTCAAATTAATCCCCCAAATAGAGATATTAATCTATCTCGATTCCAAAAATATCAAAATTACTAAAAACGGGACAAGGAAACTTACCCAATTTGGCCATGAAAGTCTCTTCTCTCTCTCCTAGGGTTTCCATGTTTATTTTGGGGAAGAAGATGACATAAAATAAGATGATATCTTTTATCATCTTTTTAATTAATAAGTATTTTGCTATTTCCAATTTAGTCCTTGCCCTTTTTCTATATTTCCATGGATGAGTCAGCAAGAAAAATCTACATACTTTTCTTAATGGTTTAATTACCATATAAGGACCTCTAGTTTTGAATTCCATAGCTATTTGATCCTTCTAGCTACTAGAATCCAACTTTTGCATTTTATGCGATTTGGTCCTTCTCGTAATTAAGCACATAATTGGTAAAATTTTCTTTTCAAAATTTTCACACGACATTTATAATATACTATGGATCCTATAATAAAATAAAAATAAATTTAATTTTTTGGTTCGGATTTGTGGTCCCGAGACCACTGTTTCGATTTCACCGAAATTAGGCTTTTACAACTCTCCCCCCTTAAGAAATTTTCGTCCTCGAAAATTTTACCAGTAAGAAGATTCAGGCATTACTTTCTCATGTTTCTATTCGGTTCCCAAATAGCTTTCTCAATATCATATCATTGTCCAAGAACTTTCACTGAAGATACCTTTATACTTTTCGTTTCTTTCACTTCACATGCTAGAATTTCAACCAGTCACTCGTTGTAAGTCACGCCAAGCTGAATTTAACATTTATCAAAGCAATAACAGATGATGGGTCTGATCGATTCTGTCATAACACATATACTCATAAAAACATTATGAATTCTGTAGAACTCTGATAATAATACCAATCAATACGAAACCAGTCCAATTCTTTTCAATGATCTTTATGACCTGATAAACCATAGACTTAATTTGCCTTTACGGGCAAACTAGGGAACTTTATTTCATGGTGAATCTCCTGAAATAATTTGTCACCATCAGAGACTCTATTTCTTTTCATTTTAGATCCACATCGGATTCCTGACGATCAAATATTGCTTTTAAACTGTCTCAGGTCCCTTTCATCTCTCTTTGGGTTCAACGAATTCAAACTACCACATGTATCTTTTCTCATCGAACTTCGTCCAAAACACCGGAGTTTTGCATTTGTGATCATATAAAGCCTCGTACAGTAAAATTTTATATGTGTCTGTTCACCGTTATAAGTAATTTCAACCCAACAAATACTTTTCTCAGTTTATCTTCAAATTCAAGTACACAACATTGAAGCATATCTGCCAAAATCTGAATCATATGTTCAGATTGATCATCCATCTAAGGATGAAATACCATACTAAAATGTAACCGTATACCCAGAGTTTCTTATAACTTGTTTCAGACTCCAAATATAAACTGTAGATCTCTATCAAAAATAACAGTAACTATCACATCATATAATCAGTCAATCTCAAAAACAGGTAATTCAAGCAATCTATCAAGCGGGAAATCCATTCATGTCAGAATAAAATGTGCAGGCTTTGTCAAACAATCAACAATTACTCAAAGAGTATCTTTCTTTTCATAGACAGGGAGAATCCTGATATAAAATTCATAGTAACTATGTCCCATTTCCTTTTCATTATTTTCACTGATTATATTCATCTTGAAAGTATCACCTCTATCTTGCTGAAACATCCAGCATTTAAATATAGATTCAGAAATACCACCTTTCATTCCGAGCTATTAATACATTCTTTTCAAATCATTACGCATTTCATCATTCCTCAGATAAACAGACATAGTACCACTGTGATCATTCATGTAAAATTTTTAGTACAAGCTCTAATTTCTTCAGTGCACAAACTCTGTCTCTGAATAACAGATATTTACCGAATCTATTCTGAAATTCTAAATCAAAAATTATTTCACACTGTATTCATTTAACTTACAACTCATTATCACTTTTTTGGGTTTCACTAATATGTTGTAGAGACACCAGTTTAGCTCTATACTCAGCTAAAATTAAGTTATTGTCAGACAATTATATTCGATACCCATGGTTTGCAAAATATATAGAGATTTGCTACTCAGAACATCTGTAACCACATTCATTCTTTCCAAGTGATATACAATTATCAAGTCATAATCTTTCAACATTCAAACCATATACGCTATCTCAGATTCAAATCTTTTAGAAACATAGGATACTTCAAACTTTTATGATCAGTACTTATATGATATTTTTACCATACAGATACTATTACCAAATTTTCAGTGCAAACACAATAATTGTCAACTCAAGATCATATTTCGGGTAATTCTTTTCCTGTAGTTTTATCTAGCTAGAAGTATAGACCATTTCTTTACCTTTCTTCATCAAAACACAGTTTAATCCATTCAATGATGTATCACTGTAATAATAAATTCCTTACCCAATTCAGACTGAACCAGGACTGAGGCTTCGGTCATCAGGGCTCCCAACTGATCAAAACTTTACTAATATTTGTCAGTCCATTCAAATCTTACATCTTTCTGTAATATCCATATCACTGATGTAGCTATCATAGAAAACAATTCTACACAAATTAAAAAGGATATCGAAGCTTTCAATTATTCTAAGGTCATAATATCAGATAGGTTAAAACCATAATACTATAATAGATCCAACGTTTCCAAAATATAAATGGAACAATACCTCAACCTCAATACTATTTTTCAAATAAAAGAGGAATACCAAGGTGGCTCCAATATCATCCAGTGCAATAATACGGTTTCTATAATCTATGTTCCATATTACCAAATTCCCCTGATCAAGTCAGAATTCATAACAGTAATAAGTATAATTACCACTGATCAATAAAAATATTTTACAAATAAACCATGCTTGAATAATAAAGAGATTGATGACATCTCGGATAAAATTTAGAAGAGCAATATCACACATACTCAGTAGAAACAACTGTGACAAGATAATATAATTTTGCGTATTCATAATTCAGGGCTTCAATCAGTAGAAGTATAAAATGATATCATATGAACCTTGTCATCAGATCTTATATCAATCATGATGAATTAACAACCCAAGTAAAATAGAGCAATACTACTCATGAATCAACCAGACTTTCAGTAATTCCATTTATCATGATCTACTAGCTTTTCAATACGACAAATATTGCATCTGTACATACACAATTTCATATGCCTTTGAGAATAACAGGACTTATAGAGTACCCAGGAGATGTTACAGTAATATACCCAATTATCACAGCTGTATTCAAATATCTTTGCAGTTTTATCACTATTCTAGTGACCCATAAAATCATCAATAATCTTATATTATTCAGCTCACTGAAAGAGTCAATTCAGAAGAATTTTTGGCTAATCCGTTCTGTAATTATCATATCTGGATAAATCAATTACTCATGAATAACTTCTTCCTTAACAATGACATCACATATTCAGAATAATCTTTAGAATAATCGAATATCTCTTTAATACCGTCTTTACTTATTAACCCGTTCTCATTTTGACTACATCATTAGTCATTCAGCCTTTGAACTCTTTAGTTCCACATTCATGAGCTTAATCCATATGAATCTTGTGAATTTCATTGTATAAAACTATACTGGTGAGGGTGTGGAGATCGTAAGCCTCAAAATTTAACTTTCATATATATATACTCATATAACACAACATTTATCATTCTCATGTACTATAAAACATTTATCTGTACCTTCTCATATTCTATTTCATCATCAGTAACATTTTACTCAGATACTTGAGTATCTCTTTCGAAGTCATTAGAATTAGCTCGGTTGGAAAGCATCTCTGTCTATTTGTAAAATAATTTTCATCAGAGTCGGGAGATATCACACTATCACAGGTTAAATAATGGCATGTATTTCTAGACTCCACATATGCTACGTTCAATACGAGAACCGACTAAATCGTAGCTCTGATACCACTAAATGTAACACCCTAAACCCGTATTTGTCGTCAGAATAGGGTTTCAGAGCATTACCAAAACATTTAGAGCATTTATCAATTAATTCAGGCAAGTTACAATTCATTCACCGAGGTCATTCATAATGTCCCTTAAATGGACTCTCAAAGCCCAATACGAGCATTAGAATCAAGTCGGGACTAAATCGGGAACTCAGAGAATTTTTCACAAAATTCTAAAATTTTCCAAGGTACAGGGCTCAAACGCTCGTGTGGTCCAAGGGACACGCCCGTGTGACCCTAGGACACGCTCGTGCTGTAGGCCGTGTTCAAAACTAGGTAGCTCTCTGACTTGTGCCACACGGCCATGCCACACGCCCGTGTGCTAGGCCGTGTGGTTAATTAATTCAATTAGAATTAGATACAGGTTTCACACGGCCAAGACACACACCCGTGTTCAAGGCCGTGTCACCCACACGGCTGAGACACAAGCCCGTGTCTCTGCCCGTGTGCTCAATTCTGAGCATTCTGTTTTCTCGCATTTAAGGTGCAGGGGACTCACGGCCTAACCACATGCCCGTGTTACCAGGCCGTGTGTCACACACGGTCTAGACACATGCCTGTGTGTCTGCCCGTGTGGACAAAATAAAGATATTCCTAGCTTCATTTCTCACCCCATTCTTTGCCATAATCCTACACTACATCTTACATTCATAACCCAACAAATCCAAGCATTTTATTCAAGTTAATTCTATCATTTAACATGATATATCATCACATACAATTACTAACCATTTCAAGCATTCTAATCAAGCATATTCCATCCATCATCATGGCATATCATTTCATATATACATGTTTACAATCTTACCTTGGTTATGTCCTTATGTTTGACATAATTTGATCAACTACTTAACATATATGTGGCTAACATAATATGACATTACAAGTATATCAAAACAATCATTACTAGCCATTCCAATGGCTAGATTACAAGCATCGTTTATGTTTACATGCCAATATGGCCAACATATCCTATACATGCCATTACAACCGCAATTGAATTTTCATACTATACCGACATGGGTCGATGGATAGTGTGAGTGATCTCCGCCGAGCTTTCAATCCAACGAGCTTCTGATTTACTCTAAAATAGGGGAAAATAAAACAGGGTAAGCATAAAATGCTTAGTAAGTTCGTATAACATGGTACTTAACTTACCATACATTCTATTTGAGGTAACTAAGTAAGGCATACTCAACCACTTTGATCTCAAGCCCTACACACATCCTCATTGCCCTTGTGAGTCATATATATTCCATAGTAATATCAAGACATGTATAGGCTCAACAATAATCAAGTTTGCAAGCACATATGCTTTCCACATCATGTATACATTCAACATACATAATTCATCTCATTATTTCGAGTATAATTTCATAATAGTTCATTACAAGTTCCGATTATTTCATATCAGAACTTTATTCATATTTCTCGAAATATCAATGTCACACGAGTAATAATACATTCAAAGTATGCAAGTCTATAATCAAGCATGACATATTCATCAAATGAATTTCATGTACAAGTATCATCATCTCATGTTTTCTTATATCACTTGTCATGTATCATCATTTTCTTGCATTTCATGTAATATTCTTTCAAGTCATATTTCCATATCATATGTATTTTCCTAGTCAATTTGTTTTCTATTCATTTTTACTCTTGTCAGAACTTTACCCGTTGAATTTATCCGAAATATCAATGGATACACATGTAGTACACTCAAGGTGTTGTAACACCCCTGACCCGTATCTGACGCCGAAATAGGGTACGAGGCATTACCGGACTTATTCACAAGCAAACATTCAAAACCGAGATATGAATTTCCAATCAAATTTAAAACTTTTCAAAAACATTCATGTCGTACCTAAAACGAGCCTACGAGGCCCAAAACATGCATCAAAAGTGGTTCGGGACTAAACCGAGAACTTTGGAAACTTTTGGAGAACTTAAATAACTTTTCATGAAAAAGGGGTCACACGCCCATGTGGGTTCGGGACACGCCCGTGTGACCCTATGACACGCCCGTGCTTCAGCCTGTGTTCAAATTAGGGAGCATTCTGTTTACGTCATCATCAAAATGAGGTCACACTGCCAAGTCACACGCCCGTGTGCTTAGGCCGTGTGATCGATTATATTATCATAATTTTTCATAAAATAGGTGTAGACTTCACACAGCCAGGGCACACACCCGTGTTTGTGGCTGTGCTATCCACACGGCTGAGACACACGCCTGTGCCTCTGCCTGTGTGCTCATTACTGAGCATTCTGTTTTCCAACAATTAAGGTGCAGGGGACACACGGCCGAAACACATGCCGAGTGGGGTAAGGCATCAGACCGTGTGTCGCACACGGCCTAGACACACGCCCGTGTGTCTACCCGTGTGGACAAATATAAGGCTATTTACCAAGCCTTTTTTCCACCCTTCCATGCACCAACCTACACGGCAAAACATAGCACCAATCCAAGCATATACTTTCAACCTAATCAGCCATACACAAGGCATCCACATACCATTTACATGCTATCATTTATCACATACAAACATCACATACTTAGCATCTCAAACCATGCAATTTCCCACATTCATGAAAACATCATCATATGTATATATACTTGACCAATATTAGCCAATATCAAATGGCCATTTACAAAATGAATTATCAACTATTGGAGCCATCACTTATGGCCAAATCAATTATGACACATAACCAAAAGACCAAGTCCCTATACATGCCATAACTCAAAATATTGAAACCATAAGTACCCAAAATGATAATTTGATAGTGTGAATGGTTCTCCGACCGTCTTCGATCCCCGAGCTGGCTTGGTGACACTATAAGACAAGAGAAAAAGAAAGGGAGTAAGCTTTAAAGCTTAGTAAGTTCCTATGCAAATAATAAGCATCATACACACTTTAACATATATTTAACATAAAGTAAATTAACATAAATATCATTGTGAATTCATAATCAAGCTTAGCATAGATGTTATTAAAATCTTAACATCATAACTTACTCAATCGAACCAATCCGAGGTTTCATCACATATCGAGCTCATTAAACATGAGTTTTATGTACATACCTGTACCAACTTGCAACTTACCACAATCTTTCACATCATACCATAGTCATTCACAACTTAAACTTTGCCATTAAGTTTCCCGTTGAACCACTTGGAATACTAAAAGATACTCGGGAAATTTCACACACATAGTACTATACCAATGCCATATCCCAGATATGGTCTTATATGGGATTTCATATCGATGACAATAGCCCAGCTATGGTCTTACATGACATCTCATATCGATGCCATATCCTAGATATGGTCTTACACGTAATCTCAACTAACCCTAATGTCATGACATTTGTATCCTAACTATTCCTAAGGTTTAACCGGGATTTTTTTCTCGCTTGTCGAACTTTTTCGAATTCATTCACAGAGTAAATCACAATTCATACAATAATAACACAATTAAAGCAGAAATAATAATGCATTTTTTACATACGAACTTACATCAGTACAAAAATAGCAGAAATGGACCTAATCGTCAATAACCTTGTTTTTCCCCCGATCAAGGTCTGAACCTCGTCTTTCTTGATCTATAATAGAAAATGTAAATTATTTATTATTCACATTATTCAATTCAGTCCAAAAATCAAAATATAGAAAAATTACATTTTTGCCCCTAACTTTTACATATTTACATTTTTGCCCTTAGGCTCGAAAAATGAAACCTATTCAATTTCTTCGATTCCCAAGCCTAGCTGATCCTCTTTTATAATTATAGCAGTCCACATTTTTCATTTAACCACACTTTTACACATTTTATAATCTTTTTACAAATAGGTCCTTTTGACATTTTCATCAAAAACCACCTAGCAAAAGTTGTTTATCACACATCAAACATGCATAATCTACCATTAGACATCAAAATACACAAATATCCAACATGAGTTAAACCCTATACCTTGATCTTTTCTTAAATTAATGGTAAAAATAGGTAGATCGAGTGATAACGACTTCAAAAACATAAAGAGCGTTAAAAATGGGGCTAGGATGTACTTACAATCAAGCTTGAAAGTTGAAGAAAACCCTAGCTATGGTGTCTTGTAAACTTCGGCCAAGGAGAGAAGATGGACACAAATTTTGACTTGATTTATCCCTTTTTATTCTTTTATTTACAAAATGACCAAAATGCCCTTCACTTAAAACTTTAAAATTTTATCTCACCATGTCCATTTTTGTCCACTAATTTATCCAAGGGTCTTACTTACTAAGGACCTTCAATTTAAAATTTCATAGCAATTAGACACCTCTAGCATGTAGAACTCAACTTTTGCACTTTTTACAATTTAGTCCCTTTGACTAAATTGAGTGCCCAAACGTCAAAATTTTCAAATGAAATTTTCGCGAAATGTAATAGCCCAGTTTAGACCCTAGTTGAAACAGTGATTTTGAGACCATAAATTCGAGGTCAGAAAAATATTTTAATATTATTTTTGGTGTTTACAGTATGTGATTGAGCATGTGTGAAAATTCTGTGTGAAACTTTTACCGATTGTGTGCTTAATTAGTAAAAAGGACTTAATCGCATAAAATGCAAAAGCTGTGTGTTGATTGTTAAAGTACTAATTTGTCATGGCTTATTAATAGTGGAGTCCTTAAATTGAAATTACACCATTTGAAGCATGCATGGACGGTTAGGACATTAAAATACATGTTTTCTATGTTATAATAAAAGGGCAAAATGGTAAAATGGTTATTAATGTTAATATAATAAAAATAAACACATTGAAATGGCCATTATCATCTTTTCTTCCACTAAATATTGAGAGAAAAATAAAGGGTTTGAAGCTTTCTTGAATTCGGCACATTTATAGTTCAATCGGGTATGTGTTTTTGATCGATTTTTAATGATTTCTACGTTTTTATGATCGTTGCTTAGTGTTCTAGCTAGCCCATGTTTTAATTTTAGAATTTGATGATGATTTTGAGATTTTCCATTGATGCATATTTGAGCTTTGTGATAGTTGTTGGCGAAATATGAAAGTTTGGTGTTGGATTAACATATTTTATCTTTGAATTTTTGATGAAATTAGCTATTTTGGGCTAAATTGTGAAAATGAGAAATTGGACTAAAATGTGAAATAAATGAAATATTAGGGCTTGTATGAGCATAAGGAGAATTCGGCTAAGCATGAGTATGGTGAAATTATGTGTATTTGATGATTTTATGAAATAGGGACTAAAGTGTCGAAATGTGAAAATGTGAGGGCTATTTTGTAAAATGCCCTAAATATGTGTGTTTGGACTAAATTGAATGATTTGGTGATTGAATGAGCTAAATTTGAATATGTATAGATCAAGAAAAGAGGGAATTGGATTGAGATCGAGGCAAAGATAAAGTACTCAATTAATCGACTCGTTTTGTTACTTCGACGTCCGAGGTAAGTTCGGATATAATACGTGTTATTAAGTTTATGTTTAAGTGCTATGAAATGAATAATTGTGTGATTATTGGATTAGAAATGTTATATGTGAAATTAAGAAATGTAGCACTAATTGTGTGTATTTAGAATTGAAACAGAGGTGAATGGCACTGTGTGTGCGAAATAAAGAAAGCTTCGGTAGTATTGATTGGCACTGTGTGTGCGATACCAAGATAAATTCGGTTTAATGTAAAGGCACTAAGTGTGCGATGATATTTATGCTTCAGCTATGAAATTGGCACTAAGTGTGCGATTGAATTGAAGGAATAATGAAGATCGATCGAAATGAAGTATTGAGTATTGAGTAGCATGAATGATCGATAACTAAGTGTTGGCTAAGGTACGTACGGAACCTATGTGGTTGATGAAATTGTAAATGGATTTATGGATGGTTGAGTGAGCATATTAGCTATGGATGATATGGTGTACATATTTGTGAGTTGATATATGTGATGGATTAACTTTGTATAATGTAATTGTATTATTGAATTAAATGTATTATATTACGAACTTACTAAGCTCTAAAGCTTACTGTGTGAAATGTTTCTCTGTTTTACAGTGTCTTTAAAGCTAGCTCGGATCCAGGGATCGTCAGCGACTCAATCACACTATTGGCTAATTATTTTGGTACTTTTGGAAGATGTATATATATGGTATATGGCATGTATAGGGTACTTGATATGGCATGTTTTGAAGTGTATAAGCCTTGCCATGTGATTTGGCTTGGTAGTTTAATGGTTGTGATATGTTGTGAAAATATGAAATGAATGACTTATAAGTGTATGTGTATAATCTATGTGAGTGATTATTGTTGCATAAATTAGTAAGATGGAAATGGTAAGTTTCATGATAGAAGTGGTAAGAAATGAATGTTGAATAGTTTATAAGTTTTGAGATGTGAAATTGATATTTTGGATGGACTTAATTAAGTTGAGTTTGAGCATGGAAGTAGATGGTGTGGATGATGATTATTTGGTGCATGTTTTGGTATGTTTTGGTTGCCATTTGAGGTATAAATGTATGTGATTTGAGGCTTGTAGGTGATCCTAAGTGTGGGTGGCAAGTTTGGCCTTGTAAATGGCCTATAATTGTCCACACGGTTGAGTACACGGGCGTGTGGCTCGACCGTGTTCTTCGTGGTTGTGTTTCAAAAACAAGTCAGACTCGACCACGGGCTGGACACATGGGCGTGTGACTGGCCGTGTGATGCAAGTCAGGCTCGACCACGGGTGAGGCACACGGGCGTGTCTCAGGCCGTGTGGACAAGTCAGTATGTATGCCTTGTTTTGACACGGCTCGGACACATGGGCGTGTCTGAGGCCGTGTGAGGCACATGGTCTGCCCACACAGGCGTGTGACCTCTGTAACTTTGTAAAATGTTTGATTTTCGAAAAAAATTTGTATGATTCCGTTTTAGTCCCGACCCCTTTCTAGTGCTTGTTTAAGGTCTCGTAGACCTTGTTAAGGGACTATATGTATATATTTTGATATGTTTAAATGATGAAATACTTTGTGTTGTAAAATGATTGTAAACGTTCTGGTTTGTTCGATAATACTCCTTAACCCTAATCCGGCGACGGTTACGAGTTAGGGGTGTTACACGAAATCATTTAGTAAAACTGTAGACCATAGAAATGTAATAAGAATAAATTTTTCTATGTCGGATTTGTGGTCTCGAAACCACTGTTCTGACTAGGCCCAAAATCGAGTTGTTACAACTCTCCCTCTTAGGGATTTTCGTCCCCGAAAATCTTACCGAAGAATATGTTTGGGTACTGTTTTCACATAGCTTCCTCAGGTTCCCACGTAGCCTCTTCGACTCTGTGTCATTGCCATAAAACTTTCACTAGGGCTATACTCTTATTTCTCAACTGTTTAACTTCTCGAGCCAAAATCTTGATCGATTCTTCACCATAAGTCATATCAGGTCGAATCTCGACCTTTGTCGGGGAAATCACATGTGAAGGGTCTGATCTGTAACGGCGTAACATAGACACGTGAAACACATTATGGATTCTTTCCAACTCTGTCGGTAAAGATAACCGATACGCCACTGGCCCTATTCTTTCCATGACTTCATACGGCCCAATGAAACGTGGACTCAACTTGCCTTTTAGGCCAAATCTTAGAATCTTCTTCCACGGAGATACTTTCAAAAACACTTTGTCCCTAACTTGAAACTCAATCTCTTTTCTTTTCAAATCTGCATATGAATTTTTTCGATCTGAAGTTGAAGTTGCTTTCAAGCAATCACGGATTACCTTTACTTTCTCTTCGGTTTCTTTAACCAAATCAACCCCGTGAATCTGTTTCTTATTAAGCTCGGTCCAATACAAAGGTGTTCGGCACTTGCGACCATACAATTCCTCATAAGGTGCCATTTTTATACTCAACTGATGGCTGTTGTTATAGGCAAATTTGACCAATGGTAGATATTTTTCCCAACTACCCTCAAATTCTAGAACACAACATCGAAGCATATCTTCATGTATCTGAATTACCCTTTCGGATTGACCATCGGTCTATGGATGAAATGCAGTACTAAAGTTCAATTTCGAACCCAAGGCTTCTTGCAACTTTTTCAAAAACCTCGAAGTAAACCTCGAATCCATATCCGAGATAATAGAAATAGGCACTCCGTGTAATTTCACAATTTCAGCAATGTACAATTCAACTAGCTTATCAAGTGAATAATCAGAACGTATCGGTATAAAATGAGCCGATTTCGTCAATCTATCAACCACAACCCATATGGCATCTTTCTTTCTTGGAGTCAAAGGCAAACCCGTTATGAAATCCATCGTAATCCTATCCCATTTCCACTCGGGCACCATCACTGGCTGAAGTAAACCCAAAGGCACTTGGTGTTCGGCTTTTACTTGTTGGCATATCAAACATTTCAAAGCAAACTTGGAGATATCTCTTTTCATACCAGTCCACCAGTACAATTTCTTCAAATCATTATACATTTTCGTACTACCCAGATGCACAGATAAACAACCATTATGCGCCTCATGAAGAATTTTTTGAATAAGTTTATCATTTTTCGGTACACAAACTCTACCTCGAAACATCAAACAATCATCGGATCCGACATGAAAATCTGAATCACTAACAGATTCACAATGAGCTTTCTTGGCTTGCAAATCACGGTCACATTTCTGAGCTTCACAAATTTACTGAAGAAATAACGGTCTAGCTCTCAACTCAGCTATAATCGAATTATTATCGGACAATGTTAACCTCGTGTTCATTGCTCTCAAGGCAAACAAAGATTTCCTACTCAAGGCATTTGCAACTACATTCGCCTTACCCGGGTGATAATCAATCACCAACTCATAGTCTTTCAGTAACTCAAGCCATCTTTGTTGCTGCAAATTTAAATCTTTCTGAGTCATCAAATACTTCAAACTCTTGTGATCAGTAAAAACATGGAATTTCTCACCGTACAAATGATGTCTCCAAATTTTTAGAGCAAACACAATAGCGGCTAATTCTAAATCATGCGACGGGTAATTCTTCTCATGTGGCTTCAATTGTCTTGAGGCGTAGGCTATCACTTTGCCCTCTTGCATCAACACACATCTCAATCCATTCAGTGACACATCGCTATAAATTACAAACTCCTTTCCCGGTTCAGGTTGCACTAAAACCGGTGCCTCAATCAATGAAACCTTCAACTTCTCAAAACTTTACTGACATTTTTTATACCATACAAATTTAACATCTTTTTGTAACAGCTTGGTCATAGGGGTAGCAATAATCGAAAACCCTTTGACAAACCAGCGATAGTAACCGGCTAAGCCCAAAAAGCTTCTAACTTCAGATACATTCCTTGGCGGTTTCCAATCAACAATTGTCAAAATATTACCTGGATCAACCCGAATACCATCACCTGAGACAATATGTCCTAAAAATCTGACTTCTCAGAGCCAAAACTCACTTTTACTGAACTTAGCATACAACTTCTTATCTCTCAAAGTTTGCAAAATAGTTCTCAAGTGTTCGGCATGCTCGGACTCATTACGAGAATAAATCAGTATGTCATCAATAAAAACAAATACAAACTTGTCCAAATACGGTCTAAAAATTCAATTCGTTAGGTCCATAAAAACTGCAGGAGCATTCGTCAGTCCAAAAGGCATGATAAGAAATTCATAGTGTTCGTACCTTGTTCTGAAAGCGATTTTCGGCACATCTGACTCTTTAACTCTCAACTGGTAGTAGCCAGATCTCAAACCTATCTTTGAGAACACTGTCACTCCTTTCAGTTGGTCAAATAAATCATCAATCCTTGGCAAAGGATACTTGTTCTTAATGGTTACCTTATTGAGCTGACGGTAATCTATACAAAGTCTCATAGACCCGTCTTTCTTCTTTACGAACAATACTAGAGCACCCCAGGGAGAATAACTTGGTCTCGTAAAACCCTTATCTGTCAATTCTTGCAACTGAGTCTTTAAATCTTTCAATTCGGTCGGAGCCATTCTATACGGAGAAATATATATCGGCAAGGTCCCTGGTACTAAGTCAATACCAAACTCAACTTCTCTAACTGGTGGTAACCCAGGCAATTCTTCTGGGAACACATCCGGATATTCACAAACTATTGGCACTGATTCAATTTTCAATTCGGACTCTTTTGTCAATACGTAAGCAAGATAAGCTTCACAGCCTTTCCTTACATATCTTTGGGCAGACATCGAAGAAATTACAACGGGTAACTCACCCTGTTCATCTGAATCAATCCGAAGAATTTCGCCATTTTCACATTTTAGTTCAATAACTTTCTGTCTAGAAATTTACTATAGAATCATGCAACGTCAGTCAATCCATACCAAAAATAACATCAAACTCATCAAATGGAAACAACATCAAGTCAGCCAGAAAACAGTGACCTCTAATTATCAAAGGACATTTCTTACATACTTTGTCAACTAAAACATGCTTGCCTAAAGGGTTTGACACCTTAATCACAAATTTGGTAAACTCAACAGGTAATTTCTTATTATTTACCAAATTCATACAAACATATGAATGAGTAGATCCAGGGTCAATTAATGCAATAACGTCAGTATCATAAAGAGAAAAAGTACCAGTAATAACATCGGGAGATGTCACTTCTTCGCGAGCACGGATGGCATAGGTTCTGGCAGGTGCTCGAGCTTCGGATCTCACCGCGGTTTCTTTTTTCACACCTTTACTACTGGCTCCATTTCCAGTATTCCTCGGGGGTCTTCCTCTAGAAGCAGTATTACTAGGCCTTGCACTCTGAAATTTCTCTTTCTCTACCATCTCCGGGCAATCTCTGATAAAATGATCTTGAGAACCACACTTAAAACAAGCCCGATCATTCATTCTACATTTTTCGAGATGTTTTCTTCCACAATGTTGACATTTGGGCCTATTAGACTTTACATTACCCACACTTGCCATCGAAGTAGCTTGAGATTTAAAACTCGAATATTGTTTCTCACGATCTCTGCGTGAATACCCTGCTGAAACATTCAAACGGGAATACATCTCTTTCAATTTCTTAGACTGAGATGGAAATGACTTGCTTATCAGTCTTTTCCTCGAGTCTCTAACTTCAAGATTAGCTTTCCTCTTCTCTTTATTCAATTCTTCGGCCTTACAAGCCCATTCAACCAATACCACAAACTCTTTCAGCTCTAAAATCCTGACTAACACACGAATATCTTCATTCAATCCATCCTCAAATCTTTTACACATAATAGCCTCCGTAGAAACACACTCTCGAGCATATTTGCTCAGTCTGACAAATTATCGCTCATATTTGGTCACTGTCATACGATAATGTTTCAGCTCAAGAAATTCTTTACGTTTCTGGTCGATGAACCGTTGGCTAATATACTTCTTTCGGAACTCCTCTTGAAAGAAGTCCCAGGTGA
Organism: Gossypium sturtianum; assembly: GCA_025698515.1. Classification (NCBI taxonomy): domain Eukaryota; kingdom Viridiplantae; phylum Streptophyta; class Magnoliopsida; order Malvales; family Malvaceae; genus Gossypium; species Gossypium sturtianum. The sequence continues at coordinate 69,236,375 of CM046952.1, forward strand.
CCCTTTCTCTCGGAACTACAGATGCAAGTGTATTCCACCAATGGTATGTAGAATCTCTCAGAAGTGAGATAGCACACTTTAAACACTCATCTGGTGTGCAGGACAACTCATCAAATACTCTGATGGAGTTTTCGAGCCAAAATTTGGCTCTCTCAGGATCATCATCCACATTAGCTCTAAAATCTTCAGCCCTATGCTTTCGAATCTTATCAAACAGATGCTTATTCATTCTTACAAAGTCCATACCTTGTGGGGCTATGGGAATCGGTCGAGGAATGGGTGGGGGTGGAGGAGGTTGGGCATTCAGATTTGCTCGAACAAATTCCGTATACCACTCATTCATCATATGGAGAAAGGCTTCCCTGCCTCCTTCTCCTCGACTAACCGTAGGGAGTCTACTATCAGATGGCGCTATCCCTTGAGCGGGAGTCGGCGCATTACTTTCGAATTCATCAGCCTCAGCTCAATTGGGATCCATTACTATATGAAAACACAATTTAAAATTGTCAGGAGTCATCACATTATCACAGTTCATTTATGGCATGTATAGCTAGACTCTTACACACCCTACGTTTGTAACAGTCTGGTTTAAGGCCTAGTCGGAATAGTGGTTGCGGGACCATAAATCTAAAGTAGAAATATGTGTTTTATGATTTTTATGAGGTTTATGACATGTTTGCATGCTTATGTGAAAATTTCATAGAGAAATTTTATTAATTAGTAATCAATTTATTTATTAGGACTAAATTGCAAAGATTAGAAAATATGAGATTCTAGAAGGTTTAAGTATGAAATAGCATTATAAAAATTATTAGAGGCCCTTATTTAGTAATTAGACCAACATATGTCAAGATGGACAAAAATAGACATGGGAAGGAAAAATCTTAAGAAAGGGCCTTAAGGGCATTTTTGTCATTTGGTTAATTAATGAATTAAAAAGGGAAAAATAAGTCAAAAATGATGTCCATCTTCTCTAAGCTTGGCCGAAAATCACAAGAGCACCATAGCTAGGGTTTCTTCAACTTCCAAGCTTGATAGTAAGTGCATTCTAGCCCCGTTTTTTATGTTCTTCGTATTTTTGAGATCCTTGTAGCTTGATTTAGCTATTTCTACCTATATTTTGAGCTAAGGTTTATGTTCAAAAATTTACCCATGTATGAAATGCATGTATTTTAATGATTTATGGAAGAATATGAAAGTTTGATGTATGATAAACATCTTTTTCTAAGTAATTTTCATGAAAAATGCATAAAAAGGACTAAATTATAAAAGTCATAAAAATGGTCATACATGAGTGAATTAGTGGAAAATGGGGGCTGTTGTAGTTATAAAAGTGATTTGGCTAGGCTTAAAATGTAAAGAAATTGAATAAAAATTATTTTACGAGCATAGGGACAAAAGTGTAATTATGTGAAAGTTTAGGGGTAAAATTGTAATTTTGCCAAAGTATGATACATGGGTTAATTTAGTCAATGTGAGTATTAAACAAGTGAAATTGCTATTATAGATCAAGAAACACGAATCCCAGACCGAAACTGAGGCAAGAACAAGGTTGTGGACTAAACCGAATATCTACACACATTTTGAGTACCGAGGTAAGTTTGTGTGAAATTAAAGTTACATAATGTTTTTATACTTTTAATTGCTTGATATTATGTGAAATGAATGTTATTTATATGAAATCGACTAATGAAGCCTTGATGAGAATATGATGAGAATATGTTAAGTTAAAGTCCCGATTGAACATTTCAGAATAACAAGGATACCTATGTCACAACATGAGATAAGGAAGGTCCCATATAAGACCATGTCTGGGACATGGCATCGGCACCGAATAAGGAAGGTCCGGTATAAGACCATGTCTGGGACATGGCCTCGGCACCAAAGAAAGATCTCGTGTAAGACCATGTCTGGGACATGGCATCGACATCTATATACGATCTCGTATAAGACCATGTCTGGGACATGGCATTGACATCGAGATATGAGATCCCGTGTAAGACCATATCTGGGATATGGCATCGGCATCAAGAGGTGATCCCATGTAAGACCATATCTGGGATATGGCATTGGCATCGTGATACATGTATGATGAGATTGTGTATCCTTTGATATTCCGAGTAGTTCAACGGGCAAAGAGCTAAGTTAAGTAAAGATGACAAAGAGTTAAGTTTTTGTAAAGATGACAAAGAGCTAAGTCTATGTTTAAAGAGTATAAAAGTGCTAAAGTTATGTGCTGAAGTGTTACAGGTACCCATGAGTAATTTACGAGAAATGCATGCAATATGTGATATGTAATTTGGTAAGAGTATACATGAGTAAGTTATGTTGAGGTATTTGAGAACTTGTGTATCATTCGATGAGATAAATGGATGCTATTATAAGTTTTAATGTTGCTATTTATTTCATACAAACTTACTAAGCTATATGATTACCCCTCTCTTTTCCCTTTTCCTTGTAGTATCGCCAAGCTAGCTCGGGGATAATAAGACGTCGGAGTTCGGATCACACTATCAACTATTCTTTTGGTATAGTAAAGTTGATTTATTTTGAGTATGGCATGTATAGGAACTTGGTCATTTTGTTTTGTCATATTTGTTAGCTAAGTGTTGGTTATATTTGCCACTTATTCATTTTGTAAATGGCCATTAGGAACTGGCCAATACTTATTAAGTTCTATATATATATATATATATCCAATGATGATGATATTCATGAAGTACAAGTTTATGCTATTGACCGAGAAAAATGTGAAGTGTATGCATGATGAATTAGAGATTTTTCGTAGTGTATTCTTGCTATGTTATGTGTTGCTTATGGTGGTATAAGTGTGTTTGTTTCAGGGTGGCAATAGGCTTGGTAAATAGCCTTCTAATTGTCCACACAGGTAGACACACGGGCGTGTGTCTAGGCCGTGTGTGATACACGGCCAGCCCCATGGGTGTGTTGTTAGGCCGTGTGTCCCCTACATCAAAATTTTTGAAAATTTAATTCGTCACACGGGCCAGCACACGGGCGTGTGACTAGGCCGTGTGCCCCTTAAGTGTTTGCTGACGTCATAAACAGAATACCAAGGTTTTCACACACGGGTGCAGACAAGGGCGTGTCTAGGCCGTGTGAGGGACACGGGCTATAGACACAGGCATGTGCCAGGCCGTGTGAAAACCCCTGTAGGTTCGAAATGAAAAATAAAACGGGTTGGGAACATGGGCGTGTGTGACCACACGGCCTGCCCACACGGGCGTGTAGCCCTATTTTAAGCAAAAATTTTCTAAATGCGTAAAAGTTTCTGGTTTGGTTCCGAACCATCCCGATTGTATGTTTAGGGTATCGTAGACCCATGATAAAGACGTTATGAGTATGAATGCAAAAGTTTTAAGTTGAAACGAAATTTTATAGCCCGATAATGTACCCTTAAGCAAGTTAAGGTTGGTAATGCCTCGTATTCGGTTCCGTCGTGGAATACAGGTAAGGGGTGTTACAATGTTAGTCCGAGAATCGATATAATCGTAGCTCTGATACCACTAAATGTAACATCCCTTACCCGTATCTGACGCCGGAATAGGGTACGAGGCATTACCGGACTTATTAACAAGCAAACATTCAAAACCGAGACATGAATTTCCACTCAAATTTAAAACTTTTCAAAAATATTCATATCGTCCCTAAAACGAGCCTACGAGGCCCAAAACATGCATCGAAAGTGATTCAGGACTTAGCCGAGAACTTTGGAAACTTTTGGAGAACTTAGAAAATTTTTCATGAAAAAGGGGTCACACGCCCGTGTGGGTTCGGGACACGCCCGTGTGACCCTATGACATGCTCGTGCTTCAAGCCATGTTCAAATTAGGGAGCATTCTGTTTATGATGTCATCATCAAATTGAGGTCACACGCCCGTGTGATTAGGCCGTGTGATCGATTATATTATCATAATTTTTCATAAAATAGGTGCAAGCTTCACACGGCCAGGGCACACGTCCGTGTTCGAGGCCGTGCCGTCCACACAGCTGAGACACACACCCGTGTCTCTGCCCGTGTGCTCATTACTGAGCATTCTGTTTTGCAACAATTAAAGTGTAGGGGACACACGGCCGAAACACATGCCCGTAAGGGAGCATCAGTGTGTGTCGCGACACGGCCTAGACACACGCCCGTGTGTCTACGTGTGGACAAATATAAGGCTATTTACCAAGCCTTTTTACCACCCTTCCATGCACCAACCTACACAACAAAACATAGCACCAATCCAAGCATATACTTTCAACCTAATCAGCCATACACAAGGTATCCACATATCATTTACATGCTATCATTTATCACATACAAACATCACATACTTAGCATCTCAAACCATGCAATTTCCCACATTCATGAAAACATCATCATATGTATATATACTTGACCAATATTAGCCAATATCAAATGGCCATTTACAAAATGAATTATCAACTATTGGAGCCATCACTTATGGCCAAATCAATTATGACACATAACAAAAATACCAAGTCCCTATACATGCCATAACTCAAAATATTGAAACCATAAGTACCCAAAATGATAATTTGATAGTGTGAATGGTTCTCCGACCGTCTTCGATCCCCGAGCTGGCTTGGTGACACTATAAGACAAGAGAAAAAAAAAAGGGAGTAAGTTTTAAAGCTTAGTAAGTTCCTATGCAAATAATAAGCATCATACACACTTTAACATATATTTAACATAAATTAAATTAACATAAATATCATTGTGAATTCATAATCAAGCTTAGCATAGATGTTATTAGAATCTTAACATCATAACTTACTCAATCGAACCAATTCGAGGTTTCATCACATATCGAGCTCATTAAGTATGAGTTTTATGTATATACATGTACCAACTTGCAACTTACCATAATCTTTCACATCATACCATAGTCTTTCACAACTTAAACTTTGCCGTTAAGTTTCCCGTTGAACCACTTGGAATACTAAAGGATACTCGAGAAATTTCACACACATAGTACTATACCAATGCCATATCCCAGATATGGTCTTATATGGGATTTCATATCGATGCCAATATCCCAGCTATGGTCTTACACAAAATCTCATATCGATGCCATATCCCAGATTTGGTCTTACACGTAATCTCAACTAACCCTAATGTTATGACATTTGTATCCTAACTATTCCTAAGGTTCAACCGGGATTTTTTTTCTCGCTTGTCGAACTTTTTCGAATTCATTCAAATAGTAAATCACAATTCATACAATAATAACACAATTAAAGCATAAATAATAATGCATTATTTACATACGAACTTACCTCGGTACAAAAATAGCAGAAATGGACCTAATCGTCAATAACCTTATTTTTCCCCCAATCAAGGTCCGAACCTCGTCTTTCTTGATTTATAATAGAAAATTTAACTTATTTATTATTCACATTATTCAATTCAGTCCAAAAATCACATTATGGAAAAATTACGTTTTTGCCCCTAAACTTTAACATATTTACATTTTTACCCCTAGGCTCGAAAAATGAAATCTATTCAATTTTTTTGATTCTCAAGCCTAGCCGATCCTCTTTTATACTTATAGCAGTCCACATTTTTCATTTAATCACACTTTTACACACATTTGATAATCTTTTTACAAATAGGTCTTTTTGACATTTTCATCAAAAACTATCTAGCAAAAGTTGTTTATCACACATCAAACATGCATAATCTACCATTAGACATCGGAATACACAAATATCCAACATGAGTCAAACCCTAGACCTTGATCTTTTCTTAAATTAATGGTAGAAATAGGTAGATCGAGTGATAACGACTTCAAAAACATAAAGAGCATTAAAAACGGGGCTAGGATGTACTTACAATCAAGCTTGAAAGTTGAAGAAAACCCTAGCTATGGTGTCTTGTAAAATTCGGCCAAGGAGAGAAGATGGACACCAATTTTGACTTGATTTATCCCTTTTTATTCTTTTATTTACCAAATGACTAAAATGCCCTTCACTTAAAACTTTGAAATTTTATCTCACCATGTCCATTTTTGTCCACTAATTTATCCAAGGGTCTAATTACTAACTAAGGACCTTCAATTTAAAATTTAATAGCAATTAGACACCTCTAGCATGTAGAACTCAACTTTTGCACTTTTTACAATTTAGTCCCTTTGACTAAATTGAGTGCCCAAACGTCAAAATTTTCGAACAAAATTTTCGCGAAATCATTTCGTAAAACTGTAGACCATAGAAATGTAATAAAAATAAATTTTTCTATGTCGAATTTGTGGTCCCGAAACCACTGTTCCGACTAGGCCCAAAATCAGGCTGTTACAGGTGTACAAATCAGGATCCGTCAATTCATATTCAATGGTACCCATAAGGTACTATTTCAGAGAGTACACTCTCGAGCCACACATGTATTCAACGGGATTACCAGTCCAGGCTAAATCCATTTTTAGGACATATGCTCTAAGGAGCTCGATCTGGATTAACCGTCCGGGCTAAATCCAATCCATAACATATGCTCGAGAGGACTTTTATCAAGATTACCCGTCCGGGCTAAATCCTTTTTATAATTAGGTTAATAGGATTACTCGTCCGATCTAAATCTCGTCCGCAACAAATGCAGGACCTCATTCATTTCCGGAAATCACGTATCCATCGATTTTCCATTTATTCAACTGGGATTTAACTTTTTCAAGCATTTTTCGGTATGTGATTATTTCATACATCTATAACATCCATATAATTCAAATGATCACATTCCACATCCATTCCAAACATAAAGGTAACATTTTTATCGTTTACCCTTTTTCATCTATCGGGCATTATCATTTAATTTGAACATTTTTATTTATCGGGCTTGATCGGATATGCAATCCTTTCATATATATATGACATTTATACAATTTAAATTATCACAATCAAATCAAACATATAAATAAACATAATTTAGTTACACGAACTTACCTCGACAAATGTTCGTGTACATAAATCCACTAATCCGACATTTTCCTCGTTCTAACTCCGAATTTGGTCTATCCAGATCTATACAAGTAAATTTAATGTCAATTTATCACATTTTACACTTATTTGGACTCAATTTTTATCCTAGGCAAAATTACCATTTTGCCCCTAACTTTTCCATAAATTACCATTTTGTCCCTAGGCTCGGAAAATGAAACTTGTGCAAATTACTCCCTATTCCAAGCCTAACCAAAGCCCCATTACAAATTTTACAGCACATATATTCATAAAATTTCAGAATTTTTCATCAATTTTTACAACTTTTCATTTTAGTCCCTAAATCATGTTTTCATCAAAAATCATTTTGTAAAAGTTGTTTATCTATCAATAATCTTTCATTTTCTACCATAAATTTCTAATTTCCAGCATATAAATCCATGACCCATTTTCATACTTTGATAAATTTTCAAATTAATCCCCCAAATAGAGAGATTAAGCTATCCCGATTCCAAAAATATCAAAATTACTAAAAACTGGACAAGGAAACTTACCCAATTTGGCCATGAAAGTCTCTTCTCTCTCTCCTAGGGTTTTCATGTTTATTTTGGGGAAGAAGATGACATAAAATAAGATGATATCTTTTATCATCTTTTTAATTAGTAAGTATTTTGCTATTTCCAATTTAGTCCTTGCCCTTTTTCTATATTTCCATGGATGAGTCACCAAGAAAAGTCTACATACTTTTCTTAATGGTCTAATTACCATAAGGACCTCTAGTTCTGAATTCCATAGCTATTTGATCCTTCTAGCTAGTAGAATCCAACTTTTACATTTTATGCGATTTGGTCCTTCTCGTAATTAAGCACATAATCGGTAAAATTTTCTTTTCAAAAATTTCACACGACATTTCTAGTATACTATGGATCATATAATAAAATAAAAATAAAATTTATTTTTTGGCTCGGATTTGTGGTCCCGAGACCACTGTTCCGATTTCACCGAAATTGGGCTGTTACAACTTTATCTCGTGAGCTAGTTTTGCAAACTATACCAGTGACCCTGCCTGTGAGCTCGCGCAAGGTTCCTGCGAACTGGGACTATAGCCTTGCTTTGCGATCTGGTTAGCCTTGTCGTCCTCTCGTGGTCGAGTCATGGGTCGGAGGTTCGGATCTTTTCTAGAGTTTGGGTCTCAAGTTATTGATGTATAACAAATATATAAAAATTATTTTGATTATTTAAATATAATGCTAATAAAAAAATCTTAATCATTATCAAAACATTTGTAGAAAGTAAGATTCAAATCAAATTTACTATTCAAAGTTTTTTTTTTTTTTTCCTTTCTATAATAGTTAATAAATTATAGCTACTTATTATAAATAGTTCAAAATTTCTATTTACAAAAATAAGGTTTTTCTTTTATACTTTTTGGGTTAATGATATTTAATAATTTAACTTTTATTTATTATATAAATTCATTTTAATAGAATAAAAATTATTATTTATAAAAATGATAAATTTTATTTAATTAAATGTTTTAATTTATAAATGTGAAAAAATCTTATATCAATATATAAAACCAAGAAATCTGAAGGTCCAATATATTTAAATCTTTTTATTTTTTCTCTTTCAGGCCAGGTTACATTTGGTTCAAACTTATCTCAAGTCCAGGCGCCAATCCTCTAAAACCTCAAATTTTCCCATGCATAGAGACATCATCAAAATAATATTTTTTATGAATAGTAAAATATGTAAAACATCAAAATTTGCCCTTTTCTTTTTTTAATCCTTACTTTTCTATATTTGCATGCATGTTATGACTCAAAATCGTGTATTTACACATACTTACATCAATTCGTTAAAGGAAAATAGATGCATGACTTCGAAAATTATCTTTGATTAAGAAAGTAAAAATATCATTTGTTCACATAACTTTGATTTGGTTCTAAAATTAACAAATTGAGTTTGAAAAACTTGAGTGTCAAACTAATGGTTTGAGTGTCAAACCATGCTAGAACATCGAGTGTTCGACAAGGTTATTAGACCAGACCAAACGAAGGCCCTAGAATAAGCCCAACAAGAAGGGCTTTGGAACCCATTCTTAGGCCGATGAAACCACCAAAGGCATGAGATACCATCATTGGGCTCCATTGAGCTCGTCACTTAGGCCATGTAGGCCCAATACTTGGGATGAAGCCCACTTGCCAAGGAGGCCCCTTTAATTTTTAATTAATTTGATAAATGATTTGACACTAAATAATATTATTAGTTATACATAATGATTATTGTGGATTTAAAAATTAAAAATAAATAGAACATATAATAATCTCTTGATTAGTTTATAAATAAAAAAAATCATTATCAATGTAATAAAATGAAATTCAATTAGTTCTTTCACTTTTTTTTTCTTATGAAAAATTAAATGTTTATAATTTTTTCTTATATAATTATTTATAGAATATTTGGATTTTTTAAAGCCATATTTTTTAACTCGGGATTTAATTTCCAATTTCAGGGACCAACTTTGAGGACTATTTTTATGTACCTTGAAGGAAATATCATATTGTTGACAACAAGAGTAAATCTAAAGTTTTTTTTAAAAAGATTTTTCCATTTTGTTTAGCCAAAATTTTATCAATCAAAGGGTTATAAAATATTATATTTAGAAGAAAACTAATGAAAAAAAAAAAAAAGAGGAAATGAAGTTTCAAAATAAACTCATTGGTATCAGGAATTGACTTGGAAAACGACTCATTAGTTGAGAGAAGTTTTTATTTTTTATTTTTGGGGTTTTATTAATTTATAGATGTGAAATGACTCTGTTTTAAAAACTAAAAGTTTTGGTTAGGAAGTTTAAAGATCAAATTGATAGAATTTGTAAATGTGAAGAATTAAATTTATTGAATTATTTAGAATTAGGATCAAATTGATAAAATATGTAAGTATTGAGGACTAAATATGTTATTAAACCAGTTAGAAAAATGCTTTCATTTATCAATTTAATCGTGAGTGACCAAAACAGGAACGAATTCAAATATTAGTGCCTAAATTGAAAATTTTTAAAATTAGGTGATTAAAATAGAAACACGTACATAGTTAGGTGACTATTTGTAAAGTTTATCCATTTTTATGAAAAAAAAAAGTAAACAAAATGTGAGATTTTTTTAAAAAGGAAAAGGGAATCCATTCATTGAAATCGAAAACCCTTGTTTCACTATTTAGAATTATTAAAATAATTTTATACTTTTTATACTTTTTATATTATTTTAGGGGTTTATATTTAAAGTTTGTGATTTTTTTTTTCAACCATAAAAAAATATATATTTTTATTATTTAATTGGATTTCTGCGCAAACAGGACATTGAGATTGACTTGGCGTTTGGCCTCTCTTCAAATGCTCCTTTACTCCAACCATAGAATAGTTTTTTGATATGCCAAAAAAATATATATTTTGACTTTTGAAAGTCATCTAATATTTTTAAAGAGGAATTAGAATAAATTTTCAAAAACATTAAGAATACAATTGTATTATATTAATTTATAATTTCATAATTTTAAAAATATATATTATTTTTAGCTAAAACTTTGGTTGCTTTCTGACATAGTATTTAAAAATAATTTATCATTATGGTTTTGATCATATCAGGTTTTTTAACATAATATTTATAATTACTCATAATTCCTCTCTAACTCATAAATAGAAGGATAATGTGTTTCAGCACACTCGAACTCACATTCTCTTGCATTAATAACAATACTCATGTCAATCAAATTAAAACTCAATCGACCCATCATCATCAATCTTGAAAGGAATTAATTTGGTAAATTTAAATATTTTGTGAGAGAGATTTGGCGTTCTAGCGGTTCTAGGAAATAGTTATATTTTTGAAAGAAACAATTATTATTATTTTGATAATAATTTCTATTTTTAAAGAAAACTGTCCATTAAACAGAAAAACGGTTCCATGAGAAACAATCCTAGCGATTAAAACTTCAATTTAAGAGATTTAGTTTCGATTTATATATAAAAAAGAGATGTAGCTTTCTATATAAGATTTCATTATTAATTTTGATAGGATTTTACTCTCAATTCTATAAGTATTTAAGTGAATTTTACAAAAAAAAAAGATTTCTAAGTTTTTAAAAAATAATAAATTACTTTTTGAATGCCCAAAACAGCTAATTATGCGCAATAATTCAATTATGAATCTATTCAAATTGTTTGCGAAATCGGAAAACAAAATTCTCTAATATTTGACCAATAGAAAATTTCAATTATCTTTAAATATAATTTTAATGTCAAAATTGAATAAAGTAATGGAAATTGAAGTTGTAAGTAAGTTGAGGTTAACCTAAAAAAAGCCACGTCATTGGATCCTAACGTGCCCGATTGTCTTAAGTAGAATGCAAAATAAATAAACGTGGCAGAAAAGTGAAGATACAGATAACAGTTTATAAAAATCATGCTTCTTGTTTCTTTTCCACATTCAATTTATTCTCCGACTCAAACAACCATATGGAGATTACAAAGGTGTTACCCGACGACTGCATATCTCTCATCATATCCTTAACTTCGCCTCGAGACGCCTGTCGAATGGCCCTTCTTTCTCATGCTTTCAACTCCATTGCAGACTCCAATGCTGTATGGCAGATGTTTCTGCCCCTTGATTATTTTCATATCATTTCTAATTCATCATCGCCTCCGTCGTTGCTCTCATTGCCCAAGAAGGAACTTTATTTCAGTCTTTGTTATCATCCCATTCTTACTCATAATGGTGATATGGTGAGTCCTACTCAACTTATTTTCCATTTCTCTGCTACCAACTTATACTTTTATAAATTTTTTGGTACATAGGAAGAAGCAGCAGGAGATTTGAATTTATTTTTATTTAATACTTAAAATTATCTATAACCTTTTTTCGATTCAATTATTATTTAGAAAGATAAACACACTTTTAACACACTCAAATTTACCTCCTCTATAACTAACGAGCTAAAATTCCCTCGGTATATGAATTATTGTTTATTGAAGGAGTGTCCAAATAAAACTAACATACGTGTCCAAATCAAAGTTGTCTACACTCTAACAGTCACGTAATTAATTTCTATTGGAGATGGCGTGGATCGCAATTAGGGATGAAAAAGTAAATAATATCCGGTTGTTTTTCTCTGGGCATTCCATTTTCATGAATTTAAATTTTAGTAGAACATATATACAATTTAATTAGGCCCTCATTCTTTTGCTCCATGTGCACTTTGTCTGAATCATTGATAATGTTGCCCATTTTCCTTTTCCCGTGTATCTTGAAATAGAAGTTTCAACTAGAGAAGGAGAATGGAAAGAAGTGGTATATGGTAGGGGCAGGAGCACTTTCAATTCAATGGGTTGATACACCTCGCCACTGGACTTGGATATCACTACCAGACTCTAGGTTTGTTCTTCACACTTTTTCTTTATTTTTAACATGTGAAATGAAAGAGATCAATACATTTCTTTTTTTTTTTTTATATCAAAATAAATATATAAATTTTACATTGAGAGGATGGGTTTATGTACATAGAGTTCAAATTCTAGGCATGATGTAAATGGACTCTATACTCATACAAAACAATAGCTTATTGCCGCCATACTCTTTTATTTCTTTCCAAGCTTCTAATCACTCGGTACAAAAATGCATTGGCCTTGATAAGGAATTTTTATTAGAAGGACAAGTTTATTTTTTTATCTAACATATAGGGGTTACTTTGTTAATTTTTTAAATAAATAGGACAAAATTCGATCTAATTTCTGATACAAGAGCTTTTCATGTTACTTTTACGACAAATCAATTGAAAATTGTAAGATGCATATGATGACAGGTTTTGTAGGGTCGCAAAGCTTAAGAATGTGGGGAGGCTGGAAATAAAGGGAAAGGTTAAGCTGAGCACCCTATCTTCCAACACAAACTATGCAGCATACTTTGTGTTTAAGCTTGTGAGAGACAGATATGGTTTCAGGCATACACCTGTGGAGTTGGATGTCAGCATTGAGGGAACAGCGGCAGGAGAAGTGCGTAGTGTAATCCTAGACCCACCACGAAATATGCCACAGCAAGCTAAAGAGAGGGCAGATGGGTGGTTGGAGATTGAAATGGGGGAGTTCTTCAATGGTTTTGAAGATGATAGGACTGTGGAATTTAGTCTACGGGAAGACCATGATGATCAACCAAAACGAGGCCTTATTGTCCAAGGAATTGAGCTTAGACCTAAACATAATAGGTAGCTTGCATTGCTTTGTAATTTAGGTTAGCTTCTCATTCATTACGTATGTCATATTGGCATCTATATAGTTTTATTATCAAATTAAGTTTGCCTTAGATCAAATATGAATAATACTTCGAAAAAAAAATGAAAAGTCAAAACTATAAATAATGAGAGGGTAATTCAAGTTCTTTGGGTAGTAGACAAGGAGCTAATCTTCTCAAATTGCATTTTTGCTTATGAATACCCCTTTAAACAGTGTGTTGAAATTGGTCCACGGAAACCTCATGTAACTTAAATTTTATTTGTTGATAAAAATATTAGAAAAGAGTTGCTATGTGTACAAGACTTTGAATCCTATTTATTTGGTAAATGTGAAAATTAAGATATTTTTAAAATATTAAATAAAAAGTAGAAATTCTGTCATACGCATATACATAAATGAGAAGGGATTTTATGAAATTGTGATTCCACATCATCCTTATCCCTTTCCAATGGGAGTATGACTAATCAGATTTTTCCTCCTGATTTTCAACTTTTTCCTCCTGATTTTCAGCTTTTTCCTCTTGAAAAAATTCAAATCTAACTAAAAATGCTAAAGATCAGGAGAAAAAATTTAATTTGTCATTCTCCCATTGAAAGGGATAAGGATGACGTGGAATCACAGTTTCATACAATCCCTTCTCATACATAAACTACATCATTTTCACTAAACTATGGGTAAGTCACTGGGTTATTAAAATCAATGTTATATGATTTTCTTTATTCAAACTACCTGCACCAGTTGAAAGCTCTTTTTCTCATTTTTTTACAATTCATTTTCTTTCATTAAATGATTTTGGATGTCATGAATTTGTTAACCAAAATTCAAACAACTATTTTATTTGATATTCGATATTGACTGTGATATCGACTTGGATCTAAGGTATATTTTTTTACTTATCGATGGATACTGATCCAACGTACCGATCATCGAATCGTCACTTGGAGTTTATTGGCGGAACTTTAAAAAAAAAAAAACTTAACAACCCAGTGACATAAATAAAAGCTTCCGAATAGTTCAGTGACTTAAATGAAAACTTTTGAATAATTCAATAACCAAATTGTAACTTTTTTAATTAAATGATAAAATAGAAATTTAATCTAATTTACTTTATTTTTTAAAAAAAATAGCTTTTAAGTGCCTAAAGTTGATGATGGAAGGAAATGCCCCGCCACTAACCAATTAAAATAATGCCACGTCCTGAAAACCAAGAGTGCTCTCTAAAAGAATCCTAGAGAAAGCAGCAACTGCTGTGGCTTGGGATGGCAGAGAGTGGTGGTGTGGAGAGGGAGACCAGCGAGGAGATCTCGCTGTTAGCAGAAGAGCTTGTCCAACTGTCAATCAAGAGATCTTTGGTGGTGCCTGATATCAAGCCAACTTTGATTTGTTCAGTCTGGACGAGAAAATCTTTTAATCCAGAAAGTTTTAGGGCACAGTTAAAAAGCATATGGAAGACCAAGAAAAAGTTTGAAATTAAAGTGGCTGGGCAGAATTTATTCTCCATTGTGTTTGACGCAGAAGAAGATCTGGAATTTATCATGAAGGGGCGTCCCTGGCTATTCCGTAAGTATCTCATTCTCTTTGATAGGTTACGAAGTCTGACAGAACGGGATCAGATTCAATTAACTTCTTCTCCATACTGGATTAAGATTGGGCCATGTGCACCAGAGTATGATAAGAAGGATTTGATGCATGCAATTGGAAGTACATTCAGAGGTGTTCTTAGATCTGAAATTAAAGATGATTATTGTCAAGTTCGGGTTAATATGGATGTGCAGAAACCCCTTCGAAGAGGTATTTTCGTTTCTAGTGATAATAGTGTTAAGTCCTAGATTCCCTTTAAATTCAAAAAATTACCAATTTTTTGTTTTGGGTGTGGAAGAATGGATCACGGCCTCAATGATTGCTGGGCGCTTGACCCTGTAGAAAAAAATAGAATTAGAGAAGATCCTCCATATTCTATAGCATTGAAAGCGGAATCAAAAACGGTGGGAAAGGAAAGTATGCAATTTTATGCTTTCACCAAAAAATTGGGTTCACAACGCAATTACATAGGTAAATCTAAAGAACATTTTGGGAGGGAAGAGAATGCTGATGTTGTTGGCGCAGATGGTCTGTTACTAGGGGGAAAGTGTTAGCTAGCTGGGTAGATGGTGCGAAGGAACAAGAGGAGAGTAATAGGACCTGGAAATCGAGCAGTTAAAAGATAGTAATAGTCTTTGGGAAGGCGTGCCTTAAAGCCTCAAGTAGATCAAGCTGGAAGAGACTCGCCTCAACAAACCAGACAGACTATTGCAAACATGCAATAGTTGGGTCCAAGAGGAAATCTCTAACTGAGGAGAAGGAAGAAGACATGGAGAAAACAAGTGGTGATGGAAGGAAAAAATTGAAATACGCTGGTACCTTAGGGAATACAGCAGAATGTGTTGAGACCATGTGTGTTGATGGGGAAATTTGTATTGTTTTGAATTATTTAGAATCGATGGCTGGTAGTGAGCCAGCTAACCGGGTACAATGAAACACATATGTTGGAATGTTCGTGGGTTGGGGAGCCCACGAGCGATTCGGAGAGGTCATGACATCTAATCAGCAAACATCATCCCCATTTGGTCTTCTTAATGGAGACAAAGTTGGATTCAAAACGTATAGGTAGAGTAAGGAGGAGTTGCGGGTTTATTAATGGTATTGATGTTGAAGCAGAAGGGTCTCGAGGCGGCCTATGCTTAGCTTGGAAAGTTGGCATTGAGGTTACGTTGAGGAGTTATTCTAAATGGCACATAGACGTGTTGGTGAAGGAGGATGGTAGCCAGGAGAAATGGAGGTTTACGGGATTCTACGGCTCGCCATATTCGAGAGATCAGAATCATGTTTGAAATCTACTAAAAAGGCTAAGCCAGGATAGAGACTGCCCATGGCTTGTTACAGGCGACTTCAATGAGATTATGTATTCTTTTGAGAAAAAAGGGGGTTTACCATGGGATCAAAGACGAATGGAGACTTTCAAGGATACATTGGAAGAGTGTGGTCTAATGGATATTGGGTATTCGGGAGCTTGGTTCACATGGGAAAGGGGAAATCTTTCTGAGACGAACATAAGAAAAAGATTAGATCGTGGGGTTGCAAATGACAAATGGGCAACTTTATTTCCGATGGGCCGTATTCAGTATCTTCTGTTCTCTACATCAGATCATTGCCCTTTACTCATTAATATAGACAGTGTTAATTCCTTTCCAAGAAACCAAAGATTCCACTTTGAAGCTTGGTGGACCATGGAGGAGTCCTTTGAAAGAGTGCTTAAGGAAATTTGGGAGTCATCGTCAGAACCGTTAATGGAGAAACTAAAGACTTTGCAATTTGGGTTGGAAAAGTGGGCGAATGCACTTAAAAGGAAGAAAGGGGAACTTAAGAAGAAACTAACAAGAGAACTTGAGGCTTTGTTGATGGATGATAGAGATGATGAAACGCTGGCTAAGATTATTGATACGAAAATTCATTTGAACTTGGAGATTGACAAAGACGAGGTGTCTTTGGGAACAAAGGGCTCGGGTAAATTGGCTACAATTTGGAGATAATGTCTGACCTATTTTCACAAAAAAGCGCAACAACCCGAAAGTGAACAAATTCCATATCTAAGTTGGTGTTGGATGATGGTAATGAAATTGCGATGATCTGAGGGCTTGCAAGAGGCGCAAAAAGTTATTTTGAAAATCTTTTCACATCGGAGGTTTGTGGTGATCCAAAAAAAGGTCTTTGGAGGAATTGAAGAATGTATTTCTCGGGAGATTAATGAAACTCTACAATCACCATTCAAGGAAAATGAAGTCTGTGCAACACTAAAGGGGATGGGACCTACAAAGGGCACTGAGTTCGGATGGATTTCAGTGCTTATTCTTTCAAAAATATTGGCATATTGTAGGTAAAGAGAGTCTTTGAAATCTTGTTTAGGAATTTTGAATGAAGGAAAAGAGATCGAATCAGCAAATACGACAGATATTGTGCTTATTCTAAAAGTTTTACAACCCATAACCCTTGTTAACTTTAGGCCGATAAGCTGTGCACTGTTATGTACAAATTAGTGAAAAAAACAATAGCCAACAGATTGCAAGATGTCATAGGGTGTTGCATTGATAAAGCTTAGAGCGCATTTATACCAGGTCGCCTAATTTCAGAAAACGTGCTTTTAGCTTATGAATTGCTTCATACGTTTCGTCAGAAACGAACGGGGAAAAAAGGGTATATTACGGTAAAATTGGATATGAGTAAAGCATATGATAGGGTGGAATCGGACTTTGTTAAACAAGTGATGAGAAAGATGGGTTTTTCAGCAAACTGGATCGAGTTGATAATAAAGTGTATTACTACAGCCTCGTATGCAGTTATTATCAACGGAAACAGGGGATGTTCTTTCCAACCTTCTAGAGGTCTCAGGCAGGGGGATCCACTAAGTCCATTTTTATTTCTTATTTGTAGTGAGGGCTTATCAGCACTGATGAGGTCAGCAAAGAAGAACGGTTTAGTCAAAGGGGCGAAGGCAAGCAGGAAAGGGCCAGAGATTTCACACCTATTATTTGCAGATGACTGCATACTGTTTGGTGAAGCAACTGAAAGGGGTGCTAGGATTCTGAAAAAAATATTGCAGGAATATGCAAACTGCTCAGGCCAATGTGTTAACTTCAGCAAATCCACAATTTTCTATAGTGCAAATACGGCTGAGGAATCGAAAGTAGTGGTATCGTCTTTTTTAGGAGTTAGGAGTTCGTCTAGTCCAGAGAAATACTTAGGCCTTCCTAACATGGTAGGTAGAAGGAAGAAATAAGCTTTTCAGAACTTGGTCGATGGAATTGCAGTACGAGTTGAGGCTTGGAGCTCACGGTTGTTATCTCAAGGAGGTAAAGAGATTTTCATCAAATCAGTTTTGCAGGCAATACCTACTTATGTGATGTCTTGATTTTTGTTTCCTAAAGCTTTGTATGAGAAGATCGACAGCAGATTAGCCAATTTCTGGTGGCAAAAAGGAGCTGGTAAACGAGGTATCCATTGGTGCCAGTGGAAGCTTTTGTGCAGGCCTAAAGATGAAGGAGGATTGGGTTTCAGAAATATGGCTCAATTTAATCTTTCTCTCTTAGCAAAACAAGGATGGAGATTGTTAATCTATCCAGAAACATTGGTAGCGCAAGTCTTTAAAGCGAAGTACTTTCCAGAGAGTAATTTTCTTAATTCCCGATTGGGGAATTCATGTTCCTATGTGTGGCGTAGTATTTGGGCAACTAAGGACACTTTGCAGAAAGGTCTGATGTAGAGAGTGGGAACGGGTCAGAGTATTTCGATCAGTGAAGATGCGTGGATCCCAAATTACGTCAATGTTCGATTAATGTCCAGATTTGATAATTTGCAAAGTGATAGAGTTGCAGAGTTAATCAGCAGTAATAACAGAGAATGGAACAGAGAGTTGATTTTGAATACCTTCCCAGAAGCAGTAGCAGATTTGATTCTTCGAATTCCTTTGGCGACAGAGCCCCATGAAGATCTTTTGGCTTGGAGTGGTGAACCGTCAGGAGAGTTTTCGGTAAGGAGCTCTTATAAACTATTACAAAGTCTGGATCCTATAGCTTACGCTTTACAAAACAACTATAGAGACTTTTACAGGAAATTATGGCGGATAGATCTACCATCAAAAATAAAAATCTTCATATGGAAAACTACTTGGAACTACTTGGCAACAAAAGTGAATATGATGATCCGTAGATTAGCAGCTAGTAGTTTATGCCCCCGCTGTGGTGATGCAGAGGAAACCATGAACCATCTCTTTAGAGAATGTCCTGTTTCAAAGGAGGTTTGGAGAACCTTAGATCTTGACTTGACTGTATTCACTCATGAGGAGTTTGTTGATTGGCTTACCATGGTGTTGACTTTCCTATCATTGAAACAGTGTCACACCTTCTGTGCTACACTCTGGGCCATTTGGGGGTGATCGTAACTCTCGCATACATGATAAAACGAAAAGATCAGGTCAAGCGACAGCACGATTTGTTACCAGTTATATTAAAGAGATTGATGGAGTTAAAAAAACAACCCAAAATACCTCTATCATGGACATCAAATGGAGACACCCATCTGATCAAGGAATCAAATTTAATTTTAATGCGGCTTTTGACGCGAAGAACAGATGCTCGGCGTCCGGGGTTGTAGCAAGGGATAGTTCTGGTCAAGTACTCGTTTCTGCAATAGAAGTTAATAGAGGGATCGATTCCGCTTTCGCTGCTGAAGCAATAGCCTGCTGACGAGCAACCCAAATAGCACTTGACATGGGAAGAGAAAACATCATTATAGAAGGCGATTCACTGACAACTATAAAGAAATGTAAAAAGACAGATCTTGATAAATCACAGATAGTGCCTTTTATTCATGATATTCAAAGGATGAAAAATAGATGTAGCAGTTTAAAGTTCGCGTTTACTCCAAGATTAGCAAACAACCTTGCACACATACTGGCAACGGAGACATTAAAAAGAAAAGAGGGGTTTTACTCTGTGAACAGGTCCCAAGGTTTGCAGAGATTCGGATGTGGAGCAGCGGTATTAGGGAGCCGGATTGAGAAGACAAAATGGAGAAGAAACTGAGGGGTTTTTTCCTAATAATGTAATCAACAGATTCAAAGAAGCGTATATCTCCCCTTGGTAAGGTAATTTCGCCTTTAATGCAGACAAGACAGAATGGACGTGACTGGCCAGGCGAAAAGATAGCTGATTGGGCATTTAAGTTGACAGTTTTTGATTTTCAAATTAGACATTCTAGAGTTTACTTTTATTTGGATTTTTTTCTTCCGGCCTAAAACTTATGGGTCTTTCATGGTTGTTTATTTTTTTACACAATTAAGATTAATAAAGCCCAATTTGAGTACTGTCAAAAAAAAAATAATAATAATGCCACGTCCTCTTTTAACAAATTTGGAAAGCAGTTTACTTTTATATAGTGCTTTTTCCTATTCTTTTTATATTATATATTACATTTAAAATTGAAAGAAAATAAAATTGTAATAATAAATTTAAAAATAAATTAACTCATCATAGTATTTTTAAACTATACAACATAAAAATAAAAATATATTTCAAATTTTATATAAAATATAAATTTTTTTAATCATAATATATATTTAAAGTTATAATAATATTACAAATTTGAATAAAAATTCACTAATGACATATTTTTATCATATTTTTCTTAATATATCATTATTTACAATTTGTTACATAAAAGAAATAAAGATTTATTTAATCTTTTTACAAAAAGAACAATACTCAAAGCAGTGCAAATTTGTTGAATTGTATTATATCACTTTTTGAAGTATTTATTTATAAAATAAAATAATTGCATCCTTTTATATGATTTATTAATTTTAACATTTTTATAAAATAATGTGCTTTAAATTATTTTTTATATCATTCATAAAAATTATAATAAAATTTTAAAATAATTTTAATGATATTTAATTATTAAAAAACTAATTGCTTCTAAAAGAATAAAGTTGAAAGAAAATAAAAAGTGTAATAATAAATTTAAAATTAAATTAATTCATCATGATATTTTTAATTTATGCAACATAAAAATAGAAATAGTTGAGCTTTGAGAAGTTTATTTTTCAATTAAATCTAAAATATAAAACCAAACAATTAACTTTTTGATGCTTTAAGTTTTTAATATTTATTTTCGTATATATAAATTATATAATAAGTATGGTATAATTAATAAATTTAGATTTAAATAGTTTTGTTTAAGAGTTTGTTTATATAATGTTGAGAGAGTTTGGCTTAAGAAAACAATATTGAGATCTTTAGAGGCAACCAAAGCATGAATTACTTAAGGGTTCCTAAACCCTTGACAGTTTCAACATAATATCTTCATGGCTCACGATGGGGTTGGTCGCCAGCCTTCGCCACTTTCGGAGTGAAAGAACCACTCCTAGAGTTACCAACCATAAGAAACTAAGGCGAGGAGGTTCCTTTAGAGTGTTTACATTTTTCCCATCCTCGGTCACCTTTATTATTTAATTAATGTACTACCTACATAATATATTTAATTTTCGTATAATATATAAAAGTAATTTAATAAAAACTTGAAAACAGACCAATTTGCATCAATATTGAAACTCGAGGCTGGATGGAGCAAACTTTTTGGGCAAGTTGCTTAATAGTTTTTCCTAATCCAAAGGTGGGTTAAGAGAGCTTCAGTAATGGCCCAAGGTGAGGCCTAATCGCTAGTTTTGAAAATCCCTTGCAAAATGAAGAACCAAAATCTCAGAGTCTACAACTTCTTCAGCTTTGAAATATTTCCTCCACCTCCACTCCTCTCCTCTCCCATTTTATTTCTAAATATGTAACTTTTTAATTTTAATTTTAATTTTAATTTTAATTGCAGAAAAGAATTAGTACTCACAAAATTAACTACATTTACCGCAATTTCAGCATTTCGTCGTTAATCCTATTTTCTTGTCCCATCCCATCCCACCCACACTCTTCGCTCTCTTTCCTTTAATCTGTTTTCCTTTTCTGTCATTTGCAAATTGAATTTTTGGTTCTTGAATTCTAGGTTTAGGGTTTTGAGAGATGGGGCAACAGACGTTGATCTACAGCTTTGTGGCTCGTGGCACGGTGATCCTCGCTGAGTATACCGAGTTCACCGGTAACTTCACAAGCATTGCCGGTCAATGTCTCCAGAAACTCCCTTCTTCCAACAACAAATTTACCTACAATTGCGATGGCCACACATTCAATTATCTCGTTGAGAATGGATTCAGTATGAATGTCCTTTTTTTTTTTTTTCCCTTTTCATCTTTTGGTTACGATTTGCGATCGGTATCTTCGTGTTATCTGAATGGTTTGGCCTTTTATTTTCCAAATTGGAGTGGTTTCCGGACTCTTTTCTTTTTGGACTGATTATTTAATGATTTTAATATGAATAACGACATGCGGTCCTTTTTATTGTTTAGTTTTGTTGATTTCCTTGGTTTTTAGTCCTCCTGATTTTGCTTATTCGTGTAAGATTTGCGTTGGTTGTTCTCTCTTTAGTGGAATGAATCAATAAAAAAACGCCAAGATTGTTCAAATCATTGAACATGTTCAGTAATGTTCCTTATAAAGAAAAAAGGTTTTTCTGGGATTTAAATATAGATAGCGGCGGGATGTTATGACCGCTATTTTGTGGTTTTTATTATATACTGCAACTGACCACAATTAGGCAATTGCGATAAATGTTTTCTTTTCCCGTCCTGTTTCAATAGACAATGATGTATCATATGGATGTATATTATAATCTGATTAGCTTTGTTAATGCGGGATATGATACTGTATCTTTTGGTGGATGTTTTTTTTCCTCTTTTCTTCTTTTGATAGGCAAGGTAATATTCGGTGTGACTGCATTAATGGGATGAGTCTAAACATTATCATGTTAACCAAGCATGTGTATGTATTGCGTATCTGGATTCACACCAATGACAATGCTTGCAAATGAGTTCTATGCTGGTAATAATTGTAGTACCAAACGGATTCTTCATATGCAGAAAGTAAAATTGATGTTGGGAAGCAAAAGGAAGCCTTTTTTATACATTGTTCATTACATGTTTTGTCATGTTCATCTTTTCCATCGACAATCATATCCAGGTCACTGTCTCATTTACAATTGTAGCGGCCTGCAGTTTTTTAGCTTTCTTCGTGGTTGCATGTTGATGCAAATTCGTGCATATTGTTTTCTAGTTTTAAAGCTGTTGGTTTGTGCCTTCAGAGAGAAAAAGGGAGATATAGTTATCCTTTTCTGAACATAGTCATTTTAATCATAGATTTGGATGCTGACTTCTGGTTTGAATGGGAAATTAATCAAGAAATGATTGCTTATTTTCATACTCGTTTTGTTCAAATACATTTGCTGCTGCAGCCTACTGTGTGGTTGCAGTTGAATCTGCTGGCAGGCAAATTCCAATTGCATTTCTGGAAAGAATTAAGGAAGACTTCAGCAGAAGATACGGTGGAGGGAAGGCTGCAACTGCAACTGCCAAGAGCCTGAATAGAGAATTTAAGTATATCTCACTCTTAAGTTTCTTCTCCTAGAATTATATCCTTCTGCATGGTGGTGTGCTTAGTTCATTGTACATGATAGGTCCAAATTGAAGGAGCATATGAAGTATTGTGTGGAACATCCTGAAGAGATCAGCAAACTTGCCAAAGTGAAGGCCCAAGTTTCTGAAGTCAAGGGTGTTATGATGGAAAATATTGAGAAGGTTATAAGCGCCTTCTGACTCTGTAGATGTTGTATATGTAGTTTGACATTAAAATATGGCTAGATATGCATAACCAGTTGTCATAATTAGCAAGCATGGGTTATAAAATAGAATGATAGTTGTTTTCATTTGGTAATACCATTTCAATTTTGGCAGGTACTTGACCGTGGTGAGAAGATTGAGTTGCTGGTGGATAAAACTGAAAACCTTCGTTCACAGGTTACTCTTATTCAAACTGCATTTCATAGGTTGCATTTTGGGGAAATTGTTTCCTTAGCAATCTTGGTTTTTATTTTTTCTTTTTCAAAATGATTTAAATCTCCTCAATGTAAAATTCCAATTATACCTCTTATGCTGTTGCACTGTATGATGCATTTTAAGTGGATGTACAATGATGCTGCATTCCAGGCACAAGATTTTAGGCAGCAGGGAACTAAGATAAAAAGAAAGATGTGGATTGAGAACATGAAGATGAAATTGATTGTGTTTGGAATCGTTCTTGCCTTGGTTCTTATAATTGTGCTGTCAATCTGCCCTGGCTTCAAATGTTAAAAACTGTGAGGCTATCTGTTGCTGCGATGATGCCAACTGGGTTGTCTTGATAGACGATGGGTCTATATGAATTCATTTATTTGTTTAGTTCACATATATTTCTCCCTTTGCTAGCCGTTTAGGACAGGGAGAGGCTTCTGCATCTCGGTTGTCTGTGTGTATAGGATTTAGTTGGGAACTTGTCACGGTAGATAAATGTTTCCATCATTTATTTTCTTCTTTATGTGTTGTGTAAGGAGAAATACTCGGATGCCTGCTTATCCTATTTGCCCCTTCCAAATATTATAAAAAATCATTCTTCTTTCTGTTATCAATTTTCTGTTTTCCTTTTAAAGCTTATGCTTGGTTGGGAGCCGCTGCTTGTGCTGCCTTCATCCGTCACCTTGAAGTGGTTATATAACATTTATATCTATCATCTATGTATGCAAGTGTATATATCAAATTAACTTTTAATATATTTTTTACATCGGTAGTCACTCAATTATGGCTTTTTCTTTTCTTTTTTAGTCACTCAATTATTAGTTTTTTTTTTATTACCCAACAATGGTAAGTTATAAATTCACTAAGCTATTCAATTTTGTCTTTTTTGGTCACTCAATTATATTGGATTTTTTAGTGTTTCCATGTTTACATTAGTTAGTTGGTAACCAAAAAAAGATAAAATTAAATAGTTAGGTGACTATTTTATAACTTTTTGACCAAAAAAAAAAACATAATTGGGTGATCTCTACCATAATTTACCTTTAAAAATTTCTAAAATTAACGGAGTCATGTTGTCTAAATATTTGATTTCTTTGTTTTATTTAAACTGCAATTAATTAATATTTAAAAATGGAATTCTCATAATAGTAATCTACTTTAAATTTAATAAATTTGTATATAAAATTTTTATTTAGCTTATTTAAATTTCAAATTAATAGTTTTTTCTATTTAATTATTTCAAAAATAAAATAACTTAATTTAATTAATATATAGTTTGTTAACCTACAATTAAGCCATTAAGTTCTAAAGTTTTGAATTAAAATTTGGGATAAATATCAAAATTATACATGAACTTTGATTTTGTGTAATTTTACATATGAAATTTTGATTTGATCCAATTCTTATACATTATTAACATCATTGTTCATATAACATCATTTTATATTTATATATTGTATACATAAATAATTATATTTATCCAATATAAAAATAAATTGATGTATTTATTTCTTTAAATGTGTATGATTAAATTAAAATTAAAGTTTTAAGTATACATTTGAACCACAATTAGAGTTTGACGTGTATAATTATACCAAATTAAAGTTAATGTATACAATTGCACATTAAATTAAAATTCATATATAATTTTGAGATTTATCCTTTAAAATTTTTATAAAATTTGTTAGAAGAAAATTTTAAGATTTAATAATTTAAGGATAAAACTATTTCTAAAAAAGAAAATTATAATTAATCATTTAAGTTTGAAATTGAGATAACTACCATAATATTTTAAAAAATATATTGTACAAAATAATACTATAATATTTTTTAAAATATTGTACAAGATAATATTAAATAATTGATAACATAATAGTCAACTTCATAATTACAATTGTACAAATTATATAATATATTAATAAAAAAAATAGTGTTTACATTTACAAATATTAAAATTTTTGTAGCATTATATTTTAAAATTTTAATAAATACTTTAATTATTTTAATTTACATGTTAATTCATAATTTAGTCAACACATTGAATAATTTTAAACTGCAAGCTTAAAATTAATAAAAAAATTGAGTAAAAGTTATTAATTTATTAGAAAATAATTAAATAAGTTAGAGTGATATATTAATAATATTTTAGTGAATAAAAAAAAACATAATAGTTAATTCATAATAAAGTAGTAAATTATTATAGATAAGACAATAATTATAAATTTCATCATTAAAATTTCAAAATTTGTTTAAGCTGTTAATAAGGTTAAGAAAAGTATACATTTAAATATGTCATCATTATTATAACGTCAATTTTAGATTTTAATTTATAACTTGGCTCACAATTATGGATAATTAAATTGTATGTTTCTAAAATATCAAACCTTTTTAAAATAAATTTATTAATTCAATTTTTTGTTAATTAGCATTTGAGAAAAAAAAACAAATATAATAAAATTCATAATTAAATATTAATATTTATAAAAAAATAATGCACAATGAATAAAAATAGTAGTAAAGCATTGATAAAAAAGTAGTATATAATTAATAAAAAAAGTTGAATTTTAAATACGATTCTAAACACTCTGATTCAGTAATAACTATCTTTGATGTATCTTTTTAAATTTTGAGTAATATTTATAATAACCAATTGTTTGATTGTGAAAATAATGGTTATTAGGTTGATTGAGTCTTAATTTGATTGGCATGGATATTATTATCAATGCAGGAGGATGTGGGTTCGAGCACACCGAAACGCATTATCTTTCTATGTATGGGTTAGGGAGGGACTATGAGTAATTTTAGATATTGTATAAAAAAAATTAGATATAATCAAAACGTATGATGAGATTATTTTAAAAAAATAATGGTTATTAGACTATAAATCGCGTGATTGATATTATCATAGTCGAGGAATGAAATTTAGCTCAATTTAGGTGAGTTTTATGTATTATTAAAGTTTTTCGCTCTCATATAATATTACCTTTCCAAAACTGCCGTCTCATATTTGTAATTCTGTTGATTCTTTTTTCCTCCATATTTTGATAATCCCTTTTGCCAATTACAATTTGTTTATTTTGTAAAATTATTAAAATTTATTTTTATTTTGAATGTTTCTTTAAGCAGCCAAATAAGGTAATTAATATTGAGAATATTTTATGGAAATTAATAGGGATTAGATTTGATCATGGGTCGGGTCGAGTCAGGCCAATGTAAAATTTTAGGCTCGGGCTCGGTCTGAGTCGAAAAATGGGCTTAAAATTTTACTGAAGCCCAACCCATATAACAAATGCTAAATCCAAGCTCAGCCCGCCTATATTAAATTTTTTTATATAAAAAAATTAAAAATATAATAAATCAAAAACACTAAAAATATTAAAATAAATGTTTCCCAACAAATGGAAAATACATTAAAAAAAAGTCTTTATACTTAAATAACACTAAGATAGTTGCAACTTAGCAAACAAAAGCCTCTAAAATAGTAGCAAAATTAATAACAAAATAATATTTATACAATATCAAAACAATAACAATAAAATAGTAGTAATATAATATCAAAATAACAGCAAAACAACATCAAAATGACAACAAACAACAAAAAACAATAGTAAAAAAATCAGGCAAATTCGGGCTGGGCCCGAGCTAAAATAATATTACCCAAAGCCTGACCCACTTAGAAAATGGGCCTTGTTTTTTTGTCCTAGCCCATTTTTCGGGTTTATATTTTTTCCCAAACTCACTTTTTTGGCGGGCCTTCGGACCTGGGCGGTGGTTCGACTATGATCGGGTCTAATAGTGATGACAATAATTTGAAAAAAATATGTACTTTTTTGCAATATTTAAATCTAAATCCAAAAAACAAATTTTAAAATCTAATTCATTTTATTTTCTGTAATACCTTTTGAATATGAAATAAATAAATTATAACTTGTATCATTCATGTTTTTCCTTACGATGGACGACGTTGAAAGTCTTAATCAGTCTCGATGTAACACCCCTTACCCGAGACCGTTGCCGGAGTCGAGCATGAGGCGTTACTAGACTTAACTACTAATTCGAGGCATAAAAATTGAAACTGTCCATCTGCGTCATGTTGTCTAAATTGACTATAACTCGAGTTACAAAACTCGAAATTTAGATCCATAAATTTTCCTTGAAACTAGACTCATATATCTTCTTACTATAATTTTTCCATAATTTTTCATGTGGCCAATTAGTACAGTTTATTCATTAAAGTTTCCCCTGTTTCACTGACCAACGGTTCTGACCTCTCTTAACCTAAATTCAAATATCTCATTGTACAGTTTTCATATGATGTTCCCACTTATTTCTATTGAAAATAGAAATCTAGAAATATAAAATATAACTCATAATTCATTTTTTACAATTTTTGATAATTTTTCCAAGACAGAACAGGGGATCACGAAGTCATTCAGAACCAGTCTCACTAAAATTTAAATATCACAGAATATAAAATTCCTTCACCTACTCTGTTTCTTTCATATAAAAATAGACACAATAATATTTAATTCTATATCTTATCTACTTTCTAATTCCATTTCTGCTATTTTTGGTGATTTTTCAAAATCACGTCACTACTGCTAACTAAAAACTGTTTCATTGCAAAATATGGTTAACTAGTTTATAACAACTTTACTCCCTTTCATTTGAACTCTATACATTAACCATACTTATATATACCAAAACCAAATCAACCAAAACCACAACCAAACATAATCATCAAGCCAAAATATAAATTCCAAGATTAACAAGATGGACAAGCCATTTTCGCATGGCTTATACAAATATATACAACTTCAAAACCAGCAATATCAAAACTAGTCTATACATGCCACGTAACCAAATTTCCAAGCATTTATTTACCAAAGCGAAAATTGAATAGTGTGATGAGATCTCCTTCGACTTCCAACCCGAGCAAGTCTTCGAAACTCTATAAACATAGGAAAATTACACAAAGTAAGCTTTGAAAGCTTAGTAAGCCATAAGCAAATATTTCACTATAGAAACATATATAATTCAATTCAAATATGCCAAAATTTAGTTAATCACATACACATATGCAACCACTTTTCTCATATATTCCATGTTCCTCATTAAGTAACTTCACTTACCTTATTTTTCATTTAACAAATAAACCTCATACATACCTGAATCATTTATAAAATAACCCGAATCAAACATATATTTATACCTCAATATATCATGGCCGAATATACCATATATATAAATTATCAATATATTCTCCAATTTCAAAGTCATAATATCATAGATAATCGATTATATATATACGTATTCATATATATATATATATACAATCTCGTGAATCAAACTTTTAAAACACATACCTATACTTATCATAAAACCGAATACCTTACTCATAGTTTCACACATTTTTAATATCATCACAAAACATTTCTATCACATATCTTTCAATGAATTAACTTTCAATTCGAATAAAGTAACCATATTCACATACCTGAATGCTTTAGCTCACTTAAAACATTTGATTGCTTTTACCGTTGCTCACTTAAAATTCATTAAGCATAAAGCCTTGTATAAAACACCGGCACAGAGCTCGTTAGGTAATAAACCTGATTCAACACACCGGCATAAAGCCTGCTAGGCAATAAGCCTGACATCATACACCGGCATCAAGCCTGCTAGGCAATAAGCCTGATATCATACACCGGCATCAAAGCCTGCTAGGCAATAAGCCTGATATCATACACCGGCATCAAAGCCTGCTAGGCAATAAGCACGATATATCATCATTACAAAGTTACTTTTATTCATAATTCATATCTCAATTGAACTAAATATATTCCAAAATTTCATAAACATTCATGCATTCAGCTCCAACCATAGAAATTCATACAATTAAATTCAATATATAAAAATCATACACATTCAAATTCAACAACGTTTATTGCTTATAAACTTACTTATTAGATCAAATACACATGATTTATTATTCCACCACATATGGCCGAATATACTAGTTTAATGCATTATCTTATATATAACTGAACATCCAAAGTTAATTAAATTATCACATGTACTCATATATTCGAATTTAATATAATATTACATATAACCACTTATATACAAATTCAATTCATCATCACATATACACATACCGTTGTGGCCGAACATATAAGGTTAATTAAATCAACTTACTTGTTCAATTTCCACATCCATATGAAGTCTTATAGACATAGACTTGAAAATAAATCACCGGTATTAAACCTGCTAGGCATATGCCTGAATCACACACCGACACTAGGCCTGCTAGACCCAAGGTCTGAAATTTATTCACCGGCAATAAGCCTGCTAGGCACGAAGCCCGATTTAAGTTCACCAGCTCAAATCTTGCTAGGCCCAAGGCCCGAAACATCACAAATACATAATCGATTTAAGGACATAAATCACATATACTAAGTCATAAGCTTTCATCAAAAATTTATACTATCTTTCATATATCTAAACCGACTCAAGTAGTTCATTGAACATATCAAATACCATCCCTCACATTCGGCAATAGCAAATATAATTATAAACATTTCAATTCAGCATGAATAATTTACATTTAATTAAAATTAAGAACAACCATTTGCTTATAGACTTACCTCGGATATCGGCGAACGTAAAATCAACTATTCGGCTATTTTTGTCTTTCCTCGATTCAAATCCGACTTTCTCTTTTCTTGATCTTTAATTGAGCTTTAAAAATGCCGAAATGCCCAACTCTTTTCTTTTTATTTTTTCTATTTTCATTCGGCCAAGAACATGCACTATTTGCATGTTTTGTTTTCTTATTTGTTTTATTATCCCACTTAGTTTATTATAATATTAAAATAACTTTATAATATAAATAAAACATCATGAAATCTACTTTTGCCGTCCACTTACTTTGTAATTGGCATGATTGCCATTTAAAACCCCAACATTAAAAAGACATGGCAAATTAACATTTTCAATATAGCATGCTTAGTAATTACTTGATGCAATTTAATCCTTTTTAATACTTAAGTGCTCAAACCTCAAAATTTAAACACGAAACTTTAACACACATAAATTCACATAGAATAAACACAGAATAAAAATTCAAAAATATACATATATATATTTGACTCAGATTCGTGATCCCGAAACTACCGTTCCGATTAGGGTCAAAATCGGGCTGTTACACTCGATGTCTATAAGGTGGTAGCTGTGCCACCAAGAAGGTACGCTTATGGGAGGAAGACCCCCCTGATAATGAGGATAAGGAACCAAATAGTTCAAATAATGCACGAATGTCCTTAAGGATATGCCCATGAATGACAACCGGTTATATACTCATCAGAGTGAGGTTTACACAAATGATGATACTAATCTTCGCGGTGATGATGTGGAAAGAGGAATAGTGGATAGGATGCCATCAATCTAATTTTTGGATAGGTCCATAATTTTTTGGAGGAGGGTATATCGAAGATTGTGATCCTAAAGCTCTTGGGAAGGAAGATTAGATTTCATGCTTTAACGAATAAGATTCATTCATTGTGGAATCCATCACAGTCGTTTTAGTCAATAGACCTTGAAAACAATTATTATATGGAAGGTTTATGCCTGAGGATGATTATGTGCAGGTTTTTGTGGAAGGGCCATGGGTGGTGTTTAATCAGTATCTCACGGTTCAACCTTGGCTATCTTCATTTTCTACTTCGAATATGTTTCCTAATTCCATTGTTGCATCAATTCATCTTCCAAGACTCATTGTGTGAATGTACAAAAAAAGTATTCTCAAGGCTATATGTGTATCGATAGGGAGAGTTATTAATATTGGATTTGGTGCCCTGAGTGTAGTATTTTCGTCTATGTACACTTGTAATTTTTTCAAATAGATTTGTCAATAAAACGAATTCATTGATTACATTAATATACTTTGTATAATTGTCTTCATGTTGTTTTTGAACGCAAAGCAAAATAGAAGCAAAAGTTGCTCACTGATTGTCTAATATTTAAACTAATACTAAGTGGTATTACATGGTCAGATCATAATACAGAAAGATAACTTATATTAGTAGACGAACCTAAACATGTCCTTAGTGTCACATCCCAAATTTTTATTGATAAAATTGCATGGTTATAGCAAGAATGAGTTATTGGTCTAGTAATTAAGAAATAGTGAAATTGTCATTGAGACCCGAGTTTAATTTCCCTCTCCCATATAATTTTTATTTTCAATAATTTTTCCCAAAACCCTAGCTGTGTGTCGTCCATGCCTATAGAACCCTAGTATAAATATGTTTTTTTTTCTCTTTTGTTCAGCCTTTTGTTCATTTGTTTTGCCACTTTGTCGTCCAACCCTATCCTTTTTCTCTTTTCTTTCACAATTTTTCTCTCCTTTCTTTTTCATTGTGCTGCATTAACCCTTATTATTTTGCAACCTTGTGCTACTCCTCTTTTCCTACACTATTGTTGTTGTCGCCCTCAGCTGCCATTTATCTTCTCCATTGCCGCATCATTGTTGCCACTTTTCTTCCTCATTATCGCCATCCCAGTGAAGCCACCACCCTTACCGTTGCCGCCCAGTGAATCTCACTGTTCCTATTTATTTGTGCTCTGTTGATTGAAGGTTTCGATCCAAATCATTCAGATTAGCAATACTATCGAAAATCTGTTCACAATCCCATCGTAAGCCAAATAGAGTAAGTATTGATCCTTAACTTTAGATCTGAAAATTTTAGTTTATTTCCTACTTTGGCCGAACTCTCTATGGGTGATTGAAGGTTAGTTTAATCGTGTTTTGTATGTGTCACGTATAGATTTGATTGGGATCTTTTTAGATCTAAACGTTGGAGCTGTAGGATAGTGTTAGTATTTTGGTTTCGCAATTAATCAATTATGGGTCTTACCTTTGAGTGTTTGATGATTATTGCAAATTATAAAATATGCATGTTGTTAATATGTGTTTAATTGAATGTGTGAGTGCCGAAAGTGATTATGGATTGTGTGATATGTTATTGATTATTGATTGAGCGAAAAAGCATGGCACTAGATCTTACTATATATATTGATTGCATGTAAAGCATGCCACTGAAACTGATAAACTAAAAGCATGTTAAGCATGCACTGATATTGATATTGTTAATGTTTAGCATGATATACTATATTAATGGATTGACATATTGCATTGTATGGGGTCTAGGTTTGATGGGTGATGAAAGAGTTTCGTGGAGTACTGCGGTTTATCCGCAATATTATACTGACAGTTGATCTACAACCCTGAAGTATTGTTGGAGTACTGGCAACTTATCACAACTTACTGGCAACTTGTCTACAAATTATTGGCAGTTTTATTGCAAATTGTTACTGGTGGTTTATCCACATCGAGCTTCGACTCTTATTGTTTTGGTGTTCGGATAACGGGTTCTGGGGAACTCGTGATGTGTAGAGGATGGATGGATAGGACTTTTGCACTGTTTCATATGAGCGTGTCATGTACAAAATTTTGTAATGCCATAATTTACTGTATGTTCTGTTATAATGGTTGTATGCTTCATTGATTGATTGTATGCCTATACTATGTATATGTATGCTTATGTCACGTGCCAAAGTACAAAGCCCGTGACCATGGCATAAGATGCGCCCCATAGAGGTTGATCAATTAGATGGGGATCATTTAGCCCACGAGAATTGGCTCGATTCCAAGAACTATTGGAGAAGCCCGTCAGATTGAAGCCTGGTTGGCCCGATAATGAAGATATGGCAACATAGGCTATTTTTAGTAAGTAGGGGAATCATATATTGTAGATTTGATATGATATGATGTAATCTTGTAAATCTCCAAAATTAAAAGATAGGCTAATCTCGTCCGTCGATGTAATTGGATCTTGACCGTCAGTTTTGGGAGAGCTCAACTATAAATAGAGGGCCTCCCCCTCACTTGTAAATCATCCATTGTATGTTGAATTCTTAAGAGTAATAGAATTATTTGAGCATTTACTCAAACACTTTGTGTACATTCCTTCTTTGGCTTTCTGTTGTTCATTTGTAGCTTCTTTTGGCACAATCGCTTCCGCTATACAAATTGGTGCCTTAGAGGAATTCTAAAGGAATCCTTACTTTTGGGAGTAAAGGCTGACTTAGGTGAGTTTGGAGTAAACGGATCACCTAAGCCCGCACAGATCGTGAGGTGAAAGATCTAGCCCCGTGACAAGTGGTATCCGAGCTATTGGTTCAAAGGCACCGTTGGGATGTCGAAAGAAGTTGTTGATCAGAATGAGCCAATGCAGACCCGTGGGAGGGCCAGAAAAGCAAGTCGCTCAAAGGACATGCTGACAGCTTTGGAAAATCGAGTAGGTAATCTCGAGGAGTTCGTAGGGAACATAAAGGAGACGCTTGAGTTGGTCGAGGGACGCACAGATGGGTTTGACTCAATGGAAGAGCAACTCAGAGAATTTGTGTTGGATTCTCTCGGTGCCAATGCAGAAAAGATGAATGAATTAGTCAATTCCACTACGGAAAAGCTGGCAGAGAGGGATGAGACTCTCGAGGATATGGTGGTAGCCATGAAGAAGGAAATGAAAGAGCTTAAGGGGGAGTTCATGATGTAAGCACACCCGGGGCAACCCAGGATTCGCAATTCGACCCTTTCGAGCTTCTTAAAGGCCCAGTGACTCAAGTGCGAGCTAAGCAATTCCAAGAGGCTGTTTCGACTTTATTGACTCAATGTTGGACTAAAATTCAGTTCGATAAAGATGGAAAGTCTTGGGTCAACGTCTTAGAGAAGCTTTGCACCTTGGTGCAAGCTAACTCCAGCTCGGTTCAGCTCACATGAGTTTATTTCAGCTCATTGAGCTCGGTTTAAGTTTAATTCAGTTCATTTGAGCTCGGTTTAATTTCTTTTCATCTCGTTAATATTATTTGTTGGAATAAATTAGATTAAGTAATTAATTAATTTAGTTAAGTGATTAAATGTGTTTTAAGCTATTTAGTGTGTCTGAATAATTTCAGTCATTAATAAGTTTTTAAGTCAATTTAATTAGTTTACTACAGCTCATAAATTTGTCATGGCTTATTGCATGTTTTTAATGTGTCTAGAACATCCCTTATTTAATTTTTCCTAATTCCTACAACCCTTTATTATGTCCTAATATAAGACAAATTAAATTAGGTGCTAGAATTAAATTTAATGCGTCGATTTTATTTTATGTTTGCTGTCGAATTTAATGTGTCCGTCGATGTTTTAATTAGTTGTTAATTAAAGTGTCTAAATTATATTTTAATTATGTTCAGCTGATTTGGCTTGAATTAATTTTGATTCATGTGCTTTTTGTAGGTGAGCCGAATTTGGAGAAGCATTTAAGCCAGGTTCATGAATGGTTCAACGCTCCAAGTTAGCACATGCATGTAGGGCCGAATACATGAATGGTGGCTGTCCAATTAGCTTTCCAAGGTGCCTTTTCAACCAAGAGTCACCAGCCATTAAGCTCCCCAAGCTTGGCCAATCCTCTCCCCAAAGTAGCATAATTCCTTTCATACTTGCTGTTCACACCAAGGGTCCAATCGGCTGACCATTGTTCACACTTCAAAGACTTTTCCAGCTCCTTTTTCACACCTTCAAGTTTGTTCACGTCCTCCTTTAAATGCTGGTCACTCTTCAGCCAAAAGGGAGCAATTTAAGAGCTCAATTAAAGCCTAGGCCGAACCTAGCTGCTGCCATGCACCTTGCAAAATGCTCCAAGTACATTCAGCCTTCTAGAATGCCGTCCAATGAGCTTCCCATCAGCTGAATTTAGCCACAGCAATTTAGTGCTTTAATTCTGGAATTTCTAGTTTAATCTAGTATAATTTTTGCTTAGTTATTAAGTTTATATTTAGGATATTCAGCTACCTAGATGAACACTATAAATAGTTGTTTATTTTCAATGTAAAAGGACTTTTGCCAATTTGTTAATGAACTTTGTGTTCTTGAGTGAGTTTATCTCCTCTCTATTTTCGTACGAGTCTCGACTTGACTTATCTAGCGAGCTAGTGGCGTCATTCGAACTCTTTTGAACTTATCACCGAATTCGGTGTGGCGTTCAACCCAATCCCTGTTTTGCAAATCCACCTTAAACCATATAGAAACCGGGGTGACACCTTTTAGTGTTGAATCGTTTCTAACGTTTGAGTTCGATTATCCATCCCCACCAACTATCTTAAAATTTATCTATCTTTATTACTTTCTACTAAACCGAGCCATTTAATTAACCTTCTCTTTTATTTCTTCCTTAGCCGAACCTACTAAATTCTTAAACTTATCCTTTATTTTAAAACCCCTTTGCTAAGCTTCCGCATACTTTAAACGATTTTTAACCAATTCTGACTTTGCCAACATTCTCCTCGTCAACGATCAGGCAAACTCGTGAACGACTCGAATCAACCCGGACCGTCTCACATCATTTGGTATCA
Source organism: Gossypium sturtianum (assembly GCA_025698515.1). Taxonomy (NCBI): domain Eukaryota; kingdom Viridiplantae; phylum Streptophyta; class Magnoliopsida; order Malvales; family Malvaceae; genus Gossypium; species Gossypium sturtianum. The sequence continues at coordinate 69,272,593 of CM046952.1, forward strand.
GAGCTACTAAAATGAGGAGCGCCGACGTTCGTGAAGATCCCAGAGTAGGTTCGTATTGAAAAAAAAATTCAAAATTAAAAAAAAATCATCAAGTTGTATTTTATTTTCTTGTAGTTATTATATTGTTGTTGAAGTTTAAAAAAAAAAGAATTACGAAAATTCAAAAAAAAAAAACGAGTTCAAAAAAAAAGAGGAAAAAAAAGTGTGAAAGTTTTGCTCTGTATTTCATCTCCTCTATTCCCGATCGAGTTCGTTTTTCTACCATTCACTTCTTACCTTTCACGCCACACCCTAAACCCGACTTAATTTTTGTTTCAGCCCACCCTACACCTGAACATTTTTTATCCCTTGTAACCATTTTGAAACCGACCCCAAAGCAAGCAAATAGGTCTTTCGAGACGAAATACGAAATTGTGAGACGAGGTCGAGTGGAAAAAGGCGTGAGTGTTTGAGCGCAAAAAGAGTGGTAAGAAAAAGCCTTAAAACGAGCGTAAACACGAGCGGAGTGAAAAATCATCTGTTTTCTTTTCGAGTGAAAAAAGTGAGGTTTGTGGTGAGGTACTCCTTTTTCTATTTTTGTTTCTAACATTTCTTCTTTCAGTCAATAAACATGTCTCGAGAAGAATTTTCGGCCGATGAATTTCAATACTTGGTGAACGAGATGGGCTGAATGCTTGAAAAGAAGCTAGGTCCATTACAAAGACGTTTGGACCGAGTGGAAGAAAAAGCCCAACGAAAGCAAATTCCACCAAGTCGGAAAATGGAGTCACGAAGACACAACTCGAGAAGAGAATCTTACCAAGACTCCTATGCAACAAGGCTTTCGAGACAACAAAAAGCAAACTTCGAGTTTGAGATTTTTCGAGATGACGAATGAGAAAGTACGAGTTATTCTTCGTATACGTCAACGAAGTCCCTACCGGAGAATCGTTCGTGAAAACTTGATCGAGATATCCATGAGAATACTTTCTCTTTCTTCGATCCAAATACTTATCTTTTTTATTCTTTTGTATCATCTTCATGTTGTAATCAAATCGAAAAAGAACACGAAAGAAAAGAAAAAGAAAAAGAAGAAAAAGAAATTAAAATTGAAAAAGAAAAAGAAATCTAAACAGAGAAAGAAAAAGAAAAAAGAAATTGAAAAAGAAAAAGAAATTGGAAAAGAAGTCGAAAAAGAGTGTGAGAACAAAAATAAAATTGAAAAGGAGAGAGAGATGAAAGAAGGAAAAGAAAACGAGTTAGAAAAAGAAATGAAAGAAAAAGACGAGCAAGGAGTAGTGAGGAATATTTCCACTAACCAAGATATGAATTTTTCTCGTGTTGTTTCTTTTCAGGTTCCTGAAAATTCGATTAGCAAGTTCCATCTTAATTACCTTCTCGATGAGAGGCAATTTCGATGGATCGAACAAGGTAAGGAAGGTAAGTGCTCTAAAGCGTTTCAGTCTCCATCAACTTATTCGAATGCTTGTGAGTATGTAGATGATATCGTCAATTGCCATTCTTCGATTCATTTTGATGTTTTAAATGATGGTAAGACGATTTTTTCTAACAAAAATCATTGCATTGCAAAGTGTGAAGGTGGAGTAACGTTTATTCGGCAAATGCAAAACTCGGTTAGGTATGATAATGAATTTTCATGTAAAAATCTCAATTTGTTTGATTGTGGTAATCATGTGACTTATTTATTGCCCTATTTGAAATCCTCGAGTTTTTGCAAATCTGTTTTGAAGCATGTAAAGAGATTTGAATGTTTGTTACTGTGGACGCAAAACTCCTATTGGTTTAGCGTGTTTGATTTAGCGAAACCGTTGTTACATTTTTGCATAAGTAATCAAACTTGCGTTTTTAAACCAGGAATATGTTTTGGTTCGATTTGCGGGAAAAACCAGCATCTTAAAGTTTGTGCGAATAAATTCTATTTGTTTGATACTTGGTTTTTGAATAAGGTAATGAAATTTGACAGATTTGTTTTCAATTTAAATTCGTGCCTTAAACAATTTTTGTGGTTGTACTTGAAGTTCGCATTTCATTCCGACAAGGCTAACTCAACCACGACGTTTCGACTACACTATACCCCCGAGGAGCGAAGGTTTGTGTTGATCGAGCGAGGTAAAAACAATCTTTATTTTCCTGCTCATAAAGGTAAGACACTTAAATTTTTTGAAACGTATTTGTCCTCCTCGGATGGTGATAAAAATCATGGTGATGATTTAGGTTTTGAAAAATACTTAGATCGTGATGTGATTGACTGTTCTGCTTCATTTGAACATGATCTATTTGTTTTGGTTGTTGACAAAAAGATTCGTGTTTTTGATAATTGTCATGATGCATTTGTGAGTGAATCTTTTCAATTACCCGTTTGTGATGATTATGTCTATCTTTTGACCCATTACTCGCATGCCAATCATGACTTGTGGAATCAATTTAAGTTGTATGCATGCCTTGAAAACTATTCAATTTTGTCTCGAACAATTGACGAGGCATTAGCGAGTAAATTAGTTTGTTTGCATGAAAATTTGAATCTGTCCATCTGCATGCGTTATACTTATCTTGTTTTGCTTATGCTTGGACTACAAGTTTGTTTGCGTTGCTATTTGCTAACTCATGGCTATTCTTTCCAGTTGACTCAATTGCCATTCTCTCCGTTTGATCGAGGAAAACCGAGTAAGAGGAGCTATGTTTGAGTGAACCAACGGCTCGACTTGAGGACAAGTCGCTTTGAAGAGGGGGGATGATGTAAGCACACCCGGGGCAACCCAGGATTCGCAATTCGACCCTTTCGACCTTCTTAAAGGCCCAGTGACTCAAGTGCGAGCTAAGCAATTCCAAGAGGCTGTTTCGACTTTATTGACTCAATGTTGGACTGAAATTCAGTTCGATGAAGATGGAAAGGCTTGGGTCAACGTCTTAGAGAAGCTTTGCACCTTGGTGCAAACTAATTCCAGCTCGGTTAAGCTCACATGAGTTTATTTCAGCTCATTGAGCTCGGTTTAAGTTTAATTCAGCTCATTTGAGCTCGGTTTAATTTCTTTCCAACTCGTTAATTTTATTTTCTGGAATAAATTAGTTTAAGTAATTAATTAATTTAGTTAAGTGATTAAATGTGTTTTAAGCTATTTAGTGTGTCTGAATAATTTTGGTCATTAATAAGTTTTTAAGTCCATTTAATTAGTTTACTACAGCTCATAAATTTGTCATGGCTTATTGCATGTTTTTAATGTGTCTAGAACATCCCTTATTTAATTTGTCCTAATTCCTACAACCCTTTATTATGTCCTAATCTAAGACAAATTAAATTAGGTGCTAGAATTAAATTTAATGTGTAGGTTTTATTTTATGTTTGCTACCGAATTTAATGTGTCATGATTTGAATAAATTTGTCTTAGCTTAATTAGTTGTTAATTAAAGTGTCTAAATTATATTTTAATTATGTTCAACTGATTTGGCTTGAATTAATTTTGATTCATGTGCTTTTTGTAGGTGAGCCGAATTTGGAGAAGCATTTAAGCCAGGTTCATGAATGGTTCAATGCACCAAGTTAGCACATTCATGTAGGGCCGAATACATGAATGGTGGCTGTCCAATTAGCTTTCCAATGTGCCTTTTCAGCCAAGAGTCACCAGCCATTAAGCTCCCCAAGCTTGGCCGATCCTCTACCCAAAGTAGCATGATTCCTTTCATACTTGCTGTTCACACCAAGGGTCCAATCGGCTGACCGTTGTTCACACTTCAAAGACTTTTCCAGCTCCTTTTTCACACCTTCAAGGCTGTTCACGTCCTCCTTTAAATGATGGTCACTCTTCAGCCAAAAGGGAGCAATTTAAGAGCTCAATTAAAGCCTAGGCCGAACCTAGCTGCTGCCATGCACCTTGCAAAATGCTCCAAGTACATTCAGCCTTCTAGAATGCCGTCCAATGAGCTTCCCATCAGCTGAATTCAGCCACAGCAATTTAGTGCTTTAATTTTGGAATTTTCTAGTTTAATCTAGTATAATTTTTGCTTAGTTATTAAGTTTATGTTTAGGCTATTCGGCTACCTAGATGAACACTATAAATAGTTGTTCATTTTCAATGTAAAAGGACTTTTGCCAATTTGTTAATGAACTTTGTGTTCTTGAGTGAGTTTATCTCCTCTCTATTTTCGTATGAGTCTCGACTTGACTTATCTAGCGAGCTAGTGGCATCATTTGAACTCTTTTAAACTTATCATCGAATTCAGTGTGGCGTTCAACCCAATCCCTATTTCGCAAATCCATCTTAAACCATATAGAAACTGGGGTGACACTTTTTAGTGTTGAATTGTTTCTGACGTTTGAGTTCTATTATCCATCCCCACCAACTATCTTAAAATTTATCTATTTTTATTACTTTCTACTAAATCGAACCATTTAATTAATCTTCTCTTTTATTTCTTCCTTAGCCGAACCTACTAAATTATTAAACTTATCATTTATTTTAAAACCCCTTTGCTAAGCTTCCGCATGCTTTAAACGATTTTTAACCAATTCCGGCTTTGCTAACATTCTCCTCGTCGACGATCGGGCAAACCTGTGAATGACTCGAATCAACCCGAGCCGTCTCACATCAGTTCACGATTTACAAAGGTGCTTTGAGTAATGGGATGTTGTCTTTAAAGCCGAAGTAACAAGCTTTGGAGGTTTCCAAACCGGAGAAGTTCAAGGGTGCAAGGTTCACAAGGGATGTGGACAACTTCTTATGGGAAATAGAGCAATACTTTTGAGCGATAGGCATCGATGATGATGCCATTAAGGTAAACACTACTTCAATCTATTTTACTGATGTGGCACTCTTGTGGTGGCGTCGTAGGTCCACAGATGAGAAACGTGGTGGAAACACAATTGGGACTTAGGAGAAGTTCCAAAGAGAGTTGAAGAAGCAGTTTTACCCACAGTATGCCGAGAAGGAGGCTCGAGCTAAGTTGCGTCATCTCACACAACAAGGCACTGTTCGGGAGTATGTTTGGGCACTTAGCGAGTTGATGCTTCAAATCTCTGACTTGAGCGAGAAAGAAACATTCTATTGGTTCGGGGATGGGTTAAAGCCGTGGGCAAAGCATGAGTTGCGTAGGCAAGGAATCACCGAACTTACTATAGCCATGGACGAAGCAGAGTCCTTTGTTGAGCTTGGTCCAACGAAAGACAAGTTCGAGTCATCTAAGCCCAATGGAAAAGGCAATAGTGAGAGAAACTATGAGGAATATGAAGAGGGACATAGCCATGATGGCAACAGTACCGATAGCATAAGTGGCAATGGGAAACCACGAGATGCAAAGCGGGAATCCAGCAACCCAAGGGACAAGGGGAAGAGGATAAATGCTTCATTTGTCAAGGACCACACATGGCACAAAAATGTCCAAAGAAATCGATGATTTCGACTATCAAAAAGAAAGATGAGCCGAAGGAAGAGGCAAAGCCTATTGAGAAAAAAACATCGAGGTCAATTCGATAGTGCTCATTCCTAAGAAAAGGAATGGTGGGGAAGGGTTAATGTTTGTAGACATCAACATTGAAGGTAAAAGAAGATTGCTCTTGTCGATACGGGAGCATCGGATTTATTCATATCGGAAAAGGCTGCGGAAAAACTTGGTCTCTCGATTAAGAAATCAAATAGAAAGATCAAGATGGTAAATTTTAAGGAGGCCCCAACTGTGGGAGTAGTTCGTAATGTGGAGTTGCAAATTGGTGAATAGAAGGGCAAGTAAGACTTTGAGGTAATCTAATTAGATGATTACAATTATGTACTTGGCTTAAACTTCCTTGCCAGGATTCAGACAGTTTTGTATCCATGGGCCGATCAAATTCATATTGTCACTGGTCCGTTATCAAAGATTATTGCTCCGGAGCATTGGAATATAAAGGTTGGGACCAAGGTGTTGTCGTCAATCCAACTAGTCGAAGATATTTCGTATGGGAGAAACATTAACTCGATAGAACGGAATGCTACGAAAGCCCCTTCAGAAAAGTTAGTGGAACATGAGACTGATATGAGGCCTGTGAAGTTGACTATGGAGTTGCCATCTTTGGGAAATGTGAGTTGTGTATAGGACTTCGAGGGGAAAGAAACGATGCAAAAGCAGTTGAAACGAGTAAATGCTGCAAGTAAGGTATATTGCAAACACTCTGATAGTGTTTTGAATTTTGACTTGTTAGCTTGGCAAGGTTATAGGGGCCCTTCAAAGTTCTTAAGTAATGAGGCCGAGGGATTATGGGTGGTACGAAGCCAAGAGGCGAGAATTAAGGGGATTCCAATGGGAAAAAGTCAAAATTGGGGCAAGTTAGAGCGGAGACTTCTTGCCAATAAGATGTACCAACGAGTGCAACGGTTCAAGTTAAGAGGTGACAAAAGCCGAGGCAAAAGTTCAGAAGGAAGGGACGACCCGATTACAAGACAAGTCGGGAAGAGGCCAAGGCAACGAGAGAGTTCCAAGGTGAATCAAGTTAGTGCCATTCGAAAATCGCAATGAGGGCGTTGCGAGAATGGTGGGGGAGAATGTCACGGGCCAAAGTACAAAGCCCGTGACCATGGTACAAGATGCGCCCCATAGAGGTCGATCGATTAGATGGGGATCATTTAGCCCACAAGAACTGGCCCAATTTCGAGAACTGTTGGAGAAACTTGTCAAATTGAAGCCTAGTTGGCCCGATAATAAAGATATGGCAACATAGGCTATTTTTAGTAAGTAGGGGAATCATATCTTGTAGATTTGATATTATATGATGTAATCTTGTAAATCCCCAAAATTAAGGGATAAGCTAATCTCATCCGTCGATGTAATTGGATCTTGATCGTCGTTTTTGGGGGAGCTCAACTATAAATAGAGGGCCTCCCCCTCACTTGTAAATCATCTATTGTATGTTGAATTCTTAAGAGTAATAGAATTCTTTGAGCATTTACTCAAACACTTTGTGTGCATTCTTGCTTTGGCTTTCTATTGTTTATTTGTAGCTTCTTTTGGCACAATCACTTCTGCTACACAAATTGGTGCCTTAGAGGAATTCTAAAGGTGTAACATCCCAGTTTAGACCCTAGTCGGAACAGTGGTTCAAGACCACAAATCCGAGGTCATAAAAATATTTTAATGATATTTTCTGTGTGAATAGTATGTGAAATAGCCTGTGTGAAAATTCTGTATGATAATTTGATTGTTTGGGTGTCGAATTAAGAGAAAGGACTTAATTGTATAAGGTGTAAAAGCTATGTGCTGAATTATAAGTACTTAAATGTTGATGGCTTTTTAAGGAAGAGGCCTTATGTTGTTAATGAACCATTTTTAAGATAGTGGGGTGTTAAATGACAAACTAGCCTTAAAATGTATTTGTTTTATATGACTTATAAAAGGGAAAAGTTGGTATTTAATTATTAAGTTAATTTATAATGAAACAAAAGGAAAAAGAGTGCTCATCTTTGTTTATATCAATCGAAAATGAGAAAAGAAAAGAAGGAAGAAAAGCTTTGAAAATTTCGGCTAGGGTTAAGCTTGAATTAAGGTATGTTTGAGCTCGGTTTTTAATAATTTCTACGTTTTTGTAATCGTTGCTTTGTGCTCTACAAAACCCATGCTTGAAATTTGTGAATTGATGATGTCTATGAAATGTACCATTGATGAAAGGGTAAGCTTTATGATGAGTGTTGGTGTTAAATGAAAGATATGTGTTTAATGAACATGTGTTGTTCTTGAATTTTTGATGAATTTAGTTAAATAGGGCTAAATTGTGAAAATAGCAAATTGAAGGGTTAAATTGTAAAATAAATGAGATGTATGGGTTTGTATAGACACTAGTAAAATTCGGCTAAGCTTGTGCTAGGTGGAATTTGATGAATTTGATGATTTTGTAAATTAGGGACTAAAGTGTCAAAATGTGTAAATGTGAGGGCTATTTTGTAAAATGCCCTAAATGTGTGTGTGTGGACTAAATTGAATGAGTTAGTGATTGAACGGATTGAATTTGAATGTGTATAGACCAAGAGAGAAGAGGTTCGGATCGAGATCGAGGCAAAGATAAAGTACTCGATTAATCAATCGTATCGATAGTCGACGTCCGAGGTAAGTTCGGATACAATACATGTTAATGAGATATGTTTTAGTACTATGAATTGAATAGGTATATGAGTATGAAATTGAGATGCTATGTGCAAGATTTAGTGATGGCACTAAGTGTGCGAAAATGTAAATCGAAACAAAAATAAAAGGCACTGTGTGTGCGATGATATGAAAGCTACGGCTTATAGTATTGGCACTGTGTGTGCGTTACCGAGATAAGTCGGTTAAAAGATTAGGCACTAAGTGTACGATGACAAATATGCTACGAGCATGTATATAGCACTGAGTGTGCGATCAAATTGAATGAAAACTAAAGGATGATCGGCAAATAATATCGAGGATTGAATAGCTTGGATGTTAAATAACTATGTGTGGTTAAGGTACGTATTGAACCTTTGTGGTTGATGAGTATAATCGAGTTATGATTGAGGAAATAAGTATTTTAGCTATGGATGAGAAGGCAAGAATATGAGATAATAGACCTATGTGATTGTTTATTTTATACATTGGTTTAATTTGATATGATAATTGTATTATGTTATGAACTTACTAAGCTTTATAAAGCTTATTGTGTGATTTGTTTCTCTGCATAGCAGTGTCAGTAAAGCTAGCTCGGATCAGGGGATCGCCAGCATCTCGGTCACACTATCGGCAAATCTATTTTGGGGTATTTTGGAAAAATGTATATAGTTAAATATGGCATGTATAGGCTGGTCATTTGAATCATGTTTGATGTTTGTAAGTAGCCATGAGATTTGGCTAGATATGTGCTAGTTTAGCTAGAATGAACTTGATATATGTGATGCATCTTTTGGTATGGTTTGTGGGTTGAAGAGTTGACTTATGAATGGTAACTTTGTGTTGGTAAAATGCTAGTATGAGTTAATGAAATTGAGAAGGAATGATGTTTGATATTGAATGTTTTATGCTTGTGATGAGATAAGTTTTGGTATTGAATTTGTTATGGTTGGAATGGGAATTGAATGCATAAGTTGAATGGTCATTTTGATAAGTTTTTGGTTGCCTCATGTGCATGATATGTTTTGGTATGTGTTGCTTGTAGGTTTGATCCTAAGTGGGTGGCATTTTGGCCTTGTAAATGGCCTATAATGTCACACGGTTGAGGCACACGGGCGTGCCTAAGACCGTGGGTAAATTGGCAGAATGTAGCCTAGTATTACACGGCTATGGCACACGGTCGTCCCTAAGACCGTGGGTAAATTGGCAGAATGTAGCCTAGTATTACACGGCAATGGAACACGGGCGTGCCTAGTGACCGTGTTAAAATAGTCAGTATATAGACACGAACAGGCACACGAGCGTGCCTAGTGACCGTGTTAAAATAGTCAGTATATAGACACGAACGGGCACACGGCCTCCTCCCGCGGGCGTGTCTCCTCTGTATTTTAGAAAAGTTTTAAATCTCGGAGAATTTCTGTATGTGTTTCAATTTAGTCCCGACCCCTCTTTAGCATGTGAATGAGGTTATGTAGACCTCGATAAGGGACACTATGTTTGTAGTTGAATAAGATTGAAGATGATTGACTTTGTGTCGTAAATATTAGATGTTAAATGTTCTGATTGATTGGTAACACCTCTTAACCCCTGTTTGGAGATGGTCTCGGGTTAGGGTGTTACATTTTATTAATATCGAGCTACGGTTTAGTCGATTCTCGGACTAACGTAGTGCGTCTGAGTCTAGCTATACATGCCATATATGAAATTGCGATAGTGTGATGAATGCTTGTGATTGAAAATGTGTTTTCTTATAGTAATGGATCCCGATCGAAGCGATTCTTTGACGACGTAGAGAGTAATGCGCCGCTCCCGCTCAGGGACAGCGCCGGCCACATCTAGGCCGAATGAAGGTAGTGAGGGAGGAGAGGCTAAGCAAGCCTTCTTCCGTATGATGAGTGAATGGTTTACGGAGTTCATTTGAACGAATCCGACTACTCCACAACCTCCACCCCGCATAAAGTACTGTTGTACCTCAAGTTGTAGAGACCAAGCATTGAATAAACCACACTGTAGATAAGATTCAAAAATAAGAAATTTGAGGAGTTTAGGGCCACATCGATGACGATCTTTGAAGCGAGCCGAGTTTTGGCTTGAGAATACAATCAGAGTATTCGATGAGATGTCGTTGAATCCTGATGAGTGTATTAAGTGTGCAGTTTCTTTGTTGAGAGACACGGCTTACAACTAGTGGAAAATGTTCATATCTATGGTTCCGAGAGAGAGAATCACCTGGGATTTCTTTCAAGCTGAGTTCAGAAAGAAGTATATCAGTCAACGTTTCTTTGATCAGAAACGTAAAGAGTTTCTAGAATTAAAATAGGGCCGGTTGTCTGTTACTGAGTACGAGCGAGAATTTGTAAGATTGAGTCAATATGCGAGAGAATGTGTCTCGACCGAAGCTACTATGTGCAAACATTTCATAGAGGGATTGAATGAAGACATCAAGCTATTGGTTGGGATACTCGATATAAATGAATTTGTTGTGTTAGTTGAAAGAGCGTGTAAAGCTGAAGAGCTCAATAAGGAAAAGAAAAAAGCCGATTCAGAAGCTCGTGATGAAAGAAAGAGATCGATGAATAAATTTTCTCAACCTTTTACTAAGAGATACAGAGATGCAAGTAACCGTTCAAATGCTTCATTTGGACATCCAAGTAGAGATCTTTGAAACAAAGTACTGGTCCACGAATTCAAGCTCCGAATGAATCAAGTGTTGGCAGTGTTAATAGTAACAAGCCTGAGTGCAGACAGTATGGAAGGCGACATGTGGGAGAGTGCTGGGGCAAGTACAACAATAGAGTTTGTTACAAATGTGGATCCCGAGATCATTTTATTCGGGATTGCCCAAAGATGGTCAAAGAAGAAAATATTCAGAATGAAAGACCGAGTAATGTGACAGCTAGGGGTAAACCACCCAGAAGCACCAAAAATGTGAGTGAAAGTCAGAGATGGACAAATGACACAGCTGTGAGATCAGAAGCGAGAGCACCTGCCCGAGCCTATGCTATACGTACACGAGAGGAAGCATCATCTCCAGACGTCATCACCGGTACTTTCACTTTATTTGATATTGATGTCATTGCATTGATAGATCCTGGATCAACCCATTCCTATGTGTGTATGAACTTAATATTGAATAAGACTCTACCTGTTGAGTCTACTGAATTTGTGATTAGAGTATCGAACCCCTTAGGCAAGTGTGTTTTGGTGGATAAGGTGTGCAAGAATTGCCCATTGATGTTTCGTGATATATGTTTTCCGGTTAATTTGATGTTGCTTCCCTTTGATGAATTAGACATGATTCTGGGTATGGATTGGCTTACTTTGCATAATGCCATTGTGAATTGTAAAATAAAGAGTATTGAATTGAAAAGTCAGAACGGTGAGCTAGTTCGAATTGAATCCAGTGATATGAAGGGATTACCAGCTATTGTATCTGCGATGAAAGCTATGAACTATGTGAGAAAAGGTTATGAAGCTTATTTGGTGTACGTGATTGATACAAAGGTGTCGAAAAAGAAAGTTGAATCTGTGTCTGTGGTTTGTGAGTTTCCAGATGTATTTCCTGAAGAGTTACCAAGATTACCTCCAACTCGAGAGGTGGAATTTGGTATTGAGTTAGTGCCGGGAACTGCTCCTATTTCGATAGCTCCATACAGAATGGCCCTAACCGAATTGAAAGAGTTGAAACCTCAGTTGCAGGAATTGACTGATAGAGGTTTTGCACAACCGAGTTTCTCACCCTGGGGAGCTCCTGTGTTGTTTGTGAAAAAGAAAGATGGAACTATGAGAATGTGTATTGATTATCGACAGTTGAACAAAGTGACGATAAAGAACAAATATCCATTGCCTCGTATCGATGATTTGTTCGATCAGCTGAAAGGAGCTACAGTATTTTCTAAGATAGATTTGAAATCAGGTTACTATCAGTTGAGAGTTAAAGAATCTGATGTGCCGAAAACTACTTTCAGAACGAAGTATGGACATTACGAATTCTTAGTGATGCCTTTTGGACTAACCAATGCTCCTGCAGTGTTTATGGATCTGATGAATTGGATATTCAAACCGTATTTGGATCGCTTTGTTGTGGTATTTATTGATGATATTTTGATTTATTCGCGAGATGAGACGCAGAGATGCTTGAGCATTTGAGAATTGTACTACAAACTTTGCGTGAGAAGCAGATTGTATGCAAAGTTTAGCAAATGTGAATTTTGGTTGCATGAGGTCAATTTTTACGGGACATATTGCATCAATTCTTTGGGATACTGAGTTAACCCGAGTAAAATCTCGCTATTTTAGAATGGAAGCCTCCGAGGAATGTGTCCAAGTCCGTAGTTTTCGGGATTAGCGGGATATTATAGGCGATTTGTGAAAGGCTTCTCGATGATCGCGACTCCATTGACAAAGTTGTTACGGAAAGATGTTAGATTCGAGTGGTCGAAAAGTGCCGGCAAAGTTTTGAAGCGATTGAAAGTGTTGTTATGAAGCACAGTTTTGATTCAACCCGAATCGGGCAAAGAATTCATAGTTTACTGAGTGATGCGTCGTTGAATGGATTGGGTGTGTGTCTTTGATGCAAGAAGGAAAGTCATTGCTTACGCTTCAAGACAGTTAAAACCGCATGAAAGGAACTACCCAACGCATGATCTTGAATTTTGCGATTGTGTTCGCATTGAAGATTTGGCGTCACTATCTATTCAGGGAAAAATGTCACATCTATATCGATCATAAGAGTCTAAAGTACTTAATGACTCGAGAAAGACTTGAACTTGCGGCAAAGAAGATGGTTAGAGTTATTGAAAGACTATGAACTTGTGATAGATTACCACGGGTAAGGCTAATGTTGTAGCCGATGCCTTAAGCCAAAAATCGTTATACGCTTTGAGAGCTATGAGTAATCGAGATAGATCGTGTGATGATAGTGCGATGGTAGTGAATTGAAAGTAAAGCCGTTGTTTTTACAACAAATATGTGATGCTCGAGAAGATTGATAATGAGTTATTGGCAAAAAGAGTTCAGTGTGATTCAAATGTCAGATCGGAATTTCGAGTTGATAGTGATGATTGTTTGAGATTTAGAGATCGGATTTGTGTTCCAAGAAATTTGAGTGATTCAAATGATTTTGAATGAAGCTCACAATAGTCATTTGATTTGTACATCCGGGAGTACTAAAATGTATAATGATCAGCTTGATTCTATTGGTGGCATGTATGAAAAGAGATATTTTCGACTTTGTGTCGAAGTGTTTAGCTTGTCAACAAGTTAAGGCGAACATCAAGTTCCGTCCGGTTTATTACAACCGATTATTTTACGAGTGGAAATGGGAGAGAATTACGATGGACTTTGTGTCGGGGTTACCTTTATCTCTCGAGCAAGAAAGATGCGATCCGGGTGATAGTTGATAGATTGTGAAGTCACTCACTTTATTCTAGTGAGAATAGATTATTCACTTGATAGATTGGGTGAATTATATATCGATGAGATCGTGAGATTGCATGGGGTACCTCTATCTATTGTGTCGACAGAGATCCGAGATTTACCTCGCGATTACGGAAGAAATTACGGATGCTTTAGGCAAGAAATTACATTTCGAGATGCTTTTCATCCACAAACGGATGGTCAATCCGAACGAATCATTGATTCTCGAAGACATCTTTGAGATGTTGTGTACTAGAATTTGAAAGTGCGTGGGAAAATCATTTATCATTGATTGAGTTCGCGTGATAACAACAAGCTTTTCAATCTAGCATTAAAATGGCACCATATGAAGCTCTTTATGGTCGAAAGTGTCGAACCCCATTGTATTGGGTGAAGTGAGTGAGAACAAGATTCACGAGTTGATCTTATAAAAGAGTGAGCGAGAAAGTGGAAGTGATTCGTGATAGTTTGAAAGCGACCTCGGATCGTCGGAAGTCTTATGCGATTTGAAACGGAAAGATATCAATTTTGAGATCGGTGATAAAGTGTTTTTGAAAGTATCTCCGTGGAAGAAAATACTTCGATTTGGCCGAAAGGGCAAGCTGAGTCCGAGGTTCATCGGACCGTATGAGATTACTGAACGAGTCGGGCCAGTTGCTTATAGATTGAGATTGCCATCTGAGTTAGAAAAGATCCATAACGTGTTTCACGTGTCAATGCTTCGACGGTACAGATCAGATCCGTCCCATGTGATTGCTCCTACTGAGGTTGAGATTCAATCAGACTTGTCGTATAGTGAAGAACCGATCCGAATTTTGGCACGAGAGACTAAAGAATTGCGAAAGAAAAAAATTTCCTTAGTGAAAGTATTATGGCACAAACATGGAATTGAAGAGGCTACGTGGGAGCCTGAGAACGTTATGAGGGAGCAACATCCACAACTATTCACCGGTAAGATTTTCGGGGACAAAAATCCCTAAGGGGGGGGGAGAGTTGTAACATTCCAGTTTAGACCCTAGTCGGAACAGTGGTTCGAGACCACAAATCTGAGGTCGTAAAAATATTTTAATGATATTTTTTGTGTGAATAGTATGTGAAATAGCCTGTGTGAAAATTCTGTGTGATAATTTGATTGTTTGGGTGTCGAATTAAGAGAAAGGACTTAATTATATAAGGTGTAAAAGCTATGTGCTGAATTATAAGTACTTAAATGTTGATGGCTTTTTAAGGAAGAGGCCTTATATTGTTCATGAACCATTTTTAAGATAGTGGGGTGTTAAATGACAAACTAGCCTTAAAATGTATTTGTTTTATATGACTTATAAAAGGGCAAAGTTGGTATTTAATTATTAAGTTAATTTATAATGAAACAAAAGGAAAAAGAGTGCTCATCTTTGTTTATATCAACCAAAAATGAGAAAAGAAAAGAAGGAAGAAAAGCTTTGAAAATTTCGGCTAGGGTTAAGCTTGAATTAAGGTATGTTTGAGCTCGGTTTTTAATAATTTCTACGTTTTTGTAATCGTTGCTTTGTGCTCTACAAAACCCATGCTTGAAATTTGTGAATTGATGATGTCTATGAAATGTACCATTGATGAAAGGGTGAGCTTTATGATGAGTGTTGGTGTTAAATGAAAGATATGTTTCTTGAATTTTTGATGAATTTAGTTAATTAGGGCTAAATTGTGAAAATAGCAAATTGAAGGGTTAAATTGTGAAATAAATGAGATGTATGGGTTTGTATAGACACTAGTAAAATTCGGCTAAGCTTGTGCTAGGTGGAATTTTATGAATTTGATGATTTTGTGAATTAGGGACTAAGGTGTCGAAATGTGTAAATGTGAGGGCTATTTTGTAAAATGCCCTAAATGTGTGTGTGTGGACTAAATTGAATGAGTTAGTGATTGAACGGATTGAATTTGAATGTGTATAGACCAAGAGAGAAGAGGTTCGGATCGAGATCGAGGCAAAGATAAAGTACTCGATTAATCAATCGTATCGATAGTCGACGTCCGAGGTAAGTTCGGATACAATACATGTTAATGAGATATGTTTTAGTACTATGAATTGAATAGGTATATGAGTATGAAATTGAGATGTTATGTGCAAGATTTAGTGATGGCACTAAGTGTGCGAAAATGTAAATCAAACAGAAATGAAAGGCACCTGTGTGTGCGATGATATGAAAGCTACGACTATATAGTATTGGCACTTGTGTGTGCGTTACGAGATAAGTCGGTTAAAAGATTAGGCACTAAGTGTACGATGACAGATATGCTACGAGCATGTATATATAGTAATCGAGTGTGCGATCAAATTGAATGAAAACTAAAGGATGATCGGCAAATAATATCGAGGATTGAATAGCTTGGATGTTAAATAACTATGTGTGGTTAAGGTACGTATTGAACCTTTGTGGTTGATGAGTATAATCGAGTTATGATTGAGGAAATAAGTATTTTAGCTATGGATGAGAAGGCAAGAATATGAGATAACAGACCTATGTGATTGTTTATTTTATACATTGGTTTAATTTGATATGATAATTGTATTATGTTATGAACTTACTAAGCTTTATAAAGCTTATTGTGTGATTTGTTTCTCTGCATTGCAGTGTCGTAAAGCTAGCTCTCGCATCGGGGATCACAAGATCTCTGGTCACACTATCGGTAAATCTATTTTGGGGTATTTTGGAACAATGTATATAGTTAAATATGGTATGTATAGGCTGGTCATTTGAATCATGTTTGATGTTTGTAAGTAGCCATGAGATATGGCTAGATATGTGCTAGTTTAGCTAGAATGAACTTGATATATGTGATGCATCTTTTGGTATGGTTTGTGGGTTGAAGAGTTGACTTATGAATGGTAACTTTGTGTTGGTAAAATGCTAGTATGAGTTAATGAAATTGAGAAGGAATGATGTTTGATATTGAATGTTTTATGCTTGTGATGAGATAAGTTTTGGTATTGAATTTGTTATGGTTGGAATGGGAATTGAATGCATAAGTTGAATGGTCATTTTGATAAGTTTTTGGTTGCCTCATGTGCATGATATGTTTTGGTATGTGTTGCTTGTAGGTTTGATCCTAAGTGGGTGGCATTTTGGCCTTGTAAATGGCCTATAATGTCACACGGTTGAGACACACGGGCGTGCCTAAGACCGTGGGTAAATTGGCAGAATGTAGCCTAGTATTACACGGCTATGGCACACGGGCGTGCCTAGTGACCGTGTTAAAATAGTCAGTATATAGACACGAACGGGCACACGGGCGTGCCTAGTGACCGTGTTAAAATAGTCAGTATATAGACACGAACGGGTACACGGGCGTGCCTAGTGACCGTGTTGAAATAGACAGTATGTAGACACGGATAGACACACGGGGGTGTCTAGTAGCCGTGGAGGGCACACGGCCTCCTCCCACGAGCGTGTCTCCTCTGTATTTTAGAAAAGTTTTAAATCTCAGAGAATTTCTGTATGTGTTTCAATTTAGTCCCGACCCCTCTTTAGCATGTGAATGAGGTTATGTAGACCTCGATAAGGGACACTATGTTTGTAGTTGAATAAGATTGAAGATGATTGACTTTGTGTTGTAAATATTAGATGTTAAATGTTCTGATTGATTGGTAACACCTCTTAACCCTGTTCTGGAGATGGTCTCGGGTTAGGGGTGTTACAAAAGGAATCCTTACTTTTGGGAGTAAAGGCTGACTTAGGTGAGTTTGGAGCAAATGGATCGCCTAAGGCCGCACGGATCGAGAGATGAAAGATCTAGCCCCGTGACACTTAGACTCATACTGAGCTTTTTAAACTCACCTACTAGTTTACTTCTTACAGATAACCCTCAAGGTTAAGATCGAATTTGGTATTCGGAGGTCTCGTCTCAGATTTTAAGTTAATAAAGTATTTTTAATTTTACTTTATTTAGTTTGGTTTTTATTTTTGGACTATAAATTTTGTTAATATGGACTGTGCCATGGGTTGATTTTATTTGGTTTTTGCATGCATGAAAGTTTGGATGAAAATCGAGCAAATTTAAAAACCGACTTAATATGACTTAAAACACTGATTTTCTTATTAAAACACTGATTTTCTTACAAGAATTAAAGGCATCTCATTTTTCGACTGTGTAGTGAGGAAACATGATTTTTAAAGGTTTATTGATGAAACTAATTGAGTTTTATTTTTCAAACGACATGACTTTCTAATAAATTGGACTTAAATCATATACAACCTAACGATCCGATGTTTTTGATAAACCTAAGGCAACCACGCTAAGTTTTCCAAACTGATCAAAATAGTGTTTTTTTTTTAAACTGAACGGATTTACATGGTCATTTCAATGGCTAATGTAGCCTTCAGAATGCGGTCATAAGGTTAAGGTTGTGTTTAGGAGGTTACACTTAGTCTAATCAGGAATGAACAAAGTGACTGAAAGACTAATATACAATCTAGCAAGTCCAATTGGGGAGATGCTTCATCTTGGACACTAGAGCGGATGTCTCCCAGAAGATAGAGACATAGATGTGACTGATTGGACTAACAATACATTAGACAGGACCCAAGAAGAATATATCCTGAATCCATTTATGAATTTATTCACTTGTGACGTTCATAGTGTGGCATACCTATCCAAATTTGGTTGGATTAGATTAAGGCTCTGTTTGTTTCAATGTAAAAGTTGTAAGAGCCCAAATTCGCCCGGGCCCGTCAGATCAAAAACCCCCCCAAAAAATAATAAATAACAAAAACAGTCCATTAACAGTTTCTTTACAAGGCCCATTTATAATAAGTCAAATAAAGACCCTTAGCCCAATTACAAGCCCAAAACCCAAATCTTAGAACAAGACCCAGACGGCCCAAGCAGAGCGAGAATGCCGTAAACTCGGAGCCTTCTCAAGCAGCCACACCCCCACGCGCGACTCTTGGACTACCGTGTGCCTTCACGCGCGCGACTATTCGTGTCCCGCCGCGCCACGCGCTCCACCCACGCACAGCCTTCATCAGCGCGCCCTCCAGTCGCTCTCCAAGACTCGATGTCGTCTCGGCGCCTCCACGCCACGCGTCGCAAACTATACCGCAAAAGAGGCCAAATGACAAAGAACAATACAAAGACTCGCAAAAGAGACAAACAAAGACCATCCAACAAATAGGAAAAAAGAGAAAATATTGTATTTTTTATTTTGGATTTTCCAGTTATAAAATCGAAAGAAAGAATCCCTGTATTTTCACTACGATTTTACATGCACACTATTGATTACGAATATAGAAATATACCAACAGGGATCAGAATCAAAAGGTTTCTTTTTTTGATTACCTATTTTATCTCCCATTTACTCTGTTTGAATCGTTTTTTTTTCTTTTTTTTCAAGCATTTCGTTTTAAATTTTTAAAAAAGAGGGGAAAAAGGTTTACCTTTTGAACAGTGATCGTCGGGTTGCTTCCTTCGCAGTGATCGGAGTAAAGCGGTCCTTCGGGTCGGATCTAAAGGGGTAATCACTGAGGGGTCTCGATTCGGCCACTAATCGCCGATCACCATGGCGCTATAGTGGTCGTTTCTTCTCTCTTTTCTTTGCGGCGAGGAATGAAAAGGAAAACAAAAGGATTTTAGGGTTTCAAAAAAAAGGGGAAGAGGGGCGTCTGTCGTTTTAATTCAGTTTAAAGGGGGTGTTATAGGCTGTTAAGAAAACGGCGTCGTTTGGGGTTCATTCCATAGCCTCAATACGACGCCGTATAAGGCAAGCCCCGACCCGACCCGCTTTGGTCTCCTGAAGATCCGCGTGCTATTGTAAAAAATGGGTTATTTCAGTGTTTAGTCCCCCTTTGTTGTATCGCTTTTTGATTAAATCCATTGTATATTGCTTTCAATTTCTAATTAGCCTCTGTAATTTATGCGTACTTTTAATTTAGTCCTGATTATGCGCTGCGTTTGGATATTAGAATATTTGCTAGTCTGATCCCTTATTTTCTATGCGAATGTGCAATGTAGTCCTTAATTTTGTTTAAATAATTAGGTTTATTTATGTAATAGCCTTTCTTAATCCTATGTTTTTATTTTGATTAAGTGTTAATTTCATTTATAATCCATATATTTTTGGTTTTAAATTTATTCATTATTCAAGTTATGTTAATCAAACAGTTTCAAAATTTATTTTATAATGTTCAAATTTGCTTTATTGTAACTCACATGTATTTTCTTATAATTATTATAAAAGTATTTAATACTACACTATATACTATATATTACCTTGATAACTTATGAAGTATTAATTTTACAAAATATTAATTTGTTTTATGTGCAAATTATTTCATTTTAGATGGCCCCATAAAGTGTTGATTAAAAATTAACTTACTTCATTTATTTAAGATATATTTGTTAACATCCAAAATTTTATTTTATATGTATTTGTCATTGTCAATTTTGGTAGAATTATATCCTATTGTTAACATGATGTTTAATTTGTGTGTATTTCATGATTAATGTTTATGCATCTTATTATTGTATGATACTTCGAATTCTAATGTACCCAAGTCTCTACTAAATTTTCTATTTGATTTAAAATGCATTTTGAGTCGAGTTTAAGACTGTGTATTTTAAATTTTTTTAAGACAAGGTAATATTCGTGCATTTGGAAATTCGAAGAAATCGTACCCAATTGTGCTGGGTGTGGTTTTTTATTTGACCAAATAAACGAATATCCTTTCAAATTTTGTCCATATTTTTAAAATAAGGTAATATTTGTGCGTTTAGAAATTCGAATAAATCGTGTCCAATCGTGCTGGGTGTGGTTTTTTGTTTGTCCAAATAACCAAATACCCTTTCAAAAATTTCAATACATGTGCTTGGTGAATTTTGGGGATGATCTTGAATTCGAAGATTCAGATTGTCGTGTCCAATCGTGCTGGATGTGATACTCTATTCCTTAACAAGGGAATCTCAATATTCAATCAAGTTATTTAAAATTATAGAAAAAAAAAGAACAGAATTTCAAAATCATTTCAAACTTTTCAACATTAGGACATCAATTAATCAATTTAGTACCAATTTTAGGTGTTGCGAGGGTGCTAATCCTTCCTCGCACGTAACCAACTCCCGAACCCGTTTTCTTTTTAAAATTTGTAGACCAAAATTTATTTAATAGGTGACCCGATCACACCTAAACAAAAGGATTGGTGGCGACTCCATATTTTTAAAGTCGATTCCCGTTTTTTCAAAACCCGATCAAAAAAATGGTTTCGACAAAAGCTTTTACAGAAAATATTTTCAACCTTTTTTGATGTTTCTTTCATATAAAATAGCATGATCAGCGTAAAAGATTTTCCAGTTAATGTAAAATTACCCCCTTATTCCCCTAAAATGTCTTTCCAAATTTTTTTCCGTAAGATATTTTCCAAACTAATAAGGCTCTGTTCACTGTAACACCCCCATACTCGACCCAAATATCAAGTCAAAGCATCGAGATGTTACATTCTCTGTTACATTCGTCACTTATCAAATATTTTCTTATAAACTTTAATAACTTTTCAAGTTAAGTCCCTTTTTGTCATAAAAGTTCAATATTTACTAATTAATCATATTAAATCAATTTTCTTTCTTGTTACACTTTAATCACATAATTTATCTCAATATCCTATTTCACATATAAAAATTCTATGTATTTCACTTCTATCATTTCATCCACATATTTTCTCAAGTTTAACAATTTAGTCCTTGTCATCCTAAAAATTTCATATTTTTCTACAATTTCACTTTTACAATACTTTATGCATATTTCATCATCTCATAACACATTCATTAAAATTTTATCATAATTTCCTTCTTCACATAATAAATTGTTTCCCACTTAAACTTTTGTACAATTTTCAATTTAGTCCCTATTATCATGTAATTTATTTTTCACCATATAAGCACTTTAATCAAATAATTCATTATAATATCTTATTTCACATAACAAATTTTTATGCATATCACTTCTCTTGTTTCAATTATAAATTTCACAAAGTTTACAAATTAATCCTTAACATCATGAAGATTCATTATTTACTATAATTTTACCTTGACATCACTTTATAATCAATTCACTATATATAAATTCTGTATCATAAATCTCAAATGTATTTTTGTTTTATTGAAAACAATTTTTATGAAATATTTTCAGGAAATTTGTCAAACAACAAAAAGATCTTTTACACATGTTCATTCAAACACAAAAAAATATTAACTTTTTATAGGAAAGTAAATTATTTTCCAGAAATTATTTTTCAAAAGTCATTTTCAGTAAAATAAATAGAGCCTAGATATGGATGGGGGTATGAATCTGTCTAAGTGAGTGTGCTGTAATTGGAGGAGTTGCTCGAGACCAATGGGAAAATTGGATTTTGGTCGAAATGTTGGTCTTAACTCGGTTTTGTAGGCAGAGATAGCGACAATTGCTGAAGGACTTACGTGATTTGGGAAAAAGATAATAGATTTGTAGAGCTTGAAAGTGGTAAGTTGGGGGTTATAAATCTTTTACAGAATCGTGAACCTGAGGAGAAGAGGTTGAGGGACTCCGTTAGTAGAATCCATGGTTTATTAAGCAGGCAATAGAGAGTTGAACCTCAGCATGTGCCTAGAGAGGCGAATAGGGTTGCAGATTTTGTTGCCAAGCATTTCAAAGAGCGATCGAATGAGTTGAGATTGTTGGAGACACCACTTGCAGGCTGCTGGAAATTGTTGTTGGAAGATATGGGACTTGGTCAAGTTCCCATGGTTTCTTCGATAAGGCCTTTTAGGCTTAGCTTTTATTCAACAAAATATAAATAAAAATAAATTATAAGTCGATATTTCAATCCACTAAATATTCTCCTTATAAAAAGACTAATTTAATAAGTCAAAAAAATTATAAAAATATATATTTTAAATATAAGTAAAATAAATTTGGGTAATTGACGTATTCATTATTTGCAAAAAATAAAATAAATATGAATAATGAATATTTAATGGTATTTGCATTTGTTGTGAAAAATAATTAAAATAATTAAATCTAAATATTGAATGAAGCAACAACATCTAAAATTGTAAAAAAAAAAAAAAGGTTAAATATCCCTAAATATGTGAATTCACACTATTCATTCGATCATTATCATCATATTTGAACTAAACTTTATAAATTAACGTTTGATTTATTTCTTTTAAAGGTAAATTTATTAATTCATTTAATGAATGGAACCATATAATTCAGAGAAAGAATAACAAATATTCGTCGTAAATGGTGAAAGACAAGCTCCATCAACACAACGGAGGCTAAAGCCTTAGCATCAATAGAATATTATGATACGTTGACAATTGGCTTTGTCACAACTCAAGCACGACATATCTGGAGTGATTGCAATCACTTAATACGATAAGGAATTTAGCCTTGGATGGTCTAAAGTGGCGAGCAAAAATCAACAAAAGAATCGAGCATTAACCGAACTAGAGAGGATGACAACAAAATCATCTCTAAAATCACTTGTAAAACTAAAATTACATGCATAAGCAAGACTAAAAAATGTGGTAAAAGAGCAGACAAAAACTTCTAAAACTGAAGACTTATTAAACAATAGAAAAAAAAACATATAAAACTTAAGACAAAACGAGTCTAAATTGACACGTGAAATCATTTATTATTCTGAAATACTCTCAAAATATAAACAGATAAAGAAGTTGACGAAGAGCCACTCACTTTTCAAGAAAAACTACTGAAGAGTTTTAGAGAATGATAGGCATCGTCATCTGTCCATCACAACGTGTGAAGACAACAAAGATACTCATAAAAGAGATCTGTAAATTGAAAAGATATAAGACATGTGTAATAAATAAGAAAAAGAAAGAAAGAAAGGGTTGATGGAGAAGAAAAAGGCGGGCGATAGCCAACTCAGAGGCAGACACTGCCGTTGAGCAAAACAAAAGAAGCAAACGATTTGGAGAAAAAAAGAAAACAGATTTGATTTATTAGTTGATGCTAAAATCAGTGTAAGTTGATATTAAAGACAAAGTTGAGGATATCTCTTTTCTGTTTTAATTAAACAGAATTTCAATCTAAATTTTTTTGTATTCAATAATATCTTCGCCCATTAAAAGTGAAAAATCTTTTAACTTTAATACCGGTTTTAACAACCTTTCTACTCCAATTATGATTTTATTTGCTATGTTATTAAATAATATTTTTTGGCCAAGCATTAGATTATTTATTAAATAAGTTTTTTTGGTTTTGTTGACCAAGCATTGCATTGTTTGTTGTATAAACTTTTTTTAATATATAAATTTAATAATTTTAAAAATTATATATAATACATTTAATATCTGACAACCGAAAATATTATTGACTTTGAATTTTCATAATTTTGTTAATAAAGTAAAGTTAGTATTAATTGTATAATTTATTAAATAGAATTTTAATAGTTGTAATTTTTCAAGTATCGCATCAAAAACAAATGTTAAAATTTTCTTCTTGTGGCATTAGGTATACAATTATACATTCCCGTGTTGAATAATATGATAGGGTAACAGTTCAAAGCCAAAAGGACCTCCATCCCCCTTCCTACTCCACACACAATACATTCTCTATTTTAGCTCATTCTTTATTGTCTCGGCATCTTCAACATAAATGCCTTGCTTTCTAGGGAGCTGCAAATTAACCATGAAAATCATACTCACTTGCAAAAATCAATTCAGTCACGCCATTATTTTCTCCATTGCAATCCCAGATCATACAGCTTTGCTGCCATCGGTGAACTAATTATGGTGCAAAAGGAGGATCAACAACAGGCACAGCTCTCCATACCAACCAGTGTTCAACTCTAATTCTTATACGCCAGCAGTATCCCACATGCACCACGCTCTTCCGACACTACTTACCTGCCTACAAACTTGTTTCATTATTGTGAACTTCATGCTAAAGAGCATCTTCTTGCAGAAGTCGCCAAACTAACTCAAACAGGCCAACTAAGGTCCAAATCTTCATATGGTTTTGCTTATTTAGCAGTTACTGCTCCTAGTTCCACTAGGCTACATACATGGCGTCTTGTTACAAAGGCACTCCTGAAGAAAGTAACTGTCTCTAGCACACTCGTCAATATACAAACGGTTCTGGCGGAAGCATAAACAATCCATAAAATCAACAGGCTAACTGATCTCTGAACGAAGAGATTTCTTCGAATATAGGAAGCCTCCTTGATCTGTATGAAGTCCATTGGCTCATCAACTGGTCAAGACCTTCTGCTAGGAAAGTATCTTCTGAATTCAACCCTATTGCAGTAGAAGCTATTGATATGAGCTGTTCTGACTCCAATTCCTGTAGCAGCTCCTTCACACGGTTTCTTGATTTGGGATCCCCAGATCCTGGAAGTTTACCCTGTATTACTTCCTCGAGAACGGATCGTGCTTCAATGTAACGTGCTTGCTTGATCAGACAGTGGCAGAGGTTGCAAGCCTTGTTTGCATCAGGGTCGATTATCTGAGCTTTACGATAAACCACTTCTGCTGCTAAATAGTTCTCTTGCTGCATGTATGCCCAACCCAAGTTTCCCTGCATTACACATTTATCATTTTATTTTATTTTTTGATAATGATGAAGCAGAGAAACTGAAGACAATCTTGTAAAGAGTAGGAGAATTGCAGAAGAAGATACAAATGGAGAAATAACTGATGAGAAGAATTTAAGTACCAGTATTCTAGAGGTCTCTTGCTTGACAGTAACTTGGAACTTCTTCCCATGGGACCGTGCTGTCTTAGTAGGCTTTCCATTGAAAGCCTCACCCTGGTAAATCATTCTAAGCTTCTGTTTCAATAATTGTATCTGCTCTTCAATTCTTCCACATTTCTGCTTTTGCAGTCAGTATGAGGAATTTATAATAAGTATATATATGACGACAATGAAAGCAAGGAGATAATCCCTACATCTAAATTTGTTAAGAACAGTTAACTAAAACATTTCTTGATTTCATTATGAGAGAAAGAGAAAGACACAACTAAACCACACAGTTGAACTAGATTTTGCAGTTCACCTTGGCAAACAAACAGTATTAGCAAAATTGTTTCAAGATTTGTTACCTAGTATTATCTTATTAATTTAGCTCGTTAAAATTATTAACTTGAAAACAACCCAAGGTTTACCTAGTTGGTTTGAGTCCCAGTATCTACAATCCTTTCTCCTATTTGTTGTATCAAAAAATAAAACTATCACTTTGAGAAGACTCAACATAACTATAGTTTGTTGAACTTTGTTCTTTAGGCCTCACTTCTCATCAAGTTCAGCTTTTTAACTTTATTGATTCTTCAATATGATTTTGGGACTCATTGTGCAAGTATTAAGGGTAAATGCTTAAATGCCCACGAATCATGGAGGAACAAATTAGTCCTTGTTATTAAAATTTTCCGTTAAAAACTGATCCTTATAGTTCAACATAAACTACTGTTAGTTAAATAGTTGACAAAAAAACCGATTTGCTACAGTACAGGAGCCTAATGGTACTTTAGCATAAAATATCATGAATACTGCCATATAGACGGACATTGTCAAGTAATATACTAGACTGACCTTATACAAGTCAATGAGGACATTGTCAAGTGATTCTTGAGCTTGCTTGGAGCAGCGGTCCCTGAAAGACTTAATGGCTTCAATGGCTTCTTCAGCTCTATCCTGCTGTTTCATAACCACTGCCATGTCCTTCAGTGCGCTGTCCACTCTATCTCCTGCATTTATCGCCTTCCAAAACAATACTATGGCGCCTTCTGGATCCTTATCTACTAACTGCAGTAGATTGGGATTAGAGATGACACCAAATTCATCCAAACAAATCATTCACTTTCCTTAACATTTATCAGAAATTAAATGCAACATATGCAAATTAGGAAGGACTACTGAATTAGCCAATCTCAATTAAATGGATAAAGACCATTCACTAAAAAGCAAGTAATCTATGATGATAATAAAAATCCTTATTTAATCTAATTGGGGTACCCCCTGCATAGTAATTTAGTATTGCACCCAAGGGTTTTTTAGTAATTGCAAAAACGAAAGAGTAACTGAAGAAAGAGGGACATATACGTGTAAATATAGGAAGATACATGTATAATAATACCTGAACATGTTTAGCTCGAACGTAAGGGGAGTCCCCAGGAGGAAGCTTGTGAAGGACATGGTAATGAGATGGATGCAGTTGGGCTTCTATCTGGTTTCTCTCCTTCATTTCTTCTTCTTTAAATTTGAGGAAACAAAAAGAAAGGGAAGATTTTAGAGAAGTTTTCTTCTTTCAATGGCAGAAGAACAGAAGAGGAATGAATGAGATCCTAAATACCTGTTATGGTGTGGGGAAGATGAGATGAACCTGTACGTATATCCATCCAGGTTCAATCTTATTTGTTTCGACACTTGGCATTTCCTCTTCTTTTTTTTTTTAATTTCTGTTAACTTTTTCCAAACAGGGTTTGCCCTATGCTGTGGGTTTTGTTTTAATATTTTATTAAATTTAGAAGAGTACTTAGATCATGGTTTTTTTTAATGTAACAAATAAAATATTATTTCCTATTTTAGTTATATCCAAATATTTTGAGTAAATTAAAAAAAATTGTCAATTATGCTTTTAGTTCTATTTTGATCATTTAATTATTATTTTTTTCGGTTTAGTCACTCAACTTTTTAAAATCAAATATTTTAGCCACTCTCACATTAATTACCACTAGATGAGTGATAGAAAGCTGACATGAGCACTTTTTTTAATTGACTTAATAACAAATTTAACTCTCTAAAGTTTACACATTTTATCAAATTTATCCTAAACCTAAAAATTCAACAAATTTAACCCTCATTGTTTGTATTTTTTTTTTAGTTCTAATTCTATTTTAAAAAAAATATAAATTTAGTCTTCAACACTTACAAAATTTGTCAATTTAGTTCTAATTCTAAATGTTTAAAAAGGGAAAATATTTTTTAAAAAACTTATTTTTGGATAAAACTGTAAAAATGATTTAAAAAATCTAAAAAGTATAAATAAATTATAAATAAAAAATCAAAACATATGCATTAAAAATAAAAAAAATACAATATATATATATCAAATAATTCAAAAAGAAATTAACACAAATTAGATTGATGAGTATTAGAAAGAGATGAAGTTGAATGTCCCCATGAGACATAGAATCAATAAGGTTATCTCCATTGATTCAGTTCAACTCTTATTTTCAATTTTTGGACTAGATTTTTTAAGACTTTAGTCGTTTGACTGACATACTTAGACTACCCAAGTTTGGAAGTTATTGATAACATGTCCTAGTTGAAAAAAACAAGGGGAAAAAAACTTTCAAGGTTTTTTATTTCTTGAAAGATCTCACATTACATTGTTTTCTCTACTCAAAGATTAGGTCTCTGTATATTTTTAAAATAAGAAAAAAATTTAAAATAATTGTTTTGTAATAGTCTAAAAAATTGTTAACGTATTTAATTAAATAATATGATATTAATTTAAAATATGACACTTAGTTGGATTTAAGTCAACTTGATTTTTTACAATATTCATGAAGGTGACATTAGTTTAAAATGAGCAGAATACAAATGGTGTTAAATATTCTTCTTATCCAGCAAGTTTTGGAGGTACGTTAAGGAATATTGAAAAATAGAATTTTTAAATATTTTCTTTTTTTTTTTAATTTTTAGAATTAGAACTAAATTGAAAATTTTGTAAATGTTTAGAGCAAAATTTATTGAATTTTAGAATTTGAACTAAAATAACAAGTTTTGTAAACATTGAGGGCTAAATTTGTTGGATTTTTTAGGTTTAGGATCAAATTGATAGAATGTGTAAATATTGGAGGGCTAAATTTGTTATTAGGCCAATAAAAAAAGCTTATGTCAACTTTTCATCACTCATTTAACGGCAACTAACGAGAGAATAACTAAAATATTTGATTTCAAAAAGTTGAGTGACTAAATTTACAAAAATTAATAGTTTAGTGATCAGGATAGAACTAAAGGCACAGTTGGGTGATTATTTTTGTTGTTTACCCGACTTGTTTAGGTATATCCAAAACCTTTGTATTCATGTTGTTGAGTTTTTCAAAAAGGAGATAAATTTCAAAATCACTCGTGAACTTTGTTTTGATTTTGTACAATTTTACATGTGAAATTTTGATTTGATTCAATTTTCATAAACAATTAACATCATTATCCACATAAGATCATTTTACGTTTATATATTACATACACAAAGAAATATATTTATCCAATATAAAAATAAATTGACGTATTTATTCTTTTTAAATGTATCCAATTGAATGAAAATAATTTTTTTTGTATATATTTGAACCACAGTCAAAGTTTAATGTGCATAATTGCACAAAATCAAAGTTCATGTACTAAATTGTACATTTAATCAAAGCTTATGTATACTTTTGATATTTATCCCTTTATTAAATAATATATGCAAAAATTTTGTTCAATCATTTCGTGATGATGACAAAATATTAACCTAAGCTCAACATCAGTGAATATAATAATAATAATAATAATAATAATAATAATTTTACGTTTTAAAAAATATGAATCTATTGTAGTTTTTTGGTGTCTAAAAAACTTATGCCCCGTTTGGTTTCAAGAAAGAGATGTCATTTTCATTTTTGCTCTATTAGGAAATAGAAAATACTATAAAACATGTTTAGTTGAAAATTTTAAAAGTAAGTTGTGGAAAATGAAAATGAAATTATATGAAAAATAGAAAATAAAAAAAATTGTTTTCATTGTTTTAATTAAAAATGCTTTTGTAAAAGTGAAAATGATGAAAATAATGGTTTTAACTTCAAATGGATTGACTGATTCTGTAACACCCTTGCTGGGGATTGACCCGATTAAGCAACGAACAAGTAAAAAATAACTGAAGAAATTGAGAAATTGAACACACAAATTTAACGTGGAAAAACCCCTCCAAAGAGGATATAAAAAGCCACGGGCAAAGATAATTTTACTATAATAGCAAAAGAATGAAGAGTACAAAAGATGGAGATAAAAACTAAACCCCAAAAACAAAAAACCTTCAAAACGTAAATACAAAATTCTCTAAAAGTGTTATGAGTTCTAATCTCTAATGGGTGTATTTTCTAAGGTTGTAAAAGAGCCTATTTATAGGTTAAATTCATAAGTCAAATAATAATAAAATAATCTAGACTAATCAGAGTTTATTGAAATAAATAAACAGAGTTTAACTGGAAGATTATTTCTCAAATTTGACTGAAATAGGAGTCATACTTAACAACCTCATACCTGACCTAGACGTTAAGACCAAATCTGGAGGTTGCATCAAACCATCAACCGAAAAACTAAGCTTAATTATTTAAAGTTTAACAGTCGAAATCATTTATATAATTAAATCAACGTAAAAACCCAAATCGTAATCTGAAATCCAAAATGCGCTTAATAGTATAAGTCCAGATAAAACATTAAATAAGAAATACAGAGATAACCGAGCTCTTACCACGCCGACCCGTCTAAGTCTGTGGGTTACCTGAAATCCAGACAAACAACCAAATGAGCTTACAACTCAGTGTGTGTAACTTACATTCAATAATACTCAATAATATACAAATGTAATTTCACTTTCCATAGATCAGTCATTTCTCAGAGTCAGATACAGAAGCAGAAACAGAGAATACCAGATACAAATGTAGAACATATCAGATACAGATGCAGATTCCTACCCCCAATCGGTACACACCATCTCTGTCTATCCCGACACACCATATAAGGCATCAAGTACCCATCCATCCCTACACATGGTGTAGTGACTGTATATCACGTTTCAGAATAATTGTAGCCTAGCTACCAGATCGGATTGCGATAAATCGCCAAAATCAGAAATATATGTAGCTCAACCACCAGATTTGATAGATTATTAAACTGCTCACAATTCCTTCTTTTTACAGTCTCAATCCCGATGCAGATGCAATTTGACAGATATCATATATAAGTATACAGTAAAACAATTTCATATTATACCCGTCAATTGATATCACACTAATTACCAGATCTCATAACAATGTATATATATATCACAATAACAGATTAGTCAGTAACAGATTGTCATATAACAATTTCAATGTCTAAAGATCATACAGGCCCTACGGTAGGCCTACGTTTGATTTGAACGATGATTACGACCATAGGAGAAATTTTTTATTTTTGACTCACACGCCCGTGTGGATTCACACGGCCTGGGTGATTGGCTCGTGTGGTCCACACAGTCGTGTGACTCAAAACAGTGAGTTACACGGTCTGGCACACGGCCTGACACACACTTGTGTGACTCACAAGCCCTCACACGGTCCGGGCACATGCCCGTGTCCCTGACTTGTGTGACCCTAAAGCCAAAATAGTGAGTTACACGGCCTAGACACACGCCCGTGCCCTAGCCCGTGTGACCCAAAAATCCAAATCGTGGGTTACACATGTAACAGCCCAATTTAGGGCCTAACAGGAATAGTGGTGCGAGACCACAAATCTGAAGTAAAAATATGTGTTTAAATGATTTTATAAGGCTTATGAAGTATTTGCATGATTGTGTGAAAATTCCATGAAGGAATTTTATAAATTAATGAGTAAATTGTCCATTAGGACCAAATTGCAAGGATTAGAAAATATGAGATTCTAGAAGATTTAAGTATGAAATAGAATTATAAAAATTTCTAGAGGTCCTTATTTAGCAATTAGACTATTATATTTGATGATGGAAAAAAATGGACATGGGAAGGAAAAATCTCAAGAAATGACCATTAAGGGCATTTTAGTCATTTGGTTAATAAAAGAATTAAAAGGGAAAAAGAAGCAAAAATCATGTCCATCTTCCTCCCCCTTGGCCGAAAATTACAAGGAAGACATAGCTAGGGTTTCTTCAACTTCCAAGCTTGATAGTAAGTGCATCCTAGCCCCGTTTTTAATGTTCTTCGTATTTTTGAGACACTCGTAGCTCGGTTTAGCTATTTCTAGCTATATTTTGAGATAGGGTTCATATTCAAAAATTTACCCATGTATGACATGCATGTATTTTGATGTTTTATGGAAGAATATGAAAGTTTGATATATGATAAACATCTTTTTCTAAGTGATTTTTGTTAAAAAAAATGCATAAAAGGACCAAATTGTAAAAGTTGTAGAAATGGTCATACATGAGTGAAATAGTGGAAATTGAATGTTGTTATAGTTGAGAAAATGATTCCGCTAGGCTTGAAATGCAAGAAAGTTGAATGAAAATCATTTTACGAGCCTAGGGGAAAAAATGTAATTATGTAAAAGTTTGGAGGCAAAATCATAATTTTTCCAAAATACGAATTATGAGTCGATTTAGTCAATGTATGTAATTAACAAGTGAATTTGTTATTATAGATCAAGAAACACGAAGCTCGGATCGGAACCGAGGCAAGAACAAAATCGAGGACTAAATCGAGCATTGATACACATTTTGAGAATCGAGGTAAGTTTGTATGAAGTTAGAGTTTCATAAAGTTCGATATTTGAAACTACTTAATATTATGATAATGTATATTATTGTTATGAAAATCGAGTGATGAAGCCTCGATGAGAAAATGTTGAAAATAAGTATGTGAAATTCCGGATAAAAACTCGGAATAATGAGGTTACCCATGTATTAGCATTGAATATAGAAGGTCCCGTGTAAGACCATGTCTGGGATGTGGCCTCAGCACCAAAGGAAGATCTCGTATAAGACCATGTTTGGGACATGGCATCGACATTCATGTACGATCTCGTATAAGACTATGTCTGGGACATGGCATCGACAATGAGTTATAAGATCCCGTGTAAGACCATATCGGGGATATGGTATCGGCATCAAGGGGTGATCCCATGTAAGACCATATATGGGATATGGCGTTGGCACCAAGTTTTATGAACGGTGAGTTCGAGTATAATCTGATTAGTTTATGGGCAAAAGAGCTAAGTATGTAAAATAGTATAGAGCCAAATCCATTTATGGATGACCTTGAGTTTATTCATGATAAGGATGATGAAGAACTGAGTTTATGATCATGTTAGCACATGTGCTAAGTTACGTGATTGAGTGTTACAGGTACCATGATTAAGTACAAGTTAGGAAATCATAATGTGACATGAGATGGGTAAGAATAATTGTGAGTAATGATGAATAAGCATGCCTAAGCAATTGAGACTTATGTTGCTATTGTTTCATAAGATGGATGAATTTAGTTTGAGCAATTATGTTGCTTTAGAATTTCATGCAAACTTACTAAGCTATATACTTACCCCTCTCTTTCCCCATTCTCTTGTAGTTTCGCCAAGCTAGCTCGGGGATCATAGAACATCGGAGCTCGGATCACACTATCAATTGTTCTTTTGGTATAGTAAAGTTAATTTATTTTGAGTATGGCATGTATAGGAACTTGATCATTTTGTGTCATGTCATGTTTGAAGGCCAAAGGGTTGGCTATTAATGTTCCACACTCATTTTGTAAAGGGCCAAGGTGAGTTGGCCAATATTGTCAAGTTTATGTTATAAAGTTGATGAGTTTAATGAAATGAATGTTCATGCAAGATAATGAGTAAAATGTGGATGGAATGAATGTTAATTTAGGGATTTTTCATGGTTTGATATTGTTATATTATGTGTTTCTTGTGCTGAAATGAACGAGTTTAAGTTTCAGGGTGGCAAAAGGGCTTGGAAAATAGCCTCTAATTGTCCACACGGGTAGACACACGGGCGTGTGTCTAGGCCATTTTTGACACACGGTCAACCCATATGGGTGTGTTGATAGGCCGTGTGTCCCCCGCTTTTTAATTACGAGAATTCGAATCGTCACACAGGCCAGCACACGGGCGTGTGCCTAGGCCGTGTGCTTCTTAAGGGGTTGCTGATGTCATAAATAGAATACCCCTAGTTTTCACACACGGGTGAGGACACGGGCGTGTCTAGGCCGTGTGAGGGACACGGGCCATTGACACGGGCGTGTGCCTGGCCGTGTGAAAACCCCTGTAGGTTCGAAATTAAAATAAATTCTACACGGGCTAGGGACATGGGCGTGTGAGACCACACGGCCTGCCCACACGGGCGTGTTCCATGTCACACGGGTGTGTGACCCCTGTTTAAGTCAAAAAATTTCAAAGAGTGCAAAAGTTTCCGATTGAACTTCGAAATCTCTCGGATGAGTGTTTAAGGCCTCGTAGGCCCATATTATGCACGTTATGATTAAGACGAAAAAGTTTTAAGCCGGAATAAAATTTTATAGCTCGATAATGCACGTCCAAGTAAGGTTAAGCATGGTAATGCCTCGTATCCTGTCCCGGCATCAGACACGGGTAAAGGGTGTTACATTTAGTGGTATTAGAGCTACGGTTTAGTCAATTCTCGAACTAACGTAGCGTGAGTATGAGTCTAGCTATACATGCCATACGTAAGAGTACTTGTGTAATGATAGTGTGACGACTCCTGATGATTTGAATTATATTTTTATATAGTTAATGGATCCTGATCCTGACCGAGCTGCAGCCGATGATGCTGCAAGTAATGCGCCGGCTCCCGCGCAAGGGACCGCGCCAGTAGAGAGTAGACCCGAGACTTTGGGTCAAGGAGAAGAGGCTCGAGAAGCCTTTCTCCGTATGATGAGCAATTAGTACACAGAGTACATTCGAGCAAATCCTAATGCTCTACCCCCTCCACCCCCGCCTATTTCTCAACCTACCCCTGTTGCTCCTCAAGTGGTAGAAGTGATAAGAAGAGAAAAGCCTCCGGTTGATAGAATCTGGAAATAATGAGCCGAAGAATTTCGGGCTAGTAAAGACGATGATCCGAAAAGAGCCGAATTTTGGCTTGAAAATACCATCAGGGTATTTGATGAACTATCTTGCACACTTGAAGAGTGCATGAAGTGTGTGGTTTCTCTTCTAAGAGATTCTGCTTATCAGTGGTGAATACCCTTGTGTCGGTTGTACCAAGGGAGAGAATTACATGGGAGTTTTTCCAAGAATAATTTCGAAAAAAGTACATAAGTCAAAGATTTATTGACCAGAAGAGAAAGGAATTCCTTGAACTGAAATAAGGTAAGATGACGGTGACTGAGTACGATAACGAGTTTGTGAGACTCAGTAAGTACGCTCGGGAGTGTGTGTCCTCTGAAGCCATCATGTGTAAGAGGTTTGAGGATGGTCTAAATGAAGATATCAAATTATTTGTTAGTGTCCTCGAGTTGAAGGAATTTTTTGTGTTAGTGGATCGGGCTTGTAAGGCCGAGGAACTAGTGAAAGAGAAAAGAAAAGCTGAGATAGAGTCTCGTGACTCAAGAAAGAGACAATTGAGTAAGTCATTTCAGTCCTCGTCCAAGAAGTCGAGAGATTTTCCTACCCGATCAGCTACTTCAGCCGGGTTTTCAAACAGAAGTAATAACAAACAATACTCAGGGTCTAAAGCCCAGACCACCTCAGTTGCTAGTGTTGGCAACGCCCGACCGAGTAGACCGGAGTGCCCGTAGTGTGGCAAATGTAATTCTGGTGAATGTCGAGCAAATGAAAAGGCTTGTTTCAGGTGTGGGTCTCTAGATCATTTTATTAGAAATTGCCCCGAAATGGATGAGAAAGAGAAGCCTCAAGATGCAAGACCGGGAGGCACTACTAGAGGGAGACCACAGAGAAACACGAGAAGTGGAACAAGTAGTAAGAATGCATCCAGAGAGCAGGCTGCGAGATCTGAGGGTAGAGCGCCTGCGAGGACCTATGCTATTCGTGCCCGCGAAGAGGCATCATCTCCTGATGTGATTACAGGTACATTTTCTCTTCATGATACTAAAGTTATTGCTTTAATAGATCCGAGATCTACCCATTCATACATCTGCATGAAATTAGTATCTAGAATGAGTATGCCCGTAGAGTCTACAGAAATTGTGATTAAGGTGTCTAATCCTTTACCCAAAAGTGTGCTAGTTGATAAGGTATGTAAAGATTTCCTATTGATGATTAGAGATCATTGTTTTAAGGCAAATCTCATACTATTGCCATTTTATGAATTTGACATTATTCTTGGTATGGACTGGTTAACCACTCATGATGTGACAGTAAATTGTGGAAAGAAATATATTGAAGTGAAATGAGAAAATGGGGACACTCTTTGTGTTGAAGCATATGAACAAAACAGATCACCTGTAGTGATTTCTCATATGTCGGCTCAGAGGTATGTAAGAAAGGGGTATGAAGCATATCTTGCTTTTGTTATGAATGCTAAAGAAACTGAGTTAAAGATTGAATCAGTGTCGATAGTATGCGAGTACCCAGATGTATTCCCAGAAGAATTGCCAGGGTTGCCTCCGGTTAGAGAGGTTGAATTCGGTATTGAGTAAGTTCCTGGTACGACACCTATATCAATTGTTCCATACAGAATGGCTCCAACCGAGTTGAGGGAATTGAAGGCACAGTTGAAAGAATTAACAGACAAAGGTTTTGCAAGACCGAGTTGTTCTCCATGGGGTGCCCCAGTGCTATTTGTTAAAAAGAAAGATGGTTCCATGAGGTTATGTATAGATTACCGGCAGCTTAATAAGGTAACAGTGAAGAACGAGTATCCGTTGCCAAGGATCGACGATTTGTTTGATCAATTGAAGGGAGCCACTACGTTCTCCAAGATAGACTTGAGGTCGGGATACTATCAGTTGAGAGTAAAAGACTCAAATGTGCCGAAGACTACATTTCGGACGAGGTATGGGCACTATGAATTTTTAGTTATGCCTTTTGGTTTAACTAATGCCCCGGCGGTGTTTATGGATTTAATGAACCGCATCTTTCGGCCATTTTGGACAAGTTTGTTGTTGTTTTTATTGATGACATATTGATATACTCCCGTAATGAGGGTGAGCATGCCGAGCATTTAAGGAATGACTTTACAAATTCTACGAGATAATCATGGGTTACGCCAAGTTCAAAGAAAAGTGAATTTTGGCTTAAGGAAGTTGGATTTCTGGGACACATTGTCTCTGGGAGATAGAGTCCGAGTTGACCCAAGTAAGATTTCACCATTGTTGATTGGGGACCCCAGAAAGATGTATCCGAAGTTAGAAGTTTTTACGGCTTATTTTGGTTACTATAGGCGGTTCGTCAAGGGGTTTTCCATGATAGTGACTCTAATGACGAAACTGTTACAGAAAAATGTAAAGTTTGAATGGACAGAGAAGTGTCAACAAAGTTTCGAGAAATTAAAGGCATTGTTGGCAGAGGCTCCAGTTTTAGTACAACCTGAGTCAGGAAAAGAATTTGTGATCTACAGCGATGCGTCCTTGAATGGATTTGGCTGTGTACTTATGCAAGAAGGTAAAGTGATAGCATATGCCTCCAAACAGTTAAAGCCACATGAGAAGAATTACCCGACACATGATTTAGAGTTGGCTGCTATTTTCTTTGCATTGAAGATTTGGAGACACCATTTGTATGGTGAAAAATGTCGGATATTCACCGATCACAAAAGTTTAAAGTACTTGATGACTCAAAAGGAATTGAATTTAAGGCAACGGAGATGGTTAGAGTTGATAAAATATTATGAGTTGGTCATTGATTACCATCCGGGAAAGGCGAACGTGGTCACCGATGCTTTAAGTAGAAAATCCTTATTCGTTTTGAGGGCTATGAATACACAGATGACTTTGACCGATGATGGTTCCATTCTAGCTAAGTTAAGGGTTAGACCGATGTTCCTTCGAGAGATCTATGAGGCTCAGAAAGATGACAGCGATTTGAAAGCCAGAAGAGTTCAATGCGAGTCAGGTGTTGAGTCCGAATTTCGGATCAATTCAGACGGATGTTTAATGTTTAGGGACCGAGTATGTGTACCGAGGAATGATGAGCTCATTCGTAAAGTTTTGCATGAGGCACTAGTGGATGCTTCTCTGTACATCCGGGCAGCATCAAGATGTATAATGATTTGAAGAAACGGTACTGGTGGCTGAGTATGAAGAAAGACATCTCTGAATTTGTTTCAAGATGTTTGATTTGTCAGAAAGTAAAGGCCGAGCACCAAGTACCCTCAGGTTTGCTTCAACCTATTATGATACCCGAGTGGAAGTGGGACCAAATTACCATGGACTTTGTAACAGGTTTACCGTTGACACCGAGCAAGAAAGATGCTGTATGGGTCGTAGTTGATAGACTTACGAAGTTAGCCCATTTCATACCGGTGCGTGTCGACTATTCATTGGATAAGTTGGAAAACTTGTATATTTCTGAGATTGTGAGGCTACACGGAGTGCCCTTATCGATTATGTCGGATAGAGATCTGAGATTCACGTCCAGACTTTAGAAAAAGTTACAAGAGGCCTTGGGCACAAAGTTGAATTTTAGTACGGCTTTTCACCCCCAAACCGATGGTCAGTCAGAGAGGTTAATACAAGTACTTGAAGATATGCTCCAATGTTGTATTCTTGAGTTTCAGGGCAGCTGGGAGAAATATTTACCTTTGGTGGAATTTGCCTACAATAACAGTTTTCAGTCGAGTTTGAAAATGGCGCCTTATGAGGCTTTATTTGGGCGTAAGTGTCGAACGCCTTTATATTGGACTGAACTTAAGGAAAACCAGATTCACGGGGTTGATTTGGTTAGAGAAACCGAAGAAAAAGTAAATGTGATTCGAGATTGTCTAAAAGCTGCTTCTGATCGACAAAAATCCTATTCGGATTTAAAAAAGGAAAGAAATTGAGTATCAAGTCGGTGATAGAGTATTCTTGAAAGTGTCACCATGGAGGAAAGTTCTTAGATTTGGCCAGAAAGGCAAATTGAGTCCGCATTTTATCGGACCATATGAGATCACCGAGAGAATAGGGCCGGTAGCTTACCGATTGGCTTTGTCGTCCGAGTTAGAAAAGATTCATAATGTTTTTCATGTGTCTATGTTGCGACGCTACCGATCAGACCCTTCGCATGTGATTACACCGACAGAGGTTGAGATACAACCCGACATGACTTATGGTGAAGAACTAGTTAAGATTCTAGCCCGGGAAGTCAAGCAATTAAGGAATAAAAATATAGCTCTAGTGAAAGTTTTATGGCAGAGACATGGGGTAGAAGAGGCTACATGGGAGCCCCAGGAGGCTATGAGGAACCAGTACCCAAACCGTTTTGCAGGTAAGATTTCCGGGACAAAAATCCCTAAGGGGGGAGAATTGTAATAGCTCAATTTAGGGCCTAGTCAGAATAGTGGTGCGAGACCACAAATCCAAAGTAAAATATGTGTTTAAATGATTTTATAAGGCTTATGAAGTATTTACATGATTGTGTGAAAATTCAATGAAGGAATTTTATAAATTAGTGAGTAAATTGTCCATTAGGACCAAATTGCAAGGATTAGAAAATATGAGATTCTAGAAGATTTAATTATGAAATAGAATTATAAAAATTTCTAGAGGTCCTTATTTAGAAATTAGACTATTATATTTGATGATGGACAAAAATGGACATGGGAAGGAAAAATCTCAAGAAAGGACCATTAAGGGCATTTTAGTCATTTGGTTAATAAAAAAATTAAAATGGAAAAAGAAGCAAAAATCATGTCCATCTTCCTCCCCCTTGGCCGAAAATCACAAGGAAGACATAGCTAGGGTTTCTTCAACTTCCAAGCTTGATAGTAAGTGCATCCTAGCCCCATTTTTTACTGTTCTTCGTATTTTTGAGACCCTCGTAGCTCGGTTTAGCTATTTCTAGCTATATTTTGAGCTAGGGTTCATATTTAAAAATTTACCCATGTATGAAATGCATATATTTTGATGTTTTATGGAAGAATATGAGAGTTTGATGTATGATAAACATCTTTTTCTAAGTGATTTTCATGAAAAAAATGCATAAAAGGACCAAATTGTAAAAGTTGTAGAAATGGTCATACATGAGTGAAATAGTGGAAATTGAATGTTGTTATAGTTTAGAATATGATTCGGCTAGGCTTGAAATGCAAGAAAGTTGAATGAAAATCATTTTACGAGCCTAGGGGAAAAATGTAATTATGCAAAAGTTTAGGGGCAAAATCGTAATTTTTCCAAAATATGAATTACGAGTCGATTTAGTCAATGTATGTAATTAACAATTGAAATTATTATTATAGATCAAGAAACACGAAGCCCGGATCGAAACTGAGGCAAGAACAAAATCGAGGACTAAATCGAGCATTGATACACATTTTGAGAATCGAGGTAAGTTTGTATGAAGTTAGAGTTTCATAAAGTTTGATATTTGAAACTACTTAATATTATGACAATGTATATTATTGTTATGAAAATCGAGTGATGAAGCCTCGATGAGAAAATGTTGAAAATAAGTATGTGAAATTCCGGATAAAAACTAGGAATAATGAGGTTACCCATGTATTAGCATTGAATATAGAAGGTCCTGTGTAAGACCATGTCTGGGATGTGGCCTCGGCACCAAAGGAAGATATCGTATAAGACCATGTCTGGGACATGGTATCGACATTCATGTACGATCTCGTATAAGACCATGTCTGGGA
Organism: Gossypium sturtianum; assembly: GCA_025698515.1. Lineage (NCBI taxonomy): Eukaryota > Viridiplantae > Streptophyta > Magnoliopsida > Malvales > Malvaceae > Gossypium > Gossypium sturtianum. Next base: position 69,312,597 of record CM046952.1, read on the forward strand.
CATGGCATCGACAATGAGTTATAAGATCCCGTGTAAAACCATATCGAGGATATGGCATCGGCATCAAGGGGTGATCCCATGTAAGACCATATATGGGATATGGCGTTGGCACCAAGTTTTATGAACGGTGAGTTCGAGTATAATCTGATTAGTTTATGGGCAAAAGAGCTAAGTATGTAAAATAGTATAGAGCCAAATCCGTTTATGGATGACCTTGAGTTTATTCATGATAAGGATGATGAAGAACTGAGTTTATGATCACGTTAGCACATGTGCTAAGTTACGTGATTGAGTGTTACAGGTACCATGATTAAGTACAAGTTAGGAAATCATAATGTGACATGAGATGGGTAAGAATAATTGTGAGTAATGATGAATAAGCATGCCTAAGCAATTGAGACTTATGTTGCTATTGTTTCATAAGATGGATGGATTTAGTTTGAGCAATTATGTTGCTTTAGAATTTCATGCAAACTTATTAAGCTATATGCTTACCCCTCTCTTTCCCCTTTCTCTTGTAGTTTCGCTAAGCTAGCTAGGGGATCATAGAACGTCGGAGCTCGGATCACACTATTAACCGTTCTTTTGGTATAGTAAAGTTAATTCATTTTGAGTATGGCATGTATAGGAACTTGATCGTTTTGTGTCATGTCATGTTTGAAGGCCAAATGGTTGGCTATTAATGTTCCACACTCATTTTGTAAAGGGCCAAGGTGAGTTGGCCAATATTGTCAAGTTTATGTTATAAAGTTGATGAGTTTAATGAAATGAATGTTCATGCAAGATAATGAGTAAAATGTGGATGGAATGAATGTTAATTTAGGGATTTTTCATGGTTTGATATTGTTATATTATGTGTTTCTTGTGCTGAAATGAACGAGTTTAGGTTTTAGGGTGGCAAAAGGGCTTGGAAAATAGCCTCTAATTGTCCACACGGGTAGACACACGGGTGTGTGTCTAGGTCATGTGTGACACACAGCCAACCCATATGGGTGTGTTGATAGGCCGTGTGTCCCCTGTATTTTAATTGAGAGAATTCAAATCGTCACACGGGCCAGCACACGGGTGTGTGCCTAGGCCGTGTGCTTCTTAAGGGGTTGTAATAGTCCAGTTTAGACTCTAGTCAGAATAGTGGTTTCGGGACCACAAATTTGAGTCAGTAAAATATTTTAATATTATTTTCTAGGCTATTGATATGTGACTAAGCATGTGTGGAAGCCTCGTATGAAAATTTGATTAATTGGGTGCTTAATTTGAGAAAAGGGTTAAATTGCATTAAATGCAATATTTGTATGCTATTTGTTAAAGCACCTATATGATGCGGTTTTTAAAGTGGTGGCCTTATGAGGCAATTATGCCAAAATTTAGATAGTGGATGGATAAAAGACATAAATGCCCTTAATGTTTATATGTACATATGTTTAGTATAAGGTTAATTTAGTAACTAGATTAATAACATGTTTATAATAAAACAAAGTTTAAATTAAGCCATTATCATCCTCCATCTAGCCGAAAGTTAAAAGAAAAGAAAGAAAAGAGTGAGCAAGGGTTTCGGCCACGGTTTAGGCTTGATTCAAGGTTAGTTTTTGATTCGTTTTCGATAATTTCTACGTTTTTACAATCGTTGCTTCGTATGTTATAAAACCCATGTTATAATTTGAAGAATTGGTGATGTTTATGAGATGTCTCATTAATGGAATGGTGAGATTTGTGATGAATATTAGTGTTAAATGAAAGATATGTGTTTAATGAACATGTTTTGTGTAATAGGCCAATTTAGCCCGGGCCCATACAAAAAAAATAATAAACCCAAAATAATAAAAAAAAGTCCAAGTCCAGTCAAAAATATATCATTTGGCCCGATCGGAATGGCCCATTACTTGAAAAGATTGAAAGTCCATCTACAAGCTTGACGTATATGGAAACACAATCTTCAAGGATATGCAATCTTAGATATGGTATGCAAATATTAGATATGATATGCAATCCTAAAAGATATGATATGCAATCTTAGATATGATATGCAAATCTTAGATATGATATGCAATCCTAGAAGATATGGTATGCAATCTTAGAAAGATATGATTTTGTAATCTTAAAGATTTAATTTGTAGATACCTTTTAATCCTAGCCGTTGATATACTTTATGATACGAAATGTTTGTAAAAGTTTTTGATTGTCCGGTAATACCTCTTAACCTTAGTCCGGTGACTGATACGGGTTAGGGGTGTTACATGGCCACCGTCGAGTCCTCCGCTGCATCGATCCGTCAAGTCTGGGGATTACCTGTGCACATTAAACAAAAAGGGTGAGTTTATGTAAACTCAGTGTATAATCCCGTAGAAACAAACAAACAATCAGTATTCACAGTGCACAGTTGAACAGTCTTGGGCCTAAGCCTTTTTCAGTATCAGTGATAGTTTGGGCCTTAGCCCATCTCAGTACAGTGTCAAAAATGTAATAGGGCCTTAGCCCATCACAGTATCAATAGCAGTAAAAGTTGTGCAGTAGCAAAATCCTACCCAACCAGCCTCTACACACCATCTCTGTCCAACCCTACACTCCATGTGGGGATATAATCAACCCACCCATCCCTACACTCCAAGTAGCACCGAATGCGGCACAAAGCGATAGTTCGCAATGGTGAAAGTCACAAGAAATTAGGCTTAAAGCCTTTCAGTACACTTCCTCCGAATAACAACCCCCAACCCAATGCAATGCAACATACAATGGATGATATGCTATTATGCAATTTCAGTACATATATTCAGTTTAGATATTAACATGCTCAGTACAGATATCATTCAGTCAATTTCACACATTTAGGGGTCTAAGTAGCGCTTACCGACCTTACAGTAGGTTTACAGTCGACTTGGGCGACCCGTGCAACCTTAAAAACATTTCGGTAAAAATGGGCCCACATGCCCATATGGGCCCACACGCCTGTGTGGCCCACTCGGCCCATATTGGCCTTAGCCGTGTGATCCATTTTTAAAGTAACCCATGCTAGCTCAATACTCATATACGTTTTCACTATTTACTTATATGTTCATTCAAAGCTGTCTACTTGAGTCATTATCACTAAATTATTTATATCTTAAGCTACAGAATTCCAAATTAAGATCCGCTTGATGTTTTTGAAACTAGACTCAAATACCTTTCTACCATAAAATTTTCAGAATTTATAGTTTATCAAATAAGTACAGTAAAATCTTTAAAGTTATCCCTATTCTGCTGTTTGACAGCTTCGACCTTTCCTTACTAAAAATTATTTAACTCTTAGTACAAATTTTAGATGATGTTTATGTTTGTTTCTCTTGAAAATAGACTCCTTAAGGATTTAAACATATAAATTTAAGCCCCTAATTATTTTTTATAATTTTTTATGATTTTCCAAAGTCAGAACAGGGGAACCCAAAATCATTCTGACCTTATCTCACAAAATTTTATTTATAACTCATGATTTATAATTCCATTGCTTACACTGTTTCTTCCATTAAAGAAGACTCAATAAAATTTAATTTCATATTTTATTCAACCTCTAACTCAATTTACACTATTTTTGATGATTTTTCAAAGTTAGACTACTGCTGCTGTCCAAAATTATTTTAGTGCAAAATGTTGATTTCCTAGTTTTTAACACCCTTATTTCCTTTCTCTACAATTTTTCGCATCATTTTCTTTTATTTCTCGACAGCAAGTAATTTTGGCTTTTCACCGAACCCCGTTTTCTGCGTTTCGGGTACACACCTGGTATCGTTTTGATGCCTAATCACTCCCGAGCACTTCAGGGCCTAAAATCAAAATACTCAACATCAATTTAACGGATTTACAAGCGAATTGACAACCAAGAACGAACAGAAACCCAACTTACCACCAACGATAACCCTATGTTTAACTATTGTTAAAACGAGAACACTGAATTCACCAGTCCGAGCCTCCCCCTACGCCCAAATCGCAGAGAAAAACATTACCACTTCAGTCGCTAAGAGATTCATGATAGAAACAAAGAGAAACACTTTCCGAAACTAAGTGAGCACTAACCGCGTGCGAAAACGAAGGAAAATAAATGGATTAGGGAAAAATCAAGAAGAAGAAAAAGAAGAGAAAGATGAAAAACTCAGAGAATTTCGGCAAGAGGAGAGGGAGAAGAATAAACGGCAGAATTTTTTTTTGGGAAAAGGGAGCCAAAATTCGGTTATGGGAAAAAAATAAAATAAAATCCCGATAACCCCTCAAATCCCTTAATCTTCTCCCCTAATTCCCACTTCACATCCACTACTCAGAATCCCCCTATTACACAACTCTATCCCGAAATCTAAGCAAAAAAAAAAAAAAAAACCTTTGCCTGCGCAGGGATTCGAACACAAGACCTTCACCATAATAACACACTACTTATCCACTAGACATGCAGGCCCATTCTAATGTAATTTACCCAACATTTAAACTTAAGCCTTTTGCACAAGGTTAAGGCTTTATTTATAATAATACCAAAATTTGCCCAAGTAAGGCTTGAACTTGGGACCTTTCACATACACCCAAAACACATAACCACTGAAGCAGGTAGACATTGTGTGTCACACATACACAAAATCAAAAATTAAAATTTTGGGGCGTTACAATTCTACCCCCTAAAAGAAAATTTCGTCCTTGAAATTTACCCGGTCAGAACAGGTGAAGATATTGTTGACGCATCGTATCCTCAGGCTCCCACGTAGCCTCCTCAGTGCTATGATTACACCAAAGAACCTTAACCAGTGGAATAGATTTCCTCCTCAGTACTTTCACATCTCGATCTAGAATCTGAATCGGCTCCTCCTCAAAGGTCAAGTCTGGCCTAACCTCAATCTCCTTAACAGAAACGATGTGAGTAGGATCAAAGCGGTAACGCCTCAACATTGATACATGGAACACGTTATGGATACGATCCAACTCTGGAGGTAGCTCCAACTGATAAGCGGCTGGTCCTACTCGCTTCAAAATACGGTAAGGTCCAATAAACCTAGGGCGCAACTTGCCTTTACGACCAAACCTCAGTACCTTCTTCAATGGCGAGACCTTAAGGAATACAAAATCTCCCACCGAATACTGAATCTCACGTCATTTTAGGTCCGCATAGGATTTCTGTCTGTCAAAAGCCGCTTTCAGTCGATCCCAAATCAATCTAACCTTATCCTCTGTCTCAGAAACCAACTCAGGACCCAGAACACGTCGCTCGCCCAACTCAGTCCAACATAAAGGAGTGAGACACTTACAACCATACAGTGCCTCGTAATGTGCCATCTGGATGCTAGTCTGGAAACTATTATTATAGGCAAACTCTGCTAACGGCAAATACTCCTCCCAACTACCACGGAAATCGAAACTCACACTTGCTAAACTTAGCATAGAGTTGCCTTTCCCTCAAAGTCTGAAAGACAGCACTAAGGTGCTCATCATGCTCATCCTCAGTCTTCAAATAAACCAGTATGTCGTTGATGAACACTAACACAAACCGATCCAGATAGGGCTGGAATACTCGGTTCATCAGGTCCATGAAAGCTGCCGGTGCATTCGTCAGTCCAAAAGGCATCACTAGGAACTCATAGTATCCATAACGAGTCCTAAATGCCGTCTTAAATACATCAGCCTCCTTAACCCTCAACTGATGATACCTAGATCGGAGGTCAATCTTGGAGAATACCGAAGCTCCTTGAAACTGGCCAAACAGATCATCTATCCTCGATAGGGGGTACTTATTCTTAATGGTTAACTTGTTCAGTTGCCGATAGTTGATACACATCCGCATGGACCCATCCTTCTTTTTTGCAAACAGTATCAGTGCTCCCCACGGAGACACACTAGGGCGGATGAACCCACGATCCAATAACTCCTGAATCTGAGCCTTTAGCTCAACAAGCTCATTCGGTTCCATTTGATAGGGAGCGATGGACACCGGAGCTGCACCAGGTAGGTACTCAATACCAAACTCCAACTCGCGATTCGGAGGTAACCCCGGTAGCTCATTGGGAAAGACGTCCGAAAAACCCTTTACCGTTCTGATATCCTTAACTGTAGAATCCCTAAAATCCGAAACACTTACATAGGCCAAGAATGCCTCACATCCCTTACGAACTATCTTCTCTGCCACCAGTACAGAGATCACATTAGATAAGTAATTCTGACATTCTCCAATCATGACTACCTCAGTATCCTCCTCGGATATCTTCGCCTTCTCCACCATTGCAGTAAAATCTCACTCCCTCTGTGGAGCTATCAGAACCCTCAGATTATCCCTGAGACCATCCTCAAAGTAGATACATCGCTCATATTCAGTTGCCACCCTACCTCGCGCATAGCAGCTTAGTAGCAGAAATTCGACCTCATACTCGACCACTGATCTATCTCCCTGAGTCGGATTCAGAAACTCTCTCCTACGGGCATCCACGTAACTGGCCCCCACATATATCCCCTGGAAGGCAGTCTTAAAATACTCCTAGGTCAGTCATTCGGGCTAAGTGCCCTCCTTAACAGTGAGCCACCACTGATAAGCCTCATCGCGCAGCAGCAACACTGCACCCTTTAATTTCTATTCGGGGGTGCAGTTCAGATCATCCATGATTCTCTCTGTGGCCTCAATCCAGTACTCGGCCACATTAGGGGTGACCCTAGTGACACCCCTAAAAAGCTCAGCTCCATTGGACCGGAGTCGTTTCGTAATCGACCCTCGGCCCCCGGATCCAGTATTGGGCCCAGCGACCCTCTCCAAAATCCTTAGCATATCCTGGGACAATGCGTCGTCCCCAGCCATGCGATCTTGAGACCCGATCTCGATGGCAGCGACTCTTGGCGTCTCACTCGTATCCAAATTCGATATGCTACCCAGTAAAGAGGACTCAGCTCAAGCCCCTCTACGGCCTCTACCTCGGCCTCTAGTACCCCGTCCGTGGATACCTCATGCGCTCATTATCTAATCACGTTTATCTGTATTAACAGTTTTATGAATCAATTACAGTTCCAGTATTTATTAACAAATGTTTTATGTAAAATAGTATCGATTATTTAGAGTTCGTTTTCGTAAATCGCAGTCTCACTACAGTTTTCAGTTTCTCTACAATTTTCAGTATACACTAACTAGAGTGTTTTTAGTACAGTTTGCTACCTATAATAGTTTCAGAATATACTATCCATAACAGTTTCAGTTTAAAACAAATCACAGTTCAGAATACTTATAGGATCAGCGCCGGAGCCTCGGTGTACCACTTACTCAGTAAAAACATTTCAAATCATTTGGAAATCAATCAATTTTTCGAAAGCCTATTTTTTTATAAAACCCATAATCCACAACTGAGTTTTGTAACCTGGCTCTGATACCACTAAATGTAACACCCCAGACCCGGCCTAGACATTATGGCTGAATCTGGCAATGTCACATAATAGCGTGTTTAAACTAAGTTGTCACGATAAAACCGTTTTCATTTATTTACTCTTGTTGACTCCAAAATCGCTTACTTATTTAATCGATTGTTTTAAAACACAATTCGTTTCGGAAGCTTTAGAAATCATTTATTTTATGAAAAACTGAGTTAATTAGGTAAATCCATCAATCTTAGAAAAACCCCTTTGTTTTAGAGAAAACCGTTTGTTAATTGAGTTTGTGCAGTTTTTAAATCCACGAAAATAGTCTAAAATCCGAAATAAAAGCAAACAGTCCAAAAAGTTCAGTTTACATCAAAAATAACCCAGAAAATAATTAAGAAATAAATACCAAAACTAAAATTAAAACAGTTTAAAATACGTGTGGCCACCGTCGAGTCCTCCGCTGCATCGATCCGTCAAGTCTGGGGATTACCTGTGCACATTAAACAAAAAGGGTGAGTTTACGTAAACTCGATTGTGTAATCCGCGAGAAACAAACAAACAATCGGTATTCACGATTGCACGATTGAGCAGTCTTGGGCCTAATCCCTTTTCAAGATTAAGTGGCGGTTTGGGCCTTAGCCCATCTCGATCAAATGTCAAAAATGCAATAGGGCCTTAGCCCAAAGACAAGATATCGATGTAGTAATGTGATTATGCAAGATAGCAAAATCCTACCCAACCAGCCTCTACACACCATCTCTGTCCAACCCAACACTCCATATGGGGATATAATCAACCCACCCATCCCTACACTCCAAGTAGCACCGAATGCGGCACAAAATAGTAGTTCGCAGCTGAGCTGCCAGTAAATTAGGCTTAAAGCCTTTCAGTACACTTCCTCCGAATAACAACCCCCAACCCAATGCAATGAAACATACAATGGATGATATGCTATTATGCAATTTCAGTACATATATTTAGTTCAGATATTAACATGCTTAGTATAGATATCATTCAGTCAATTTCACGCATTTAGGGGTCTAAGTAGCGCTTACCGACCCTACAGTAGGTTCACAGTCGACTTGGGCGACCTGTACAACCTTAAAAACATTTCGGTAAAAATTGACCCACATGCCCATGTGATCTGCCCGTGTGGGCCCACACGCTCGTGTGGCCCACTTGGACCAAATTGGCCTTCACCGTGTGATCCATTTTTAAAGTAACCCATGCTAGCTCAATACTCATATATGTTTTCACTATTTAGTTATATGTTCATTCAAAGCTGTCTACTTGAGTCATTATCACTAAATTATTTATATCTTGAGCTACAAAATTTCAAATTAAGATCCGCTTGATGTTTTTGAAACTAGACTCAAATACCTTTCTACCATAAAATTTTTAGAATTTATAGTTTATCAAATAAGTACAGTAAAATCTTTAAATTTATCCCTATTCTACTGTTTGACAGCTTCGACCTTACCTTACTAAAAATTATTTATCTCTTAGTACGGAATTTAGATGATGTTTCTGTTTGTTTCTCTTGAAAATAGACTCATTAAGGATTTAAAAATATAAATTTAAGCCCCTAATTATTTTTTAAATTTTTTTTATGATTTTACAAAGTCAGAACAGGGGAACCCGAAATCATTCTGACCTTATCTCACAAAATTTTACTTATAACTCATGATTTACAATTCCATTGCTTACACTATTTCTTCCATGAAACAAGACTCAATAAAATTTAATTTCATATATTATTCAACCTCTAACTCAATTTACACTATTTTTGATGATTTTTCAAAGTTAGACTACTGCTGCTGTCCAAAATTGTTTTAGTGCAAAATGTTGATTTCTTAGTTTTTAACACCCTTATTTCCTTTCTCTACAATTTTTCGCATCATTTTCTCTTATTTCTCGACAGCAAGAAATTTTGACTTTTTGCCGAACCCCGTTTTCTGCGTTTCAGGTACACACCTGGTATCGTTTTGATGCCTAATCACTCCCGAGCACTTCAAGGCCTAAAATCAAGATACTCAACATCAATTTAACGGATTTACAAGCGAATTGACAACCAAGAACGAACCGAAACCGAACTTACCGCCAACGATAACCCTCCGTTTAACTATTGTTAAAATGAGAACACTGAATTCACCAATCCAAGCCTCCCCCTACGCCCAAATCGCAGAGAAAAAACATTACCACTTCAGTCGCTAAGAGATTCATGACAGAAACAAAAAGAAACACTTACCGAAACTAAGCGAGCACTAACCGCGTGCGAAAACGAAGGAAAATAAATGGATTAGGGAAAAATCAAGAAGAAGAAAAAGAAGAGAAAGATGGAAAAACTCAGAGAATTTTGGCAAGAGGAGAGGGAGAAGAATAAACGGCAGAAATTTTTTTTTGGAAAAGGGAGCCAAAATTCAGTTATGAGAAAAAAATAAAATAAAATCCCGATAACCCCCAAAATCCCTTAATCTTCTCTCCTAATTCTCACTTCACATCCACTACTCAGAGTCCCCCTATTACACAACTCTATCCCGAAATCTGAGCAAAAAACAATAATACCTTTAAACTTAAGCACTACTTAACCACCAGACCTCCACCATAATAACACACTACTTAACCACCAGACCAGCAGGCCCATTCTGATGTAATTTACCCAACATTTAAACTTAAGCACTTTGCACAAGGTTAAGGCTTTATTTATAAAAATACCAAAATTTGCCCAAGTAAGGCTTGAACTTGGGACCTCACACACACCCCCAAAACACATAACCATTGAAGCAGATAGACATTGTGTGTCACACATACACGAAATCAAAAATTAAAATTTTGGGGCGTTACAATAACAATATAACTAAAACACACTAACCACCTCCCTTAAATCCAATCCTCATCCAAACAGATTTCTAAAATCCAAATCTAACCCAAACACTACTAAATAGGCGGCACAAAGGAAATTAAGAAAAATAATACCTAATTGTACACGCAAGGGCTTGAACATAAGACTAAAGGGTAAGCTAAAGCCTTAGCACTAAACTAATAGGCTCATTCTTTTCAAAACTTACACAAAAATTAATATAAGTCGAATGCTCAAATATAAGGGTTGAATAAAAAATTAACAAAATTCAATAAATAAGATTTGAACCCAAAACCTCATACATACAGGTACAACACTTAACCACAAAATCAAAATCAAATTACTTATAAAAAATCTAACAAATTAAAAACTTAAAATTTATTTTTGGGTGTTACAATTTGGCTGGGATAAATAATCAAAATTTAACTAGAAGAAGAAAATCGAGAAAATTGCATGAAACGTCGCAACGTCGTTTTTACTTCTCCCCTATTTCGTCGTCGTGACGTCACACGGCTCATCACAATGTCGCTCTTTGTTTCCATCTTAATTTAACTAAAATACGAGACATACTTCACACATTGTTATTTGTTAGTTACCATATTTCAATTGGAACCTAAATTTGTGTTTAATTAATAAGCAAATGAGCAGCAGATGGAGGGTAATGGGAATGAGAAAAGAATCTTGCACAAACCTTTCAACAGGTTGGCTCTCCCTAATTATCAACTTTCCTGTTTAATGAATTTTTTTCAAAAAGATATATGCCCCTAAATAAAACATTTTAAGCATCAAAGGAATAATATTGTTAAAGACAAAATATATATGCTTGCTGGTGAAGATTTGTAGATCCAAACTATAATAAATAATTAGGTACCAACTGTCGAAACCATTTTAAAATCGATTTTTTAAAAATGGGGATCGACTTTTGAAAATGAAAATGGGAGTCGCCACCAATCCTTTTAGGTGTGATTGGATCACCTTGTAAAACGTTTTATTTAAAACATTTGATTTTGGTCTACAAAAACAATAAAACGGGTTCGGGAGTCGGTTACCTATGAGGAAGGGTTAGCACCCTCATAACGCCCAAAATTGGTACCTAATCAATAAAATTATGTCCGAATATTGAAAATAAAGAAAATTAAAAAATATGATCCTTTTATTAGAAAGAAAATCAGGACTTACTTATCACAAAGAAATAAAGTACTTTACCCAGTAAGTTAGGGTATAGCACCTCATGACTTTGAAATTAAGCTCGTCTTTATTTCAGAAAATTCCTACCTCGAGACGCAAAACATCGAACCCAGTAAGTTAGGGCACAATGTTTTGAAATCCCGAGAATAGGTTTTTTTATTTAACACTTGAGATTTCTTTATTCTGAAGGAATATAAACATCACATCCAGTACGTTAGGACACGACATTTTTTAAAACCCTCGTAATTAAAGTCATCTCATGATTTACAAAACTTGAAAAGGGTATTTAGTTATTTAGCCAAACGGAAAATCGCAACCCAGTACGTTAGGGCACTATTTCCCGAATTTCTAAATACCAAAACATTGCCTTATTTTAAAATATAGTAAGCTTGAAAAAATGTATTTTTATTTTGAACAATGATCCATTTAACAATATCGCATTTATAAACTATCATACACAATTATTAAAAACGATTATAATACAATAGCATACAATATAAAATACAACTAAAATAACTACACTATAGTAATCATAAACTAATAAATGAATAAAATGACATTACATAGATAAATAAAATATATAAAGCAATATAAGTAAAACAATAAAAAAAATACTAAATAATAAATATATAATTTAATACATATAAAAGATAATACATAATAATATATATAATAATTTTTAAAAATATATATGTGAAACATGTTATAAAATATAAATAAACTTTATACAAAAATTTTAGAAAATAATATATGATATAATATAATACTATGTAATACACAAAATATAATATAATAAATAAAAATAATAATAATAATATATAAATTATTAAGTAAATTAAAATAATATACAAAATAATAATTAAATATATAAATAATACACATAACATATATATAAATAAATTAATAAATATAAGAAAATAATATAGAATATTTTAATGTGATAAAACTATTAATTATAATATAAAATAATAAAATAAAATAAAAAGGATAAAAATAAAATTAAAATAAAGAAAACAGGGGTTAAATAACAATTAAAACAAATAGAAAAGGATTAAATTAAAGCACGCATTAAAATACGGGGACTAATATGGAAATTACACCTCTTTTTAAAACGGCGTCATTCTGTTTTTTACTTTTAAAACAGACCGAGGGATTAAATTGGAACCAAAACAATATTTAGGGCTAATTTTAAAAAATTTAAAAATACGAATTGGGCTTAATTTAAAATTAATTCAATTGCGGAAGGACCGAAATGTAAATATCCCATTTTCAAAAAATGCGCGGATCCTCATCTGGATATCGGGTCGACGCGCGGATCCTGGCTATCAAAAACGGCGTCGTTTTGTGCTTATCAAATTAAGCCAAAACGGCGTCGTTTTCTAACTGCTATATAAACCAATTTTTAAACTAAAAATTTCATTTGCGCCATAATTTAAAAAAAAAAAACTTAGAATTTCCTCTCCAGAGCTCTCCTTTAGGTTCTGTCCGTCGTTCGCTGGGGCCTCCGCCACGTGCTCACGACGGCGGCGCTCAGGTAATTTCTTCCCTCCTTTTACTAGTTTTTTTTACACAGTATTTCTATGTAAAAGAAAACGTGAATAAAAAATAAAAAAAATCACATTGATTTTAAAAAAAACCTGTATCTTGTTTCGAATGGCCTCTTTATTATTTCTCTGTGTATTTTTTTCTTTCTTTTTACTTACAAAATAATCGGCTTTTATAGCCTTGGAAAATAAAACAAAAAAGGAAATCCTCGTTGCTGCCATTTTTGCCACTGTTTTCTTTCCTTCTTTGCGCAGGTTGGAAACGGAGATCTCGTCTGCGCGTTGATGGTGTGATTCGGGCGCAGGTCATGGCTTGACGAGGGGCTGGTGCGAGGCGTTTGCGGCGCGACGCTCGGGCTCCTGCTGAAGCGGCGCCTAGGGTTTCAGAAACCCTAGGCCACTGTTGATTCTGTTTAGCTCCTGGGCCATTTGGGCCGAATAGATTTGGGTTAGGTCTGTTTTGGGGTATTGGGTCTGTAAAATCGGGCTTGTAAATTGGTTTTGGGCCATCTGTTTGGGCTCAGTTGTAAAAGGACATTTAAATGGACCTTTGTTATTTTTCGTTTTGTTTTTTTATTTTGGTTTATTTCTAAACCGGGCAAAATGGGTTATTACACCAACTATATATGTTTTTCTTCTCCAAGCCTTTTGAATTACAAGCGGAATGTGCAACTAAATTTAAAAAATAAAAAATAAAAAAAAAATGTTATTAAAATTTTTAAAGATTATAGGATTTAAAGAGAATTTCTACAAATTTTGAGAATTTTAAGTAAGAGTTAAAATTTTTGAAAGGATTAATATAAATTTTTTATTTTTTTTGAAAGATATTAATTAAATTTTTTTTTTTGAATTAATATCTGATAAATAAAAGAGCTGGACTCAGGCCCAAACAAATCAAAGGTCCAAAACTGTAAAAACATAAAACAAAATAACACAGAAACCACAACTAAAGAATTAACGCCTTGAGTCCCTCCCCATCAATCAATAGCCAACAAAATCAGATAGCTGTCGCTTTTAATGACTGCGACTCTTGCTCTACTTACCACCATCAAAAATCAGAGGATTCAAGGAACCTACCTCTGAGCAGAGCAAAATCAACCCTCAATCACTTATCTCGTCTGTCGCTTCTCCTTCTCCGCCATGTGAAGCACTGAATCTGGAACGCCGTTGCTCCATATGCCAGAGAAACCGCTTCTTCTTCCTTCCAACGCCATCTCGTGAGCAACCCCATTAACAGCCCTTGGGACAAAACGGTAAGAAATCCATTCAAACTCCAGACCCATGAGGAAAATATTGCAAGTTATAGGTCTAATCACCGATCCATGCGAACCCGCTTCGAATACTTTTAATTACAGATCAAGGCATCTCCTTCAACGATCGACGTCTCGAATCCCATGATTTTCGCCAACATCAAGGCCCTCTCGCATGCTCTCGCCTCACCACAAAGCGAATCGGCTACCTCATTAAAGCAGAGATAAGTCTCACCCCAAAATATTACCTATGTAATCTCTCGGCAATGACTCACGAATTTCTTTGTATGATCTTTGCCATGAAACGAAGCGTCAAAATTTAATTTTATAACCCCCACCTCCGGTGCCTGCCATTTGATGAGAATAGAATGATTGACCTTGTTTTGAAGGTTAGAGTGGGCTAGGAGGATGTTTTTAAGATAGCCCTGCATGAACCCCAACAGTTCTTCCATTTTAAATTTAACCCCTTCATGAGTTAATTTGTTTCTGCAATACCAGAGACTCCAAATGGAAATTGCGATAATGCTTTGCTTTTGACTATCTGCAGCAGTGAAGAACCGGGCAAAGCAGTCTTTGCTCTCACCATGTGATTCAAAGTGGTCTACAGTTCGGGATATTAATTAAAATTTTTAAGTGGCATAATTAGAATTATTAAAAGTTCTATGCCCCAAAATTTGAGGCGAAATCCCATCTTTTTCACTCACTAAGGAATATTAATTTGGTATCTTTGTTTGCCTATAGTGCCTGTGCCACTGCTAAATTTATCGGATTGGAACAAATCTAATTTAAAAACCAATTTCAGGTTCAGGTTCACATTTGAGGTCATTATTCCCTGATATGGTTTGGATTGGGTTTAGATTAGGTTGATTTAATTTGAATCGTGTTAATTGGATTTTAAAATTTTAAAATTATTTTATGTTATATTAGATTCGGGGGTTTAAATTAATTTTGACTTTAAATGGCATCGGTTAGATCTTTTAATTTTTGAAGACCAACAAAGTTGAACTTTGATCATCTAGTCGAAATATTAATAAGGAAAGAGATAAATAATAATAAAAATTTTAATTATAATTAAATAAATTTATCAATATATTTATAAGTCCTCAAAGACTTTATTATTTTGCTTATCAATGAGGTGGTTTAATGTAGCTCATTGATGGTGTATGAGAATTATGCACATCAAATAGTATCCATTATATTCATTTAATATTTTTAACCTCATATGTTTTTTGTTTAAATTTCGTTTTAAATACATTATTTCCACACGCATGCAAATATGATAAGATTTCTAGTTAATTTTACTTGTAAATAAAGAGATAATATATATTTTTTTATTAAAGTGGTTGAAATTATATATTTTACAAAGTAGACAATGATAATTACAATGTACAAGTTATAAATTAAAACAAATTAACAATTTAAGTTGTAAGTATTATTCTCTATTAATTCTTCTATAAAATTATACTTAATTTAAGTATTTGTGATATTTTTTGTTCAAATCAATTTCGAGTTGAATTAATTTTAAATTTTTATAATCGAATTGAATTCAAGATTAAAATTTCACATTGGGGTTAGAATTGATACAACATGCAGTTAGATGTCATGTAAATACCAACACAAAAACTCATATCAGAATGATGATTAAAGTTAGCCTTCGTAATTTAAATTGTTATGATATATTAGTATCTATATATAAGGAAAGCCTTAAGGCCTTTCACAATGGACATCTGATCCTTTTTTTTTTTTTTTTTTTACATGCAAATGTTACGAGTAAATTTCAATCTCTTTACTTTTTTAGATGTAAAAATAGTTTAATTTTAGTTTTATCATTATATTTCGCTCAATTTTTTTATTTAATCTATCTATACATGTATAAAAGGACGACCTAAGGCACCTGTCTTCTTCTTCTTTCTTTCTTTCTTTTTTTTTTGACAATGAGAAAAAAAATATTAAATTTCAGTTTTAATCACTATATTTTGCTTAAATTTTATATTCAGTTTCTACACTTTAATTTTTACATAATTTAGACATCTGCCCATTCTTTTTTCTTTTCTTTTGACATGAAAAAAATAATGGTTAAATTTCAGTTCTAATCCCTCTACCTTCTCAAGATTATATAAGAACGGTTAAATTTTAGTTTTGAGTCCTATATTTCACTCAAATTTGAGACTTAACCTCTATACTTTATTTTGACATAATTTAGACACCTGGATATTTTTTTTTCTTTTCTTTTGACATGAGAAAATAATGGCTAAATTTCAGTTCTAATCCAAATACTTTTAAGATTATATAAGAATGATTTAATTTCAGTGTTGATCCCTATATTTCACTCAAATTTGAGAATTAATCTATATAATTTTGACATAATTTAGATTAAAATGTTGAGGTGAACTTTTAAGAATTATTAATACCGTTAAAATTTTCTATTAAGTTCAAATTCATTATAAAGTCATTTTTTGTTACATGGATACTAAGGTAGTTTTTTTTTTTTTCAAAATGTTACACCGGCAAATTTAGAAAAAGGATTTCAACAGTATTAACAAATTGACCTAGATTTTAAAATTAGAAAAGTAGAAGGATTAAATTCCTGAAAATAAAAGTATGGAAATTAAATTCAAAATATATGAAAAAGTACAATAACTTTGAGCTTACTATAATATTTAAATTTTTACTGTTTAGTAAAAAGAAATTAAATAATCAACTTAAGGCGAAGCGTGGGAGAGAATCATACTAGTAAATTAATTAAAGATAAACCAACTTGGACATCCAATCACTGTAAAACAAATATGAATATCAAAAATTTATTTAGATATATAATATCTTAAACAATATTATAATACAAAAAACAAAATATCTATCTAGTTGATCTTATGACTAACTGCTACAGAATCTTGCAAATAGTACTCATGGTATTACGTAGGTTGATTTCCTTTTAAAATATACATTTATAGATTCTTTATTCTTCTTGTTATTTTTCAGTATCTTAACTTACAGTAAGATTCTCCCACAATTGTTCTGAGTGCAGTGTATGTCAAACTCCCTTTTGCTATAAATTGAGTTCCTTAGATACAACTTAAGCACGTGTATCTCCTCAAGTTTAGGGTGATCCACGCTTTGTATTAGATTCCTATTGCCTCCAAACTTGTTGGAAGTAGAACTAAAGTATGCTGGGAAAGTTGAGGAAATCAGTGGCAAAATTGCCATTCCATGAATCAAACTTGGCCTTGAAACAGGTGAAGTGTGATGCTTTTATAGAGGAAAATGGAGTGTGTAAATGCGATAATGGTGGCATCGAGGGCATGGTGATGACAGAAGATGCTGCTGATCAACAAGCTAGGTCGGGGAATAGCTCTTTTCTTCATGCCGTCTTGAATATGAGTGGCATGCTCATAGGTAATTAAGCCTTCCTAATTCCTCACCATGTTTATTTATCTTCATTTCTTCATTAAATATATATATATGCATGAAACATGCAGGTCTTGGTCAGTTGTCAACTCCATATGCACTAGAAAATGGAGGATGGGGTTCAGTTTTCCTGCTTGTAGGACTGGGGTTTATATGCACCTATACTTCTCACGTTCTCGGAAAATGTCTCGATAAGAATCCCAAATCGGAAAGCTTTGCAGATATAGGAGAGAATGCATTTGGGAGAAAAGGAAGAGTTTTAACAGCAACCTTCATCTACATAGAAATATTCATGGCCCTTGTGTCTTACACTATTTCACTCCATGATAATCTGATCACAGTGTTGTCAGGGACCCGAATTAAGCTACCAGGGGTGCCTAATCTTCATACATCTCAGCTCATAACTGTGATTGCTGTTTTGATAGCACTTCCAAGTCTATGGTTGAGAGATCTTTCTTCTATATCTTTCCTTTCATCAGGTGGTATCCTCATGTCACTCGTTATCTTTATATCAGTGGTCTGCACAGCTGCTTTTGGAAGTGTTGAGGCTAATCACAGCATACCCTTTTTACATGTGAAAAACATTCCTGCCATATCCGGTCTTTATATCTACAGTTATGCTGGCCATTTTGTTTTCCCCAACTTATACAAAGCCATGAAAGATCCATCCAAGTTTACCAAGGTTGATACCTACTATCCTTTTATCTTTTGTTATATATGTTTTCAACATATAAACTACTGTTGCTGTTGCATATAATTTTAATCATCCAAGTCAAACAATCTCAAGTGGTTTAAACCTTCCTTATATAACTATAATTTTACTTTCGATAAATCCTTAAATTATTGTTCAACCTTTAATTGCTCAAATAAGGATTTTTTACGTGCTTTAACTCGATTTGTAAAAAAAATTAAGTAAATGTTGATGTATTTAGAATAAAACACATAGCACTTAAATCAAATATTGTTTGAAAAGAAAAGAAATTTGTCAAAACATAATTTGAAACTTGCTATTCGACATTTGATAAGTCCTTATTTAAACACTTTTAAAAAGATATGCTCTTTATTTGAATATTTTTGAAAATATTAGACCCTTATTTGACCATTTTGAAAGGTTGGACTTTCATTTGAATATTTTTATAAATGTTAGAATTTTTATATGATAATTTTCAAAAGTTCGATCTTTACATAAACAACCCATTTGAACATTTAGCCCCTTTTTTTTTTTTTTAACTTTCCGTTTTATTTCATCAGCAGGGAATCTGCTTACGTTTTGGGTATTCGTTGATTCTAAACTTGAACTTGAAGTTAGAAACTAAGAATAAAATGTTTATTCATGCATGAAGCATTTTCTACATGTACAGCAAGAATATTGTTAACTGATCACCTTATGTCTGCACTTTGATTCCAGGTATCTATTGTGAGCTTTGCAGCATGCACACTACTTTCCACTACTCTAGCATTCCAGGGAGCCAAGATGTTTGGGCCAGAGCCCAGAAGTCAACCCTCAGATCACCCTCAATTTGCCCCGACATCATTTTATCACAAAAATTGCATTATGGGCAACTGTGCTAACTCCCATGAGTTTGCACCTTTTGCCATTCAGCTTGAGAATAACTTACCAGATTCTCTGAGTTCTCTCATGAAGTTGATCATAAGAGGCTTCGTAGGCTCTATTCTCCTTCTAGTGATACTATCCCTTGCTCTTTCGGTTCCATATTTCGAGCATGTGCTGAGCCTCACTGGCTCGCTCGTAAGCGTCTGTATTTGCATGACTTTTCCCTCTGCTTTCTACATCAAGCTTTCATGGCCTCACATATCCAAACCTATCCTCATTCTTAACCTTTCCCTCATCGCTTTTGGTTCAATTCTTGGAGTACTTGGAACCATTTCATCAGCAAAGATGCTAATAAAAACCCTACTCAGAGCTCACTCAACTTGACACGGGTCTGCTAATCTTGCTTGTTGGATTTCTCCATTTTCTCACTTGCTTAATAAGGAGTCCTTCTGATAGACGAGTCAAATAGTATTGGAAGCAAAAGAAGACGACTGCAGCTTCATTTTGCTCCATCAATATTCTTATCTTTTACCATACTATTTATCAAAGATGCCATGCCAGTGTTGATACCAGGCGGTTGAACTTTGAAGGGATGTCTTGTTAAAATCTTTTTCTGTATTCGTACTTATAATATACTAACACTTGAGTATGTTCTTCAGAAGTGAATTTTTGTTTTTACTTTTACAAATTCTAGTTTATGCAAATCTTTATATAGACGGACATATAACACATAACTGAAAAGGGGTAAATTAACCGCTCAATACATAATTAAAAATGAGTAAACTTCATGTAATTATGCTTAAATTTCTATTTTGATCTCCCAACTTTTAAAACTTATAAAATATCACTCAATTAGTCATTTCTATTTCCGTTAAGAGAATGAGTTGGCTGTGCAAAAATTGGTATAATAATAAATTTAGTCTTTAATTTTTACATATTGCGTTGATCATGACTTTTGAAAAAAGATAACCCTCAACATTACAGATTATTTCAATTTGATCCCAATTCTAAAAAATTCAATAATATATATAAATACATAAATATTTTAAATATATATAAAAATTATAAAAATTATAAAGAAAAATAAATAAAAAATAAAAAACATATTCTTATATTACTCTTTTTTTTCCTTCTCTTTTCTTTTTTTTTTTTTTTTTTTTCTAATTGAGACTGAAAATTCTTTTTGAAGCAAAAGTAAAACCCCAAAAAATAGTTACTGATATTTGAAGAAAACTCAAAAGACAAAATATGTTCTATGAGATAATTTAGTGGCCATTATTGTTGCATTTGGCATCCCATCAAAATATGCTGCTTAGAAATTGAAACTGGTGTTGATCAACTAAAATCTAAACAAAGAAAGCTGAAACGTTTTTTAAACTGCAAGGAACCAAATTCCATTTTCACAAAAAAAAGAGGAGAAAGTGTTTGGCTTGATAATGGCATTTTGTTGTATGACTTATTGTGGGAAGGGCATCGATCTGTAAGTTTATCATTCATTTACTGCTTATTTAATACTGCTACCAATGTTTGCAAAGGTCTTCCTTTTGTAGGGTTTTTATTATTATTGAATTTTGGTTTTAATTTGAGGAATGATAAGGGTTTAAAAAGTATGGGTTTTATTTAGTTTGTGAAACTATCATATGGATGTTGATTATTTTTAATTTTTTCTTCCATTCTTATGTTGGGTTCCTGAGAAAGGAAGAAGAATGCAATCTTAAACTTTAAACTTTGCTTCCTTTCGGAACTGTGATTTGAGAAAGGAAGACATAATGAAGGTAGATATAGGTAGTTGATTTTCATTTAAGCTTCAAATTTACACTCAGGAATCAAATTGATTTCCACTTTAGAAGAAAGGTCTTTCGTAAGAATTTCTCACTTTTATTTTGTAATTTTAATTTACAACCCACACTCAAACTCCCACCTTTAATTAATCAACCAACATTGAAATAAATCAAAAGCATGTAAATATGAACAGCTTACCATTAAAAATCTAAAATTTTTAATAATTTATATACATTATAAGTTTTTTTGAAAATATTTATGTAATTTTATTTATTATTTTGATTCTTTTTAAAATTAGGACCAAATTAAGATAATATGTAAATGTTTAGGGTTATTTTTTAAAATAATGAGTAAATTGACATAATATGAAAATTTTAAGGGTTAAATTTGTTATTATACAAATTTTTGAATTGCCACCTCACCCTCCGTCAAACATGAAATGAAAAAAGATAAACAAATTTGATTAGTTGGGTAATCATTTTGAAAATTTTAAAAATTGAGCGATTAAAAAAAAACTTAAACATAATTGGTGACCTGTAATGTAGTTTACCCATTAGAAATTTATATATTTTGAATAATCTTTTTCAAATATAATTAATGTTAAAAAAAACATTTTTATCCAATTTACAATATTAGAATTCACTGTATATAATCATTATATTTTCATTTCAAAATGTAAAAAAAAAAAAAAAGTTATCTTTCAAAAATTAAAAACTCTTACATACTCAAATAATTATTTGATCAAAATTTCTAAACTATTTTTAAATTAGATGCCTTATAAAAAGTTTTCATAAAATTTATAATAAATCAACTAATAAAAATAACTTTGGATTTTGGAAGATCATTTAATTTTTTATTGAATGATTGTAAAGAATAATAAGAGTTGAACCGCTACAATTTTATTGTCTTTTCTTAGTAAATAAATTATGTCATGATTAAATTAAATCTATAAATTAAAATAATTATTAATAACTTTTTTTAAAATTGAAAGGTAATTTTTTATTAAAAATAGAAGTAAACACAATAGAGATTCAATATAATATTCATTACCTAAGTTTAATCGATAACTCGAGCAAAAGAGGTCAAGATTAGGCACTTAAAGCATTACGTTCATAAATCTTTATGATTTATCTTCAGACACTTCAAAAGTACTTTAATTAGGTTACTATATGCATTTTCAATCATTTTTGAACTTCCTAAAATAGGATCAAACTGTGGTCATTCGAGGTTTGTTCGAACCTAAAACAATGAAAACTGGGCAACTTAAATGCTAAAGCAGAGGTATCGATACCTAAAGCTAGGTATCGTACCTAGGTGCCATTACTATTCATTTTAACATTCTGACTTCCTATGTGTCGATACCCATTTGTAGGTATCGAAACCTGAGAGCAAGGAAGGCAAAAACATGTCTAAAACCACTTCAAATCATACCACATTGATCTCCAATCATTCCCAAACATTAACCAACATTTCTAAACCCTAAATACATCCAGATATCATGCAAACCAAGTATGCTCCATTAAGATTCATATAACTATCAAGAGAGTAAAATTTGTTTAGATGCCACCCACTATTGTACCGTATACATATGTCGATGTCCATGCCATTTCTTGTAATAAAAATATAATTTTCATGCTCTTCAAGCTCTTGTTTGGTGATGAAATGTGACTGAGGTCGACAACTCCCAACAGGAACTTCAAAATGATCTTCTACCTATAAGTTAGAAAACAACGTGTTAAGCTATATTGTAGCTTAATAAGTACACAGAGAATTCAAGCTTACCTTAACATTATTTAACTTAAACATGTAAATACAAATAATATAACATAACAATTTACTTAAAACAATATTATAACTTTAGCTCTGGGCAGGAGCAAAGCCAATTTTTTCTTTTAGGGGGGGAGGGGCGGAATTAAGTTGTATATTTTTACATTAGTAAAAATGCAAATTCACCATTTTAATAGTCTATATCGTTATCATTTTAAAGGATTAAGTCATTTTTTTATCATTTTGGAAGGCTAAAATGCAACTTTGCTATTATTAATATAAAATTTTATAAACTATAAAAGGTTTAAAAGGGTAATTTTTCCATTTTAGGGGGTCGGAACCCCTGCCAGTCCCTTAGCTCCACCTCTAGTTGTGGGCAGCCCTACGTAGATTTATAAGTACCAAGACTATGATGTTGACCATGTAGGAGCATTTGAATTGCCACACACCATTTGTAACAGCCCGATTTCAGGGCTAGTCAGAATAGTGGTCTCAAGACCACTAATCCGAGGTTGAGGAAAATTATTTTGGTATTATTTTATGCATTATAACATGATTATAAGGCTGTATGGGAATTTTGATGCCTTAATTTTAGCAATTGCGTGCTTAATTGTGAAAAAGGACTAAATCGCATAAAGTGCGAAAGTTCTATTATATAAGATAGAAGTGTTTGATAGTTATGAAATATTAATGGGAGGTCCTTAAAGTGCAATTAGACCACCCTAAAGATGATGGCCGGCCAAGGGAACTAGGAGAGAGACAAGAGCATTAAATGAGTCAAAATTTGGTAGTGTTAGGTGATAAAAATGAATAAAATAAGATAAGTAAAAAGAAAGATATCATCTTTTTCATTTCTCTTCTTCTCCTACCGAAATTTTCAGCAAGAAATAGGGGTTTTGAAGCTCAAACTATCAGCCAACATATTCTCTAGCAAGTAAGTGATTTTAGAGGTCTTTCTTGATGATTTTTGTATTTTTTTGGAACCCCCAAAGCTTAAGCTAGCTAATGAGGGGACTAAATTACAATATGGTTGAAAGTATAGGGACTTGCCATGAGAGATTTTATGTTGTTTGCTGAGTTTTTATGAAAGAAAATGAATGTTAGGGAGATGAGAAACAACTTTTGTGAAAGGTGTTGTCATGAAAACACCTTTATGGGACTAAGTTGTAAAAGTTGAAATTGTGTAATAAATGCATGAAATAGTTGGAATTTAGAGTAGTTGTAAGAGTAATAAATGTTCATCTAGGCTTGATTAATGAGGAAATGTGATGAAAAATGATTTACGAGCATAGGGGAAAAATCGTAATTTTGCCAAAGTACAAGGGCAAAATGGTCATTTTTGCCTAAATAGAGATTATGATGTATTATGATTATAAAATGATTGAATGAGTGAATTTTGTTATTATAGACCAAGAAGAGCGCGAAATCAACCTTGACCGAGGAAAAGGCAACGTCACGGATTGAGCCGTTGATTAACACATTTTGCACCGAGGTAAGTTTATGTGTAAACGATGCATCTTAAATATACATGTTGTTACTTATTGGTGCATTGTATGATTGAGAACACTTACAATTTAAATGGATTGAATGTGGTAGAAAATGAATAAATTCCTTATGGATGTTGAGTTAGATATGTAGGTATGAAATATTATCCTTAATAATTAATAGTGCGCTGTGTGCGATACCACCTTAATTATTCTTGTTGGTGGGCTATGTGCGATACCACCTTAATACTTATTCACGATGGGCTGTGTGCGATACCATCGTTTGGTGGGCTAAGTGCGATACCATCGTAAATAATCTCGTTGGTGGGCTATGTGCGATACCACCCCATTAAAGTTAAATGGTGGGCTAAGTGCGAAACCACCGAGTGTTAGGTAATACTATGAATGGCTTATTGTGAAATTGCAATGCATTGTTTCATGTGATCATGTGGTGATTTGATAAGTGCAGGGATGTATGTTAAATAATGTGGGCATTTGGCTTGTGATATGGTTGGAATGTGGTAAGAGATGAAATGAGTAAGCATGATCTTGGAATGTAGAATGTTCTTACTCATTGTGAAATGCTATTTATCGATTAGCACATATTATGATGTTTATGGTTAACATGTAAACTTACTAAGCTTAAAGCTTACTCCCTTTCTTTTCCCTTATTTTATAGTGTCAAAGAGCCGAGTCAGAATACGAAGATAATTGGAAGATCACCCACACTATCAGCTCATCTTGGTATATATATAGAATTAGCATTTTGAGTATGGCATGTATAGGGGCTAGACTAGAAGAATTGTTTTGTTATTTTGGCCAAGTCTGTATTGGCTCCCTTAAAGATGAATTCTTTTGTATATAGCCATAGTTGATGGCTTATTATTACTAATTTATGCAAAGACAAGGTTATTCATGAATGTGTATGTTACATAATTGCTTTGCTTAGCAATTGGTTGAATGGATTTAGGTTGTGTGATGTAGGGTGATGAAAAGAGCTTGGCAAATAGCTTTGTTCTTGTCTACACAGGTAGGCACACGGGCGTGTGTCTAGGCCGTGTGAGACACTGCAGTCGATCCCATGGGTGTGTGGCTAGGCCGTGTGTCCCTGCATGTTAGTTTTACAAGTCAGTAAGCTCTGTAGTAAACACACGGGCAGAGACACGACTGTGTGTCTCAGTCGTGTGGAAGGCACGGCCAGGGACATGGGCGTGTGCCCAGGCCGTGTGAAGTCTGCACCTGAATTTGGAATTTAATTCGCCACACGATTGAAGAACACGGGCGTGTGAATAGCCATGTGATGCTAGTCAGAGGCGACCACGGGCCAGACACACGGGCGTGTGACAGGCCATGTGATTCAAGTCAGTGTCGACCACGGGTGTCGAACACGGGCGTGTGGCATGTGACACGGGCGTGTGGCCCTGGTAAAGCAAAATTTTTATAAGTTTTCAAAAGTTCCTGGTTTGATCTCGAGGCCCTCCGCTTGCATGATTTAGGCCTCGTAGTCCCATAATAAGAATGTTATGGATGTGAATGAAAAGTTTTAAATTGGAAATGAAATTTGATAGCCCAGTGTTGTATGTGCAAACGAGATAAGTCCGGTAATGCCTTGTACCCGATTCCGGCGTTGAATATGGGTATGGGGTGTTACACCATTCTTTCTCTCTTGAATAATTATTGACTTAAGTATCAAATGGTGTCTCGAAGTACAAAATTCGATGCCGTCTAACATGTTTTCTACCTTGTAGACCCATTAAAGCATCAACTAGTCCTTTTCCAACCATTCGTAACAATAAACCTCAATAAATTTTATTAGTGGAATTTAAAAGCTTCATGGTTTCTTAAATAATTTTCCTATATTATTAACCTTATATCATGTAGATATGATGCTTGCAAATGAAGTCATGTCATATAATCACACCCCACAAACATTATGTTTGTCATTGAATCCACATTGCATCAAAATTCCATCATTCAAAACAAAACTCCCAACTTAAATAGACTATTGAGCTATGTTCGCTCTCTGCTTCCATATAGTTTATTAGTCTTCTTTTTTTTTAAGATAAGGTTTGTTTATGCACTGATATGATAGTGTTGATTGACAAGTTTAGTTGGTCTTATTTTGCGTACAAGTAACTTAAATTTGTAAGTTACAAGAAATGTACTTGTAGTAGTTGTGTTTGGTGAAATTTTTTGGATAAAAGTCATAATGTTTGACAGAATTATTATTACAAAATATTGAACACTTTCTTCCTTTGTTCTTTTTTGTTTTCTCTCAATTTGAAACACTAACAATTGGTAATCAGAGCTGCTATCTTTGAGGGCATGAGTTCTTTGTTTCGTGTTCTTTCTTAAAGAAAATTTTGCTTGAACTGCAATTCCTATGTCATCAGGAAGTTTCTCTCCATGTAACATCCTGAATTTTTAGGCCTATGCATTTAATGGGTGAATATGTGTAATGAGTTAATTTGAGCATTAGGGGTCCAAATTGGGCTCAGGATTGGGCTGAAGCCTTAGTTAAATTTTTGTTTGGGCACTATAGGGTTTAAAAGGTGGTATCTGAGTTTAAAATATCAAAATAGGTTTGTGGCCCAGTGGTCAGTGGCGTCACTTAGGGAGCAAGGAGGTGACGCCACACAAGGGAGTAAGGGGCCCAAATTTAAGTTACATGGAGCCCAACTCTTTTAATTTAAGTTAGCTAAATTTCGGCATTAGGGTTAGGTAGAGTGGACAGCAACAAGGCTCAAAAATAGGAGGATTTATGTGAATGGGATAATGTAGATAATATAGTTGATAATATAGAAGGAAAAAAAAAGAGAAAAGATAGGAGCTATCTACAAGGCTAGGAGTTGGCCGAAATTCCATCAGCTAGAGAAGTGAAGAAATCGGTTTCTTTATGGCAAAGGGGGTACCGAATTTTCCCTTTTTATTTGATTAATTTTTAGTTATCAGGAAGGGCACTTTCGGTTTTTCTTAGGTGAGTGCTGAAATTTCTATAAATAGGGAGGGTTCTCTTCTTTATTTTTCGGCATTTAGGGTTTCCACCTTTTCTTTCTCTTCTTTCTTCTAAAAGCCGAAAACCCCATTATTCTTTTCTCTTCTTTCTCCTAAAAGCCGAAAACTCCATTATTCTCTTCTTTCTTCTAAAAGCCGAAAACCCCATTATTCTTTTCTCTTCTTTCTCCTAAAAGCCGAAAACTCCATTATTCTCTTCTTTCTTCTAAAAGCCAAAAACCCCATTATTCTTTTCTCTTCTTTCTTCTAAAAAGCCGAAAGCCGAAAACTCCATTATTCTTTTCTCTTCTTTCTTCTAAAAGCCGAATCTCTATAGATTTCTTCGAATCATCTTCTCTTCTGATATTCTCAAAAAGCTGGAATCTCTAAGGGGTAGTCGAATTCTCTGCTTTAAGGTGAGTGCCGATTTTCCTATCTCTTCAATCTCTCTTTCGGTTTTTAAGAGACAAGGCCGAATGGCCACTTGGTTGTTAAGGCTGCCGAATGAAGCTAATATTTCCTCTCTTTTGTGTTTGGGCGGCATTCCGGGATTTGAAGGAAACCTGATCATCTAGATTTAAAACCCGAAAATCGCTAGTCTCTAATTTCGAGATTTTAAGGTAAGGTGATTTTCCCTAGATTTTCACTAGATTCGTTCATCACATGCGAGATCTTAACTTTATGATGTGGATTAACGATCCTATGTTGTGATAGTAGTTTTGACAAGGACTTGTGAAGGAATTAAATATGGATCAGGCAAATGAGAGAATCTCTAAGTTTAAGAAACGAGCTGTGTCAGCAGTACGTGATTGGCCACCAGGTTGTGGACCGACTTCTGAACAACACCTTAGGCAAGTAGCAGTTGTATCGACTTCTGATAGTGTCGACATAGAGAGTGTCGTTCTAACGGTAATCAGGTGTGTAGATCTCTAACACACAAATAATCTGTATGAATGTATATATATGTTTATGTTATGGGCGAAAAGCCGGATAATAGGCTGTGTAGACAGTCGAATAAAACCCTAAAAGGGTTAGGCAAGGATGCTAGGTACGTAATCATAGAAATCTCTATGTGTATCGAAATATATGAAAGCCTGTATGATGTTTTCTTTATGTGTATACATGGGGTAGGATTATGATAATGAAGGGGAAGTGCATGATAGGTCACAATAGTGATAGGTGGTAGAAATCCCACGTTATATAAATGTTAGGTCACATAGTGATCGGTGGCTATGCCACGTTTAATGATTCCTGACTAATAGGAATAGGCAGTACGACTGTCGTTATGGTGTGTAACAGATGGAGGGTTGATTGTAGAAATCCCCGAGGTGTGATGGTTGGTACGGGCTGGTGTGTAGAGGATGGAATTCTAGGATGGGTTGGGCTATTCATCATTTACTGGTGATCATGTAATTACGATTGTTGCCTCTATGTATGGGCCAAGGCCCATAATGTGTTTGTGGGCCTCAGGTCAGTGTTTTAGGGATTTATACACTGAGTCTTGGTGACTCACCCTATTATTTTTTCCTAACCTTTTAGATGAGCAGTAGATCGTGGACAAGGGAGCCGAGGCGGACTCGTGGGGCCAACAAGTCTTTTATTTATTAAATTTCCATTTTATTTTAAGTTTAAATTTTGGAATTATTTATTGTAATAAGGCCTCCATCGCTTAGGTTATCAGTTGATACTTGTCAATGTTTATGTTTTTTTCATTCATGATCAATGACTTATGATTAAAAGAAATAAAAATGGGACTTTCACACATTATTTAAAATAACACTTGTTTTGAAAAAAAATAAAATTTTAAGGATTTTCTACTAGTGCCACCTATTTAAAGATTATCTACAAAAACGACTAAGTTTTTCAGAATCATTCCAAGTAAAGTTTTTAACCTTAAAACCGTAGCATACCAGATCTGGTCGTAACATTTGGGCCGGGTTTGGGGTGTTACATTTTGGTATCAAAGCCTAGTTCAAAACTCGGGCTGTGAAATGGGTCTAGTAGTGTTTTGAAAATTTATGTGAAATTGAGAAAAAATCTGGAAGAAGATATGGCCTTCGAGTCTACCGGCACCCGATCCACGCAGGTAAGTATTCTAAACTTTTGGATGTGATATGTATGTGGGCTTGATGGGCTTGATGGACGTAGGCTAGTATATTAGACATTGATGGACTTTAGGCTTAGTTTAAGCAACTCTCTAAATTCATAAGATTTAATCCAACCAAACAAACCTGTGAACAAGTCGCGAGATTAGGGTGTGGCAACAGCATACGCATGTCTAGGATTGGATTCGGGGAGAGCTTGGTATTTAAGCGATCCTAGTGACTCACATCCTCTTCACTGAATCCTGCAGTGCGTAGTGACTGTTCACCTTAGTCATGAGGACTTGTTGACGGGCCAAAATTTATAACTAAAACCCGAAAGGGACTAGTCACTCTATTTTGTAAAACTACTAAATTACCCCTGATTTATAAATAACCAAAATATTCTTGATTTGTAAAATTACCAAAATATCCTGGATTGTAAAATTACCAATATACCCCCAGATTGCAAAAATTACCAAAATACCCTTCCTTCACAAAATCACCAAGGAACCCTATTTCGGAAAATTAAGAAAATACCCTGTAGGATAAAATTACGAAAATACCCTTGGGTAGTGAAATGACGAAAATACCCTATGTGTTGAATGTGGGTTCATGGATGTCGTCTGTATGTTGATGGTTGATGTCTGTGGTTCCTAGAACTAGGAGACAAACTTAAGACTGAAACTTGTGGATGTAATTCCGAATTCGAAAGAACTACTCTTAAACTACTGTTCATAAGACTGTTCGTGGTTAATCAGTGGAAGAAAACTATTAATTCATAAAATTTCTAACCAGATAAACATCAATCGGAAGAATGAGTGCAAGGGGACGAGGATGCTCCAGATGCAAATATCGGTGCATACTCTATCATATTATCCTAAGTGTTTCTTTTGGCTTTAGAATTAGAGTTCGCAGCGGAAGCATAGTGGTGAGACTTGGGTAGTACGATTAATAGTTAATTGGAAATTTCGAGGACGAAATTTCTTTAAGGGGGGTAGAACTGTAACATCCTGAATTTTTGGGCCTATGCATTTAATGGGCGAATATGTGTAATGAGTTAATTTGAGCATTAGGGGTCCAAATTGGGCTCGAGATTGAAATTTGAAGCCTTAGTTAAATTTTTGTTTGGGCACTATAGGGTTTAAAAGGTGGTATCCGAGTTTAAAATATCAAAATGGGTTTGTGGCCCGGTGGTCGATGGCGCCACTTAAGGAGCAAGGAGGTGACGCCACACAAAGGAGTAAGGGCCTAAATTTAAGTTACATGGAGCCCAACTCTTTTAATTTAAGTTAGCTAAATTTCGGCATTAGGGTTAGGTAGAGTGGACGGCAACAAGGCTCAAAAATAGGAGGATTTATGTGAATGGGATAATGTAGATAATATAGTTGATAATATGGAAGGAAAAAAAAAGGAGAAAAGATAGGAGCTATCTACAAGGCTAGGAGTTGGCCGAAATTCTATCACCTAGAGAAGTGAAGAAATTGGTTTCTTTATGGCAAAGGGGGTGCCGAATTTTCCCTTTTTATTTGATTAATTTTTAGTTATCAAGAAGGGCACTTTCGGTTTTTCTTAGGTGAGTGCTGAAATTTCTATAAATAGGGAGGGTTATCTTCTTTATTTTTCGGCATTTAGGGTTTCCACATTTTCTTTCTCTTCTTTCTTCTAAAAGCCGAAAACCCCATTATTCTTTTCTCTTCTTTCTCCTAAAAGTCGAAAACTCCATTATTCTCTTCTTTCTTCTAAAAGCCGAAAACCCCATTATTCTTTTCTCTTCTTTCTCCTAAAAGCCGAAAACTCCATTATTCTCTTCTTTCTTCTAAAAGTCGAAAACCCCATTATTCTTTTCTCTTTTTTTTTTCTAAAAAGCCGAAAGCCAAAAACTCTATTATTCTTTTCTCTTCTTTCTTCTAAAAGCCGAATCTCTATAGATTTCTTCGAATCATCTTCTCTTCTGATCTTCTCAAAAAGCCGGATTCTCTAAGGGGTAGTCGAATTCTCTGCGTTAAGGTGAGTGCCGATTTTCCTATCTCTTCAATCTCTCTTTCGGTTTTTAAGAGACAAGGTCGAATGGCCACTTGGTTGTTAAGGCTGCCGAATGAAGCTAATATTTCCTCTCTTTTGCGTTTGGGCGGCATCCTGGGATTTGAAGGAAACTTGATCATCTAGATTTAAAAGCCGAAAATCGCTAGTCTCCAATTTCGGGATTTTAAGGTAAGGTGATTTTCCCTAGATTTTCACTAGATTCGTTCATCACATGCGAGATCTTAACTTTATGATGTGGATTAACGATCCTATGTTGTGATAGTAGTTCTGACAAGGACTTGTGAAGGAATTAAATA
Organism: Gossypium sturtianum; assembly: GCA_025698515.1. Lineage (NCBI taxonomy): Eukaryota > Viridiplantae > Streptophyta > Magnoliopsida > Malvales > Malvaceae > Gossypium > Gossypium sturtianum. The sequence continues at coordinate 69,344,190 of CM046952.1, forward strand.
TGGATCAGGCAAAGGAGAGAATCCCTAAGTTTAAGAAACGAGCTGTGTCAGCAGTACGGGATTGGCCACCAGGTTGTGGATCGGCTTCTGAACAACACCTTAGGCAAGTAGCAGTTGTATCGACTTCTGATAGTGTCGACATAGAGAGTGTCGTTCTAACGGTAATCAGGTGTATAGATCTCTAACACACAAATAATCTGTATGAATGTATATATATGTTTATGTTATGGGCTAAAAGCCGGATAATAGGCTGTGTAGACAGTCGAATAAAACCCTAAAAGGGTTAGGCAAGGATGCCAGGTACGTAATCATAGAAATCTCTATGTGTATCGAAATATATGAAAGCCTGTATGATGTTTTCTTTATGTGTGTATGCATGGGGTAGGATTATGATAATAAAGGGGAAGTGCATGATAGGTCACAATAGTGATCGGTGGTAGAAATCCCACGTTATATAAATGTTAGGTCACATAGTGATCGGTGGCTATGCCACGTTTAATGATTCCTGACTAACAGGAATAGGCAGTACGTCTGTCGTTATGGTGTGTAGCGGATGGAGGGTTGATTGTAGAAATCCCTGAGGTGTGATGGTTGGTACGGGCTGGTGTGTAGAGGATGGAATTCTAGGATGGGTTGGGCTATTCATCATTTACTGTTAATCATGTAATTACGATTGTTGCCTCTATGTATGGGCCAAGGCCCATAATGTGTTTGTGGGCCTCAGGTCAGTGTTTTAGGGATTTATACACTTTGAGTCTTGGTGACTCACCCTATTATTTTTCCTAACCTTTCGGATGAGCGATAGATCGTGGACAAAGGAGCGAGGCGGACTCGTGGGGCCAACAAGTCTTTTATTTATTAAATTTTCATTTTATTTTAAGTTTAAATTTTGGAATTATTTGATGTAATAAGGCCTCCATCGCTTAGGTTATCAGTTGATACTTGTCAATGTTTATGTTTTTTTTCATTCATGATCAAGGACTTATGATTAAAAGAAATAAAAATGGGATTTTCACACATTATTTAAATTAACACTTGTTTTGGAAAAAAAATAAAATTTCAAAGATTTTCTACCAGTGCCACCTATTTAAAGATTATCTACAAAAATGACTAAGTTTTTCAGAATCATTCCAAGTAAAGTTTTTAACCTTAAAACCGTAGCATACCAGATCTGGTCGTAACGTTTGGGTCGGGTTTGGGGTGTTACACTCCACCTCCACCTCCACCTTCCATCTTTGTTGGAGAAAACTACCATATTTGGGTAGTGAAGATGAAGACTTACCTTTAGGCTTATGATCTTTCGGATGTTATTGAATCAAATAGGGAGCCACCACCTTTGAGAGCCAATCCTAGACTAGCTTAGATTAAGCAGCATAATAAAGAGTGTGCCAAGAAGTATAATGTCATGTCTTGTTTGTAAAATGGTGTGTCTGATGTGATTTTCACTAGGATTATGGCTTGTGAAACTCCTAAACAAGCTTGGGACAAGTTAAAAGAAGAGTTTCATGGGTCAGAGAATACAAGGCAGCAACAACTTATAAATTTGAGGAGAGATTTTGAGAATCTGAAGGTGAAAGACAGTGAAACTATCAAACAATATTCAGATAGAATCATGGTTATTGTTAATAGCATTAGACTACTTGGGGATGAATTAAGCAACAAGAGAATTGTGGAAAAGGTTATTACTACTCTCCTTGAGAAGTTTGAGTCTAAAATCTCATCCCTTTAGGATTCAAGAGATTTGTCAACAATTTCACTACCTGAGATGATAAATGCACTCTATGCTCAAGAGCAAAGGAGAGCAAACAGGCAAGAAGAACATTCAAAGGGTGCATTTCAAGCTAAGAGTAAAGAAATTGCAAGTTCTTCTAATAGTAAAGGAAAGAATAATTGGAATGACAAAAGGGAGAAACCAAGAAGATACAAAGATAGTGTAAGAGATGGTGGAAATAAGAAGTATCCACAATGTTCACTTTGCAAAAAACTACTTAATTGGAGAAATATTGTTGGTTTAGGCCAGACATACAGTGTAGATCTTGTAAGCAGCTTGGTCACATGGAAAGAGTTTGCAAGTATAAAAGGCAACAACAACAACAAATGTGCAAGCTTAATCTGTTGATGGGAATCAAGCTTAGGAGGAGTTGATGTTCACTACATCTTGCTTTACAACCAGCAGTAAAACTAAGAAGAACTGGTTGATTGACAGTGGCTATACAAACCACATGGCTTCATGTGAAAACATATTCAAGGTGATTGACAAAACCTACACTTCAAGTATCAGAATAGGAAATGGGCAATTTATTGAAGGAAAGGGAAAATGAGATGTTTTAATTAGCATTCCAACAGGTACTAAAATAGTTTCTAATGTACTTTTAGTGCATGATGTTGATCAAAACTTGCTTAGTGTTGGTCAATTGCTAGAAAAGAACTCTTCAGTTGCTTTTAAGAATAGAAATTACATGATCTATGATCCATTTGGTTGTGAACTTGTGTATGTTTCCATGAATGAATTTTTTTTTGTTTTAGACTGGAATTTAGTAGCCCCAGGTGCTTAGGCTAGCTTTGTTGATGAAACACATTTGTGGAACAAAAGACTGGGGCATTGATGGAAAATCGAGTTTGGAAAATGCAACAGAAAATAAATTTTGGGAAAACTCAGAGTTTTTAAAAAAAATCCAAAACAATAACTTGGTTGTGATATCTAAAGTAATAAACACTTAATCAAAATTGTACCTTTTTGATTCGTCTAGTATGAACGATTCGACCGAGTAGTCTTCTCCGCTATCCTCAAGCTCACGTCTGTCGAGTGTGGGTCCGCTTCAAATAAAGAAAATTCACAAAAATTACCAGTGGGGTAATTTCGTAATTTCTCTAAACATTTGGGCCAAGTTGTAAATAAGAAAAATATCTCTAAAAATTTTCTAAAATAATTTATTTAGATAATTTTCTCTCTACAACTCTCTTGAATTCAAGTGTGTTAAAAATAATGACCCATGGCTCTCTTTATATAGGGAGAGTTTAGAGAGTTCAACTATGATTAAACTTAATCACTTTAATATTAAATTAATAAAATAATATTAAAATAAGTATTTAATTTAATTTAATATTAAATATAGTAAAATAATATTATTTTTTGAATAGTTAATCTGAAATCAAATTCTCTGATAGAGTTCTAGTAAAAGTGTAATTCTTCCACTGCTCAACCACCAAAGAACCACCACCGCCAACCATTTGTCGGCCATCGGAATGCCCTTGTCACAGCCGTTGGCACCCTGAGTAGGTTCTGTTGCTGCTGATTCAGTCCGGGTTAGTGACAGCCCAACCGGTTCAACCTAGCCACCGGTTGGATCGTCTGTCTGGTTTCACATACCAGGCCCAGTTCGACCAATTTTTGGGTCTTGGTATCGATTTTGGGCTCTCGGGCCCAGTTTATGATTTCAAGTCCAATTTTCAAGTTCAATTACCCATTGGGCCTATTGTCTGACTTGAAAATTAATTTCTAAAAATATCATATTAATTTTAATTATTTTGATTAATTTAATTTTACTTGATCAAAATTAATTTTCTAAAAAATCACTTAAATTTTCCAAATTAATTTTTCAAGAAAATTCTTTAATCAAATCTCTCGTTGAACAATTCTTACAACCACCCAATTTAATTCCACGTCGAATAAATCGACTCAATTAAATTATTTCAAAAGTCGTAGAATTTACTTCTAATTCAAATGCAGTTCGATCAAGTTTTTGTTGACCTAGCGGAGGGGCCAATCAGACATTTACAATTAGACTCTACTAATTGCAATTATATCAAGAAGTATCGTTCCGATAATTCGCAATTACTTAATAATGGAGTCAGTCCATAAGAAGTACCATGATTGAAAACTCCTTATTGTATACTCTTTTACGAAAATAATTCATCCAACTACTTTGTCTAATGAACTCGTTATGTGTGTGTTTGTAACACCCCATACCTAGCCTAGACGTTATGATCAAATCCTTAGGAATTACATACGTTCATTTGAAAACCAGAAACTTAAAATTCGAAAATGTTTCGTAAAACAATACTTGATAACGATATTTTCGATTTTTAAGGAAAATACCTTATTCTGTTAGTTCATTTTAAATCTGGATAAACAATTTTAAGATCAATTAATTATGGAGCGCAAAACTTAAGTTAAACAGAGTTTTGAAAACTGTATTTTGGTTTTAAAAAAAATTTAGTGCATTGTAATTTGAAATAAAATATTCAAAACATGGTAAAGCAGTTCAAAATAAAGAATAAAATCCAAAACAAATAACAATCCCCAAAAAGTCCAAATAAAACAGTCTAGTTGAAATTAATTCTTAAACTTAACAAAATTAAGGAAACAACAAGTTGAACCAAGCTCTTGCTACGCCGATCCGTCCTAAGTTTGTTGGTTACCTGAGAGAAAAACATACAAAAATGGAGTTTATGAGCTCAGTGTGCAACACATCTCAAACAACAAATCAGTTGATATAAATTAACAGATAGTATTTCAGATTTATGCTCATATACAAAATCAGATGCAAAATTAGATCATACCCCATCCATCTTCGTCCAACCCTACAAACAAAAAAGGGTATCAAGTACCCATCCAACCCCACACACCAGTAAGTGAGTATATGTCACTTTCCAAAAGTAGTGCAGTCAAACTATCATATAATAATATACGGTAAACCGCCAGATACAAATATACGTGACTAAGCCACCGGAATAGATATATGTGGTTTCAAACCACCAGATAAGGCTAATAATTGAATTATCACATTTCCTCCGTCACATCATATTACCACCCCAATGCACATGCAAATACTAATCAGATATCAAATGCGTGTATGACATACATGTTATACACATCAGATATCAAATGCTTTGACAAAAATCGCATCATGCTATACATACGACATACATGTTATATATATCATGCTTTCAGAAATCAAATTTAACAGAAACAGAGTGTTAGACCCCATGTTTTACAGTCTATTTACATAGTACGGACCCTACGAAAAGGTTATATACAAATCGCACATCAAACACGACCCTAGGGTAAAATTTTAAAATATGGGCTCACACGTCCTTATGGCCCACTCGACCTAACTGGCCTATCCTGTGTGGCCCACACGGCTCAAATAGCCCAGACCTTGTGTCTCACACGGTCTGTCACATGGTCATGTGACATCAACAGTAGCTTTTTTGGCATCGCACCTTCATTGTTTTTCAAGTTTTTCATTACACACCTAGTCAGTTTTCGATTAAATCAAATGGCAAGAATTCCAGTACCTAAACCAACACTTTAGAACATGAGATTTGACAACGATATTCTAAAATTCTGAGTCTCTAACTCGGTCGCAACAACAAACAAAATATTCCTAAACCAAAATTCAGCCCAACAACATATCGATCACTTACCCTTGAACGAAACAACAGCCAAAACAAACTCCTTAGTTAGTCAGAGGGTTAATCACTGCAAAATCTTTACCTAAAAGGGATTTCACATGGTTAAAACCATAGTAACACAATGAAAAAAAATCATAACCCAAAACGTGACAATCCCTATAACCAAATTTGAAACTTAAAACCATAACCTTACCACACACGACACCTTGCAATGCAGAAGGAAACGTTAAAGGAAAATCCCAAAAGTAGTGAAAAGCGTAACAAAAGAAGAAGAAACGACAAAAGGAAAATCTTGTGATCAAAAATTGAATTTAGAAGAAAAGGGAAAACAAAACAAAAACTTGCAGGAAAGAACAAAACTAACGTGAAAGTGAAGGGGAAGAGAGAGAGTGAATGGACGGTTTGAGGGAGAGAAATTTTAGGGGATTATGCAAAAAAAAAAGTTTTGAAAAAAAGAATAAAAAGAATAAAATCTTAACTATCCAAATCTTATCAGATTTCCAAATTTTGACCACGTAGCCTACACAAACAGATAATAGCAAAAATAATTTTCCTTCGCACGTACAGGATTCGAACACGAAACCCCTGGGCAAGCTGAAGCCTTGCCACTGAACCAGTAGACTCATTCAATAATCAGTTGCGTGAAAATAATACTTAACCTAGAATTTAAAAGATAGGGAATTGAACAAAAGTTAACAAAATTCAAAGGAAAATGATGCTAAACTAGAACCTCTCATAAACTACTCACAACACCTAACCACTGAACCAAATTAAATCACTTTGATAAATTCTAATAATTCAAAAAATAAAAAATTTGAAGCGTTACAGTGTTACCATCATATGATATCCTTGATTCTTTTGATTTAAATCCGTTCACTCAATACAACCCTATTTTATCTCATTGTCAACATTGTGTCTTCTTAATGATTAATATGATCACTCTCAACAAATGATTGTGATAAATTGCTCATTCGAGAACGAGCAACTCGTGACCACTTTCCATATTAATCAATCCACACAATGCCAATAAGAGGATATCATTAACTCTTTAATTGAGCTATGAATTCCACTGTTGCTAGTAAAGTAATGTCATACACAAGTCATGTCCCAACATACTGGCTATAGGCTCAATCATCTTTAGACTTCAATTATATCAAAGCACATGAGTTACATACGTATAGTCAGTGACTAACTCAGGATTTAGGTAAATCACACCATGAATGTCACAAGTGAATTAATTCACAAACGGATTTAGAATTAATTCATCTTGGGTCCAGTCCAATGTATCATTCTGCCAATGTATACATCTATGTCTCTACCCGTGGAGTCAACTACTCCGATAGCCAAGATTAGTCATCTCATTAATTGGAATTGTAGACGACATAATAATCCTTCTCAATATTTGAATCAAATGCTCACTTTGATTCTTTTACGGGATTACAGACTCATTTAGATTATCTACAGAAGTAAGTTGTCTTTCTCACAATATAAACATTTTTACAATGCCACTTATCATCAGTTTGAACTTAGACAATCAATGAACTAATATTTGCTTGTCACAATTTCGGTATGCATGCAAAATATGAAAGATAGAAATACAAAAGACATAACAGTGAAATGTGAAATTTATTTATTCATCGTTCAAATACATAGAAAATAATTATATGTTTACTACAATATGGGCACATTTCCCAATAGGCATGCGAACTAAAAATCACTTTGTCATTTGTACAAAAATGGTCTTGTTGAAAACATGTCAAAAGTGCTTGAGCATAGTGAAGTATGTGGAGTGTATCAGTTGGGAAAGCAAAGTAGGTTTTCATTTCTAGCAAATAAAGTATGGAGAGTAATAGATAAGTTGCACCTTGTCCATACTAATGCGTGTGGGCCTATGAAGACACTATCTTTAAATAGAAGCAAGGACTTCATCTTGTTCATTGATGATAGTACAATATATTGTTTTCTTTATTTCTTGAAGTTCAAGTCTAAAGTCGCTCAAGTTTACCGAAAGTTCAAGGCTGTAGCGGAAAATCAATCTAGTTGGAAGTTGAAGATCATTAGATCAGATAATGGTACTCATTATACATTTGACAAGTTTGAAAAGTTTTGTGAAGAAGCTAGTATTAAGTAACAATTGACCAACACTTGTAGTCCTCAACAGAATGGGGTCAGTGAGAGAAAGAACAAAAGTATCGTGGACATGGTCAGATGTCTTCTGTTTGAAAGGAACATGCTTAAAAGTCTTTGGGTAGAAGTTGTATATACCTCTGTGTATTTGCTTAATAGGTTACCAACTAAAGCTATGATAGGAAAAAAACCTTTTGAAGCTTGGTTTGGATTCAAGCCTTCTATGTCTCACTTAAAAGCTTTTGGACGCATATGTTATACTTTTATTCCAAAATTGAAAAGATATAAACTTGAAAAGAAATCTCAACTTGGAATGTTTGTTGGGTATAGCAACAATAATAAGGGATATAGGATTTTTTATCCTTTAATCGATAAAGTGTTTGTAAGCAGAAATGTTAAGTTCAGTGAGCATGCAGCTTGGGATTGGGATAAACCTAAAGTTGAGCCTTTTAAGGAAGGTTAGTTTGATTCAAATTTCTTACCTGATGAAGTGGAGGTTCAAGAAAATGAAGAATTAGATAATGAGTAACTTGTAAGAGGCACTCGACCAATCTCTGATGTTTATGAAAAATGTGATATTGCTGTTATGGAGCCTGTAAATTATGAGGAAGCTACAAAAACCCAAGGTTGGAAAGAAGCCATGCAAGCTGAAATGTCAATGATCCATAAAAATTAGACTTGAGAATTTGTTGATAGGACAACACATAAGAAAGTTATAGGATCCAAATGGGTGTATCAAACCAAATTGAAAGTTGATGGTTCTATTAACATATTAAAAGCAAGGCTAGTGGTACAGGGGTTAATCAACAGTTTGGTGTGGATTATTCTAAAACTTTTATACCAGTAGCAAGGTTAGACACCATTAGATTGTCACTAGCTTTGGAAGCTCAAATGGAATGGAAGATACATCAACTTGATGTTAAATCAACTTTTTAGAATGTTTTTTAAGGGAAAAATTTATGTTAAGCAACCACAAGGATTCATTGTTGAAGGAAATGAACCAAAGGTGTATCGACTCAAAAAGGCCTTATATGGCCTAAAGCAAACACCTAGAGCCTGGTATGACAAAATAGGCAATCAATTATTGAATTTAGGGTCTGAAAGAAGCCTAAGTGAGCCTACCTTGTATATGAAGAAGTTAAAAAAAGAAACTTTGTTGATAGTTTCCTTGTATATTGATGATCTATTGGTCACTGGGAGTAGTGAAAATTGTTGTTTGAGTTTAAGAAACTAATGGAAAGTGTGTTTGAAATGTCAGATTTTGGTGAAATGGAATACTTTCTTGGCATGGAGGTTCTACAATCACAACAAGGAATTTTCATAAGTCAACAAAGCTTTTCATTGAAGATCTTGAAGAAGTTTTGTATAGAAAATTGTAAGCTTGCTAGTACACCTGTTGCTCAAAGTGAGAAGCTTAGCAGCAAAAATGTTTTTGAAAGAGCCAATGAGAATAGTTATAGAATTCTTATTGGATGATTGCTATATATTACAACAACCAGACTAGATATCATGTTTGCTGTGAGTTTATTATCAAGGTTCATGCATTGTTACAATGTTTCACATTTTAAGGTAGCTAAGAGGGTGCTAAGGTACATAAAAAGGACTTCAAGCTATGGAGTTTGGTTCAAGAAGGCTGAGAAACTGAGATTTGTTGGATTTATAGAGAGTGATTGGACTGGTTCAGTTGATGATATGAAGAGTACTTCTAGCTATTTCTTTACAATTGGATCTGGTGTTGTCTCATGGAGCTCAAGGAAGCAAAAAACAGTTGATTAGTCTACTATAAAAGTAGAATATGTTGCAACTGCAACTGCTGTTAATCAAGTTATCTGGCTAAGGAAGTTATTGCATTATTTGAATTAGATTCAAGAGGAAGCAACATAGATATATTGTGATAATCAATATGTTGTTGCAATTGCAAAGAACCTTGTTTTTCATGGAAAGATAAAGCATTTCAAGATTAAATACTATTTGTGAGAGAAGTGGAGCAAAAGAATGAAATGAAACTGGTCCATTGTAGTTCAGAGAATCAGTTCACAGATATTTTGACTAAGTCTCTTAGTATGATCAGATTTGAGAGCCTAAAGGAGCAAATTGGTGTTTGCAACATAACAACCAAGGAGTTTTGAGCTATATGGCTATCTTTGTTGCCATATAGTTTCTTAGTTTTTTTTTTTTTTTGTTTAAGATAATGTTTGTTTATGCACTGACATGATAGTGCTGATTGACAAGTTTAGTTGGTCTTATTTTGTGTACAAGTAACTTAAATTTGTAAGTTACAAGAAATGTACTTGTAGTAGTTGTGTTTGGTGAATTTTTTTTGGATTAAAGTAGTAGTTGTGTTTGGTGAATTTTTTTTTGGATTAAAGTTGTAATGTTTGATAGAATTATTATTAGAAAATATTCAACACTTTATTCATTTGTTCTTTTTTGTTTTCTCTCAATTTGAAACACTAACATAGACTCGAGTATTTATATATAATGCCGGTATTTAATTTGTGTTCGATTTATATTTTGTTTAAAATACCATATAAATGGTATGTAATTTATGTATTTGACTTATATTTTGTTCAAAATTTTCTATGCTAAAATTGATTAAAAAATTAGATACATGTAGGTGAATGTCATAGGCCGTGGAGTACATCTTATGTTTAGAAAATAGGTAAATTATTTTATCTGTTCATACAAATTAGATATTAGATTGGAAACTTATTCATATTTAAAAAAGATTTATTTGATTTGTTTTTTATAGGATTAAATGTAAAATTGGTACCCGAACTTATCTACTTTTTCTAAATTGATACTTATAATTTTTTGTGTCCCAGATTGGTACTCGAACTTTTCTTCCGCCAACTAAATCGGTACCTGAGCCTAACGCCATTAAGTTTAGGACAGGTAGCGGTATAAGATTGTGGCACATGGCATAAATAACATCATGATGATGTCACATTAGAAAAAAAAAAAAAAAAACTTTTTTTTTCTTTTGTACTTTTATCCCCCAATTTTTTTATTCCTCTTTTCATTTTTTTTTTATTTCGTATATTCTCCTTTCTATCTTCTCTTCTTTTTCTTCTCATTCTTCCTCTTCTTGTAACCTTAGTTGCTGGCTCCAAGAGTCACCGCCATCCATGGCTTTCTTCGACCGATCCAACCATCAAAACACTTCTCTCTTCCTCGCTTTCTCAAAATCTTGCATTGTATTTCCAAGAAAATCTCTTTAAAGCCGAAAAAAAATCAAAGCTTGATCCATGAACTTTTGAAAACCCTAAACCTATTGATGAAAGGTTAATGAGGCTTCTGTGAGGTTGAGAGCGAGTTGAGGAGACAAAGGAAGCAGTAGCAACGCGGATACCAAGGCAACAATAGAGAATCGGTGCCCCTGTTGTTCATTGGATCCATAGGATTTTTAAGGTTTTCTAAATTCTTGTATTTTATTTATTTTGAGTTCTTGCACTCTTTCTGAGTTGTAAATTTTTTATTTCCAAATAATTTTAAATTCTTGTAATTTTTAGGTTCTTGCTATCATATTAGGTTGTTAATTTTTTTTCTATTTGAAATGCTTCTGGGTTGAAAATGTTAGGGTTTGATTTTTTTTCTATTTGAATGTGTTGGGTTCTTTATTTGATTTTAGTGTTTGATTTTTCTCCTATCTTCCTTTGTTCATCTCTTATGCATCTTTGATCTTCCTTTATCTATCTCATATTTTGTTTCTGGGTTTGATTATCGCTCTTTCTTGATCATGCACAATTTCTCAACTAAAATGAAATTGAGATTTAAACATGGAGTAGGGTGAGTGAAATGCTATGAACATTAAGGGATTTAGGCAACAATTAGGGAAACAATTGAGGAAGGTGAAGAGAAATCGGGACGAAAGGAAGAAGTAGCTTGTGAGGGAATCAGGCATTGGGCTTAAAATCGGCTAGTTTTTCAACTTGTATCAGACAATATTCAAACCCAGAAATAAGTTTTGAAATGCCAAAAAATAAAACCAAATATTAGTTTTGAGTACTCTGTATTTTGGTGCAATTTTGGATTTGAAGTTAAAATTGCTAGAAGCGAAGAAAAAACATGAAAAGGAAATTAAAATACAAAATCAGAATGAAATTATGCTGGATGATGAGGAAGAAAAAAAAACGAAGAATAAAAGAAAAAGGGAAATCGGGAAAAAAGAAAAAATGGATATATTTTTAAAAAATATTTTTATTTATTTATTTTAAATTATGATATCATCATGACATCATTTATGTCACCCACATGTCTTTGACCTTAACGATGTTAAACTCAAGTACTGATTTAGTTGACGGAAAAAGAGTTTGGATACCAATATAGGAGAAGTTGACAAGTTGGGGTACTAATTTTATATTTAATTTTTTTATATTATTGTATTCAATTTTAAATAGATTCTTAATTAATTTATATTTTTTTCCAGAAGTACTCAGTCTTTTCTTAGTTAATAGCTTCAATAACTTTAGAAGGAAGAATAAATATTGAAATGTTGAAAGTCCTCTTCTGCATAAATAGACAAAGTTGTAAATCCAAACATGAATCATCCAAAAGAGATAAACATGTCCATTGTGAGGAACCAACCAATACAGAATAAATAAAAACAAGTTTTACTTGTAAAAAGAAAAACAGATAAAAACTAGAAAACATCATGAGCACTCCAAGCAAATGATCTAAATTATATGGCTACAAATAGAATTTGCTGCCAGCAATAAGAACTTTACCAATTGTGTCAGTAAATGTTGTCAAGAGTTAGTCACAGGTATAAAATGTAAAACCTCCCACTCCCAAATGCCATGCAAATGCTGTAAGAATCACATGATATACCAAATTTTCCCACTACATATATAAACCAACCCCCAATCATCTATTTTTCTATTTCCTTTCTTCATTAACAGAAACACAACTTTTATGCATTAATGAAAACACTATCTCCTGTTTGGTACCGCTTTTTGCTTTTTACAACCAGATCTTAGCCCGACCTCATCGATTCTGACTCTTAACTTTTTTCAATTTGCTCTTCTCTCGCATCTTCCTTTTCTTTGCTTCAGCTGTAATCCAAGTGTAATCTGGAGGAATTGCAAATGGATCTTGAAGATTTTCTATCTTATTGCAGCTATAGTTCGACGAGCTAGGACGGTGATATGGTGCCTTTATCCACTGAAACCAAGATGAGCCTGAGGAATGTGTCACTGCAGGGCTTTCACGGCCAGTAGTGGGGCTTGAAGGGGGTGTAGAGAACTCATCCACTGGCTGTAGCTCTTCAAACTTCGTAAAAGTAACCAATACTCTGATGGTTGGAACCACTGGAATAGCAACCTAAGTGCAACCATGAGTATTTCTTAGTAAAAAGTTAAAATAATAATGTTCAAGCAAAATGCAAATTGCAAAAAGGAGTAACAATGATAATACAATCCATACGGATAGTTAAAAGAACAAAATACCTTGACAGGGAAGGTTCCCGCAGGAAGCTTTGTAGTCAGCAGGTTCTCTTAATCGACGAATTGCCTTGACCTTGTTTGCAAGAATGTCTAGCAACGGCAAAAGTTCTTCAGTTTGCAATGGGAAGTTGGGAGAAAGCCAAAGAATAGGCCTCAATCCTTTCTTATATTCATTCTCGCGGCCACCATTCTTGTGCCAATTTCCAATCTCCGAATTCATGGAAATAGACGTCTTCGAATCTCTTATCCTCCTATGATCGTGCCTTGCTGCAATCTCCACAGAATGTCTACCAGGTTTGATATGACTATCGGATGGAGAGTCTCCCAGCAAGTCACTCACCTTTTCATCTACACACAGAGAACTCCTTGGTGGTACAATCTTCTTCTGCGTCTATGGCTTTGGCTCCCGTTTCCTCCATCTGCCAAACCATCCTTTCTTTTCCTGCTTAGTCTCTCCATTTTTATAACCATTGGACTCCTTGATAGAAATTTCCCTTGGCTCATAACAACTATGTCGATGCCCAATAATGCCATCACCATTCTCATTGGATATTTCTGAAGAATCCAACTTAAGAGCAAGTTCGAGTTGCCTCCTTTCAGCTTCCGTCAATATCTCATCAAGCTCTTCGCTCTCTGCTTCATTTCCATTGGAAGCTGCAAGGAATTCATCATCTGTCATGGCCCCAGGCACCCTCCTAGATTTGATGCTTACAACAACATTGTGCATATCATACACCTTAGCCTTCCAGGCACCTACCATTTCTGTTTTCTCTTGTCGCCTCCATGTCAATTGTGGCAAAAGAACCGCCTGTGTTACATCTATCCCGGGCCTGAATATATTAGTCTGAGACATTGCAAGCACTTCTTGTTGAACCTCTTCTTCAGTTGCTTGAGAACCAGCACCGTCCAAAGCATTTATCACCTCTTTATCCTTATGCGTAATCATACAAAGTGAACCAGGAGGAACCTTCCCATCCTCAGAACCATCACCAAGGAAAAGAATACTTTGATCTGACCGCTGAATTCGGAACCCATCAAATCCAGCCAAAGTCATATCAGCTCTCAAATTTGCTCCTCTCTTCCAAATTTTATATGTGTCTGATGGAGCAATTCTGGAAATGAAAGGAATCACAGAACTCTCAAAATGGAATGTGATTTCCATGTAAAAATCTCTCATCCTTCGCATAGTTCCCACCAAGAGAGGCAACCTTCTACACCATTTTGCCCATGCCAATGGCTGGTAATGCCGAACAATAATCATAGAAATAGCTTCTTCCTTATTACAAATTGCTTCTTGGAGTGCACTCCATCCTTGTTCATTTTGCAAGCTCCAATCAGCACCAGCAACCATAAGCATTTCGGTTGCAGTTTCATCACCAAGCTTAACAGCCAAGTGAAGAGGTGTATCCCGGTTAGGAACATCCCGCCTATCAATCATGGCAGCAATCGCATCGGCCTTCTCTTCCTCAGCCAATGAGGCTGCTTCTGTTTGAATCTCAGTCGGGTTACTAACCCGTGGTAGAGTGGCGAGTATCCTCCTGAGCCCGGCGTAATCTCTCATTGCCACGGCCTTGTGCACAGCACTATGTGCATACTTTGAAACATCAATAGCCGCCATGCCTCAGGAGTTGAAAAATATGCTATCAACTTTTTTTTTCCCAATGGAAACCGATTTCGGTCATTAAGCACTAGGTGATTCAACTGCTAACTCAAAATCCCCAATAATAAAATACCAGCAGAAGCGGACTATTCCTCCCTACACACCAACAACTTTTCATTAGAATGAATAATAGTACACTGCAAATGTGGACAAAAACAAATCAAACCCGATTCAATATTTTTCCATCCATATGAAAATACAGTATTTGACAATTATTATAACAATCAAAACAGCAACAGGAAGGGAAAACAAAAACATTTTCTTTGATGGACCCAAAAAAAGAAAACCAGAAAATTTTATAGGAAGAAGGAAAAATGAAAACCTCACCTGGTTCTTGCTTGCTTTCTTCTTATCTTCCAAGCACTCAACATTTAAGCCCACAAAAAGACCCCTCACTTTCCCTTTCTCTCTTATTCTTCTTCAAAGTGGGGAAAAAATGAACCTTCTGATCCAATCTAAGATCAGACAAACAGAAGAAGCAGCATGTGATTGTGTGGGAAACAAAATAATAATAATAGTAGTAGTAATAATAAAAGCAAAACACCAGGTGGGAATCTGGTAAAGAAGTTAAGAAAAAATGATGGGTCAAGAATCAAAGAAAAGAATAGCTAAATAAGAAAGTAAACAAAACCCCACCTTTCAAGAAAACCCCCACCCCAAATAAAAAGTGTTCATAAAAGAAGATAAAGAGAATAAAAAACTGTAGGAGAAGTAGCCAAGTCAGTCTTTTTTGTACAGAGTTGAAGAAAAGGTATTTTTTTTCTTTAAAAATGGAATTTCTGTGAATGTGATTCGCAATTTAGCTCTGAAGAAGGGAGAACTGTAGAATAGAAAACAAGAATCCTTAATTTATTTGCTGTATGACTGCTTGATAAAAAGTTGCTTCCCAGATGCATTCACTATTTTAAATGGATTTCGAATTCTACGGATTGTATTGACAACTAATTGGAGTATCAGCTCGAAAACAGGTACATGAGTGATTCGAAAATCAGTAGCAATCAATTAAATTAGATTAAAAAAAGTTAATTCAAAAGTTGTGAATTTTTTTATGTCTGCCGTTTGGCATGTTTCTTTGTCTGCTTCTTAGCATGTTTTTTCTTTTCTCTTTTCTTTTGTCTGTTTTCAATTTTTTAGTCAATTGCGTACTGTTTCCCGTGGGCTGGCTGATTTAACAGAATCCGATTCATGGAGGAGAACCTTGCGAATCTGAGTATCATTGATGAAGAAGAGGAAGCTTTTCAAGAGGAAGAATCTATGGTGGAAAAATATTATAAATGGTGCCTGGTTGGTCGCTGCTTAACAGATAGTATAGTCCACTTTCCTTCACTAAGAAATACTATGGCAGATCTATGGCATCCTATTAGAGGCATCTGCATCTCTGATCTTGGAGAAAAGAAGTATCTTTTTCAATTCTTTCATGAGGTTGATATTCAAAGGGTTCTTGATGGTATCCCATGGTTTTTTAATAATCACCTACTTATTCTTCAAAGGATCACCAATGGCGAAAATCTCAGTAACAATGTCTCTCAACCATACCGAGTTCGGATACAAGTTCACGATTTACCACCAGGGTTGATGATCGAGGCGATGGCCAAGCAATTTGGCAATTTTGTGGCAAATTTATTGAGTATGTTTGGTTAATCTCTCTTTGGGAATTAGTACTTTTATGCGCATTCGTATATCCTTGGACATTTTCGTACCTCGAAACGGAGGAAGAAGGTTGATTGGGAATTTGATGACGATTTATGCTCGTTTCAAATATGAAAAACTTAGTGCATTTTGTTTCATATGTGGCAACCTGGGTCATGGTGAAAGTTTTTGCCCTACCGACTAAGAATTGAGGCATCCAAAATTATTTACGGATGGGATCTATCTTTGCGCGTAACCGAGAAAGAGACAGGCGGCGCGAGTAGAGATGGTCGAGGATGCGGATGGCTCTCGGAGATTTGAGGACATTTTGGAAAGTTCTAATAATGGCAATTTTTTCAAAGCTGGGAATAATTTTAGGAGACAAATGGAGGGAAATTTGGAGAATCAATCTGAAAATCCTAATTTTACTCCCTTAGGCGTTAATCAACAATTATTCCATAATGGACGGGTTCAGAGATTGGATTGGCGTAAGGAGATTTTGAATGATGGAAGAATAACACATGGGCCTATGGAATTGGGCTTTGATGACGAAAATGTTCCAATCCCTCTTGTGGACGGTAAGAAACGACAGAGAGTTGTGGTGGGAGAATAGGCTACTTTGGATTCAATGGATGGAAAAGATTCGACAACTTTATCGGTTAGCTCTGGTGCTCAGAGCAGCCGGACACAATGAAGATTTTAAGCTGGAACGTCCGTGGATTGGGGAGACCACAGACTGTTAATAGACTCAAAAATAAATTGCGAGTCATTAATCCCCGAATTTTGTTTCTCATTGAAACAAAATTAAGTGCTAAGAAGATGGAAATGGTTAGATTAAAATGTGGATTTGAGAATGGTATTGACATTGGTTCGATGGGCTCCAGAGGAGGATTGTCGCTGGGTTGGAAAGGCAATTCGTTGGTCAGTCTACTAAGCTTCTCATCTTATCATATTGATGTAGAAATAAATGACACAATGTGTGATGTAAAATGGCGTCTCACGGGGTTCTATGGCAATCCAGATGAAAATGGTAGAAGTGCATCGTGGAATTTACTTAGACAATTGGGCAACATTAATAATGCTCATTGGTTTGTATTAGGGGATTTCAACGAAATTGCAAATTCATTTGAGAAGAAAGGGGGACGCCGTCGTTCTGAGAGGCAAATGGTGGCTTTTCGGTCAGCATTAGAAGATTGTAATCTTACTGATCTTGGATTCAAAGGCCGTTGGTTCACATGGGAAAGAGGCAAATTTAGGTCCACAAATATCAGAGAACGCCTAGATCGTGGGGTTGCTAATCTTAATTGGTTAGAGTTATTTCCAAACGGCCAAATTGAACACTTGACCCATTCTTTCTCGGATCACTGCCCGATCCTCCTTGATACCATGGGAGTGGAAAAATGGGAATATAAGTTTAACCCGTGTAGCTTTCGGTTTGAAGCAAGATGGTGCTTGGACTATTCCTTCGAGGATTTGGTCAGAGGCTGATGGGCTGATTCAAGTGGAAGTATACCTGATAGGCTTGAGGATATGGGTCACAAAATGCATGTATGGAGTAGAAACAGTAAAAGGGATGAAAAGAAAAGGTGAACCTGCTTGGAGAATCGGTTGGATTATCTTTTTACTCAAGACATATCTGACGATATTTTAGCCGAGATTGCAGAAGTGCAATTGGATCTCAATTTGGAGGCGGACAAGGAAGAACTTTATTAGGAGCAACGAGCCCGAGTTAACTGGCTTAAGAATGGGGATCGCAACACTAGCTTCTTTCACAAAATGGCCAGTCAGCGAAAGATTTGAAATCAGATTGCGGCGTTAGAAGATGATGTTGGTACTAGATTTTTGGCGAATGAGGACATAATCAAGATCGCGCAGGATTATTTCGAGAAGCTCTTTTCTACATCAGAGGAAGGGGAGGATGAACATATATTTGGGCTGGTAGAGAAAAGAGTTACTGCCAGTATGAATGAATCCCTCAAGAAGCAGTTTACTGAGGAGGACATATGCAATGCGGTAAAATCTATGCCACCTCTAAAGGCTCCTGGATTGATGGTTTTGTTGCAACCTTCTACCAAAAGTACTGGCACATTGTTGGACAGGACATTTCTAGGTATTGTCTTGATATGTTGAATGGACAAAAAGAAATTGGAGATATCAATAAGACGAGGATTGTGTTGATTCCCAAAATTTATAATCCAAAGAATATGTCTCACTTTCGACCTATAAGCCTTTGCAATGTTATTTACAAGATTATTGCGAAAGTCTTGGTGAACCGAATGAGTGAAATTTTGGGAGATTGTATTAACGAAGCTCAAGGTGCGTTTATACCGGGGAGGCTGATCTCTGATAATGTGTTGATTGCTTATGAAGTGCTCCATTCGTTGAAGATGAAGAAGAGGGGGAGGAGAGGGAATTTTGCTCTCAAGCTGGACATGAGTAAGGCATACGATCGCGTGGAATGAGATTTCCTGGCAGGAATGATGAAGTCTTTGGGGTTTCATGATGATTGGATGGTTCTAATAATGAGATGTGTTACTTCAGTGTCCTATTCGGTTTCTCTCAATAGAATGAATAGTGACTGGTTCTCTCCTTCAAGAGGTTTGCGACAAGGCGATCCTCTTAGCCCATATTTATTTTTGATCCATGCGAGAAGGTTTCTCTACCCTTACGGAGGATGCTAGCAGCAGCGAGGACTAATGAGAGGGCTTCGTTGGGAGGAAAGGTTTTCCATTAACCACTTGTTCTTTGCAGATGATCGCATTCTTTTTGGAGACGCTACTCAAGAGGAGTGTGCACGATTCGAGACATCATTCGAGAATATGAGAAGAGTCTTTGGTCGGAAGGTCAACTATGATAAATCTCTAATTTACTTTGGAGCCAATGTTCAAGAAGAGGTAAAGGGGACATTATAAGAACATTGGGGTTCGTGTGGCATCAAATCTCGAGAAATACTTGGGTTTACCGATGATGGTGGGACGCAGGAAAACTTGGGCATTTGCTAGCTTTAAAGACAGATTTTGGAAGCGAGTTGAAGGCTGGAGCTTTCGGTACTTATCAATGGGGGTAAAGAGGTCTTTATCAAGTCGTACTACAGCAACACCCTTATATGCAATGTAATGCTTTCTCTTTCCAAAGACTTTATGTTCGCATGACTTGAAAACATCATGAATAAATTTTGGTGGTCCAACAATAAAATGAAGACAAGGATTTCTTGGAGTGATTGGAATAAGCTTTGTTTATCGAAGTTCGATGGAGGCCTTGGATTCAAGAATTTGTTTTTGTTTAATAAGGCCTTATTAGCTAAGCAAGTTTGGCGCGTTTTGACCCAACCGCAATGTCTTTTAGCTAGAGTGTTAAAGGCGCGTTACTTTCCGTTTACTGATATTCTAGCAGCTAAAATTGGTTCTTACCATTCTTTTACTGGCGGAGTATTTGCAGCGTCACGAGAACTTATTGAAGATGGAATCTTTGTGGAGAATTGGAAAAGGCGATCGTGTCAACATCGGAGCGATCCTTGGCTCTGCGGAAGAAAGAATAATAGACTTTCAGGACATGACATTAGAAATAGGTGGATTACTGTTAATCAACTAATGCAACCAGATTCAGCTACCTGGAATGATGAACTGATTCACAACCTTTTTGATGAGGACACTGCCAACAGGATCCGTTCTATTCCTATCTCTAGAAGTAGCTTGGAGGATTCTATAGTGTGGAAGTTCGAGGGTTCTGGTACATATTCTGTACGGAGTGGATATCGGGTACTTTCTAAATCCCTATTTCATACTACTGATTACAGCCCCTATCACGATGAATTAAAAGTCTTTTACAAGAGTATATGGGAGTTGAATATCCCAGGTAAAATCAAAATACATGTCTGGCGATTATTTAACAATATGATCCCTCATTTTTGTAATCTGGCGAAGAGGAATTTGGTTGTGGATCCGATTTGCCCATTGTGCAAAGAAGATGTGGAAAGCATAGACCACTTGCTTTGGACCTGTGGTACCTTGCGCCAGGTCTGGACTTGCCTCCAGCTTCATATCCAGTTTGTTGATGAGTCCGTATGTACCAAAAGGAGCTTTGCTCGAGTGTTTACTGCTGCGGAAAACCAACAAAAATGCATTATTGCGATATCATTATGGAGTCTTTGGTTTAGGCGTAATAAACTCATACATGAAGGGGTTAAATTTCAATTTGACGAAGTGGTGGGATATATCAGGGGATATGCGCAAGAAATCTTATTAACCCATACAAATCGTCAAGTTACTGTGAAACCTCATTTGCAGGACCAATGGAAGGCCCCGGAGGTGGGGATTGTTAAGATAAATTTTGATGCATCATTCTTAAGCAAAGACAGAATAGCAATCACAGTAGTCTTAGCAAGAAATTTTAAAGGGTCTATTCTGGGGGCAAAAACTTATCTGTTTGAGAACATAGCAGATTCTTTCATGGTGGAGGCGAGGGCATGTGAAAGAGCGTTACTGTTTGCGAAAACCATGGGTTTCCAGAGACTGGAGGTGGAGGGTGATGCGCTTTCTGTCATCAAGAGCATCAAGAAGAAGGGCACGGACACTTCGGTGATTAGATCGATTACTCATCATATCTATCTTATGGGTTCAAGTTTTGATCAGATCGCTTACCTTTTTACGCCGCAAACTGCAAACGGAGCGGCCCATGCATTGATACTGGAGGGAAGGAGAACCGGCTATTTTGGGGCTTGGATCCATGAGTTACCATCATCGGTGATTTCCATTACGAGAAAGGAAGAGTTGCAGACGAATCTGGATGGTTAAGGGGAGGTTCTTGGCTTTGTTTTTTTGGGGGAAGGTTCTTTGAATCCTCATGTTCTGGTTGAAGAAAAACAAAGCTTCAGTCGCTTTATGGCGAGTGACGTTTTGGCTGATATTTTGCTGTTTTCAAGTATTTGGCGGTGGGCTCAAGAGTTTTGTCGTTTATCTTTTGCAGTTTGCTTTTTATTGTTGATGCCAGGTCTTACTGTTTCGTCCTGGCTTGTGTATTTTATTTTATTTTCTGGACCTTTGTTTTTGTTTTATTTTTGAGCCTGGCCCAATAATAATATCAGTCTTCATTCAAAAAAAAAAGTTGTGAATTATTTTTATTTTTATTTTTTTAATAATTTATTTGATTCATCAAAACAAATTTATTGAATCAATTCACGCCTTTTTTAGTAAGATAATACCAAAAAAATAGTTAAATATCAAAAGAGTATTCGTTAATATTATTTATCAAAATAGGATGAAATGAATACTATTGAGGGTGGTGCTTGAAGGAGTAGTGGCACCACCATTTTTTTCCCACCAATAGCCACCCATCATCAGGTCATAATTGAATTAAAAAACATATTTAAATGGTGGAGAGTAGACATATGATGACACCAGTATACGGGTTGAAAAAAAATTTGGGCACAATATAGGTCATATATGGTGAAGATGTGTAAACATTTCCATCTTTATTCACGCCTTCATCGTCGATATCATTCGGGACATCGTCTAGATAGGGATCACTATAATCTTCAACCTCGTGATTAGAAGGACCATTATTATCATATCCATCTTTACCATCTGCATAGGTCTTAATCACCACATGATGTATTTGTAAACGGGAACCGGGGTTAAGGTTCTCAGGCGCAGGTAGAGCATTAAGATCAATGTCGAACTCGCGTACAGTCGATTGCCTCTCAACGAACGCTCTCAAAACCTCCGTACACGGATCTTGAACTTCATGTTTTTCACTTAATGGAGTGAAATCTTCAGGTGGCTCCACATCAGCTAACTCAACAAAAATTGATTCAGTGTGGCTATTCTGATTTTGGCAATAAAGTGCAACCATTGTCTCCACGTCGTCATGGTCTACAAGTTCCATATCGATGAATTTGATGGGATTTGTTGAACCTGAGAATTTGTAGAATAGTTTAAAGATCCTCCTCCCACAACGTCTAACAATTTTTACACTGATCCTTCCTTTCATATCATCAACCGACACATTTTTATTAAATCTTATTGCTATTTGTTGGTGGCATTCAAATATACAACCAACTGTTGTTGTTAAAATTACCCTATCGAAATAAACGCATACGAAGAATTGATTATCCATCTTCAATACTAAATATGTAAAAATATTTAAATATAATTAAATTTCTCAATAATTATTTGAAAAACAAAACAAGATTCTACTGTAAAAAATATAATAACAAAAATTAATCATTGTACAAACCTTACAAATCTTTCTGACTTTTCTTCTTTGTTTTATTCTCTTCTACAAAAAAATTTCCTTTCCTTTCTTCTTATCCATTAGCTGCTACAACCATTCAACAAAACAAAACAAATACTATAACAATTCAACAAAACAAAACACAAAAATGAATACCACACTTCACACAAATTGCCATAATTTTTCAACTTAAACATATAAGGGTTTGGTGCCGCTAGTGTAACACCTCTAACTTGTATCCGTCGCCAGAATAGGGTTATAAAGCATTACCGAGGTTTACGGATCAAATAGACAGAAATTTCAAACGTTTCATAACAAATCAATATTCATAATAAAACCAATCAAAATCATATATACTATCCCTTATACGAGCCCTCAAGGCCCTAAATACGTATTAGAAACAAGTCGGGACAAAATCGAAAACTCAGAAAATTTTCGGAAAACATAGAAAAATTTCAAAGTTGCAAGGGTCACACGGCCGTGTGGACAAAAAAATGACCACTTCCAAGCCATTTCTTTCACCCTTTCAAGCATAAACCTACAAGAAATTTGTACATGAATACAAGGCCTTTAAACATACTCAAATTATGCAAAGAATGACTAATCTCAATACCAAATGTTCATACAACCAATATGCCAAAAGACACCTCAATCATCAAGCATCAACTTATATATATATACATGAGCACATTTGTTCAAACCTTAACCATACATATCTAATTAATCTCAATACTATTTCCATGCTATATCAAAAATAATCTCACTACATTTGACCATATTTATACCATTTACCAACTTACTTGTTTCCATACCAATACATAACACAATTGACACATACCAACCTTATCATATTAGGCATACCATATTTCAATCATGCACATCTATTCAAGAATTTTCCAAAACATACCATGTCTTGGCCATATTGAGATTGATACAACATATACCAACTTTGGTTATTTCTAAACATGCATCAAATTGACTGTATTAACCATAACCAACAAGATATCAATAGTACCTTAAGTACATCAAATTCAAGGCAATATTTCATGCCATAATTATCAACCAAAATGACATATATATACCAAACTCATCAATTAAACATTAGACATAATCCACCTATACATGCCATTATAATCTTAACCAATATATAAAAATCTACCGATATAATCGCTGGATAGGGTGATAGATCTCCGACGAGCTTCCAACTCGATCGAGCTTCCGATAATCTGTAAAGTAAGTGATAAACAACTACGTAAGCAATGAATGTTTAGTAAGCTCATACAAACTTTAAACATAATATTCCAATTCAATAATAAACTTTATATGATAAATATAAAGCTATACCAATGCCTCAAAATTTATCAACTACATAACCACTAACTCATAAATGAGTAAGTCTATTAACATCATATATCTGTTCATTCCTAACATAATAAGATTTTATAAAACATTTTACACCATCATTAACGTTTTCATAAAACTACGAATAACTTCCTTTACTTACTTTCCATTTCATTTACTAAACATAAACTTAAATAACAACATCAATTAACTAACTAATATATTTATTCATAACATAGGTAAGTTCAACCATAACATACGTAATTTCTCATACATAAGTACATTATTCAACTCATCAATCCCTTTTTCATCATATCACATTTCAATTATGAACTTACCGTTTCATTTATATAATACCAGACATAAGCATATACATCAATCATAATCTCAAGCTTGGCATAAGCCTAATCACCATCATCAATACACAAGTTAGTGCATTTATGTATATAACTCATTTTCATGTTTCAAATCACTATCCCATTTTCAATTCTCATGCAATATCATCCAATATCAATCATAGTACCGTTTTATTTAATTACCCCTATTAACACGACTCGGACTTGGACGGATACACGGATCCAACCAGCACACCAGTTTGACACCTAGTGCCTTATTGGATAAATCTGAAGTAGTAACTGCACCCAGCGCTATATAAATTTGACACCCAGTGTCTCATCGATTAAACCGAAGTAAATTGGCACCCAGTGCCTCATCGACTCGAAGTCGAAG
Source organism: Gossypium sturtianum (assembly GCA_025698515.1). Lineage (NCBI taxonomy): Eukaryota > Viridiplantae > Streptophyta > Magnoliopsida > Malvales > Malvaceae > Gossypium > Gossypium sturtianum. Next base: position 69,368,769 of record CM046952.1, read on the forward strand.
AAATTCCTGAACTCTTCCTATCCTATGGCATGCCATCTATATCCGACTTAGCCTGATACGGTTAATAGGGTTCCAATTTACTTTCCAAATACAACCAATATCCAATTATCATATTTGCACATTATCACATTTACACATATATATTCATTTCAATTCAAATAACCAATACATTCATAATATATATATACCAATTCAATCCATTTCAATCAACTTTAATTCAATTCAATATCAAAGTGTCAAATATTCACCTCAACCACTTACCATATGCATTAAATCAAAATACAACAATTAGTAACTAGGTTCAGATTATAGAAATACAAACTGTACAATTGAAATATAAACACATATTAATTACTAAGATCACAACTATCATATGTCAACCTTTTGAATTCATACATATTAGCACATCATTTCAACATCATTTCGTACTATACTCAAATTGCACATGCTACCATCTTTTATTTGATTAACAATGTCCCAATTCACACAATTGCTATATAAATAACTATTCACATATCAAACCACAATTGTTTATACATTGGCATTAGTCATTCAATACTCAATTCATGAGAACATAACTCATGTATCTCATTTAATCACAACATATCTCATTTTCATTTATGTTCAGGTCAATATTCAATAAATAACAAATCTTTCAAATTCATTAAACAATTTACCTTACAGAGATTTTTCATACGAAGAACGACTTACGGATATGAGTACATTGTCAGTCCAACCAAACACACCAGATGCTCACAATAGCCAATCCCTCCAACACACCGAATCACGATTGTACTGTATCCCGCGTTCAATCCAATCCGAGTAATCAAATTCAATATTATATCTCAAATTACCATTAATTATCAAAATATATATATATATATATATATACAAGTTGTACCATTTTAATCTACTCAAAAATTCATATTGATGTTAAATTCTAATCGTACGAACTTACTTGGCTAAATTATAGAAATGTCAAAGTACAGGGGCATTTTGGTAACTTTCCATTCTCCTCGATTTTTCACTCTACCTTGATCTAAATTAATAATTTCATTCAATTTATTAATTCAGACAATAAAACAATTTATTTTATGAAATTTAGTATTTGTAAAATTTTACAAAATCGCCCCTAACATTTATTTTTATTAAATTTAGTCCCTGAACCTAAAACATAAAAATTAACCATTTTTAATGCAAACCCATGATAGCCGAATATTCATGGCATTCATTACAGCCCATTTTTGCAATAATTTCACAATAAACCCTTGTATTTTTTACTATTTCAACAATTTAGTCCCTAATCGAAAAATTCATCAAAATTACTTAACAAAATACTTTTAAATATCAACCAACATCTCAAATTCATCATTTAATAACTAAAATCATATAGATTCATCAATGGCAACATTCACAATCTTTAACAGTTTCAAAATCGAAGGTAAGGGTTAGCTGGACCTAATTGCAACGATATCAAAAACATAAAAATTATTGAAAACGGGGCTAAATTGAACTTACATCCATCATCAAAAGAATGGCCGAAACTTGAAGCTTCCATGGTTTCTTTCTTCTTTTTCATTCGTGAAGAAGAAGACACCAAAATGAATATAAAACATTTTGATTTTAATTTAATTTAATTTAATTATCAAATTACCATTTTGCCCTTGGTTAAATAAATAAATAAAACACCAAAGTCTTGTCCATATTTGTCCACCACATAAATATATGGCATAATTACCATCAAAGGAAGGTTTAATTTCACAATTGATCCTTCAATTTAATTAAATTCTAACTAAATAAACTTATTTACAATTTAATCCTAAACTAATTAGGACTAAAAGAACAATTAATCCAAAAGCTAATGGATTCAATCATAACACCACCGCTTGGAAGCTTTGACCATGGTTTAATTACAATTTAAGTCCATTTTCCTTTATTCAATTAACCATTTAATCACTCAAATCAAATAATGATTAAATTTTACATCTTTTACAATTTAGTCCTTTTTAATTAATTAACTATCGAAACATTAAAATTTTTCAATGAAACTTTAATACCACCTTAATGACACTCTGTAAATACTTATAAAAATACTTACAGCTCGGTTTATAAAAACGTGGTCTCAATACCTCATTTTTTAGAACCACTTAATGTTAGAGTCTTTCCACTTGAACTTAATTAATCATTTGAATAGCATAAATTATCATATCAAAAATCTTTTTTAAAAAAATATCTAACTCGTATATATTAAATAATAATATTTACGAACTTACTCGTCAGATTTGGTGGCCCAAAACCACGGTTTCTGACACCACTGAAAAACGGGCTGTTACAGCTAGTGTAGCACCCTCCACCCTTTTTTACCCGTATTTTGCCCTATATTTTGCCCGCTATAGTTGCTTCATACCAGTGCCGCTGTATAATGTCCCTCCACCATTAATTTTTTTAAACATATTATGAACTAATGGTGGAGGCATGATTGGGCCGAAAAAATGGGTGGTGCCGCCACCCTTTCAAGCACCATCCCTCGACACTGTTCATTTAATCCCATTTTAGTAAATAATGCCATCGAGATACCATTTTGATATTTAATTAATTTTTTTGGTATTATCAAGGTAAAAAAGCCTCAATTCACCATAGTTAATTGGATATTTCTTTTTGTAAAATTTAAATTTATATTCATATGTTTGTTTTAAATTTTGAATTTTTTTATTATTTGCATTAAAATTAAATATTACCATTTAAATTTAAGATTAATTAGATTATTTGTTGGATATTTAAATTCACTAAAAATATGTATTTATTAAATTTAACAAAAATTAAAATAAAATTTTTAAAAGTAAAACAAATAATGTATTCTTATATAGGAATTTGAATTCATTATTAGAGAAATAAAATAAAATAAATTTATATAATAAATTTGAACCCATTATATGTAAAGTAAGTCAAATTAAAATAATAAATTTTCAAAAATTATTATCTATAATAATAGAATATTCAAATATGCAAAAAAGGCAATTTAAATATATCTTAATTCGCATTATCATTTTTTTGTCACTTTATCATTCTTTTAATATACCTCGCAGAAATTTTAAGTTAAACTACACAGTCGAAACCATTTTTTTCTTGAAAAAACGGGGATCGACTTTGAAAAATGAAAATGGAGTCGCCACCAATCCTTTTTTTGAGGTATGATCGGATCACCTTGAGATTGATCATTAAAACATTTTGATTTATTAAAACAATGATTTTGGCCTACAAAATTCGAGAAAACGGGTTCGGGAGTCGGTTACGCACGAGGAAGGATTAGCACCCTCGTAACGCCCAAAATTGGTACCTAATTGATTAATTTATGTCTTAATATCGAAAATTTGAAAAGATTTTAAAATACGATCCTCTTTGTTTAAAAGAAAACTTGAATAAATTAAATTGGATGCTAAGACCCTCTTATTTCGAAGAAGTAAAATGTCACACCCAGTGAGTTAGGATACGACATTTCAAATCCTCGAAACTAAGCTTGTCTTTTGACTTTTAAAACTCATGCATTTAAGTTTAAGAAGGATATTCGGTTATTTGGGTCAAATGAAAAATCGGAACCCAGTAAGTTAGGGCACAATTTCTCAAAATTCCAAATATAGAATATTGCCTTTATTTTTAGAAATCCTTACCTCGAGATAACAAAATGTCACATCCAGTGAGTTAGGACACAACATTTTTGAATTCCCAAGAATAAGTTTTTATTTAACTTATACGCTTTGATTTTTTTTTTAAAAAAAAGATAATCGGTTCTTTAGGCTCGACGAGAAAAATCGAAACCCAGTAAGTTAGGGTACGATTTCTCGAATCTCGAATTACAAAAAAATTGCTTAATAAAAAAAATTTGTATCGGACAAAGATTAATGTAACACGATTTTATAGTAAAATGCAAAAATGAATTACGGTACTAATATGCATAACAGGATAATAATAAATGCATTAATGCATGACAATATAAAGGACAAAGATCAAATAACAAGCCAAAATACACGAAAATAATAAAAAAAAAACTAAAAATTTAGAACTAAAGGATTAATATTAAACAAATAAATAAACAAGTATAGTGTAACACAAATTAAAAAAATCATGATGTTAATAATAATGATGGTGGCATTAATAATAATAAAAAATTTTGACGTTTTAAAATATAAAGAAAGATATAAATAAATAAGTAATAAACTGATAAATGAATAAGTGTATTTAAAAATATTAAGCAAATAAATATTATGGAAATAACAGTAATAATAACAAAGTTAATTAATAATATATTAATAATAATACGTTAACAAACGAATAATGATAGTAAAAAAATACATAATAATAATAATAATAAATATAATAACTAAAAAGGACTAAATTGAAACTAAAATGAAATTAAAGGCCTAAATCGTAATAAGACAAAAGTCTAGGATTAAATTAAAATTTAAACAGAGTTTTAGGGCAGAATCGGGAATAAAACAAAGTAGAGGACCAAATTGTAGTGCGCGAATAACAAGGAGGGACCAAACGGAGAAATATCCCTGCCCTCCAAAACGCAGCATTTCAATGGGGACCAAATTGAAACCACAATAAAATTAGGGGCAAAAATTAAAAATGAGAGGAACTTAATTGTAAAAAAAAAAGTGGAAGGACTTAAAGCGCAAATAGCCCCTTAATAAAAAACATGCGGATCCTCCCTGGCGGGTCGGGTTTACACGCGGATCCTAAGGGGGAAAACGACGTCGTTTTAGGACTATGGTGACCAGCCCTAAACGACGCCGTTTAGAGAGTCTATTTAAGTAAAAAAAAATTAAAAAATTCCATTCTTTCCCTTTACTTAAAAAAAACAGAGAGAAATTCTCTCAGCCTCCCCTCTTCTTTTCTAATCCGGCCAGTATCCGGCCAAGATTCCAGCGCCGGACCACCACCGGCGACCGCCGTACGCGGTGGCCGGAAAACCCAAAATCACCCTTTAGGAAGTCCCTCACGTGTAGGTCATAGATCTGAGGTTGAAAACTCTGAAAGCCCAACCTAACACGACGGAGAAGCGAGAAACGTTTCGTTTCTCCCCCCTTTTCGATGCGGTTTTCGACGGCGAGGACCGTCCGCTTCAGGTCTGTCTTTCTTTTCCTTTTTTTTTGTTTTCGCATGTAAAAAATATAAAAAAAATAAGAGAAGCTATAGATAAAAAAAGGATAATCACATTTAAAAAAACTTTTTCTCAGTTCCTTTTTTGATTGATTTTTGTATTGATTCTGTCTCGTAAAAAAAAAAATTACAATCCTTTCTTATGGCTTTATAGCTGAAAAATAAAAATACAATATTTTTTCCTTGTTTTTTCTCTGCTGTATTTTTGTCCTTTTGCAGGTACGGAGTGATGTGCCGGTGTACAGAGTGCGGATGTGGTGGTGCACGGAGGCGCGGCGACGGCAGGGCTGACCTAGGGTTAGGGTTTCTGATTTTTGTTTAGGTTATGGGCTAGTTGGGCCTAGGGTTTGAATTGGGCTTGTATTGGGTTTAAAATGGACTGTTTATTATTTTTTGGTTTATTATTTTTTTGTATTTATTTGGTTTTAATGGGCCCGAGCAAATTGGGCTAATTACAACTGCCCCTCTTTGCTCGTTGTCGTGTAACGAAAATGGAGCAAAGACTTAAAAAGGGACAATTTTGCCCGGCCTCGCTGAGTCTCTACTTATTTTGGTGTCTTTCTTCTTCGAGTAGCTTCATTCCATCCTACTGCATCTTCAGGGGCATAGGAACTAGCGCTTCGATCCCATTTAAGGAGATTAGACTTGTAGCGTCAATCTGCTCCACCGCAACTTTAGGGAGATAAGATTTACTATCTTCAGTCTGCTCTGCTGCAACTTTAGAGAGATAAGGTTTGGTTTTGGTAAATTGGATCCGACCTACTGCAACTTCAGAGGTATAGGACTTGTAACTTTAATCTTTTCCACTGTAACTTCAGGGAAATAAGACTTGTGGCTTCAATCTGTTCCACTGCATCTTCAGGGAAATAAGATTCACTGTCTTCAGTCTGCTTCTCTGCAACTTCAGGGAGATAAGGCTGGTGGCTTCAATCTGCTCCACTGCAACTTTAGGAAGATAAGATCTGCCAATTTGTAGCTTCAATTTGTTCCACTGCATCTTCAGGGAAATAAGATTCGTTGTCTTCTGTCTGTTCCGCTGCAACTTCAGGGAGATAAGGCTGGCAGCTTAAATCTGCTCCACTGCAACTTTAGGAAGATAAGATCCACAAATTTGTAGCTTCAATTTGTTCCACTGCATCTTCAGGAAAATAAGATTTGCTGTCTTCGGTCTGCTCCACTGCAACTTCGGGGAATAAAATTTGCTATCTTCAACTTGCTCCACTGCAACTTCAGGGAGATAAAGTTAATGGCTTCAATCTGCTCCACTGCAACTTCAGGGAGATAAGATTCGCCGTGGTAGATTTGATCCGACCTACTGCAACCTCAGAGGTGTAGGACTTGTGGGTTCACCGATCTTGCTACACCGTCCTCTGGGGGACATAACCTATAGAATCGATTTTATGGACCTATGCTTATGCATAATAATTAGGATGCAATGATCAGAATGAATCGAATGCTCCTAACTAGATGTGTTATGGATGATATTTGCATGAATGCATGATGTCATGAGAATGATCCCTTTATTAATGCCTGGGTCGTCATTGCTCGTTGTTCTTCAAAGTTGTATCACTAACGTAATATCCTGTCTTCTTATTCAACCGATATTTGACAGAAAATCTGAAGAAATAGTCACTATTTAGAGTTTCTTTCTCAAATATTTCCAACCCTTAGGCTTGGTGAGTTCTAAATAATAGTCCAGTTTCAGGTTCTTGTACTATTTAGAAGCTTCCAGAGTAATAAGCAGAACTCCTTTTATGAAAGTGTTATTAGCCCATCAATCATTATTTCAACGCAAAATGCTCGAAAAAGATCATAAAGATGGATGAAACTGAAATTTATTAGGAACAAAATTTGAAAACAATGAATTAATCAAAGAAAGCAAACATTGCTGGAATACAAAATAGGTGAGAGGCAAAAATAGGTGCCCCAGATATCGCAGCACGAACTTTTTGAGAACTATTTTGAGCTCAACATGCGTTTAGGAGATCCAGAGTACTCTGTTGATGCCCCAAGACGTAACATCTCTCTTTCTTTTTAATTCAGGTATAGCAAGATCACCGCATGCCCCATCTTTGATCATAATTTGAGCTGCCCTTTTCGGGTTTTCGACTCAAAACCCCTTTGGTCTCAAGGCGCCCTTTACGGGTTTTCACCTTGGCCTCTCCGTTTTTTTTAAAGAAGATCTCAAAGCGCCCTTTGCGGGTTTTCACTTTGGCCTCTTTTCCTCTTTAAGTATAGTACTTCTTGACTGAATCCGAATTTACAGGATTGGGCAAGTTTTTCCCATCCATTCCGGTCAAAATCAGTGCTCCTCCAGAAAAGGCCTTCTTTACCATGTAAGGTCATTCCCGATTTGGCATCCACTTTCCTCTGAAGTCTTTTTGTAGGGGTAGGATCTTCTTCAATACCAAGTCCCCTTCATGGAATTCTCTGGGGCGAACCTTTTTGTTGTAAGCTCGCATCATTCTTTTCTGGTACATTTGACCATGACGGATAGCTTTCAGCCTTTTCTCTTCAACCAGGTTCAATTGGTTATATCGAGATTGAATCCATTCTGCTTCATCCAACTTCAGCTCTGACAATACTCGAAGGGAAGGAATTTCAACTTCGATGGGTAACACTGCCTCCATTCCATAGACTAATGAGAAAGGAGTTGCCCCGGTAGAAGTCCTGACTGACGTTCGATAAGCATAAAGAGCAAATGGTAACTTCTCATGCCAATCTTTATAAGTTTCAGCCATTTTCCCCACGATCTTCTTAATGTTTTTATTGGCTGCTTCCACTGCACCATTGATTTTTGGACGATACGGTGATGAATTGTGGTGTCTGATTTTGAATTGACTGTAGACCTCCGCTATCGTGCTATTGTTCAAGTTTAATGCATTGTCAGATATGATCCTCTCATGCATTTTATATCGACATATGATTTCTTTTTTTAGGAATCTGCTGACTGCCGATTTAGTAACACTGGCATATGAAGCAGCCTCTACCCACTTGGTGAAATAGTCGATGACTACAAAGATGAATCGATGCCCATTTGAAGCTTTTGGCGAGATCGGCCCAATGACATCCATGCCCCACATAGAGAAAGGCCACGGGGAAGTCATAACATGCAAATGCGAATGAGGTACATGAATTTTGTCTCCATAAATTTGGCATTTGTGACATCTCTTAGCATAATTGATGCAGTCTCCCTCCATGGTAGACCAATAGTACCCGTATCTCATAATTTGTCTAGCCATTGTGAAACCATTAACATGTGTTCCACAAACACCCTCGTGGACTTCTTCCAGAATTTTCTTAGCTTCAACAGCATCCACACATCTCAATAGTACCTGATCCTTTCTTCTTTTGTACAGGATCTCCCCATCTAAGACATAGTCACAGGCTAGTCTCCTCATCGTCCTTTTATCATTCTCGGTTGCCTGATCAGGGTATTCACGATTTCTCACGTATGGTAATATATCATGGTACCAGGGGTGATCATCTCTTTCTTCTTCCTCCACGTTGTAACAATGAGCTGGGGCCTCGTAAATACTAATTTGAATGGGTTTTACATCTTCTTGTTTGCTCACTTTGATCATGGAAGCCAAAGTAGCCAAAGCATCTGCCATTTGGTTTTCGTCTCGCGGGAGATAATTGAAAGTAATATCATCAAACTCCTCAATTATCCCTAGAACTATCCTTCGATAATTGATCAATTTGAGGTCTCTTGTCTCCCATTCACTTCTCAGTTGGTAGATCACCATTGCAGAATCTCCATATACTTCCAGCGCTCTAATTTTGCGTTCTATGGCTGTACGGAGTCCCATGATACATGCTTCATATTCTGCCATATTATTTGTACAATCAAAATCCAATTTTCATGTGAATGGATAATGATCTCTATTTGGGGATACCAAGACTGCCCCAATTCCAGTACCTACAGCATTTGATGCACCATCGAAGTTCAATTTCCAAAGGTAATCTTTTGTAGTGTCTTCTTCAGTAGCTGCCACATACATTAGTTCTTCATTGGGGAAGTCAAAGTTCAGAGGCTAATAATCTTCTAGAGCTCTACTGGCTAGAAAATCTGCTACTGCGCTTCCTTTCACTGATTTTTGGCTCACATAAACTATGTCAAATTCAGAGAGCAGAATTTGCCATCTAGCCATCCTTCCATTCAAATCAGTTGACTCCATCATATATTTTAGAGGGTCCAACTTCGAGATTAGCCAGGTCGTATGGTACAACATGTATTTTCCTCAACCTCTGAGTTGTCCAAATCAAGGCATAACACAACTTTTCAATTGGCGAATATCTCATTTCACACTCAGTGAATTTCTTACTGAGGTAGTATACTGCCTTTTCTCTTCTTCCCGAATCATCGTGTTGACCCAGCACACATCTCATAGAGTTATTAAACACTGTCAAATACAGTATTAATGGCCTATCTGGGCATGGAAGTGACAATACTGGAGGACTTGACAAGTACTGTTTAACCTTATCAAAAGCTTTCTGGCATTTATCATCCCACACGCTTGGATTGTGTTTCTTAAGAAGACGAAATATGGGATCACATTTCTCAATTAATTGTGAAATGAACCGAGCAATGTAATTTAACCTCCCAAGGAAACCTCGAACTTCTTTTTGAGTGCGCGGCGGAGGCAATTCTTGTATAGCCCGGACCTTGTCTGAGTCAATCTCAATTCCCCTCTCGCTGACTACGAAGCCCAACAATTTTCCCAATCTAGCTCTAAAAGTACATTTTGTTGGATTGAGCTTTAATTGGAATTTCCTCAATCTCAAGAATAACTTCCTCAAAACTTGGATATGTTCCCTTTCTGTTTGGGACTTTGCGGTCATACCATCGACATAAACTTCGATTTCTTTGTGCATCATATCATGAAACAAGGTCACCATGACCCTTTGATATGTCGCTCCTGCATTTTTCAACCTAAATGGCATCACCTTATAACAAAATATACCCCACAAGGTTATGAAGGTAGTCTTTTCCATGTCTTCAGGATACATTTTTATCTGATTGTATCCCGAGAAGCCATCTATGAAGGGAAACAGCGAATAGCCTGCCGTATTGTCTACTAGAGTATCAATGTGAGGCAAGGGGAAATTGTCTTTCGGGCTGGCCTTATTTAAGTTTCTATAATCTAAACACATTCGCACCTTCCCATCTTTCTTAGGGACAGACACAATGTTGGCTACCCATTCTGAGTATTTGACTTCCTGCAAGAATCCGGCATCGAACTGCTTTTTGACTTCTTCTTTTATTTTTAGCCCAATGTCAGACCTCATTCTCCGGAGCTTCTGCTGAACTAGCCATCAATCCTCTTTTTTGGAGAGACGGTGTACAATAATGTCAGTGCTTAACCCGGGCATATCTTGGTATGACCACGCGAAGGCATCTTTGAATTCTTAAAGTAATTCTACGAGGACTCACTTTGTTTCTTCGGTTATGCAGGCTCTGATCTTCACCTCTTTCTCTTCTCCTAGGCTCACAATGTCCACTGACTCTTTATAAGGTAGGATCTTGTTCTACCATCCTTAACAAATCTAGAGATAAGTTATAGTCTCTGTTGTAACATCCTGAATTTTTGGGCCTATGCGTTTAATGGGTGGATATGTTTAATGTGTTAATTTAAGTGTTAGGGGTCCAAATTAGGCTCAGGCTTAGGTAGAGGCCTTGATTAAAATTATCTGTTTGGGCATTATAGGGTTTAAAAGGTAGTATCTATGATTAAAATACCAAAGTGGGCTTGTGGCCCAATCTTAGGAGGTGATGCCACACAAGGGAGTAAGGGGCCCAAATTTAAGTTTCATGGAGCCCAATTCTTTTAATTTAAGTTAGCTAAATTTTGGGCATTAGGATTAGGTGGAGTGGATGGCAACAAGGCTAAAATTTAGGGGTTTTAATGTTTAAAATATGTGGATAATAAGTAGATAAAGGCTATTATTTAAGAATTTATTTTATGTGGATAATAAGCAGATAAAGGCTAAAATTTAGGGATTTTAATGATTAAAATATGTGGATAATATGCTTTGATAAAGGAGGGAGGAGTTAGAGATAATTAAGTCTCTTTTAGATGAGCTAGTAGATTAAGATAAAGGAGAAAAGATAGGATTTATCTGCAAGGTTAGGTAAGTGCCGAAATTTCTATAAATAGGGGGAATATCTCTTCAATTTCAGCATTTGGGTTTTTCTCTCATTCTTTTCTCTTCTTCTCTGAGTAAAAGCCGAAAACTCCTAAAGTTCCATCTTCTTCTTCATTCTCTGCAACAAGTAGAAATTTCTAAGCCTATTCCTCATCTTCACTTTGATTCAAAAGCCGAAACTCTTTCCATTCTTTTTCTTCCTAATGAAATCTTCAAGTCTCTTCCTTGTTTTCTTTTCTTCTTCTCTTTACCGTCGAGAAACCGAAACTCCTCACTCAAGTATTTTAAAAGCCAAAGACACATCAGCCTTCTCTTGTTCATACTTTTTTCGGGATTTTCCTAAAAGCCGAAATCCCTAGATCTCATCTCCTGTGATTGCCGAATTACTTCTGTGGTGCCTACTTGTGCCGAAATCTGAAGGGAACTTTAGTGGAGTCAATCGCATAGATCTCTAAGTTTCAGAATCGTGTTACTTTCGGGATTTCAAGGTAAGGGATCTATTAGTTTTAACGTATAATTTGGGATTTATTAACCTTGGTCGATTGTTGAAGGGGCTAAATCTTTGTGTGTTTTTCTGGCTTTTGAGCAAGGCTTTACATTGAGGATAACAGATCCGGATAGCAAGGACATCGACTAAGAATATTGGATTTCACGATATCAGGTGTGTAATACTTCCCCACCATCTAGATCTGATTATTAATGTATGCTCATAAGTTTATATGTTGTGATAAATACCGATATCTCGGTTTAATGTTGGAAACCAAAAAGGGTGAAGCAAATCACCAGTCGATGAATGTTTGACTTTATATGATAAAAGCATATTGATTTTATGATTTGCATGGGTTGGGTTGATGAAAGGAGGAAGTTATACGTTATATGTGTAGCGGTTTATACCGTGATCTCGTTATATGTTGTAGCGGCTAATGCCGTGATCATTATAAGGGCTTCGGCCATAATATGTTGATGAGCGACATGACCGCCATCTTGGCGTAGCGGTGTGGGTCGATTGTAGAAATCCCCAATGGTGTGAATGGTGAGTACGGGCGTGTAGCGGATGGAAACCTAGGCAAATGGGTTGGGCCTTGCATATTATTTGTTATTTTTTTATTAATCTGTTTTATGGGCCTAAGGCCAAAATCTAGTGGTGCTTGAGGTTTTTGCACATCGAGTCTCGCGACTCACCCTATTAATTAACCTTTCGGTGATACCTAGTGCTTGGACCAGCCGGTGGAGAGGAACGCAAGGTGGCCATGCAAAAAGACCAACTGGATCCAGCAAAAGTCTCAAGTTAATACTTTATATTTTTAATTAATGGATTTTAAATCTCGTTGTAATAAGGCTATGGGCCACTAGTTTATGTTTTGTTTTATTTTGAGCTTTAATTACTTTTAGTTATTTAAATTCTTATTGAACTAATGTATCTATTTAAATTTGGGTTTTTAATTTATAAAGGCATATTTTATTTAAACTATCAACTATTAAATTTCTCTCGAATAAGAAGATAAACTTTAGAAAAATATTTTTCCGAAAATACGACATGTTCTTCCAAAATTTTTAGTGACATACCGGATCCGATCGTGGTGTTTGGGTAGGGTTTGGGGTGTTACAAATTATATCGAGCCGATTCAAAACTCGGCTCTGGGGTTTTTGGGCTCAAAACATTTTCTAAAATGGGCTTTTGAAATATGGATGTCTTTAAGTAATAACAGATCTGTTAGCTCGGCATGGCACCTGCGTCTCCGGCCCAAGTCCGCCAGGTAAGTACTCTGAACCATTGTATGATCTTTGTATATGTGGGCTTAATGGGCCTAGTGGGACGTAGATTAGTTAGAATTAGAACTTGATGGACTCTAGGCTTAGTTCAAACCACTTCTTAAAATGTCATAAAACTTAATTTCACTAAACAAACCCATTAACGAGCCGCAAGACTAGGGTGTGGTAACCGTCATACGCATGTCTAGGAAGGATCCGGAAGAGCCTGGTATTTAAGCAGTCCTAGTGACTCACCTCCTCTTCGTTGGAATCCTACAGTGCGCAGATGGTGATTAGTTAACCTAGCCACGAGGACTTGTTGACGGGCCAAAATCTATAATTAAAACCCGAAAGGGACCAGCTACCTTATATTGGAAAATTACTAAAATACCCTTATATTGGAAAATTACTAAAATACCCTTATGTTGGAAAATTACTAAAATACCCTTATATTGTAAAATGACCAAAGTACCCTTAATTGCAAAATTACTAAAATACCCTTATATTGGAAAATTACTAAAATACCCTTATATTGGAAAATTACTAAAATACCCTTATATTGGAAAATTACTAAAATACCCTTATATTGTAAAATTACTAAATTACCCTTATATTGTAAGATTACTAAAATACCCCTGTTTGTAAAATTACCAAGATACCCCTAATTTTCCAAATTACAAAAATACCCCTGTAGGATAAAATTACGAAAAATACCCATGGGTAGTGGAATAACGAAAATACCCCTATGTATTGAATGTGGGTGCATGGATGTTGTCTGTATGTTGATGGATGTAGTTCTCAGAACTAGGAAAGGTGAACTTGAGACTGAATTGCGAATTCGAAAGAACTACTCTTAAAACTACTAATCATAAGATTGTTCGTGGATAATCAGCGGAAGAAAACCAATAATTCATAAAATTTTTAATCAGATAAACGCGAATCGATAGCATGAGTACAAGGGGACGAGGACGCTTTAGATGCGAATCACGGTCGTGCACCTACCATAGTATACTAAGTGTTTATTTTGACTTTAGAATTAGAGTCTTGCAATGAAAGCATAGTGGTGAGACTTGGGTAGTACGATTAATAGTTAGTTGGAAATTTCGAGGACGAAATTTCTTTAAGCGGGGTAGAACCTGTAACATCCCGAATTTTTGGGCCTATGCGTTTAATGGGTGGATATGTTTAATGTGTTAATTTAAGTGTTAGGGGTCCAAATTGGGCTCAAAGCTTAGGTAGAGGCCTTGATTAAAATTATCTGTTTGGGCATTATAGGGTTTAAAAGGTAGTATCTATGTTTAAAATACCAAAGTGGGCTTGTGGCCCAATCTTAGGGGGTGACGCCACACAAAGGAGTAAGGGGCCCAAATTTAAGTTTCATGGAGCCCAATTCTTTTAATTTAAGTTAGCTAAATTTTGGGCATTAGGATTAGATGGAGTGGATGGCAACAAGGCTAAAATTTAGGGGTTTTAATGTTTAAAATATGTGGATAATAAGCAGATAAAGGGTATTATTTAAGAATTTATTTTATGTGGATAATAAGCAGATAAAGGCTAAAATTTAGGGATTTTAATGATAAAATATGTGGATAATATGCTGATAAAGGAGGGAGGAGTTAGAGATAATTAAGTCTCTTTTAGATGAGCTAGTAGATTAAGATAAAGGAGAAAAGATAGGATTTATCTGCAAGGTTAGGTAAGTGCTTAGAAATTTCTATAAATAGGGGAATATCTCTTCAATTTCAGCATTTGGGTTTTTCTCTCATTCTTTTCTCTTCTTCTCTGAGTAAAAGCCGAAAACTCCTAAAGTTCCATCTTCTTCTTCATTCTCTGCAAAAGTCGAAATTTCTAAGCCTATTCCCTCATCTTCACTTTGATTCAAAAGCTGAACCTCTTTCCATTCTTTTTCTTCCTAGCCGAAATCTTCAAGTCTCTTCCTTGTTTCCTTTTCTTCTTCTCTTTTCTTGTCAGAAACCGAAACTCCTCACTCAAGTATTTTAAAAGCCAAAGACACATCAGCCTTCTCTTGTTCATACTTTTTCCGGGATTTTCCTAAAAGCCGAAATCCCTAGATCTTGTAACAGACCGAATTTGACCCTAATCGGAATGGTGGTTTCAGGACCACGAATCCGAGTCTGAGAAATATTTTAATATTATATTTTGTGTTTATTATATGTGACTTGATGTGTGTGAAAGTTTCGTATGAAAATTTAATCGTTTATGTGTTTAATTTTTAAAAAAAGGACTTAATCGCGTAAAGTGTAAAAGTTGCAAACTATAGTGAAAAGTGCCTAATTGATTATGGCTTTTAATATGGGTATTAAAAGAGTAAATAGTCCATTTTGGGAGTAAGTGGACGACATATGACTAACTTGTCCATGATATTATGTTATTATTAAAACATTAATAAAGGTTAAATTAGTAAATGATGAAATGTTTAATATATGTTAAATAAAACATAAAATAATGCCACTATCATCTTCATTCTCTCATGGCGATTATTAGCTAAAGAAAAGGGGTAAGGAAAGCTTTGAATTTCGGCAAGTTAGGAAGCTTGATTAAGGTATGGTCGGTTTTTAGTTTTTGATAATTTTTACGTTTTTGAGATCGTTGCTTCGTATATTACCTGACCCATGCTTAAATTTTTGAAAATTGTATGTATACAGGATTCGGCCATTAACATGCTTAAATGGTTTTGATGTTTGATGGTTTTAGATTAATTATATGTTAAAGATTTACAAGTTTTGTATTGAAATTTTTGGTGATTTGGAGTAAATAGGGCTAAATTGAGAAAATAAATTTGTGAGGGGTTAAAATGCAAAATAAATGAAATGTGAAGGCTTATAAAGTCCCTAGGAATATTCGGCCCTTGTATAGTCCTAGCTAATTGGGTGTATTTTGTATGTTATGCAAATAGGACTAAATTGCAAAGTAGTGAAATATTAGGGGTAATATGGTAATTTGTCCATTTATGTGATTTGGGACTAAATTGAATTGAAATGTACTTGAATGAGCTGAATTTAATGTGTTCTAGATCAAGAGCAAAGAAAAGCAGAATTGGATCGAGGAAAGGCGAAGGTTCTCGAATAGCCGATTTACACGGTCTATCGACAGTAGAGAGGTAAGTTCTTGAGTCTAAGTACATGAAAGAATTAATTACAAATATAGTCATTGATATTAATTGATTTATTTGAGCATTTAAATTGAGGATACCCGAATGTTAAAGTTCACTATTGGACTTAATGTGATTTGAATTTGAAATGGAAACTTGTATGTATAAGATCGTTAAGTGGTTGTGGTTTAAGTACATGAATCGATAATAATATAATGTTAATATGGTGAATTGATGAATTATAGTTGTGTTATTCGGGCTTTTAGCCTAGCAGCCCTGTCTGCGGTGTGTTATTCGGGCTTTTAGCCTAGCGGGCCTTGTGCTTGGGGTGTGTTATTCGGGCTTTTAGCCTAGCGGGCCACGTCGTGGGTGAAACGATTCGGGCTTAATGCCTAGCAGGTTTATTACCGGTGATTAATTTCGGACCTTGAGTCCAGCAGGCCAAGTGCCGGTGAATGTAATCTAAGCTCAGAATATTTACAAATCGATTTATGCACATGTCAAGAAGTTTCAGCTTTGAAACGTATTAATTCGACAGAGAGGTAAGTAGTTCATTTTAGTGCTACTCAAGAAAATAACGAACTAATACCTGAAGAAGTAGAAGTTAATTACCTTGATGAATGTTATATATATAGATATATATATATGTGTGTTATAGATATGTTCGAATAGAGGATGAAAGATTATGTTATACCACTTGGTTGTGAAAAATAGATGTGATGTATATGTTCATGGGAGTAGAATCGAGTATCTGCGGATGTGATAATTATGTATGTTCGAAGTTTAAGTATGTGATGATGAGATCAATGATATTATGTTAAATGTAGTAATGAGAGTTGGTATAAGTAATTATAAATCAAAAATTTCATGTTTAATACCATGAACTTATGTATTTTATGCTTGATACTAAGTATTTTTAACACTTGAGACTTACTAAGCTAGTAAGCTTACTCCGATTTCTTTGTTTAATTGTTTGTTTATAGATTCTGGTTAAGCTACGAGCTCGAGAGGGATCATCAAGAAAGTCATCCACACTATCGCCTCTTTTTGGTATTTTAAATCTTGGTTTTGATTTGAAGGCATGTATAGGCTAGATTAAGTTTTGAAACATATGATGTTTGATCTTGTATATAAATATAGCCTTGCGAAAATGGCTATTTCTTTTGGTTAAGTATCATTTCTATAATTTGGATTTTATAGCTTGTTCATAATGTTAATGGATGTTTTAAATTCGGTAATGGTCTATATCACATGTGGAAGGTGCTAAATTGGTATATATATAGGTATATTAGGTGATGGTTTTAGTAAACTTAGTCTTGGTTTTGGTTTATATGTGAATCATGTTTGCCATGTTTACGATACGTGCATGATCGCGATTAAGGTGAATTTATGTGTAATTGTTTATTACGTTTTACTAATGATATGTGAGTAAGACATGTGTTTCGCCTTATGATAAATAGCCTATGCTTGATATGTTTAGTAAGAATTAAATAATGCTATGTTTAAGTGATTTGGCTATGTGATAGTTATACTTTTATAATGAGACATATATGTGATAGTTGGCTATATAGATCTAATTATTAATGGTAAGAAATGAATATGTTTCTTGATTGGTTAGTTACGAATCCAAATGAAAGGTGAAATAGTATATTCGGCCAAGAGGTAATATTAATATGTTGGTATATGTAATTGATTATTAAATGGTATAATGGTTCAATTGTTTTAATATGCATATGTATTATAGTAATATATATATATATATGAAACTCAGCTTATGTTATATGAATTTTGATTGATACCCGATATATGTTATAATTTGACATAAGTTGAGATATGGTTCAAACATTATATATATATATATATGTGCCATGAATGTTTAAATTATGTGATTCTGACATTTGTGTGTATTAAGTATTGATAATAAAACTCGTTATACATTCTATTTAAATTTTTAAATAGTTTGTAATGTTATATAATATAGTAATGATTGCATTGCTTATGCTTAAATTTAGTTGAAGGTCTATTTCGAAAATTTAGCTTAGTAAGGTAATGCCTCATAACCTTAATCCAGCGACGGATACGGGTTAGGGGTGTTACAGATCTCATCTCCTGCGATTGCCGAATTACTTCTGTGGTGCCTACTTGTGCCGAAATCTGAAGGGAACTTTAGTGGAGTCAATCGCATAGATCGCTAAGTTATAGAATCGTGTTACTTTCGGGATTTCAAGGTAAGGGATCTATTAGTTTTAATGTATAATTTGGGATTTATTAACCTTGGCCGATTGTTGAAGGGGCTAAATCTTTGTGTGTTTTTCTGGCTTTTGAGCAAGGCTTTGCATTTAGGATAATAGATCCGGATAGCAAGGACATCGACTAAGAATATTAGATTTCACGATATCAGGTGTGTAATACTTTCCCACCATCTAGATCTGATTATTAATGTATGCTCATAAGTTTATATGTTGTGATAAATACCGATATCTCAGTTTAATGTTGGAAACCCAAAAAGGGTGAAGCAAATCACCAGGTCAGTGAATGTTTGACTTTATATGATAAAAGCATATTGATTTTATGACTACATGGGTTGGGTTGATGAAAGGAGGAAGTTATACATTATATGTGTAGCGGTTTATACCGTGATCTGTTATATGTTGTAGCGGCTAATGCCGTGATCTGTTATAAGGGCTTCGGCCATAATATGTTGATGAGCAGCATGACTTCCATCTTGGCGTGTAGCGGTGTGGGTCGATTGTAGAAATCCCCAATGGTGTGAATGGCTGGTACGGGGGCGTGTAGCGGATGGAAACCTATTATTTGTTATTTTTTTATTAATCTGTTTTATGGGCCTAAGGCCAAAATCTAGTGGTGCATGAGGGTTGCACACTGAGTCTCGCGACTCACCCTATTAATTAACCTTTCAGGTGATACCTAGTGCTTCGGACCGGGCCGAGAGGGACGCATAAGGTGGCCATGCAAAAGACCAACTGGATCCAAAGCAAAAAGTCTCAAGTTAATACTTTATATTTTTAATTAATGGATTTTAAATCTCGTTGTAATAAGGCTATGGGCCACTAGTTTATGTTTTGTTTTATTTTGAGCTTTAATTACTTTTAGTTATTTAAATTCTTATTGAACTAATGTATCTATTTAAATTTGGGTTTTTAATTTATAAAGGCATATTTTATTTAAACTATCAACTATTAAATTTCTCTCGAATAAGAAGATAAACTTTAGAAAAATATTTTTTCTGAAAATACGACATGTTCTTCCAAAATTTTTAGTAACATACCAGATCCAGTCGTGGTGTTTGGGCCGGGTTTGGGGTGTTACATCTGTCATCTTCAAAGTCTTGAGATCCCTCTAGACACATGTCTCGCTCAAAAGGAGATTCTGGGTCAGTAGCAACGTTGCTCATGTCATTGATATCTGGAGACCTGTTGTGGGCACGAAGGAATATCCAAAGAATAAATGAATCTAAGAACAATTATTTATGTGGTATGAATATGAATGAAATGAAGGAATAAAAGAATATTTGCTCAAAGTGAGACACAAAAATGCATTTTTTTATTGAAATAAAGATTTTAGACATGAGCCTATTTCACAAAAGGATTCTTATTGCTTCTAGGCTTAAAGCAACAAGCGTGTTTTAAATATTACTCTAGATTCGCTCTAAAAAATACAGGGATATCTTCCACAATCCCATTGTTGAAAACACTCCCAGGCTCATAAGGACGAATGCCCGATAAGTTTTCTCTTCTGATTCCTTCTTCGGATATAGCATTGATGCTCCCATTTCTGAACATTCCATATGGGCCTTCAGTATATTCATAGAATTCCAGTTCCTTATTATCCATCAGGCCTTGCACCAAGGCTCTGAATTCATTGCACTTTTGAATCTCGTGACCCTCTTTATCATGGAACTCACAATAGTTCCTTGCTTCTTCGGGTTTCTCCCCTAAATCCTGTGTGATTAATCCTCCTTCTACCATTTTCTTCCAAATCTCCCTCAGCGGAGTTTTCACTTCTGCTATATCTATCTTGATTCTCTTCCCTGCACTCTCGATTATCGCGTTTACCCCTTTGTCAGAATGGTTGGGGAACAGATTTTCTGCATCGAATTTCACAATACCCATGTTGATGAGTCTTTCGATTATCTTTTTGAAAGTGGTGCAGTTTTCAATCGAGTCTCCTGTGATTCCCGCGTGGTACTCGCATTGGGCGTTCGCATTGTACCATTTGGGGAACGGAGGCTGCATAGGTTTTAGGTAGAAAGGGGATACTATATGTGCATAAAACAAACTTTGGTACAACTCCCCGTACGTGATCGGGATAGGCATGAACCGAAGTTTTTCTGAGTTCGGTCTTGGATTGGAATCTTGCCTTGGAGGGACCTGATGGCTAGTAGTTGCCATTCTTGGCTGGCTTACGGTAATCAGCTTTGAATAGCCCTTGTCATACATACTCGCATTATTCGCCTCATTTTCCCTCTTCCTCAGGGCCTTTAAAGTATTGATTTGGGAGCTCTTCTCTTGCCTTTTCCGTTTGTAACGATCTTCAAATCGTTTTGGGAGCTCCACTCTCGCCTTTTTTGTTTCCGCTAGATCATCCAGATCAAGGAAAATAGGGTTGATTGGGTTATCCCCTGGACGAGAACCTGAACCTGTCGGGAAGTTCACCGGTGTCGAGGTACCGGTCTGGTATTGGGGTCTGATGTTAATCGACATCCTTTGTGGATACGCGTTTGGTTGTGCTTGAGTGTTTGTTGGGGGTAAAGCCTGAATGATAAGCGGAGTCCTCGTTATCATCCCCGGAATCAACCATAGGGCTTTTTCCTTTTTCTAACCCTCCAGTTAGCATCTGGGTTAACTGGCTCATCATGTTTCTTTGAAATTCTAGCATCTGATTCTTTATATCTTGTTGAATTTTGGCTAATTGCTCTAGCATCTATATTTGCATTTACTCTAATCTCTCTAACCTTTGGTCCATTTCTTTAGTCTTTGCTCGGGTACCGTAATGATGTTTGGTTGATAAGTTTTTGTTGGTTTCCAGATTAACTCTGAAATGATTTTAACCAATTAGTGTCTTTCTATGAAATTTAATGCACATGATGTGATGTAATACGAATGCATGAAATTAATGCAAAAAAACGTCGATTCTAATTCAATTTCATTTAGAAAGCTTTACTAAAAAACAAAATTCTTTACATAAAATGGATTACAAATATGGCTTTGCCCTAATGCTCAAAGTTTTAACTTTTCGAAGCAACGAAGCTAACTCTTGACCCCGATCTGATTCTAGCTTATACTTCACGCTTAGCATGTCGGCCTGAATCGCCAAAGTCTGTAAATGATCAGCTACCTCCCGAATCTAAGCCACGGCCTCGCCCATAATGTAATCTCTGTTCCTAACTTGATTCTGAGAATGGTGAAGTTGTTCCTTCCAACGTTCCTCACTTACCTCAAGAAGCTCTACCCGGAGCTCACAGTTTTATAATGCAGACTCTAGTTTTTCTATATTTCTTTTCATTTGTTCAATCTTGTTCAAACTTGCCCTCAACTCAACCGCAGAATTACGATTTCTATACTGATGAAGTAATTTTTCAAGTTCTACCACTCTAGCCTTTAATTCTCTTTTGTCATTTTGCGTTTCTAACAAACTCCTTTCTAGAGCCTCTTTTTGTGCCTGAGCCTCCTGGAATTTTCTCTCCCACCGATCGGCTTTGGTTCTTTCCTATTGGATCTCTTGTCGCCATTGTTCTAAAATTTTTCCCAATCCGGCGGTTCTCATCGATAGACGCAATTTCTTGTAATCCGTCTTCAAACTATCCAAGTCTTTCTCGGTTTTATTTTTTCCTTTCTTTAATTTTTTCAGCCTTTAGCTTTTAAACATCAGCATCTAACCTTAAATGCATCTTTTCTTCCTCCAACTGTTCTATCTTCTTTTCAAGTTCCAAATTCCTCCTCTCGAAGTCTTGCTTTATGATTTCTAATTTCGACGGGATCACTTGTAAGTACTCTTCCATCGGTCGAACGCCTTCTAAATTCGGCTCGGGGATATTATCGTTAATTCTTTTACTCCAGCATCCACTGTACTCGGGAGTCGTCATTGAACCTACAGCCAGCCTTTTCATTCGACGGGTCTGATTCCAAGTGTTAGAAATCTCCTTTACCCTTTTCTTTTAGTTATCTCCCCGGTACGAAAACTCACATTGAGCTAGTCCATGTGTTGCCGGTATGAACTGTCTTGATCTGTATTGCCTCAATACAAGCAAAGGAGCATACCCAACGGCTCCTCAAATCCCAAGTAAAGGGACTCAGTCAAAACTCCCACATCGGTAAAGAATTTCGTCGGGAATCAAACAAGGAGCTCTCCACTTGACGTCTTCTTCCTGGAGATTTTGGAGGAGCGTTATCCAATTTTCCTCTGATATGTCATCCCTTCTTGGCTTGGCCACTATTTCCTTTAATGGGGAGTAATTCTCGGAGAAAACTCGATAAGAAAATTTATCCACCTTCCAGAAATGACTGTGAAAGTAACAACAACTGTGCGCACCCTATAAATCTGCCCTCACCGGCTCTCCTACATGTATTCAAGGATCTAAATGTCTCGGCCAAGATTGCAGAAACAGGTGTGACCCCTTTATCAAGTCGATCAAAGAGATCCGAGACTGCCTCATCTACATACCCTAATGCCCTAGGGAAGATAATTAGTCCGTAGATGCTTAAAGCAAACACATCGACTCTCTTTTTCGTATCAGGATGCGCTAGAATCAAATCTTTCAAATTCTTCTATGGGATGCACTTACATTCGCCTTTTTGTTTGATCCTAGTTGTAATCCACTGTTCGCTCATTCCTGTAATGTTCATCAATTTCTTCCAAAAGGTCGGGACATAAGCGGCTCTAGAATAAGCTTTATCGACTTGAACCTTTGGACAACGCAGTAGGACTGTATATTCTTCCACAGTGGGCACTAAATCGACCCTCCCAAAGGTAAAGCAACTGTATGCAGGGTTCCAATACTGAGCGAGAGCCTAAAATAAATGCTCGTTTACCCTGACGTCGAGTAGATACGGTAAATCCCCTATAATTACAGTAGAACAACTGCTTGGCCTCATCATTCCACTGATCCCATATCTCTTTTAATTCTTGAAGGTTATTTTGCGTCACGCTGATACGGGTGTAGTCCCATAATTCTGACGTGTACCCCTCGGCTAGACTATCCCCTTTCTCTAATTGCGTTTTCTCTGACCACATACGGACAGCCGCATTATCTTCCACTTTATCAAGAAATTCGTTCTCCATGACAAGCTCTCTAATTTAGTAATCGAACTCGAATCGACACTCTTTCGAATAAGAAATGACATGTAAACATAGAAAAAACACAATAAGTCAGAACAACATACAAAAACAAAACTCAAAGTAAATAAAAGAGAATCAAACACCTATCCGGGTAACCGCTAGGGTTTCTCGCAGTACTATCTAGGGTGGGCTTCTAGGGTCTTCTACATGCGGTTTGGTTCTAAAGTTGAGGTTCCCGAACCAGCAGATTCTTTGATCTTCACCCATTATAGGCTCATACGGATCGAGTTCAGTTCAGGGGAATACATTTCCCTATGGCTGAACGGAGATGAAAATCTCACGAAGACATAGGTACGGATGTATTCCGAAAGCGATCCACTATCCTGCACAGAGGTGAAAACCTCACGAAGGAGTAGCTTCTCACTCCCACTTAAAAGAGGTAAGACCAAACAGTCCTTATGTAATATGATGCGAAAATATTTTACGAGACTCAAACCACAGCAATCATATGAAATAACACAAACAAATGCAATATAATGATCGTAAATTTTCAAGTCAGATTTTCAATTTTCGACAACAAGACAGAAAATAATCAATTTTATGGCTTGACTCTCTTATTGGTCCCCAGCGGAGTCGCCAAGCTGTCGAAACCATTTTTTTCATGGAAAAACGGGGATCGACTTTGAAAAATGAAAATGGAGTCACCACCAATCCTTTTTTTGAGGTGTGATCGGATCACCTTGAGATTGATCATTAAAACATTTTGATTTATTAAAACAATGATTTTGGCCTACAAAATTCGAGAAAACGGGTTCGGGAGTCGGTTACGCACGAGGAAGGATTAGCACCCTCGTAACGCCCAAAATTGGTACCTAATTGATTAATTTATGTTTTAATGTCGAAAATTTGAAAAGATTTTAAAATATGATCCTCTTTGTTTAAAAGAAAACTTGAATAAATTAAATTGGATGCTAAGACCCTCTTATTTCGAAGAAGTAAAATGTCACGCCCAGTGAGTTAGGATACGACATTTCAAATCCTCGAAACTAAGCTTGTCTTTTGACTTTTAAAACTCATGCATTTAAATTTAAGAAGGATATTCGGTTATTTTGGTCAAATGAAAAATCAGAACCCGGTAAGTTAGGGCACAATTTCTCAAAATTCCAAATACAGAATATTGCCTTTATTTTTAGAAATCCTTACCTCGAGATAACAAAATGTCACATCCAGTGAGTTAGGACACAATATTTTTGAATTCCCGAGACTAAGTTTTTATTTAACTTATACGCTTTGATTTTTTTTTAAAAAAAGATAATCGGTTCTTTAGGCTCGACGAGAAAAATCAAAACCCAGTAAGTTAGGGTATGACTTCTCGAATCTCGAATTACAAAAAATTGCTTAATAAAAAAAATTGTATCGGACAAAGATTAATGTAACACGATTTTATAGTAAAATGCAAAAATGAATTACGGTACTAATATGCATAACAGGCTTATAATAAATGCATTAATGCATGACAATATAAAGGACAAAGATCAAATAACAAGCCAAAGTACAAGAAAATAATAAAAAAAAAACTAAAAATTTAGAACTAAAGGATTAATATTAAACAAATATATAAACAAGTATAGTGTAACACAAATTAAAAAAAATCATGATGTTAATAATAATGATGGTGGCATTAATAATAATAAAAAATTTTGAAGTTTTAAAATATATAGAAAGATATAAATAAATAATTAATAAACTGATAAATGAATAAGTGTATTTAAAAATATTAAGCAAATAAATATTATGGAAATAATAGTAATAATAACAAAGTTAATTAATAATATATTAATAATAATAATACGTTAACAAACGAATAATGATAGTAAAAAAAATACATAATAATAATAAATATAATAACTAAAAAGCACTAAATTGAAACTAAAATGAAATTAAAGGCCTAAATCGTAATAAGACAAAAGTCTAGGATTAAATTGAAATTTAAACAGAGTTTTAGGGCAGAATCGGGTATAAAACAAAGTAGAGGACCAGATTGTAGTGCGCGAATAACAAGGAGGGACCAAACGGAGAAATATCCCTGCCCTCCAAAACGCAGCATTTTAATGGGGACCAAACTGAAACCACAATAAAATTAGGGGCAAAAATTAAAAATGAGAGGAACTTAATTGTAAAATAAAAAAAGTGGAAGGACTTAAAGCGCAAATAGCCCCTTAATAAAAAAAAAGCGGATCCTCCTTGGCGGGTCGGGTTTACACGCGGATCCAAAGAGGGAAAACGACGTCGTTTTAGGGCTATGGTGACCAGCCCTAAACGACGCCGTTTAGAGAGTCTATTTAAGTAAAAAAAAAATTTTAAAAATTCATTCTTTCCCTTTACTTAAAAAAAAAACAGAGAGAAATTTTCTCAACCTCCCCTCTTCTTTTCTAATCCGGCCAGTATCCGGCCAAGATTCCTGTCTTAGGACCACCACAGCGGCGACCACGACGCTGTGTGGTCGGAAAACCAAAAACCACCCTTTAGGAAGTCCCTCACGTGTAGGTCGTAGATCTGAGGTCGAAAACTCTGAAAGCCCAACCTAACACGGCGGAGAAGCGAGAAACGTTTCGTTTCTCCTCCCTTTCTGATGCGGTTTTTGACGGCGAGGACCGTCCGCTTCAGGTTTGTCTTTCTTTTCCTTTTTTTTTGTTTTCGTACTTAAAAAATATAAAAAAAATAAGAGAAGCTATAGATAAAAAAAAGAATAATCACCTTTAAAAAAAACCTTTTCTCAGTTCCTTTTTTGATTGATTTTTGTATTGATTCTGTCTCGTAAAAAAAAATTACAATCTTTTGTTATGGCTTTACAGCTGAAAAATAACAATACAATCTTTTTTCCTTGGTTTTTTCTCTGCTGTATTTTTGTCCTTTTGCAGGTACGGAGTGAGGTGGCGGTGTACGGAGTGCGAACGTGGTGGTGTACGGAGGCGCGGCGACGACGGGGCTAACCTAGGGTTAGGGTTTCTGATTTTTGTTTAGGTTATGGGCTAGTTGGGCCTAGGGTTTGAATTGCGCTTGTATTGGGTTTAAAATGGACTATTTATTATTGTTTGGTTTATTTTTTTTTTGTATTTGTTTGGTTTTAATGGGCCCGGGCAAATTGGGCTAATTACATACACAATTAGTCATTAAATTATGGAAAAATTTTCATTTTGCTTACTGAATTATTTAAAAGTTTTCATTTAAGTCATTAAGCTGTTAAACTCGATATTATATGGCTTTCTCTGTTCACACTTCCTGTATAAATCGAAAGCTCTCTTTCCCTTTTTCTTCTATAGTTTTGGTTTTTTTTTCATGAAACAACTTTGGACATCACAAATTTATGAACCAAAATTCAAATAGTATTTTTTTCTCCTATCTTCGACACTGATCGTTAGATCAACTTGGATTTAAGGTGTGTTCTTCTACTCGTCGTTGGGTACTAATCTCCCATATCGGTTGTCGAATCATCGCTTAGAGCTTGTTGGCTGAACTTTAAAAAAAAAAAATCTTAATAGCCCAATGACTTATATAAATATTTTTGAATAGTTTAGTTACCTAAATGAAAACATTAGAATAGTTCAGTAATCAAATTGTAACATTTTTTAGTTAAATAACCAAAACAAACTAACCCATAAATTAGTGACTAATAGTATAATTTATTAAAAATTTCATTAATCGATATCAATGGTGTCATGCTGTAATAGGCCAATTTAGCCCGGGCCCATACAAAAAATAATAAACCCAAAATAATAAAACAAAGTCCAAGTCCAGTCCAAAATATATCATTTGGCCCAATCGGAATGACCCATTACTTGAAAAGATTGAAGGTCCATCTATAAGCTTGACGTATATGGAAACATAATCTTCAAGGATATGTAATCTTAAATATGATATGCAAATCTTAGATATGATATGCAATCCTAGAAGATATGATATACAATCTTAGAAGGTATGATTTTGTAATCTTAGAGATTTAATTTGTAGATACCTTTTAATCTTAGCAGTTGATGTAATTGATCTGTACCGTTGGATTTGGGGAGGCTCAACTATAAATAGAGGCTGTAACACCCCAAACCCGGCCTAAACGCTACAACCGGATCTGGTATGTCACTTAAGAGATTTTACATAACATGTCGCATTTTGGAAAACAATTACTAGGTTTACACCTTTATTTCGAAAGCTTAATAATTCATTAAAGTATAAAATATTAAGTAACCAATTATCTTGGTAGATTTTAAATAAAAACCGAAATTTCATGCAGGTCTTAACTTAATTGAAAACGTAAAACTTAAAACCCAGTAATAAAAGGCTAACAAAATCCCAAGACATAAATGGTAGTCTAGTGGCCCATGGCCTTATTACAAGGAAATTTGAACCCATTAATTAAATGAAAATAAAAAAATTAGACTTAGTCTTTTCTTTGAATTCTCAAAGCTCGCGCATGGCCACCTTGCTCTCCTCTCGGCCGGTCCGATGCCCTAAGTGTCACCCGAGATGGTTAAAATTAAAGGGTGAGTCGCGAGACTCGGTGTGCAACCCTCATGCACCATTAGATTTGGGATTTAGCCCCATAAAACAGAATAATCAAAATATAAGTAACAAAAATAATATGCAAAGCCCAACCCATATCCTAGGTGTCCATCCGCTACACGCCCGCATCGACCATTCACACCATTGGGGATTTCTACAATTAACCCACACCGCTACACGCCTTGATGGCGATCGTGCTTTGCTTATCATCGATCATGGCGTAGCCACTACAATGATCACGCAGGAAGCGCTACAGCGCATCACGGTAAGGAACCGCATAAATGAGATCACACAAAAACCGCTACAACATATAACTTCCTCCTTTCATCAAACCCAACCCATGCAATCACATAAAATCAGTATACTTATAACATTTAATCAGATCATTTACTAACTGGTGATTTGCTTTACCCTCTTTGGGTTCCGTCAATATCTTGGGGGTTTGAGATTTAACAAAACATGTAATACTTATTTTCATATATTAATCAAACAGATCTAGATGGTGTGGAGAATTACACACCTGATATTGTGAAATCCAATATTCTTAGTCGATGTCCTTGCTATCTGGATCTATTATCCTCAATCTATAGCCTTGCTTAAAAGCCGGAACAATTGCAAAAATAGGCCTCTCCTATATTCGGCCATGGTTAGTATTCTACCCGATTTTATATATATAAAATAAACAAATCCTCTTACCTTGAAATCTCAAAATTGGAGACTTATGATTTTCGGCTTTTAGGTCTAGTCGACTAAGCTCCCTTCAAATCCCGAATTGCCGCCCATCATAAAACCATTAAACTATTAGCTTTTGGTTTTTGCCTTTCAAAAACCGGGAATAGATCATGAGAACTAATCAAAAATCAACACTTACCTTAGCATAGGAGATTCGGCTAGCACTAGAGAGAGGATTCGGCAATGCCCATGGAAGATTTAAATGCCGGAAGTATAGAACTAATTCTCAAATAGGATGAATAGAAGAAAAGACTATGGATGCTTCGGCTTCCTAGAGAAATCGGCACAAGAAGGAAAAAGTGGAGAAGAGTTTTGGCTTTTAAAGAAATTGGAGAAAAGAAATTGGAGAGGGAGAGGCTAGGGAATTTCGGTACAATGGGAGAAAAAATTAGGGTTTTCAGTGTCAGAATCAAGGAGCTAGCTCCCCCTATTTATAGATATTTTGGCACCTACTGCTAAAAATCGAAAACGCCCTTAAAATTCAAGCTAAAAGAGAGGAGAAATTCGACACCCTCCTTGCCATGCAGTAGCCGAATTTTACACTCCTCTAGGTGGTGAATTTTCGGCCAACACTTCCCTTGAAGATACGCTCCTAACTTTTCTCCTTTTTATCTATGATATTATCACTTAAAAATCCACATAAATTCTCCTATTTTATAGCCTTGTAGCCGTCCACCTCTACTAATCCCTAATGCCAAATTTAACTCACTTAAATTAAAATATTTGGGCCTCATTAAACTTAATACTTGGGCCCCTAATTCCTTGTGTGTGGTGTCACCCTCTCTTCATTTAAAGTGTCGAATTTGGCCTAAAACATGGGCTCCTTGCGACCCAAAACTTGTTCCTTTTTAACTGTTAATGATGCCACTTTAATCTGGGCCTTTTTGCCTAATTCTAAGCCCAAATTTATACCCCTATCAATTAAATTAACATAGTAAACCTATCCCTACACTAAATGTATAGGCCCGTAAATTTAGGATGTTACAGAGGCCTCTCCCTTCATTGTAAAGGACGGGAGTTTTGAGTAATAAAAAATTCTTGAGAGCATTCACTCAAATTTCTCTCTCTTTTACGTTCTTATTTTCTGTGGCTTGTTCCTATCTTGTTCTTCGCTCATCTTCGTTTCTTTTTTAGTTGCTTCAGTTCGAGTTAGATTTTGGTGGAGGAATTTCGTTGAGTCCACATATTGCGGGAGTTAGGTTGACTTATGCGTTTTTTTAACTTCTTTTTATTTATCCATTTAATTGCTTAATCATTATTTATTTATTTATTTTAATTATTTTAAACTTTTTTTTCTTTTTTGCTTTTCCCTATTTACGTTAAATTATTTTATCATATATATTATTTGTAACACCCTAAAAATCCGAGTCTTGATATATTGCATGTTTTGGTGATTAGATTATGAAGGAAAATTTTCTTATTTCTTTTCGTGCCTATTATAGTCCTGAAGAAGAGTATAGAATTATTCGGGTATGGAATAATTGTTAGTTTGAGAATTTATTGAAGTGGAGCAAGTGGCATTGACACTTAAGTTAAATTAAGTGTTAAAAATAGCATAAGATGAGTAAATGGCAAGGTGGTGTTGGCGCATGAGGTATTGCATGAGGGGAGTGGTTCGAATCCCTTGTATAACATTTGGACAACTTTTATTTTGCTCTTCTATGGTAAGTGTCGGCCAAGCTTATTTATGGTAAGTGTTGACCTTGTTATTTTTGGTTAGTATATCAAAGGAATAAGGTAAGAGTGAATTTATGGTAAGGAATCAAGAAAATATGGAAAGATATGGAGACATAGGGCAAGTATCAAGGAAAGTGTTTTGGAAACAAATTCATGGTCATTTGACCAATGAATTTGGACGGCAATATGGCTAGGGGGAAGGTTGGCCGAATTTTGCTAGTAGCTTGGTAAGGTTTAGGAGTTTGCTTTTGGTCATTTTAGTTTTTGTGCAAAATTTTGCATTCCTCTTCTCAACTTTTCCCTTTGGCGAAATTGATCTTTTGGTAAGCCTTGATTATTTTGACCATTTGGTCATTTTTGCTTTTCACTTTAGTGTTCAATTTTGTGCCTTTCTCATAGTGCCGATTCTACCAACACCAAAAAGCCATTCTTTACTTTTCTTCTCCCCATTGCCGAATATACATTGCTCCCAAAACTCATCTCTTTCTTTCTTTCTCTTTTATTATCTTTGAAAATTGAAACAACATCATCATCATTCTTCTCTCATCTTTTATTCTTGATACTCATACTTTCTCTATTATTTTCTCTCATGGCCGAATGTTGATGTACCCATAGCCGAATCTTTTTCTATTTTTTTGGTCATATAGCCGAATCCTCCATCTTTCTCAATCGTCTCTTTTCAACCGTGGACAATAGGTAAGAATTCTTTTTAGTTCATGTTAGTTAATAGTTGTCATGGCCGAATCTTGATAGTGGTATAAAGGCTTTCTTAGATCGAAATAAGCGTTCATTCTATTAACGTTTTTATTTGTTATACTTTAGTGCGATAGTAGAAGACCGGAACTCAAGTGTTCGTGAGTATCATAGAACGATTTGCTCGATTCTCTTATTTTGGAACAAGGATTTTTGTGGTGTTTAATTTCACCCTTTAACCCTTAGTCATATTTCGATGTAATATTAGATTGGATTAACGATCTTTTGTCTTTGAAGACAATCAAAATAGGGAAGAAAAGGGCGGTGAATAGTGTTCTAAAGAGGGTGGTTCCGTTATTCCCCTAAGTATAAACAAAGGATCTGCTTTTGCAATCAAGGATTTCCCACGGGTTGTGGACGTTCATCCGAGGAGAATCAATTGTTTGAAGTAGTTCGTACTCCCGAACCATTATTTGTTCGTGGATTTGATTCGGTTAACGAACCATCAATCGGGGAGAAACCGCATGTAGAAGTAGTTCGAAAATCCGAGGGTAAAAGTTAGATCGTTAATTTCTAAGATTGATTTCGTTAATAAAATATAGTGATTCTAATTTATCGTGATACGTATAGGTGTTGACGAGCGGGAAAGTCTAGTTCTCACTATAACCAGGTGTGTAACTTCACACTTATCTTTCGGGTTAGATACTAAACAGTAAGTATTATGATAAATCGTAAAAATGGCAAAATCGAAAATTATGTGATAATTAACACTTTTGTGTAAATGCATGAAAACGGTTAAAGTCGGAAAAATTGCTAGATCGATAAATTGAGCCGAAATATTACTAGATCGATAAATTGAGCCGAAAAATTGCTAGATCGATAAATTGAGCCGAAAAACTGCTAGATTGTTAAATTGGGCCGAAAAACTGCTAGATTGTTAAATTGGGCCGAAAAACTGCTAGATCGATAAAATGGGTCAAAAGATCGCTAGATCGCTAAATGGGCAAAAACCTTCTAGTTCGACATTTGGGCCTAAGTTCGCTAGATTGCTAAATGGGCTAAATACTATTTTGTTTAATGGACCCAAATGAAAAGTTTTATTAAAAACTCATTTGTATTATGGATTACTTGATAAATTATTTTTGATTAAAGTTTGTTATTCATACATAATTGCATGGGATGGGATACATGATGAAGAGAAGTAAGGCTGTGGCCATGAATCTAGTTCGGTGGC
This sequence comes from Gossypium sturtianum, assembly GCA_025698515.1. Classification (NCBI taxonomy): domain Eukaryota; kingdom Viridiplantae; phylum Streptophyta; class Magnoliopsida; order Malvales; family Malvaceae; genus Gossypium; species Gossypium sturtianum. Next base: position 69,401,138 of record CM046952.1, read on the forward strand.
TCGCCACAAATTTGGCTTAATGCCTCTAGTTCGGTGACTATGTCACAATCTAGTTTGGTAGTGCACTACAATATTATTTAAAAGGCTAAATGCCTACGATTGGTGTGTTTGGCGGGGTGGGTTGACTTGATCCCCACAGGTGTCTTTGGTTGATGGTACGGGGTGTGTAGCGGATGGAAATTAGGCTTGGTTGGGAAATTCATTTTACATGCATTTTATATATTTTATTTCATTTTATATTGTTAAAATTTGTAATTGGGCTCAAGCCCAAATTAATGTCTTGATGGTCTGGCCCAATAATGGTGGTAAGTGAGTTACACATCTGAGTTCTTTGTAACTCACCCCGTTTTATTATCCATCTCGTGTAATGGAAATTGATGTGGACTTGGGCGGGGATGACTTGGTGGAGGCCATACTACGAGCTTGGGTTTTATAAACTATGAACTTTATTTAAGTTACTTATTTTAATTACTATTTTGGGTATGATGTAATAAGGCCTCTAATTATGTTTTTATGGATTTTTATGTGTGGATGGACTTAATTTTATTTTAAGACTCTTAATATGGGCTTATGTTAAATCTATAAAGTTTTCTTAAAAAAATATATATATATTGTGTTTTATAACAATTTTGGACACCTAAATTACTTTTCAATTTCTTTCAAATTCTTTTAAAACTACGTTAAGGTTTTGACTAATATATATAAGATTTCAAACAAGTATTTTTCTTAATTCATAAATTTTTAATCGTTGTACTTAGTTTTTATTAAACCTTATTTCTAAAGGTTTTGCATTTCTGTTTTACTTAAATCATTAGAGAAATTTGGATGTTCGTTCGGTGTGACAAACCAAATCTCGTCTTAACGCATAGACCTGGTTTGGGGTGTTACATTATTATTTTTATTTGTTATATATTATCTATATATTATATATTATTTAACTTTAATCATATTATGTATTATTTGAAAATTTGTATGTTGTACATCATCTAAATTGTTTTATTATTAAGGCAAAATTTTCCATATATTGTTTATTTAAAATATGTATATTATCTATTTTTAAATGGTATATTATATACTTATTATAAGTTATCCCTTATACATTTTTATTCAAAGTTTTTATATTATTTATTTAAAATATATATTTATTTTATTATGTATATATTAACTATTTTAGTTTTTGCCATATCGTTTTTTATTTTTTTTATTATTTCATTTTTATAAAAATTGTTATAATATTCATTAATTGTTTTGAGTATATTATTTACCTTATATTATTATTATTTTTTTATTTGAATTTAATCTTGTGAATAATTTTTTTCCTTAATTTGTTCATAGATTCTTTTAAAATTGCTATTATCTACTCTATATTTTTTATTTTGATTGTTCATTTTTTTTAAAAAAATTTGAATCCATTATCTTTGTTTACCTTAACGTTATTATTATTGCTTGTCATTCTTTTACTTAATTGTTTAATGTTAGTGCTAATTGTTAATATAATCTGTAACTTTAGTAAATTGCACTTTTTTGTAATAACTTAATGTTACTTTTTTCAAATCTTTGTTTAAAAATATCTATCTTCTTTAATTACCACATTTTATCCAAAAGTTTTTCTTAAATAAGGCAATGTTTTGTGTTTAGAAATTGGGAAATAGTGCCCTAACGTCTTTGGGTTTCGATTTTCCGTTTGACTAAATAACTAAATATCCTTTTAATGAATTTTGTAAATCATGAGATGATTTTGGTTACGAGGGTTTAAAACATCATGTCCTAACGTGCTGGATGTGATGTTTGTATTCTTTCGGAACAAGGGAATCTCAAGTTCCAACTCAAATTGTTCAAGTTTTTAAAGAAATTATGTTTTCAAATCTTTTCGAATTTTCGATATTAGGACAATAACTAATCAATCTGGTACCAATTTTGGGCGTTACGAGGGTGCTAATCCTTCCTCGTACGTAACCGACTCCTGAACCCGTTTTATTGAATTTCGTAGGCCAAAATAAATGTTTTGAAATAAAACGTTTTATAAGGTGATCCAATCACACCTAAGCAAAAAGGGATTGGTGGCGACTCTCGTTTTCGTTTTTTAAAGTCAATCTCTGTTTTTTCAAAAAAAATGATTTCGACACATGCATTATAATATTATGCAAATAATGAGGATAATCCATAACGAGCACGATAGGTGCATTATCATCTTTGAAAAAATAAGAAAGGATTTTTAAAAACGAAAAACAAAAGACTTAGACTCCCTTTAGATTTCATTTTATGATCACTCAAAAACAAAAATTGCAAAGCTTGTGAGAGTTTTTTTCCCCTACAAATAACATTTGAAGAGTGTTTTCAAAAGATAACTAAAAGATGTGAAAAAGATCTCTCTTTCAACAAAGACTTAGTTGCTTATTTATAGGCAAATTCTTAAATTAAGGACCAAATTATGTACTAATGACTATTTTAATCATTATTCATTTTAGGTAAAAGTATTATGCAAGTCTCTGTACTTAGAGTGGATTGCATTTTAGCTCTTCTATTGAAAAAATGGGCAAATTAGTCCTTATACATTTCAAATCATGCAAATTAGCCCATCCATTAAAATTTTTTTGTTAAATAGTGACGTGAAACATACTGAAAATTATCTTTTTATAGGTAAACTATAAAAATGGTCACCCAACTATGTTTTTTGTTATATTTTGATCACCCAACTATTAATTCTTTCGATTTAATCACTAAATTTTTTGAAATGAAATATTTTAGTCACTTTGAGCTGATGTGGGCATTTTTTTATTGATCTAGTAACAAAATTAGTGCTCTAATGTTTACACATTTTATCAATTTGATCCTAGATATAAAAAAATCAATAAATTTGACCTTAATATTTACAAAATTTATCAATTTAGTACTAACTTTAAAAAAAAATTAAATATAAAAAAAAAATCAGTTTTAGCCCTTTATAACCCATTAGCTAACTAGATATGGCAACGAGGTAGGGCGATTTTTTGCCCGCCCTAACCTGACCCAATGCTCTACCACCATGCTCCAACCCCAACCTGACCCCAACTTTAAAAAATTTAACCTACATGAATCCAAACTCGAAAATTAATAGTATACTCATTCCGATCCGATCCGACCCGGCCTGGGTTTATTTTTTTTATTTTTTTAAAAATTCATGATTAATTATTTTTTAAAATGAAAGGTTTTGGCACCATTTCTTATTAGATTTGCTTAATGATTTATCTTTAGAGTTTCCTGGTAATGTATATTTACACACATGTGATTACTGTTGGAAAAATCTCACTTAAAAATGGTTTTTTGTCATAGTAAAAAATGAAAATTTTGGAAATCGAGCCGATTTGTGATATTTATCGTAATAAACTTTTTTTCCAAAAAAGTACTTGTTCTTTGTGCAATATGGATCCTCGATGTTCCCGGCTTTCAACCGAATGACTTTCTTGGCTCTTCTCGTACCATGAATTACTTCGAGTGTGAGCTCAAACAATCGCGAACCAAACACAAAACCTAAAACGATTTAATTATTTTCAGTAGGAAAGTAGTTATCTCTCAATAGAAATCGATAGAATTGTTATTACTAGAAAATAGAATTTATACTTAGAAAATAAATTCTCACTATTTTCTGGCAGAATAACAATATTGAAAACTTATATGAACTGTTATGTTAAATAGCTCTATCAGTGTCATCTATTTATAGGTAGAGATAGGAGAATCTTGGTTGAATTAGTATAACACAAATAATATTTATTTAATAGAAAAACTACTTTTCTAGTTTAACTAGAAGAAGGGTCGACACTCCCTAGTTAAATTCACTAGGGATGCCTCTCCTCATATTTAATATGAAGGAAGTTTGGTCCTCTCTTGAATTAGGTCCAATTATTTGTGCTTACTGTATTTTTAATCCAACACTTTATAATTTAATCACACTCAATACATGTTTTTCTATTTCCAAAAATAAATATTATTTATAAATTAATTTTCCAATTAAATAATTTTCTCAACCCAATTCTAACTGTTAAAGTCATGAAAACTTTACCGTAAAAGAATCTATGAGAAAATATATTTAATTTCCAAATTCAATGGATTCACAATGACTAATTAATTTAATTCCATTTTTGAGCTTCAATCATTTAATTAAATAATAATTCAAAAACTTTAAATTAATTCTCAAGTCATTTCTACACTCAGTGAGAAAACACATTCATTTCAGAATGTGACCTATTTCTCTAACTTTATCATTTCCATCTATTTATGTTCATTTGATTCTTTATTCAATTTGTTTTTGGTTTCAACGAGCTTGCAGAGTGATCGATTGAAAATATATAATTAGGGCTAAAATGATTTATAATTAAATTTTAGCTTTTTACCTATTAATTATACTCATTTAGTCACGAAGTCATTCCATTATAGTATCGTGACTAAGCTCTCCCTAATTACATACCATTACGAAAGCTACTCAACCAGTGCTCGTCCAATGACTTTGTCATAAGTGTGTTACCCTCATAGGATATCCTTAATCTCTTTGGGATAAATCTATTTTTCCAATATGATCCTATTTTCTCTCATGGTAACCATTACATCTTCTTTTGTCAAAAGTCAATTACTATCAAATAATAATTAAGTCATTTAACACAAAGGAAAACGATCAGTGACCACGTTTACTTTTCATCTATCATATAATGTTAATGAGAGTATATCATGCACCCTTTACTTGGGTTATGAATTCCATTATTATGAATGATGCTACATACTGTAGAAGTCGTATACCCAATGCACTAGTTTTCAGTTCCTTATCTATTTGAACTTAGGTTTTTACTTACATCAAAATATATGAGTCATGTATACATAGTATATCATCCACTCAGGATTAATGTAATAAATTCATAAACGGGTCTAGGATCTATTCTACTTGGGTCATGTCTAATGTATTGTTAGTCCAGTTAGTCACATCTACGTCTTTCTCTCCTAAGAGTCATCCGCTCTAATGCTCAAGACAGAACATCTCCCAATTGAACTTAATAGACGACATATTAGTCTTTTAATTGATTTGCTAATTTTTGCTTAGACTAAAGACGTGTTTAGGTTCATCTACTAATATAAGTTGTCCTTTCGTATTATGATCTGACCACGTAATACCGCTTAGTATTAGTTAAACATTAGGAAACCAGTGAGCCAATATTTGCTTTCATTTTTTTTGCGTGAAAAATAATTGAGAACAATATACAAGGGTATTAATGTAATTTATGAATATTTTTATTAAACCAATTTGTTCAAAATATACAAGTGTACATAGATAAAAATACTACACTTAAGGCACTAGATCCAAAATTACAACACATAAGAAAAAAAAGAAGGAACAAAGATTCCTTTAATAAATTATTAAATTAAGAAGATAGAAAAAAAAAAGGGGAAATAACCTTACAGGGGTGGTGAAAAGGGACTAGTATAGAGGCAGTAGAATTAAAAGAAAATAAAGACATTAAAAACGTTATCTGTTCGAGTAGTAATGTAGCCAATTATTCCAAATAGGTTCTGATTGCCTCTAAATGTGTTATCGTTTAGGGTATAAATAGCACACCAAAATATAATATAATTAAATTGGCGGTGTTCGCAAGTATACGGGTCAAATTGTAATATATTATTTGTGTTACAATAGAATAAAGAGAAGTATTTTGAATATCGTACCCAAGGGAGGATGTATTAAATCTATAGAAAATCTCTTTACAGTAATAAGTCTAAATAGTAATAATTAAATCCTATATTACTACAGATCATAAAATTGATGAAGATTAGAAATTAAATGATTGAAATAAATAAACAATAAAAATAAACAAACGACTAAATAGATAAAATCAATAAGGAATATTAACTCGTTTTGGGGGTTGTAATTAACTTCATATTAGGGTTTTAGGGTGGATTAACTATTAGCCAACCAATTATTACCTCTCAGCCTCTAACTGATTAATTAATTAGTTGATACTCGCTTATCTCCCGACCTCACTTTCTCAACTAGGATAAATTATAATTTACTTGGTAAACTTATCTCCTAACCTTGTTTAACCTATAATTACTTCCTAGGATTTTCATGCCTAAGGTTTAGCAACACGTGATCTATACCAACCCTAAATCCTCTGTTAATCACGTCCCCATCCACTTGTTAATCTCCCCTAAGGGATTAGCCACTCATGACATTCATAATCTCAATCTCAATTGAAATAAACATATAAATAAACACAGTTGAATCTAAAGAGAAAAGAGATGTAAAAATAATCTTATGGATGTCGATTGGAGCACGGAGTAGCGTATCTCTCGATTGGAATAATCAAATCTTGTCGCTTGCAAAAGAGAAATAAACTGGATACTTCAATTTGATAAAGAACTCTTGGATCAGAATCAGGTCCAAGAGAAGAACAAAGCATTTTAAAGAAAAGAAAAGAAAACTTAATCTAATCCTACTCCTAAAATACAAGGGTTTTTGGATGCATCTAAGACGATTTAGTTATATCAAACACCTAAGGTTTTATTTATAAGAGTGTTGGAAGCCTGAATTAGGTATTCAACATGTATTAGGTCCTCGTATAAAGTTGATTGTGTGGACGAAAATAGCCCCGGAATACTTGGGCACCACGTCAAGGCTATATTGTGCCATGCAAGGCCTATGGCGCAACACGATAGGTGATTTCTGCCTTCTTTGGTTTGTGTCGTGCTTTCATGGCTTAGGAAGCTTGTGCATCACTCGTCTCTTGCTCCTACGTCCATTGGGCTTATAATTCATCATCCTACAGACTTAATTACATAAATCAAAACTACCTAGGGCCCGTGTTGGCCTAATAGGTCACAAACACTCATAAATGTATTAAAAAACACTTATTTTACTAAAATTTAATACTAATTACGAAATACCAAAATTGCAATAATTAATACTGAAAGTGCTAGAATACAAGCTCCGTAAGTGCGAAAATATATCGAAATTACTACTACGTTTGATGGCAGGTCAAATACCCCCACACTTAAGTCTTTCCTTGTCCTCAAGAAAACTAAACAACAACGAAATAAAAATAGAAACCAAGCTAAACTGAAAATAAGAAATAAACATGCAAGAAAATAAAATGTACTTGAGATAGCTTGACACATGAAATTGGACATAGATATATTAACAAGATAACATAAATAAACATGTAACTCTAGTATACACAATTGACTCACAACTTCTAAAATTAGACAGGTAAGTTAAATAAATTACAAAGCAAACAAACAAAAGAATATTAAGTATAAGTTTCCATCAAAACATATATACAAATATACAATTATGTTCAAATGAATATAAGTAGTAAAATTATCAAAACGTGGCACAATGTCATCCATATAAAGTACTACCTAAGTCACATAGGACTTTCCGGCTTGTAACGTTCTGCGGCTTAGGTTGGTTTAGAATTCAAGAACAGGCTCGACAAAACGACTAAACATGAAAGTAGTTTGGCATATTATATTGTCCTCGATACTCCCTCGAGGATACATGTAGCTGTAAACTCGAAATTATATAGGGTTTTCTATATATTTTTACCACCTTTTGACTTAATAAATATGTTAATCTTGAGTAATTGTTATTAAAATAAGTGAATTTTATTTAATTATTAATATTGGGCATGAATTTATAAAGTATGTGAAATAATGCTTAATTACATGATTTTTGTACATAATTTATATTATTTTCATGTTAATTATTAATATGTGAATTTTCACTATGTAGGAGGACCATGGAGGATGTGATTAACATAAATAATGCATGGACATGCACACATCCACTTCATTTGGATGGCAAAACCATGCAAGACTGGGTCATAAAGGTGTTAATTTGACCCAGTAAAAGATATGCTAAAAGATAAACATGTCTGATTAATTATTGAATTGAGAAACTGTCCAACAAGGAGGAGTCAAGCCCAATTTTTTGCACAAGTAGATGGCTGCCCAAAAATAAGCTCTGGGGTATTTAACTTGGATTTTTAGAATTATGTTTCGTTTCATACTTTTAGATTTTAAGTTTTAGATTTAAATTTTTTAGATTTAGATTTTAGGTCAATTGATTTTGCTAGGTTCTAAAATTTAGGTTTTAAGTTAAATTTTAAGTTTTTATTAGCTTTTTTGAAAAAATATTTTTCGATGATTAGTTCGTTTAGAATTTAATCAGATTTTTAAATTTTAGTTGGATTGTTAGATGTTTATAGCTTAATTAAATTTCAAATTTATTTTTATTATTAGATTTTTTTTAGTTCAATTTAGGTGTTAAACTAAGCTTTTTAATTAGAAGGCTAGATTTAAATTAGATTAGATTCTAAAGTTTGATAAATAAGGTGCAACTAGGTTTAGATTTTTATGTTTAATTAGATTTAAGTTTTAAACTTAGACATTTGAGTTTAATTAGATTTTAGGAATGCTTTAGAGTAGATTGTTTAGATTGGAGTGAAAGGTAGGAATTTAGTCTTGGAAACCGTAGATACCAAAGCATGTAAGATTATCTTTAGAAGACAATGTAGGGTGTTTTAACCTTCTCTATATGTAACTGTACTTCCAAACTTAGATTTGGTTATGATACCGAATTGTAGTTTTAAGATTAATTTCTTAGATTTATCTTAGGATTAGTCTTGAGACTTCGATCGATAGGTAGTTAACCGGCCTAGCTCACATGGTTAGTGGCGAATCTACTCCATTAATTTTCCATGTCTAGCTTGCTAGGTCCTAAGTTTAACACGTTATGAGAATATAAATGCTTAGCAAATTTGGTCAAATGATCATTTGAAAAACTAGTATTTAAGATTGATATATGTAGATTTAGAGAAATTATGTGATATTGATATGAGAGGAAGTAAATACACATTGTACCTTTTTTCCTTTAATCAATGTTGTCTCATTAGGTTTTTTTGGTAAGCTTTTTAATGAGGCAACATGTTATATGTATTATAGATATATGTACTATTTTTCCTTCATTAAGAATTTTTTCCCACAAAGTTTTTATCTTGTTAAAATTTTAACAATGCACATTATCTATTAATAGAGGGGAGAGTGTGATGAATATTTTATTATTATAAAGTGGATGTCCATATAAAAAGTTTGATGTACTTTAAAACACTAATATTCATTAGGAATAAAATTTTATATCATTCATATTTCTTATATTCATAAATATTGATTTTAAAGAAATATTATAAATATTCCTATTGATGAATACATCTCTTTTGTTATCCTATTTTCTAATTCTGTTGCTTACTATGTTTTATATTTTATAGCAAGTTTGAGTTTTTACCCCAAACTCAATAAATACATTGGCAAAAATTAGCTCAAGAGTCATCTAAACAACCTAATCATGTTAGCCCAAAACAATAAATATAGCCCACCCAAAATTTAGGACAACTGTAGCATCTAGTTGGCTTCCCTACTTTGTAGCTTATGCAAACAAAGGAGTGGACTTAGTAGGAATAATAATTCACGTGTAAAAAAAAATAATTAAAAACATTTTATGGGAAAATAATATAACTGTTAGCATAAGGATCCATAGGAGATTTTTTTTATTTAATAGTAAGTATAGATCGATTAATAGTGTGTGATATTAACAGAAGCTAATTTTGTTTTTGGTAGAATAGTTTGCAAAGGAACTTATTATTGCCATAAATTTACTATAAGTTGGTACATGAATTGAATAGGCGTTAATCTTCCCGCCCACACCATCAAAGGCTTCTAGTCTTTAACAATAAACACACAAATTCATAGGATTTAAATAATCTAAAAAAGGAAAAAAGAAGAAGATAAAACTGCAAGCCAAGTGGAGCACGACCAATTACTTAAAAGGCATGTTTGTTTAACTTTAAGCAGCAACACTATGGAGCACAACAGTCTCAACAGTGAGGCCAGGTCCGAACCCAAAGAGCACTCCCCACTCTAGCCCTTCTCCTGTGGTCTGAAGTCCATCTTCCCTTGATTTCTTCCTCATCTCATCCAAAATGAATAAAACACAAGCACTTGACATGTTACCATACTCTGAAAGAACGTGCCTTGTGGCTCGTAGCTTCTCTGGCTTCAGTGCTAACTTGGCTTCTACCTGGTCCAATATTGCTGGACCACCAGGATGAGCAATCCAAAAAAGGGAGTTCCAATCGGATATGCCCAATGGTTGAAATGCTTCTACCAGGCTCTTTTCTATATTCTTCGAAATAAGCCCCGGAACATCCTTAAGAAGGTGAAATGTAAGACCAACTTCACGAAGGTGACCATCAATCGCACCATCACTATCTGGCAAGATCGTTTGGGCTGCTGAGACTAGTTCAAACATGGGCTTCTCGTTTTGGGGCATGGGGTCTGCCCCGATTATAACAGCTGCGGCACCATCACCAAACAATGCTTGGCCCACAAGACTGTCTAGGTGAGTGTCACTAGGTCCACGAAAGGTAACAGCAGTAATCTCCGAGCACACAACAAGTACACGAGCACCTTTGTTGTTCTCAGCTAAGTCCTTAGCCACTCGGAGCACCGTCCCCCCTGCGAAGCAACCTTGTTGGTACATCATGAGGCGCTTAACGGAGGGGCGGAGGCCTAAAAGCTTGGTGAGCTGGTAGTCAGCCCCAGGCATGTCCACACCACTAGTGGTGCAAAAGACAAGGTGGGTGATCTTGGACTTGGGCTGGCCCCACTCCTTAATGGCCTTGGTGGCTGCTTCTTTGCCTAGCTTTGGCACCTCAACTACCACCATATCTTGCCTAGCATCCAGTGAAGGAGCCATGTATTCACATACATTGGGATTCTCTTTCAAAATCTCTTCTGTAAGGTACATGTATCGCTTCTTGATCATCGATTTTTCACCTAAATAATCAAACACAATAAACTTACTTTTAATTCTCCCAACTTAGCATATAAGAGTGTTTTAACTGATTTTTGATCCAACTTCACTAGATATGGAAAATATCAGTTTAGGTCTCCCCCTTCAAAATCCATTGCTAATTCAGTTTATAATATTATATAATACATACTGTCATTCTCTGTCTCATAAAAGCTTCAATCGTCGGAAACTTTTAGGTGGGTCATGGGCGGAAATAATGAGTCTTAGGACCTTTATAAGATTCTCTTCTAATAGTTTATTTAATAGTTTGTCTGACAAATATATTTATTCTAAAAAATATTATAAATATTAGACTATGCAGATTTATAATTTGAGTAAATTTTTTTTTATTTAAAAGTATATTTATAAAAAAATTTAAAAATTATAATTGAAATGATAAAATTATTTTTTTAAATTATAGAGTTATAAATTAAAATTCATAAAAATACTATAATATAAAATATAAAAGACAAAATAATTTCAAATTAACATTTATTATTTGTCCAAAAAATTAATATTTATATTTTTTAATATAATACTTGAAACTATTCATAATCCTTTTCAATATTTAAATATGAGGATAAACACATTTTAATGCGCTCGAATCTTCGTCTTTTTACATTAGCAACAATGTCAATGGCAATCAAACTAAGACTCAATCAACTATATAATATTTGAAATCATAAAATTAATAAATATATAGTATTGTAAAAAAAATAAAAAATTATAAACTAGAACATCTAACAACTTACTAATATTTGGAAAAAAAAAAACTTATTAATTCACTTGTATAAATTTCAAACTTCTAATCAAATCCTTAATCTGTTGGTAGAAAACGTGAAACTAAGGTTTGAGACAAATTAAGTCTTTGGAGTTATATGATTTGAATAAATGTGCTTTACAAGAAATGAACCTAACAAACTTCAATCTAGTTTTTTTGGAACCATAAAAGAACTTTAATCTATTTTCAAGTCAAACTATATACGTAGCTAAATTTTTTTCCGTCAAAGCATTTGCATGAAAATGATATGAACCATGCACATCTATCTTTCCCCTCTTTTATTTTCATGGCCGAATCATGTATGAAACACAAAATCACTTTAAGTTTGTATATAAGGTAATTTAGCTTTTAGATCAAAGTAAAAAACTTACACATGCGCTTGAATTTCTCTTTCAACTCGGTCTTGTGCTCACTATTTGTGATACGGAAATAGTAGTCAGGGTATGTGCTCTGATCAACACAATTAGGCGGGGTTGATGTGCCGATGGCCAACACGGTGGCAGGGCCTTGGGCACGTTGAGCCTTACGAACTTCTTCCACGGTCACCATTCTTTTTCGGATGATCAAAAACAGCCAATGGTGGTGGGTGTGGAGTTGGACTAAGCTGCTATGCTATGAATGGTAAAAAGGAACAAAAGGTGTTGTTGACAGTCCAGAGTTTGGTCCTATAAATAAGATATAGGAGCTTGGGAGAGGGTAGTTGAGAGTCACGTGGTTGAGCAGAGCCAAGTCCACCTGGCTAGTTGTTAAGACTGGGTGGCACGTGACTTTGGTGCATCCATCTACTTCTAGCCTCCACTCTTCTACCTCTCCATCCTATCCTCCACATTTCTGTTGGTTTTCACTAGAAATGTTTATGGGCAGAGTTGAGTGTGGCTTGAGTTTATGCATGTTATTAATATATTTTATATTTATTTAAGTTTGATTTAATTTAAAATATGAGTTTAAAATTTTACTTAATTTATTTATATTTGTAAATGGTTAATCGAATTCCATTTTAGGTTTATTTATATTATTATTAAAAAAATTTAAATAAATATTTATATTAATTTTAATTAAATATTTAATAATTTTATATATAGTCACCTTAATAATTTTTAATGTTTATATAATACTACTAGAGATTTAATTTTTATGTGTTATAAATTACATAATATATTAAAATAACATAATATAAAATATTACTAACTTAAAAACGAGTCAAGCTAAGTTGATTTCAAACCTTAAATATTCAAGTCTAAACTCGACCTATATTTTAAATAGACTTAATTAAGTGAATTTTTTAAACCTAATATTTTAAACCCTCACACAAATTTAAACCAACATTCGAATTTCAACAAATAAACCTACTCATTAACAATTATAGATTTCACATCTGTCCATACATTTCAACTAATTCTTCTAACTATTAAATATATTTTTATTATATATTTTTAATATTATAATATAATTTAGATGGTGAAACAAACTTAAAAAAATCGTCTAAAATTGAGATGGTTTGAAAATAAAATTAGGCTCCCTAGGTTTTAGGTAAAATAAAATTTATTTAAAATATGAATTATGCTCGGATTCAAATATTATATATATTTTGTTAAAATAAAGATATTTTATATAACATAATTAAAAGTACATATAATATGTAATATTTATGATTATATAATGAAATAATATTTAGTACATTGTCAGTGGAGTTTTTAAACTCTATAAGTAGGGTTAAGAGATTGAAAAGTGTTCTATAGGGTATAGTAAAATATATTTTAAAAAATAAATATTTTAAAAAAAGAGACATGACAATTTTTTAAAACTACTAGTAGAATAAAAAAAGTATATTATTAGTGTACCAAATATTAAACCCTTATATAATATGAATGTTATAAATTAATTTTATTTTTTTGAAAGTAACATAATTAATATTATAATATATGAAAATTCTTGTCACAACCCGAAAACTGGGTTAGAAGAAATTAAGTTAGTGAAATCAAGATTGGTCACGTCTTGATTTTTAGTTATGATTGTGGAAATGTTATCAAGTAAATTGATCTATTTTAGTGGATAAGTGCTTTGGATGTGTATTTGAGGTCTTATGTTCAAATTGCTTTTTTTGAAATTTTTGCTAGTTTTGTCCTTATCTCTATCTCTGCATATTTGACTTATATTTAATTTTCGCTCAATTGTTAATAAGAATGAGTTTGTTGATTTAGTGGTAATGCTTCAACTTTTTTTTTGGGTAAAAGACGACCACAAGGGTTCGAGCATACTATTACATAATATCCCTAATAATAGCATTATGAATTTCCATAGGGTAATCCATATAAAAAAACCAACTCTTAGCCTCACTACACATAATAGAACAAATTAAATGAGCCACACTATTACAAGATCTTTGTGACCAAACTAACTTGACTGAGTTAAACAGTCCAAAAGATTCTTTGCACTTTTTTACTCTACTGCCTATGATAGTGATGTCTTCATCCCCCATATTCAAAGTGTTGACCAGCCCTGCATTGTCAGTTTCAAAAATCACCTCACCCAAAAGATTTAACTTTACCGCACCATCAATACTTCTTTCTAAAGCTGTACACTCAGCCTCTTGGATTGACACTTTGCCTTCTTTGAAACCTCCCACACCCCCCAACACAAAGCCATCATCATCTCTAATAATAAAACCATATCCCATTCTGTTATCATTTACCGTTGCATCAAAGTTAATCTTGAGAGTATTTTTCGCCGATTTTTCCCACTTCTTTGGATCCCCATTCTGAGCTAATATTGGAGGGTTCACTGGATTGTAGATTCGAAATTCGTTGTTCAGCATCCTAGCCTTCTCCCATATGCATTGCGGACTATCAACTTTGCCTTTGAAAACCAACTGGTTCCTACTATTCCAGCAGTTCCACAGCGTAGTGATGAAATCAGCCATAGCCTTACTGTCGAGAATTCTCATCGTATCTTCCATCCAGTCGATGCATCTATCATACTGTTTTTCATTACTGTTAACATCCCACCCTCCTATGTTTAGAACCTCCCGAGTGAAAGTGCAATCCCGCAGAGCATGAATAAGAGTCTCCGTATTAGCACCACATCTGGGGCAACTTACATTAACGTCACTTCTAATAGAAGCTATCTTTACATTAGTGGGGAGGATTTCATGACCAACTCTCCAAGCGAATACTCTAATTTTTGGGAGCATATTAAGCTTCCAAATGGTTTTCCAGTAGCATCTATGCGGACCATAGCCGAAGTCTTTTAACAACATCCAAGAGTAAGCCGACTTCGAGGTAAAAACACCATGCGGATTGTGGAACCAAATCATTCTATCGCTTTGGTCAGCATTCCCAATAGGAATATCACATATCCTGTCCCCCCAGTCTTTACCATATAACCTTTGAACCTTCTCGACATTCCAGCTTTTATCGTGCTCCTTCCAAAGGTCTTTAACACTTTCATCACCCGAGGAGAGCGTGTTAGGGATTATAGTACTACCGTTTAGACCTTCCAAACCCCAGTTATCTTTCCTAATGTTGATGGTTTTGCCATTTCCTATTTGCCACCCCAAACCATTCTTCAGCAAGTCCGCAGCAGTCGCTATACTAGACCAAGTATAGGAAGCCCTATTCACTTTTTTGGCATTAAAAATGTTACCATCGGGAAAATATTTTGACGACAAAACTTTAAAGCAGAGGGAGTCTTTGTTGTTTATGAGCCTCCAAACTTGACGACCAAGAAGAGCAATGTTAAACAGTCTCATGTTTCGAAGACCAATCCCACTCATTCCCTTAGGCTGACATAGAGTTCTCCAAGAGAGCATTGACCAAAATTTGCCTTTTTCTTTACCAGCCCACCACCCTCTGCTAAGCCTCGATTGTATATCCTTTAGCACCCCACTTGGAGCAAGGAAAACAGACATTGCATACGTAGGAATGGCCTGGAGCATAGCTTTGATCATAATCTCTTTACCACCATAAGATAAAAGTCTTTTAGTCCAGCTATTTAATCTGCAAGACATTCTATTAATAATATCAGTAAAGGCCTCTCTTTTCTTTTTTCCAATGGGGAGAGGCAACCCTAAGTATTTATCTAACTTGTCCACCACCCTCATACTAAGAATATTATTACAAGAACTTTTCATATCACTGGGGGTGTTTGGACTAAACAGAATCATAGACTTATCAAAATTGATCACTTGGCCCGACATATGAGAAAAATTCCTAATGATATCCATAAAACACTCTAATTCTCTTTTCTTATTCCTAACAAATAAAAGAGCATCATCAGGAAAGAAAAGGTGGTTTATCCTAGGGCCGTGCACACTAGCTCTAATTCCTCTTATCAAATCGTTATTCTGAGCTTGATTAAGCATCCTAGAAAGAGCTTCCATACAAAGTAAAAACAAATACCGGGATAGAGGATCCCCTTGACAGAGACCTCTTTCAGGAAAAATGGTATCAGATAGCAGATTATTGCACTTAATAAAGTACTTAACAGAATGAACACACCCCATAATTTTGTCGATCCATTGAGTTGTAAATCCCATACGTCGCGTTACTTCTTCAATGAAGCTCCATTCCACACGGTCGTATGCTTTACTCATGTCTAGCTTGATAACACATCCTTTATTAGAGTTGTAACGAGTGTTTTGGTGATAATGAAGAAGTTCATGAGCAATAAGAATATTATCATGGATCATCCTTCGCAGTACAAAAGCACTTTGGTTATAACTAATGCAATTTGGAAATATAACCTTCAACCTGTTTGCCAACACTTTAGCAATGATTTTATAAATGTACCTACAAAGACTTATAGGCCTGAAGTTAGTAAAATCAAAAGGGTCTCTATTTTTAGGGATTAAAATAATAACAGTTTCATTAAGAGAAGTAATATCTCCTTGGCCATTGAGAATGTTCAAACAGAAGCGCATAGTATCAGGCCCCACAGTATCCCAGTGCTGTTTGAAAAAATTCCCAGATAAACCATCAATTCCAGGGGCTTTTCTAGGATCCATCTGTTTGATAGCATTTTTAATATCTTCCTCATTGAACTCTCTAACGAGCTAGTAATTGTTTTCTCTAGTAACACACTCTTCCAAAAAACTCAAGTCCGACTGGGTAATATCATTACCGTTTGACCGAAACAAATTCGAAAAGTAGTTTCTTGCAGCCTCACAAATATCCTTACTATCCGTAATCCAAGCACCATTATCAACTCTAATCTTCTCAATTCTATTCTTTTTAAGCCTTCCAGTAGCTTTTGCATGAAAATACTTAGTATTTCTGTCACCTTCCTTGAGCCATTGCACCCTAGATCTTTGTGCCCAGTACCTTTCTTCCCTTTCATGTAGAAATTTTAGTCTACGTCTATACTCCCTTAGCAGCCTTACACTATCTTCTCTACTTGTCGAGTCAATGATCTTATTAATATTATTCTCCAGCTTACTAATCTCTCTCTTAGTTCTCCAGTAATTCTGCTTCTGCCAACTCCCCAGATAATCCCAAATTCTATCTAACTTATTCTCGTAATTGCTCTCATCTTGCCCCCATCCCTCCTTGATAATCTTCTTTACCTCCTTCTCTGACGCCCAACACTCTTCATAACGAAACCTGAGACGATTATCATAAGGGTAGTCCATGGGTTTGCGGCTATACAAGTCTAGAAGGATAGCGTCGTGGTCAGACTGAGATTGTCGTATGACCCTAGAAGCAATAAAAGGAAAATTCTCCACCGTAGACACAGACGTAAGGAACCTATTGAGTCTCTCTTTTATTAACCTATTTCCTTCTCTGTTGTTTACCCATGTAAACCACCCTCTATCCGGTTTTGTGTCAACAAGGGCCAAATCATCGACAATATCTCTAAAGTCATTCATTAAGACCTGAGTAATCCGTCGACCCCCTTCCTTTTCTGCTTCATCCAGCATTGCGTTGAAGTCTCCTCCTACCACCCAATATTCGTTTACTTCAGCACCTACTCTTCTAAGCATGTTTCATGAATTAATACGATCATTAGGGTTTGCATGGCCATAGTAGCCCGTAACCCTAATAGTGCTGGAGTTTATAAGCTTAACAATAGAGTCAATATGATGCTTAGAGTAACTTTGTATAGCGACATCAAGCTCCTCTTTCCACATTAAAGCAAGGCCTCCACTCCTACCTTCAGAATTAACGGCAAGCCTATACTGCATCCTACATCTAGTTTGCACTCTTTGAAACTCAGTAGCATTCATCTTTGTTTCACACAAAAAGATAATATCAGGTCTATTGGCATCCAAAATTTGCTTGAGTTCCCAAATTGTCACGGGGGACCCCAACCCACGACAATTCCAGCTGAGAAACTTCATTGTTCCTGGCGGGGCTGTTCGCCAGCCACCGCCTTTGAAGGTGTAGAGCCATGCATCAACTTTCTACGAACGAATCTATTTGGGCTTGTTTCAGGTAATTCCCCATTAAACCCTCCTATTCTTTTCCTTTTTGATTTTGTTTTCCCTGTACTATCACGTCCGTTTTTCTTGCTTCTTTTTTCTTGTGGTGTACTCAGTTCTGAATCATCCTCCTTGTTTTTTACTTGATTCTTATCCACTGCTTCGTTTATAGTAATCATCTTTAAATCCTGGCAGTTTTTCCTATATGATTTTCTATTAATCACTGTATCATCTCTTATCAACTCAATGTCGTTTCTCATCAATCCATTGTTTTGAGTTGTAGTTCTTTCTGGAACTCTTAACCAGTTACCATATTGAAATATATTATCATCGCCCTCATTGTTTATCAGTTTCTTCTTGCATTTTTGTGTCGTATGCCCAATCAAACCACATATGTAACAGAATCTTGGTAACCTTTCATATTGTAGAGCACATACAAGTTCTTCCTCCTCCTGATCAATTTAATGAACTACCCTACGTAGCGGCTTTTCTATATCAATGTTAATACGTATACGCATATATTTTGTCCATCCTCCATCTCTGTCTCTCCAGTCTATAGCTAAAACTTCCCCTATTGCATTACCTATCTCCATTGCCGTATCTTTATCCATGTACTCCAAAGGTATATTGGATATT
The DNA here is from genome assembly GCA_025698515.1 of Gossypium sturtianum. Taxonomy (NCBI): domain Eukaryota; kingdom Viridiplantae; phylum Streptophyta; class Magnoliopsida; order Malvales; family Malvaceae; genus Gossypium; species Gossypium sturtianum. The sequence continues at coordinate 69,419,840 of CM046952.1, forward strand.
CTAACCCAAAAAGGTGAATGACTAAAGTCGTACTCGTCCATCGTTTTATCTTTGTTATAGGGGACCATATTAAACAAACATTGGTCGAACAACCACGGAGCTAAATTAAGGATTCTTTTTCTATCTTCTTCGTTGCTGAATTTTACCAGTATACCACCTTCTTTAATCGCAACGAAATTTACCTCCTCCTTTGTGTACCATATTGATTTAAAGACTCTGTACATTGCTTCTCTGTTCACTTTCTCCTCAGTTATTAATTTCCCAATGACCCAATGTTCGTAACCTTTTGAGATATTCGTTTTAACCTTCTTGCTGACCACCTTTCTTGTTTCTTCCTCCGAGAAACTTAATCTTTCTAACATCGTACTAATATCTTCTTCCATCTTTAACCCAACAAGGGACCAAAGAATTCTCCAGAAAATACTATCTTGACACAAGAGACCACCACCACAGCCCAGAAACAGTAACAAAAACGAAACCCAGAAGACCAAGAAGAAACCTCCACCAAAAGCTTAAAGAAGCAGCCGAAAAAACCTATGCTCAAAGATAGCAACAACGCTAACGAAACTCGTAAAGAAAAGGATTAGTTCAGGATAATCAAAAGAAGATTCAATAAAATCCTGTATATTCTACACCTGCCATCTTTCTTTGTTTTTTCATAGACGATCTGAAGAAAACTTGCATGAGATATGAAGAAAACAAAACCCAAGGCAACTTGCCGAAAAAGATATAAAGAAACCAATAAAACCTGCACCACAAAGAAAACTCTCACGTCAACTGTAGCCTTGATTTGATGTGAGAGCATGGACCTTGCCCTCACAGACAAGCCAGAAGACAAGACTGATACTCCACCACTGCCTCAAACCACCCCTCCTTCAATGATGGGACTCCCCAATCAAAGAAACTCTAACCATCCAATTATTCTTTGAGAGAGAATAAAGATGGAACACAAAGCTAAAAAATATAATCTTCTTACACACATACGAATGTTCTGAAAATTCATGGTAAGGCTTCAACTTATTTTTTTGGATTGTATTTGAATCCTTGTGCGTGTGAAACAAAAATATTTTTGCTCATCTTTACTGTGCCGTTTATTCTGTCAAAAATTTAGTCAAATTTAAATTTTAAGGAAAAATTTGATAAATTAGAATTTTGTTTTATTATATTATATTTTATCTTTAATTTTTGAAAAAAAAATTGGTTTCCAAAAATATCTCTCACCTTCTCACGTTACTCTACCACACCCCCCACTTTTGCCTTTTGCCTTTTGTTATTATTATTATTTTATTTCTCTTTCTATTCTATTCTATTCTCCCTAATTCCCACGTTTTGCTCCTTGTTTCTTTTTCTTTTTCTTTTACATTTTTCTTTTGTTGTTCCTTCTTTGTTTTGTTTTTGTTACATATATTGTAACAACCTAAAAATTAGAGGTGTCGGGTAACGTACTTCCGGGATCCCATTTCTATGAATTAAGTTTATAATTATTTTCATTAAATATTTTATTAGAATTTGTCTTAGGAGGGAATTGTATGATAGTTAGATAATTCTAAGTATTAAGTGTTTGATTAACGTAGGGGAATTAAACCAAATAAGTGATAAAAAATAAGAATTTAAATTAAATTATAAGGTGGATCAATATCAAGGGACTTATTAAGTAAATAAGCCATTAATTATATTAGTGTATGATGGTTGACGGTTTTAATCTGTTTTATTAGTATTTTACATCTGTGTTATGTTAGAATATTAGTTAAGTTAAAAATTAATATGAAAGGTTATATTTTATTAACAAAAATAGATGAGAGATATAGTTAGTGGGGAGAAGAAAATTAAGCAATAGTTTTCTTTATTTTTTTCTTCTTTTCGAAACCATAAGGAAAGGGGAGAAGGGGCTGTTCGGCCAAGAAGCTACAATGCATGTTTAAATTGGTAAGTGAAATTTGGTTATTTTTGCATGAAATTTATGAATGTTATGAGTTAGTTTGCGTTGAAAATTTGAGAGTGAATGAAAATTATGGAAGTTACAATGGATGAGAAATTCAAAGGTTTGGTGTTATTTTGTTGAATGTTAAAAGTCCTTGAGGTGATGATTAAAGTATAAGTCTTGTAGGCTAATTTGGTCAAATTGTGTGGTGATTTTTGCTGATAATAATTTCTAGGGACTTAAATGTTGTAAATTCAAAATAACATGGTTTAAATTGTGATTTTTAGTAGTTAAAGGAATGCTAGAAAATAGTTTATATGTATTGAATGCAAAGATGTGAAATTTGTTCAAAGGGGTTAAATGTTTGAGTATAAATATTCTTGGTGGTTGGATTATTAAATTTAAATTATTGTTTTTAGATGAAAAATCGAGTGGATCAATTGCTAATCGCAGAAAGGAAAAGGCTATCGAGTGATTTTTTTCGATTTTAATAGCTTCCATAATTCTGTAAGTTCATAATCTTGAATTTAACCTTTTTATCTATTTATTTAATTATTAATAGATGTTGTTTAAATACTTGATATGCAATATTATGTTTATATTTCAATGAAGATGATATTCAATGAATGAGGAAATTGTGTAATGAAATAATAACAATTTGTTGGTTAATCCAACTAGAGCTGGCCTCATTATTTAATTTGTCGATTCATTTGACTAGTGCTGGGCGCAAATCCTGTTGGTATATCCAACTAGAGCTGGGCTCATTATGTATTCGTCGATTTATTCGACTAGCGCTGGGTGCAACTTCTGTCAGTTTAATTGACTAGTGCTTGGCACACGTTTGTTAGTTCATCCGACTAGCGCAGGACACAAACTCTTTCTCGGTTATTCCGCTAGGCACCAAGTGTCTTGTATTAATTGGACTATACCACCAGGTTATATGAACCATTGAAGAAGGTTGTTATAGGTATTATTAAGGAAGGATTATATTTACTTATGTGTTTATGTATTCATTGGAAGATATGTTATATTTCTTGAATTAGATTATTAATGTTATAAAAATAAGTTCAAATGTTTTAGATATATTTGAGGTTATTCAAATAAGTGAAATCTAATTAATGTGAATGGGTTCTCATGTTTACAGGTTAGGTATATAGTATACTTGGACTCAGCATCCTACAAGAATCCCGTACTCAACATCGGTGATGTTCTCTTTTGTGTTTTTGGCATGTACCTAGGGGGTATCAATTGATTTGAATCTTTTGTTTATAGATAGTTGTATAGGATGTTTGTAGTAGTGTTTCGTGAATATGTAAATGGTATTTTAGTATGTTAGTATATTGATGTTAAGAATGCTTGTTTAGGTAAGACCTTTTGGCCACTTTTGTGAATTGTAGTGCATGGCATTTTAATGTAAGATGTTGCCTTGGAAATGGTCAATTATGATGGTATTAAGCACATAATAGAATGAAGTTTTATTCATGGAAATAGGTAATGTTCACATGTTTTGGTAAATGTGGTGTTGTTATAATTGTGGTGCGTATTGCCTGTGTTCTTCGAACATTAATGTAGTACTTGTGTAGTCAGCTTGATGAAAGCATACATTTAACAATCTTTAACTTGTTTCCTTTCTAACCCAATGAACTAACCTACTTAATGTTGAAAACCATGAGTCATTCATATATCTTTCTAGAATTGCATGTTTAACTGAACTCTCATATTTATTATGTTCCAAATTAATTCCTTGTATGAAGCATGCTCAAGTACACTTCTATTTTTCTTATTTCTTTTTCCTTGCATGTTTGTTTTGTTTCCTTACGAACAAGCAACGAGTAATTAGGTTCTTTATTGTAGTTAATGAGCTTGTTTTCGAGTAATTTGATTACATTACTATTAATTTCCAGTTTTAGCATTTTATGCTCGATTTCAATAGAATAAATGTCTTTACACATTGTTAGGTGTTTTAATGACCTACTAGGCCAATCAAGGCTTAGGGAGAAAATAATGGGTTAATTGAGTGTGCAAGACACCATTTCGGGCCATGGAATTTGAAGAACGATCCCAATGTCGCGACATTCATTAGTGGTGTCACGACAACCAACTTTGAAGGCTAGAATGGGGATGTAAATGTAATGACCCGAAAGTCAGTGGTGCCAAAAAATATGGTTTCGGGACCCCGTTTTCGTAAACCAAATTCGTAAATATTTTTATTAAAATATTTATGGAATTATATTAGAAGTAAATTAAATATTAGTTAGGTGATTTCATTGAATTAGAACTTAAATTAAGATACATGGACTTAATTGCTTAAGTGAAAAAAGTATAATGGTTATTAAACTATAAACTAATTTATAATTAAAGGACTTGAAAAAACAATTATACCCTTATTGTTTAATTAAGTGGACCGTCATATCATATTTATATGTATGTAATATATATTATGTTAACTATAATATAAATGTTATATTAAACTACTATAAATAAAATAAAATAAAAATGAATAATAGATGGTGGATAGGAAGAGAAGCTTAAAAATTCCTTTTCAATTTGTTTCAATTTCGAACAAGAAAAGCTTGGGAGGAGAAGAGAAACACACAACCTAGGGCTGAAAGTTTCAAGTTAATTTGGTTAGTAGATTTTGATCCTTTTTACTTCAATTTTATATTTTTGGAACCTTAAGATCATGAACTAGCTTACCCATGTTGCAATTTTTAGAATTTATGATGTTTGTGGAAGTTGCCATCGTAGAATTTCTAGTTCTTTGTGTTATTTTGATGGATTTTAAAGTTTAGGAACTTATTTATGAAAATGGTAAATTCTAGGATTATATTGTGAATTGATTGAAAGTATGAATTGTTTTGGACTTTGAGGAAAATCGATTAACATGGGATTTGTTTGATTGTAACTAAATAGCATGTTTTGGAATTGAGGATTAAATTGTATTGAAGGTTAATGTCGAGTGCAAATATGTGAAATGTGGTTAAAGGGTTAATGGTTTGAGTAAATGTTTCTTGGTGAGTAAATAAATTAAATTAATTATGTTGTAAATTTTAGATCGAGAAACGAAAGGATTGGTTGGTAATCGTGGAAAGGAGAAGGTTGTCGAGTAATCGTCATCGACCTTAATAGCCCTCACAGTATGGTAAGTTCGTAGTTCTTGACTCAAACTCTTTATTTAATTTAATTAATTTAGTCATATTTGATATCAAATTATATCCATTAATATAATTGGTTAATTCTTGTGGATGGAATACTATGGAATAAGATTCGAATTTATATGAATTAGATCAAAAATGTTTTCATTATTATTGTTGTGGTTGATTAAATTATAAAATATGGTTTTGAGGATTTAATTCTTGGTGAGCACAACTATCGCCAGTTATCCGACTAGCGTTGGGCACAATAATTTGTTGACTTATTCAACTAGTGTCGGGCACAACTATCATAGGTTATCCGACTAGCGCTGGGCGTAATAATTTGTCGACTTGTTCGACTAGTGCTGGGCACAACTATCGTCAGTTATCTGACTAGCGCTAGACACAATAATTTTTCGAGTTGTTCGGCTAGTGCTAGGCACAAAAATGATCTTGTCGAGTTAAACAACAAGCGCTGGGCGCAAAACCTTATGTATGGTCTAATCGTTAGGCATCGGATGTCATAGTGGATTATACATTTCGGTAAGGTATAATAATTCATGAGAGGATATTTGTATATAAATGATGTTATAAATATGTTTCAATAGGAATTATGGTAACTTTATAGAGATGACTTATATGTTATGAAATCTAAACTTTTGTTTAATAGTTTTAAAGGGGATCCTTTGAGAACTTGGGTTACTTACTGTTTGAATTCCTACTTGACTGCGGGTTAGGTATTTACTGTTGTTCTACGACTCAGCATCCACGACAAATCCCGTACTCAGTGTTGGTGATGTATTTTCTTTTCGAGTCCTGGCATGTACTTAGGAGGTCAATTTTGACATAATAATCTTTTGTTTTTAGTGAATTCTAATGAATGTAGTCCTATAAGTTATGAATGATGTGTAACTTAGAACATAGTTGTATATAAATGTTTGAAGTTGTTCATGTAAATGCTTTCACTTGGTGATTGTTCTAGTAAATTGCTCACTTTGGTATTATATTAATGATGTGTTTGAGTTAGTATTAGAAGAAAGTATATATATAATTTTTTATTTGGTTGATGTTGAATGTGAGTTATTGATTTGAGTGATGAATCTACTTATCGAACTTATCTGAATAATTGAATTTTGTTTGAGGGGCCTATGAATGGCATATTGGTTAGATGATGGATGAATGAATTGTTGGTTTGTGTTGGATGTCTAAAATGTGGTGTCAATGAGGGAATATTGGTTAGGCACTTAAGATGGTTGTTTTAGCATGTTTTGAGCATGTTTAAATGTGTTTCGAATAAGTTTAATGGTTGATGAATTGGTTGCTTAGTGTCCAAGAAATCAAAATTGGTAATCTTGAGTTTTAAGGTACATTTAGGTTCACACGGCTTGGGACACGGGCTGCCACATGATCGTGTGACCCACACGGTCTATCCACATGGTCATGTATCTTATTAACTTTAGGAGCAAGTTTCACACAGCCTAACACACGACCAGCGACACGGCCGTGTGTATTAAAACAGTGAGTTACACGACCGGATTCACGGGTTGAGACACGGCCGTGTGTCTGGACTTAGAATATCCACATGGTCTGGGTTGTGACACAAGGGTTGGCCACACGACAGTGTTTCTCCTGTTTCCAAAATTTCAAAAATTTTCCCAACCTTTCCCCTTTGGTTTCGAATTGACCCTAGAGTGTTTCCAATTTATTTTTAGGGCCTTGTAAATTCGTTTTAAGGCCCGTATGAGTACGTTTAGTTATGATTGGTATGTGATTTGATTTATTATCATTATGTGTGAATATTTTTGTTAAAAAGCAAATGTTAAATTTTTGAATTATTATCGTAATACTCTGTAACAGCCCAATTTCAGTGAAGTCGGAACAGTGGTTTCGTAACCACAAATCTGAGCCGGAAAGATAAAATGTTTTAATAATATGAAATGATTAGTAATGTGATAGAAAGTTTGCATGAGAATTTTGATAAGAAAATTTTATCAATTATGTGTTTAATTGTAGAAAGGACTAAATTGCATAAAATGTTAAATTTGAATTCTAGTAGCTATATGGGTTAATTAGCTATGGAATTCAAAATTTGAGGTCTTTATTTAGTAATTAGACCATTAAAGAAAAGTATGTAGATATTTTTAGTGAATCATCCATGGAAAGATTAGAAAAGGTTAAGGACTAAATTGGAAAACAAAATAATTAAAAGATGATAATTAATTAAATAGAATTATCATCTTATTTTCATATCATATTCATCCCCAAATCTTATGAAAGCCCTAGGAGAGAGAAAATGAACTTTTCAAACTTAATTGGGTAAGTTTCCAAGTCCCGTTTTTAGTAATTTTTATATTTTTGAGATCGGAGAAGCTTAATTTATCTATTTGGGGGATTAATTTGAATAGATATCAAAGTATAGAAAATTTTCCATGGATGAAATTTAAAATTTTATGGTAGAAAATGAAAGGTTGTTGATATATAAACAACTTCTACAAAGTGAATTTACATGAAAATATGATTTAGGGACTAAATTGAAAAATTGTGAAAACCCATGATAAAATTTTGATTTTTATGGAATTCATGGGCTGCTATTATAGTATATGAAATTCAGCTAGGCTGGAAATAAGGATTAAATTGCATGAATTTCATTTTCCGAGCCTAGGGACGAAATTGGAATTTATGAAAAGTATGGGGGCAAAATGGTAATTTTGCCTAGGGTGTAAATTGAGTTCACTGGAATATGAAATGTGTTAAATTGATAATTAAATTTAATTATATATATCCAGAAAGATCGAACAAAGAGTTAGATCGTGGAAAGGAGAAGATTTCAGATTAGTAGATTTCAGTTACGAACAAGTATCAAGGTAAATTCGTATAACTTAGATGAGCATAGAAACGTGTTATTTTGAATACTATATTACATTGAATATGTTATATGAGATTGTATATATGAAATGGTATATGTTGGAAATTTTTTGAAAAGGGTTAAATTCCGTGTGAATATTGAATTCCGATGGATAAAGGTGATTTCCCTGATAAAACTACATGTGTTGCAGAATAGATTTGGCCCGGACGGGTAATCCGAAATGTGCCTCTCGAGTATATGTTTCAATTAGGATTTAGCCTAGACTTGTAATCCTAATTGACTGGATTTAGCCTGGACTGGTAATCCAGAATAAACTCTATAGAGAATTCTTTGTCACTGAAAGGATTTAGCCTGGACTGGTAATCTTGACAAAGCTCTTAGAGTGTATGTTACATATAGAATTTAGCCTGGACTGGTAATTCTGCTGTATGTTTTGTGGCTCGAGAGTGTACCTTAATAGGTACTACTGGATATGAATTGACAGACAATGGCATTGTATACTTTGAATGTACTATCGGAAATATCCATCGAAAAATCCAATAGTTCAACGGATAAAATGATTAATGAGACTTGAGGACTATGAAATGAAAAGAGGAAAACTTGATGGAATATGGCATGATGAGCTCATCAATGCATTATGGTATATTTGTGATTAACATGTTTGATTGAATGCATGTGGCTAGGTAAAATGCCAAATTGAATGGAAAGTATGCTTTTGAATGGTTTAAATGTTAAATATGATTAGTAAGTTAAATTCTGGTTATACGAGCTTGCTAAGCATATAATGCTTATTAGGTTTATTTTCCCTGTTTTATAGTGCTTAAAGCTCATGAAGGTTGGAGAACGGTCGAAGCATACATCACACTATCCTCCCGTTATTTTGGTATAAATGAAAACCTTGTTTTGGTATAATGGCATGTATAGGAAAATTTGACCAAATTATGGTTGTATATGTTGAACTTAATCTAGCCATTGGAATGGCTAGAGAAACTTGTTTTGATGTTGTAGTTGGATATGGAATAACACATGTTTATCTACATATATAAGTATGAAATTATAATGAACAACTCAGATTACATAAGAGGTAAGTAAAGTAAATAATTTATGATAAAGGTAAGTGGTTTTATACAATAACAAATGGTATAATGGCTTTGTATTTATGCTTGAATTGGTTGGAAAATATTTGTATGTGTTGGTGCAAGAAAATGGCAAAGTTTGGGTGAGAAATGAGGCTAGGAAATGGCCGTATTTTGTCCATACGGGTAGACACACGGGCATGTGTCTAAACCGTGTGTGACACACAGCCTGGTACAAGGGCATGTGGTCTGGCCGTGTGTCCCCTGTATTTCAAATTTGCAAAATAGAATGCTCAGAATTGAGTACATGGGCAGAGACACGGGCGTGTGTCTCAGCCGTGTGGATGACACGGCCTTGAACACGGGCGTGCGGTATGGCCATGTGAAAACTGCACCTAATTTGTAAAAATTAAATTAACCAGACGGCTTAGCACACGGGCGTGCGACTTGGCCGTGTGACTTCAATTACTTCATGCCTTATAAGTCAGAGAGTTACACGGGTTAGGGACACGGGCGTGTATAGTCACACGGCCTACAAGATGGGCATGTTTTATGACTTTGTAAGCCACACGCCTGATCACACGGGCGTGTCCCTAGCCCACACGGGCGTGTGGATACTGTTCATAAGAGAAATTTTGAAATTTTGCAAAAAATTTTTAGTGATCCCTATTTAGTCCCGATTCGATTCTAATGTTCATATTAGGCCTAGAGGGTCCATTTATGGGACGTTATGCATAATCTCGGAATATGAATAATAAATTTCTTGAATTAATTGAAATTGTTCTGTAAATTTCGATAATGCTCCGTAACCCTGTCCTGGTGACGAATATGGGTTAGGAGCATTAAATTTGTTGGTATCAGAGCTACGGTTTAACCAGTTCTCGGACTGACGTAGTAAGTATGAGTTTAGCTATACATGCCATTATGTAAATTGTGATAGTGTGATATCTCTTGACCATTCTTGAATGTATTTTTCATATAGTAAATGTCTTTCAACTGAGCTAGAGCTGATCTTGAGAAAGCTGAGAGTACTGCTCAAGCTTTCGTACAAAGAGCTACATCTAGTAGTAGAAGGCCCGAGTCTGCGGGCCAAGATGATGAGGGTAAAGCTGCATTCTTTCAAATGATGAATGAGTGGTTTACAGAATATATAAGAACAAATCCTGTTGTTCAGCAACCTCCCCCACCTGCTCCTCAACCGATTCTCGAGATACCACAGGGTACTGAATCAGTTAGGATTGGTAAGGCTCCGGTTGATAAAATCAAAAAATATGGGGCTGAGGAATTCAGAGCTACTACAGATGATGATGCAGAAAAGGCTGAGTTTTGGCTGGAGAATACTATCCGTGTATTAGATGAATTGTCTTGTTCACCAGCCGACTGTTTGAAATATGCGGTTTCTTTATTGAAAGACACAACCTATCATTGGTGGAAAACTATAACTTTTATTGTTCCGAAAGAAAACATTACATGGGAGTTCTTCCAAACAGAATTTAGAAAGAAATATATTAGTTAGAGATTCTTAGACCAGAAAAGAAAAGAATTCTTAGAACTTAAACAGGGGAACATGACAGTGTCAGAATATGAATGAGAATTTGTTTGACTGAGTAAATATGCTCAAGAATGGGTTCAAACTGAGGCTGAAATGTGCAAACAATTTGAAGAAGGGCTGAATGAAGATATTAAGTTGTTGATTGGTATTATTGAAATAAGAAAATTTGCAGTACTGGCTGACCGAGCACTAAAGCAGAAGAATTGAGTAAAGAGAAGAAACAAGCTGAAAGAGAAGCTCGGGTTTCCAGTAAGAGATTTATGGGAAAGTCCCAATCATCTGCTTCAAAGAAATTAAAGAAATACTCTGATCATTTTACCACATCTAAGGGATATTCTGGTAAAGAGCGAGGTTCTCAATGCTTTAATCCTAGATCATCGTCCCCATCAGTAACTAGTGTTGGTAGTGTCGGCAATCCAAAACCAAAATGTAAACATTGTAATAAGTTTCATTTTGGGGAATGTCGTCTAAGAAGTGGGGCTTTCTACAGATGTGGTTCTTTTGATCATTTTCTCAGAGATTGTCTGGAAAGAGGGGAAAAAGAGGTTGAACAGATTTCAAAGCTGAGTAATACTGTCTCTAGAGGTAGACCACCTTGACACCCTGCAAACGTGGGTGGTAGCCGAAGCACTACAAAAGACTCAACAGTTAAATCTGAGGCTGTCTCTTCTATATAAGGACATCAGGCTAGCATGCTGCATATTTTGTTTACGCTTCTTCTTCTTCATTGTATTTTCGCCAAAGCTTTAGAAATTCTAATTTAAAGTCAATATCAAGGAGTTCCAGCATTTAGCTAACACCATTGTTATCACTAGATTATTGGTAATTTTTGGTAAACCCTTATGTCATTATTGAAGGAATTTATGTGCTTACAGTAATGCATGCATAAGTTTTAAAATTGTTCTTGAGGAAGAAAACTTCCTGTAACAGCCCGTTTTTGGTCAAATCAGAACAGTAGTTTCGGAACCACAAATTTGATGTCAAAATAATTATTTTATTATTATTTTAATATTTACAGCATGATAATATGTTTGTGTGAAAATTTCGTTAAGAAATTTTATCGTTTGATTAGTCAATTTGATAAAAATGACTAAATCGCGTAAAGTGTAAAAGTGATGTTCTATTAGTTAAAAGTGTCTAAAAGATATGGAATATTAAAGTAAAAGTCCTTAAGTAGTAATTAGACCATTATAATGGTGAGTGGGCATTCATGGACACATTATTAGGTGATTTAAATGTTTAATTAAAGGTTAATTTTGTAATTTGGTTATTAAAGTAAAATAAATAAAACAAAAACCTAAATTTAGGTGATTTAATCTTTCTTAGCTGAAAATTGAAGAAGGAAGGAACCATTTTAGGGTTCTTTGGTTCGGTTAAGCTTCCTAGCTCAATAGGTGATGATTTTTGTCCCGTTTTTAATGATTTCTACGTTTTTGATATCGTTACAGCTAGGTCTAGCTAGCCCAGGGACTATTTTGCAAAACTGTTAAAGATTTAGGATGTTTCCATTGATGAATAAGCATGTATTTTAATGATTGATGATATATTATGAATGTTTGATGATAGTTATACAAGTTTTGTTAAGTGATTTTTAGTGAAAATGCAAATTAGGGATTTAATTGAGAAATATGAAAAATTTGTGGTTAAAATGTGAAATAAATGAAAATTATTGGCTGATATGAGTACTAGGAAAATTCGGCTAGCATGGGTTGGTATTATATTGCATGAAATTGTGATTTTATGAAATAAGGACTAAATTGTAAAAAATGTGAAACATTAAGGGCAAATGTGTAAAAGTACCTTAATGTGAGTTTTGGACTAAATTGAATAGAGAGATAATTAAATAAGTTAATTTTGATTACATATAGATCAAGAAAAGTGAAATTCAGATTTAGATCGTGGGGAAACAAAGTACTCGACTAACCGACCTATTTCGCCGTTTTTACATTCGAGGTAAGTTCGTATGTAATAAGTTTCGTTATAAATGTATTTTAAATGCTTTAATATTGAATAAACTATGAATACTAAAATATGGACATGTTCGATAATGAGTCGACGACGATTTGGCATTGGAAATCCTGGTTGAACCTTAGGAATAGATTAGGATACGAATGACATGTCATTAGGGGTTATTGTGATTATATGATCCGGATGTTGGTCCTATACGTCCTACCGATGGCTGAATATACCGGCATGTGTTGCGGTTACTTGACAGCTTGTGTGAGCAGCACCGTGTAGCTACGTCTTGACTGACAGCTTGTGTGAGCAGGCCCACTGATAGCTTGAGAGTGAGCATATATGTGGCTATGTATGTGGCACTTCGGTGCGAGTTTCCTGAGTATTTGATAGTATTCTGAATGGTTCAACAGGTAAATGAATGACGTGGTTGAGTATGAAATTGATACGAGATGGTACAGGTATGTACATGAACCGTATAAGCTTTAAATCGAAGAAATTGTGAAGTTTGCATATAATCTTATGATTAAATATATGAAAGGTTTGTTAGATAATATGAGCTACATATTGATATATTCAATTTGTTGAATTGTGTATTCATGATTACATTGAGTTTATTTCATACGAGCTTACTAAGCTATAATGCTTACTTTGTTTATTTTACCGTGTTTTATAGTGATTTCAAAGCTAGCTCGGATTCGGGGATCATCAGAGACTTCGTCACACTATCCTACTATCACTTTGGTACTTTTGAGTTTATGTTTTGGGTTATATGGCATGTATATGATTAAGGTTATTTTGGTTATGAGTTGATAATGATTTTGGTCATTTGAAATGGCTTGTAAATGTTAAATGTTTAGTTTTGTATATTGCCATAGGAGTTGGCTTATTTGGTATGTCTGAATCATCTATATATATATGTGTGTGTGCATGGCTTATATTATGAAGCTTGTGGATATAGATATGGTGGATGCTAAATGGTTGAAATTAGAGAACATATATGTTTGTGAAATTGAGCACATTGATGCATATTTGGAAGTGTATAATTAGTTGAATTGTATATTTGAATTTGGTATAAATGGTATGGTCTATTTTGTTACTTGTGTGTATTGAGAAAGGTGGTATAGAATATGCATGAATTAAGCTTGAATTGGTTGGTTTAAATTCCAATTTATGCAATGTTTTGGTGCCAATTGGGTTGATGTAGGTGTGCACAAGTTTGGTGGCAAAATGGCTTGGTAAATAGCCTATTTTTTCCACACGGGAAGAGACGCGGGCGTGTGTCTTAGCCGTGTGTGATACATGGTCATGTACACGATCGTGTGTCCCCTGGTGTTGAATTAGAAATCAAGTCAGTATGCTCTACATGGCCTCACACACGGGCGTGTGACTTGGCCGTGTGGCATAAGTCAGTATACCCTACAGGTTTGACACGACCTAGCACACGGCCTAGTACACGGGCATGTATTGTCATTTGTAGGGCACACGGGCTAGTCACACGAGCATGTGTGTTGGCCGTGTGACCCAAGTCAGAGAGTTACACGGGGTTGGACACGGGCTAGAATACGGCCATGTGATTTCCTTTCGAATGTCCACACGGCCTGTGACACGGCGTGTCTTTGGCCGTGTGTGTACCTTGTATTATGGAAAAAAATTCTAAGTTTTGTAAAAGTTTCCTGAGCTATCAGTTTAGTCCCGAACCTTCCCGAATGCATGTTTTGGGCCCCGTAGGCTCGTATTAGGGATAATATAATTGGTTGTGAATGAATTGTATTTAAATTGATTAATTGAATTTGAGAAATGTATGTGAAATGTATGATTATTGTGCTGTAAGTCTGGTAATGCTTCGTAACCCTATTCCAGCGATGAATACGGGTGAGGGGTGTTACATTTCCTAATTCTGGTTTGCATGCTACCGATTGGGTTGCATGTTATTGATTCATGCATGCATGTCAAATTTATATAATTTGATGATCTGATAGATGTATTTGTCTCTCTTTTAGCTCAAGAAGTTAACGAATGTCCAAGCAATAAGGGCAAAGGACCTACTGAGTAAATTACTATATTAGACTTTCTGGTGAGTTCCTTCTCAGTCCATGTGTTGTAAATTATATTGTTGCATGAATAGTGTATAGTAAGAGTTCCTTCTCAACAACATAAGTGTGGTGTTTGGTCTTGTGGTGTTCAATTAGTATTATCGATGTGGGTATGGTCTGTTATGTTTTGATGTGTAACACCCTCATTGCTGCACAAGTCAGTACCACCAATATGTAATATGTGATATGTGATAATGAAGAAGGGGAATACGTTTGTGATGCCTCCTATAGGGTAGTTATATTACAAATAGGACTGGCAGATCATGAGAAAACATACGCGACTAAATAGAAATGATATGAGCAGTTAATGGGGTGTGTGTATATGAATATGACTAAACAATATGATTCTTACTCTAAATTCTGGTTACGAAGCTAGCATAAGGATGGGTTGTGTATAAGTTATGTTTAAGTTGGTGGAGTGTAATCGCCCATGTGTCGTGTTTAGTTGGCATATTGAGTTTGTATGTATTTTATGAGTGTCAATGGACGTGTTATGAGTATTTCATTTGAACCTCTCTGAAATGTCGAGTATCTTTATGGTATTAAAGCTTTTTCATCAGTAGTATCATTGTAGATTAGTTGTGTTTTCATTATGGAACTCACTAAGTTTGTTTGAACTTACTCTGTTAACCTTTCCTTCTCAGGTGTGCTGATTGAAGGAAGTGGTTCTATTTAAGGGACTATGCCAGAGAAATGTTGATTGTGAGCTATCTATTAAATTTTGTATCATGCATGACCTTTTGGGGGTGGCATGTAGAGCTACTTTGTAACTAACTTGTATAATGATTTATGTAACAGCCCGTTTTTGGTCAAATCAAAATAGTTGTTTTGAAATCACAAATTCGAGGTCAAAATATTTATTTTATTATTATTTTAATGTTTATAGCATGATTCAGTGATTGTGTGAAAATTTCGTTAAGAAATTTTATCGTTTGATTGGTCAATTTGATAAAAAGGACTAAATCGTATAAAGCGTAAAACTTGAGTTCTAATAGCTAAAGGTGTCTAATAGCTATAGAACCTTAAAGATAAGGTCCTTATGTTGTAATTAGACCATTAATTGTGTGAGTGGACTTTTATGGACATTATATATGTTGTTTTAATGGTTTATTAACAAGGTTATAATGGTAATTAGTATAATTATTATATGTTAAATAAAACAAAATGTTTTAATTGTGTTCATATTCTTCAAAAGACAAACACCAACCAATTTTCTTGAGAAAAAATAGGGCTAAGTTTTGGCACTCTTATTTCCATCAATTAAGGTACGGTTTTTGTCCCGTTTTTAATGATTTCTATGTTTTAGAGATCATTGCAGCTAGTACTAGCTAGCCCAAGGACTAATTTGCAAAATTGTTAAAGAATTTGAATGTTTCCATTGATGAATATGTATGAGTTTTGATGACTGATGATAGATTTTGAATGTTTGTTGTTATATAAACAAGTTTTGTAAAGTGATTTTGAGTAAAAATGCAAAATATGGATTAATTTGTGAAAATATGAAAATGTGTGGTTAAATGTGTGAATAAATGAAAAATATGGGCTGGTAGGGGCCTTAAGGTAATTCGGCTAAGCATGGGTTTGTACTAAATTGCATGAATTTGCAATTTTATGTGATAAGGACTAAATTGTAAAAATGTGAAACTTTGGGGGTAAAAGTGTAAACGTGCCCAAATGCGTGTTTTGCACTATATTGAATAAAGTAGTGATTGAATAAGCTGAATTTGTTATTATATAGATAAAGAAAAATGGAATTCAGACCTAGATCGGGGGAAAAACTAAAGTTATCGACTAAACGACTCGATTCGCCATTTTAGCATCCGAGGTAAGTTCGTATGTGATAAACATTATTAAAATTATGCTTTTAATGCTTTGATATTGCATAAATTGTATATGTGAGACTACGGTCATGTTCGACGACAAAATCGACTGCGTTTAGCACTTAGTGTGCGAGATTATAATAGCTTCGGCTATGCGATGGCACTTAGTGTGCGAAATGTCGAGTAAGGCACTTAGTGTGAAGAATTATAATAGCTTCGGCTATGCGATGGCACTTAGTGTGCGAAACATCGAGTAAGGCACTTAGTGTGACCCTTGTTTACATGAAAAATTTCTAAGTGTCCAGAATTTTTGTATGATATCGATTTAGTTTCGAACCACTTTTAAAGCATGTTTAAGGCCTCGTAGGCCCTTATAAGGGACAATGTGATTGAGTTGAATGATTTATGAGAATGAATGCTTATTGTTGCATAAATGTATGCTATATGTGTTGTGAACTGATCGGTAATACCTCGTAACCCTTTTCTGGCGTTGAATACAGGTGAGGGTGTTACATTTATTGGTATCAGAGCTACGGTTTAGTCGATTCTAGGACTAACGTAGCGTGTATGAGAGTCTAGATATACATGCCATATATATACTGTGATAGTTTGATGACTCCTGACATTTGAAAATGTGTTTTTATATAGTAATGGATCCCAATCGAGCAATAGCTAATGAGGTTAAGAGTAATGCGCCTGCTCCCGTGCAAGGGACAGCGCCAACTGATTCTAGACCTGTGACGGGTAGCCTGGGAGGAGAGGGTAAAGAAACCTTCTTCCAAATGATGAACGAGTGGGTCACTCAATACATTTGTACGAACCCGGTTGCTCAACAACCTCCACCCCCTCCTAATCCCCAACCTGTACCTGTATCTCCTTAAGGAGTCGAGCTTTTAAGATTAAATAAGCCTCCTGTTGACAAGATCCATAAACACGGGGGTGAAGAGTTTAGAGCTAATGTTGATGATGACTCTGAGAGAGCCGAGTTTTGGGTTGAAAATACGATTAGAGTGTTTGACAAGCTTTCTTGCATGCCAGCTGAATGTTTAAAGTGTGCTATATCCCTTTTGAGAGATACTGCGTATCAGTGGTGGAATACATTAGTATCGGTGGTGCCAAGGGAGAGAGTTACCTGGGAATTCTTTCAGACTGAATTTTGAAAGAAATACACCAGTCAATGGTTTCTGGATCAAAAGCATAAATAGTTTTTAGAATTGAAACAAGGCCGCATGACTGTAACTGAGTATGGAAGAGAATTTGTACGGTTAAGCAAGTACGCTCGAGAGTATGTTTCCACTGAAGAAATTATGTGCAAGCGATTCATAGATGGATTGAACGAAGATATAAAACTACTAGTCAGAATTCTAGAGTTGAAAGAATTTTTCGTTCTTGTTGAAAGGGCTTGTAAAGTCGATGATCTTAGCAAAGAAAAGAGAAAGGCAGATTCAGAAGCTAGAGACTCGAGAAAAAAATCGATGAGTAAACCTTATCAGTCCTCGTCGAAGAAATCCAGAGACTATTTTAACAAATCGACTGCTTTAGTGGGATATTCTAATCGGGATCGTGGAAAGCAATATACTAGCCCTAAAGCTCAAACTACATCGGTATCAAGTATTGGCAATGTGAAAGATGCTAAACTCGAATGTCAACAGTGTGGAAAACGACATTTTGGAGAGTGCTGGATGAAAAATAATAATAGAGCTTGTTACAGTTGTGGTTCATGAGATCATTTTATCAGAGATTGTCCCGAACTAAATGAAAAAGATAAATCTCAGAATGTAAGATCGAGCAATACAGCTACTCGAGGGAGGCCGACAAGAAATGTGGGAAATACAAGTGGTAATCGAGGTATAACGAGATATTCAACAGTGAGATCTGAGGCCAGAGTACCTGCTAGAGCTTACGCTATTCGCGCTTGCGAAGATGCGTCATCACCTGATGTCATTACCGGTACATTTTCTCTTTACGACACTAATGTTATTGCATTGATTGATCCTGGATCTACTCATTCATATATATGTATGAATTTGGTGTCTAATAAGAGTTTGCCTGCTGAGTCTATTGAATTTGTGATTAAAGTATCGAACCCCTTAGGCAAGTATGTTCTAGTTGATAAAGTATGCAAGAACTGTCCTTTAATGATTCGAGGTTACTGTTTTCTGGCTGACTTGATGCTTTTACCATTTGATGAGTTTGATGTAATTCTGGGAATGGATTGGTTGACTTTACATGATGCTGTTGTGAACTGTAGACAAAAGACTATAGAACTGAAATGTTAGAATAATGAAATTCTTCAGATTGAATCTGATGAGTTGGGTGGTTTACCAATAGTAATTTCATCGATGACAGCTCAGAGATATGTGAGAAAAGGTTGTGAATCTTATCTCACTTATGTTTTAGATACTAAAGTGTCTGAAAAGAAAGTTGAATCAGTGCCAGTCGTTTGTGAATATCCGGATGTATTTCCTGAAGAATTACAGGGATTGCCACCTATTAGAGAGGTTGAGTTTGTGTAACACCCTTAACCCGTACCCGTCGCCGGATTAGGGTTATGAGGCGTTACCGAACTAGACACAGTTTAGCACAGTCATTTATGGAATAAACCAAATACGCATATTTGAATTTTCAATATAAACAAATAATGATCAAGATTTACGTGACAAACCATGTTTCATAATGCAATACATCATTACTCATAATCTATACAAGTTTCGAATCAAGCTTCCACATATCAACACTAAATTTCATATGTTAAATATATATAAATACATCTATTTCATTAGTCGAATATCAACATATCATTTCATACTTTCTGCAAATATGCACATTAAAACGAATAGACCCATGTTACTCTGTTAAATTTTCATTCACATATGTGACATTCGAACATTATAGCATAACCAAATATACCCATCATGCTATCATAATATGCGTAATATCCCTAAAACAAAAGCCATGTCAAACCATAATTATCAAATCATCCTTACCTTATTAATTAATTTTGTGACTATACCAATTCATGAATTAAGCATATTAATCTAGGTTAAGAAATCCCTACGACATAGTAAACATACATATATATTTATTACACCTAAGTAAGCATCTCCATATAACCACATTTAATTGAAATAATTTCTATTTTTGCATTCATTTAACCATAACCACATTAATAATTAATGGACACAAAGATCATTAAATAACCTACCAAACACATATACTATATGACTAGTCCAAAATACATAAGAACAACCAATTCATTGACCATATATTCGGTCCTCAATTTAAAACTCCAATGATCAACCCAAAATATAATTATAAACATTTTCATTATCATCTCCGAATCTTAACCAAACACCACAAACATATATGCCTTAATATATATTTTCAATATAAGCCTAAAACACATAACCATTAACATCATAATCAAGCCATTTTTGCATGGCTTAAATACATCACCAAAATGATATTCAAGCATAAAGTTAGCCTATACATGCCTTAAGTTCAAAATCTAAACTTTAAAGATACCAAGACAAGTCGATAGTATGGATGACTTCACTGACGATCCCCTGAGCTCGTAGCTTGATCAAAATCTATAAAACAAAACAATGAACACACACAGAGTAAGCTTACTAGCTTAGTAAGTCTTAAGCAATTATAATATAGCATTCAAACATTCAAGCATTTTAAAACCATTGGTTTATGACATTGAATATAAATAATTTAACTTATAAGTTCATTTTGGCCGAATGCCATTACCTTACTTAATCTAACAATTATCATTTTCTTACTATAAGCATGCAAACTCACCAAAACACCTAAATACAATATGTATTCGCATATTCCAAACCAAATAAGTATAGCATACATATTAACCACATGTAATCAGTCATACACATATGTAAACATATCCAATCACTCTCACATTTGGCATTTACACATATGGCTGAATCTCAAAGGCATAACCAAGCTTAAATTCCAATATATATATATATCATACTCAATATTGGTAAGATCAAATGCACATATTAAAATCTTACTGAAAGCTTCAGCTATATCACATCTCACTTAATTCGAATGGTAATATAATAACTTACCTTATTCCTTGCAACTATGAAAACTTATACTTACCCGAGCATTTAGCTTATTGCAGTAATTACGTTACACCTTGTAAATGATTCATGAATTCTCCATATATAATACATCACTGGCATTAAGCCTGCTAGGCATCAAAGCCTGAAATACACACCGGTACTAGGCCTGCTAGACCCGAAGTCTAAAATTTAAACACCGGCATTTAGCCTGCTAGGCAATAAGCCCGATATAATTCACCGGCACAAGGCCTGCTAGGCAATAAGCCCAAATATTCATATTACCGAGCCAACTCATTCACATTACACACTAGCAATATCACATATATCACATATAATTCACATTACTTTCACATAGTGAACTCAATTAATTCAACTACATTTCATTGCTAAATTACTTTAACACATTCGGCTTTGTCATATTTCAATCCATAAATTCATAATTCAGCATGTATACTAGGTTATAATCGATACTTACAGTATTAACTTGCTTAAAGACTTACTTCGGATATCATCGGATGTCAAGAACCGGCTATTCGTTAACCTTCGCCTTTCCCTGATCCAAGTCCGTTTTTCTTTGTTCTTGATCTAAACATATTCAATTTAAGCTCATTCAAATATATTTCATTTCAATTTAATCCAAAAACATCTAAATGGGCAATTTACCATTTTGCCTCTAATGTTTCACATTTTTACAAATTAGTCCTATATGCACAAAACACAAAATATGCAAAATCTCCCAACAATATAGTTAGGCCGAATCTTCCATATAGCCATATAAGTCCATGCATTTCATTTATTTTGCATTTTAACCCCTCAAAAATTTATTTTCTCAATTTAACCCTATTTACTCAAAATCACCAAAAATCTCAATACAAAACATATTAATCTAACATATATCTTTCATAATTCATCAACTATCATCATAAAACTCATGAACACATCAATGGCACATTTCAAAATATTCATCAAAATAAAAAATTTAAGCATGGGTCTTGAAGTATTCGAAGCAACGATTACAAAAACGTAAAAATTATCGAAAACTAAACAAAATACATACCCTAATTACACTTCCTTGTTAGCCGAAACTTTGAGCTTCAACTATGGTATTTTTCTCACCTTATATTCGGCCAAAGAAGAAAGATAATGCATGTGCCTTTATTTTATGATGTTTTATATTTTTAACATATAATATAATATAAAAGTTTACTTATTATATAAATAACTAAATAAATAAAACATATTAATGCTCACTTAAAAATCCATGCCGTCCACTAAGGTTCTAAATGGCCAATTTGCATCATAAGACCTCATTCAAAAGAAGACAAATCAATTTAACCTCCTAATTGAATAGTTGGCCACTTTTACCACTTACGCGATTTAGTCCTTTTTGACTAATTGAGCACACATACAATCAAATTTTTACACGAAACTTTCACATATACTAATTCACATATAATCAATACAAAAAATAATATTTTAAAATTTTTCAAACTTGGATTCGTGGTCCCGAAACCACCGTTCCGATTAGGGTCAAATTCGGACTGTTACAGTTTGGTATTGAATTAGTATCGGAACAACACTGATATCAATAGCTCCGTACAGAATGGCTCCGACAGAATTGAAAGAGTTGAAATTTCAGTTACAAGAGTTAAAGGATAGAGGTTTTGCACGACCTAGTTTTTCGCCCTGGGGTGTGCTAGTATTGTTTGTTAAAAAGGCAGATGGGTCAATGAGAATGTGTATAGACTATCGTCAGCTTAACAAAGTTACGATAAAGAATAAGTATCCGTTACCGAGAATAGATAATTCGTTTGATCAGTTGAAAGGTGCAACAATGTTTTCAAAGATTGATTTGAGATCGGGTTATTATCAGTTGCGAGTAAAAGACTCAGATGTGCCGAAAACTGCATTCAGAATGAGGTACGGACATTATGAATTCCTTGTTATGCCTTTTGGATTGACTAATGCTCCTGCCATTTTTATGGATTTGATGAACCGAATTTTTAGACCGTATTTAGACTGATTTGTTGTTGTGTTCATTGATGATATTCTGATCTATTCACGAGATGAGTCTGAGCATGTCGAGCATTTGTGGATTGTATTGCAAACCTTGAGAGATAAGCAACTATATGCTAAATTCAGCAAATGTGAGTTCTGGCTCTGGAAAGTTGGATTTTTGGGACATATAGTCTCGGCAGATGGCATTCGAGTTGATCCAAGCAAAATTTCTGCTATTGTTGACTGGAAACCTCCGAGAAATGTATCTGAAGTCCATAGTTTTCTGGGTTTAGTAGGCTATTACCGAAGATTCGTGAAAGGATTTTTGATGATTGCGACACCAATGGCACGATTACTTCAGAAAGATGTGAAATTTGAATGGTAAAAAAAATGTCAACAGAGTTTTAAATAGTTGAAAGCATTGTTAACTGAAGCACCGGTGTTAGTTCAGCTTGAGTTGGGTAAAGAATTCGTAATTTTCAGTGATGCATCGTTAAATGGCCTGGGTTGTGATTTGATGCAGGAAGGCAAAGTTGTAGCTTATGCCACGAGACAGTTGAAGCTGCACGAAAAGAATTATCCAACGTACGATCTAGAGTTAGCCGCGATAGTGTTCGCTTTGAAAATTTGGCGTCATTATTTGTTTGGTGAGAAATGTCATGTTTATACCAACCACAAAAGTTTGAAATATCTGATGACTCAGAAAGATTTGAATTTTCGACAGCGAAGATGGTTAGAATTGCTAAAAGACTATAATTAGTGATTGACTATCATCCGGGAAAAGCTAATGTAGTTGCTGATGCTTTGAGCCGAAAGTCCTTATTTGCTTTACGTGCTTTGAACACACAATTAGCTTTGTCTGATGATGGTTTGATAGTAGCCGAGTTGAAAGCGAGACCGCTATTTCTACAGCAGATTTGTGAGGCTCAAAAATTTGATAATGAATTGCAAGCAAAACAAACTCAGTGTGAGTCGACTTCTGATTCAGAGTTTCGAATAGGGCCTAATGAATGTTTGATGTTCCGAGGTAGAATTTGCGTACCAAGAAATCCTGAGCTTATTCAGAGGATTTTAAACGAAGCACACAGTAGTTGTTTATCAGTACATCCGGGAAGCACAAAAATGTACAATGATTTGAAATAGCTTTATTGGTGGCACGACATGAAATGTGATATCTCAGAATTTGTTTCGAAATGTTTAATTTGTCAGCAAGTCAAAGCTGAGCATCAAGTGCCATCAGGTTTATTACAGCCTATTATGATTCCTGAGTGGAAATGGGATAAAGTAACAATGGATTTCGTATCAGGTTTGCCCTTATCTCCGAAAAAGAAAGATGCGATCTGGGTTGTTGTTAATAGATTGATGAAATCAACTCATTTTATTCCAGTACGTACAGATTTCTCGCTTGATAAATTAGCTGAACTGTATATTTGTAAAATTGTGAGATTACACGGTGTTCCCCTATCTATTGTTTCGGATAGAGATCCAAGATTTACTTCGCGATTTTGGAAGAAATTGCAAGAAGCTTTAGGTTCAAAGTTGCATTTTAGCACTGCGTTTCATCTACAAACAGATGGTCAATCCGAGTGAGTTATTCAGATACTTGAAGATATGTTGCGTTGTTGCGTTCTTGAGTTTGAAGGTAGCTGGGAGAAATATCTACCGCTGATTGAATTTGCTTACAATAATAGCTTCAAATCGAGTATTAAAATGATGTCGTACGAAGCTCTATATGGTCGTAAATGTCAAACACCATTGTACTAGACTGAGCTTAGTGAGAACAAGATTCACGGGGTTGATCTGATCAGAGAGACTGAAGAAAAAGTGAAAGTAATTCGTGATAGTTTAAAAGTAGCTTCAGATCGACATAAATCATACGCAGACTTGAAACGGAAAGATATTGAGTTCTAGATTGGGGATAAAGTGTTTTTGAAAGTGTCGCCGTGGAAAAAAATATTACGGTTTGATCGAAAAGAGAAATTGAGTCCACGATTCATCGGACCGTATGAGATTACTGAGCGAGTTGGGCCAGTGGCATATCGACTATCTTTACCATCTGAGTTAGAGAAAATACATAATGTGTTTCATGTGTCGATGCTTCGACGATACCGATCCGACCCTTCACATGTTATTTCCCCGACTGAGGTTGAAATTTAGTCTGATATGTCATATGCTGAAGAACCGATTCCAATTTTAGCTCGTGAGATCAAAGAGCTGAGAAATAAGAAAATCACATTAGTAAAAGTATTATGGCATAGACATGGAGTTGAAGAAGCTACGTGGGAAACCGAGGAAGCTATACGAAAATAGTACCCAAACCTATTCACTGGTAAGATTTTCGGGGACGAAAATCCCTAAGGGGGAAAGAGTTGTAACAGCCCATTTTTTGTCAAATCAGAATAGTGGTTTCATAACCACAAATCTGAGGTCAAAATATTTATTTTATTATTATTTTAATTTTTACAGCATGATTGAGTGATTGTGTGAAAATTTCGTTAAGAAATTTTATTGTTTGATTGGTTAATCTGATAAAAAGGACTAAATCGCGTAAAAAGTAAAACTTGAGTTCTAATAGTTAAAGGTGTCTAATAGCTATAGAACCTTAAAGATAAGGTCCTTATGTTGTAATTAGACCATTAATTGTGTGAGTGGACTTTTATGGACATTATATATGTTGTTTTAATGGTTTATTAACAAGGTTACAATGGTAATAAGTATAATTATTATATGTTAAATAAAAAAAATTGTTTTAATTGTGTTCATCTTCTTCAAAAGACAAACACCAACCGATTTTCTTGAGAAAAAATAGGGCTAAGGTTCGGCACTCTTATTTCCATCAATTAAGTTACGATTTTTGTCCCGTTTTTAATGATTTTTATGCTTTTGAGATCTTTGCAGCTAGTACTAGCTAGCCCAAGGACTAATTTGCAAAACTGTTAAGGACTAATTTTATGTGATAAGGACTAAATTGTAAAAATGTAAAAATTTAGGGGTAAAAGTGTAAACATGCCCAAATGTGTGTTTTGGATTATATTGAATAAAGTAGTGATTGAATAAGCTGAATCTGTTATTATATAGATCAAGAAAAACGAAATTCGGACCTAGATCGGGGGAAAACTAAAGTTATTGACTAAACGACTCGATTCGCAATTTTAGCATCCGAGGTAAGTTCATATGTGATAAACATTATTACAATTATGCTTTTACTGCTTTGATATTGCATAAATTGTATATGTGAGACTACGGTCATGTTCGACGACAAAGTCGACTGCGTTTAGCACTTAATGTACGGGATTATAATAGCTTCGGCTATGCGATGGCACTTAGTGTGAGAAACATCGAGTAAGGCACTTAGTGTGCGGAAATATAATAGCTTCGGCTATGCGATGGCACTTAGTGTGTGAAACATCGAGTAAGGCACTTAGTGTGCGGAATTATAATAGCTTCGGCTATGCGATGGCACTTAGTGTGCGAGACATCGAGTATGGCACTTAGTGTGCAAGACATCAAGTATGGCACTTAGTGTGAGAGATATCGAGTATTTCAATGGCATTCCGTGTAAGTATGAACTTGTTATGGATTAGTACAGGTATGTATATATATTATGAGATTAAAATCGAAGAAGTTACAAAGTTTGAATATAAGATTATGAATAAGCATATGAAAGGTTTGTTAGTAATCTTGAATTTCATGATAATATTTTTAGATTGATGATTTGTGTTTTATGAATTGTTGAGTATATTTAGTACGAACTTACTAAGCTTTGTAGCTTACTTTGTTTGTTTTTCCCGTTTTTTATAGTGAATTCAAAGCTAGCTCGGATTTGGGGATCGTCAGAGTCTACATCACATTATCCAACCATCTACTTGGTACTTTTGAGTTGTGTAAATATGGTATATGGCATGTATAGGCTTGAGTAATTTTGGTTATGTTTTGAAAGTGAATATTGCCATTTGAGATGACTTATGAATGGTTATGTGTTGTTTGTATTTATAGCCGTGAGATTTTGCTTAATTTGGCTAGTTTGATTATGTATATATATAAGTGTGCTTATGGCTTATATTATGATGTTTATGGAATTGGTATTATGTTTGTAAAATGGAACACAATAATGTATGTTTTATAAATTTTTTTAGATATGAGCTAATGTTATTTTGTGAAATGTTTAATGTTACTTGGAAATGGTTGACAAATTGATGATGATTGTGATATAAGTTTAGGCTAAGAAATGTTAGATGAAATGGTAAGAATTATGGTTGATTTGGTTGTTATGGATAGCCTATTTTTCTTTGTTTTTTTGCCATATGTGTAGGTGGAGGTTTGTACCAAATGGGGTGCCAAAACGGCTTGGTAAATAGCCTACTTTTGTCCACACAGGCAAAGACACGGGAGTGTGTCTCAGCCGTGTGTGACACACGGTCAAAGTACACGGCCGTGTGTCTCCTGGTGTTGCAATTGGAAGCAAGTCAGTATGCTCCACACGGCCTAGTACACGGGTGTGTGACTTGGCCGTGTTGCATAAGTTAGTATACCCTACAGTTTTGGCACGGCCTAGCACACGGCCTTGCACACGGGCGTGTGTAGCCACTTCGAAGAGTACACGGGCTAGACACACTGGCGTGTGGTCGGCCGTGTGACCCAAGTCAGTATGTATGCCCTATTTTCACACGGCTTGAGACATGGGCATGTCTACTAGCCGTGTGAGGCACACGGCTTGTTCACACGGGCTTGTGACCCTTGTTTACATGAAAAATTTCTAAGTGTCCAGAATTTTTGTATGATATTGGTTTAGTCCCGAACCACTTTTAAAGCATGTTTAAGGCCTCGTAGGCTCTTATAAGGGACAATGTGATTGAGTTGAATGATTTATGAGAATGAATGTTTATTGTTGCATAAATGTATGTTATATGTGTTGTGAACTGATCGGTAATACCTCGTAACCCTATTCCGACGTTGAATACGGGTGAGGGGTGTTACAAATTACCACTTTTATCAAGATATGGTTGTAACACCCCTTACCCGTATTCAACATCGAAACCGGGTACGAGGCATTACAGGAACTCACTTGAACATACAACTTTAGGCTATAAGATTTCATTCCAACTTAAAACTTCTCATCTACATTCAAAACAATCTCATAATGGGCCTACGAGGCCTTAAACATGCAAACGGAGGGTTTTGGAACCCAACCGGGAACTTTTGTGCACTTAAATTTTTTGCCTAAATAAGGGCCACACGCCCGTGTGAAATGGGACACGCCCGTGTGGGCAGGCCGTGTGGTCACACACGCCCATGTCCCCAGCCCGTGTGGGATTTATTTTTCATTTCGTACCTACAGGGGTTTTCACACAGCCGGAGACACACCCGTGTCAATGGCCCATGTCCCTCACATGGCCTAGACACGCCCGTGTCCTCACCCGTGTGTGAAAACCTTAGCATTCTGTTAATGATGTCAGCAGTCTCTTAAGGGGCACACGGCCTAGGCACACGCCCGTGTGTCTAGCCCGTGGTCGACACTGACTTACAACATTAACATGCAGGGGACACACGGCCTGGTCACACGCCTATGGGACTGACTGTGTGCCACATACGGCCTAGAAACACGCCCGTGTGCCTACCCGTGTGGACAAGAACAAGGCTATTTGCCAAGATCTTTTATCACCCTATCTCACCCAACATAAATCCCATTCAACCATTTACCAAACAACCCAATCATGCATCTAATACATTCATGAATAACCTCTTCTTTTCATAAATTAGTAATAATGAGCTATCAACTATGGCAATATACAAAAGAGTTCATCTTTTAAAGAGCCAACACACTTGGCCAAAACAATAAAACATTTCATTAAGCCTAGCCCCTATACATGCCATACTCAAAATGCTAAGTCTAAATATACCGAGATGAGCTGATAGTGTGGGTGATCTTCCGGTTATCTTCGTATCCCGAACTAGCTCTTTGACACTATTAAAACAAGGGAAAAGAAAAGGAAGTAAGCTTTAAGCTTAGTAAGTTTACATGTAAACAATAAGCATCATAACATATGCTAATCAATCAATAACATCACATACTAAGCAAGAACAATTCACATTTCCATAATCATGCTTACTCATTTCATCTCTTACCACATTCCAACCATATAACAATTATATTACTCACATTCACTTGTACACATTCCCTGCACTCAACACCACAAAGCAACATGAAACATTCACTTATACAAATTCTCGATGAACCCCTCGGAATAATACTAAGTACCCGGTGGTTTCGCACACAGCCCACCATTAATCAATAATAGGGTGGTATCGCACATAGCCCACCAACAAGAATATTTACGATGGTTTCGCACATAGCTCACCAATTGATAATATAAACGATGGTATCGCACACAGCCCATCGTGAATAAGCAATAAGGTGGTATCGCACACAGCCCACCAATAGAATAATTACGGATATTTTTCCGCACTTACATATCTATTCTGAGATTCTTACAGGAATTGCTCACTATCTTTCAATTTTAATCATAAATAATCTCATTCATACAATGCACCAATAAGTAACAAAATATGAATTAAAGGTGTATCGTTTACACATAAACTTACCTCGGTGCAAAATATATTAGTCGACGACTTAGTCCGTAACCTTGCCTTTTTCTCGGTCAGGGTTGTTTACGCGCTATTCTTGGTCTATAATAATAAAATTCACTCATTTAATCACTTTATAATTCATGATACATCAAAATTTCTACTTAGGTAAAAATGACCATTTTGCCCTTATACTTTGGCAAAATTACGATTTTGCCCCTAGGCTCGTAAATCGTTTTTCATCACATTTTCTCATTAAACAAGCTTAGCTGAACATTTATTCCTCTTACAACAACTCAAATAAACCATTTATTTCATGCATTTATTACACAATTACAACCTTTACAACTAAGTCCCTTTTAGGTGTTTTCATGGTAACACCTTTCACAAAAGTTATTCCTTAACTCACTAGCATTCATTTTCTTCCAAAAAAAATCAGCAAAATTCATAAACACTCTCATGGAAAGTCCCTAAACTTTCAACCATTTTGCAAATTAGTCCCCTCATTAGCTAGCTTAAGCTTTGGGGGTTCTAAAAGTACAAAAACTATCAAGAAAGACCCCTAGAATCACTTACTTGCAAGAGAATGGCTTGGCTGAAAGTTTGGACTCCAAAAACCTCTAATTTCCCTTCAATTTTTGGTGGAGAAGAAGCATGAATAGTGAAAGATGATATCTCTTCTATTTATCATATTTTATTTATTTTTTTATCACCTAATTCCACCAAATTTTGACCAAAATTTAATGCCCTTGTCTCCTTGTCTCTATGGCCGGCCAACACACTCATAATGGCCTAATTGAACTTTAAGGACCTCCAATTTAATATTCTATGGCTATTAGACACCTCTACCTTGCAAAATAGAACTTTCGCACTTTATGCGATTTAGTCCTTTTTCACAATTAAGCATGCAATCGCTAAAGTTAATGCACCAAAATTTTCATACATCCATATAATTACGCCATAATACATAAAATGATATCAAAATAATTTTCTTCAACCTCAAATTAGTGGTTCCGAAACCACTGTTCCGACTAGCCCCAAAATCGGGCTGTTACAACGGTTTTGTGAGAATCTTTAAAAACTTTTTATGTATATGTTTAATCTACTATATTTTGTTTTATTAGATGGTCTTATTGACATATACACCAAATAGTTTTTGAATGTTATTTTAACTATCAATGATGCACTTGAAACTATTATATGGGAATAACCCATCATACATTTTATATAAACCTATAAACTTTTGTACGGCTTCTACCATGTGTTTTGTCTAAAAATGTTTTATCTGGTGTATCATTGATTTGGTTGTTTCATATTGTTGTTCTAAGGTTCACGCCTAGATCTCAAACCTTTTATAAATTTCAAATATTATTTGTTAAATTCATATGGTTAAGTTGTGGCACTCTCTATTCGGATTCAGGGGATTGGGTCAAGTAGGGAGTGTTACAGAGTCACACATACATAGTCTAACATCCACTCGGGATTAAGGTATGTCACACTATGAACATCGTAAGTGAATAAATCTATAAGTAGATTTAGGATCTATTCTAATTGGGTCTAGTCTGATGTACTGTCAGTTTAATCAATCACATCTATGTCTCTGTCTTCTGAGAGTCATCCGCTCCGATGCTTAAAACAAAGCATCTCTCCATTTGGACTTGATAGACCACATATTAGTCTTCTAATTGGTTTACTTATTTTTTATTAGACTAAGGACATGTTTAGGTTCATCTACCAATATAAGTTTTCTTTTTGTATTACAATCAACCATGTAATACTGCTTAGTATTAGTTAAACAATAAATAAACAATGAGCCAATATTTGTTTTCATTTTGCTTTGTCTGCAAAAACCATTAAAGACAATATACAAGGATATTAATGTAATTAATGGATATTTTTATTAAACCAATTCGTTTGAAAAATACAAGTGTACATAAATAAAAATACTACACTTAGGGCACCCGATCCAACACAAAGGCTTTGGGACTAACTTGTTGAAAATTGAATAATTTTTACCTGGACTATTGCCAATTTCGTGACATTCACTCAGTGGTGTCACGACACCAAAGACAGTAGGGTCGTGATGGTTTTACATGATTAGTGTCGCGACATGGGACACACATGTCGCCACATCTATGACAGTTCCAAGTTTGGAGATTTAAGGTTAAAAATAGGGTCGGTGTAGCGATTCCGTGCTAGAAAAGTGTGACATTAAGGATAAAATACTTGGTATTGTGACATAAGAAGTTGGGTTCACAAAATTACTTTTGGGTATCACAAAATATCCTTTTTTTGAGTCATGACCCGACCCAGAAAAAGGCTTTAAAATAACCAATTTAAGCCTCTTAACTCCTATTTTAGTTTTCAACATTTGAAACCTCCAAACTCTTTTCTTTTTCTATTCCCTCTCATTTTATGGTTTAAACACTTTTGTTTCCTCCAAAAATATCACTTACCTTCAAAAGTCTACACTTCACTTTTACTTTCTTTTTCAAATTTCAGTAAGAGGATTCAATTCTATGGCAAGAAACATCTGATGGAAGGGAAAAAAACCATTTTTTTCCTCAACCACAACAAAGGTTAAGGGGTTCAATCTTTATATGTTATTTTGTTTTAATAGATTTTTTTTTAAAAAAAATTTATTGTTTCATGTCTATTTAAATTGTTGAAATTGCTTATTATTTGAGAAGTGAAATGTTTTTTGTGAAGGTTAGTTGGTTGGAACATTTGTAGGTATTGAGAAATTTTTATTGTTTAAAACTTAAAGGAAATTAGTAACATGGCTCTAAAAGGAACATAAAGGACTAAATCCTAACCAAAACCCCTTTTGTCTTCGGATTACAACAAGGAAAAATTTAGGAGAAATGAGGCTGCAAATTTTTTCTTAGAACTTCAAGGAAAAACTTCATACTTGAACATGGTTTTGATACGACCCCCTCTTTTTGCAATGATATTTGGGACTTAGTCTAGTACAATGTGTAACAACCCGATTTAGGGCCTAGTCAAAATAGTGGTGCGAGACCACAAATCCGAAGTAAAAATATGTGTTTAAATGATTTCATAAGGCTTATGAGGTATTTGCATGATTGTGTGAAAACTTCATGAAGGAATTTTATTAATTAGTGAATAAATTGTCCATTAGGACTAAATTGCAAGGATTGGAAAATATGAGATTCTAGAAGATTTAAGTTTGGAATAGAATTATAAAGATTACTAGAGGTCCTTATTTATAAATTAGACCATTATATGTTAAGATGGACAAAAATGGACATGGGAAGGAAAAATCTCAAGAAAGGGGCATTAAGGGCATTTTAGTCATTTGGTTAATAAAAGAATTAAAAGGGAAAAAGAAGAAAAAAATGATGTCCATCTTCTTCCTCTAGTGCCAAAAATTTCAAGGAGCCATAGCTAGTGTTTCTTCAACTTTCAAGCTTGATAGTAAGTGCATCCTAGCCCCGTTTTAATGTTCTTCGTATTTTTGAGACCCTTGTAGCTCGGTTTAGCTATTTCTAGCTATATTTTGAGCTAGGGTTCATATTAAAAAAATTACCCATGTATGAAATGCATGTATTTTGATGTTTTATGGAAGAATATGAAAGTTTGATGTATGATAAACATCTTTTTCTAAGTGATTTTCATGAAAAATGCATAAAAGGACCAAATTGTAAAAGTTGTAAAAATGGTCATACATGAGTGAAATAGTGGAAATTGAATGTTGTTATAGTTGAGAATATGATTCGTCTAGGCTTTAAATACAAGAAAGTTGAATGAAAATCATTTTACGAGCCTAGGGGCAAAAATGTAATTATGTAAAAGTTTGGGGGTAAAATCGTAATTTTTCCAAAATATGAATTATGAGTCGATTTAGTTAATGTGTGTATTTAACAAGTGAAATTGTTATTATAGATAAAGAAACACGAAGCCCGGATCGAAACTGAGGCAAGAACAAAGTCGAGGACTAAATCGAGCATCTATACACATTTTGAGAATCGAGGTAAGTTTGTATTCTAAATCGAGCTAAATGTAACACCCCTTACCCGTATTCTACACCAAAACTGGGCCCGAGGCATTACCGAGTTAAAACCACTTGATCGCCACTTAGGCTCAACGTGACTACTCTCAATAGCTACCACAACTACCTCCATAAGGACCTACGGGGTCTTAAACATACATGCGAGAGCTTCCGAGGCTCTACTAAAACTTTATCGATCTTAAAATTTCTTTCATTTAGACAAGAGTCACACACCTATGTGGAATGGGACACGCCCGTGTGCCCTCAAGACATGCCCGTGTCTTCCACCCGTGGTCGACATTGACTAAATTCACACTAACATGCAAACATAGCATAAACCTCAAAACTCATACATATACCTCGAATTTGTGGTCTCACACCACTATTCCGACTATGTAACACCCCTTACCCAGGTTCTATGCCAAAACCGGGCCCGAGACGTTACCGTACTAAAACCTCACGGTCGCCACTTAGGCTAATCGTGACTACTCTCTTTAGTCACCTCAATCACCTCATTCTTGACTTACGAGGCCTCACTCATACACACGAGGGCTCTCGAGACTAATCCGAAACTTTTTCCAATCTTAAAATTTTTCTCTTCAATACAGGTCTTACACGCCCGTGAAAGATTAGACACGCCCGTGCATAGACACACACGCCCATGTCCCCGGATCGTGCCTAAAAAAAAACCCAAGCATTCTGCCAAATGCCCTACGGTTAAGGCACACGCCCATGCGGTTTGGGAACACGCCCGTGTACCCTATTACATGTCCGTGCCTTCCACCCGTGGTCGACACTGACTAATCACACACGGTCTTGACACGCCCGTGGGCCTAAACCGTGTGCTATACCTTGATATACTGACTTACTCAACACGGCCTAGGCACACGCCCATGTGCTGGCCGTGCGTATCACATGACTTGAACAAACGGCCGTGTGATCAGCCCGTGGTCTATTCTGACTTAAGGCACTAAAGTGCAGGGTGCACACGGCCTAGACACACGCCCGTGTGTCTATCCGTGTGGGCACTTAGAGGCTATCTTGCCAAGCCTCTTTCTACTCTCACTCGCATACATTCATATATTTCTTCAAAACATTCTCAAATCATTTAAGGGATAGAGTCATTCATCCCATACACTAGGGAGAACTATTCCAATATAATTACAAAAAAAATAAGCCACCATCTATGTCTATATACAATTGTCCCATAACTCATTTAGGCCAACACATTTGGCACATTAACAATGACTAAGTCAACCTTATGTACTAGCCCTATACATGCCATGACTCAAAAAGACTTGATACCTCATACCAAGTGTCTCCTCGATAGTGTGAAAACATCTCTGGTGGTCTTCAACCCGAGCTAGCTAAATTAACCTATAAGAGATGAGAAAGGAAGTGGAGTAAGAAATAATGCTTAGTAAGTTCATATGCTTATAATGATCAGATATTGATAATCATTTATTATACTTAACCGTAAGGTATTATAATGAGTTTTTCATCTTAAACTCATAGATACCTACACAATAACCTTTGAAGCTTACTCATTCTGTCTCTTACCATATTCTTACCATACCATAAACGAAATGCTCGTCTAATTAGCATACATTCCTGCACATATCATCACAAGATCATATAAAACAACACATCACGCATTCTCAATAAATCACTCATACTACTAATCTCTCGGTGGTTACGCACTTAGCCCACCATTGAATCTCTTATAGGGTGGTATCGCACACAACCCACCAATCATTTATACCTATGGTGATTTCGCACTTAGCTCACCAATCATTTATAAGCGATGGTATCGCACACAACCCATCGATTTCTAATTTATCAGGTGGTAACGCACACAGCCCACCGATAATAATAAAGTTGATGGTATCACACATAGCCCATCAGTTAATAATATATCAGGTAGTAACGCACACAGTCCACCGATATTATACATTCGCAAATACTTATCCACACACATTTTCTCTAATTCAAACGTTCATCCGTAAACATCCTCACTCGCTATCATTCTTACTTAACTTTCTACGATTCTCATTCGCGTTCACACAATACATTAACAAATCTCTCTCTCATACACTAAGGTGTGTTGATTACACCTATCCCACCAAAGGTTCATCATATACTGAATTCATCTCAACTGTTAAATAATACTATTAGGTCTCATACACATATTGTCACATTGACATCATACCCCTGATAGGGTCATAGATGAATTATCATATCGATGCCATGTTCCTGACAAGGCCTTATACGAAATATCACATCGTTGCCATGTTTTTGACATGGTCTTATTTAATATCTCTCACCGAAGCCATATTCCAATATGGTCTTACACGGAACCTTAACTATCACCATTTCATACTATTTACATTTCTTACCATTCTTAGGTTCAATTCTCTTAACAACTCATCGACAAATATTTAATACATTCATTGCGTAATTATACATTCCATACAACTTTGGAATATTAAAATAACTCATACGTAATTACAACTCTTGCACATGAACTTACCTCGATGCCGAAAGGGCCGAAAAGGGACTTTTGCCCACCTTTCTCTTTTCACCCGTTCTAGGTCCGAAACTCAATTTCTTTAATCTAGAACAACATAATTTTCCGATTTAATCACTTATAAATCATAATATATCATAATCTACACTCTAGGCAAAAATAACTATTTTACCCCTACACTTTGGCAAAATTACGATTTTGCCCCTAGGCTCGTAAAATTTTTTTTATCATATTTTCTCGATAAAAAAGCCTAGCTGAACATTTAATCCTCTTAAAACTATCCAAAATTCCAACTATTTCATGCCTAAATGAACAAATTACCACATTTGCATCTTAAACCATTTTAGGTATTTTTCATGAAAATCCTTTCACAAAAGTTGTTTATCAAACAACTAGGATTCATTTTCTTTCATAAAAACTCATCAAACAACATAAAATCTCTCATGGAAAGTCCCTAGACTTTCAACCATATTGCAAACTAGTCTCCTCTTTAGAAAGCTTAAGCTTTGGGGACTCCAAAAGTACAATTTTTATCAAGAAAAATCATCAAAATCACTTACTTGTGAGGAGAAGTGTTTGCTGAAATTTTTTGAGCTCCATAGCCCTTGTTTCTCTTCAATTTCCAGTGGAAGAAGGTGAAGGAATAGTGAAAAGATGATAACATCTTTATTCATCTTATTTCATTCATTTAAAACACCTAACATCACCAAATTTTTTACCATCATTTAATGCCTTTGTCCCCCTTGGCCGGCCATCATATCCTAGATGGTCTAATTGTCCTTTAAAGACCTCCACATTATGCTCCATAACTATTTGGCACCTCTAGCAAATAAAATAGAACTTTCACACTTTATGCGATTTAGTCCTTTTTCACAATTTAGCTAAAAATCGCTAAAATTAAGGCACCAAAATTTTCATGCATCCTTAAAAACATGTTATAACACATAACATAACATAAAAATAATTTTATCTAACCTCGAATTAGTGATACCAAGATCACTACTCTGACTAGCCCCTAAATCGGGCTGTTACAGACTAGACCCTAAATCGGGATGTTATAACTCTCCCCCCTTTAGGGATTTTCACCCTCGAAAATCTTACTGGTAAAAAGGTTTGGATGTCGCTCTCTCATGCTTTCTTCCAGTTCCCACGTAGCCTCTTCCACACCATGTTTCTGCCATAACACTTTCACTAGGGCTATGCTCTTATTCCTCAATTGTTTCACTTCTCGAGCCAAGAGCTTAATCGGCTCCTCTTCATAAGACATATCCGGTCTTATCTCAATTTTCGTTGAAGGAATCACATGTGAAGGATCGGAGCGATACCGTCGCAACATCAACACATGGAACACATTATGGATCTTGTCCAATTCTACTTGCAAAGCCAACCAGTATGCTACTGGCCCAACTCTATATGTAATCTCATACGGCCCTATGAATCTCGGACTCAATTTCCCCTTTCGTCTGAATCTCATGATTTTCTTCCACGGGGACACTTTTAAAAACACTTTGTCACCCACCTCAAAATCAATTTCCTTTCTTTTCAAATCTGCGTACGACTTCTGTCGGTCCGAAGAAACTTTCAGACTATTACAGATTACTTTCACTTTCTCCTCAGTCTCTTTTACTAGATCGACCCCATGGATCCGCTTCTCACTAAGCTCGGTCCAATACAGAGGAGTCCGGCGATTCACGACCATACAAAGATTCATACGGTGCCATCTGTATACTCGATTGATAACTGTTGTTGTAGGCAAACTCGACCAAAGGTAGATACCTCTCCCAACTACCTTCGAATTCTAACATACAGCATCGAAACATATCTTCGAGAACTTGAATCACTCTTTCAGGTGACCATCTGTTTGTGGATGGAGCAAAGATCGATATTTAACCGCACCCATGGCCTCTTGCAACTTCTTCCAAAACCTCGAAGTAAATCTCTGATTGTAACATCCCGAATTAGGGCCTAGTCGGAACAGTGGTTTCGAGATCACAAATTCGATGAGGAAAATTTTATTTTTATTATATTTATGGTCTACAATTTTACAGAAAGATTTCGTAAAAATTTCATTTAAAAAAAGTTTCGACGTTTGAGCACTCAATTTAGTCAAAAGGACTAAATTGTAAAAAGTGCAAAAGTTGAGTTCTATATATTAGAGGTGTCAAATTGCTATGAGTTTTAAATTGGAGGTCCCTAAAAGGTAATTAGACCGTTGGATAACTTGATGGACAAAAATGGGCATGAATAGGACAAAATTGAAAGAAAAGCCTTAAGGGTATTTTAGTCATTTAGTGTTTTTAATGAATAAAAAGACAAAATACAAGAAAAAAATCTGATCATCTTCTTCAAGTTGCTGCCGAAAATTTCTAGACTCCATGGCTAAGGGTTTCAAGCTTTTCAAGCTTCATAGTAAGTGTTTCTGAGCCCCGTTTTTAATGTTCATCGTATTTTTGAAATCCCGGTAACTTAGTTTAGCTATTTCTACCATTATTTTGAGCCAGAGTTTAATTTTAAAAATTGACCCATGTTGAATAATTGTGTATTTTGATGAATTTTGGTAGATTATGCATGTTTCTGATTAGAGAAACGAGTTTTATTAGATGATTTTCGATGAAATCGTATAAAAGGGGTTAAATTGTAAAAGTTATAAATTGGTCATAAGTGTGTGAATTAGTGAGAAATTGAAGTTGCCATAGAAGAGAAAAATGATCAGCATGTTATAAAACATAAGAATAAGGGCTGAAGTTTAATTTACGAGCATTGGGGCAAAAGTGCAAATATGTGAAAGTTTAGGGGTCAAAGTGCAATTTGTAAAAAAAATGATTTTTGGACCCATATGAATAATGTGACTAATTAGTAGGCTAAATGTGATATAGATCAAGGAAATCGAAATTCGGGCTTAAATCGGGAAAATACAAGGTTATGGATTAAAATGGTAAATTGCCGTTTCTGGATCCGAGGTAAGTTGGTGTGTTAATAATAATGCAATAATGTCGTAATGTATATTTGAAACCTAAATTGTGGTAGTAAATTGATTTTTTCTGAATTACATGTTTATTATATTATGTTGGTGAATTGATTTAATAATATGTTTATGATAAAAGGTGACATAGGTGACATGGAAAATGGGTTGAAATGTTGTGCTTAAAGGTGTTTTCTATGGCTATGGTTATTATGTGAAATGGAAAGTTGATATGTAAATAATGCATTTATTTTACTTGTTCAATAATTATTTTGCTAGATATTATGGAAATCATTGGGTGATAACTAAAATATGAAAATGTATGGAATGAGAAATTCTCGATTGAACCTTCGGAAAACCGAGAGATACGGACAATATGTAGCTAGGTCACACGAGTGATAAGGAACCTTCACCGTGTGCACAAGAAAGCTACGAGATGGCAAAATTTGATATGTAGCTAGGCCACATGGATGATAAGGGACTTTCACCATGTGTGCAAGAAAGCTACGGGATAATAATTTCATATGTAACTAGGTCACATGTGTAATACTGTGTGTATACCATGTGTACAAGAAAGTTACGGGTTATGAGTAGCTAGGTCACATGAGTGGTTCCTAGTGTTGGACGCCATGTAGACAAGAAAGTTACGAGATGGAATGGCTAGGTCACATGGGTGATAAGGGACCTTCACCATGTGTACAAGAAAGCTGAATTATGTGTATGTGGAGCTATGTGCTGAGACCACCGAGTATCGGGCGTTTTCCGAAGGGGTTCAATGAAATAAATTACTAATGGTGATTGGTGCGATCATGTTATAAATAAGTGCAGGTGTGAATGTGACCAATTGAGAAATGTGGCAAATGTACGTGTGAGCAAGTGTTTGTGTGAACAAGGGTGCATGTGACCATGTGTGTATGTGCATAATGTGTTTGATATGTGATACGTGATTGAAATTGTGGTAAGGATGATATGGTGTAAGCGCCATTATCAGTACACGTAAATACTGGTGATGATTATTCATTTGTATGGCTAGTATTGAACATGCTTGGTGTTATGTGTGCATATATGGAAGTAATATAAAGAAAACATGGGAGAGTAGAATTTTCAGTAAAATAGATTGAAACAATAGCAGTTACGTGATTTTGAAAAATCACCATAAATAGTAGAAATTGAATTATATACTGAATGAGAGATGAAATTAAAGCTTATTGAGCCTATTTTCACATAAAAGAAATGGTGTGAGTAAATAAATTTTATATTATGAGATATTTAAATTTGGGTGAGACAGGGTCTGAATGGTTTCAGAAATCCCCTATTCCAAATTTGGAAAATCACTAAAAAATTGTATAAAAATGGTTATGGTGTGTAATTTATATTCTCAAAATCCTTGGTGAGTCTACTTTTGATAGAGACAAACGGGAAGGTTATCCAAAATCTGTATAATGATAAATTTTAATTTTAGTGAAGAGGTGTTAGAGCTATCGAACAGCGAAATAGGGGAATCTTTAATGAATAAACTGTATTGATTGACTAAACCAAAAATTCTGGAAATTTTATGGTAAGAAGATATGTGAGTCTAGTTTTAGGGAAAATTTACAGATCTTAATTTGGAGTTTTGTAGCTCTAGATATAAATAATTTAATGACTATGACTCGAGAAAACAGCTTAACTGGAATTTGAATAAATAGAAAGAATATGAAAATAGCATGTTATCGCATTGCTTATTATTTTCATGCGAGCTTACTAAGCGTAAAGCTTACTCCCTCCTTTCCATTTCTTTTAGTTTTGTCAGGTCAGCTCAGGGTTGGAGATCGTCGGAGGCAGCATCACACTATTGAGCCATTATCCTTGGAGTATTGGCATATGTATGTTAAATGTTTTCAAGTGAGTGGCATGTATAGGGACTTAATTTTTCTATGATGGATGTTCTTGTGATTAGTCAAATGTATTGGCTTATATTGATTTTTTGATTATAGCCATGAGATGTAGCTTATGATGATTTTGGCTTGTAAGCCTATTTGTCCATGGTATGTGTTAATGTCTTGTTATGTGGTATAAGTGATTAAATAGATGACAAGGTCAAATGCATGTGTTTGAAAAGTTTTAATTTTGGGAGAAATTTTGGTAACCCGGTTTTGTATGATTGTGAATGTTTAAGTCCGGTAACGCCTCAAACCCTATCCCGGAGTTGGATACGGGTGAGGGGTGTTACACAGATCTCTATCCGATATTATAGACACAAGCACACCATGTAACCTCACTATCTCTGCAACATACAATTCGGCTAACTTGTCCAGTGAATAATCAACACGTACTGGAATAAAATGAGCCGACTTTGTCAATCTATCCACAACAACCCAACAGCATCCCTCTTTTTCGAAGTCATACGCAACCCCGTCACAAAATCCATGGTAAACCGATCCCATTTCCATTCGGGAACCATCACTAGCTGAAGCAATCCCGAAGGTACTTGATGCTCAGCTTTTACCTGTTGACGAATCAGACACATCGCCACAAACTTAGAAATGTCTCTTTTCATACCCGACAAACAATAAGACTTCTTCAAGTCATTGTACATTTTCGTACTGCCCGGGTGTACTGACAAATAACCACTATGTGCCTCATGCAAAACCTTTCGGATCAATTCTTCATCTCTAGGTACACAAATTCTGTCATGGTACAACAAACAACCATCCGAACCCACTCGAAAATCAGAATCACTTTCTGATCCACACTTAGCTCTCTTAGCTTTCATCTCACTATCATTTCTCTGAGCCTCAAATATCTGTTGAACAAATAGTGGCTTAGCTCTCAACTCTGCCAATATAGCACCATCATTAGACAATGCTAAACTCATGCTCATAACTTTTAGAGCATACAAGGATTTCCTACTCAAGGCATCCGCAACCACATTCGCTTTTCGGGTGGTAATCAATGACTAACTCATAGTCTTTCAATAACTCGAGCCACACGCCTCATGCCGCAAATTCAAATCCTTTTGATCCATCAAATACTTCAAACTCTTGTGATCTGTAAAGATTCGACACTTCTCACCATATAAATAATGTCGCCAAATCTTTAACGCGAAAACAATCGCAGCCAATTCCAAATCATGAGTCGGATAATTCTTCTCATGCGATTTTAACTGCCTCGAGGCGTAAGCGACTACCTTACCCTCTTACATCAACACGCAACCGAGACCATTAAACGACGCGTCACTGAAAACCACGAACTCCTTCCCCAATTCTGGTTGAACCAAAACTGGCGCCTTAGTCAACAATGTTTTCAATCTCTCAAAACTCTGTTGACATGGCTCAGTCCAATCAAACTTGACATCCTTATGCAACAATTTCGTCATCGGGGTAGCAATTACAGAGAACCGCTTTACGAAACGTCTGTAATATCCTGCCAATCCCAAGAAGCTTCTGACTTCTGACATGTTCCTCGGCTGTTTCCAATCCACAACAGCCGATATCTTACTCAGGTCAACTCTGACACCATCACCCGACACAATGTGTCCTAGGAATCTGACCTCTCAAAGCCAAAACTCACTATTGCTAAACTTAGCATACAATTGCTTATCCCTTAAAGTTTGCAAGACAATTCTCAAATGTTCCTCATGATCGTTCTCATCCCGAGAATAGATCAATATGTCGTCAATGAAGACAACTACAAACTTATCCACATACGGTCAGAAGGCACGATTCATCAAATCTATAAAAATCACAGGTGCATTCGTTAAACCAAACGGCATGACTAAAAACTCATAATGGCCATACCTTGTTCGAAATGCAGTTTTCAACACATCTTGCTCTTTCACTCTCAACTGGTAATAACCAGACCTCATGTCGATCTTGGAGAACATTGTAGCTCCTTTCAGTTGATCAAAAAAATCATCAATCCTTGGTAAAGGATACTTATTCTTCACCGTCACCTTATTGAGTTACCTATAGTCTATACACAACCTCATAGGACCATCTTTCTTCTTTACAAATAGTACCGGAGCACCCCACGGTGAGTAGTCGGTCTTGCAAAACCCTTATCTGTCAACTCTTGCAACTGAACCTTTAGTTCTTTCAACTCTAAAGGTGCCATCCTATACGAAGCAATTGAAATAGGTGTCGTTCCCGGAACTAACTCAATCCCAAACTCGACCTCTCTCACTGGAGGTAATCCGGGTAACTCTTCCGGGAATACATCCGAATACTCACATACCACCGGCACTGTATCAAACTTTACTCCAACCTCTTGAGTATTCAAAATAAAGGTGAGATAGGACTCACACCCTTTTCTCAAACATTTCTCAGCAACTAGGGAAGAAATCATCACTGGTAGACTATCCGATCCACCTAATTCAACCCGAACAACATCTCCATTCTCACATTTCAATTCGATAAGCTTACTACCACAGTTCACTAAGACATCATGGGTAGTCAACCAATCCATGCCAAGAATTAAGTCAAACTCTTCAAACGGCAACAACATAAGGTTTGCCGAAAAGCAATGACTCTTAATCAACAAAGGGAAATTCTTACACACCTTGTCCACTAACACATGCTTACCTAACGGGTTTGACACCTTAACCACAATATCCGTAAACTCAACGGTCATACTCAAACTAGATGCCAATCTCATGCAAATATAAGAATGAGTAGACCCTAGATCTATTAAAGCAATAACAAAGGTGTCAAAAAGAGAAAAAGTACCCGTTATTACATCTGGAGAGGATGCCTCTTCGCGAGCACGAATGGCATACGTCCTCGCAGGTGCCCGACCCTCCGGTCTCACAGCAGAGTCTTTGGACGCACCTCTACCACTAGTCCCACCTCTCGGGTTCCTTGGTGGTCTACCCTTTGCAGACACATCGTTAGGTCTTGTCTCTTGCTTCTCTTCCTTATCATCGCTCTCGAGGCAATTTCGGATAAAATGGTCGGGGGAACCACACTTATAACAACTTCGGTTGTTTCCCCAACACTCTCCGGTATGATACCTACCACAACTTGGACACTCCGGTTTGTTCTTCAGATTGCCCACACTTTCCATCGAGGTGGCTTGGACTCTTGAACCCGAATGAGTGTTGTCCAAGTCTCGACATGGATATCCCACTGGTGTTGTCGTCTGAGGATTCACTTCCTTAGATCTTTTTGACTAGGCTTGATATGATTTGCCCATCGGTCGTTTTCTCGCATCTCGGGCTTCACTCACAGCCCTTCTCTTTTCCTTACTCAATTCCTCGACCTTACTTGCCTTTTCAACCAACACAACAAACTCTTTCAACTCCAAAATACCCACTAGGAGCTTAATATCCTCGTTCAGTCCATCTTTGAACCTTTTACACAAGATGGTCTCTGTCGACACACATTCTTGCGCGTACTTGCTAAGCCTAACAAATTCGCGCTCATATTCTGCTACTGTCATTCTTCCTTGCTTCAGCTCAAGGAATTCCTTCTGTTTCTGATCAGTAAATTGCTGGCTTATATACTTCTTCCTGAACTCTTCCAGAAAGAAGTCCCACGTCACCCGTTCTTTTGGGACTTGATCGTTATGTCAGAGTCTTAATATTTATATAATGAATGATCTAGCCTAGAAACTAACTGTGACAATGATTGAGGCAAGCGCACCTATCAAACAATAGTATAGTTTAGTGGCAAGACCGGAATGTCGACCCCAAAGGAACCAAAAGTACTAATACTAACTTTCTTTCTATTGTTTAGCCTAAGAATTGAAGTGAATTATTGTTTAATCTAAAATTAACTAACTACTAAGCTAAAGCC
Organism: Gossypium sturtianum; assembly: GCA_025698515.1. Lineage (NCBI taxonomy): Eukaryota > Viridiplantae > Streptophyta > Magnoliopsida > Malvales > Malvaceae > Gossypium > Gossypium sturtianum. Next base: position 69,464,210 of record CM046952.1, read on the forward strand.
GCTAAGACAAAGAGAATGAATTGGGGAAATACTTATGGGAAAAACCAATTGATTAAGACAATACCCAAGGAGGAATCCACCTAGACTTCACTTGTTATTTAACTCTGAACCAGACGATTTATTCACTTGACTTGATCCGTAGGATTCCCTAATTTATATTAATACCTCTCTCGAGGCTATTAACGTCTAACCCTAGGTTGATTAATTGAAATCTCTTTCTAATTAAAACCCCTAGAATTGCATTAACTCGATCTATGGACTCCCATATTAGGTTTGACCCTAATCCGGCAAATTTTTCGTCACCCTATCTCTAGGCACGTGAGCAACTCCGCTTAACTATGCTAGATCTACTCTTAGACAGGGACTTTTACTTCACTGCCTAAGCACATCAATACTTGAATCAATATCCTGAAATATCAAAACAAGAATTAAGAACACATAGTTAAGAACAAATCAAGTATTTATCATATAGTTTAGAAAATAATAACAAGATCCGTCTTAGGTTTTATCCCCCTCAGGTATCTGAGGGGTTTAGTTCATAATAATAAAAGAATACATCTCAGAAGAAAAGATAAAACAAAACATAAGAAAACCCTAAAACCCCTGAAGGAATTGAAGAGAGATCCGCTGTCTTGAGTATGATTTACGGCTTCTTGAGATGAATCAAATGGCTTTCTTCGAGTAAATCTCACACTCGACCTCTCCGGCTTGGCTCCTTGGCCTTGGACGCCCCTAAAGGTTGGCCTTTAGGGTGTTTATATAGGCTTTTAGAATGTGTTTCTTTGCCTCTAAGTACCCTAATCCGAATGAAATTATTCTTTTCCACGGCAGGGACACGCCCATGGCACACGCCCATGTAAGTCGAGTTGTAGGCCGTGTTCGAGCCTGCTAAAGGGGCACGGCCGTGTGGTGAAACCCCAGGCCGTGTCGATTTCTCACTTTAGCCCATTTGGCCCGTTTTAAGCCCGTTTCTCATTCTTTTCATCCTCCTATGCTCTCCTGAGTATAAAACATGAAATTAAAGGATTAAGAGCACCAAATTCCATAATTCAAGGGATAAATCATCCAAAAGCATGCTAAATGTGGGATTAAAATATGTTACTATTACGGTTTATCAAATACCCCCACACTTAAGCTTTTGCTTGTCCTCAAGCAAAATTCTCAACTCACAATTAAAACGAACTTCCTCAATTCATGATATTCATCAATAGTGTCTCATCATAATTCATAGATAATTTATACATGGATAATTTAACCGGAAGTTTCCTAAAGATTCAAACAATCAAAGTCATAGTTTTTATAGTACGAAAAATAGGTGTTTCCCCTTACCTGAATAATTACCTCTGATTTAAAATCGACAAAAATTGACATCCTCACTAAAGATTCACTCAAATCACTCGAAGTGTTTAAGGTTCAAAAATAAGAACTCAGAAGTCGAACATGAAAAGTTAATTCCATAGGCTTGCATGAAAATCAAATCTCCACCACTGTAAAATGATATGATACACAAATCAAAAGGTCTTTTATGGGTTGTAACGGGCTTAGGTTAAAGGCGTGGATAAAGGCTGAATTAGAGGGTTAGGATCAAGATTGAATTGACAAATTACCTAACTATAGACAACAAATTGAATATAAATAATTACATCAATTGGAAATTTATAACACTAATACTAATAACACGAGCTTCTTCTAACGATGTGAATTTAAACTATTTTAAGCTCAAATAACATAGAACTAATAATGAATATACTTTGTTTTTTTTGAACAAATCAAGTAATAATAATATAGAATTTAACAACTGATATAAAGAAACTAGTTAAGTAACCGATCAAATCAAATCTCGATATAGGGGTAGTCAAGAAGAATGGTGATAACAAATACAAAGGGTTTTGGGTTTATATTAGTGGGTGAGTCAAAAAAATGGGTTGTTAGGATTAAAGGGGTTTACTAGGGGTTAATTATGAGGGTAGGCTTTTAGTGGAGTAAGTGGGTTAAAACCTAGGTGCCTTTATCATCTCTGTATATCAAATCAAAGGTGTGGTCTCGACATGTATAATCGATGCAAGTTCTAGAATAACAAATCAATGTTGACACACTCATAATCAATAAAGTGAGCACGAAAAGGAATGTATGCTCTAAAAGGCTTAAAATCTCACAAAAATTATGGGCTTTTGATATCAACCTTGTACATTTCAAACTTCAAGGTAATCATTAGATTTGGGTAGACAACCTAACAAAATTTTTTACTTCTAAAAAATGGACTTATCCTGTTTGATTCTCTAGTCTCCTAAAGTTTAAATCATCACTGCACAATTAACTATGACTTAATCCAAAGCATATTGATAAACCGTAATAGTAACATATTTTAATCCCACATTTAGCATGCTTTTGGATGGTTTATCCCTTGAATTATGGAATTTGGTGCTCTTAATCCTTTAATTTCATGTTTTATACTCAGAAGAGCATAGGAGGATGAAAAGAATGAGAAACGGGCTTAAAACGGGCCAAATGGGCCAAAGAGAGAAATTGACACGGCCTGGGGTTTCACCACACGACCGTGCCTCCTTAGTAGGCTCGAACACGGCCTACAACTCGACTTACATGGGCGTGTGCCAATGGCGTGTCCCTGCCGTGACAAAGAAGAATTTTATTCGGATTAGGGTACTTAGAAGCAAAGAAATACATTCCAAAAGCCTATATAAACACCCTAAAGGCCAACCTTTAAGGGGGCGTCCAGCTAGGCCAAGGAGCCAAGCCGGAGAGGTCAGAATCATGGGATTTACTCGAAGAAAGCCAGTTGATTCATCTCAAGAAGCCGGAGTCATACTCAAGACGGAAGATCTTCTCTTCAATTCCTTCAGGGGGTTTTAGGGTTTTTCTTATGTTTTGTTTTATCTTTTCTTCTGAGATGTATTCTTTTGTTATTATGAACTAAACCCTCAGATACCTGAGGGGGATGAGACCTAAGACGGATCTTGTTATTGTTTTCTGAGCTATATGATAAATACTTGATTTGTTCTTAATTATGTGTTCTTAATTCTTGTTTTATTATTTCAGGATATTGATTCAAGTATTGATGTGCTTAGGTAGAGGAGAAATAGACCCTGCCTAAGAGTAGATCTAGCATAATTAAGCAGAGTTGCTCGCGCGCCTAGAGATAGGGTGACAAAAATCTGCCGGATTAGGGTCAAACCTAATATGGAAGTCCATAGATCGAGTTAATACAATTCTAGGGGTTTTAATTAGAAAGAGATTTCAATTAATCAACCTAGGGTTAGACATTAGTAGCCTCGAGAGAGGTATTAATATACATTAGGGAATCCTACGGATCAAGTCAAGTGAATAAATCGTCTGGTTCAGAGTTAAATAACAAGTGAAGTCTAGGTGGATTCTTCCTTGGGTATCGTCTTAATCAATTGGGTTTTCCCACAAGTATTTCCCCAATTCGTTCTCTTTGTCTTAGCGTCTTTATCTTAGTAGTTAGTTAATTTTAGATTAAACAATAATTCACTTCAATTCTTAGGCTAAATAATAGAAAGAAAGTTAGTATTAGTACTTTTGGTTCCTTTGGGTTCGATATTCCGGTCTTGCCACTAAGCTATACTACTGTTCGATAGGTGCACTTGCCTCAATCGTTGTCACAGTTAGTTTCTAGGCTAGATCATTCATTATATAAGTTTTAAGACTCTGACATAACGGTCAAGTTTTTGGCGCCGTTGCCGGGGAATTAAAATATTAAGAACGCTCAATTTTTATTACTTTAGCCTTTTTTTTGCAATTTACTTTTATTTTTATTATTGCTAATTTTTCTCTTTCTTTGTTCCTTGAAGGTACCTCTAGTTTATGACTAGAAGGAACCCGACAGGACCCTTAATTTACGATAGTGATATTGAAGGAAGCGTTCACAGAAATCGTAGAGAAATAAGGCGAAGCTTAACTTACATAGAAGAAGAGCAAGAAGATGAGAACAATACTACCGAAGAGATGGCTGAGAATAATCCGCTACCTCCAGAGGTGGCCGAAAATCATGCTCCTCGTACTATGTATGATTATGCTAAGCCTAGTTTAGTTGGTACTGAATCAAGTATTGTTAGACCTACTATTGCTGCAAATAATTTTGAACTGAAACCTAACACAATTCAAATGATACAACAGTTTGTTTAGTTTGATGGTTTGCAGGATGAGGATCCTAACACACACTTAGCGAATTTTCTTGAATTCTGTGATACCTTCAAAATAAATGGCGTTTCTGATGATGCCATTCATCTTCGGTTATTTCCCTTTTCTTTAAGGAATAAAGCCAAACAGTGGTTGAATTCTCTTCCACGAGGGTTAATCACTACATGGGAGCAAATGACCGAAAAATTTTTAATAAAATATTTTTCGCCGACTAAAACGGCTAAGTTAAAGAATGATATATTTTCTTTTGTGCAGATGGATTTAGAGACACTTTATGATGCATGGGAGAGATACAAAGATCTATTGAGAAGGTGCCCACACCATGGATTACCATTGTGGTTACAAGTCCAAACCTTTTACAATGGTGTAAACCCTTCAACCAGGCAGTTAATTGATTCGGCCACCGGCGAAACGCTGAACAACAAAATCCTGAAGCGACCTACGAGTTTATTGAAGAGATTTCACTGAATAACTATCAGTGGCGAGTCACAAGGACAAGGCCAACAAAAATAGCCAGAGTTTTCAACCTCGACGCAGTAACCATGCTATTCAATCAGGTAGAACTGTTAAATAAAAAGATTGATAGTTTTTGTGGTTCTTCACAGGTACATCCAGTTATGCAGTGTGACACAAATGGAGGAGGAATGAGCAACACAGAATATCCACTTTACAACCTGAGCACAGAAAGCGAGCAGATGAACTATATGGGTAATAATTTAGATCTCAGAATAACCCCTATAGTAACAATTTTAATCTAGGTTGGAGGAACCACCCCAATTTTTCGTGGGGAGGTCAAGGAAATCAGAGACAGCAACCCCTTCAAAACTTCCAACAACAGCCCTACCCATAGGAAAAGAAGCTGAACCTTGAGGAGATGTTGACAAAATTCATCGCGGTTTCAGAAACACGTTTTCAAAACATCGAGACAATACTTAAAAATCAACAAGCATCAATTTAGGGAACCAAGAACCAGTTAGGACAACTTGCCAAGATCATATCAGAACAACCACAAGAGCAAGTGAAGGCAGTAAAATTAAGAAGTAGGAAGTAATTGGTTGAAACAGAAAAGAAGATGCCACAAGAAACTAATAAAGAAAAAAAATGAGGAAATCGAGAAAGTAACACCGGCACGTGAAGAATTTAAGCCATCGATCCCATATCCGAAAAAGTTGAAGAAAGATCGCTAAGACGCATAATACGGTAAATTTCTTGAACTTTTTAAACAGTTACTTATTAATTTAGCTTTTGTTGAAGCTATTTCACAGATGCCGACGTACGCAAAATTCCTAAAAGAGCTTCTCAGAAATAAAAGGAAGTTTGAAGAGATATCAACAGTGGAACTTAATGAAGAATGTTCAGCCATCATCCAAAAAAAGCTGCCAACCAAATTGAAAGATCCAGGAAGTTTCACCATTCCCTGTCTAATTGGTAGTTTAAACATTGAGAAAGCACTAGCTGACTTAGGTGCCAGTATTAATTTAATGCCTTATAAAATGTTTAAGCAACTTAGTCTTGGGGAACCAAAACCCACTAGGATGAGTATTCAGTTAGCTGACAGATCTATTTAATATCCCAGGGGAATTATTGAAGATATTCTAGTAAAAGTTGATAAATTTATATTCCTTGTTGATTTTGTTGTGCTTGACATGGATGTGGACGTTGATGTACCTTTAATTTTGGGGCGTCCCTTTTTAGCTACTGCTAGGGCCGTTATTGATGTCGGTGATGGTAAACTTGCGCTAAGGGTAGGCGACGAGGAAATTATTTTTCAAATTTACGATGCTATGCGATATTCTAGAGAACAAGATGATTCCTGTTATTTTATTGATGCCACTGATCACATTATTCAAGATTCTTTGCAGGAAATCATACATAACGACACGATGGAACTGTGTCTTACACAAGGTGAGGGGGTAGATGATGATATCGATGAATTGAATTCTAATACATCTTCCTCTAGACAGACGAAATAAGAGGGTATTGAAATCAACAACGAACTAAAACAAAAACCCTCTATTGATGAGCCGCCCAAATCAGAATTAAAACAGTTGCCAAAACACTTAGAATATGCATTCCTAGGGGATAACTCTACGCTACCAGTAATTATCTCTTCAGAACTGGAACCAAGAGAGAAAAACGAGTTGCTACAGGTACTAAGGGAACATAAAAGAGCTATAGCTTGGAAAATTTCTGACATTAAAGGAATAAGCCCATCGTTTTGCACCCACAAAATTTTAATGGAAGATGAGTATAAACCATGTGTGCAACCTCAATGACAATTGAATCCCAACGTGAAAGAAGTTGTTAAAGCTGAGGTAATTAAACTTCTTGATGCCAGAATAATCTATCCTATTTTTGATAGTTCTTGGGCAAGTCCTGTGCAGGTCGTTCCAAAGAAAGGGGCATGACTGTTGTAGCCAACGAAAAGAATGAATTGATTCCTACTAGAACAGTCACGGGTTGGAGAGTCTGTATCGACTATAGAAAGTTGAACGACGCCACCCGAAAAGATCACTTCCCTTTGCCCTTCATTGATCAGATGTTAGAGAGATTATCTGGGCATATGTACTACTACTTCCTAGACGGACTCTCCGGCTACTTCCAAATCCCAATAGCCCCCGAGGATCAAGAAAAGACAACATTCACATGTCCATACGGTATGTTTGCTTATTGTAGAATGCCTTTTGGATTATGTAATGCTCCTGCTACTTTTCAGCGCTGCATGCTAGCCATCTTTGGCGAACTTGTGGAAGACATTATAGATGCATTTATGGACGACTTTTTGGTATTCGGTAATTCTTTCCATCTTTGCCTTAAAAATTTAAAACGAGTTCTAATGAGATGTGAGGAAACGAACCTGGTTTTAAATTGGGAAAAATGTCACTTTATGGTTCGAGAAGGGATTGTGTTAGGACATAAAATTTCTAGTAAAGGGATTGAGGTAGACAAAGCAAAAGTTGAAACCATAGAAAAATTACCCCCTCCTAGTTCAGTCAAGGCTATTAGAAGTTTTTTAGGACATGCTGGATTTTATAGAAGATTCATTAAAGATTTTTCTAAAATAGCTAAGCCTTTAACAAAATTACTAGAAAAAGATGTACCTTTCAATTTTGATCAGGAATGTTTAGATGCATTTAATATCCTCAAAGATAAATTAATAAATGCTCCAATTATAATTGCACCTGATTGGAATCTACCCTTTGAACTAATGTGTGATGCAAGTGATTTTGCAGTAGGTGCAGTTTTGGGACAGCGAAGAGACAAGAACTTCCAGCCGATCTATTATGCTAGCAAGACATTAACGGCTGCACAAGAAAATTACACCACCACAGAAAAAGAATTGCTAGCAGTGGTTTTTGCATTTGATAAATTTAGACAATATTTGATACTATCTAAAGTTGTCATTTACACTGACCATTCAGCTCTTCGTTATCTTTTAACTAAATCCGATGCAAAATCTTGACTCATAAGATGGATTCTACTCTTGCAGAAATTTGATTTGGAAATTCAGGATAAGAAAGGGGCTGAAAATCTTGCAGCAGATCATCTTTCTAGGCTTGAAAATCCACATATCAGAGAACTCGACGAGAGTGAGATAAACGAATCCTTTCCTAAAGAACAACTCTTTTCTATAACCGACTCCGAGGTACCCTAGTTTGCAGATATTGTGAATTATTTAGCTGCTAACATCCTACCAAAAAGGTTAACACATCATCAAAAGAAGCGATTCTTTGCTGATGCGAAGAACTATTTTTGGGAGGACCCCTTTCTTTTCCGTATATGTGCAGATCAAGTAATTCGGAGATGCGTCACGAAGGCAGAAGCAAGCAAAATCCTAGAACATTGCCACTCAGGACCCTCAGGAGGACATTACAGCGGGATTAAGACAGCACATAAAACACTTGAATCAGGTTTTTATTGGCCCACTCTGTTTAAAGATGCCAACAGGTATGTCGCTTCGTGTGATAAATGCCAAAGAACAAGTAATGTCTCTAAACGCGATGAGATGCCTCAAACATATATGCTATCATGTGAAATATTCGACGTATGGGGTATTGATTTTATGGGTCCATTTCCTAGTTCATTCGGAAATAAATACATCCTAGTAGCAGTAGATTACATGTAAAAATGGGTGGAAGCCAAAGCTTTACCTACTAACGATGCCAGAGTAGTAGTGAAGTTTCTTAAGAAACTGTTCTCTCGATTTGGAACACCCAGAGCAATTATTAGTGATAGGGGTACTCATTTTTGTAATACTCAATTTGATAAAGTCTTAAAAAAATATGGAGTACACCACAGGATAGCTACCCCTTATCACCCTCAAACTAGTGGACAAGTAGAAGTAGCGAATCGAAAGCTTAAGCGCATCTTAGAGAAAACGATTGAATCAAACAGAAATGATTGGGCATTAAGAGTAGACGATGCTTTATGGGCATATAGAACAGTGTTTAAAACCCCCTAGGAACATCCCCATACAAACTTGTCTACGAAAAAAGTTGTCATCTACCATTCGAGTTAGAGCACAAAGCTTTTTGGGCTTTAAAATTCTTAAATTACGATCTTAAAACCGCAGGTGAGAAGAGGATGATGCAGATGAACGAGCTAGATGAATGGCGAGCTGATGCCTATGAGAACTCACGACTATATAAGGAGGCAGCAAAACGACGCCATGATGCTCGTTTAAAGCAATCAAAGCAATTCGAAGTAGGAGACTTAGTCCTGCTATACAATTCAAGGCTCAAACTGTTTCCTAGAAAGCTGAAATCAAGATGGTCAGGTCCATTCGTGATCCAAACTATTTTTCCCTATGGCACAATCGAGGTAACTCATCCATCTCGTGGCACATTCAAGGTAAATGGTTAGCAACTGAAAATTTATAATGGAGACGATTTTAGGGATTTGAGAGAGGAGCTTCGGCTCTGTGAACCTTCATTTAGAAATGAAAACAGGGTAAGTCTAGCTTAAGACTTTAAACGAGCGCTTCTCGGGAGGCAACCCGAGCAGTAACTTCACTAAAGTTATATTTCTGATTTGTAGCAGCTAACGGAAAACTAACCAGTTTATTAAGTGCAGGGTTTACGTACCATACGGCCGTACACACGGCCGTGGCTGTGGCCGTGTGGACACCATGAATGGGTATATGGGCATGGCAGAGACCGTGTAGAAACAGGACAAAAATTTATACGATACACGGGCTCTGACTAAATGAGACGGCCGTACGACGCGACCGTGGTCGAAACTGTTTAGAGAACACGTGCTACGATAAAAACACACGCCCGTGCGGTTCGATCGTGGTCGATACTGAGTAATCGACACGGGCATGTGACACGCCCGTGCATGCAACCCGTGGAGAACATTGAGTAACCAAACACAGGCATAAGACACGCCTGTGCCCTATGACCGTGGACGACACTAACTTACGAAGCACAGGCGTAGAACAAAATGACACGGGCGTGGGATACAACATAAACGTGCCTAAATTTAAAATTCTTAAAAAACACGGGCTGAATAAAGGGAGCACGGGCGTGGCCCCTGCCCGTGTCCCCCACCCCTATTTAAAGCAACCAACACCTGTCTTCCCCAAAATTTCCCCCAAAATACCAAAACCCTAGCCGTTTTCTCTCTAAAAACAACATCCCATTCCGGCCACCAGCGAACCCCTCTCCTCCCTTAACTCTCCATACCCCTTAGCTCATTCTCTCTACCATATACACATAGAAAAAACCAGACCACGCCTGTACCGATGGAATACACGCCCACCCACAGACGTGACACAGCCGTGTTCCCCATCTATTCGCAGCACATGCCTATGTATCACCCAGCAACGCCCGTGCTCCACCCACTACCTCAACCGCGCCGCTCCTCTCCAAAAACTCTACCGGTCACCCCTCCTTTTTTACATTTTCTTTTCTAGAATTTTATTTAGTTAGTTTATTCTTATTGTTTAATATTAGTTATATTAGATTGATTTATTCATTTAATCTTTGCTTAAATAATAATGATTAACATTAGTTTATTCTTATTATGATTGTTGTCCTTGTTATATTTCTGATAATTGTTTAAATCCTTGAAAGTTATGCAATATGTCTTGGCTGAAATATTACTTGAATCATTGAATATCTGATATTCTCAGGACTACAATGTCATCGTCCTGAGGCAAGAAAACCGCAATCCCTAGTTTAAAAAAATGAAAGGGACCCGGTTCGTCATCAGCCAGCGCATCCGCCGAAGTGCGCCACCCATTCTTACAATTTCCTCCAGGGGCTCAAGAGGACCTTTATAAGATACTTTGCGCACGACCACTCGGCACAGGGAGATATATTGATTGGACCGTTTTGGAGCAGGTCCAACTAGCCGACGACGTACGGGCTCTCCTGACTACCAATCCTTGGGACAAATTCTTCAATATCATCGAGCCCACATATCTAGAGCTCACTTTGGAGCTCTATTCCATGTTCCACCTTCAGACGATGATGACGCACTATGATGACCCCGGTACGATCCAAATCCGTCTCGGAGGCATTATACGAGAACTGAATGTACCACAATTAGAGGCCGTATTGGGACTCTATACCAACGAATTCATGGAGGATAATGATCTCTCGGAGCTTCATCGCCATATCCATAATAGCCCCACGAGATGTTGGTACAACATAGCCCCTAACAACGCCACTTATGACCCCAGTCGCTCCAAGGTGACGACTCTCGCCCCATCCCTAAGGTACGTACACGCTATTTTAGCTCATACACTGATAGGTAGACGAGAGAGCACTGGCGTAGTCAACACTCACGACGCCTACTTCCTATGGTGCATGGCAAACGGGCACGTTTTCGACCTAGCGTATTTCATAGCCCATGCCATTCAACATCAGACGGAGCAACATAGGAGAGGGGTCATATCTATGGGTCCATACATCACATACTTGGCTCGATATTTCGGGCTCCTCAACACCGCCGCTCAGATCTCCTTATTCACACTGATAGGTAAAATGTCCCCACAAGGCATCCAGACGATGCTGCACGTGAGGATGATCCAACGTCGACGTGGGACCGATCCTCCCCAATATCGACTAGAATCTCCCACCGACGAGTGGGATCCTGAGAACATTACTGATGATGTTCCCCCACCACACGAGGCACCACTACTGAGCCATCGCCCAGTTTAGGCAACAGCCTCTCTGGCAGACATATCTGAGCACCTAACACGGTTTGAGCAGCAATGTTTCCAGCGCTTCGACCGTATCGACACCACCCTCCACCAGATATGTCAGCACCTGCACATTTCATCGTCGCCACCACCTCGCGACCCAGCCGATGATGAGGACCTTTGAGTCCTTATATTTTCTTTATTCTTCATTTTTAATATTTATTTTTCATCTTTAATTCTAGTTTATTTTCGTTTAATTAAAACTTTTTGCCTTTCTTGTTTAAAACTCTTATTAGTAAAGTTTAATTTCTTTTATCACTGGTTGTCTAACTCTCGAGTATCTCTAACAACATCCATTAAATAGTACTCCCTAAACATTTAACTGATGACTTCGCAGTTTAAGTAAGTTCAATTTGCCACTCCAAGAACGAACATATCACCAGAGTAATCACCACCACATTCACCTATGCTTAAGTCATCATCATTAATCATCCTCCACGGATTTCATCCAAAATTCAGGAAGTTTCACTTCTCTCCCTATCTTTTGATTTTCTACTATATTGGTTTTATATATCTTTGTACATTGAGGGCAATGTACATCTTAAGTGTGGGGGGGTGAATCTTAAAAGTGCATATTTTTTTCATTATTCTCAAATCCTGAATTATACCTTGTTTCTTAAGTAATTTTCTCATATCACTATCAGAATGAAATTTCCTTTGATTTATGATTTTTATTGATATGTTTTGGATTAAGTCATTGATAATTGTGCAGTGATGATTTAAACTGTAGGAAACTAGAGAATCAAGCAGGATAAGTCTATTTTTCAGAAGTAAAAATTTTGTTAGGTTGTCTACCCGAATCTAATTATTACTTTGAAGTTTGAAATTTACAAGGTTGATATCAAAAATCCCATAATTTTTTGTGAGATTTTAAGCCTTTTAGAGCATACATTCCTTTCCTTGCTCACTTTTTTGATTATGAGTGTGTCAACATTGATTTGTTATTCTAGAACTTGCATCGATTATACATGTCGAGACCACACCTTTGATTTGATATACTAAGATGATAAAGGCACCTAGGTTTTAACGCACTTACTCCATAAAAAGCCTACCCTCACAATTAACCCTTAGTGAACCCCTTTAATCCTAACAATCCTTTTATTGACTCACCCTCAACATTAACCAAAAACCATTATTGTTGAAATCCCTTTAATTAATTTGACCCATATTAAGTCGAGGTCTGATTTGAACAGATTACTTAGCTAAACTATGCTTTCCATTTCAGTTGTTAATTTCTTTATTATTGTATGATTTGTTCTTTAAAAAAAAACGAAGTATATTCATTATTAGCTCTATGCTATTTGAGCTCAAACTGTTAATTTCATTATCTTTAGAAGAAGCTCATGTTATTAGTATTAAGTTTCTGTGATGTAATTATTTAGTATTAGTACGACTTTTTAGTTAGGTAATTTGTCAATTCAACCTCGATTCTAACCTTCTAATTCAGCATTTATCCACACCTTTAAACCTAAGCCCCGTTACAACCCTTTTTAGGACCTTTTGATTTGTGTATCATCTCATTTTATAGTAGTGGAGATTTAATTTTCATGCAAGCCTATGGGATTAACTTTTCATGTTCGACTTCTGAGTGCTTATTTTTGAACCTTAAACACTTCGAGTGCTTTGAGTGAATCTTTAGTGAGGATGTCATTTTTTGTCGATTTTGAATCAGGGGTAATTATTTAGGTAAGGGGAAACACCTATTTTTCGTACTATAAAAACTATGACTTTGATTGTTTGAATCTTTAGGAACCTTTTTGGTTAAATTATCCATGTACGAATTATCTATGAATTATGATGAAACATTATTGATGAAGATTATGAATTGAGGAAGTTCGTTCTAATTATGAGTTGAGAATTTTGCTTGAGGACAAGCAAAAGCTTAAGTGTGGGGGTATTTGATAAACCGTAATAGTAACATATTTTAATCCCACATTTAGCATGCTTTTGGATGGTTTATCCCTTGAATTATGGAATTTGGTGCTCTTAATCCTTTAATTTCATGTTTTATACTCAGGGGAGCATAGAAGGATGAAAAGAACGAGAAACGGGCTTAAAATGGGCCAAATGGACAAAGAGAGAAATTGACACGGCCTGGTGTTTCACCACACGGCCGTGCCTCCTTAGCAGGCTCGAACATGGCCTACAACTCGACTTACACGGGTGTGTGCCATGGGCGTGTCCCTGCCGTGACAAAGAAGAATTTTATTCGGATTAGGGTACTTAGAAGAAAAGAAACACATTCCAAAAGCCTATATAAACACCCTAAAGGCCAACCTTTAAGGGGGCATCCAGCTTGGCCTAGGAGCCAAGCCGGAGAGGTCAGAATCGTGGGATTTACTCGAAGAAAGCCAGTTGATTCATCTCAAGAAGCCGGAGTCATACTCAAGACAGAAGATCTTCTCTTCAATTCCTTCAGGGGGTTTTAGGATTTTTCTTATGTTTTGTTTTATCTTTTCTTCTGAGATGTATTCTTTTGTTATTATGAACTAAACCCTCAGATACCTGAGGGGGATGAGACCTAAGACGGATCTTGTTATTATTTTCTGAGCTATATGATAAATACTTGATTTGTTCTTAATTATGTGTTCTTAATTCTTGTTTTGATATTTCAGGATATTGATTCAAGTATTGATGTGCTTAGGTAGAGGAGGAATAGACCCTGCCTAAGAGTAGATCTAGCATAATTAAGCGGAGTTGCTCGCGCGCCTAGAGATAGGGTGACGAAAATCTACCGGATTAGGGTCAAACCTAATATGGAAGTCCATAGGTCGAGTTAATGCAATTCTAGGGGGTTTTAATTAGAAAGAGATTTTAATTAATCAACCTAGGGTTAGACGTTAGTAGCCTCGAGAGAGGTATTAATATACATTAGGAATCCTACGGATCAAGTCAAGTGAATAAATCGTCTGCAGTTGAGTTAAATAACAAGTGAAGTCTAGGTGGATTCTTCCTTGGGTATCGTCTTAATCAATTGGTTTTTCCCACAAGTATTTCCCCAATTCGTTCTCTTTGTCTTAGCGTCTTTAGCTTAGTAGTTAGTTAATTTTAGATTAAACAATAATTCACTTCAATTCTTAGGCTAAATAATAGAAAGAAAGTTAGTATTAGTACTTTTGGTTCCTTTGGGTTCGATATTCCGGTCTTGCCACTAAGCTATACTACTGTTCGATAGGTGCACTTACCTCAATCGTTGTCACAATTAGTTTCTAGGCTAGATCATTCATTATATAAATTTTAAGACTCTGACATAACAATCACATATCAATGAAAATCATGAATCAAAGGAAATTTCATTCTAACAGTAATATGAGAAAATTACTTAAGAACAAGATATAATTCAGGGATTTTGTGAATAATGAAAAAAAAGTTAGGCACTTTTAGGATTCACCCCTCACACTTAAGATGTACATTGCCCTCAATGTACAAAGATATATAAAAACAATATAGTAGAAAATCAAAAGATAGGGAAAGGGGTGAAACTCCCTGAATTTTGGATGAAATCCTTAGAGGATGATTAATGATGATGACTTAAGCATAGGTGAATGTGGTGGTGATTACTCTGGTGATATGTTCGTTCTTGGAGTGGCAAATTAAACCTACTTAAACTCCAAAGTCATCAGTTAAATGTTTAGGGAGTACTATTTAATGGATGTTGTTAGAGATACTCGAGAGTTAGACAGCCGGTGATAAAAGAAATTAAACTTTACTAATAAGAGTTTTAAACAAGAAAGGCAAATTTTTTTAATTAAACGAAAATAAACTAGAAATAAAGATGAAAAATAAATATTAAAAATGAAGAATAAAGAAAATATAAGGACTCAAAGGTCCTCGTCATCGGCTGGGTCACGAGGTGGTGGCAGCGATGAAATGTGCAGGTGCTGACATAAGTGGTGGAGGGTGGTGTCGATACGGTCGAAGCGCTGGAAACATTGTTGCTCAAATTATGTTAGGCGCTCAGATATGTCTACCAGAGAGGCTGCTGCATGAACTGGGCGATGGCTCGGTGGTGGTACCTCGTGTGGTGGGGGAACATCATCAGTAATGTTCTCAGGATCCTCTTCGTCGGTGGGAGGTGATAGTCGATATTGGGGAGAATCGGTCCCACGTCGACGTTGGATCATCCTCATGTGCAGCATCGTTTGGATGCCCTGTGGGGACATCTGACCTATCAGTGTGAGTGAGGAGATCTGAGTGGCGGTGTTGAAGAGCCCGAAATATCGTGCCAAGCATGTGATGTATGGACCCATAGATATGACCCGTCTCCTATGTTGCTCAGTCTGATGTTGAATGGAACGAGCTATGAAATAGGCTAGGTCAAAAACGTGCCCGTTTTCCATGCACCATAGGAAGTAGGTGTCGTGAGTTTTGACGACGCCGATTTCTCTCGTCTACTGCCGCTGTATGAGCTAAAATAGCGTGTACGCACCTCGGGGATGGCGAGAGCCGCCGCTTGGAGCGATCTGGGGTTATAAGTGGCGTTGTTAGGGGCTATGTTGTACCAACATCTCGTGGGGTGTTATGGATATGGCGATGAAGCTCCGAGAGATCATTATCCTCCATGAATTCATCGGTATAGAGTCCCAATACGACCCCGAATTGTGGTACAGTCAGTTCTCGTATAATGCCTCCGAGATAGAATTGGACCGTACCAGGGTCGTCGTGGCGCGTCATCACCGTCTGAAGGTGGAACATGGAATAGAGCTCCAAAGTGAGCTCTAGATATGTGGGCTCGATGATATTGAAGAATTGGTCCTAAGGATCGGTAGTTAGGAGAGCCCGTACGTCATCGGCTAGTTGGACCTGCTCCAAAGCGGTCCAATCAATACATCTCCCTGTGCCGAGTGGTCTCGCATGAAGTATCTTATAAAGGTCCTCTTGGGGTCCTGGAGGAATTTATAGGAATGGGTGGCGCACTTCGGCAGATGCGCTTGCTGAAGACGAGCCGGGTCCCTTTCGGTTTTTGGTACTAGGGACTGCAGTTTTCTTGCCTCGAGACGATGACATTTTGTTCCTAGAAATCACAGATATTCAACGATTCAAGTAACGTTTCTAGCCAAGACATGTCACATAATAGTTAAGAACTCAACAATTTCAAAGACAAAAATCACAATGAGAATAGACTCATATTTTGCATCGTTATTCAACAAGGATTAAATGACTAAATCAATCTAATAGTGAATATAGCTAATATTAATTAATAAGAATAAACTTAGATAAAAACTAATTAAAATTCTAGTGATGAGATAGTTAATGGAGGAAAATGTGAAAAAGAAAGGTAACCGGTGGATTTTTTGGAGAGGGCGGCACTGTTTAGGCAGTGGGCGGAGCACAGGCACTGAAGGGTGATACACAGGCGTGTGCTGCAAATAGATGGGGGAACACAGCTGTGTCGTGTCTGCGGATGGGCGTGTATTCCACCGGCACGAGCGTGGTCTGGTTTTTTCTATGTGTATATGGAAGAGAGAAAGAGCTAAGGGGTATGGAGAGTTAAAGGAGGAGAGGGATTCGCTGGTGGCTGGAATAGGATGGTGTTTTTAGAGAGAAAACGGCTAGGGTTTTGGTGATTTGGGGGAGGACGGACGTTGGTGGCTTTTAAATAGGGGGTGGGGCACACGGTCAAAGGACACGCCCGTGTTTCCATTATTCAGCCCGTGTTTTTCGAGAATTTGAAATTTAGGCGCGTTTATGCTATGTCGCACGCCCGTGTTCTGTGGGTGTGTTGTGCCACACGGCTATTGTGCATGCCCATGTTTTATCTCGTTTGCTTCTCCCACGCCCGTGTTTCGTAAGTCAGTGTCGTGCACAGTTCTAGGGCACGGGCGTGGCTTATGCCCGTGTTGGTTACTCAGTGTTTACCACGGTTTGGATACACGGGCGTGTCGCACACCCGTGTCACTTTAATTAGTATCAACCACGGTCGAACCGCACAGGCGTGTGTTTTTATCGTAGCACATATTCTTTTGGTCAGTTTTGGTCACAGCCGCGTTGCACGGCCGTGTTGTTTAATCGGAGCCCGTGTCTTGGGGAAAATTTTTGTCCTTTCTGTACGACCTCTGCCACGCCCATGTACTAATTCGTGGTGTCCACACTGCCACGGCCACGGCCGTGTTCAAGGCCGTGTGGTGTGAAAACCCTGCGCTTGATACATTGGTTAGTTTTCAGTTAGGCGCTAAAAATTGAAAATATAACATTAGTGAAGTTAGTGCTCGGGTTGCCTCCCGAGAAGCGCTCGTTTAAAGTTTTAAGCTAGACTTACCCTATTTTCATTCCTAAATTGAGGCTCTTAGAGCCAAAGCCCCTCTCTTATATCCCTAAAATCTTCACCATTATAAATTTTTAATCACTGACCATTTACCTTGAATGTGCCATGAGTAGGATGAGTTACCTCGATTGTGCCGTAGGGAAAAATAGTTTTGATTGCGAATGGACCTGACCATCTTGATTTCAGCTTCCCAGGAAACAATTTGAGCCTTGAATTGTATAGCAAAACTAAGTCTCCTACTTTGAATTGCTTTGATTTCTTTAAACGAGCATCATGGCGTCGCTTTGTCGCCTCCTTATATAATCGTGAGTTCTCATAGGTATCAGCTCGCCATTCATCTAGCTCGTTCAACTGCATCATCCTCTTCTCACCTGTGATTTTAAGATCGTAATTCAAGAATTTTATAGCCCAGAAGGCTTTGTGCTCTAACTCAAATGGTAAATGACAACTCTTCCCGTAGACAAGTTTGTATGGGGATGTTCCTATGGGAGTCTTAAATGATGTTCTATAGGCCCATAAAGCATCGTCTACTTTTAATGCCCAATCTTTCCTGTTTGATTCTACCGTTTTCTCTAGAATACGCTTAAGTTCTCGATTTGCTACTTCTGCTTGTCCACTGGTTTGAGGGTGATAAGGGGTAGATGTTCTGTGGTGTACTCCATATTTTTTCAAGACCTTGTCAAATTACGTATTACAAAAATGAGTACCCCTATCACTAATAATTGCTCTGGGTGTTCCAAATCGAGAGAAAAGTTTTTTGAGAAATTTCACCACCATTCTGGCATCATTAGTGGGTAAAGCCTGGGCTTCCACCCATTTTGACATATAGTCTACTACTACTAGGATGTATTTATTCCCAAATGAGCTAGGGAATGGGCCCATAAAATCAATACCCCATACATCAAAAATTTTGCATGATAGCATGTATGTTTGAGGCATTTCATCGCGTTTAGAAATATTACCTGTTCTTTGACATCTGTCGCATGAAGCAACATACCTATTGGCGTCTTTGAACAAGGTTGGCCAATAAAAACCTGATTCGAGCGTTTTATGTGCTGTCTTAATGCCGCTATAATGTCCCCCTGAAGGTCCTGAATGGCAATGTTCTAGGATTTTGCTTGCTTCTGCTTTTGTAACACATCTCCGAATTACTTGATCTGCACATATACGGAAAAGAAAAGGATCCTCCCAAAAAAAGTTTTTTACATTAGCAAAGAATCGCTTCTTTTGATGATGTGTTAACCTTTTTGGAAGGATGTTAGCAGCTAAATAATTTGCAGTATCTGCAAACCAAGGTACCTCAAAGTTAGATATAGTGAATAGTTGTTCTTCGGGAAACGAGTCGTTTATCTCACTCTCAACTAGTTCTTTGATATGTGGATTTTCAAGCCTAGAAAGATGATCTGCTACAAGATTTTCAGCTCCCTTCTTATCTCAAATTTCCAAATCAAATTCCTGCAAGAGTAAGATCCATCGTATGAGTCGAGGTTTTACATCAGATTTAGTTAAAAGATAATGAAGAGCGAATGGTCACTGTAAACGACAACTTTAGATAATATCAAATACTGTCTAAATTTGTCAAATGCAAAAACTACAGCTAGCAATTCTTTTTCTGTGGTGGTGTAGTTTTCCTGTGCGGGCGTCAATGTTCTGCTAGCATAACAAATTGGCTGAAAGTGCTTGTCTCTTCGCTGTCCCAAAACTGCACCTACTGTAAAATCACTTGCATCACACATTAGTTCAAAGGGTAGATTCCAATCAGGTGCAATTATAATCGGTGCATTTATTAGTTTATATTTGAAGATATTAAAGGCATCTAAACATTCCTGATCAAAATTGAAAGGTACATATTTTTCTAGTAATTTTGTCAAAGGCTTAGCTATTTTAGAGAAATCTTTAATGAATCTTCTACAAAATCCAGCATGTCCTAAAAAGCTTCTGATAGCCTTAACGGAACTAGGAGGAGGTAATTTTTCTATGGTTTCAACCTTTGCTTTATCTACCTCAATCCCTTTACGAGAAAGCTTATGTCCTAACACAATCCCTTCTCAGACCATAAAGTGACATTTTTCCCAATTTAGAACAAGGTTTGTTTCCTCACATCTCATCAAAACTGGTTTTAAATTTTTAAGGCAAAGATGGAAAGAATTACTGAATACCGAAAAGTTGTCCATAAATACCTCCATAATGTCCTCCACAAGTGAGTCAAAGATGGCCAGCATGCAGCACTGAAAAGTAGCAGGAGCATTACATAATCCAAAAGGCATTCTACGATAGGAAAACGTACCATATGGACATGTAAATGTCGTCTTTTCTTGATCCTCAAGAGCTATTGGGATTTGGAAGTAGCCGGAGAGTCCGTCTAGGAAGCAGTAGTACATATGCCCAGATAATCTTTCTAACATCTGATCAATAAATGGCAACGAGAAGTGATCTTTTCTGGTGGCGTCGTTCAACTTTCTATAGTCAATACAGACTCTCCAACCTGTGACTATTCTGGTAGGAATTAATTCATTCTTTTCGTTGGCTACAACAGTCATGCCTCCTTTCTTTGGAACAACCTGCACAGGACTTACCCAAGTGCTGTCAGAAATAGGATAAATTATTCCGGCATCTAGAAGTTTAATTACCTCAGCTTTAACAACTTCTTTCACGTTAGGATTTAATCATCTTTGAGGTTGCACACATGGTTTATACTCATCCTCCATTAAAATTTTGTGGGTGCAAAATGATGGGCATATTCCTTTAATGTCAGAGATTCTCGAAGCTATGGCTCTTTCATGTTCCCTTAGTACCTGTAGCAACTCGTCTTTCTCTTTAGGTTCCAGTTCTGAAGAGATAATTACTGGTAGCGTAGAGTCATCCCCGAGGAATGCATATTCTAAGTGTTTTGGCAACTGTTTTAATTCTAATTTGGTCGGCTCATCAAAAGAGGGTTTTTGTTTTAGTTCATCGTTGATTTCAATGCCCTCTTCTTTCGTTTGTCTAGAGGAAGATGTATTAGAATTCAACTCATCGATATCATCATCTACCCCCTCATCTTGGGTAAGACACAGTTCCATTGTGTCGTTATGTATGATTTCCTGCAACGAATCTTGAATAATATGATCAGTTGCACCAATAAAATAACAGGAATCATCTTGTTCTCTAGAATATCGCATAGCATCGTAAATTTGAAAAATAATTTCCTCATCGCCTACCCTTAGTGCAAGTTTACCATCACCTACATCAATAACAGCTCTAGCAGTAGCTAAAATGGGCCGTCCCAAAATTAAAGGCACCTCAACGTCATCATCCATGTCAAGCACAACAAAATCAACAGGGAAAATAAATTTATCAACTTTTACCAGAATATCTTCGATAATTCCCTAGGATATTTAACAGATCCGCTCACCTAATGAATACTCATCCTAGTGGGTTTAGGTTCCCCAAGACCAAGTTGCTTAAACATTTTGTAAGGCATTAAATTAATGCTGGCACCTAGATCAGCTAGTGCTTTCTCTATGTTCAAACTACCAATAAAACAGGGAATAGTGAACCTTCCTGGATCTTTCAATTTGGTTGGTAGCTTGTTTTGGAGGATGGCTGAACATTCTTCATTGAGTTCCACTGTTGATATCTCTTCAAACTTTCTTTTATTTGTTAGAAGCTCTTTTAGGAATCTTGCGTACGTCGGCATCTACGAAATAGCTTCAACAAAAGGTAAGTTAATATGTAATTGTTTAAAAAGTTCAAGAAATTTACCGTATTGTGCATCTAATCGGTATTTTTTCAACTTTGTTGGATATGGGATTGGTGGTTTACATTCTTCACGAACCGGTGTTGCATTCCCAACTTCCTCATCTTTTGCCTTATCAATTTCGTTTGGTATCTTTTTCTTTGTTTTAACTAACTCCTTTCCACTTCTTAGTGTAATTGCTCACACTGCGCTTCTCTTTTCCTTGGTAAACTTTACGGTCGCCTTCGTAAATTAGCTTAGTTAGTTGTCCAATTTGATCCTTAAGCTCTTGAATCGATACTTGCTGATTATTCAATATCGTTTAGGTATTTTGGAAACGGGTTTCTGAAACTTCTATAAATTTTGTCAGCATCTCTTCAAGGTTTGGCTTCTTTTCTTGTGGGTAGAATTGTTGTCTTTGGTTTTTTTTTACTATCCCACGAGAAATTGGGGTGGTTCCTCTAACCTGGATTATAAGTATAACTATAAGGGTTATTTTGAGGTCAGGAATTATTACCCATATAGTGAACTTGCTCGTTTTCAGCGCTCGGGTTGCAAGGTGGGTATTTTGTGTTGTTCATCCCTCCTCCATTCATATCGCACTGCATAACTGGATGTATCTGCAAAGAATTATACAAACCATCAATCTTTTTATTTAAAAGTTCTACCTGATTTGATAGCATGGTTACTGCGTCGAGGTTGAAAACACTAGTGGCTATTTTTGTTGGCATTGTCCTTGTGACTTGCCACTGATAGTTATTCAGTGACATCTCTTCTATAAACTCATAGGCCGCTTCAGGATCTTTGTTGTTCAGTGTTCTGCCGGCGGCTAAATCAATTAATTGCCTGGTTGAAGGGTTTACACCATTGTAAAAGGTTTGGACCTGTAGCCACAAGGGTAATCCATGGTGTGGGCACCTTCTCAATAGATCTTTGTATCTCTCCCATGCATCATAAAGTGTCTCTAAATCCATCTTCACTAAAGAAGAGATATCATTCTTTAACTTAGCCATTTTAGCCGATAGAAAATATTTTAATAAAAAATTTTCGGTCATTTGCTCCCATGTAGTGATTGATCCTCGTGGAACAGAATTCAACCACTATTTGGCTTTATTCCTCAAAGAAAAGGGAAATAACCGAAGACGAATGGCATCATCAGAAACACCATTTATTTTGAAAGTATCGCAAAATTCTAGGAAATTCGCCAAGTGATTGTTTGGATCTTCATCCTGCAAACCATCAAACTGAACAAATTGTTGTATCATTTGAATTGTGTTAGGTTTCAGTTCAAAATTGTTTGCAGCAATAGTAGGTCTAACGATACTTGACTCAGTTCCTGTTAAATTAGGTTTAGCATAATCATACATAGTTCGAGGATGAGGATTTTTGGCAACCACAGGGGGGAGTGGATTATTCTGGTGATCAGCCATCTCTTCCGTGTTATTAGTATCGTCCTCTTGCTCTTCTTCTATGTAATTTAGGCTTTGCCTTATTTCTCTACGATTTCTACGAACGGTGCCTTCAATATCACTGTCATAGATTAAGGGTCCTGTCGGGTTCCTCCTAGTCATAAACTAGAGGTACCTACTAGGAACAAATAAAAGAAAGAATATTAGCAAAATTAAAAACAAAATAAAAGTAGATTGCAAAAAAATAAAAAAATGGCTAAAGTCATAAAAATTGAGCGTTCTTAATATTTTGGTTCCCCGGCAACAGCGCCAAAAACTTGATCGTTATGTCAGAGTCTTAATATTTATATAATGAATGATCTAGCCTAGAAACTAACTGTGATAATGATTGAGGCAAGCGCACCTATCGAACAGTAGTATAGTTTAGTGGCAAGACTGGAATGTCGAACCCAAAGAAACCAAAAGTACTAATACTAACTTTCTTTCTATTATTTAGCCTAAGAATTGAAGTGAATTATTATTTAATCTAAAATTAACTAACTACTAAGCTAAAGACGCTAAGACAAAGAGAATGAATTGGGGAAATACTTGTGGGAAAAACCAATTGATTAAGACAATACCCAAGGAGGAATCCACCTAGACTTCACTTGTTATTTAACTCTGAACCAGACGATTTATTCACTTGACTTGATCCGTAGGATTCCCTAATTTATATTAATACCTCTCTCGAGGCTACTAACATCTAACCCTAGGTTGATTAATTGAAATCTCTTTCTAATTAAAACCCTTAGAATTGCATTAACTCGATCTATGGACTCCCATATTAGGTTTGACCCTAATCCGACAGATTTTCGTCACCTTATCTCTAGGCGCGCGAGCAACTCCGCTTAACTATGCTAGATCTACTCTTAGACATGGACTTTTGCTCCACTGCCTAAGCACATCAATACTTGAATCAATATCCTAAAATATCAAAACAAGAATTAAGAACACATAGTTAAGAACAAATCAAGTATTTATCATATAGTTCAGAAAACAATAACAAGATCCGTCTTAGGTTTCATCCCCCTCAAGTATCTGAGGGGTTTAGTTCATAATAACAAAAGAATACATCTCAGAAGAAAAGATAAAACAAAACATAAGAAAACCCTAAAACCCCCTGAAGGAATTGAAGGAGAGATTCGCCGTCTTGAGTATGATTTCGGCTTCTTGAGATGAATTAACTTGCTTTCTTTGAGTAAATCTCACAATTCTGACCTCTCCGGCTTGGCTCCTTGGCCTAGCTGGACGCCCCCCTAAAGGTTGGCCTTTAGGGTGTTTATATAGGCTTTTGGAATGTGTTTCTTTGCCTCTAAGTACCCTAATCCGAATAAAATTATTCTTTTCCACGGCAGGGACATGCCCATGGCACACACCCGTGTAAGTCGAGTTGTAGGCCGTGTTCGAGCCTGCTAAAGGGGAACGGCCGTGTGGTGAAACCCCAGGCCATTTTGATTTCTCACTTTGGCCCATTTGGCCCGTTTTAAGCCCGTTTCTCATTCTTTTCATCCTCTTATGCTCTCCTAAGTATAAAACATGAAATTAAAGGATTAAGAGCACCAAATTCCATAATTCAAGGGATAAATCATCCAAAAGCATGCTAAATGTGGGATTAAAATATGTTACTATTACAGTTTATCAGGACTATCGACGTCAACGTCTTCCACCAATGGTATGCCGAGTCCCTCAACAAAGATACGGCACACTTCAGGTCTTCTTCAGGTGTACAAGAGAGTTCATCGAATACTCTCATTGAGTTCTCAAGCCAGAACTCTACCCTCTCGGGGTCATCATCTACCTTAGCTTTAAACTCCTCAGCCCCGTGTTTCCTAATCTTATCCACCGAGGGTTTCGATATCCTCACTACATCAATACCTTGAGGAGCCATTGGAATTGGCTGAGGTATAGGAGGAGGTGGAGAAGGTTGAGCATTAGGGTTTGCTCAAACATAATCCGAGTACCAATTACTCATCATCCGGAGAAAGGCTTCCCGAGCCTCTTCCCCTTGACCCCTAACCTCGGGTCCACTCTCAATTGGCGCGGTTCCTTGCGTAGGAGCCGGTGCATTACTAGCTGTTTCATCAGCAGTCGATTGATCGGGATCCATATACTATATAAATAAGTTTTAAAATCATCAGAAACCACCACGCTATCATTGTACACTTATGGCATGTATAGCTAGACCCTTACACTTGCTACGGTAGTCCTAGAACTGACTAAACCATAGCTCTGATACCACTAAATGTAACACCCCTTACCCGTATTCTACATCGGAACCGGGCCCGAGGCATTACCGAGTTAAAACCACTTGATCACCACTTAGGCTCAATGTGACTACTCTCAATAGCTACCACAACTACCTCCATAAGGACCTACGAGGTCTTAAACATACATGCGAGAGCTTTCGAGGCTCTACCAAAACTTTATCGATCTTAAAATTTCTTTCACTTAGACAAGAGTCACACGCCCATATGGAATGGGACACGGCCGTGTGCCCTCAAGACATGCCCGTGTCTTCCACCCGTGGTCGACACTGACTAAATTCACACTAACATGCAAACATAGCATAAACCTCAAAACTCATACATATACCTCAAATTTATGGTCTCGCACCACTATTCCGACTAGGCCTTAAATCGGGATGTTACATGTGGCATCGGTATCAAGGGGTGATCCCATGTAAGACCATATCTGGGATATGGCGTTGGCATCAAATTTTATGAACGATGAGTTCGAGTATCCTATGATAATTTGGTTAATTCGTGGGCAAAAAAGCTAAGTATGTAAAATGGTATAGAGTTAAATTCGTTTATGGATGACCTTGGGTATCACCTATGATAAAAATGATGAAAATATGAGTTTATGTTCATGATAGAAAATGTGCTAAGTCATGTGACTAAGTGATACAGGTACCATGAGTAAAATACAAAGTATGAAATCATATTGTGAAATGAGAAGGGTAAGAGTAAGTATGAGTAAGTATGCTTGAGCACTTGATGCTTATGTTGTTCATGTATCATGAGATGGATGAGTTTATTTTGAGTATTTATGTTGCTATATAAATTTCATGCAAACTTACTAAGCTATATGCTTACCCCTCTCTTTCCAATTTTCCTTGTAGTTTCACCTAGTTAGCTCGGGGATCACAAAATGTCAGAGCTCGGATCACACTATCAATCGTTCTTTTGGTATAGTAAAGTTAATTCATTTTGTGTATGGCATGTATAGAAACTTGATCGTTTTGTGTCATGTCATGTTTGAAGACCAAAGGGTTGGCTATTAATGTCCCACACTCATTTTGTAAAGGGCCAAGGTGAGTTGGCCAACATTGTCAAGTTTATGTTATAAAGTTGATGAGTTTAATGAAATGAATGTTCATGCAAGATAATGAGTAAAATGTGGATGGAATGAATGATAATTTAGGGAATTTTCATGGTTTCATATTATTATATTATGTGTTTCTTATACTTAAATGGACGAGTTTAAGTTTCAAGGTGGCAAAAGGGCTTGGAAAATAGCCTCTAATTTTCCACACGGGTAGACACACGGGCGTGTGTTTAGGCCGTGTGTGACACACGACCAGTCCCATGGGTGTGTTAGTAGGCCGTGTGTCCCCTGCATTTTAATTACGAGAATTCGATTCGTCACACGGGCCAGTACACGGGCGTGTTCTTAGGCCTGTGCTCCTTAAGGGGTTGCTGACGTCATAAACAGAATACCCCTAGTTTTCAGACACGGGTGAGGACACGGGCGTGTCTAGGCCGTGTGAAGGACACAGGCCATTGACACGGGCGTGTGTCCGGCCGTGTGAAAACCCCTGCAGGTTCGAAATAAAAATAAATTCTACACACGCTAGGGACATGGGCGTGTGTGACCACACGGCCTGCCCACAAGGGCGTGTCCCAAGTCACACGGGCGTGTGACCTCTGTTTAGGCAAAAATTTTCAAAGAGTGTAAGAGTTTCCGGTTGAACTCTGAAACCTTCCGGAGGTATGTTTAAGGCCTCGTAGGCCCATGATATGTGTGTTATGGTTAAGAAAGAAAAGTTTTAAGTTGGAATGAAATTTTATAGCCCGTAATTACATGTTCAAGAAAAGTCAAGCATGGTAATGCCTCGTATCTGATTCCAGCGTCAGACACAGGTAAGGGGTGTTACACAATGGGTGGTATGATTTTTGCCTTATTCCGAAAAAATTCATTCTCATTCTTGTGGTATTGGAACTTTATTTAAATTTGAAATACACAAAGAGTGATAGAGTGTTTGCTCGTGGTAAGAAAGTTGATAGCACTCCTAATGATATTTGTAATCATTATGGTGTTCCATATTTTGAACATGATGTTTCAGAAATGGACTTGAATTATTTTACTAATGTTTATATGGAAACCTTAATGAAGTTCCTAATGGAAAATGGTGGAGAATGGAAACATAGGCCATATTCTAATTTTCCTTTATCTTTTAATCAAGCGATAATATTCCACGATGCGAAAACATGGATGCAACTAATTTGTACTCAGGTTTGCCCCATGTTAAACACTAACACTATTAGTGTCTTTCGATCTATTTTACTTTACTCTATTTTTTTGAAAAAGAGAATTTGTTTGGGAAATGGATTCACGAATACATTCGTAAGTGTGTTTCTGGAGGTAAAGTTGGTATATATTTTCCATACTTGGTTACGTATATATGCTAAAAACTCGGGTGAAAATGAAGCCAACTGAATAGTTCCATAAACCCAAGAAAAGCATTATTGGGGATACCATTATTGGACAATATCAGAATTACAACGTAAGCAAATTTAAAAGTGGAACCAACGCTGGAAGAAAAAGAAGGAAGTACCACCTTCCTTACCAAAGTTGAAATCTAGAGGGAAGCATCTACTAAAAGGTGGAGCTCACGGTGAAACCTTAGGGATGATGTTCTCACTCAATGGGTAGCCACTTTGCAACCATATATTGACAAGTTTGCGGATTAGCAAGGATGGGATGTCCTGCAATGGTCGTTGAATCCCTATGTCAGATTTTAGCACGATGAGGAAGAAGAAGAGGAGAATGATGAAGGAGAAAATGAAGGCGATGATGATGAAGGGGATAACATGGATGAGAACTCCCCCAATGCCCTAATTTCATGATTTAGATGAGGCGTTTGTTTTGGAATGACCTTCAACTAAGGCATAGTTTTCTGCAACCCAGAAGAAGACAAGCCATCTTGTCATTCGATCTAGAATACTTAAAAATAGATCACAAGAATAAAATATAAAGGGAAAATGGTGGTGGATTCGGTGTTGGACTTCGACATATAACTTAAAGATACTATGATTATTTTGGATTTGGTTGTTGTTTTCTTTTATTTTTATTTATAATTTGCATATGCTTTTATTTTTGTGTGTGTTTTCTTTTTTATGTAGGCCACCCACTCGAGGATTGCACTAAATTATAAAGCTTAACAAAGAGGAGGACTACCTCAATCTGCCTCACGTCGCTTCGTGAAAAAGGAAGGAGTCCTAAACTCTTACCTTTAGATTGGGAGCACACTGGGGACAATATTCAATTTGAGTGTCAGGGTATAAATAAAACTTTTATTAATTTATTTGCTTGATGTGTTTGTGTGTTTATTTCTTTAGTTTAATAAAAAAATTTGAAAATGCCAAAAAAAATATTAAAGTTTTTTGTTTTTTGTTTGTGTTTGTTGCATGGTGCTTGAGCATGTTGACTTTGATGTGATTGGTTTATTGGTATGATGATGTTTTTTGAATTCTTTCAAGCATGTAAATTTTGTATGATGTTAGTAGAATTTTATTCTTTTAGAGTTAGTTTGGTTAGTTTAATGGATTACATTATGCAATAGGGTAGAGGTGATCATTCTATGCTAAATTTCATGCCACATGACAAATAGCTATATAGATGGATGTTGATATACATGTTTGGAACTATATGTTATTCATAGAATCATAAGAAGAGCATTTCTTGAATTCATAAATATTGAAATGTTTAGGAATGACTTAAAACATTGCTTACATAACTAGAGCCAAATGTCATACCTATGAATGTTATGTTACCTCTAGTACCTCTATTTGAGCCTTATTGTACCTTCTTTGATAAGCCTATACTTTTGAGACCTTGAGCCTTAAAGTTGAGTTACTAATCAAACCTTTTTCTCTGTCCCTCTTTTATATGCACTTTGAATTGGACGGCGGACCATAGATATTATGGTTTAGGTAGAAACAAAATGGTGGTTTTAAAAGAATGTGTGCTTGAGTGAACTAGTGGAGAGACGATTTTAATGCCATAAGCAGAGAATCTTGCTTTTAAAGTGCTTAATGGAAAATCTTAAATGAAAGCATGGAAAGGGATAAAATCATAGTGAGTTATGAAAAGTGCATAGAACGAGTAAAAGCATTGAGATTGAAAAAGAGAGATTTATTGGATAAAATGTTAAGATTTTCCTGAGCTTAAAATAATCTTGTTTCGCTTCTTAACTCACAATTTCGCTAAGCTTTTATACTTTTGGTAATTGAATCATGTCTTCATAGATTTTCGAGAAATAAGGAAGGTAAGAGAAGAGACATAAGGTATTGAGAATAATGATTATATTTGGGGGAGATTAGGGAACAATGTCATGTGCTACACCAATTCTAGTGCTTAAACCATTTTGATATTATATTTTCTTGAAAACAAATTGTCCTTAATCCTCAGAACATTACAAGCCTAGAAGTCCTATGTGACCTTAACGTTTCAACTTATGAATTCTTGACAAGTATTTTTTATGAGAAATGAATGACTAGAGTTCTCTCTTGTATAAGCATTACATCTACATAAATTATTTTGATGGATTTCAATGAATGATAGTACTTATATATGATTACGTCTGTGCTTCTTCATCTTGTAAGTTTGTGAACTATCTTAATTTACTTTAAAAGTTGAGAATTCTCTAGACATCATACTTAGGTTGCATGTTAGAAGAATAATCTACATTGTATGTACCTCTTAACTAATCATGACCATTATTCTCGCTCAAGGATTGTCTTTTGTTATCCTATTTTCTAATTTTGTTACTTTTTATGTTTTATATTTTATAGAAAGTATGAGATTTCACCCCAAACTCAATAAATAAATTGACAAAAATTAGCTCAAGAATCATCTAATAACCCAATCATATTAGCCCAAAACAAAATTTTAGGACAATTGTAGCATCTAGTTAGCTTCCTGATAAACCGTAATATATACATATTTTAATCCCACATTTAGCATACTTTTTGGATGAATTATCCCTTGAATTTTGGAATTTGATGCTCCTAACCTTTAATTTCATGTTTTATACTTAGGAGAGCATCGGAGGATGAAAAGAACGAGAAACGGGCCAAAAACGGAGAAAATGGGCCAAAGTGAGAAATCAACACGGCCTGGGCTCGAATCAAACGGCCGTGCCACCTTAGCAGGCCCGAACACGGCCTGGGCTCGATTCACACGGGCGTGCTCCACGGACGTGTCTTAGTCGTGACCCGTTGTAATTCTACTCAGAAAAGGATACTTAGGGGCGAAGAAAGACATTCCAAAGTCTATATAAACACCCTAAGTATGACATAAAAAGGGGGTTTGGCAGAAGCCTTCTGTCAGGGCTTTTCATGAAGACGGGCGTCCAGCTAGGCCAAGGAGCCAAGCCAGAGAGGTCAAAATTGTGGGATTTACTCGAAGAAAGCTAGTTGATTCATCTCAAGAAGCCGAAATCATACTCAAGACGGAGGATCTCTCTTTCAATTCCTTCAGGGGGTTTTAGGGTTTTCTTATGTTTTATTTTATCTTTTCTTCTAAGATGTATTTTTTTATGATTATGAACTAAACCCCTCAGATACCTGAGGGGGATGAAACCTAAAACGGATCTTGTTATTGTTTTCTGAACTATATGATAAATACTTGATTTGTTCTTAACTATGTGTTCTTAATTCTTGTTTTCATATTTCAGGATATTGATTCAAGTATTGATGTGCTTAGGCAGTGGAGGAATATTCCCTGTTTAAGAGTAGATCTAGCATAGTTAAGCGGAGTTCATCGCAACCCTAGAGATAGGATAACAAAAATCTGCCAGATCAGGGTCAAACCTAATATGGGAGTCCATAGATCGAGTTAATGCAATCCTAGGGGTTTTAATTAGGAAGAGATTTCAATTAATCAACCTAGGGTTAGATGTTAATAGCCTCGAGAGAGGTATTAATATAAATTAGGGAATCCTACGGATCAAGTCAAGTGAATAAATCGTCTGGTTTAGAGTTAAATAATGAGTGAAGTCTAGGTGGATTCTTCCTTGGGTATCGTCTTAATCAATTGGTTTTTCCCACAAGTATTTTCCCCAATTCATTCTCTGTGTCTTAGTGTCTTTAGGTTAGTAGTTATTTAATTTTAGAATAAACAACAAATCCCTTAATTCTTAGGCTAAATAATAAAAAGAAAGTCAGTATTAGTACTTTTGGTTCCTTTGGGTTCGACATTTTGGTCTTGCCACTAAGCTATACTACTGTTCGATAGGTGCGCTTGCCTCAATCATGGTGATAGTTGGTTTCTAGGCTAGATCATTCATTATATAAATATTAAGACTCTCGACACACGATCAAGTTTTTGGCGCCTTTGCCGGGGAACTAAAATATTAAGAACGCTCAATTTTTATTACTTTAGCCATTTTTTTATATTTTTATTTTTAACTTTGCTAATTTTTCTCTTATTTGTTTCTGATAGGTATCTCTAGTTTATGACTAGAAGAAACTCGCCAAGACCCTTGATTTTTGACAGTGAAATAGAACGTACCGCTCAAACCGAAGAGATGTCACTGAATAATTATCAGTGGCAAGTCGTGAGGACAAAGCCTAATCAAGCAGCCGATGTTTTCAACCTAGACGCGGTCACCATGTTATCTAACCAGGTAGAGCTTTTAAATAAAAAAATTGATGGTTTGTATGGTTCTACGCAGGTACATCCGATAATACAGTACGATACAAATGGAGGAGGGGTGAACAATACAGAATATCTATCCTACAACCCTAGCACAAAGAACGAATAAGTCAACTATATGGGTAACTATTCTAGACCTCAAAATAATCTTTATAGTAACACTTATAGTGCAGGTTGGAGGTACCATCCCAATTTCTCGTAGGGTGGTCAAGGTAATCAAAGACCGCAACTTCCTCCAGGTTTTCAACAACCACCTTACCAGCAGGAAAAGAAGCCGAACCTTGAGGAGATGCTAACAAAATTTATCGCGGTGTCAAAAACCCGTTTTCAAAACAACGAGACAATGCTCAAAAATTAGCAGGCATCAATTCAAGGGATCGAGAACCAGTTAGGTCAGCTAGCTAAGCTGATCTCAGAAAGACCACAAGGTATCTTGCCTAGCAACACCAAAACTAACTTAAGAGAGCAACCTCAAGCAATAACTGCTCATGATAGTGAAGGGTTAGATGAACCAAAATTGAAGCAAGAGAATGTGGTAGAGGAAGGTAAGGTTGAGGTAAGCCATGATAAACCAAACCCGGTAATTACAGAGTACCAACCTCGTGTGCCATACCCCAATGCGATAAAGAAAGACCACACAGAGGAAAAATTCGGTAAATTTCTTAAACTTCCAAAGAAATTACATATTAACTTGCCGTGCCTTGAAGCTCTTTCGCAGATGCCAGATTCAAGGAATTTTTTAAAAGAGTTTTTGAAAAAAAAATGGAAGTTAGACGATACGTCGCATGTGGAGCTAAACGCAGTGTGCCCAGCAATTCTACGAAATACACTACCACGTGAGCTCACATTTCATGTAAGTGACGAAACGATCACTCTTCAGGTTCTTGACACGGCTAGGACATTGAGTATTAAAGGTGGAACCAATCACTTCAAAGTTGGGGACCAGGTACTGTCAGATACAACCGACCCTCGAATAGCCGCTTCAGAGCTTAATACAAACGGTGCGACTCCTTTTACGGTACTTAAGGTCTTTCCATACGGGACAGTCGAGGTAACTCATTCTAATTTCGGCACTTTTAAGGTAAATATTACCCGACTCAAACCATATGTTAATAGAATTGATAGTAAGAAAAAGGAGTTTCAACTCCGTGAACCACCATGGCCATACGAATAACAGGTAAGTCTAGCTCAAGACTTTAAACGAGCGCTTCTCGGGAGGCAACCCGAGCACTAACGTCCATATTTTTGAATTTTAGCATCTAACTAGAAAACTAACCAAATTTTTAGGCACAGGTTTTCCTACCCACACGGCCCTGTACACGAGCG
This sequence comes from Gossypium sturtianum, assembly GCA_025698515.1. NCBI lineage: Eukaryota > Viridiplantae > Streptophyta > Magnoliopsida > Malvales > Malvaceae > Gossypium > Gossypium sturtianum. Next base: position 69,497,293 of record CM046952.1, read on the forward strand.
TGGCCGTGGCCGTGTGGAAACAGGGTAAAAACTCTTCCCAAAAACACAGGCTGCGATAAAACACCACGGTCGTGCGATTCGGCTGTGGTCAAAATTGAGAAATCTACACGGGCGTGCAACACGCCCGTGGGACCTTTGAGTCCATTATTTTTTCTTTTTCTCTTATTTTCATTTTTAATTTCTTTTCTTTTATCTTTCTCATCTTTAATTTATATTATTATATTTTCATTTCTTTAATTTAGGTTCAAGGGGCTATTAACGAACGACCACACTGCCACCGGAGTATCCTCCCCACCTTCACCTCTCTCCAACTTTACCGTTTCTTTTCATTGACTCCATCCAAAATTCAGGAAGTTTCACTTCTCTCCCTACCTTATGATTTTATTACTATATTGCTATTATCTATCTTTGTACATTGAGGACAATGTACATCTTAAGTGTGGGGGGATTAACTACAGTATTATTTGAAAATCCCTGAATTATGTCTTATTCTTAAGTAATTTTCTCATATTACTGTTCGAATGAAATTTCTTTTGATTTATGATTTTCATTGATATGTTTCGGATTAAGTCATAGTTAATTGTGCATTGATGACTTAAATTTTAGGAGACTAGAGAATCAAGCATGATGAGTTATTTTCAGAATTAAAAATTTGTTAGGTTGTCTACCTGAATCTAATTATTACCTTGAAGTTTGAAATTTACAAGGTTGATATCAAAAACCCATAATTTTTGTGAGATTTTGAGCCTTTCAGAGCATATTGTTTTTCTTGCTCACTTTATTGATTATGAGTGTGTCAACATTGATTTGTTATTCTAGAACTTGCTTATATTATACATGTCAAGACCACACCTTTGATTTGATACACTAAGATGATAAAGGCACCTAGGTTTTAACCTACTTACTCCATAAAAAGCCTACCTTCATAATTAACCTCTAGTGAACCCTTTTGAGACTAACAACCCAATTCTTGACTCACCCATTAATATTAACCCAAAACCCACTTTGTACTTGTTATCGCCATCTCTCTTGACTACCCTTATATTGAGATTTGATTTGATCGGTTACTTAACTATTTCCTTTATTTCAGTTATCAAATTCTATATTATTGTACTTAAATATTTGTTTTCAAAAAAAAACAAAAAAAATTATTTATTAGGAATCTATTCATTATTATTTCTTTGTTATTGGAGCTTAAGCAGTTAATTTCATAATTTGAGAAGAAGCTCGTGCTATTAGTATTACAAGTTTTCAATTGATGTAATTATTCATTATCAGTTCGTTGTTTCTAGTTAGGTAATTTGTCAATTCAATCTCGATTCTAACCCTCTAATTCAGCCTTTATCCACACCTTTAACCCAAGCCCCGTTACAACCCTTTTTAAAGACCTTTTGATTTGTGTATCATCTCATATTATGGTGGTGGAGATTTGATTTTCATGCAAGCCTATGGGATTAACTTTTCATGTTCGACTTCTGAGTGCTTATTTTTGAACCTTAAACACTTTGAGTGATTTGAGTGAACCTTTAGTGAGGATGTCAATTTTTGTCAATTTTGAATTAAAGGTAATTATTTAGGTAAGGGGAAACACCTATTTTTCGTACTATAAAAACTATGACTTTGATTGTTTATATCTTTAGGAACCTTCTGGTTAAATTATCAATGTATGAATTACCTATGAATTATGATGAAACATTATTGATGAAGGTTATGAATTGAGGAAATTCTATTTTAAATTGTGAGTTGGGAATTTTGCTTGAGGATAAGCAAATGCTTAAGTGTGGGGGTATTTGATAAACCGTAATATATACATATTTTAATCCCACATTTAGCATACTTTTTGGATGAATTATCCCTTGAATTGTAGAATTTAATGCTCCTAATCCTTTAATTTCATGTTTTATACTTAAGAGAGCATATGAGGATGAAAAGAACGAGAAACGGGCCGAAAACGGAGAAAATGGGCCAAAATGAGAAATCAACACGGCCTGGGCTCGAATCACACAGCCGTGCCACCTTAGTAGGACCGAACACGACCTGGGCTCGATTCACACGGGCCTACTCCACGGGCGTGTCTCTGCCGTGACCCGTTGTAATTCTACTCGAAAAAGAATACTTAGGGGCGAAGAAAGACATTCCAAAGTCTATATAAACACCCTAAGTATGACCTAAAAAGGGGGGTTCAACAGAAGCCTTCTGTCAGGGCTTTTGACGAAGACGGGCGTCCATCTAGGCCAAGGAGCCAAGCCAGAGAGGTCAGAATGGTGGGATTTACTCGAAGAAAGCCAGTTGATTCATCTCAAGAAGCCGAAATCATACTCAAGACGGAGGATCTCTCCTTCAATTCCTTCAGGGGGTTTTAGGGTTTTCTTATGTTTTGTTTTATCTTTTCTTCTGAGATGTATTCTTTTATGATTAAGAACTAAACCCCTCAGATACCTGAGGGGGATGAAACCTAAGACGGATCTTGTTATTGTTTTCTGAACTATATGATAAATACTTGATTTGTTCTTAACTATGTATTCTTAATTCTTGTTTTGATATTTCAGGATATTGATTCAAGTATTGATGTGCTTAGGTAGTGGAGGAATATTCCTGTTTAAGAGTAGATCTAGCATAGTTAAGCGGAGTTGATCGCAACCCTAGAGATAGGATGATTTAAAATCTGCAGATTAGGGTCAAACCTAATATGGGAGTCCATAGATCGAGTTAATGCAATCCTATGGGTTTTAATTAGAAAGAGATTTCAATTAATCAACCTAGGGTTAGACGTTAGTAGCCTCGAGAGAGGTATTAATATAAATTAGGGAATCTTATGGATCAAGTCAAGTGAATAAATCGTCTGGTTCAGAGTTAAATAACGAGTGAAGTCTAGGTGGATTCTTCCTTGGGTATCATCTTAATCAATTGGTTTTTCCCACAAATATTTTCCCCAATTCATTCTCTATGTCTTAGAATCTTTAGCTTAGTAGTTAGTTAATTTTAGAATAAACAACAAATCCCTTAATTCTTAGGCTAAATAATAAAAAGAAAGTCAGTATTAGTACTTTTGGTTCCTTTGGGTTCGACATTCTGGTCTTGCCACTAAGCTATACTACTGTTCGATAGGTGCGCTTGCCTCAATCATGGTGATAGTTAGTTTCTAGGCTAGATCATTCAATATATAAATATTAAGACTCTCGACACACGATCACTTCCCTACTTTGAAGCTAATGAAAATAAAAGAGAGGGCTCAGTAGGAATAACAATTCATGTGTCACAAAGAAAAATAATTGAAAACATTTTATGGGGAAATAATACAGGAGCATAAGAATCCATAGGAGATTCTTTTTATTTAATAATAAGTATAAATAGATTAATAGACTGTGATATTAACAGAAGCTAATTTTGTTTTTGGTAGATTAGGTTGCAAAGGAACTTATTATAGCCATAAATTCAATATAAGTTGGTACATGGATTGAATAGGCATTAAGCTTGCAGCCCACACCATCAAAGACTTCTAGTCCTTAAGAATAAACATACAAATTTAAACTATTTAAATAATCTAAAAAAGGAAAAAAATATAAAACTGTAAGCCAAGTTGAGAATGATCAATTACTTAAAGCCTGTGTGTTTAAATTTAAGCAGCAACATTGTGGAGCACAACGGTCTCAATAGTGAGGCCAGATTCAAACCTAAAGAGCACTCCTCACTCTAGCCCTTCTCTTGTGGTCTGAAGCCCATCTTCCCTTGATTTTTAAATGAGTTTATAATTAATAGGTGAAAAGCTAAAACTTAATTGTAAATCATTTGAGCTCTAATCACATGTGTCCAATCGGTCCCTCTACTAGGTCATTGAAACAAGAAATGAGTTGCATGTTAAATCAAATAAACAAAAATGAGTAGAAATGATAAAGTTAGAGAAATAGGTAACATTCTGAAATGAATGTGGTTTTTTCACTAAGTATGGAAATGGCCTGATAATTAATTTATGGTTTTTCAAATTATTATTTTATTAATTAAATTATTGAAGTCTAAAAATGGAATTAAATTAATTGGTCATTGTGAATTCGTTGAATGTAGAAAAATTAAATATATGTTCTTATAGATTCTTTTACCATAATGTTACCATGAATTTGACGGAATCAAAATCGGGTTGAGAAAATTATTTAATTGGAAAATTAATTAATTAAAATTAATTTATAATGCTTATTTTGGGAAATAGAAAAACATGTATTGCGTTGGATTAAATTATAAAGTGATGGGTTAAAAGTCCAAGAAGCACATATAATTGGACCCAATACAGGAGAAGCCTGAATCCCCATCATAATACATATGAAGGGAGGCACACCCTATTAGCCCCTTTCTCTCATATTTGATTGTTTTTCTATTAAATAGGCATTAAATGCTTCTATTGTAACACCCCATATCCGTATTTCACGCCGGAATCGGGTACAAGACATTACCGGACTTAACATACTTAATCATACAAAATTGAGAAATGAATTTCCGCTCTAATTTAAAACTTTTCATTCGTGTTCAAAACATCCCTCTTATGGGCCTACGAGACCCGAAACATACATATAGAGTGGTTCGGGACTGAACCGGAAGCTTACAAACTCTTAGAAAGTTTTCTTTTTTTTGCTCAAAACAGGGCTACACGCCCGTGTGGAAAGGAACACGCCCGTGTCCCTAGTCCGTGTGGATTTTATTTTTCATTTCGAACCTACAAGGGTTTTCACACGGCCTGGCACACGCCCGTGTCTATGGCCTGTGTTCCTCACACGGCCATGACATGCCCATGCCTTAACCCATGTGTGAAAACCTTGACATTCTGTTTATGACGTAAACAGACATTTAGGGTCATACGGCCGAGTCACACGTCCGTGTGCTAGGCCGTCTGGCGAATTTAATTCTCGCAATTAATGTACAGACTTCACACGCCAGGGCATACGCCCATGTTCTGAGGCCGTGTCCTTCACACGGCTAAGACACACAGCCGTATCTTTGCCCGTGTGTTTAGTACTGGGCATTCTATTTTACTGAATTTGGATGCAGGGGACACACGGCCAATCAACACGCCTACGGGGCTGACCGTATGTCACACACGGCCTTGACACATGCCCGTGTTACAGCCCGTGTGGACAAATATAATGCTATTTACCAAGCCATTTGCCACTCTGAAAAGTAACCACGCTTATACCATTTCTAGCAGCACATAGCATAACAATAATGCACTTCTAATATCCACAATCAAGACATCCACGCCTTAATTTCACACTACGTTCATCATGCATATACTTCACACATTGCTCATTCAATTGCGCAAGCTTACACTTCATGAAGTTCATCATCATTGAATAGGTATAACTTAACTAGTGTTGGCCAATTCCAATGGCCATTTACAAAATGAAATGAGCAACGTTAATAACCAACACGTTGGCTAACCAATATGACATATGACAAAATGACCAAATTCCTATACATGCCATACCCAAAATAATCAAACTTTAATATACCCAAAAGAATAGCTTGATAGTGTGAATCGAGCTCCGACGTCCTATGACCCCTGAGCTAGCTTGGCGATACTACAAGAAAATGGAAAAGAGAGAGAGTAAACATAAAGCTTAGTAAGTTTGCATGTAATAGATAGCAACATAAATCTTGTGTTAACATCCATACGTTACATTATGAAATGAAACAAAATTCTCAAGCACATTGACATGGCTTACTCATGCTCACTCTTACCAACCACAAATCATATACCGGACTCATTTCTCGTGAATTTTGCATATGTACCTATATCACTCCATCACAATACTTTAGCCCTTTTTCCATCTTTAACATAAACTTTAATTCTTTACCCCATTGAACCACTTGGAATATCGAAGGATACTCGGTAATTGTCATATACGTGGTAAGATGCCAATGCCATATCCCAGATATGGTCTTACATGGGATCACATGTCGATGCCGATGCCATATCCCAGATATTGTCTTATATGAGATCTCATATTGATTTCGACGCTATATCCCAGATATGGTCTTACTCGCTTCCATACCGAAGCCAGGTCCCAGACGTGGTCTTACACGAAATCACTATTCGGTGCCGATGCCATATCCCAGATATGGTCTTGTACGGGATCTCAATTCGGTGTCGAGGCCATATCCCAGATATGGTCTTATATGGAACCTTATTAATCTAATGTCGTGATAAGGGTATCCTTTCCATTCTTAAGGTTCAACCGGGACTTTGATATAGTAGAACTTCCTTGTATTTTTCATCAAGACCTCATTAACCAAATTTCATAAAAGGAATATAAATTTCATGTAGTATCAAGCATTTAAATACATAATAACATAATGTTGATTTATTACACACAAACTTACCTAGGTACCAAAATATGTATAGTTGTTCAATTTAGTCCACCACCTTGTTCTTTCCTCGGTTTAGGACCGGACTTCGTGTTTCTTGATCTATAATGACAAATTTCACTTATTTAATTATCACATTGACTAAAACATCCCATGACTCAAACTTTGGAAAAATTATAATTTTGCCCCTAAACTTTCACATATTTACAAAATGGTCCCTAGGCTCGTATGATGAAATGTACTCATTTTCTTGGTTACCCAAGCCTAGAAAAACCTATCTTAAGCTTATAATAGCTCACATTTTCCTTCAAAACTAAATTTACTACACATTTTATCACTTTTACAAATAGGTCCTTTTTATGTGTTTCCATGAAAAATCACTTAGAGAAAGATGTTCATCACACATCAAACTTCCATATTCCTCCATTAAACATCAAAATACATGCATTTCATACATGGGTAATTTTTTGAACATGAACTCTAGCTTAAAATATGGCTAGAAATAGCTGAATCGAGCTACGAGGATCTCAAAAATGTAAAGAACATAAAAAAGGGGCTAGGATGCACTTACTTTGAGCTTAAGAATGAACAAAACCCTAGCTATGTATTCTCTTAAATTTTCTGCACTTAGGGAAGAAGATGGACACCAATTTTGACTTCTTTTTCCCTTTTTATTAATTTATTAACCACATGACCAAAATGCCCTTAAGGCCTTTCCTTGAGATTTTTCCTTTCCATGACCATTTTTGTCCATCATGAGATATAATGGTCTAATTACAAAATAGGGACCTCTAATAAATTTTCTAATGCTATCTCACACTTAAAACTTCTAGAATCTCATATTTTTTTCAATTTTTGCAATTTTGTCCTAAAAGATAAATTGATCATTAAATCATAAAATTTCTTCATGAAATTCTCACACAACCATACAAACATGTCATAAACCTCATAAAGAGCACAAAACATATACTTTTACTTCAGATTTATGGTCTTGCAACCACTATTTCAACTAGGCCCTAAATTGGGCTGTTACAATTCTCCCCCTTAGGGATTTTTGTCCCCGAAAATCTTACCGGTAAAAAGGCTTGGATATTTGTTTCTCATAGCCTCCTCAGGCTCCCATGTAGCCTCTTCAAATCCATGTCTTTGCCACAATACTTTCACGAGAGCTATACTTTTATTTCTCAACTATTTGACTTCCCGTGCCAAAATCTTAACCGGCTCTTCGCCATAAGTCATGTCCGGTTGAATTTCAACCTGTGTCAGTACAATCACATGCGAAGGGTCTGATCGGTAATGATGCAACATAGACACGTGGAACACATCATGGATCTTTTCCAACTCAGATGGCAAAGCCAACCGATATGCTACCAGCCCTATTCTTTTAGTAATCTCATACAGTCCAATAAAGTGCAGACTCAATTTGCCTTTCCGGCCAAATCTGAGAACTTTCTTCCTTGGTGGCACTTTCAAAAATACCTTATCACCAACTTGAAACTCAATCTCTTTTCGTTTCAAATTCGCGTAGGACTTTTGTCTATCCGAAGCAGCTTTTAAACAATCACGAATCACTTTTACTTTCTCTTTGATTTCTCTGACCAAATCGACCCCGTGAATCTGATTTTCTCTGAGTTCGGTCCAATACAAGGGTGTTCGAAACTTACACCCATACAATGCCTCATAAGGCGCCATTCTCAAACTCAACTAAAAACTATTATTGTAGGCAAATTCCACTAACGGTAAATACTTTTACCAATTACCTTGAAATTCCAAAACACAGAATCGAAGCATGTCTTTAAGTATCTGTATTACCCTCTCCGACTATCCGTCGGTTTGTGGATGGAAAGCTGTACTAAAATTCAACTTTGTGCCCAAGGCTTCTTGCAACTTTTCCAAAATCGTGATGTAAATCTTGGATCTCTATCCGAAATAATCGACAACAGTACCCCGTGAAGTCTCAAAATTTTTGAAACATACAATTCTGCCAACTTATCAAGTGAATAATTAATGCGTACCAGAATAAAATGAGCCGACTTCGTAAGCCTATCAACCACAACCCATACGACATCTTTCTTACTCGGCGTCAAAGGCAAACCCGTCACAAAATCCATAGTAATCCTGTCCCATTTCCACTCGAAAACCATCACTGGCTGAAGTAAACCCGAAGGTACTTGGTGTTTAGCTTTCACTTGCTAAAAAATCAAGCATCTCGATACGAACTCGGAAATATCTTCCTTCATACTCAGCCACCAATACCATTTCTTCAAGTCATTATATAGCTTTGTACTGCCTGGATGTACAGATAAACATCCACTATGTGCTTCGTGCAAAATTTTTTGAATAAGTTCATCATCTCTTTGTACACAGACCCTATCTCGGAACATCAAACATCCATCAGAACTAATACGAAAATCTGACTCCATACCTGTAACACCCTAAAATTCAAGTATCGATTTATTGCATGTTTTGGTGTTTAGTTTATGAAGGAAAAATTTTCTTATTTCTTTTTGTGCCTATTATAGTCCTGAAGAAGAGTATAGATTTATTCGGGTATGGAATAATTTTTTTTTATAGTTTGAGAATTTATTGAAGTGGAGCAAGTGGCATTGACACTTAAGTTAAATTAAGTGTTAAATAGTAGCATAAGATGAGTAAATGGCAAGGTGGTGTTGGCGCATGGGTTATAGCTTGAGGAGAGTGGTTCGAATCCCTTGGATGGCATTTTGACAACTTTTATTTTGCTCTTCTATGGTAAGTGTCGCCAAGCTTATTCATGGTAAGTGTTGACCTTGTTATTTTGGTTAGTATATCATAGGAATAAGGTAAGAGTGAATTTTGGTAGGGAATCAAGAAAATATGGAAAGATATGGAGACATAGGGCAAGTATCAAGGAAAGTGTTTTGGAAACAAATTCAAGGTCATTTGACCAATGAATTTGGATGGCAATATGGCTAGGGGAAGGTTGGCGAATTTTGCTAGTAGTTGGCTAGGATTAGGAGTTTGTTTTGGTCATTCCTAGCATTTTATGCAAAGGTTTGCAATTCTCTTTTCAACCTTTCTCCCTTGGCCGAAATTGAGCTTTTGGTAAACCTTAATCTTTTGACCATTTGGTCATTTTTGCATATCACACTAGTACTCTTTTGTTTGCTTTGTCATAGTGCCAAAATTGCTAACACCAAAAAGACCACTCTTTTTCCTTCTCTTTTTCCCATTGCCGAATGTACCTTGCTTCTTATCACATCTTTTTCTTTCTCTTTTCCTTCTCTTTGAAAACCGAATCCTCATCATCATCTTTTTCTTCCATCTTTTATTTCTTTCTTTTATTTCTTTTCAATCAAAATTTTCTCCATTAATTCTCTCATGGCCGAATGTTGATGTACCCATAGCCGAATCATTTTTCTATTTTCTTTGGTCTTATAGCCGAATCCTCCATCTTGCACAAACATCTTTCTCAATCATCTCTTCTCAACCGTGGACAATAGGTAAGGATTCTTTTTAGTTCTTGTTAGTTATAGTTGTCATGGTCGAATCTTGATAAGGGGTATAAAGGCTTCTTAGATCGAAATAAACGTTCGTTCTATTAACGTTTTTTTCGTTATACTTTAGTACAATAGTGGAAGACCGGAACTCAAGTGTTCGTGAGTATCATAAAACGATTTGTTCGATTCTCATTTTTGGAACAAGGATCTTTGTGGTAAGCAAATTTCACCCTTTAACCCTTAGTCATATTTGATGTAATATTAGATTGAATTAACGATCTTTTGTCTTTGAAGACAATCAAAATAGGGAAGAAAAAGGGCGGTGAATAGTGTTCGGAAGAGGATGGTTCCGTTATTCCCCTAAGTATAAACAAAGGATTTGTTTCAAACAATCAAGGATTTCCCAAGGTTGTGGACGTTCATTCGAGGAGAATCAATTGTTTGAAGTAGTTCGTACTCGAACCATTATTTGTTAAGTGGATTTGGTTGGTTGACGAACCATCAATCGGGAGAAACCGCAAGTAGAAGTAGTTCAAAATCCGAGGGTAAAAGTTAGATCGTTAATTTCTAAGATTGATTTCGTTAATAAAATATAGTGATTCTAATTATCGTGATATGTATAGGTGTGTTGTGAGCGGGAAAGTCTAGTTCTCACTATAACCAGTGTGTAACTTCACACTTATCTTTCGGGTTAGATACTAAGCAGTAAGTATTATGATAAATCGTAAAATGGCCAAATCAAAAATGTTGTAGTAATAAGTACTTTTGTGTAAATCCATAAAATTGCTAGATCGATAAATTGGGCCATAAAGCGCTAGATCGATAAATTGGGCCATAAAGCGCTAGATCGATAAATTGGGCCATAAAACCGCTAGATCGATAAATTGGGCCATAAAGCGCTAGGTCGATAAATCGGGCCATAAACCGCTAGATCGATAAATTGGGCCATAAAAGTTTGCTAGATCGCTAATGGGTAGGAAACCCTCTAGTTCGAGATATGGGCCAAAGTTTAATACTATATTGTTAATAGGCCCAAATGAAAGGTTTTATTAAAAACTCATTTGTATTATGGGTTACTTGATAAATTATTTATGATTAAAGTTTGTTATTCATACATAAATGCATGGGATGGGATTTGATGAAGAGAAGAAAGGCACTGTGGCCACGTATCTAGTTCGGTGGCTCGCCACAAAATTTTGGCTTAATGCCTCTAGTTAGGTGACTATGTCACAATCTAGTTCTGATGAGTGCACTACAATATTATTTAAAAGGCTAAATGCCTACGATTGGTGTGTTTGGCGGGGTGGGTTGACTTGATCCCCACAGGTGTGCTGGTTGGTACGGGGGTGTGTAGCGGATGGAAATTAGGCTTGGTTAGGAAATTCATTTTACATGCATTTTATATATTTTATTTCATTTTATATTGTTAAAATTTGTAATTGGGCTCAAGCCCAAATTAATGCCTTGATGGTCTGGCCCAATAATGGTGGTAAGTGAGTTACACACTGAGTTCTTTGTAACTCACCCCGTTTTACTATCCATCTCAGGTAATAGAAATTGATGTGGACTTGGGCCTGTAACATCCCAAAAACGGGGCTATTTTATTCTTCTTATGTATGAACTGCTGTGTCATTATTTATGGAATAATAATGGTCAATTTAAGGCTTTGTGTTGGCTCGATTTGGTAGGAAATTTTAGTTTTTAACTTTTAAAAGAAGGAGCCTTGGTAAGTGGTGTTATAAGAATAAGTGTGGGTAATTTAACACTAAAAAGCCCTTGGTTAAGTGGCAAAAGAAGCCCACTTAAGAGCTACATGTGACGCCACCAAGGAGCAAGGGAGAGCTTGTGTTCGAGTCACAAAATCCTCCTCTTTTGTTTTTATTTGGGACTGGCACAAGGGGAGAGTTTTTCTCCTTCAAACTCTTTTATTAGGTGTAATTATTAAGGGATAATTTAAGCATTTTAATTAGTTTTAATTTGCTTAAACCTTTTGATAATACAAGAGATATGATAATTGCATCAAGGATATTATTTAAATTAAAAGGGATTATTAGGTGATTAATTCAAAATTATTTGAATTAAATTAAATGGGTGGCTTGGAGCAAAAATAGGTGATGGCCGAATTTCAAACTCCTTGGTGGAGTAGTGTGGATGGCAAGGGTGCTTGGTGGCTATAAATTCGTGAGTTGATCTCCTTGTTTCTCTTTTTTTCAAATTTTTGCTAAGTGCCGAAATCCCTAGCCCTCTTTTGCTCTTGCGTTTTCACCATTCTCTCAAGCTCTTTAGCCGAAACTTCCTCCCTCCCCTATTAACTCTCTCGGCCGAATATACCATTGGGAGTGCCGATTTCTTCATAGCCGAATTTCCCCTCTTCATATTCCAAGACTTGGCCGAATAGCAAGCGGGAGTAATCTCCTCTAGACTCTCCTTCAATCGGCTCATAAGGTGGTAAGTGATCTTGGCCGAATGTCCATCCTCCTTTTCTCTCTTTCTGTCGATTTCTTTTACAAGGAGAGGTGCCGATTTCGACAATGGCTTCTAAACGGTTAGTAACCGATTTCTTATAGGTATTCAGTGGAAGTAAAGCAATCGACTCACACTGATCTCTAGTGTTCAATTTCGGTAAGTGGTGGTAAGATCAATCTCCTTATTCTCGCGATTTGTTTAAAAGCCGAAGGTTATTGGTTTACTTGCTAATCAATGGTGGTGATGAGCGATTCGAGTATCAAGTACGGTAGATAATAGCAAAGAGTGTTAAGGTAAGATCTAGGGTTCACAAGGAACCCCTCCCAAATAAGTTAATTAGGCCGAATAGGCCATAAGACTAATCCATAGTTTTGGCCGAATATAGGAACAAGTGGATCTTGGGAGGCGATTTCTTTAATCTTTGGATTAGACTCCTCGTTGGTGACAGTGTGTACATACACACTTATAATAGTTAATAACGTGTATTAAGTGTATGTTATGTGTAAATCGCTTTACGTAGATATGGCATTAGTACCTTAATGGTACAAGCGAGGATCCTGTAAGTCTCTATTCGTATGAGATTGATAATATGCTTTTGGGAAGCATGGATTATTTGATACATGTGATATATGTATGTTCTGTTATTAAGCGCTTGACATGGGTTGATGAGAGGAGGGGCGGTGATATCGTGGTTGACGAGCACCGGTGCTTTGGTAGCCTGCTGTGACTACGGTCACCAGAGGTTTGGTACCTCCGAGGTTTGGTACCTCATAGCGACTTGTCCACGTGGTTAACACCACCGTGGGTTGGCCCCACTTGAGATATGGGATAAATCGCGGTGATTTGGTATCACACGATGGGTTGGCCCCATCACCCGATTTGTGTCTCACGGACACCAGTGCTTTGGTAGCACATTGTGACTATATGTCACCAGTGGTTTGGCACCACAGTGTTTTGGTAACACATCGTGACTACGGTCACCAAGTGGTTTGGTACCACGTGGGGTAGACGAAGGTGTTTGGTTGGCTAGGTTGGGTACATGGTACTTTGCTTAATTAACTGTTATATGTTGTGTATGAAATGTTGTATCAACCGGAGGAAGGGTTACATACTGAGTCTTGGTGACTCACCTTCTCCTTTAACATTTTTCAGGTGACTCGTAGATGGCGGTTGAGGAGCCGGTGGGACTCGAGGTGGCCATGCAAAGGATTTTAATTTACAGAACTTTAAACTTGTTTAATTTTATTTTGGGTTGTAATAAGGCCTCCATAAACTATAGTTGCGTTTTATTCTTTTTATGTTGGATATTTACTTAAAACTATATCATTAAATTAAATTAAATCACATGTTTTCTTAAGTTAACACGAAAAAGTTTAATCGTGCCATCGGGTACACTTGAAACTGGTAGAACAATTGGACTTAATTAAAATTCCAAATTAATCTAAGGGTAGCTTAGACAAGATAATCATAAACGAGAAGTTTTCAATATAAAACTTAAATGGGTTTGAAATGGTGTTCACAAGGTTTTACTTCGTAATAACTTCGATTCGGTCGTAATGTTTGGGCCGGGTTTGGGTTATTCTGAGTGGTATCGAGCCAGTTCAAAGCTCTGGTGTCAGGGCCCAAGGCCCAAAAATGTTTTAGTAGGCCTTATGGTATGATTTCTCGGGTTTTAAGCGGCATGGCCCGAGTCTCCGGCAGACCGATCCGCCCGGTAAGTACATCTAAACCTTTCGTGAATTATATTCGTAGAAGGGTAGGAAGCATGGAACGTAGATAGACTTATAGGACTTGGACCCTAAGGTTAGATTACTCAAACACAACGAAGCATAAGACTTAAGGAACTAAACCAACCTATGACTTAGTCAATGAGGTAGGGTGTGGTAACCCCTGACGCATGTCTAGGATTGGATCGGAAGAGCTTGGTATTTAAGCGGTCCTCGTGACTCACCTCCTCTTCGCGGTATCCCTGCAGTGCGTAGCCGGTTCCCTAACTCGGAGGGCTCGGTGGTGTGGTAACCTCTGTGCGCATGTTCAGAAAGGTTCGGTGAGAGCTTGGTATTTAAGCGGTCCGCGTGACCCACCTCCTCTTCACTTGAATTACGCACGGTGCGTAGCTTTGGTTCACCACGACCGGGAGGGCTCGGTCATAGGCTAAACACAATGATTAAAACCGAAAAAGGGAATCGGCCATGTTTTGAAAAAGAAGAAACAACCAGCCCTAATGTTTTCAAAACTTGTCCAATAACCCTCTTAAACCCTAGAACACTACGTATACAATGTTTTCTCGGAAAACTTGATTTATTCTGAAATACCCTTAGTAGTAAAATTACCAAAATGCCCCTGACCCATAAAATATTAATTCGACGGTTTTGCTTAAAATCTCAACTATGTTACAAATATCAAGTAGCTTAGCTTTGGAAATCATCAGTAAAATATTTTGGTTCTGGAAAATTACGAAAATACCCCTGTAGGAAAAAGACGAAAATACCCCTGGGTTAGAAATGGGCAGAAATGTCCGATGAGTGAATAGGTATGGAAAGTATTACGGAATGGATGCATGAACTTCTTTGTGTGAACTAGGATAGGAAACTGAAACATTGTTTGCTCGAAAGAATCTCTGATTAAACCTCATCCATAAAACTTCTTCGCGAGTAATAAAGTGAAACAAATGCTAACGCATAAAATTTCTCTTAATCAGATTAAAAGCGCGGTAGATAGAATGAGTTCTAGAGGACGTGGACGCCGTGGACGTGGTAGGGGTAGGATGACGATTGTGCGAACCCGTCAGTCAGGACAAGGTTCGAGAAAATGAGGTACCACCGCCACCACCACCTCCTACTTTTAGAGGCGAGGGCCGGAGCGGGCCGGTGGCGAGTCGGTATCGCAAGTCGTGTTGCGAGTCTTGGAGATGGTGGTCGGGTGGTGGAAATGTTGGAGCTCGGAAATCTGTCCCCGAGCGACTCCGATCTAACGGAGCGGAGGTATTCCGAGGTGTGTCGGGAGTGGCACCAGTCGTGGAATATTGGCTAGAGTCGACTGAAAGGATCATGGATGACCTTGACCTGACTGAAGAAGAGAAGTCGAAAAGGGCGTGTCGCTTCTAAAGGATGAAGCGTATCGATGGTGGCTTACGGTTCGAGATGGGGCTACAGTAGATGATTTGACTTGGGAGTATTTGTAACCGCCATCGAGAAAAAGTATGTGGGCATTAGCTACACTGACGCTACAGAGAAAGGCTTTTTAGGATTAGTTCAAGGAACTAAGTCCGTGTCGAATATGAGGCGGAATTTCTAAAAATTTGAGTAGATATGCGAGAGGCATCGTGGCTACACGAACATGTATTGTGTGTCCGCTTTGAGGGACGGACTCGAGATGATTTAAGGTTCACGATTGCCCCACAAAGCAGGTTCGTGAGTTCTCATCTCTAGTGGAGAAGGCTAAGGTAGCGAGAAGGAATCAAGGAGGAGGTGTGAGGCGAGCTATAGTAAGAACAATCGAAGAGAAGTTTTGGGTCATTTGGGTCAAGCGATAGTGCTCGAGAAAAGGCTAGGCCAAGTGGGCCCAATCGGTGACAAGGCCCCATGGCCGCTAATCGAGAGGCCGACTCGGTGCAATCGTTGTGGAAAGACCCATTGGGGAGGATGTTGGACCGGTGACAAAGGATGTTTTGAGTGTGGGTCTTTGGAGCATCGCGTCGAGATTGTCCCCGAAACTAGCTAAGAAGCAGCCCGAAAGGACGAATCGTGCTCGGGATAGAAATGTAGGACCACGGAGGGGTCGTGGTAATGGTAGAGGAAACAACGGTCCTAACCGAGGTCGTGGAACTCAAAGGCGAGAGGTTCGGGCAACACAGAGGCTAGGCGGCACTGGCTTAGTTTTTGCGCAGCGAGGTGTCGCGAAGAAGGTGACGCACCGGATGTCATAGCCGATGCGTTTCTAATTTTCGGCTTTCCTTATGTTGCATTGATTGATGTGGGTTCGACGCCTTTTTCGTACATTGCTAGTAGTGTGGTAGGAACTATGGACCTAGAGACTCAAAGCGCTTCTAGGGAGATGACTGTAGTTAGCCCCTTAGGTCACTCCGTAGTCGTAAATAGACTTTATAGAGGCGTACCCCTAGAACTCCAAGGGGTAGTATTTGTAGCTGATCTAATGGAACTACCGTTTGGGGAGTTCGATTTGATCCTCGGTATGGATTGGTTGATTAAGTACCAAGCAAGGTTGGATTTCGCGCGCCAAGCGCATGGTTCTTAAGGCAGCGGAAGGTGATGAAGTGGTTATGATAGGAGATAGGAGGAATTATCTATCCAACGTAGTGGCGCCTTGAAGGTGAAAGGATGGTCAAGAAGGGTTGTGAGGCGTATTTGGTTCAAATCGTGCTTTGGAAGCTAAGGAGTTGGTAGTTGAAAAGGTCCGAACGGTTGGGAATTTCTTTGATGTGTTCCCGGAAGAACTTCCGGTTTGCCTCCGGATCGAGAAGTCGAAGTCGGTATAGACTTGCTGGAGGCGGCACTGTGTCTATAGCACCATACCGAATGGCACCAAAGGAATTGGTGGAGCTAAAGGCTCAAATTCGGGAGCTCTTGGATAGAGGGTTTATACGACCAAGTATATCTCCGTGGGGAGCGCTGTGTTGTTTGTCAAGAAGAAGGGCGGTTCTATGCGGATGTGCATCGACTACCGTCGATTAAATAAGTTAACGATCAAGAACAAGTATCCGTTGCCTCGGATTGGCGACTTGTTCGATCAAGCTGAAAGGTGCCTCGATGTTTCGAAGATAGACCTTAGGTCCGGATATCATCAACTTAAGGTAAAGGAGGTGGCGTTCACAAAGCGGCATTCGAACTCGGTATGGGCATTTCGAGTTCCTGGTGATGCCATTCGGGTTGACTAATGCGCGGCGGCATTCATGGACTTGATGAACGAGTATTCCAAAGTACTTGGACCGATTCGTCGTGGTGTTCATAGACGACATATTGGTTTACTCAAAAGACGAAGAGGAGCATGACAAGCATTTACGGATAGTTACGCAAGTATTGAGGGGAAGCGATTATATGCCAAATTCGGTAAGTGTGAATTTTGGCTTAGGAAGTGGCTTTCTTAGGGCATGTAGTATCGGTGAAGGAATTAGAGTAGACCCTCGCAAGATTGAGCGGTATTGGAGTGGAAACCACCTAGGACGGTGGGTGAAATACGAAGCTTTTACGGGTTTAGCGAGGATACTATCGGAGATTCGTGGAAGGATTCTCTCTAATAGCAGCGCCGTTGACTAAGTTGCTAAGGAAGGGTGTCCCGTTTGTATGGACGGAGAAGCGACAAGAAAGCTTTGATAAGTTAAGGAAGATTTTGTGGAAGCTCGGTTTTGGTGCAGCTGAGGCGGGAAAGTTATTCACGATCTATTGTGATGCATCTCACACCGGCTTGGGATGTGTGTTGATGCAGGATGGGAAGGTAGTAGCCTATGCATCCCGTCAATTAAGATCGCATGAGGTTAACTACCCAACTCACGACTTAGAGTTAGCGGTGGTCGTCTTCGCTCTGAAGATATGGAGACATTACGTATGGAGAGAAGTCGATGGTCTACACGGATCACAAAAGCTTGAGGTATCTTCCGACTCGAAGGATCGAATACGAGGCAGCGTCGATGGATTGAAGCTGCTAAAGGACTATGATTGTTCAATTGAGTACCATCCAGGAAAGGCTAATGTGGTAGCCGACGCATTGGCGGAAAGCGATAACGGACTTAAGAGCAATGTTCGCTTCGGTTAAGTCTGTATGATGATGGGAGTCTTTTGGCGAACTTCAAGTAAAGCCGACTTGGATTAAGGAGATTAAAGAAAAGCGATTAATGGATGAAGGCTTGAGCTCTAAGAGGGTACAAGTTCAAGGCGGTGGATTGGAAGGGTACAGATCTGTCTATTGATGGAGTGCTTTGTTTTCAGGGCAGTATGTATGCCAAAAGATACTGATTTAAAGCGAGAAAATTCTCCAAGATGCACATAGCAGCCCATACGCTATGCATCTGGAGGAAGCAAAATGTATGGAGACTTGCGGAAAGCAGATTTTGGTGGCGGGGTTGAAGCGTGAGATAACGGAGTTCGTAGGGAAGTGTCGACGTGTCAACGAGTTAAGGTGAACACCGGTCACCATCGGGACTACTTCAACCGATAAAGATCCTCGGTGGAAATGGGAGAGGATCACCATGGATTTTGTTAGTGGGCTACCCCTTACGCCCACCAAGAAGGATGCGATGCAGGTAATTGTGGATCGCCTAACTAAGTCGACTCACTTCATGCCGGTGAGAATGGATTACTCACTCCAGAAGCTAGCAAGGTTATATGTGGCTGAGATAGTCAGATTGCATGGTGTGCCAATGTCGATTATCTCGGATAGGGATCCGAGGTTCACGTCGAGGTTTTGGAAAGCGTTGCATCAAGCTTTGGGTACACGGTTAGATTTCGAAGACGGCTTTCCATCCACGATCGTGGACGATCGGAAAGGGTGATACAGATTTTAGAAGACATGTTAAGAGGCTGTGTCTTGGATTTTAGTGGTAGTTGGGAGGAGTACCTACCATTAGCGGAATTCGCTTATAACAATAGTTATCAAACGAGTATTCAAATGGCTCCATATGAGGCCCTATATGGACGGAAGTGTCGTACTCCTACATGTTGGGCGGAGTTGGGAGAAAGACAAGTTTTGGGTCCGAGTTGGTAGCCGAGACGGAAGACAAAGTCAAGGTGATTCGGTCTCGTCTCAAGGAAGCATCGGATAGGCGAAGTCTTATGCCGATCTCAAACGCAAGGAAGTGGAGTATCTTTGTGGGAGACAAAGTCTTTACGAAAGTGTCGCCTTGGAAAAAGGTGTTGAGATTTGGACGGAAGGGAAGTTGAGCCCAAGGTTCATTGGGCCATATCTTTGTTGTGAAGCGAATAGGACCGAGTGGCTTATCGGCTAGAGTTGCCGGCAGAAGCGAGTCGATTCATGGCGTATTCCATGTATCAATCTTTGAGGCGGTATCGGTCGAGATCCTTCGCGCGTTGTGCGATGAGCGAGAGATTGAGGTGAACACGGATTTATCTTTTGAGGAAGAACCGATTCAGATTGTAGATCGAGATGTGAAAGTTCTACGAAGGAAGGCGGTGCCTTTAGTAAAAGTGTTATGGCGAAACCACGGAGTGGAAGAAGCTACGTGGGAGCGAGGAAGTGATGCAAAGCAATACCCTCACCTCTTTTGATCAAGGAATTTCGAGGACGAAATTTATTTTAAGGGGGTAGAAGCTGTAACATCCCAAAAGCGGGGCTATTTTATTCTTCTTATGTATGAGCTGGCTTTGTGTCATTATTTATGGAATAATAATGGTCAATTTAAGGCTTTGTGTTGGCTCGATTTGGTAGGAAATTTTAGTTTTTAACTTTTAAAAGAAGGAGCCTTGGTAAGTGGTGTTATAAGAATAAGTGTGGGTAATTTAACACTAAAAGCCCTTGGTTAAGTGGCAAAAGAAGCCCACTTAAGAGCTACATGTGACGCCACCAAGGAGCAAGGGAGAGCTTGTGTTGAGTCACAAAATCCTCCTCTTTTTGTTTTTATTTGGATGGCACAAGGGGAGAGTTTTTCTCCTTCAAACTCTTTTATTAGGTGTAATTATTAAGGGATAATTTAAGCATTTTAATTAGTTTTAATTTGCTTAAACCTTTTGATAATACAAGAGATATGATAATTGCATCAAGGATATTATTTAAATTAAAAGGATTATTAGGTGATTAATTCAAAATTATTTGAATTAAATTAAATGGGTGGCTTGGAGCAAAAATAGGTGATGGCCGAATTTCAAACTCCTTGGTGGAGTAGTGTGAATGGCAAGGGTGCTTGGTGGCTATAAATTCGTGAGTTGATCTCCTTGTTTCTCTTTTTTTTCAAATTTTTGCTAAGTGCCGAAATCCCTAGCCCTCTTTTGCTCTTGCGTTTTCACCATTCTCTCAAGCTCTTTAGTTGAAACTTCCTCCCTCCCCTATTAACTCTCTCTCGGCCGAATATACCATTGGGAGTGCCGATTTCTTCATATTAGAATTTCCCTCTTCATATTCCAAGACTTGGCCGAATAGCAAGCGGGAGTAATCTCCTCTAGACTCTCCTTCAATCGGCTCATAAGGTGGTAAGTGATCTTGGTAGAATGTCCATCCTCCCTTTTCTCTCTTTACGTCGATTTCTTTTACACAGGAGAGGTGCCGATTTCGGCAATGGCTTCTAAAGCGGTTAGTAACCGATTTCTTATAGGTATTCGAGGAAGTAAAACGATCGACTCACGGCTGATCTCTAGTGTTCAATTTGGTAAGTGGTGGTAAGATCAATCTCCTTATTCGGCGATTTGTTTAAAAGCCAGAAGGTTATTGGTTTACTTGCTAATCAATGGTGGTGATGAGCGATTCGAGTATCAAGTACGGTAGATAATAGCAAAGAGTGTTAAGGTAAGATCTCGGGTTCACAAGGAACCCCTCCCAAATAAGTTAATTAGGCCGAATAGGCCATAAGACTAATCCATAGTTTTGGCCGAATATAGGAACAAGTGGATCTTGGGAGGCCGATTTCTTTAATCTTGGATTAGACTCCTCGTTGGTGACAGTGTGTACATACACACTTATAATAGTTAATAACGTGTATTAAGTGTATGTTATGTGTAAATCACGCTTTACGTAGATATGGCATTAGTACCTTAATGGTACAAGCGAGGATCCCGGTAAGTCTCTATTCGTATGAGATTGATAATATGCTTTTGGGAAGCATGGATTATTTGATACATGTGATATATGTATGTTCTGTTATTAAGCGCTTGACATGGGTTGATGAGAGGAGGGGCGGTGATATCGCGGTTGACGAGCACCCGGTGCTTTGGTAGCACACTTTGTGACTACGGTCACAGAGGTTTGGTACCTCGGAGGTTTGGTACCTCATAGCGACTTGTCCCCGTGGTTAACACCACCGTGGGTTGGCCCCACTTGAGATATGGGATAAATGCGCGGTGATTTGGTATCACACGATGGGTTGGCCCCATCACCCGATTTGTGTCTACGGACACCCGGTGCTTTGGTAGCACATTGTGACTATATGTCACCGGTGGTTTGGCACCACCGGTGTTTTGGTAACACATCGTGACTACGGTCACCGGTGGTTTGGTACCACGTGGGGTAGACGAAGGTGTTTGGTTGGCTAGGTTGGGTACATGGTACTTTGCTTAATTAACTGTTATATGTTGTGTATGAAATGTTGTATCAACCGGAGGAAGGGTTACATACTGAGTCTTGGTGACTCACCTTCTCCTTTAACATTTTTCAGGTGACTCGTAGATGGCGGTTGAGGGATAGGTGGGACTCGAGGTGGCCATGCAAAGGATTTTAATTTACAGAACTTTAAACTTGTTTAATTTTATTTTGGGTTGTAATAAGGCCTCCATAAACTATAGTTGCGTTTTATTCTTTTTATGTTGGATATTTACTTAAAACTATATCATTAAATTAAATTAAATCACATGTTTTCTTAAGTTAACACGAAAAAGTTTAATCGTGCCATCGGGTACACTTGAAACTGGTAGAACAATTGGACTTAATTAAAATTCCAAATTAATCTAAGGGTAGCTTAGACAAGATAACCGCAAACGAGAAGTTTTCAATATAAAACTTAAATGGGTTTCGAAATGGTGTTCACAAGGTTTTACTTCGTAATAACTCAGATTCGGTCGTAATGTTTGGGCCGGGTTTGGGTTGTTACAGGGCCGGAGATGACATGGTGGAGGCCATACTACAAGCTTGGGTTTCATAAACTATGAACTTATTTAAGTTACTTATTTTAATTACTATTTTGGGTATGATGTAATAAGGCCTCTAATTATGTTTTTATGGATTTTTATGTGTAGATGGATTTAATTTTATTTTAAGACTCTTAATATGGGCTTATGTTAAATCTATAAAGTTTTCTTAAAAATATTGTGTTTTATAATAATTTTTGGACACCTAAATTACTTTTCAATTTCTTTCAAATTCTTTTAAAACTACGTTAAGGTTTTGACTAATATATATATGAGATTTCAAACAAGTATTTTTCTTAATTCATAATCCTTGTACTTAGTTTTTATCAAACCTTATTTCTAAAGGTTTTGCATTTTTGTTTTACTTAAGTCATTAGAGAATTTTGGATGTTCGTTCGGTGTGACAAACCAAATCTCGTCTTAACGCATAGACCTGGTTTGGGGTGTTACATTTAATGGTATCAGAGCTAGTTTCAAAACTCGGCTGTGGTTTGGGTTCAACAAAGATATTTGTTTGAGAAACAACTCAAATTTCTAGACTTTTTGATTTAAAGGTAGTATGGCACCATGAGCATTCCGCGCCAAGTCAAGTAAGTATTTGTATATTGATCGTTTATTATCATTGTGATATGATCATAAGAAACACTCTAGAACTTCTAGTTTTAGGTGTTGAAAATCGTCTGATTGAGACAATAGGATATGGTTGCGAAAACAACTCTATCTCTTTCATATCATAAAATATCGTTAATAAACCTTTGAAATAGTATTCGATTCATAAAACTCATAATCGATTAAATCGGTCACTATGAGCACTAGAGGACGTGGTCGTGGGACGCGGTAGGCGTGGCCGTGGTAGAGGACAAGGTGTTAGAGGCGCAAGCGAAGCGCCGGATCATATCTTTGGAAATGGATGCACCTGCGTCACTCGAAAGTGAGACGGGATCACATGATCATATGGAAGAAGATAATGCGGTGACGCGAGTAATGCTGCGAGTCCTTGAAAGGGTCGCTGGAGCTAGAACTAGGCCAACAGCTCGTGGGTCGATATCGGAACGATTGAAATCAAGTGGTGCTGAGGTTTTCAGAGGTGTCTCAGGTGTAGCTCCAAATGTCGCTGAATATTGGCTTGAGGCAAATGGAGCGAATTGGGGCGATCTTGAGTGCACGGTGGAACAAAAACTAAGGGGAGTGGTGTCCTTGTTAAGGGACGAAGCATACCAATGGTGGCTTACTGTCCGAGAAGGTACTGAAGCTGCATTAGTTAATTGGGAATTCTTTAAAGTTTCCTTCCAAGGGAAATATGTAGGAACGAGTTATGTTGATGCCAGAAGGAAGGAATTCACGAACAGTACAAGGAATAAGACGGTGGTAGCATATGAAAGTGAGTTTTGCGCTTGAGTCGCTATGCTCGAACAATAGTGGCAGCGGATCATGAGCGTTGTATACGCTTTGAGGATGGCTTGAACGATGAATTGCGGGTTTTAATAGCCCCACAACAAGTTAGAACTTTTGCCACGCTTGTGGAAAAGGCCAAGATAGCCGAAGAGGCTGTAACATCCCCAAACCCGGCCCATTCACTACGACCAAGTCTGGTTATGTTAGTGAAAATATCTTTCTTTACTTAGAAAAATTTAGTAAAACTTTCTACCTTTTGAAAAATCCATGTTTATTTAAACTTATGAGTAAAACTTTGTTATTAAAATATACTCATACTAAAAGATTAATATATACAAGCCAAATTGAATAAGTAGGTTGGAAAAACATAATCATCTTCACATAGTGTTTCAAATTCTTCAAACCATAATAAATACTAATAAAATAATAACAAACATAAATAAGAGTCAAAAGGCCTTTATTACATATTCTATTTAAAACAAAATACTTAAAGTAAGCCTAAAACGTTTAAACTCTTCTTTCTGCATGGGCCACCATGTGTCCTCTCCGATCCCGGTCCAATCTACGCATCACCTGAAATGGTTAATGAAAAGAGTGAGTCCACTGACTCAGTGCATAATCACAACACAGGTTTCCCGCGTATGGGCTTGGCCCCATACCAAACAATTCACATAGCAAGTCATGCACATATGCATCTCAGCCCAACCCACTCCAACCGTAACACCAACCTTAGCAGACTCCCTGCCTAAGGCCGTGGCTAATCCACCGATCACAACCGAGTGATCCCACATATGTTACCTCGGCAGACCTGCTGCACAAGGCCGTGGCTGAGCCACCGATCACATCGTGATCCATAAATCTTACCTCGCAATCTCGCCGCCGAGGCCGTGGGGTGAGCCACCGATCAACCAAAGTGATCCAAATATCGTAATCTGTCTACGGTGATGCACATAGCAATCAACCGCCGAGATGGGCACCAAGCCAACATCTCCCTTGAGGTAGCACAAAGCTCACCATCAAGCGCTAATGTAGCCGGAGCTATCATTAGACCACGTACACCTCGTGTACACTTCCTCCTTCATCGAATCAAGCCCCACCTCATGCAAATATATAGATGCTACATGTTAAGTCATTGTATCACATAGGTATATAAATATACACATATACAATTATACATCACAAATAATCTTACCATCACCAGGTACTCATCACTTAAGCCATTATAAATGGCTACCACACCTAACACACAGGTTTAAACGTTAGCAATCAAACCGAGAAATAGTGCGATGATTACGCACCTAAATGATACCAAAACCCAAACGCTATCGCTTACGCACTGCAGACTAACGGACTTACAAAAGGTTCCCAATGATGTGCTCTTCTTCCCTACAATCGGCCTTGGCATAAAAACAATGAACACTTAGGCCATCGGCCAAAACTAAACAACATAATCATGCTAATCAACCTTTAAGGGTATAATCGTAATTTTACCTACTAAGGGTATTTTCGTAAATTCACACCGCAATGGCCTTTCGAAGGCCTAATGTCGCCACTAGCGACTCGGCTACCACTCCGGTTGTGCTGGACGATTGAGCCTAAAACCCGATTTGGCCCATCCGCCCACACGCGCTCGTGTGGCCCACCTAACACGAATCTAGCCACGTATATAACTTCCACCTAGTCTAGTTCAACATATACTAACCCATCATGCAATTTACTCATATGGGCCCACGGGCCCATTGGGCCCACTTCGCCCATCGAGGCCCAAGCGACCCCAACCCACGAGAATACTACCGATGGCCTCAACTATCGCGTCGAAGCCCCCACACGCGGCGCCGCGACGCTCGTGTGGCTACTAATGCCGTGTGAATGGCATTTCGGCATTTGCCGCTCTACAACTAGAGTAGAGAGAGAGTTACACACTGATAGGACTCTGGGCTAATCCGCGCTCCGATCACTCTTGTGCCCAAACGCCTCCAAGATGTGTTTTCTCTCCTCCTAGGATGCTCCTTATATAGCTAGCTCTTCACCTTCATTCTTTGTGTCTTTCCGATGTGGGATCCCTTCGTCAGTAGAGTTTAAATTCAACTGAAACTCTTGTCGTCCAATCCGCAAAATAAATACTCCATTGCTTGTCATGAGATTCGAACCCAGGCTCCCTTTCAACATAATCCACGCCACTAACCACTTAGCCACAAGCTCCTCTTGTGTCTCAAACCATGCGCAACTAAATATAAACTATGGGCCAAATTCTAAGGTCCAGGCAAAAAGAAACCAAAATGCAAAAGCCAAGACTTGAACCTTGGACCTCCTTCCTTCCCTTGTGGCGTCACCCCCTTGTCTCTTATGTGGCGTCACTTTTCCACTACACCACACACTCTACTTGTGTTATTTTCCTCCATATTTTATTCTTAAGGCCTATCTCGCCAACTTCAGGTTTTTTCCACCTAAAATCAAAATTTCCCCAAAGCCAATATTTGATCCGGGACTTCATAGAAGCCCTCTAACCTTCCAAAATCACTTATCCAATGGGTCTAACTAGCATTTAAGCCGGTCTCTTGTTCTCCAAAAATTTAAACGCTACTACGCCTAAGGCCCATTGGGCTCAATTCTCCTAGGCTCAATTTCCTTTTTACCCTAAAAATCTAAATTTTCCAAAGCCTTCCCTTCTCATCCCAACATTCTTAGAGCCTCTAAAACTCAACCAAGCACTCCCAAAAACCTACTAACACTTGATTTATACCCCATATGCACACCACTAAACCAGGGTGTTACAATTCTACCCTCCTTAAAATAATTTCGTCCTCGAAATTACTTGTCTAAACTAATGATCCAATTCTCTCCACTACGCTATCATGCGCACTCACGATCTCCAAGAGCTAACATACTTTACGAGCAACAAAACAAGCAATCCACCAAAACCGCCTCTACCACGTCCACGAGCATCTGCGACCACGCCCCTAGAACTCATATCTAGCGCCTCGATTCATCATTTAGAAAGTTTTATGCATTAGAAATTATTGTTTCTTTGTTTTATCCACGAGCAAATTTTATGCAATGAAGTTTCCGAGAGTAGTTCTTTCGATCAATCAAAGTTTCCTTCCTACCTGTGGTAATTTCGTCTTTTTCCTATAGAGGTATTTTGGTAATGACTCAAGGTCAATTTTGAAAATAGCTTTCCAACTTAAAGATATTTCAAAATTCACAAAATCTCAGTGGTCATCTTGAAAATTTTGTTCAAACCCGAGGTATCGCAAAAATTTGGAAATCGAGGTTATTTTTGTAATTTTTTTTTTTTTTTTTTGAAATCATGGGCATTTTCAGTAAATTCTCAAAATCGAGATATCACAATATTTCACAAAATAAGATTTTCGATATTTAGTAAAATAGGAATATTTCAAGAAAGATCGAGAGAAATTTGAAAACTTAGTACCGAGGGCATTTGGTAATTTTATCAACCAGGGTATTTTAGTAAATTTCCATAACCAAAGTATCTTAATTTTGAAAACTCGAGATTTTGGTATTTTACCAAGTAAAAAGCATTTTATAAAAAATTGAGGGTAAAGCGGTAATTTTATAACACGAGGGCATTTTTGTAATTTTGCCACTAGGGCATTTTGGTAATTTTATAAATTGAGAAAACATCTTTCAAAATCTGATTTAGAGTTTCACAAACCAAAGGGGTAAGTTTGAAAAATTTTAAAGCAGAAAATTTTAAAACAAAGAAGGCTAATCCTTTCCGGGTTTTAATAATCTGGTTTAGCCTATGAACAAGTCCTCTTGGTTAAGGTGAACCGTAGCTACGCAGGTGCAGGATTCTGCGAAGAGGAGGTGAGTCACGAGGATTTGCTTAAGTACCTAGCTCTTAGGATCTAATCCTAGACATGCGCACCAAGGTTGCACACCTTAACTCGGCGACTTACTTCATAGGTTTGTTTAAGAGCTTTAAGTTTTATGCACATGTTTGAGTAGTCTAGTCCTAGGGTCCAACAGATCCTATTATTCTATTCTACGAGCCCAAATTAAGCCCAAACCAATTCATACAAACAAAACAAAACAATTTAAAAGTCCGAAGCACTTACCTGGTGGACTTCGGGCCGGAGATACGGGTGCCATGCCAGAATAACCTGAAAACTTTTTATAAAAGCCCACATTTCAAAAACCCATTTTGAAAACTATTTCAGGCCCAAACCCTCAAAGCCGAGTTTTGAACCGGGCTCTGATACCAAACTGTAACATAATCCACGCTGCTGGCCACTTAGCCACAAGCTCCTCTTGTGTCTCAAACCATGCGCAACTAAATATAAACTATGGGCCAAATTCTAAGGTCCAGGCAAAAAGAAACCAAAATGCAAAAGCCAAGACTTGAACCTTGGACCTCCTTCCTTCCCTTGTGGCGTCACCCCCTTGTCTCTTATGTGGCGTCACTTTGCCACTACACCACACACTCTACTTGTGTTATTTTCCTCCATATTTTATTCTTAAGGCCTATCTGCCAACTTCCAGGGTTTTTTCCACCTAAAATCAAAATTTCCCCAAAGCCAATATTTGATCCCGGGACTTCATAGAAGCCCTCTAACCTTCCAAAATCACTTATCCAATGGGTCTAACTAGCATTTAAGCCGGTCTCTTGTTCTCCAAAAATTTAAACGCTACTACGCCTAAGGCCCATTGGGCTCAATTCTCCTAGGCTCAATTTCCTTTTTACCCTAAAAATCTAAATTTTCCAAAGCCTTCCCTTCTCATCCCAACATTCTTAGAGCCTCTAAAACTCAACCAAGCACTCCCAAAAACCTACTAACACTTGATTTATACCCCATATGCACAGCCCCTAAACCAGGGTGTTACAGAGGCTAAGAACTCGGAACGTCAGAATCGGGAATGAGCTAGAGGCAAGAGAGATATGAAGTATTCAGGTTCTTCAAGAAGGTTTCTGAAGAGGCCTCGGAATGATGAACCAGCTCAAGGTAGAACACCTGTAACTATGAATCAGAGTCGAGATTGTGCTGATTGTGGGAAAAGGAATTCTGGAGAGTGCTGGAAGAAAACAGGTGCTTGCTATAAATGCGGGTCGATGGATCATCAATATAAGAATTGCCCTCGTCGAATGGATACATCTCAGGAAGCTCGTAATCTCGATGCACCACCGGCAAGAGGAATTCAAAGCAACCACCGAGAGGTCGTGGACCAGTCGTGGTGGTAATGGGGTGGGACGTGGTCAAGGTGCAAATGGTCGAGGCAATGGTCCTAGAGGCAACACGGATGCAAGACAAACCGGGATTGGTATATGCGGTTAGGACGCCGTGAGGATGGCAATGCACTGATGTGATAAGCTGATACGTTCTTCATTTTTGATGTACCTGTTATTGCTTTGATAGATATTGGTTCTACCCATTCGTATGTTGCTAGCACCATATCCGGAAACTTGAATTTAGACTACTGAAATTTCCGATTGTGAGATGAAGGTAATTAGTCCTTTAGGATGATCGGTATTAGTAAATAAACTGTTTAGAGATGTGCCCTTAGAAATTCAAGGAGAAATATTTTTGGCGAATTTGATGGAATTGCCTTTTGGCGAGTCCGATATCATTTTGGGCATGGATTGGTTGGTTAAGCACCGGGCGAAATTGGATTGTGCTGAAAAGCGGATGTCAATAAGGACGGTAGAGGATAAAGAAATAATTATGATAGGCGAGCGAAGGAATTACTTGGCAAATGTGGTATACGCACTTAAAGCGAAAAGTTGGTGCGAAAAGGGTATGGAGCATTTTTAGCATTTATTAGTGCTTTAGATGCCAAAGAGTTGTCAGTGGAAGATGTGAGAACAGTGAAGGAATTTCTAGATGTATTTCCTGAAGAACTTCCTGGCATACCTCCAGATCGGGAAGTGGAATTTGGTATTGAGCTTTTGCGGAGCAGCTCCGGTGTCCATTGCTCCTTATAGAATGGCAGAAGGAGTTGACGGAGCTTAAAGTTCAAATTCAAGAATTGCTAGATCGAGGCTTTATTCGACCGAGTGTGTCTCCGTGGGGAGCAGGTTTTGTTTGTTAAGAAGAAAGATGGGTCGATGCGTATGTGTATTGACTACGAGGCAACTAAATAAATTGACGATCAAGAATAGGTACCCTACGCCAAGAATTGACGACTGTTTGATCAATTGAAGGGAGCTTTAGTTTTCTCCAAAATTGATTTGAGATCGGGTTATCATCGACTTAAGGTGAAAGAAGCGGATATTCACAAGGCGGTTTTCCTAACTCGTTATGGACATTATGAGTTTTTGGTGATGCCGTTTCGGTTGACCAATGAACCATTTGCATTTATGGATATGATGAACCGGGTCTTTCAACCATATTTAGACCGGTTTGTGGTGGTATTCATAGATGACATTACGGTATATTCAAGGAATGAAGAGGAGCATGACTCGCATTTGCGAATTGTATTGCGATTACTTGAGATAATCAAGCGTATGCCAAATTCGGTAAATGTGAATTACAGTTAAGGGAAGTGACTTTCTTGGGTCATGTGGTATCAGCCGAAGGAATAAGGGTGGATCCTCGGAAGATTGAGGCTGTATTGGATTGGAAACCACCAAAGTCAGTAGCTGAGATTCGGAGTTTCTTGGGTTTGGCTGGTTACTATAGATGCTTTGTTGAGGGTTTTCGTTGATTCTTTCGCACCCCTAACTAAGCTATTGCGGAAGGGAGTACCATATATATGGACCGATAAACAGCAAGAAAGTTTCGAGAAATTGAAGAAGATTTTAACTTGGAGCGCCTTGATCTTGATTCAACCTAAAGTCTGGAAAGGAGTTTATAGTTTATTACGATGTGTCACACACGGGCTTAGGATGTGTATTGATGCAAAGTGGGAAAGTGGTGGCTTATGCTTCTCGCAAATTTGAGACCGCAAGTAAACTATCCTACTCATGACTTGGAGTTAGCTGCAGTAGTGTTTGCTCTAAAGATTTGGAGGCATTACCTCCACGGTGAAAAGTCTATCATCTATACGGATCACAAGAGTCTTAAGTATCATCTTACTCAGAAGGAATTAAACTTGAGACAACGAAGATGGGTGGAGTCATTTAAAGGATTATGATTTCTCAATCGAGTATCATCCTGGAAAAGCTAATGTGGTAGCAGACGCGTTAAGTCGTAAGGTGGTATCTGATTTGAGAGCAATGTTTGCCCAATTAAGTTTGTACGAGGATGGTAGTCTGATAGCGGAACTTCAGGTGAAGCCTCTGTGGTTAGAGCAAATCAAGGAAAAACAGATATCAGATAAGAAATTGGGACTGTTAATTCAACAAGTTGTAAATGGTGGAATAGAGGATTTTAGCATAAACGCGGAAGGTGTGTTATGTTTTCGTGGGAGAATTTGTATGCCTAAGGACTCAGATCTGAGACAAATGATTCTACGGGAGGCGCATAGTAGCCCTTATGCTATGACCCCGGAGGAAATAAGATGTATCGGGATCTTCGTGAACAATATTGGTGGCCGGGGTTGAAGCGTGAGATTTACGAATTTGTGGGAAAATGTTTAACTTGTCGCCAAGTGAAGGCGAGCATCAATTGCGTCGGGATTATTACAACCGGTAAAGATTCCTCTTTGGAAATGGGAGCGGATAACAATGGATTTTGTTAGTGGGTTACCTTTAACACCTACTAAGAAAAACTCCGTTTGGGTAATTGTTGATCGTTTGACGAAGACTGCTCATTTTCTACCAGTTCGTACGGATTACTCGTTGCAGAAGTTGGCTAATCATGACGTATCCAAAATCGTGAGGTTGCATGGGAATTTACTGTGTGTCTATTATATCGAGATAGGGATCCTAGGTTTACGTCACGGTTTTGGAAAGCTTTGCATGAAGCTTTAGGAACAAAGCTAAACTTCAGTACGGCTTTTCATCCTCAGTCAGATGGTCAATCAGAAAGAGTAATTCAGATTCTGGAAGACATGTTAAGGGGATGTATAATCGACTTCAAAAGTAGTTGGGAGGATTTTACGCCATTGGCGAAATTTGCTTACAACAATAGCTATCGATCTAGCATTCAGATGGCACCCTACGAGGCATTATACGGTCGTAGGTGTCGTTCTCCTAGTTGTTGGGTGAATTGGGCAAACGATAGATGTTAGGTCTGGTGATCTACGAAACGGAAGAAAAAGTAAAAGCTATACGAGCACGGTTAAAGGAAGCTTGGATAGACAAAAGTCGTATGCGATCCGAAGCGTAGAAGTATCGAGTATCTTTGTGGGGATCAAGTTTTCTTGAAGGTCTCACCTTGGAAGAAGATTTTCAGTGTTTGGGAAGAAGAGGCGAGTTGAGTCCTAGATACATTGGACCATATCGTGTGGTGAAGCGTGTTGGTCTAGTGGCCTATCAGATCGAATTACCTCCAGAGTTGAGTCAGATTCATAATGTTTTTCATGTTTCCATGCTGAGGCGCTATAGATCGGATCCTTCGCACATAGTACCGGTAGAAGAAGTGGAGTTGAATTCAGACTTGTCTTTTGAGGAGGAACCAGTGGAAATCTTAGACCGAGATGCTAAGGTGCTAAGAAAGAAAACCGTGCCGTTGGTCAAGGTTTTATGGCGAAATCACGGAGTGGAGGAAGCTACGTGGGAGCCTGAAGATGCAATTCGGCAACAATACCCTCACCTTTTTCAACCAGGTAAATTTCGAGGACGAAATTTTCTTTAAGGAGGGTAGAGTTGTAACACCCTAAAATTCAAGTATCGATTTATTGCATGTTTTGGTGTTTAGTTTATGAAGGAAAAATTTTCTTATTTCTTTTTGTGCCTATTATAGTCCTGAAGAAGAGTATAGAATTATTCGGGTATGGAATAATTTTTTTATAGTTTGAGAATTTATTGAAGTGGAGCAAGTGGCATTGACACTTAAGTTAAATTAAGTGTTAAATAGTAGCATAAGATGAGTAAATGGCAAGGTGGTGTTGGCGCATGGGTTATAGCTTGAGGAGAGTGGTTCGAATCCCTTGGATGGCATTTTGACAACTTTTATTTTGCTCTTCTATGGTAAGTGTCGGCCAAGCTTATTTATGGTAAGTGTTGACCTTGTTATTTTGGTTAGTATATCATAGGAATAAGGTAAGAGTGAATTTTTGGTAGGGAATCAAGAAAATATGGAAAGATATGGAGACATAGGGCAAGTATCAAGGAAAGTGTTTTGGAAACAAATTCATGGTCATTTGACCAATGAATTTGGACTGACAATATGGCTAGGGGAAGGTTGGCGAATTTTGCTAGTAGTTGGCTAGGATTAGGAGTTTGTTTTGGTCATTCCTAGCATTTTATGCAAAGGTTTGCAATTCTCTTTTCAACCTTTCTCCCTTGGCCGAAATTGAGCTTTTGGTAAACCTTAATCTTTTGACCATTTGGTCATTTTTGCATATCACACTAGTACTCTTTTGTTTGCTTTGTCATAGTGCCGAAATTGCTAACACCAAAAAGACCATTCTTTTTCCTTCTCTTTTCCCATTGCCGAATGTACCTTGCTTCTTATCACATCTTTTTCTTTCTCTTTTCCTTCTCTTTGAAAACCGAATCCTCATCATCATCTTTTTCTTCCATCTTTTATTTCTTTCTTTTATTTCTTTTCAATCAAAATTTTCTCCATTAATTCTCTCATGGCCGAATGTTGATGTACCCATAGCCAGAATCATTTTTCTATTTTCTTTGGTCTTATAGCCGAATCCTCCATCTTGCACAAACATCTTTCTCAATCATCTCTTCTCAACCGTGGACAATAGGTAAGGATTCTTTTTAGTTCTTGTTAGTTATAGTTGTCATGGCCGAATCTTGATAAGGGGTATAAAGGCTTCTTAGATCGAAATAAATGTTCGTTCTATTAACGTTTTTATTCGTTATACTTTAGTGCAATAGTGGAAGACCAGGAACTCAAGTGTTCGTGAGTATCATAAAACGATTTGTTCGATTCTCATTTTTGGAACAAGGATCTTTGTGGTAAGCAAATTTCACCCTTTAACCCTTAGTCATATTTCGATGTAATATTAGATTGGATTAACGATCTTTTGTCTTTGAAGACAATCAAAATAGGGAAGAAAAGGGCGGTGAATAGTGTTCGAAAGAGGGTGGTTCCGTTATTCGCCTAAGTATAAACAAAGGATCGTTTTTAAGCAATCGGGATTCCCACGGTTGTGGGCGTTCATCCGAGGAGAATCAATTGTTTGAAGTAGTTCGTACTCTCGAACCATTATTTGTTCGTGGATTTGATTCGGTTGACGAACCATCAATCGAGGAGAAACCGCAAGAAGAAGTAGTTCGAAAATCCGAGGGTAAAAGTTAGATCGTTAATTTCTAAGATTGATTTCGTTAATAAAATATAGTGATTCTAATTATCGTGATATGTATAGGTGTTGACGGCGAGAAAGTCTAGTTCTCACTATAACCGGTGTGTAACTTCACATTTATCTTTCGGGTTAGATACTAAGCAGTAAGTATTATGATAAATCGTAAAAATGGCCAAATCAAAAATGTTGTAGTAATAAGTACTTTTGTGTAAATCCATAAAAGCGCTAGATTGATAAATTGGGCCATAAAGCGCTAGATCGATAAATTGGGCCATAAAGCGCTAGATCGATAAATTGGGCCATAAAAGCGCTAGATCGATAAATTGGGCCATAAAGCGCTAGGTCGATAAATCGGGCCATAAAAGCGCTAGATCGATAAATTGGGCCATAAAAGTTTGCTAGATCGCTAATGGTAGGAAACCCTCTAGTTCGAGATATGGGCCAAAGTTTAATACTATATTGTTAATAGGCCCAAATGAAAGGTTCTATTAAAAACTCATTTG
Organism: Gossypium sturtianum; assembly: GCA_025698515.1. Lineage (NCBI taxonomy): Eukaryota > Viridiplantae > Streptophyta > Magnoliopsida > Malvales > Malvaceae > Gossypium > Gossypium sturtianum. The sequence continues at coordinate 69,531,625 of CM046952.1, forward strand.
TATTATGGGTTACTTGATAAATTATTTATGATTAAAGTTTGTTATTCATACATAAATGCATGGGATGGGATTTGATGAAGAGAAGAAAGGCACTGTGGCCACGTATCTAGTTCGGTGGCTCTGCAACAAAATTTTGGCTTAATGCCTCTAGTTCGGTGACTATGTCACAATCTAGTTGATGAGTGCACTACAATATTATTTAAAAGGCTAAATGCCTACGATTGGTGTGTTTGGCGGTGTGGGTTGACTTGATCCCCACAGGTGTCTTTGGTTAGTACGGGGTGTGTAGCGGATGGAAATTAGGCTTGGTTGGGAAATTCATTTTACATGCATTTTATATATTTTATTTCATTTTATATTGTTAAAATTTGTAATTGGGCTCAAGCCCAAATTAATGCCTTGATAGTCCGGCCCAATAATGGTGGTAAGTGAGTTACACACCGAGTTCTTTGTAACTCACCCCGTTTTATTATCCATCTCGGGTAATGGAAATTGATGTGGACTTGGGCTGAGATGACATGGTGGAGGCCATACTACAAGCTTGGGTTTCATAAACTATGAACTTATTTAAGTTACTTATTTTAATTACTATTTTGGGTATGATGTAATAAGGCCTCTAATTATATTTTTATGGATTTTTATGTGTGGATGGATTTAATTTTATTTTAAGACTCTTAATATGGGCTTATGTTAAATCTATAAAGTTTTCTTAAAAATATTGTGTTTTATAAAAAATTTTGGACACCTAAATTACTTTTCAATTTCTTTCAAATTCTTTTAAAACTATGTTAAGGTTTTGACTAATATATATATGAGATTTCAAACAAGTATTTTTCTTAATTCATAATCCTTGTACTTAGTTTTATCAAACCTTATTTCTAAAGGTTTTGCATTTACTCATTTTACTTAAGTCATTAGAGAATTTTGGATGTTCGTTCGGTGTGACAAACCAAATCTCGTCTTAACGCATAGACCTGGTTTGGGGTGTTACAATACCCGATTCACATTGAACTCTTTTGGCTTGTAAATCACTGTCGCCTTTCTGAGCTTCACAAATCTCTTGGAGAGACATCGGTCTAGCTCTCAACTCAGCTAGAATAGAACCATCATCCGATAAAGCCAACCGTGTATTCATAGCTCTCAATGCAAACAAAGATTTCCTACTCAAGGCATCGGGGACCACGTTCGCCTTTCCCGGGTGGTAGTTAATCACTAGCTCGTAATCCTTTATCAACTCTAACAATCTACGTTGCCTTAGATTCAATTGCTTTTGAGTCATCAAGTACTTTTGAAACAGCCCGATTTTTACCCTAATCGGAACGGTGGTTTCGGGACCACGAATCCGAGTTAAAAAATAAAAAAATAAATATATATATGTATATTTTTGGATTTTTATTCTGTGTTTATTCTGTGTGAATTTATGTGTGTTAAAGTTTCTTGTTTAAAATTTTGAGGTTTGAGCGCTTAAGTATTAAAAAGGATTAAATTGCATCAAGTAATTACTAAGCATGCTATTTTGAAAATGTTAATTTTCCATGTCTTTTTAATGTTGGGGTTTTAAATGGCAATCATGCCAATTACAAATTAAGTGGACGGCAATAGTTCATTTCATGATGTTTTATTTATATTATAAAGTTATTTAGTATTATAATAAAACTATGTGTGAGTAATAAAACAAATAAGAAAATAAAACATGCAAATAGTGCATGTTCTTAGCCGAATGAAAATAGCAAAATAAAAGAAAAAGAGTTGGGCATTTCGGCATATTTGAAGCTCAATTAAAGGTATGTTTGAGTTTAGTTTTGAATAAATTTTACATATTTGAAATGGTTGTTGAGTTGTTTATCTTGCCCATGTTTTAATTTTTGAAATTTATAAAGAATTTGTGTTCGACCATTGATGAAGTTTATGAAAATTTGGTGTTGATGTTAGAAAATAGAAAATATGTGATAGATTTTTAAGTTTTGTATTATCAATTTTCATGAAATTGGTTTATTAGGGCTTAATTGAGGAAATTGATAAATGGAGGGACTAGATTTAAAAATAATAATAAATAAAATGTAAGGGCTTGTATAAGTATAATAAATATTCGGCCCTTGTATATTGAAAAGAGATTGAGTGCATTTTATGTTTTTATGCATTTTGGACTATTTTGTAAAAATGTTTTATATGAAGGGTAATTTGGAAATTTACCCAAATATGTGGTTGGGATTAAATTGAGTGAAATCTCCTTTGATTTAGCTTAATTTGAAATTAATTAGATCAAGAACAAAAAGGATCGGGATTGGATCGGGGAAAAGCGAAATTAGTCGAATAGTCGAGAAACACAGTCCGTCGATATTCGAGGTAAGTTTTTAAGCAATTAAGTTGAATTGGATTTATTTATAATGATGTACATGAATTTAATGGTAGTATATATATTATTGATATAGCCGAATGTGATATCTATATGTGTTTAATATAGCCGAATGTGTTGTATACATATATGTCATTGATATACCCGAATGTGATATTGATTAGGAGATGAATAAGTTAATACGTATATATGTGGTTGATGTTTAAGTTTTATGTGCATATATATATAAATGAGTAGCAAGTTTGAGAGATGCACTAAATGTGCAAATTTGATACCGAGCACTATGTGTGCGAAATCGGTCATTGAGCACTAAGTGTGCGAATTGAATTTTTGAGCACTAAGTGTGCGAATTGAATTTTTGAGCACTAAGTGTGCGAAATTGGTTAATGAGCACTAAGTGTGCGAGTTAATTTTAAGCTCAAAGATTGAATTTGGTAAGTTTCGAAACTATGAGATGTTATTATTTGAAATTAAGTATATGTTATTAATTGTGGATTGGATGGAACGCCTTTTTAAATGTATAGTTTGAGTGGAACAAGTTGATATGGGGAAATGTTTATAAAATCATATTGATCGTTATATGAAATACTAAATGTGATTCGACTATGTGGAATTTTGTATAAGATGTATGTTTGAATAGCTTTGAACTTGAATATGTGGATAATACATGAGGATGAAATTTTATATTAGATTCGACTTTGAATTTGAGAAATAAGAAATGTTTTGTGGTTGTACAAGTAAATCGGTATTTGATGAATCCTTGTCTATAATATTGTTTAAAAATCATTTTAAGAGAATAATCGATAGATATCTTAAATTGCTTATAACTTACTAAGCTGTTAAAGCTTACTTGGTGTTTTTGGTTGCTCTTGTGATTTAGATTTTTGGGTGATCGTTACATGCTCGGGGATCGTCGGAGAAGCTCGTCACACTATCATCAACATTTTGGTACTTTTTAAAGTTGAATTTAAAGTTTATGGCATGTATAAGCTATGATACCTTTTGAGATCATTACGAATGAGATGTATATAAATGCCATGCGAAAATGGCTAACTTGATAAATAAGTCTATAATATCTTGATTGTGTTTTGTGCTTGTAATGTTTGAGTATGAAAGAGTGATGTTGATTGTGGGTTGAATGTTAGATTTATGATGACATGATATGTTCCAATATGGGTGCTTGAAATTGGCTCAAATTAATGTGGTTTGGTTTGATTATTGAAATTGTAAATTGACTTGTATTTGGGTGATGAGTAAGCCATATAATAAGGCTAGTCATGGTTTAATTATGTGTTTATGTGTAAATTTATGAATGGTATGTTTGTTAATAACTAATAAAACGGTTATATACGAATGAATGCTATGGTAAAATTTCTTGGTATATGAAATGAATTTAGCTTGTGACTTAGAAAGTATTCGAATGCCATAAAATTTAAGATCACATGGTTGAATTTTGAAGTATGCTTTATTTGAGATACATGACTGATAATGTATGATTAATTTAGATTGGCTTTATGATTCATATATTCGAATTTAATATAAATGATTTGTGAATATTCGAGTTTAGAAATTTTATAAATGTATCGTTATAACTCGTGCTTGAGAAGAGATATTTGACTGTGCTGAGATGTGGTTAGTCTGTAATGCCTCGTAACCCTAATCTGGCGACAGATACGGGTTAGGGGTGTTACATTTGATTGGTATCAGAGCTACGGTTTAGTCGATTCTCAGACTAACATTGTAACACCCCAAAATCGGACAAGACACCACGACCGAATCTGGTATGTTACGGGGAAAACGTCTTTGAGTGATCAGATTTTTTTTCGTTTAAAAGCGGGGTGAAAACATAGTGAATTTGAGGAAAATTTGAGTAGGCTTGTTTGATTAGATTTTGAAAACTTATCCAAAGTATATAGTTAAAACGAGTTGATTTCATTTAGCATATTCAATAGTTCATTTATGCTATTTTGAAACATTTTTGACTTAGTAGAATATCGAGTTTGGTTTGAAGCTCATTTGCGTTTACTTTATAGCAAAGCATAGTGAGATACCCGATGGTATAGTTTAGAACACACTGCGTTATAATTTTGAAAACATTATCTTACCAAATTTTAGTAAAATTTCATACCAAGTTATTTGTTAAGCAGGTTGCGAATCTAATTAAAACATAACCATCATAAAACATAATTTAAAGGCCTTTTACAAATCCAAATTAAATCTCAAATAAAAATAAATAAGCTGAAGTACCCAAAGTGAATAGTCCGAGCAAAACTTTTATTAAAGCATGGCATGTGCACCCGAGTCCACCCCGGCTCCATGTCGCGTCTACGAATCACTGAAATGTCAAAGGAGAGGGTGAGTCGAATGACTCGATGCATAAATCCCGCTCCCGATGAAACAACATGCTAACACACATCATACATAGCAACATAATTAATGCAACCCGATCCTAACCATCCGTCTCTCCTTTTTCTACCCCGTGTGGTACCAAACCACCTGGTGGTGCCAAACCACTGGTGACATATAGTCACAATGTGTTACCAAAACCTTTGGTGTCCCAAAGACACAATATCCATCAATGTGGTGCCAAACCACTTTGGTGTCCCAAAGACACGTTTGTGCTACCAAAGCATTGGTGACCGAAGTCACAAATCCAATGATGGGGCCAACCCATCGTGTGATACCCAATCACTAGCGGGCGATCCCATATCTCATGTGGGGCCAACCCACGGTGGTGTTAGCGCGAGGACAAGTCGCAATGAGGTGCCCAACCTCTGGTGTCCCAAAGACACAAATGTGCTACCAAAAGCTTTGGTGACCCAAAGTCACAAAGTGTGTTACCAAAACAACGGTGCTCGTCGGCACAAAATATCACCGCTCCCTCCACTCATATCACCCATCAACATACCATACTCATGTAATCATGCATATCATACAAGTCATGCATATCATGCCAACATGTCTAGCATTACATCTCATAGCATACATAACATAGATCATAATACCCATGGTATCCATAATGAGAACTTGTAATAAATTAGACTTACCGGATACGTACACATACCCCGTTTGGGTGTCCAATTATCCGTCATCTTGGTATAGTTTTTAACGAGCAAACGAGGTTTATTAATAACATTACTAGATATCAGTGTGTTAGTTTACACACCTGGTATACACGCGTCTAAAAATCCCAACGAATCGATCTAAGTCCCTTGATTAACTGGCTCCTTTATACCTGATTTGGTTTCCTACCAAATCTCGAATCAAGCAGTGATTCCCCTTAACAATCGGCCAACCCCTAAAAGAGAACAGTTAAACTTTAATAATCTTGACTTAATCGAAACCAAAAGATTGAACGATTAATGATAATACCAATCACTTACCACAACCCATCGCTTAACAATCGATTAAAAGAGTCGAAAACTCTTCTTGGTTACTTCCAATATCCAAAGACCCTAAAACGAGATGATTAATCAAAGGTTAACACCCTTCCATAATAGCCACATTCAGCCCTTCATCAAACCCACAACGATTAAGAACGGAAAAGAGAAGAAATGGCCATTCGGCCAAACACTTACCTAACTCCAATCGATTTATACAAGAACCCCAACACTCTCGATATTCGGCCAAGAGAACTACAAAGGAGAGGAGAGGTTCGGCCTTGACCAAGAAAGAAAAGCAAGAAAAGATGAAAAGAAGGATTGATATTTCGCCAAAATGAGAACACAACTAGAAGGAAATTTGGCAATTACCAAGGGAGGGTTAGGCTAGAGTCTTAAAAGTGAAGCAAAAGAATGATATGTTCAAGAAGAAGAAGAGAATCGGCCAAGGTCTTGAGAAGAAAAGAAAATGGAAAAGAGATAGATGCCTTTCGGTTTTGGAGAAGAAAGAAATGGAGAAAGTATTTGGAGCAGGAGGTTTCGGCTACAATGTTCTTAAGCAAAGAAAAAGAAAATGAATATGACAAAGGAGGATAGAAGTTTGGTTTACCTAAGCTGAAAGAAAAGGGAAAGAAATGGGAAGGGATATTCGGCTATCAAGTAGTATAAGAGACAACAATGAAACTTTGTGACCTTTGCAAGTTTGGTCTCTCGGTTTCAAAAATGAAGAACACCCTTAGAACATTCGGCTAACACATGACCAAAGAAGAGACTTTTTGCTTGATATTCCAAAGACCGTAAATGCACCCAAAATGCCAAAAATGCAAAAATGCATTTCGGCTAGCACCTCTCCACACTAAGCCGTCCACTTCCCCCACTCCACACTCCTTCAAATTCGGCCATAATCCCCAAACACACTCACCACCACTCATTTCAAATGAGTGGACCAAGTCCTCCTCCACATTTTGCTCTCCACCTTACATTTGAAAGTGAAGACCAAGTCCAAGTAGAATTTCACTAGCCTTCTACCTCTCCTCCATGCCGTCCCAAAAAGAAGCCAAAATGGGGACTCTGCAGCTCGAACACTGGACCTCCACCACAAGTAGATGACGCCACACCAAGCTTCCCCATGTAGCGCATGCTTTGCCACTAAGCTAGCTCCTTACTTGTGCAACAAAACATCAATTAAAATTCTTAAACCCCAGCTTCCTCAGCTCCCTTCACTTAACACCCAAAAACCAAAATTTTCCTACCTCCTCAGGCACACTCCTAGCCTACAATTAAGCCCCGACACTACACAAACAGCAACACAACACACTAAACACATGCAAAACATGTCACAACAAAACAGCCCCTAACCCGGGATGTTACAAACATAGAGCGTGTGAGTCTAGCTATACATGCCATAATTTTAACTGTGATAGTGTGATGACTCCCGACAATGAAATATGTTTTTTTCGTACAGTAAATGGCTGATGATGTCGAGAGTGTGGCGCCTGCTCCCGCGCAAGGGACCGCGCCGGTTGAATCTCGACCATCTGCGAGTAACCAAGATGAGGGGGCTAAGCAAGCCTTCTTTAATATAATGAATGATTGGTTTAATCAGTATATCCGGACAAATCTGGCTATTCAACAACCCCCGAACCAGAAAAATCCACCTGTAATACATGTGGTACCTCCGATCATTAATCCTGAGAGATTAAATAAGCCTTCTGTCGATAAAATCAGAAAATACGGAGCTCAAGAGTTTAGAGCCACAGCGGATGGTGATGCTGAGCGAGCTGAATTTTGACTCGATAATACAATTCATGTTTTCGATGAACTATCCTGTACGCCTGATGAGTGTCTGAAATGTGCTATATCTTTATTATGGGATTCTGCCTACTATTGGTGGAACACTCTGATTCGGTTGTTCCGAAGGAACAGGTCACTTGGGACTTCTTTCAAGCAGAGTTTCGCAAGAAGTATATTAGCCAGCGATTCATCGATCAAAAACGCAAAGAATTTCTCGAGCTTAAATAGGGTCGTATGACCGTATCTGATTATGAACGCGAGTTTGTAAGACTCAGCCGATATGTCCGCGAGTGTGTTTCAACTGAGGCTACTATGTGTAAAAGATTCGAAAAAGGGTTGAACGATGACATAAAATTGCTCGTTGGTATACTTGAAATAAAAGAATTTGTAGTACTCGTTGAGCGAGCTTACAAAGCTGAAGAGCTAGGAAAAGAGAAACGAAAAGCTGAGTTCGAAGCTAGAGATTTCCGTAAGAGATCAGCGGGTAAAACTTCTCAATCAGCATCAAAGAAGTTCAGAAATGACAGTAGCCGATCTAAGACTAATGTCGGGTTTTCTATACGAGAGCGATCACCAGTGAGTTCACGAGCCACCTCGATTTCTAGTGTTGGGAATACTCGACCGAATAAACTCGAGTGTCAATAGTGTGGTAGGCGACATATTGGTGAATGTTGGGGCAAGTTCAACAATCGAGTTTGCTACAAGTGTGGTTCACAGGATCATTTCATTCGGGATTTCCCGGAGTTAGCTGACAAGGATAATGCTCAGAGTGTGAGATCGAGTGGTGCTGCAGCTACAGGTAGACCACCCCAAAATGCAGGAGGGAGAAGCGGTACTCAGAGAGGGACTTTGGATACAGCTGTTCGATCCGAGGCTCGTGCGCCTGCCAGAGCTTATGCCATCCGTGCCCGCTAGGAGGTTTCATCTCCGGATGTTATCACTGATATATTTACTCTTAATGATACTAATGTAATTGCTTTGATTGATCCCGGTTTAACTCATTCCTATGTGTGTGAAACATTAGTATCCAGTAAGACTTTACCTGTTGAGTCTACTAAGTTTGTGATTCGAGTTTCGAACCCCGTGGGCCGGTGTGTGCTAGTTGATAAGGTGTGTAAGAATTGCCCTCTGATGATTCAAAATTCATGTTTTTCGGCTGATTTGATGTTACTACCATTTGATGAGTTTGATATCATCCTTGGTATGGATTGGTTAACCGTGCACGATGCTGTAGTGAATTGTAGACGAAAGACTATTGATCTACGGCGCCAGAATAATGAGATAATTCGAATTGAGTCTACTGATTTAAATAGGTTACCAGCAGTGATATCCTCGATGTTGGCTCGGAAGCATATGAGAAAGAGTTGCGAAGCTTACTTTTCTTATGTAATTGATAGTAAAGTGACCAAAAAGAAGATTGAATCTGTACCTGTTGTATGTGAGTATCCGGATGTGTTTCCTGAAGAATTGTCGGGTTTGCTACCTATTCGGGAGGTAGAGTTTGGTATTGAGTTAGTGCCAAGGACGACTCCGATCTCGATAGCTCCGTATAGAATGGCACCGACTGAATTAAAAGAATTGAAAGCTCAGTTGCAAGAGTTGACGGATAGAGGTTTTACTCGACCGAGTTTCTCTCCCTGGGGTGCGCCAGTGTTATTCGTGAAAAAGAAAGATGGAGCTTTGAGAATGTGCATCGACTACCAACAGCTCAATAAAGTGACCATAAAGAATAAATACCCGTTGCCGCGCATTGATGATTTATTCGATCAGCTAAAGGGAGCCTTAGTATTTTCGAAGATAGATTTAAGATCGGGCTATTATCAGTTGCGAGTTAGAGACTCTGATGTGCCTAAGAGTGCTTTCCAAACGAGATACGGATATTATGAGTTTTTGGTGATGCCGTTCGGACTCACTAATGCCCCTGCTGTCTTCATGGATTTGATGAATCGAGTATTCAGACAGTATCTGGATCAGTTCGTGGTTGTGTTTATAGATGACATTCTGATCTATTCGCGCGACGAAACTGAGCATGCCGAACACTTGAGACTTGTGTTACATATTTTACGTGATAAGCAGTTGTACGCGAAATTCGATAAATGTGAGTTTCGTTACGTGAGTTAGCTTCAGGGCATGTTGATTCAACAGATCGGTATTGAGTTGATCCGAGTAAGATTTCGACTATACTTGATTGGAGACCCCCGCGGAATATTTCTGAAGTTCGGAGTTTTCTGGTACTTGCTGGTTATTATAGACGCTTCGTGAAAGGTTTCTTGGTTATTGCAACTCCGATGACAAAGCTACTTTAGAAAGATGTTAGATTCGAGTGGACGGAAAGGTGCCAGAAAAGTTTTGATCAGCTGAAAACCTTGTTGACTAAAGCTCCAGTGCTTATTCAGCCAGAGTCGGGTAAAGAGTTCGTTATCTTCAGTGATGCATCCTTGAACGGTTTGGGCTGTGTTTTGATGCAGGAGGGTAAGGTTGTAGCCTACGCCTCGAGACAGCTAAAGCCGCATGAAAAGAACTACTCGACACACGATCTTGAATTGGCCGCTATAGTGTTTGCTTTGAAGATTTGGCGCCACTATTTGTTCAGCGAGAAATGTCATATCTACTCCGATCACAAAAGTTTCAAATACCTGATGACCCAGAAGGATTTAAACTTGAGACAGCGACGGTGGTTAGAGTTGCTAAAGGACTACGAGCTTGTGATTGATTATCATCCAGAAAAGGCTAACATGGTCGCTGATGCCTTAAGCCGAAAACTGCTATTTGCTTTGCGTGCTACGAATGCGTATATGGCTATGTCTGGTGATGGTGCGGTAGTAACAGAGTTAAAAGCGAGACCGTTATTTGTTCAGCAGATATGCGAAGCTCAAAAAGTTGATGATGACTTGATAGCAAAGAGAATTCACTGTGATTTGAATGCTGAGTCGGGATTTCAAGTTGATGCTGATGGATGTTTGCGGTTCAGAAACCGAATTTGTGTGCCGAAGAATCCTGAGTTGATTCGGATGATTTGTAATGAAGCTCATGATAGTAGATTGTCTATTCACCCAGGTAGCACGAAGATGTATAATGATTTGAAATAGTACTATTGGAGGCACGGTATGAAAAGAGACATTTCTGACTTTGTTTCGAAATGCTTAATATGTCAGCAAGTGAAAGCCGAGCATCAGCTGCCTTCTGGATTGCTTCAACCGATCATGATACCTGAATGGAAATGGGACCGAGTCACGATGGACTTTGTATCGGGTTTACCGTTGACATCGAGCAAGAAGGATGCAATCTGGGTTATTGTTGATAGATTGACAAAATCCACTCACTTTATTCTGGTCCGTACAGATCACTCGCTCGATAAACTAGCGAAATTGTATATTTCTCAGATCATGCGATTGCACGGGGTACCTATTTCTATTGTTTCGGATAGGGATTCGAGATTTACATCGTGGTTTTGGAAGAAACTGCAAGATGCATTAGGTACTAAACTGCATTTTAGCATCGCTTTTCATCCCCAGACAGATGGCCAATCTGAGCGAGTCATTTAGATATTTGAGGATATGTTGAGATATTGCATTCTTGAGTTTAGGAGTTCGTGGGATCGATACTTGCCTCTGATCGAATTTGCATACAACAATAGTTTCTAATCGAGTATCAAAATGGCACCCTATGAGGCTTTGTACGATCGTAAATGTCGTACACCCTTGTATTGGAATGAGCTCAGCGAAAATAAGATTCACAGGGTTGATTTAGTTAAAGAGACAGAACAGAAGGTGAAAGTGATCCGTGAAAGTTTGAAGGCAGCATCAGATCGTCAGAAATCGTATGCGGATTTGAAACGTAAAGATATAGAGTTTCAGATCGAAGATAGAGTGTTTCTTAAAGTTTCACTGTGGAAGAAAGTACTCAGATTCGGTTGTAAAGGCAAGTTGAGTCCGATATTCATTGGGCCGTATGAGATTACTGAAGGTATCGGACCAGTTACGTATAGATTATTACTGCCACCCGAGTTAGAAAGGATTCACAATGTATTTCATGTTTCGATGTTGTGACGGTATAAATCCGATCCTTCTCATGTGATTAGTCCGTCAGAGATTGAGATTCAATCTGATTCAACTTATGAAGAAGAACCGATCCATATTCTAGCTCGCGAAGTTAAAGAGTTGAGAAATAAGAAAATCTCATTGGTGAAAGTGTTATGGCATAAACACGGGGTCGAGGAAGCAACTTGGGAGCTTGAGGCTTCGATGAAAGAACGTTACCCAAACCTATTCACCTGTAAGATTTTCGAGGACGAAAATCCCTAAGGGGGGAGAGTTGTAACAGCCCGATTTTGACCCTAATCAGAATGGTTGTTTCGAAACCACGAATCCGAGTTAAAAAAATAAAAAAATAAATATATATATGTATATATGTATATTTTTGGATTTTTATTCTGTGTTTATTCTGTGTGAATTTATGTGTGTTAAAGTTTCGTGTTTAAAATTTTGAGGTTTGAGCACTTAAGTATTAAAAAGGATTAAATTGCATCAAGTAATTACTAAGCATGCTATCTTAAAAATGTTAATTTGCCATGTCTTTTTAATGTTGGGGTTTTAAATGGCAATCATGCCAATTACAAATTAAGTGGACGGCAATAGTTCATTTCATGATGTTTTATTTATATTATAAAGTTATTTTAGTATTATAATAAAACTATGTGTGAGTAATAAAACAAATAAGAAAATAAAACATACAAATAGTGCATGTTCTTGGCCGAATGAAAATAGCAAAATAAAAGAAAAAGAGTTGGGCATTTCGGCATAATTGAAGCTCAATTAAAGGTATGTTTGAGTTTAGTTTTGAATAAATTTTACATATTTGAGATGGTTGTTTATCTTGCCCATGTTTTAATTTTTGAAATTTATAAAGAATTTGTGTTCGACCATTGATGAAGTTTATGAAAATTTGGTGTTGATGTTAGAAAATAGAAAATATGTGATAGATTTTTAAGTTTTGTATTATCAATTTTCATGAAATTAGTTTATTAGGGCTTAATTGAGGAAATTGATAAATGGAGGGACTAGATTTAAAAATAATAATAAATAAAATGTAAGGGCTTGTATAAGCCTAATAAACATTCGGCCCTTGTATATTGAAAAGAGATTGAGTGCATTTTATGTTTTTATGCATTTTGGACTATTTTGTAAAAATGTTTTATATGAAGGGCAATTTGGAAATTTACCCAAATATGTGGTTGGGATTAAATTGAGTGAAACCTCCTTTGATTTAGCTTAATTTGAAATTAATTAGATCAAGAACAAAAAGGATCGGGATTGGATCGGGGAAAAGCAAAATTAGTCGAATAGTCGAGAAACACAGTCCGTCGATATTCGAGGTAAGTTTTTAAGCAATTAAGTTGAATTGGATTTATTTATAATGATGTACATGAATTTAATGGTAGTATATATATTATTGATATAGCCGAATGTGATATCTATATGTGTTTAATATAGCCGAATGTGTTGTATACATATATGTCATTGATATACCCGAATGTGATATTGATTAGGAGATGAATAAGTTAATACGTATATATGTGGTTGATGTTTAAGTTTTATGTGCATATATATATAAATGAGTAGCAAGTTTGAGAGATGCACTAAATGTGCAAATTTGATACCGAGCACTATGTGTGCGAAATCGGTCGTTGAGCACTAAGTGTGCGAATTGAATTTCCGAGCACTAAGTGTGCGAAATCGGTTAATGAGCACTAAGTGTGCGAGTTAATTTTAAGCTCAAAGATTGAATTTGGTAAGTTTCGAAACTATGAGATGTTATTATTTGAAATCAAGTATATGTGATTAATTGTGGATTGGATGGAACACCTTTTTAAATGTATAGTTTGAGTGGAACAAGTTGATATGGGAAATGTTTATAAAATCATATTGATCGTTATATGAAATACTAAATGTGATTCGACTATGTGGAATTTTGTATAAGATGTATGTTTGAATAGCTTTGAACTTGAATATGTGGATAATACATGAGGATGAAATTTTATATTAGATTCGACTTTGAATTTGAGAAATAAGAAATGTTTTGTGGTTGTACAAGTAAATGGGTATTTGATGAATCCTTGTCTATAATATTTTTTTAAAAATCATTTTAAGAGAATAATCGATAGATTTCTTAAATTACTTATAACTTACTAAGCTGTTAAAGCTTACTTGGTGTTTTTGGTTGCTCTTGTGATTTAGATTTTTGGGTGATCGTTACGTGCTCGGGGATTGTCGGAGAAGCTCGTCACGCTATCATCAACATTTTGGTACTTTTTAAAGTTGAATTTAAAGTTTATGGCATGTATAAGCTATGATACCTTTTGAGATCACTACAAATGAGATGTATATAAATGCCATGCGAAAATGGCTAACTTGATAAATAAGTCTATAATATCTTGATTGGGTTTTGTGCTTGTAATGTTTGAGTATGAAAGAGTGATGTTGATTGTGGGTTGAATGTTAGATTTATGATGACATGATATGTTCCAATATGGGTGTTTGAAATTGGCTCAAATTAATGTGGTTTGGTTTGATTATTGAAATTTTAAATTGACTTGTATTTGGGTGATGAGTAAGCCATATAATAAGGCTAGTCATGGTTTAATTATGTGTTTATGTGTAAATTTATAAATGGTATGTTTGTTAATAACTAATAAAATGGTTATATACGAATGAATGTTGTGGTAAAATTTCTTAGTATATGAAATGAATTTGGCTTGTGACTTAGAAAGTATTCGAATGCCATAAAATTTAAGATCACATGGTTGAATTTTGAAGTATGCTTTATTTGAGATACATGACTGATAATGTATGATTAATTTGGATTGGCTTTATGATTCATATATTCGAATTTAATATAAATGATTCGTGAATATTCGAGTTTAGAAATTTTATAAATGTATCGTTATAACTCGTGCTTGAGAAGAGATATTTGACTGTGCTGAGATGTGGTTAGTCTGTAATGCCTCGTAACCCTAATCTGGCGACGGATACGGGTTAGGGGTGTTACAACTTTAGACTTTTATGATCAGTGAACACCCGACATTTCTCGCCATACAAATGGAGTCTCCAAATCTTCATTGCAAATACAATGGTGGCTAATTCTAAATCATGGGTCGGATAATTCTTCTCGTGCGGCTTTAACTGTCTAGATGCATAAGCTATCACCTTGCCCTCTTGCATAAGTACACAACCCAATCCCTTGAAGGATGCATCACTATAACCACAAATTCTTTTCCCGGTTCAGGTTGTTCTAAAACTAGAGCCTCAGTCAACAATGCCTTTAGTTTCTCAAAACTCTGTTGGCATTTATCTGTCCACTCAAACTCTACATCTTTTTGTAATAACCTCGTCATCGAATTAGCTATCATGGAAAATCCTTTGACAAGTCGTCTGTAATAACCAGCTAGGCCTTGAAAACTTCTAACCTCGGTTAGATTCCTCGGCAGTTTCCAATCAACAATTGCTGAAATCTTACTCGGGTCAACTCGAATACCATCAGCCGAAATAATGTGCCCTAAAAATCCGACTTCCTTAAGCAAAATTCACTTTTACTAAACTTGGAATATAATTGTTTATCCCATAAAATTTGTAAGTGTAACACCTCTTACTCGCATTCGACTCCTAAACCGGGTACGAGGCATTACCGTACTTAACTTGCTCAATAATACAAAATCGATCCATAAAAACTTCATTTGAAATTAAAACTTTTCATTCGAGACCATAATGTCCTTATTATAGGTCTACGAGACCCTATTCTTGCACTCGGAATGATTCGGAACCAAACCGGAAACTTTTGAACACTTAGAAAAAAAACTTGACTCAAAACAGGGCCAGACGCCCATGTGAAGGATGGGACACGCCTGTGAGGCATATCACATGCCCGTGTTCCACACCCGTGTGGATTTATTTTCCAATTCGAACCTACAGGGGTTTTCACACGGCCTGAAACACACCCGTGTCCATAAACCATGTCCCTAACACGGCCATGACACGCCCGTGTCTTCTCCCGTGTGTGAAAACCTTGACATTCTGCTTATGACATCATCATCTCAATAAGGTCACACGGCCAAGGCACACGCTCGTGTCCTTAGACCATGTGTCGAATTAAATTCCTAATTTCAGGTGCAGACTTCACACGGCCTGGGCACATGCCCCTGTCTCTCCCACACAGTCGAGACACATGGCCTTGTCTCTGTTCGTGTGTTTACTACTAAGTATACTAACTTGCCAACCTAGCATGCATGGGGACACCCGGCCTATCAACATGCCCATGAGGCTGACCGTGTGTCACACATGGCCTAGAAACACGCCTGTGTGTCTACCCATGTGGACATTTGTAAGGCTATCTACCAAGCCAAATGCTACCCTACAAAGCAACCATTCTTATACCAATTCAATTCAACACATATTATGACCATAAGGCACTTCTAAGAACTCATAATCAAGACATCCACCCAAGCATACATTTCATGAAATTAATCATCATTGAATATATGAACTTATCAAGTATAGGCCAATTTGCAATAATCACTTACAAAATGAATTGAATAACATTAATAGCCAACACTTTGGCTAGCAAATATGACATAACAAAATGACCAAGTCCTATACATGCCATACTCAAAATGAATCTAGCTTTTTTATACCAAAGAGAAATCGATAGTGTGATTCCGAACTCTGACGTCCCACAATCCTTGAGTTAACTTGGCGATACTACAAGGAAAAGGGAAATGAGAGAGGTAAGCATGAAGCTTAGTAAATTTGCATGAAATAAATAGCAACAATAAGGCTCATAATGTCATCCATCCATTGCATTGAATAAAAATACAAAGTCTCAAACACATTGCCACGACTTACTCATGCTTACTCTTACCAAATACATGTCATGTTACATATCGTAAACATTTCTCGTGAATTACTCACATGTTCCTGTACCACTTCATCACATTGTTTTAACATTAATTTCATCTCTATCATGAGCTTAACTACTTATCTCGATGAATCACTTGGAATATCTGAGAATACACAATTGTCATCATACACATACGTGACGCCAATGCCATATCCCAGATATGGTCTTACATGAGGTCACATCTCGATGCTGATGCCATATCCCAGATATGGTCTTATACGGGATCTCGTGTCAATGTCGATGCCATATCCCAAATGTGGTCTTATACGATTTTCATATTCGTTGCTTTTGCCATATCCCAGATATGGTCTTATACAGAATCTCAACTCAGTACCGAGGCCACGTCCCAAACATGGTCTTATACGGGACCTTACCAATCTCGCGTCTCGATGATAATATCCTTTTACATCTTAAAGTCCAACCGGGACTTCAACATTGTAAATTGTTATCATTCTCTCATTCAACATCATTGCTAAATTTCATGGGAATGATACACATCTTAACTAATATCAACATTTTAAAAATTAATAACATGATGTTGAATTTATTACACACAAACTTACCTCGATTTCAAAATAGGCTAATTTGCCAATCTAGTCCGATACCTTGCCTTTTCCCTGGTCAAGGTTAATTCCTCGTTCTTCTTGATCTATAATAGCAAATTAGCTCATTTAATTACCACATTAATCAATACATTTCAATAATCATACTTTGGCAAAATTACCATTTTGCCCTTAAACTTTCACAAAATGACCATTTTACCCCTAGGCTCGTAAATCGATTCTAATAAAATTTCCTCCTTTTACAAGCCTAGATGAACATTTATTACTCTTATGGCAACCCTCAATACTCATTATTTCACACATTCAACACCTATTTTATAACCTCTACAAAAAGGTCCTTTTAGGTGTTTTCATGATAACACCTTTCACAAAAGTTATTTATTTAACAACCAAGACTCATTTTCTTCCATAAATATGCAGCAAAAAACATAAATGCTCACATGGAAAAACTCTAAACTTTCAACCATTTTGTAAACTAGTCCCCTCTTTAGCTAGCTTAAGCTTTAGGGGTTCCAAAAAGTACAAGTATTATCAAGAAATGATCATCAAAACACTTACTTGTAAGCAGAAAAGCTTGCTGAAATTTTTGAGCTCTCAAACCCCTATTTTGCTGCTAATTTTCGGTGGAGAAGAATAGAAGAAAAGATGATATCTTTCCTTTCTTTATTTTATTATAAAAAATCAATTTAGTCCACCTAATTTCAACAACTTTGACCAAATTTTGACATGGTTTGTCCCCTATGGCCGGCCACCCTATATATAAGGGTCTAATTGCACATTAAGGGCCTCAAATTAATATTCTATAGCTTTTAGACACCTTTATCTTGTAAAATAGAACTTTCGCACTTTATGCGATTTAGTCCTTTTTCGCAATTAAGCATGCAATCGCTAAAATTAAAGCACCAAAATTTTCATGCACCTATATAATCATGCTATAACTCATAAAATAACATTAAAATAATTTTATCTGACCTCAAATTAGTGGTTTCGAAACCACTATTTTGACTAGCCCTTAAATCGAGCTGTTATAGTAAGACCATCCTTAAGTGCTCAGCATGCTCGTTCTCATCACGAGAGTACATCAATATATCATCAATAAAGACTACAACAAATTTATCCAAATATGGCCGAAAGATGTAGTTCATTAAATCCATAAACACGGCAGGGGCACTTGTTAAACCAAAAGGCATAACTAAAAATTCATAGTGACCATACCTTGTCCAAAATGCGGTTTTCGGCACATCTGAGTCTTTGACTCTCAACTGGTAATAACCAGACCTCAAGTCTATCTTGGAAAACACAGTGGCTCCCTTCAATTGGTCAAACAAATCATCGATCCTTGGCAAGGGATACTTATTCTTTACAGTTACCTTATTAAGTTGCCGATAATCTACACATAACCTCATAGAACCATCTTTCTTTTTCACAAATAATATGGGAGCACCCTACGGAGAATAACTCGGTCTTGCGAAACCTTTATCCATCAACTCTTGTAACTGAGCCTTCAATTCTTTCAACTCGGTCGGAGCCATCC
The DNA here is from genome assembly GCA_025698515.1 of Gossypium sturtianum. Taxonomy (NCBI): domain Eukaryota; kingdom Viridiplantae; phylum Streptophyta; class Magnoliopsida; order Malvales; family Malvaceae; genus Gossypium; species Gossypium sturtianum. The sequence goes on from CM046952.1 coordinate 69,550,204, forward strand.
TGTACGGAGTAATCGAAATGGGCGCAGTACCCGGGGCTAACTCAATACCGAATTCAATCTCTCTAACCAGAGGCAGCTCTGGAAATTCTTCCAGAAATACATCTGGATACTCACATACTACCGGCACTGATTCAATTCTTAACTCTGACTCTTTGGCATTCCTCACAAAGGAAATATAAGCTTCATATCCCTTTCTTATGTATTTCTGAGCAGACATAAAAGAAATCACTACATGCAATCTGTCTTGTTCATCTGATTTAACACGAAGAATATCCCCATTTTCACATTTCAATTCGATAAATTTCCTTCCACAATTTACTATCACATCATGAGCAGTTAACCAATCCATACCAAGAATTACATTGAATTCATCAAACGGCAATAGCATGAGATTTGTCGGAAAATAATGACCTCTAATCATCAAAGGGCAATCTCTACATACCTTGTCAACTAACACACACTTGCCTACGGGATTTGACACTTTTATCACAAATTCTTTAGACTCTACAGGCATGTTCATACTAGATACTAATTCATACAAACATACGAGTGGGTAGATCCCAAATCAATTAAAGCAACAACATGAGTATCATAGAGAGAAAATGTACCCGTAATCACATCAGGGGATGACGGCTCTTCGTGAGCGTGAATGGCATAAGTCCTCGTAGGCGCTCTACCCTCGGATCTTGCAGTCTGCTCCCTAGGTGTATTCTTACTACTCGTTCTATTTCCTGAATTTCTCTGTGGTCTCCCTTTACTAGCAGTGTTGCCCGATGTCACACTCTGGTTTCTATCTTTTTCAACCATCTTGGGGCAGTCTCTAACGAACTGATCTTGGGAACCACACTTGAAACAAGCTCTCTCATTTGCTCGGCACTCACCGGGGTGACGTCTACCACACTGTGAACATTTCGGTCTACTTGGTCGAGCATTACCAACACTAGCAATCGAAGTGGTCTGAGATTTAGAAACTGAGTATTGTTTACCTTTACTTCTATTTGAGAACCCCACTGAAGCGGCTGATCGAGTAGTGAACTTTCTTGATTTCTTGGATGAGGATTGAAATGACTTACCTAATTGTCTCTTCCTCGAGTTACGGGACTCAATTTCAGCCTTTGTTTTCTCTTTGGCCAATTCCTCGGCCTTGCAAGCTCTCTCTACTAGCACAACAAATTCCTTCAGTTCTAGAATACCAACATACAATCAGATGTCCTCATTTAATCCGTCCTCAAACCTCTTACACATGATGGCTTCGGTGGATACGCACTCCCGAGCGTATTTACTGAGCCTTACAAACTCACGTTCATATTCAATTACCGTTATTTGACCTTGTTTTAGCTCAAGGAATTCCTTTCTTTTCTGATCGATAAACCTTTGGCTAATATACTTCTTTCAGAACTCTTCTTGGAAAAATTCCCAATTAAATTTCTCCCTTGATACAACTGACATAAGGGTGTTCCACCACTGGTAAGTCGAATCTCTCAAGAGAGACACAACACATTTCATACACTCTTCGGGTGTGCAAGACAATTCATCAAATACTCTGATGGTATTTTCAAGCCAGAATTCTTCTCTTTCCAGATCGTCATCTTTATTAGCTCGGAATTCCTCAGCTCCTTGTTTTCGAGTTCTATCAACCAGGGGCTTTTCCCTTCTTACCATTTCTACAGCTTGGGAAGCTACAGGGATAGGCTGAGGAATAGGTGGGGGTGGAGGGGGTTGAGCGTTCGGGTTCGTTCGAACGAACTCCGTATACCAGGCATACATTATATGGAGAAAGGCTTCCCTAGCCTCTTCTTCTCCTCTCTGACTCACAGTCACTGTTCTATTTTCATTTTCAGTTGGCACCGTCCCTTGGGCAAGGGTCGGTGCATTACTTTCTACATCATCTGCCACTGCTATGTCGGGATCCATTTGCTATATATAAAAACATATTTTAAATCGTCAGGAGTCGTCACACTATCATTATGTATTTACACATACGTATGGCATGTATAGCTAGACTCATGCATACGCTACGTTAGTCCAAGAATTGACTAAATCATAGCTCTAATACCACTAAATGTAACACCCCATATCCGTATTCGACGTCGGAACCGGGTACGAGGCATTACCGGACTTAACATACTTAATCATACAAAATTGAGAAATGAATTTCCGCTCAAATTTAAAACTTTTCATTCATGTTCATAACATCCTTCTTATGGGCCTACGAGAACTGAAACATACATATATAGTGGTTCGGGACTGAACCAGAAGCTTACAAACCCTTAGAAAGTTTTTTTTTTGCTCAAAACAGGGCTACACGCCCGTATGGAAAGGAACACGCCCGTGTCCCTAGTCCGTGCGGATTTTATTTTTCATTTCAAACCTACAGGGATTTTTACACGGCCTGGCACACGCTCGTGTCTATGGCCCATGTTCCTCACACGGCCATGACACGCCCGTGCCTTAGCCCGTGTGTGAAAACCTTGACATTCTATTTATGATGTCAGCAGACATTTAGGGTCACACGACTGAGTCACACGTCCGTATGCTAGGCCGTGTGGAGAATTTAATTCTCGCAATTAATGTACAGACTTCACATGGCCTGGGCACATGCCCATGTTCTGAGGTCGTGTCCTTCACACGGCCGAGACACACGGCCGTGTCTATGCCCGTGTGTTTAGTACTGGGCATTCTGTTTTACTGAATTTGGATGCAGGGGACACACAGCCTATCAACACTCCCACGAGGCTGACTGTATGTCATACACGGCCTAGACACACGCCCGTGTGGCTGCCCGTGTGGACAAAAATAAGGCTATTTACCAAACCATTTGCCACTATGAAAAGCAACCACGCTTATACCATTTCCAGCAGCACATAGCATAACAATAATGCACTTCTAATATCCACAATCAATACTTCCACGCCTTAATTTCACACTACGTTCATCATGCATATACTTCACACATTGCTCATTCAATTGCGCAAGCTTACACTTCATGAATTTCATCATCATTGAATAGGTATAACTTAACTAGTGTTGGCCAATTCCAATGGCCATTTACAAAATGGAATGAACAACGTTAATAACCAACACGTTGGCTAACCAATATGACATACAACAATATGAGCAAATTCCTATACATGCCATACCCAAAATAATCAAACTTTACTATACCTAAAAGAATAGCTTGATAGTGTGAATCGAGCTCCGACGTCCTACGACCCCCGAGCTAGCTTGTTTATACTACAAGAAAATGAAAGAGAGAGAGAGTAAGCATAAAGCTTAGTAAGTTTGTATGTAATAGATAGCAACATAAAATCTTATGTTAACATCCATACATTACATTATGAAATGACACAAAATTCTCAAGCACATTAACATGGCTTACTCATGCTCACTCTTACCAACCATAAATCATATACCGGACTCATTTCTCGTGAATTTTGCATATGTACCTGTATCACTCCATCACAATACTTTAGCCCTTTTTCCATCTTTAACATAAACTTTAATTCTTTACCCTATTGAACCACTTGGAATATCAAGGATACTCGGTAATTGTCATATACGTAATAAGATGCCAATGCCATATCCCAGATATGGTCTTACATGGGATCACATGTTGATGCCGATGCCATATCCCAGATATGGTCTTATACGGGATCTCATATTGATGTCGACGCCATATCCTAGATATGGTCTTACTCGCTTTCATACCGAAGCCAGGTCCCAGACGTGGTCTTACACGGAATCACTATTCGGTGTCGATGCCATATCCCAGATATGGTCTTATACAGGATCTCAATTCGGTGTCGAGGCCATATCCCAGATATGGTCTTATACGGAACCTTATTAATCTAATGTCCTGACAGGGGTATCCTTTCCATTCCTAAGGTTCAACCGGGACTTTGATATAGTATAACTTCCTTGTATTTTTCATCGAGACCTCACTAACCAAATTTCATAAAAGGAATATGCATTTCATATAGTATCAAGCATTTAAATACATAATAACATAGTGTTGATTTATTACACACAAACTTACCTCGATACTAAAATATAATAGTTGTTCAATTTAGTCTACCACATTGTTCTTTCCTCGATTTAGGTCTGAACTTTGTGTTTCTTGATCTATAATGAAAAATTTCACTTATTTAATTATCACATTGACTAAAATAGCCCATGAATCATACTTTGGCAAAATTATAATTTTGCCCCTAAACTTTCACATATTTGTAAAATGGTCCTTAGGCTCGTATGATGAAATGTTCTTATTTTCTTGGTTACCCAAGCCTAGCCGAACCTATCTTAAGCTTATAATAGCTCACATTTTCCTTCAAAATTGATTTTACTACACATTTTATCACTTTTACAAATAGGTCCTTTTTATGTGTTTCCATGAAAAATCACTTAGAGAAAGATGTTCATCACACATCAAACTTCCATATTCCTCCATTAAACATCAAAATACATGCATGTCATACATGGGTAAGTTTTTGAACATGAACTCTAGCTTAAAATATGACTAGAAATAGCTAAATCGAGCTACGAGGATCTCAAAAATGTAAACATAAAAAAACAGGGCTAGGATGCACTTACTTTGAGCTTAAGAATGAACAAAACCCTAGCTATGTATTCTCTTCAATTTTCGGCACTTAGGGAAGAAGATGGACACCAATTTTGACTTCTTTTTCCCTTTTTATTAATTTATTAACCATATGACCAAAATGCCCTTAAGGCCTTTCCTTGAGATTTTTCCCTTCCATGACCATTTTTGTCCATCATGAGATATAATGGTCTAATTACTAAATAGGGACCTCTAATAATTTTTCTAATGCTATCTCATACTTAAAACTTCTAGAATCTCATATTTTTTCAATTTTTGCAATTTAGTCCTAAAAGATAAATTGATCATTAAATCAAAAAATTTCTTTATGAAATTCTCACACAACCATACAAACATGTCATAAACCTCATAAAGAGCATAAAACATATATTTCTACTTTGGATTTGTGGTCTCGCAACCACTATTCTGACTAGGCCCTAAATCAGGTTGTTACATCTATTAATTCAACAATGCTTTCACTTCTTCTCCCTATAAATAGATGGCATCTGTAGGGCTAAAAAAATAAGTTGCACAAAACTTTGAGATATTGCTATTCTGCCCAAAAATAGTGAGAATTTATTTCTAAGTATAAATTCTACTTTTCGAGAATAACAGTTCTATTAATTTCTATTAGAGAGACAATTTTACTTTCCCGTTGAAGGTAAAGTAAATAATTTTGGGTTCTGTGTTTGATTTGAATTTGTTCAAGTCTACACTTGAAACAGTTTGTCGTACGATAATAGCGTAGAAGGCCGTTAGGTTAAAATTCGAGAACGATAAAGATTCGTCTAGCCCAAAACACAAGTGAAATTTTAGGAAGTTTATTATTATAAATATCACAAACCACCTCAATTTTCAAAATTTTATTTTTCCGCTATGTAAGAAAATATTTTCGAACCGGATTTTTTCCAACACATAATTCACATAATATTTTTATCACATATCATATATCAATAATATCACACTCTTTTATACTATATTCAATTAGGTCCAAGTTCCCGATATTCAATATCATCAACCCAAATCACTTCATGAAATAATTCGTAATCTTACCTTAATATTTAATTTTCAAAAAACATGTATATATACGTATATAAATGGAATGATCTAGAATCATAAAATTACAAATTGAATTTCTCTCGTCACTCGTAACAACTCTAACCTTTCCCTTCTCTCGTCACACTATCGATCGCTATTTCGGTATTAAAAAAGTTTGAAACTATGAACATATGGCATGTATGGTTTAATATTTGTTTTGGTTGGTTTTGAGATTGTAAATATATGAGCCATGCGAAAATGGCTTGAAATGATGCTTATGTTTATGCATTTTCGGTTGTGATATAAGTTCATGTTGGGTATTATGTTTCATAGTATAAGTGTGTGATATGCTTGGTATATATATGTTTTGGCATGAAGTAATTATATATGGCTTATGATTAGTTCATTTGGAAAGCTTGATACATGTGGTTGTTGAATGTGTTTGGGTTATGGATTGTTAATGACTTACTATTGAGATGCATAATTTGAAACATGAATCGATTTAAAAATTGTTTATAATGTAAATTATGTATTCGGTCATGTGATGAAATATAGGTGATGGTTATAAGCTATTTATGATTCAGCAATGGTGTTTAAATCATGTCATTAAGTGTTTAGTATATGTTAATGTTAAAATTGTGGTATTGGACTTGTGGACTAAGTTAGGCTATGAAAATTTGATTAAGGAATGTGGTTTTTGTGTCGGATTGAAATGGTATGCTTGCATGGGTAATTTGGTTTAAAAATGATAAATAATGTGTATATGTATATTCGGCTAAGGCTTTGGATTCATAATGATAAGTATGTGATATGGTATATAGCATAATTATATAATTATATTATGTATTGAATGTTGTCGTGAATGACCGAATATGTATTCAATTCATTGGGTTGTGGTTGACTAATTAGGTACGAAAGGTTAAGGCAAATAATGAATATACTATTTGAATGTTTTGGTCAGTTTATTTGGGTAGCTAAAAAGGTTAAGTTGATGATATATTCGGCATATGCTAAGTAAAATATTTATATACATATCCATGATATGCTTTGCTGTGGTTAGGTATACAAATGTCATAATGATAGGTTAATTAGCTAGCTGAATAAATAGTGAGATGAAAGGTTAGATATATATAATTTGGTTTGGTAATTGAGTACACTAAGGTTGCATATGAGTTTAAATATTAGTTGGTGTAAAATGATTGATTGATTTTAATATACTCATATGCTGAGTTAAAAAAACAAATGGTACGTTAATATTTGACAGATGAAATAGACATATTGGTACATATTAGCTATATGAAATGAAATGATATATGTTTGCATGTTTTAAAGTATGCGCATATAATTTGTAAAATAATAAGTTATCTTATACTTTGATTATTCGAATGCCATAAATGAGAAGTATACATATATGATTCGAATGGTGGAGTTTTTAAAGCATGTGAATTATGACTGTTCAGAGATGTGCTTTGGTCAGTAATGCCTCGTAACCCTAATCTGGTGATAGATATGGGTTAGGGGTGTTACATTTGATTAGTATCATAGCTTTGGTTTAGTCGATTCTAGGACTAACGTAGCGCGTGTGAGTCTAGCTATACATGCCATATTTATAAACTGCAATAGAGTGATGATTCCTGACAATTAAAATGTGTTTTCGTACAGTAAATGGATCCCAATCGAGCCATAGCGGATGAGGTGGAAAGTAATGCGCCCGCTCCTGCTCAAGGGGCAGTGTCGGCTGATTCTAAGCCGATTTCGAGTAGCCATGAGGGAGAGGCTAAACAAGCCTTTTACCAGATGAGGAACGATTAGTTCACACAATATATCCGTACAAATTTGACTGTTCAACAACCCCCACCCCCATCTAATCCTCCTCCGATACCTGTAATACCTCAAGTAATTGATCTGATGAGATTACATAAGCCCCCTATTGATAAAATCAGAAAATATGGGGCTGAAGAATTAAGAGCCACTGTTGATGATGATGCTGAGCGAGCTGAATTTTGGCTTGATAATACTATTCGTGTTTTTAATGAGCTATCCTGTACCCCTGACGAGTGTATTAAATGTGTTGTATCCTTGCTTCGAGATTCTAGATATCACTGGTGGAATACACTGGTTTTGATGGTTCCAAAAGAACAGGTTACATGGGAGTTCTTTCAGACTGAATTCCGTAAGAAATACATCAGTCAGAGATTCATTGATCAAAAACGCAAAGAATTCCTTGAGTTGAAACAGGGTAGAATGACTGTAACAGAATATGAACGGGAATTCGTAGGACTCAGCAGATATGCCCGGGAATGTGTATCGACCGAAGCAATAATGTGTAAAAGATTTGAAGACTGGTTGAATGAAGACATTAAACTGTTTGTTGGCATTCTTGAAATAAAAGAGTTTGTCGTACTTGTTGAGCGAGCATGCAAAGCTGAAGAGCTCGGGAAAGAGAAAAGAAAAGTTGATTTTGAAGCCAGAGATTCACGTAAGAGATTATCGAGTAAGTCATTTCAGTCAGCATCAAAAAAATTTTGAGATGATTCCAGTCGTTCAAAGGCTACGGTGGGTTATTCTAGACGAGATCGAGACAGACCACCTGTGATTTCAAAAGCTACCTCGATTGCTAGTGTTGGTAACATTCGGCCGAACTGACCTGAGTGCAGACATTATGGTAAATGACATGTCAGCGACTGTAGATTGCATGATCGGGCCTATTTTAAATGTGGATCATGGATCATTTCATCCGTGAATGTCCTGAGCTGGTTGAGAAAAACACAGTGCAGAATACGAGACCGAGTAACATGTTAGCTCGAGGTAGACCACCCAGAAATACGGGTAATGTAAGTAACAGTCAGAAGGGAACTAAAGACACAGCTGTTAGATCTGAGGCTCGCGCACCTGCCAGAGCTTATGCTATTCGCGCTCGCGAAGAGGTTTCATCCCCAGATGTTATTACCGGTACTTTCACTCTCTATGATACTAGTGTTGTTGCATTGATTGATCCTGGATTGACTCATTCTTATGTATGTGAGACTTTAGTATCCAGTAAGACTTTACCGGTAGAGTCTATTGAGTTTGTGATTAGAGTATCAAACCCCTTAGGTCGGTGTGTTTTGGTTGATAAAGTATGCAAGAATTGTCCGCTAATGATTCGAGATTCATGTTTTCCAGCTGATTTGATGTTGTTGCCATTCGATGAATTTGATATAATTCTGGGTATGGATTGGCTAACATTGCATGATGCTATTGTGAACTGCAAATAAAAGACTATTGATTTACGATGCCAGAATGATGAAATAATTCGGATTGAGTCTAATGATCTGAATGGTTTATCGGAAGTGATTTTTTCGATGTTAGCTCAAAATATGTGAGAAAGGGTTATGAAGCTTATCTTTCCTATTTACTCGATTCTAAAGTGACCGAAAAGAAGATTGAATCAGTACCAGTCGTGTGCAAGAATCTGGATGTGTTTCCTAAAGAATTACCGGGTTTGCCACTGATCCGAGAGGTAGAGTTTGGCATTTAGTTAGTGTCGGGAATAACTCCGATATCGATAGCTCCATACAGAATGGCATCGACTGAATTAAAATAATTGAAAGCTCAGTTGCAAGAATTGACTGATAGAGGCTTTGCACGACCGAGTTTTTCTCCCTGGGGAGCACCAGTTTTGTTTGTGAAAATGAAAGACAGAACTATGAGAATGTGCATCGATTATCGACAGCCCAATAAAGTGACCATAAAGAATAAATATCCTTTACCATGAATTGACGACTTGTTCGATCAGTTGAAAGGGGGTTATGTGTTTTCAAAGATAGATTTAAGATCGGGTTACTATCAACTACGAGTTAAAGACTCCGATGTGCCAAAAACTACTTTTCGAACGAGGTACGGACACTATGAATTTCTGGTTATGCCTTTCGGACTTACCAATGCACCTGCTGCTTTTATGGATCTAATGAATCGGATCTTCAGACCATATTTGGATCAATTTGTGGTTGTGTTCATAGATGAAATTTTGACTTATTCCCGTGATGAATCCGAGCATGTCGAGCATTTCAAAATAGTGTTATAGACTTTGCGTGATAAACAGTTGTTTGCGAAATTTTGTAAATGTGAGTTCTGGTTACGAGAAGTCAGTTTTCTGGGACATGTTGTATTAGCATCGGGTTTTCGAGTTGATCCGAGCAAGATTTCGACAATACTAGATTGGAAGCCTCCGAGAAATGTATCCGAAGTCTGAAGTTTTTTGGGACTTGCTGGATATTACAGACGATTTGTAAAAGGTTTCTCTATGATTGCAACTCTGATGATGAGACTGCTTCAGAAAGATGTTAAGTTTGAGTGGTCAGAAAAGTGCCAGAAAAGTTTTGATCAATTGAAAGCTTTGTTGACCGAAGCTCCAGTGCTAGTTCAGCCAGAATCGGGTAAAGAATTTGTAATTTTTAGTGAAGCATCGTTGAATGGACTGGGATTTGTTTTGATGCAGGAAGGCAAAGTCATGGCTTATTCCTTGAGACAGTTAAAGTCGCACGAAAAGAACTATCCGACACACGACCTGGAATCAGAAGCTATTGTATTTACATTGAAGATTTGGCGCCACTATCTGTTCGGTGAAAAATGTCACGTCTATTCTGATCATAAAAGCTTAAAATATTTGATGACTCAAAAAGATCTGAATCTACGACAGCAGAGATGGTTAGAGTTGTTCAAAGATTACGAGCTAGTGATTGACTACCATCCGGGAAAAGCTAATGTTGTTGCTGATGCTTTAAGCCAAAAATTTCTATTTACTCTTCGTGCAATCAATGCACATATGGCTATATCTGATGACTGTTTGATTGTAGCTGAATTGAAATCGAGACCGCTATTTATGCAGCAGATTTGCAAAGCTTAGAAAGTCAATAATGAATTGTTAGAAAAACGGGCTCAATGTAATTTGAATATTGATTCAGAGTTTCGAGTTGATGCAGAGGGTTGTTTGAGGTTTAGAGACCGAATATGTGTTCTGAGAAATTCAGAGTTGATTCAGATGATTTTGAATGAAGCTCATAGCAGTCGGTTATCTGTTCACCTGGGTAGTACGAAAATGTATAATGATCTGAAACAGCTTTATTGGTGGCCTGGTATGAAACGAGATATCTCAGAAATTATTTCAAAATGTCTAATCTGTCAGTAAGTCAAAGCTGAACATTAGGCACCGTTTGGGTTACTTCAGCCGATTATGATTCCCAAGTGAAAATGGGACAGAATCATGATAGATTTTGTATCGGGTTTGCCTCTGTCATCGAGTAAGAAAGATTCAATCTGGGTTGTTGTTGATAGATTGACTAAATCAGCTCATTTCATTCCAGTTCATACAGATTATTCACTTGATAAGCTTGCTGAGTTATACATTTCTCAGATTATGAGATTGCACGGAGTACCTATTTCTATTGTTTCAGATAGAGATTCGAGGTTCACATCGCGATTTTGGAAGAAACTGCAAGATGCATTAGGGACGAAACTACATTTTAGCACTGCTTTTCACCCACAGACGGATGGTCAATCCGAGCGGATTATTTAGATACTCGAGGATATGTTGAGATGTTGTATTCTTGAGTTTGAAGGTACGTGGGAACAATACCTACCACTGATTGAATTTGCGTAAAATAATAAGTTTCAATTGAGTATAAAAATTGTACCTTACGAAGCTTTGTACGTCGCAAATGCCGAACACCTCTATATTGGACTGAGCTCAGTGAGAATAAGATACACGGGGTCGATTTGATCAAAGAGACTGAACAGAAAGTGGAAGTGATTCGCGATAGTCTAAAAGCAGCGTCAGATCGTTAGAAATCGTATACAGACTTGAAACAAAAAGATATTGAGTTTCAGATCGGGGACAAAGTGTTTTTGAAAGTCTCACCGTGGAAGAAAACACTTCGATTCGGTCGTAAAGGCAAATTGAGTCCGAGATTTATTAGGCCGTATGAGATTATTGAGCATATCGGGCTGGTTACTTACAGACTGTTGTTGCCACCTGAGTTAGAAAAGATCCATAACGTGTTTCACGTATCGATGTTTCGACGATATCAATCCAAACCATCGCATGTGATTTCTCCATCTGAGATTGAGATTCGATCCGATATGACATACGAGGAAGAACCGATCAAGATTTTAGATCGCAAGGTTAAAGAATTAAGAAATAAGAAAATCTCTTTAGTGAAAGTCTTATGGCATCGACACGGGGTTGAAGAAGCTACGTGGGAGCCCGAGGATGCTATGAGAGAACGTTACCCAAACCTATTTGCCGGTAAGATTTTCGGGGACAAAAATCCCTAAGGGGGAGAGTTGTAATAGCCCGGTTTAGACCCTATTCGGAACAGTGGTTTTGGGACCACAAATCCAAGTCAAAAAAATATTTTAATATTTTTCTTGATGTCTACAGCATGTTAAATTATATGTGAAAATTTTAGCATTTGTGTGCTGGATTTAATTAAAATGACTTAATTGCGAAAAATGCAAAACTAGCATGCTTTATGTAAAGGTACCTAATTGCTATGGCTTTTATTATATGATGTCTTTATGTTGTAATTTTACCATAGAAATTATGAGTGAACGGTTTAGACATGTAACATATGGTTTAATAATTAATTTATAAAGGTTAATATGGTAAATATGTTAGTTAATGATAATATAATAAAACATTAAGTAAAAGCCGTGCATTTTTATTCATCTTGGTGGCCGAAAGTTAAAAGAAAGAAACTATAGTTGAGGTTTGAGCATTCGGCACATTTGGGGCTTGATTTAGGAAAGTTTTAGGCTCGGTTTTTGATAATTTTTACGTCTTTGAGATCGCTGCTTCGTGTTTTAGCTAGCCCATACCTTGATTTTCGGATTCGATGAAGATTTTGTGTTTTGCCTGTAACAGCCCGATTTTGGGGCTAGTCGGAACAGTGGTTTCGAAACCACTAATTCGAGGTTAGAGAAATTATTTTTAATATTATTTTATGTGTTATATCATGATTATATGAGTGCATAAAAATTTTGGTGAATTACTTTTAGTGATTGTATGCTTAATTGCAAAAAAGGACTAAATCGCATAAAGTGCGAAAGTTTTATTTTGCAAGCTATAAGTGTTAAATAGCTATAGAACCTTAAATTTGAGGTCCTCAATGTGCAATTAGGGCATTAAGATAGTGATGGCTGGCCATAGGGGACAAAAAGATTAAATTGGTCAAGGTTTGGTGGATTAGGTGACTTAATTGAATAAAATAAAATAAAGAGAAGAAAAGATATCATCTTTTCCATCTTCTTCTTCTCTCCACTAATTTTTCACTCAAGGAAGGGCCATGGAAGCTTGGAAATTTTAGCAACCTTTAATCCTTGAGAGTAAGTGATTTTGGTGGTCATTCTTAATAATTTTTTGTACTTTTGGGACCCTTGTAGCATAATCTAACTAATGAGGGCACTATTTTACAAAATGGTTGTGAGTCTAGGGTTTTGCCATGTGAATATTCATGTTGATTTCTGAAATTTTATGGAATAAAATGAATCTTGGTTGTTAAATACACAACTTTTATGAAGGATGTTTCCATGAAAACACCAAAAAGGACCTTTTTGTAAAAGTTGTAAAATAGGTTGTAAATGTGTAAAATAATTGGAATTGTGAGTTGCTATAAGAGGGAATATGAATCGGCTAGGCTTGGGTGTGTGAAAAATGAACACATTTCATTTTACGAGCCTAGGGGTAAAATAGTAATTTTGTAAAAGTCTAAGGGCAAAATGGTAATTTTGCCAAAATAGGAATTTTGGAGTGATTTGAATAATGTGGTGATTTAATAAGTTAAATATGTCATTATAGATCAAGAAGAACGTGGAATCAACCTTGATCGAGGAAAAAGCAAGGTTTCAGACTAAATTGCAAATTGACATATTTTGTATCGAGGTAAGTTTTATGTGTAAATGATACATCCTTTTTATTTATGTTTACATGTTAACGTATTGTATGAAATGCGAATGAATATGGTTGATATCTATTAAAATGATAGAAAGTGAGGAAATTCTTGGATGAACCTTCGGAAAAGGAAATGGATACGGATAAACATCCATGGTCATAATATTATTGGTGGGCTGTGTGCGATACCACCGTGACCATGTAATTATTGGTGGGCTGTGTGCGATACCACCTTGAACCTGTAATTATTGGTGGGTTGTGTGCGATACCACTTCATTATTTATTAATGGTGGGCTGTGTGCGAAACCACCGTGTATCTAGTATTATTCCGAAGAGTTCATCAAGAAACTTTGACTAAGTGAAAATACATGTGGCTTTGTGGTGATAAGTACAAGGTATAAGTGCACATAAATGTGAGCAATGATTTATGATATGTGTTAGGAATGTGGTAAAGTTTGAAATGAGTAAGTATAATTATGAGGATCTAAATTGTTCTTGAATAGTATATAATGTTCTTGATTGATAAGTATATGGTATGATGTTCATTGTTTACATATAAACTTACTAAGCTTAAAGCTTACTCCCTTCTCTTTTCCCTTGTTTTATAGAGTCAAACAGCCAGCTCGGAATACAGAGATCGTAGGAGGATTACCGACACTATCCACTCATTTTGGTATAGTTAGATTTAGCATTTTGAGTATGGCATGTATAGGAACTTAGTCTTTGATTGAATGTCATATTGTTTTGGCCAAATGAGTTGGTTTGTTTGAAGATAAATTCTTTTGTATGAAGCCATAGTTGATGGTTATTTCTTATTAATATATGAAATGATGATGTTATTCATGAATGTGCAAGTTGTATGGTTGAGCAATTGGTATTTTTATGCATGAATGAGTTAGTTGCTTGATGTGGTTATTGTTGGTGTATGTAGGGGTGGCAAAATGGGCTTGGTAAATAGCCTTATCCTTGTCCACACGGATAGACACACGGGTGTGTGTCTAGGCCGTGTGTGACACACGGTCTGCTACATGGGCGTGTGGATTGGCCGTGTGTCCCCCTGCTTCCTAAGTTGGTAAAACAGAATGTCTAGTAATAACCACACGGGCTGAGACACAGCCATGTGTCTCAACCGTGTGGAAGACACGGCCCAAGGACATGGGCATGTGCCCAGGCCGTGTGAAGTCTGCACTTGATTTAGGAATTTAATTTGCCACACAGCTTAAGGACACTGGCGTGTGTCTTGGCCGTGTGACCTTATTTGGTTGATGATGTCACAAACAGAATACCCCCTATTTTTGACACGGCCTGAAACACGGGCATGTGATATGCCACATGGGCGTGCCCTTTCTTCCACACGGGCATGTGGACCTTTATATGGAGAATTTTCTAAGTTATCTGAAAAATTTCTTAAAGTTTTTAGTTTAGTCCCAAGCCATTCCCAATGTATGTTTGAGTTTCTTAAACACGTTTATGGGACGATATGTATGTTTATAAAAGTTTTAAATTTGAGTGGAAAGACATGTCTCGGTTTTGTATGATTTCTTGCATATAAGTCCAGTAACGCCTCGTACCATGTTCCAGTGACAAATACAGGTAAGGGGTGTTTCATTTAGTGGTATTAGAGCTATGGGTTAGTCGGTTCTTGGACTACTGTAGCGTGTGTGTGAGTCTAGCTATACATGCCATAAATATATTTTGATAGTGTGGTGACTCCTGACAATCCCAAACTGTGTTTTCATATAGTAAATGGATCCCGACCGAGCTGCTGCTGATGATGCTACTAGTAATGTACTGGCTCCCGCACAAGGGACCGCGCCAGTAGAAAGTAGACCCGAGACCTTGGGTCAAGCAGAGGAGGCTCGAGAAGCCTTTCACCATATGATGAGTAATTAGTATACTGAGTTTGTTCGAGCAAATCCTAATGCTCAACCTCCTCTACCCCCTCCTATACCTCAACCGATCCCCGTAGCTCCACAAGGCATTGACTTGTCAAGATTAACTAAACCCCCGGTTGATAAGATACGAAAATAAGGGGCCGAAAAATTTAGAGCCAATATAGATGATGATCCCGAGAAGGCAGAGTTTTGGCTTGAGAATTTTATGCGGGTATTTGATGAACTCTCTTGTACGCCCGAAGAGTGCTTAAAATGTGCCGTATCGTTATTGAAGGACTCGGCTTACCATTTGTGGAAAATGCTAACATCTGTAGTTCCAAAAGAGAGAGTGACATGGGATTTCTTCTTAGAGGAGTTTTGAAAGAAATACATAAGTCAGCGATTCATCGATCAGAAACGGGAAGAGTTTCTTGAATTGAAGCAAGGCAAAATGACTGTGGTAGAGTATGAACGTGAATTCATTAGACTCAGTAAGTATGCTCAAGAGTGTGTGTCTACCGAAGCTATTATGTGCAAGAGATTCGAAGATGGACTGAACGAGGATAATAAATTGTTAATCGGGATTTTAGAGTTGAAAGAATTCGTGGTATTGGTCGATAGAGCTTGCAAGGCTGAAGAGCTGAATAAGGAAAAGAGAAAAGCTATGATTGAGGCCCGAGATGCAAGGAAGAGGCCGATGAGTAAGCCGTTCCAATCCCAATCAAAGAGGTCCAAAGAAATGAACTCTTGGACGACTGCTTCAGCTGGGTATTCACACTGAGATCGTGGTAACACATATTCTGGCTCTAGAGTTCAAGCCACCTCGATGGCAAGTGTGGGCAATGCGAAGTCAAATAAACCCGAGTGTCCAAATTATGGTAGACAACATACTGGGGAGTGTTGGGGAAATAATCGGGCTTGCTACAAGTGCGGTTCACTAGATCACTTCATTCGAAACTGTCCTGAAAAGGATGAGAAAGATAGAAAACAAGAAGTGAAAGATAGTAATGTATCCTCGAGGAGTAGCCCACAGAAGAACCCGGGAGGTAGGACTAGCAGTAGAGGTACGCCTAGAGATTCTACTGTGAGATCAGAGGGTAGAGCGCCTGCAAGGACTTATGCCATTCGCGCTCGCGAAGAGGCATCATCCCCAGATATGATTACGGGTACTTTTTCTCCTCATGATATTTCTGTTGTTGCTTTGATTGACCCGGGGTCTACTCATTCATATGTTTGTATGAAATTGGTGTCTAGCATGAATATGATTGTTGAGTCTACAGAATTTGTGATAAAAGTTTCAAACCCGTTAGGCAAGCATATGATAGTTGACAAAGTGTGTAGAAACTGTCCCTTGATTATTAGGGGTCACTGTTTTCCGGCTAACCTCATGCTACTACCGTTTGATGAATTTGACGTAATTCTTGGCATGGATTGGTTGACTATTCATAATGTGTTAGTAAACTGTGGTAGTAAGTTTATTGAATTGAGATGTGTAAATGGAGATATCATTCGAGTTGAATCAGGTGAATCGGATAGCTTGCCTGTAGTGATTTCTTCTATGGTAGCTGAGAAATGTATGAGAAAAGGGTATGAGTCCTATCTTGCATTTGTGTTAAATACCTAAGAGTCGGAAGTAAAGATTGAATCAGTGCATGTGGTATGCGAGTATCCGAATCTGTTTCCAGAAGAGTTACCTAGATTGCCTCCAGTTGGGAGGTTGAATTTGATATTGAGTTGGTACCTGGTATGACACCTAATTCGATTTCCCTGTATAGGATGGCACCATTGGAGTCAAAACACTTGAAGGCTCAGTTGCACGAGTTAACGGATAAGGGTTTTGCGAGACCGAGCTATTCTCCGTGGGGTGCTCCAGTACTTTTTGTGAAAAAGAAAAACGGGACGATGAGGTTATGTATAGACTACAAACAGCTCAACAAGGTTACAGTTAAGAACAAATATCCTTTGCCAAGGATCGACGATTTATTTGATCAATTGAAAGGAGCTATAGTGTTTTCTAAGATAGACCTGAGATTCGGTTATTACCAGCTGAGAGTTAAGGAGCAAGATGTATCGAAAACTGTATTTCGGACGAGGTATGGCCATTATGAGTTCCTCATCATGCCATTTGGCTTAACAAATGCTCCTGTCGTATTTATGAATCTAATGAACCGTATTTTCTGACTGTACTTGGATAAGTTTGTAGTTGTTTTTATTGATGACATACTAATTTCTTCTCGGGACGAGAGTGAGCATGTGGAGCATTTGAGAACGGTCTTACAAACTTTGAGAGATAAGAAATTGTATGTTAAGTTTAGCAAAAGTGAGTTTTGGCTCCGAGAGGTCGAATTCTTAGGACACATCGGAATTAGAGTTGATCCGAGTAAGATCTCGGCTATTGTTAAGTGGAAACTATTGAGAAATGTGACAGAGATTAGGAGCTTTTTGGGCTTAGTGGGATACTACAGACGGTTTGTTAAAGGATTCTCAATGATTGCTACTCCGATGACGAGGTTGCTACATAAAGATGTCAAGTTTGAATGGACAGAGAGGTGCCAACAAAGTTTTGAGAAACTGAAAGCATTGTTGACTGAAGCCCCAGTTTTGGTACAACCTGAGTCCAGAAAGGAGTTTGTGATCTATAGTGATGCGTCAATGAACGGTATTGGTTGTGTGTTGATGCAAGAGGGCAAAGTAGTAGCTTATGCATCGAGACAGCTAAAACCACATGAAAAGAATTATCCGACGCACGATTTGAAATTGGCCGCCATCGTCTTTGCTTTTAAGATTTGGCGCCATTATTTGTATGGTGAGAAATGCTGAATCTTTACCGATCACAAAAGTTTGAAGTACTTGATGACTCAAAAGGAGTTAAACCTACGACAACGGAGATGGTTAGAGTTGATAAAAGATTATAAGTTAATAATTGATTATCACCCTGGGAAGGCGAATGTGGTCGCCGATGCGTTAAGTAGGAAATCATTGTTTGCTTTGAGGGCTATGAATACTCAGTTGTCTGTGACTGACAATGGTTCGATTTTAGCCGAGTTGAGAGCGAGCCCAATGTTTTTGCAAGAGATCAGTGAAGCTCAAAAACATGATAAAGAATTATAAGCCAAGATAACTCAGTGTGAGTCGGGTATTGAATCAGATTTTCGGATTGGTGCCGATGGCTATTTGATGTTCCGAGAGAGGATTTATATACCTAAGGATGAAGAGCTTATTCAAAAGATTTTGCATGAGGCACACAATGGTTGTCTTTCAGTACATCCGGGCAGTACAAAAATGTATAATGATTTGAAGAAGTTGTATTGGTGGCCGGGTATGAAAAGGGATATCTCCGAGTTCGTTACAAAGTGTTTGATCTGTCAACAAGTGAAAGCCGAGCATCAGGTGCCTTCGGGTTTACTTCATCCAGTAATGGCTCTCGAGTGGAAATGGGACCGAATCACAATGGATTTTGTAACAGGGCTACCCATGACTCCGAAAAAGAAAGATGTTGTATGGGTTGTGGTTTATAGACTAACTAAGTCGGCTCATTTTATACCGTTGCGTACCGATTACCCACTTGATAAATTAGCCAATCTATATGTTTCTGAAATTGTGAGACTTCACGGAGTACCGTTGTCGATCATTTCGGATAGAGATCCGAGATTCACATCACGATTTTGGAAAATGTTGCAAGAAGCTCTGGGAACAAAGTTAAATTTTAGTACTGCTTTCCACCCACAAACCAACGGTCAGTCGAAAAGAGTACTTCAGATTCTCGAAGATATCTGCGGTGTTGTGTTTTGGAGTTTCAAGGCAGTTGGGAAAAGTACCTACCATTGGTAGAGTTTGCCTACAACAACAGTTATCAATCGAGCATACAGATAGCACCGTATGAAGCATTATATGGTCGCAAGTGTCGAACTCCTTTGTATTGGTCTGAACTCAAGGAAAATCAGATACACGGGGTTGACTTAGTTAGAAAAACCAAGGAGAAGGTAAAAGTAATTCGTGGTTGTTTGAAGGCCACTTCGGATAGACAGAAATCTTACGTGGATTTGAAATGAAAAGAAATAGAGTTTCAAGTCAGTGATAAGGTGTTCTTGAAAGCATCTCCGTGGAAGAAAGTCCTCAGATTCGGTAGGAAGGGCAAATTGAGTCTGCGATTCATAGGGCAGTATGAGGTAATTGAAAGGATTGGACCAGTGGCTTATCGGTTAGCTTTGCCGGCGGAGTTGGAGAGAATACACAATGTGTTCCATGTGTCGATGTTGCGACTATATCGTTCCGATCCTTCGCATGTAATTCCTCCGACTGAAATTGAGATACAACGGATATGACCTATGAAGAGGAACCAATTAAAATTATGGCTCGAGAGATCAAAAAGTTGAGGAATAAAAGTATAGCCTTGGTGAAAGTGTTGTGGCAAAAGCATGGTGTAGAAGAGGCTACATGGGAACCAGAAGAAGCCATGAGAGAACAGTACCCAAACCTTTTTATCGGTAAGATTTTCGGGGACGAAAATTTCTAAAGAGGGAGAGTTGTAACAGCCCGATTTTGGGGCTAGTCGGAACAGTGGTTTCAGAACCACTAATTCGAGGTCAGAGAAATTATTTTTAATATTATTTTAAGTTTTATATCATAATTATATGAGTGCATAAAAATTTTGGTGAATTACTTTTAGTGATTGTACGTTTAATTACGAAAAATGACTAAATAGCATAAAGTACGAAAGTTTTATTTTGCAAGCTAGAAGTGTTAAATAGCTATAGAACCTTAAATTTGAGGTCCTTAATGTGCAATTAGGCCATTAAGATAGTGATGGCCGGCCATAGGGGACAAAAATATTAAATTGGTTAAGGTTTGGTGGATTAGGTGACTTAATTGAATAAAATAAAATAAAGAGAAGAAAAGATGATAAGATATCATCTTTTCCATCTTCTTCTTCTTTCCACCGATTTTTCACTCGAGGAAGGGCCATGGAAGCTTGAAAATTTCAGCAACCTTTAATCCCTGCAAGTAAGTGATTTTGGTGGTCATTCTTAATAATTTTTGTACTTTTGGGGCCCTTGTAGCATAATCTAACTAATGAGGGCACTATTTTACAAAATGGTTGTGAGTCTAGGGTTTTGCCATGTGAATAGTACAAAATGGTTGTGAGTCTAGGGTTTTGCCATGTGAATAGTCATGTTGATTTTTGAAATTTTATGGAAGAAAATGAATCTTGGTTGTTAAATACACAACTTTTGTGAAGGATGTTTCCATGAAAATACCAAAAATGACCTTTTTGTAAAAGTTGTAAAATAGGTGGTAAATGTGTAAAATAATTTGAATTGTGAGTTGATATAAGAGGGAATATGAATCGGCTAGGCTTGGGTGTGTGAAAAATAAACACATTTCATTTTACGAGCCTAGGGGTAAAATAGTAATTTTTTAAAAGTCTAGGGGCAAAACGGTAATTTTGCCAAAATAGGAATTTTGGAGTGATTTGAATAATGTGGTGATTTAATAAGTTAAATATGTCATTATAGATCAAGAAGAACGTGGAATCAACCTTGACCGAGGAAAAG
The DNA here is from genome assembly GCA_025698515.1 of Gossypium sturtianum. NCBI lineage: Eukaryota > Viridiplantae > Streptophyta > Magnoliopsida > Malvales > Malvaceae > Gossypium > Gossypium sturtianum. The sequence continues at coordinate 69,571,198 of CM046952.1, forward strand.
GCATGGTTTCGGACTAAATTACAAATAAACATATTTTGTATCGAGATAAGTTTTATGTGTAAATGATACATCCTTTTTATTTATGTTTACATGTTTACGTATTATGTGAAATGTTAATGAATATGGTTGATATCTATTAAAATGATAGAAAGTGAGAAAATTCTTGGATGAACCTTCGGAATAGGAAATGGATACGGATAAACATCCGTGGTCATAATATTATTGGTGGGCTGTGTGCGATACCACCGTGACAATGTAATTATTGGTGGGTTGTGTGCGATACCACCGTGACCATGTAATTATTGGTAGGCTGTGTGCGATACCACCTTGAACCTGTAATTATTGGTGGGCTGTGTGCAATACCACCTCATTATTTATTAATGGTAGGTTGTGTGCGAAACCACCGTGTATCTAGTATTATTTCGAAGAGTTCATCGAGAAACTTTGTCAAAGTGAAAATACATATGGCTTTGTGGTGATAAGTGCAGGGTATAATTTCACATAAATGTGAGCAATGATTTATGATATGTGTTGGGAATGTGGTAAGGTTTGAAATGAGTAAGTATAATTATGAGGATCTGAATTGTTCTTGAATAGTATATAATGTTCTTGATTGATAAGTATATGGTATGATGTTCATTGTTTACATATAAACTTACTAAGCTTAAAGCTTACTCCCTTCTCTTTTCCCTTGTTTTATAGAGTCAAACAGCCAGCTCGGAATACGGAAATCGTAGGAGGATTACCCACACTATCCGCTCATTTTGGTATAGTTAGATTTAGCATTTTGAGTATGGCATGTATAGGGAATTAGTCTTTGATTGAATGTCATATAGTTTTGGCCAAATGAGTTGGCTTGTTTGAAGATAAATTATTTTCTATAAAGCCATAGTTGATGGCTATTTCTTATTAATATATGAAATGATGATGTTATTCATGAATGTGCAAGTTGTATGGTTGAGCAATTAGTTTGTTTATGCATGAATGAGTTAGTTGCTTGATGTGGTTATTGTTGGTGTATGTAGGGGGCAAAATGGGCTTGGTAAATAGCCTTACCCTTGTCCACACGGGTAGACACACGGGCGTGTGTCTAGGCCGTGTGTGACACACGGTCTGCTACATGGGCGTGTGGATTGGTCGTGTGTCCCCCCTGCATCCTAAGTTGGCAAAACAGAATGCCCAGTAATAACCACACGGGCTGAGACACGGCCATGTGTCTCAACCGTGTGGAAGACACGGCCCAAGGAAATGGGCATGTGCCCAGGCCGTGTGAAATCTGCACTTGATTTAGGAATTTAATTCGCCACACAGCTTAAGGACACGGGCGTGTGTTTTGGCCGTGTGACCTTATTTGGTTGATGACATCACAAACAGAATACCCCCTATTTTTTACGCGGCCTGAAGTACGGGCATGTGATATGCCACATAGGCGTGTCCCTTTTTCCACACGGGCGTGTTGACCTTTATATGGAGAATTTTCTAAGTTTTCTAAAAAATTTCCTAAAGTTCTCAGTTTAGTCTCGAGCCATTCCCAATGTATGTTTGAGTTTCTTAAACACGTTTATTGGACAATATGTATGTTTATAAAAAGTTTTAAATTTGAGTGGAAAGTCATGTCTCAGTTTTGTATGATTGCTTGCATATAAGTCCAGTAATGCCTCGTACCCTGTTCCGGTGACGAATACGGGTAAGGGGTGTTTCATTGCCATTGTTGAAAGCTTGATGATTTTTGTGTTTGATGATGAAAAATAAATATGTGTTAATAGATTTTTCATGTTTAATTAAGTGATTTGTAGTAAAAATGCCTATTTGGGATTAAATTGTATATTTTGTAAATTGGTGTTCAAAATGTGAAATAAATGAAAGAAATGGGCTGCTATTAACCTTAGTAAAATTCGGCTATACTAGAGTTTAATGAAATTATGTGTATTTTGTGTTTTGTGAAATAGGCACTAAATTGTGAAAAATGTGAAATGTTAGGGGACAAAGTGCAAATTGCCCTTTTATTTATTTTTTGGTGAATTTTAATACATGTGTGATTAAATAAGTCTAATTTATATTAATTTAGAACAAGAAAAGAGGAAATCGGAATTGGATCGGGGGAAATCTAAAGTTGTCAAATAGTCATCTCGGTTCGTTCGTCTTCGTCCGAGGTAAGTTAATAAGTAAATAAATGTTGTTAAATTGAATGTATTGATTTTGTAAATATTCGAATTGAATTTTATGTATGTATAACTACTTAGCCGAATTGAATTAGCATGGAATGATGTGTTACGAGCATGAATCGATCGAGTTAGGATACATATGTCATGACATAGGATTCCGATATGTGATTCGTGTAAGACCACGTCTGGGACGTTGGCATCAATTTGTAATTTATGTGTAAGACCCTGTCTAGGACATCGGCATCGTATATGAGTTCGTGTAAGACCCTGTATGGGACAGTGGCATCGATAGTTGATTACATGAAAGACCACGTCTGAGACGTTGGCATTGTACGAGCTTTTTGAGTTATCCGAGTATCCTTATCGGTTTCGAATGGTTCAACGGGCAATATCAAGTTAAGATCGAATGTGAAAACAAGCTAAATAGTTCAGGTACGTGTGAAGTTAAATGAATAGGAAAGTAAGGTAAGTTTAGTAATTGAAATGATGAAATAAACTATGCATGATATAAAAAGTGACTTATATGTATATGTGATTGTTCATATTCGGCCAAGTGATAATATAATGTTAATGTTAATGTGTTGATATATGAATTTGCAAGCATGATGAATGTATATGTGGTTAAGGTTTGCATGATTCAGCTTAGTTTAATTGAATTATGTATGTCATTGAAATGATTTAATTGCTTATGACTTACTAAGCTATTCAAGCTTACTGTGTGTGTTCGTTCTTTGTTTTATAGATTTTGTAAGCTAGTTACGAGCTCGGGGATCGTCAAGGAAATCCGTCACACTATTGATCGCTATTTCGGTATTACAGAAGTTTGAAACTATAAACATATGGCATGTATAGTTTAATATTTGTTTTGGTTGGTTTTGAGATTGTAAATATATGAGCCATGCGAAAATGGCTTGAAATGATGCTTATGTTTATGCATTTTCAATTGTGATATAAGTTCATGTTGGGTATTATGTTTCATAGTGTAAGTATGTGATATGATTGGTATATATATGTTTTGGCATGAAGTAATTATATATGGCTTATGATTAGTTCATATGGAAAGCTTGATACATGTGGTTGTTGAATGTGTTTGGGTTATGGATTGTTAATGACTTACTATTGAGATGCATAATTTGAAACATGAATCGATTTGAAAATTGTTTATAATGTAAATTATGTATTCGGTCATGTGATGAAATATAGGTGATGGTTATAAGCTATTTATGATTCGGCAATGGTGTTTAAATCATGTCATTAAGTGTTTAGTATATGTTAATGTTAAAATTGTGGTATTGGACTTGTGGACTAAGTTAGGCTATGAAAATTTGATTAAGGAATGTGGTTTTTTTGTCGGATTGAAATGGCATGCTTGCATGGGTAATTTGGTTTAGAAATGATAAATAATGTGTATATGTATATTCGGCTGAGGCTTTGGATTCATAATGATAAGTATGTAATATGGTATATAGCATAATTATATAATTATATTATGTATTGAATGTTGTCATGAATGACTGAATATGTATTCAATTGATTGGGTTGTGGTTGACTAATTAGGTACGAAAGGTTAAGGCAAATAATGAATATACTATTTGAATGTTTTGGTTAGTTTATTTGGGTAGCTAAAAAGGTTAAGTTGATGATATATTCGGCATATGCTAAGTAAAATATTTATATACATATCCATGATATGCTTTGTTGTGGTTAGGTATACAAATGTCATAATGATAGGTTAATTAGCTAGCTGAATAAATAGTGAGATGAAAGGTTAGATATATGTAATTTGGTTTGGTAATTGAGTACACTAAGGTTGCATATGAGTTTAAATATTAGTTGGTGTGAAACGATTGACTAATTTTAATATACTCATGTGTTGAGTTAAAAAAAATGGTACGTTAATATTTGAAAGATGAAATAGACATATTGGTACATATTAGCTATATGAAATGAAATGATATATGTTTGCATGTTTTAAAGTATGCGCATATAATTTGTAAAATAATAAGTTATCTTATACTTTGATTGTTCGAATGCCATAAATGAGAAGTATACATATATGATTCGAATGGTGGAGTTTTTAAAGCATGTGAATTATGACTGTTCAGAGATGTGCTTTGGTCAGTAATGCCTCGTAACCTTAATCCGGCGACGGATATGGGTTAGGGGTGTTACATTTTTTCTGGGAAGAGAGAATTTTTTTTTTTGAAAAAGAAATGGATAAAAATAAAAATATCCCAAATCCCTAATTTTACTCCCACTAACCCACTAACTCATAACTCCCTCAGAAATCCAGCTCCACTGAAACTCTTAACAGATATTCGAGCAAAAATTAACACCCTTGCTAATGCAGGGATTCGAACGCAGAACCTCTAACACATTGACTCCCTTACGACTCGAACCAGCAGGCTTATTCTAATATGAATTCACAGGCAATTAAATATAAGCCCACTGAATAAGGATAAGGCTTGGATCTAAAAATAACCAAAATTTGCTAAAGGTAGGGCTTGAACTTGGGATCTCTCACACACACCCAGTACACTTAACCACTGAAGCAGACAAATATTTGTGCCAAATATTTACAGAAATAGAAATAAATTATTCAGGGCGTTACAGCTAACCTTAAAAAATGGAGGTTTTCTTTTTCTTTTTTTTTTCTGTTTTGTTTCTAAAGAATGGTGAAGAAGATGATAGCTTATCATCTTTCTTTCCACTACCTATTATATATATACTTTAATTAACTTAAATTAACCTTACTTATTTAATATAATTATAATTATAACCTCCCAAACCCGGCCTAGACGTTATGGCTAGATTGAGAAGGCTACTTTAGCCACCGAAATGGCTAAGCTAACTTACTTTACTTTTGAAGACCTTAAATAAACTCATTTTAGAGAAAACCATAGTTTTACTTTGAGTTAGCTTAAAAGCATTCATTTATTAGGTCGTGTATACTTAAGATTCATTTTATTGTTGATAGTTTTGTTTTAGAAAAACCGTTTGCTTATTGCTCTTCTTTAAAAAAAATCGAAGTTAAACTAATGCACCGGAAAAACCATTTTTCAAGTCATTTTGGAAAATTAGTTGCCTTATCGATTTGTTTTTCAAAAACAGTTCCTTTGCAATGTAGTGGAAACTAGGGAACAGTATCAAATTTTACTTAATTTATGATATCATGCATTATCTGGTTATTATGATTGAGTAATTTATGCATGCAAAAATCCCAAAAAGAAAAGTTACCAAGCCACAGACCAGAAATAATTAAAAATTACAAGCCAAAACCAATAAAGACTTAATAATACTTAATTAAATAATAATTATCTGAGGTCCAAGTTGATTCTCCGAATGTCGAGTCCGGTCCTAATTTTGATGTTTACCTAGAAAGTTAAACACTATTGGGGGTGAGCTTATGAAAAGCTCAGTGTGAGTCGAATAATTATTTAAACGGGCAAAAACATCAAATATAGTGAAACATATTAGCATTAACAAAAGAAAACAGAACCATCATAGGAATTTCATGTCATTACATAACCATTATCAAATTGATGTCAAACGGTGTATGAGCATAGGTCATCATTCATTCGAGTAACAATCATTAATTTTGATACCATTCAATACAACAAATTACAATGCGTAGCATAAATCAATAACATTCGAATATGTCATGAACATGATGCAACGCAAAAAGGTTCCTACCCATACCATCCGTTACACACCACGAGTTCCCCAGAACCCATCTGCCAAACTCCAAAACATTATGAGCATAGCTCGATGTGGTAAAACCACCAAATAATCAATAATGCAAAAAATCTGCCGGATATCAAATAGTGTGATACAATCGCCAATAACATATAATATATGATAAAATCGCCAAACCCCTCGGTATTCCAGGTGCAGTGCACTGACTACGAATAATGCAGACTTAATATGCCACCAGTACTCCACGAAACTCCTCCGTCAACCACAAAATCCCAACCCAATGCATATGCAATATGTCACACAATCTCATACATAATCATATCTCAATACTTTTCACATTCATTTGACATGCTCAGCATGTCCTCAATAATCACATACTTTCAGTAAATGGAAACAATGTTCCAATCTTTCAAATTACCATTGTGTTGGTATCAATCAATATCGTTCAATTTCACATACTTTATGGATTTTCATTGTGCATAAATAGCACCCTTTTCAGTACACAATATAACAAATATCTCATGCGTTTAAATCATACATAAGCTTAATATCTCAACACATTATATCATTCAGTCAAACATTCTCATATCTCATAACTCAAATATGCAATTACAAACTCAATCAAACATCCACACTATCAACTAGGTTTTTTGCCAACATGTCAATCTTTTAAGGCTCGAAACATACATGGTTTGACCACTCACAAAATCAATAATTTGGCTATTAAGTTAATCCAATCAGAAAACTAATTTATCAAATATAACATGATATTTAACATTTTCAAACAATTTTATGAGTTTAGGACCCACACCTTATTTTTCGCTTCATCGCAGCATATTAGCGAATCTTTCAATTTTCCTTAATAATTCCTTAAACGAACCTAAACCAAAATTCAGTATAAATTCAATAAATTTACAATTAAATCAGCCCCCAAACACCCACTTATGAATTCAAACCAATCGTTGAAATTATTTTATGAATCCAAACTAGTTAGATTCCTTACACTGTATCGATGCAAACCGTACGTACAATCATTCTTCGCCTTTACGGATGATTTGGGGCATTTGGGTCAGCACCTAATTCAATAATATACTTGAAAATTAGTAGCTAATTAATGATTAAATTCCTTCATTTAATCAATTAATAACCTTTACCCAACAACTATGTCGTAATAACAAACTAGTTATCCTTATTGCATTTACGCTTCATGATTTGTAGGATCCGATTGGCTAATTGATCAAGAACTTCTCTCCCTAATTAAAATGGGTTTAAAATCTAATTAGGAGGGTTCAAGAACTCAAATTAAGGCTGGAATTAAATGGGCAAGATTCAAGAAACAAAACAGCCCTGTTTCTTGCACATAGGCGCACGCATCACCACCTATGGTGGCCAAAATTGGGGTTGAATTTTAAAACGGTTTGAGATCTCATTAAACTCTAGAAAAATACCTTTAGAATCATTTAAAAAGCCCAAAATTCTAGATCTGGAAATTTATGTTTATAATGGACAAGATTAATTAAGAAATTGAAGAGAGAAGAGACCTTACCCAAGCTAGTCGAGAGAAACGGATATGGCACTTTGTTGGCAATGTTCGAGATCGATCTTGGAGTTCAAGATTTCAGATTTGGGGCTGATTTTAATGAGGAAAAATGACAGCAATATGGTGGAGAATATGTTAACAAATCTTGTGGCAAAAAGAAAAAGGAAAGAAAGAGATGGTAAAACTAGGTGTAGGCGATGACAACAATGGAGGAAAGGAAAAAAAATTAAAATTAAAGAGAATGAGAGGAGGAGAGGAACGACTAGGGCAATGAGGAGGAGGATTAAAGGTTGATTATTAGTGAAAAATTAATATTTATACCTAGGTTAACTAGGCTTGGATGGCCCACACATAAAAAACAAGGGGTTTTTGTTAAAAAAAATAAATTATTTGCATGGGAAGGGAATTGAAGTTAGGATTTCAAGGATAAATTCACTAATGTTTAACCATCAAACCAATAACTCATTCTTGATATAATTTGAAATATTTATTTTAAAAACCAAGGCATGTCACATACTATGGTTTAAGGCAAAATTTGCAAAATAACAAAAATAGTGAGAGAGAAAGGATTTGAACTTGGGTTTCAAGGAACATTTCACTAACACTTAACCAACAAACCAATACCTCATTTATTTTCTAAAAATACATAGATAAATTTCAAAAATTAAGGCATGACCACTCTCTCTCGATTCACAAACCTGATTCTACTAACCCCTGATTTTTGGGATGTTACAATCACCATCCACTATTCACTATTTAAAATTAGTTAATTAACTATTTTGGTCCTTTGGATAATTGCTATCTAAGTCCTCAAGCATTTTCTTAATTAAAACTCAATAGCGATTAGACTTTTACAATTTAGTCTCTGAGCTTTAATTAACTAATTTCTCGGTTAAATTTCTTAACTGAACTTTATTATATTTTCATATTAATTACATAAATATTTCTATTTTATATTTACAGACTTGGTTCATGGCAATGAGATTTCGAAACCACATTGTTCGACACCCCCCAAAATCGAGTTGTTATAAGAATTTTAACTATAAAATAGATTTTAGAACTTTAAATCAAATCAGATTTTGAATTTATTTTAGATTTTAAGTTTAACTAGATTCTAGACTTAAATTAGTCTAACTAGATTTGAGATTATAAAATTTTATCTTAGCCATTTTTTAGTCAAATTTTAGGCGTATACTTTTAAGTTAGGATTTAGATTTAAAGTTTATATTTATAGTCCAATTAGATTTTAATTTTATTAAGTTCAAATTTGATTTTTAGTTTAAATTGGAGTTTTAGAATTATGTTTCATACTTTTAGATTTTAAGTTTTAGATTTAAATTTTTTAGATTTAGAATAGGTTCTAAAATTTAGGTTTTAAGTTAAATTTTAAGTTTTTATTAGCTTTTTTAAAAAAATATTTTTAGATGCCTTGGTTCATTTAGAATTTAATTAGATTTTTAAATTCTAGTTGGATTGTTATATGTTTATAGCTTAATTAAATTTCAAGTTTATTTTTATTATTAGATTTTTTTTTAGTTCAATTTAGGCCTTAAATTAAGATATTTAATTAGAAGGCTAGATTTAAATTAAATTAGATTCTAAAGTTCGATAAATAAGGTGCAATTAGATTTAGATTTTTATGTTTAATTAGATTTAAGTTTTAAACTTAGATATTTGAATTTAACTAGATTTTAGGATTGTTTTAGAGTAGATGGTTTAGATTAGAGTAGAGGTGATCATGGACCGTGCCGGGCCGGGTTCGGGTTGGGCCCACACAAAATTTTAGGCCCGAGCCCGGCCCGGCCCAAAATATGGGCCTAAAAATTTGTTCAAGCCCGGCCCGAAAGAAAATTGATAAGCCTGGCCCGGCCCGGCCCATATTAAATATTTTTTTAGCTTTTTTCATTAAATAAAAAAATTTAAAACAAATATTAAAACAAATAAAAATATGTAAATTTAAAAAGTATATTTGATTAAAAATATATATATATTTAATATATAATCGGGCCGGGCCCGGGTCAAAAAAGTTTTACCCGAGGCCCGGCCCGTTTAGAATTTTTTTGCCAAAACCCATATTTCGGGCCTATATTTTTACCCGAACCCTTCTATTTTTCGGACGGGCCGTCGGGCCAGGCCGGATAGCCCAACCCATGATCACCTCTAGATTAGAGTGAAGGGTAGGAATTTAGTTTTGGAAACCTTTTCTATATGTAATTGTACTTCCAAACTCATATTTGGTAACAATATCGAATTGTAGTTTTAAGATCAATTCCTTAAATTTTATCTTTGGATTAGTCTTGAGACTTCAGTCGATAGGTAGTTAACCGACCTAGCTCACATGGTTAGTGGCGACTCTACTCCATTAGTTTTCTATGTCTAGCTTTCTAGATCCTAAGTCTAGCATGTCATGACAATATAAATGGTTAGCAAATTTGTTCAAGTGATTATTTAATAACTAATATTCAAGATTGAAATATGTAGATTTAGAGAATGTAACACCCCATACTCGGCCTAAACGTTAAGACAAAGTTTGGAGGCTACATTAAAACGTTTAAAGGAAAACCAACCTTTAAGTATTTTAAGATTAGTCATACAGAAAACATTTAACTAGTTGACCACATGAAAATACGAACTTACAAACCATAGTCTGAAATAAATCATACGTTAGTTCAAATTTAAAACAAACAATAAAATATCTAGAAAAGAGAGATGATCGAGCTCCTAACACGTCGAGCCTCCTAAGTTTGTGGGTTACCTGCAATTCAGTCAACAAATAGAATGAGTTTATAACTCAATGTGTGTAATCGATGTATAGGCAAGACAGCAATATAGATATAACGGCAATTGCCCAAATTTAGATACAGATTCAAAAATAGATGATACATAGTATTATGATAATAGTTCAGATAAGATGCAGAATAGATCAGATACAGATGCAAAACAAATCAAAATCAGATGCAGTTTCCTACCCCCCATCCACTACACACCATCTACAACCATCCCAACACACCATATAGGGTATCAAGTACCCATCCCGCCCTACACACCAATTAGTGTCGGTATGACACATTTCAGAGTGATTACAGAATAACTATCAGATCTGTATGCGATAAATCGTTAGAATCAGATACAGAATTATGGCTTAGCCACTCAATTCGGCAGATCATTAAACTGCCAGCACTTCCTTCTTTATACCATTCCCATCCAATGCAGATGCAGATTACAGATATCAGATATCAAGGATATTCATACAGTTATCCAAATACAATTCATAACCAGGTAATACAGATCATTATCACTTAATAGTTATCGCAACAATTATACGTACAGATAATCGATTATTCAATCTCAAAAAACTGGATATCAAGTTATACAGTCTAATTCAGATCATATGGACCCTATGGAAGGCCTACGTCCGATTCGAACGACGCTTAAGGCCCTAGGGAAATTTTAAGTATTTTGGCCCACACGCCCGTATGGATTCACACGGCCTGAGTACCTGGCCCGTGTGGTCCACACGGCTGTATGGCTCAAAATAGTGAGTTACACGGTCTGGCACACGACCAAACACACGCCCGTGCGACTCACAACCCCTCACACAGCCTAGACACACATTCGTGTCCCTAGCCCGTGGGACAAAAAATACAAACAGTGAGTTACACGGCCTGGATGCACGCCTGTGTCCCTAGCCCGTGTGACCAAAAATACAAATAGTGAGTTACACGGCCTGGACACACATCCGTTCACCTAGCCCGTGTACCTCCAATTCGAAAACAATGAGCTACACGGCCATGTGGCGTCGAGAACCATGTTTTTTGGTGTTCAAAAATTACAGAATTTTGGGTTTTCATTACACACCTGGTATGATTTTGACATAGAAGCAGCAGAGGTGACCCCGAAAGCTAAAAGCAGCCATCAATTGTCCAATTACACGGTTTAGTCAAACTACACGGCTAATTACACAATCAACCGAAACATGTCGAAAACTTCGACGCAACCCAACTCAAAACTATACACTCACCCTCGTACGAATAGCAATATGCAAAATTAACTCGATGGAGGGACGATGCCGTCACAATCCTAGCCTAAAAGAAAACAAATCAAAACTTAAACCAAATATTTCAAGCAACCAAGAAACTTACTTCGACAAAATGGACAAACAAATACCAACAGACATTTATATCAACTTACGCAACTATCACAACAATTGAATACAACGAAAGATGAAGTTTCCTCGTCATAACAACAACAAAAATATGTTAACACACAAGGGAAGAAAAAGAAAGAAGAAAAATAAGGAGAGAAAAATAAGAAAAAAAAATAGGGGAGGAAGAAGGAGAAAAAAAAGTCACAAAATTCAATTAAGTTTTAAAATAAAAACTAACTATCCTAATGGTTAATGACAAAAATATTTCCTTATTGCTTGCACAGAGACTCAAATACAGGACCAGAAAGTATACATAAGCTTAATCATTGAACCAGCAAGCTCATTCTTGACACAGATTAACGTAAAATTAAATTGAAGTCGAGAGTTCAAAGGTAAGGGTTAAGTAAAGATAAATAGAGAAATTTCAAAAAAGAATGCTTGAACCCCCGATCTCAAACATATAAATAGAGCACTTAACCAAAGATACATAAACTTAATTATTGACAGAATTTATCAAACAAATGTTCAAATTTTGGGGCATTACAAAGAAATTATGTGATGCTGTTATGAGAGGAAGTAAAACACATTGTACCATTTTTCCCTTAATTGAGGTTTTGGTATGTGTATTATAAATATGTGTACTAGTTTTCCTTCATTAAGATTTTTTTTCCCACAAAGTTTTTATCTTATTAAACTTTTAACAAGGCACATTAATAAAGGAATTATGTGGATAAATGCGGAAGCGGATAGTAAAGTTTTTCAAAGTTGCGGATTTGACCTATGGCTTTAGATGTTCGGAAAGAAACTTGGATTTTGACACAACCTGAAATGCAATCAAAATCCAAGTTAGATAAAACTATTAAAATAAATAACTAAGATAATTAAAATAGAATAATAAATCTACGATTAGAACAATAAGGAAGAAAATAAAGAAGATAGATGGAAAGATAGAGCGTGGTATATAGAAGTCCTAAGAAGCCTTGGAAACACGAAAAATCCATAACCCCCTTTAAGCGGCTCTAATTTTCCCTCCAATAAAAAAAACTTGGCAAGAAAAAGTTTAAAGATGATCCCCACAATCTGAAAAGCTTGTTAAAACTCTTCTAAAAGAAACTCAAGAAAAATTCTTAAAAAGAAAACTCAAAGAGAATTTATTAACTCAAAAGAGAAGTTGAATAATAATGAATTGTATAATTTGTGTACAATGCAAAGTCCTATATATAGCCAAGCTATATAAATCTAAATAAAACTCTTAAGTATACTAAAACTCTAATTAATCTAAACAAGAAGTAGTTTTAAACTAAACTTTCTTGTTAACATAAAACTCCTAAATAACTTAAACTACTAAATAATTATTAAAAAATCAGAATAATAAAATAATAAAAGCTGATAAATACAATATTGGGCTCATATATAATAAAAATTAAGCCCAAAACACGAACCCAATATGATTTAAACTCGAATTAAAAGCCCAAAACTCGTAATTCCCGTTATAATCACGTCCAGAAATTCTACTCGCGCATTCTTTATAAAAACGGTCATAACTTGAGCTCTCGAACTCAAAATTGAGTGATTCAAAGTGCATTTTGAAGCTAAGAGATAGATCCTATAACTACATGAGACATCTCAACCCAGAAATGCCTGGATCCCATCCAAAAAGTCATCACAAGTCTGTTAAATTCCCAATCTTGAAAATTGGCAGCTTCTGTGAATGGAATTTAATAAATTTCACCCCCATATGTGCATGTATCATTCCCCCTTTCCTCGAAATGATTTGTCCTTGAATCTTGTTGTAACACCCTATACCTGTATTCGACACCAGAACAGGATACGAGGCATTACCGAACATAAATTCAAACAATCATACAAAACCAAGACATGAATTTTCGTCCAAATTTAAAACTTTTCATTTACAATCATGTCGTCCCTATTATGGGCCTACGAGGCTCAAAACATGCATTGGGAGTGGTTCGAGATTAAACCGAGAACTTTAGAAAAATTTTGGGATACTTAGAAAATTTTCATCATGAAACAGGTCCACACGCCCGTGTGGGTGAAGGGACACGCCCGTGTGGCATATCACACGCCCGTGCTTCAGGCCGTGTCCAAAATATGGGACATTCTGTTTATGATGTCATCATCAAAAGAGGTCACACGGTCAAGTCACACGCCCGTGTGCTTAGGCCGTGTCCTCCATACGGCTAAGACACACCCCCGTGTCTCTGCCTGTGTGCTGAATTCTGGACATTCTATTTTACCTAAATTAAGGTGCAGGGACACACACGGCCGAACACACGCCCATGGGGTCGATCAGTGTCACACACACGGCCTAGACACACGCCCGTGTGTCTACCCGTGTGGACAATTACAAGGTTATTTTCCAAGCCATTTTGCCACCCTCACTTGCACATACTCACACAACATCACATGGCACAACCTTAAGCATGTAAATGCATTTAGACCAACCAAACACAAACAATAACATATCATATCAATATCATCATATACATACTCTTTAACATCATACTTTACCAAATCCAAACATACGAAGTCACATTCAATAATAAGACTATTGGGCCACATTCAACCATTAGGTCTTTAGGCCATAAACTGCAATCCATCACATATACCAAATAAGTAAACACCACATCACAATACATTGGCATATGCATATGAACAAAGATATAGGCTTATAACCAATTAGCCAATATAAGCCAATTCACATGGCTACACATTATATTAAACCTTTAACCATTACAAGCCAATACCTTTGGCTAAATCATAATGACACAATCACAAAGTGACTTATTCCCTATACATGCCATAAACTTAAGAGGTTTGTATTCACTTTTACCCCCACGATGATAGCTTGATAGTGTGATAGCATCTCCGGCGATCTCCAACTCGAGCTAGAATAAAACCCTATAAGATATGAGAAAGGAAAGGGAGTAAGCTACAATGCTTAGTAAGCTTATATGCAAATAATAAGCAATTTATTAACATGTTTTTCACCAATTCTCACAATATGTTCTCAAGTTAATACAATCATAATTGCACAAAATTTCACTACTTACTTATGTTCATCTCAAGCTGTCTACTCGATTCATAGTCACTAAATTATTTATATCTTGAGCTACGAAACACCAAATTAAGATCTATTCATTTTTTCTGAAACTAGGCTCACATATCGTATTACCATAAAATTTTCATAATTTTTGGTTTAGCCAATAAGTACAGTTTATTCATTAAAGTCACCCCTGTTCCGCTGTCCGACAGTTCAGACCCCTCTTCACTAAAAATTAATTATCTTCTCGTACCGGATTCGGATGATGTTCCCATTTGTTTCTTTTGAAAATAGACTCGTTAAGGATTTTAAGCATACAAATTATAACCCATAATTATTTTTTTTACAATTTTTAACTGTTTTCCCAAGTCAGAACAGGGGATTCGGAAATCATTCTAACTCTGTCTCAAAAAAATTTAATTATCTCAGAATATGAAATTATTTTGCTTACACCGTTTCTTTTATGTGAAAATAGACTCAATAAGCTTTAATTTAATATCTTATTCAACCTCTAATTCGATGTCCACCATTTTTGGTGATTTTTCAAAGTGATACAACTGCTGTTGTCCAAACTATTTTATTGCTAAATTTACTCTATCATGTTTTCTTTGTATTAATTCTCATTTACACACAACACTAAAGTATATCCATAGTTAGCCATGCCAATAGCTAGTCATCATCAAATATTTACAAGTCTTCATTGTAACACTTACTCCATATCAACCTTACCAAAGTTCGATCACATATCACATACCGGACTCATTTCTCATGAGTTTTGCATATGTACCTGTATCACTCCATCACATAATTTTAGCCCTTTTTCCTTCTTTAACATAAACTTTAATTCTTTACCCCGTTGAACCACTTGGAATATTGAAGAATACTTGGAAATTGTCATACACGTAGTAAGATGCCAATGCCATATCCCAGATATGGTATTACATGGGATCACATGTCGATGTCGATGCCATATCCCAGATATGGTCTTATACGAGATCTCATATCGATGTCGATGCCATATCCCAGATATGGTCTTACACAAGATCGTATGTTGATGCCATGTCCCAGACATGGTCTTACATGATTTCATACCGAAGCCAGGTCCCAAACGTGGTCTTACACGGAATCACTATTCGATGCCGGTGCCATATCCCAGATATGGTCTTACACGGGATCTCAATTCGGTGCCGAGGCCATATCCCAGACACGATCTTATATGGGACCTTATTAATCTAATGTCGTGACAAGGGTATCCTTTCTATTCCTAAGGTTCAACCGGGACTTCGATATAGTAAATCTTCATCATTTTATTCATTGAGACCTCATTAACCAATTTCATAAAAAGAATATAAATTTCATGTAATATCAAGCATTTAAATACATAATAACATAATGTTGATTTATTTCACACAAACTTACCTCGAATGCGACAACGGCGAAAAGGACCTATTTGTCCAATATTTGTTTTTCCCTCGATCTAGACTCGAACTTCATTTTTTTCTTGATCTAAAACATCACATTTAAATAATTTAATCATTATGCTACTCAATACAATTCAAAATCACATTTTAGCAAAATTTACATTTTTGCCCCTAAACTTTATCATATTTACACTTTTGCCCCTATGCTCGAAAAATGATTTTCATTCGATTTCTTCATTCTTTAAACCTAGACAAACCATTTTCATAACTATAACAGCCCACAATTTCCATTAAAACACACTTTTATGACATTTTTATAACTTTTACAAATTAGTCCTTTTAGGCATTTTCACCGAAAATAACTTAGTAAAATTCGTTTCTCTAACCATAAACATGCATAATCTACCATTAATCATCAAAATACACAAATTTATAACATGGGTCAAAACCTAGACCTTCATCATAACTCAAATTAATGGTAGAAATAGGTAGATCATGATACAAGGATTTCAAAAACGTAAAAATCATTAAAAACGGGGCAAGAGCAGACTTACTATGGAGCTTGGAAAGCTTGAAAAAAACCCTAGCCATGGCTTCCATGGTATATTCGGCCAAGGCATGAAAAAATGAAGAAGATGACATCTTTTTCTCATGTTATTTTGGCTTTATTAGCCAAATTAATAAAATACCCTTAATGAAAAACAATTTAAAACATACCTAACCATGTCCATAATTGTCCACAACTTAACTAATGGTCTAATTACCATCTAAGGACCTCCAATTTAAAATTTCATAGAAATTGGGCACCTCTAGCTTCTAGAACTCAAGTTTTGCACTTTTTATGATTTAGTCCTTTTGAATAAATTGAGTGCCCAAACGTCAAAATTTTCTAACGAAATTTTCACGAAATCATTCCGTGAAACTGTAGACCATAAAAATATAATAAAAATAAATTTTCATACGTCAGATTTGTGGTCTCGAAGCCACTGTTTCGACTAGGCCCAAAATCGGGCTGTTACAACTCTCCCCCTCTTTAGGAATTTTCGTCCCCGAAAATCCTACCAGAAGAAGTTGATTTCAACTCTCATGAAACACTTTCACTAATCTTCTCAGAATTACAAATCGATTTAATTTCATATATCTCTTTCCAATATCCTTTGAACTTTAGCACACAGTGTCGGAGTACACCGTCAAAATCTGAACTACTCTCTTAGACTTATCATTGATATAAAAACAAATTATCGTGCCAAAATGCAATCGTGCATACTCGAGTTTCCCCGTGGCTCATCCCATAATTGCGATGTAACCTCCGGATCTCTATCCGACATAATGGAACTGGCACTCTGCATAATCGAATAACCTTAGAAACATATTACTCGGCTAATCTGTCAAATAAGAAATCTGTACATAATGAAATGATCATATGGATCTTTCTTTGTCAAATGATCAACCATAAACCAATTAACATCTTCCTTTTCGGGGATAATGACAATCCCGATATGAAATCTATGGTAACTCTATCTCATTATCACTCGCTTTAACAACCATCGATCGTATTAGTCCCGAATACACTTGATTTTCGACTTTTATCTGTTAACATATCGTCATCTGAATACGGATCCAAAATATCATGTAACATACGCAATCACTAGCACATCTACTTTATATGACCGCGCAGTTTATTACTCTTAGATGAACCGACGAGCTACTACTGAGTCCCGTACAAAACTTTTGTACAAACTCTAGATTACCCACTACGCGAATTCTATCTCAGAACAATAATAATAACAGGAATCAGGTCCAACCTGAAATTCAGAATAGAAAGTCGTTTCACACTGTACTCGTTTAGTTCACCACTCTCTATCACATTTCTGAGCTTCTCAACTCACAAAGAAAGCATCGCTTAAGTTTTTAACTTAGCTAGAACTAGTCCATCATCAAATAAGATCAATCAAGTAACCAGTACTCACAAAAATAAGCAAAGATTTTCCATTCAAGCATCTGTAACCATACTTGCTTTCCAAAAGGTAAGTCGATAATTACACACAGTCTTTTAACATCTCAAATCATTCACGTTGTCTTAATTTCAGATCTTTCTATGACATTAGATACTTTAACCCATTAGAATCAGGAAGCATATGACATTTTTCGTCGAACATATGAAATCATCAAATTCACAACACAGATATAAAAGTGGCCATCTCTAAATCATTAGTCGAACAGTTCTTTTTCATCTGACTTTAACCGTCTGAAAGTGCAAACTACTTCTTTACATTCTTGTATTAAAACATATTCCGATCTGTTCAATAGTACATCATTGAAAAATCGCAATTTCCTTACTCAATTCAAACTAAACTCAGAACTAGAGCTTCGGTTAATAATACTTTCAATTGTTTAGAACTTTGCTAACATGCATAGATCATTCAAATTTTCATAAATATGATGACTTTATCAATCGGTACAGCTTTAACTTATAATAACATCATTCGATTAGAACAATCCATTAGGCATATCTCTGTATCATACTTTCCTGAATATAATTTCCTCATTCAGATTGTCCGTCTATATACTCGTGAATGCACAAAATTTATTACTATACTTGAGGATACTTTAAATACACATAACTCAATTCATATTTCAACTGACCAGCCTGCTCTGACAAAATAACTAAGTCGATCTCAATTATCAAATAATATCATGTCAAAATACTCCATTTTTCATGCTGTTAAAATAACTCATACATAGAATCTTTCAAAATTTCCTCACATGCTAGTCAAAAGATCTTTACAACCATATTAAACATAGCCATCACAGACTAAAAAACATACTTTATAGATGAGCCATGTCTGATAATTTACACAATAAGGATGATAAGAAAACCCAAATACGATACCATACCGGAAGTCCGAGAACATAACTCATAAGAAAATAATAATGAAGATCTGGATAATTTCTCAAAGAAAACCAGAAGAGAGCATTACTTACCAGCTCTGGAATTCCATCGTAGCAAAGATAATACACTTTCTAAATATGCATATAAAAAAACATCATCCAGTAGATATAGAAGAATAATCTCACATAAGTTTTCACCATCAACTTTTATTCCGAACATACTAGAATAGAGTCCCGAAGAGAGAGATAAAATAATACTTATCATAAACCAACGAGGCTAACAGTGCTTTCGTCTAACATTAGAGTTAGCTAACATTCTCACAACATAAGAACTTCATCAGAAAATGAACAACTACACACATATCTCTGAGAATAAGGAATATATAGAATACCTAGAAGAGATCATCATAATCTATTCAACCATAACTGTTACACATAGACACCTTTACCACTCAATTATCATTTCTCTGACTAATTTTTTCATCATGAGCCCCGTATTATTCCATTCACTAACGAAAACCAATTCGGGAAGTATCTCAGCAAACACATACTTTAGACTTCATACTCAATTGAGTCGAATAGTCGAGACTAGCTTCTTCTTTATCCGTGACATTGCATAATCTATGTAATCTTTAAAACATTCTGATATTTCTTCTAAAGTTGTTTTCACTTTCCAAACTATTCTCATTTCTGTATACATTACTAATTATTTCATCACTGAACTCTTTAGTTTCACACTTATGAACTTATTCAACATGGTTCTCGTAAAATTTCATCATAAAGCATCACTGGTAAGGGGGTGAGGTCGTAAAGCCTCTAACTTGACTCTCATAAATACACACATATGACTTAGCATTCATCATTAACGTAATATCATCATAATCACATAATTCACTTCAGACAATTTAATATACTTATTCATTTTACGAATGTTTTTTGCCATCCACAATTTCAAACAATGAATTTACTTACTAACATTTTTCAAATTAGAGAACGCCTTACGGGTTTGATTATGTCGTTTACTTGATGCCATAGTCCAACTATGGTCTTACACAAAGTCTCGTATCGATGCCATGTCCCAGACATGGTCTTACACGTATCATAATGCCATAGCCCAGCTATGGTCTTATACGTTATTACGATGCCATAGTCCAACTATGGTCTTACACGTACACACATGTACTGCCATGGTCTAACCATGGTCTTACGTCCACAATGCCATAACCCAGTTATGGTCTTTTCACTTAAATGCCATAGCCCAGCTATGGTCTTACATTCCATACTTTTCCATGGTCCAACCATGGTCTTATTTTTCAATTCATCATTGAACGATCGTACTCATTTCCTTCGTTCTACTCAACTTGATCTTCCAATTTAATTTTTATACTATTATAATATTCATGGTTCAATAACAAAGACGTAAAACATAACATCATATTATCTCTAATTTAACAAGTAAACATAAAATTCAACCACATTAACATACTGAGTACACTTATTCAAACAAGTGTACATAAACACACATTCCGTCAATTTGTGTAAGTGTACTTATCATATTCACTTAATCAAATAGGTTGGGCACATAACATCATATGCATGCCAAGCAAACATGAATGGGCTTATCACCACATAAACTTTCATTTTATTCCACGTTTCCACATTTCTCAACTCATGGTTATCTCACTTCGTACATTAACACATACATATCATGAACTTCTATTCATACCTTTCTAAGTTTCGTCTCATCACAAACATATTTCAATCACCTCAATATCATTTTTCAGCATTATCGAAAATAGCTCAGTTGGAAGTCATCTTTGTCTTAACAAAACAATTTCGTTAGAGCCGGGAGATATCACACTATCACCAGTAGTAATATGGCATGTATAGCTAGACTCACATACACTAGGTGAGTCCGAGAATCGACTAAACCATAGCCCTGATACCACTAAATGTAACACCCTATACCCGTATTCGACGCCGGAATAGGGTACGAGGCGTTACCGGACATAAATTCAAACAATCATACAAAATCGAGACATGAATTTCTGTCCAAATTTAAAACTTTTCATTTACAATCATGTCGTCCCTATTATGGGCCTACGAGGCTCAAAACATGGATCGGGAGTGGTTCGGGATTAAACCGAGAACTTTAGAAAACTTTTGGGATACTTAGAAAATTTTCATCATGAAACAGGTCCACACGCCCGTGTGGGTAAAGGGACACGCCCGTGCTTCAGGCCGTGTCCAAAATAAGGGATATTCTGTTTATGACGTCATCATCAAAAGAGGTCACACGGTCAAGTCACACGCCCGTGTGCTTAGGCCGTGTCCTCCACACGGCTGAGACACACGCCCGTGTGTCTACCCATGTGGACAATTACAAGGTTATTTTCCAAGCCATTTTGCCACCCTCACTTGCACATACTCACACAACATCACATGGCACCACCTTAAGCATGTAAGTGCATTTAGACTAACCAAACACAAACAATAACATATCATATCAATATCATCATATACATACTCTTAACATCATACTTTACCGAATCCAAACATACCAAGTCAAATTCAATAATAAGACTATTGGGCCACATTCAACCATTAGGTCTTTAGGCCATAAACTGCAATCCATCACATATACCAAATAAGGACACACCACATCACAAGACATTGGCATATGCATATGAATAAAGATATAGGCTTATAACCAATTAGCCAATATAAGTCAATTCACATGGCTACACATTATATTAAACCTTTAACCATTACAAGCCAATACCTTTGGCTAAATCATAATGACACAATCACAAAGTGACTTATTCCCTATACATGCCATAAACTTAATAGGTCTGTATTCACTTTTACCCCCACGATGATAGCTTAATAGTGTGATAGCATCTCCGGCGATCTCTAACTTGAGCTAGCATAAAACCCTATAAGATATGAGAAAGGAAGGGGAGTAAGCTACAATGCTTAGTAAGTTTGTATGCAAATAATAAGCAATTTATTAACATGTTTTTCACCAATTCTCACAATATGTTCTCAAGGTAATACAATCATAATTGCACAAAATTTCACTACTTACTTATGTTCATCTCAAGTTGTCTACTTGAGTCACAGTCACTAAATTATTTATATATTGAGCTACGAAACTCCAAATTAAGATCTGTTAATTTTTCCTGAAACTACACTCACATATCGTATTACCATAAAAATTTTAGAATTTTTGGTTTAGCCAATAAGTACAGTTTATTCATTAAAGTCACCCCTATTCTGCTGTCTGACAGTTCCGACCCCTCTTTGCTAAAAATTAATTATCTCCTTATACGGGATTCAGATGATGTTCCCATTTATTTATTTTGAAAATAGACTCGTTAAGGATTTTAAGCATGTAAATTATAACCCATAAATATTTTTGTACAATTTTTAACTGTTTTCCCAAGTCAGAACAAGGGATTCCGAAATCATTCTATCTCTCTCTCACAAAAATTCAAATATATCAAAATATGAAATTCTTTTGCTTACACCGTTTATTTTATGTGAAAATAGACTCAATAAGATTTAATTTCATATCTTATTCAACCTCTAATTCGATTTCCACCATTTTTGGTGATTTTTCAAAATTATACAACTGCTGCTATCCAAACTATTTTATTGCTAAATTTACTCTATCATATTTTCTTTGTATTAATTCTCATTTACACACAACACTAAAGTATATCAATAGTTAGCCATGCCAATAGCTAGTCATCATCAAATATTTACAAGTCTTCATTGTAACACTTGCTCCATATCAACTTTACCAAAGTTCGATCACATATCACATATCGGACTCATTTCTCATGAGTTTTGCATATGTACCTGTATCACTCCATCATATAACTTTAGCCCTTTTTTCCTTCTTTAACATAAAATTTAATTCTTTACCCCGTTGAACCACTTGGAATATCGAAGAATACTCGGAAATTGTCATACACGTAGTAAGATACCAATGCCATATTCCAGATATGGTCTTACATGGGATCACATGTCGATGCCGATGCCATATCCCATATATGGTCTTATACGGGATCTCATATCGATGTCGACGCCATATCCTAGATATGGTCTTACACGAGATCGTATGTCGATGCCATGTCCCAGACATGGTCTTACACGATTTCATACTGAAGCCAGGTCCCAGACGTGGTCTTACACGGAATCACTATTCGATGCCGGTGCCATATCCCAAATATGGTCTTACACGGGATCTCAATTCGGTGCTGAGGCCATATCCCAGATACGATCTTATACGGGACCTTATTAATCTAATGTCGTGACAAGGGTATCCTTTCTATTCCTAAGGTTCAACCGGGGATTCGATATAGTAAATATTCATCATTTTATTCATCGAGACCTCATTAACCAATTTCATAAAAAGAATATAAATTTCATGTAATATCAAGCATTTAAATACATAATAACATAATGTTGATTTATTTCACACAAACTTACCTCGAATGCGACAACGGCGAAAAGGACCTATTTGTCTAATATTTATTTTTCCCTCGATCTAGACTCGAACTTCATTTTTTTTCTTGATCTAAAACATCACATTTAACTAATTTAATCATTATGCTACTCAATACAGTTCGAAATCACATTTTAGCAAAATTTACATTTTTGCCCCTAAACTTTATCATATTTACACTTTTGCCCCTAGGCTCGAAAAATGATTTTCATTCGATTTCTTCATTCTTTAAGCCTAGAAGAACCATTTTCATAACTATAACAGCCCAAAATTTCCATTAAAACACACTTTTATGACATATTTTATAACTTTTACAAATTAGTCCTTTTAGGCATTTTCACCGAAAATAACTTAGTAAAAGTCGTTTCTCTAACCATAAACATGCATAATCTACCATTAATCATCAAAATACACAAATTTATAACATGGGTCAAAACCTAGACCTTCATCATAACTCAAATTAATGGTAGAAATAGGTAGATCATGATACAAGGATTTCAAAAACGTAAAAATCATTAAAAACGGGGCAAGAACGGACTTACTATGGAGCTTGGAAAGCTTGAACAAAACCCTAGCGATGGCTTCCATGGTATATTCAGCCAAGGCATGAAAAAATGAAGAAGATGACATCTTTTTCTCATGTTATTTTGGCTTTATTAGCCAAATTACTAAAATTCCCTTAATGAAAAACAATTTAAAACATACCTAACCATGTCCATAATTGTCACAACTTAACTAATGGTCTAATTACCATCTAAGGACCTCCAATTTAAAATTTCACAGCAATTGGGCACCTCTAGCTTCTAGAACTCAAGTTTTGCACTTTTTATGATTTAGTCCTTTTGACTAAATTGAGTGCCCAAACGTCAAAATTTTCTAACGAAATTTTCACAAAATCATTCCATGAAACTGTAGACCATAAAAATATACTAAAAATAAATTTTCATACGTCAGATTTGTGGTCCCAAAACCACTGTTCCGACTAGGCCTAAAATCGGGCTGTTACACTTGTCTTTGATCGAATCTTGGTTTGATTTTCTTGGCCTTTGACATTGTTGTTGGGCCTTGAGGTAGTGTGAGCCCATTACATCTATGGGTCTAAAATTGAGCCTTGAGACTCGCATCATCTCCCCCCTTCCTCAAGAAGATTCGTCCCTAAACCCTTAGTTACACAAAAAGAAAAGGGATTAGAAAATATAATAACAAAATGAAAAAAATACTTACCTAAACTTTCTTGTTTGTAAAAATTATCTCCAGGATCAAAGATATGATTTTGATCTCCCAAATTAGCATGGATCAAGTATCTCTCCTTCAAAAACAAACCATCAACACTAAATAAAGAAATATTAGGCACATGAGTGTTCAAATAAAAAATAACTTGTAACTTTCTTTGAATATACATGGTCATCCATAAGAATTTCCAACGATGAGTCAAGAATTTCACATAATTATAAAAATCAAGAATGTTAAGATTGTGTAAAAATTCATCGTTAAAGGTCAAGATAGAAAATTTTGTTGCAAGAGAAAATATATAAAATGTTTTTAGTAAACCTATCTAGTGCAACATAATTACTATTTTTAACCTTTACAAATTTAGATAAACCCATAAAATCAATTGAACTTTCAGACCAAGGTTTAATGAAATCTGACCAACGAGAAAGCATGTTGTAAGGAAAAACAAAATCAATAGCATACTTATCAAAAACATTTATTGTATGTCTTCTTAAATCAATTTCTAATGTTTCCTTACCTTTCTTACCTTGTAGCACTTGTGGAGAATTATTAATATTCAAATTACCTCTCTCCCACAAGTAAAAGTGTCGATCGATGTTAGAGTAATGTAATTGGAAGTCCGTCAATGGATCCTTAAAATCATGTAACAAGGAAATACCACTAGATAAATTCGAGTTATGGTTAGTTAAAACATAATCATTCCTCACTTTTGCATGAATATTTTCTTATTTTTAATTTTCTTTTCCCACTTGAGAACTCTCCAATTTTACCTCATATGTATTGTTACTCGCCAAAAGTGGACCATCAAGTAGACTTTTATCACTCAAGATCTCTTTTCTCTCTATCTTTTCAATTTTTTCTTCCTTACTTCCCATATCCCCCTCACAAGTATTATGAACATTCAATTCAATACAATACATCTTAGTAGGAGAACATGACGTTTCTATCTCATCTAACTTAATAGATTCAAGGAAAAAATCATCACCATCATCTTTTTTCAGTTCACAAAGTTTGTCATCACAAATTTATTTTCCACGAGAGTATGAGTCAACAAAAGGTACAAAGTCATACTTACTTTCTTCTCTATTTGGATATTTAATTGGACATTGGAAACCCTTATGATCTTTTGAACTACACTAATAACATTGCACAAAAGGTGATATCTCAATCGTATTCCCTCTATTTGAATATTTAATTGGACATTGGAAAGCCTTATGATATTTTCAACTACACCAATAACAGGGCACAAAAGGTGATAGCTCAATCGTATTCCTCCTTTTATTTGGCCCTCTCCCCTTAAATTGACAAACTAATTTATGATCACCTTATGATCCCCTTGAGACTCGCATCACACATTATCTATTAATAGACACTCTCCCCAAGAGAGAGTGTGATGAATATTTTATTATTATAAAGTGGATGTCCATTAGAATAAAAAATTTGATGTTCTTTAAGACACTAATATCCATTAGGAATAAATTTTATATCATTTATATTTCTTATATACATAAATATTGATGAATACATACTTTTTCTTTTGTTATCCTATTTTTAATTATGTTACTTACTATGTTTTATATTTTATAGCAAGTTTGAGTTTTTACCCCAAACTCAATAAATACATTAGCAAAAGTTAGCTCAAGAATCATCTAACAACCCAATCATGTTAGCCCAAAACAATAAATATGGCCCACCCAAAATTTAGGACAACTGTAGCATCTGGTTGGCTTCTTACTTTGTAGCTTATGCAAACAAAGGAGTGGACTCAATAGGAATAACAATTCACGTGTAAAAAAAATAATTAAAAACATTTTATGGGAAAATAATACAACTGTTAGCATAAGGATCCATAGGATAATTTTTTATTTAATAGTAAGTATAGATCGATTAATAGACTGATATTAACAAAAGCTAATTTTTGTTTTTGGTAGAATAGTTTGCAAAGGAACTTATTATTGCCATAAATTTAATATAAGTTGATACATGAATTGAATAGGCGTTAAGCTTCCCGCCAACACCATCAAAGGCCTCTAGTCTTTAACAATAAACACACAAATGCATAGGATTTAAATAATCTAAAAAAGGAAAAAAGAAGAAGATAAAACTGCAAGCCAAATTACTTAAAAAGCATGTTTGTTTAAGCAGCAACACTATGGAGCACAACAGTCTCAACAGTGAGGCCAGGTCCAAACCCAAAGAGCACTCCCCACTCCAACCCTTCTCCTGTGGTCTGAAACCCATCTTCCCTTGATTTCTTCCTCATCTCATCCAAAATAAATAGAACACAAGCACTTGACATGTTACCATACTCTGAAAGAACGTGCCTTGTGGCTCGTAGCTTCTCTGGCTTCAGTGCTAATTTGGCTTCTACTTGATCTAATATTGCTGGACCACCAGGATGAGCAATCCAAAAAAGGGAGTTCCAATCGGATATGCCCAATGGTTGAAATGCTTCTACCAGGCTCTTTTCTATATTCTTCGAAATAAGCCCCGGAACATCCTTAAGAAGGTGAAATGTAAGCCCAACTTCACGAAGGTGACCATCAATTGCACCATCACTATCTGGCAAGATCGTTTGGGCTGCTGAGACTAGTTCAAACATGGGCTTCTCGATTTCGGGCATGGGGTCTGCCCCGATTATAACAGCTGCGGCACCATCACCAAACAATGCTTGGCCCACAAGACTGTCTAGGTGAGTGTCACTAGGTCCACGGAAGGTAACAGCGGTAATCTCCGAGCACACAACAAGTACACGAGCACCTTTGTTGTTCTCAGCTAAGTCCTTAGCAACTCGGAGCACCGTCCCCCCTGCGAAGCAACCTTGTTGGTACATCATGAGGCGCTTAACGGAGGGGCGGAGGCCCAAAAGCTTGGTGAGCTGGTAGTCAGCCCCAGGCATGTCCACACCACTAGTGGTGCAAAAGACAAGGTGGGTGATCTTGGACTTGGGCTGGCCCCATTCCTTAATGGCCTTGGTGGCTGCTTCTTTGCCTAGCTTTGGCACCTCAACTACCACCATATCTTGCCTAGCATCCAGTGAAGGAGCCATGTATTCACATACATTGGGATTCTCTTTCAAAATCTCTTCTGTAAGGTACATGTATCGCTTCTTGATCATCGATTTTTCACCTAAATAATCAAACACAATAAACTTACTTTTAATTCTCCCAATTTAGCATATAAGAGTGTTTTAACTGATTTTTGGTCCCACTTCACTTGATATGGAAAATATCAGTTTAGGTTCTCCCCTCAAAATCCATTGCTAATTCAGTTTATAATATTATATAATACATACTGTCATTCTCTATCTCATAAAAGCTTCAATCGTTAGAAACTTTTAGGTGGGTTATGGGCGGAATAATGGAGTCTTAGGACCTTTATAAGATTCTCTTCTAACAAATATATTTATTTTAAAAAATATTATAAATATTAGACTATGCAGATTTATAATTTGAGTAAAAAATTTATTTAAAAGTATATTTATAAAAAAATATTTAAAAATTATAATTGAAATGACAAAATTAATTTTTTTTTTAAATTATAGAGTTATAAGTTAAAATTCCGTAAAAATATTATAATATAAAATATAAAAGACAAAAAAAATTCAAATTAACATTTATTATTAGTCCAAAAATTAATATTTATATTCTTTGATATAATGCTTGAAACTATCCATAATACTTTCCAATCTTTAAATATGAGGATGAACGCACTTTAATGCACTCGAATCCACATCTTTTTGCATTGGTAACAATATTAATACCAATCAAGTTAAGACTCAATCAACTATATAATATTTGAAATCATAATATATATATATAGTATTGTAAAAAAATAAAATAAAAATTATAAACTAAAACAATTAACAACTTACTAATATTTGGAAAAAGAAACTTATTAATTAACTTGTATAAATTTCAAACTTCTAATCTATTGGTAGAAAACGTGAAATTAAAGTTTGAGACAAATTAAGTATGTGGAGTTATATGATTTGAATAAATATGCTTTACAAGAAATGAACCTAAAAAACTTCAATTTAGTTTTTTGGAATCAAAAAAGAACTTTAATCTACTTTCAAGTCAAACTATATATGTAACTAACTTTTTTTCCGTTAAAGCATTTGCATGAAAATGATATGAACCATGCACATCTATCTTTCCCCTCTTTTATTTTCTTGGCCGAATCATATATGAAACATAAAATCACCTTAAGTTTGTATATAATGTAATTTAGCTTTTAGATCAAAGTAAAAAACTTACACATGCGCTTGAATTTCTCTTTCAACTCGGTCTTGTGCTCACTATTTGTGATACGGAAATAGTAATCAGGGTATGTGCTCTGATCAACACAATTAGGCGGGGTTGATGTGCCGATGGCCAACACGGTGGCAGGGCCTTGGGCACGTTGAGCCTTACGAACTTCTTCCACGGTCACCATTCTTTTTCGGATGATCAAAAACAGCCAATGGTGGGGGGTGTGGAGTTGGACTAAGCTGCTATGCTATGAATGGTAAAAAGGAACAAAAGGTGTTGTTGACAGTCCAGAGTTAGGTCCTATAAATAAGATAGAGGAGCTTGGGAGAGGGTAGTTGAGAGTCACGTGGTTGAGCAAAGCCAAGTCCACCTGGCTAGTTGTTAGGACTGGGTGGCACGTGACTTTGGTGCATCCATCTAATTCTAGCCTCCACTCTTCTACCTCTCCATCCTATCCTCCACATTTCTATTGGTTCTCACTTACCGCTTCATCAAACTCTGATCAATATACCCACGTTCCTTCGCATCTGTCCATATATTTCAACTAATTCTTTTAACTATTAAATATATTTTAGATGGTGAAACAAACTTAAAAAGTCAAGTAAAGATTAGAAAAGTTTTCTTTTAACTTCTAAATATATTTTAACTATGCTAATGACGTTCAAAGAGTGTGAGCATAATTTATGACAAAAATGTTGGAAGATATTAGCGTCACGTTGTTCACGAATGGGGGTTGAGTTTAGCTTAAATATTAAAAAAAAAATACAATTACAGTCCGGAGTTGATAAATATCTTATATAGTAAAATATTTTAAAAAATAAATATTAAAAAAATAGACATATATTAAATTTTTAAAGACTGTTTATGAAATAAAAAATATACACTATTAATGTATCAATTATTTAGTCTTATATGATATGTATATGAAAGTTATAAATTAATATTATAGCATAATATATTTTATTATATTATATGAAAATTTTAATAACATTTTATGTATTACTAGTTATATACATATCTAGTAATATATTAGTATAATAAATAATTCATTGATATTATAATTTATATTATTATATTATTTAATACTATATTGAGTATATTATAATCTACCATATATTGTAATTATGTTATATTATATCATGAATTTATAATATATAATTATAGAAAAATTCATTATAAGTATTATTTATGTTTAATTAAATGTATATAAATTTTATAAAAACTATGTGTATATAAATATTGTGATGATTAATATAATTAATAATTCAACACCATATCAATTTAACTAAATTTAGCTCAAACGTTTAATATATAAAATACAGATTAATATAGTATAATATAATCTATTATCTATTAATGTTTTTATATATGAATTGTGTATTATCATAGACTACAATAATTTTTTGTTGTAATCAAGATATTCATCATTGGTAGCAGTGATTAATCTCCTCACTGCATGTGCTCTCCGAAGAACTAAACAGTTGGTCATAAAATATGCTCCATTTCCATCAACAGAGATCGAACCCCCTACCATATGATTGAGGGATGAGATGAGCAATCACTACACTACACCTCATGCTTATCATAGATTATAATTTAATGTACAAGTAGCTATTCTTAGTGACGAGCTAACATACAAGATTGTAGGTCAATTGACTGCACAAAAGTTTGAAAAATGATTCTACCAAATTTTTTAAAATATAAAATATTTTCTAAAACAAATTATTTCATAAAAAAATGAATTCATCTTTCCATTCAGTAAAATCCAAAAAGTCCCTAATGCTTTTATTTTCTATAACGCCCTAAAATTTTAGTTTTTGAATTGTTAAAATTTGTCAAGTGAGTTAATCTGGTTATGTGGTTAATTGTTGTGTTTATATGTGAGAGGTTCTGGGTTTGAATTTCTTTTCTTTAATTTTTGTTATTTTTGTTCCAACTCCTATCTTTGATCATCTTGCTTATAAATTATTTTCGCTCAATTATTGATAACAATGATCTTGTTAGTTTAGTGGTAAAGCTTTAGCCTATCATGATAGAGGTCTTGTGTTCGAATATTATGTGTGCAAAGTAGGATATATTTTTTGTTTCCCTTACACTGTGCCGCCCATGTGGTAGAAATTAGGTTGAATTAGAATTTTGGAAAATCTGATAGGTGGTTAGTTGATAGGATTTAGTGAGATTTTATTATTTTTAAAATTTTGAAATTATCCCAAAGGAAAAAACTTTCTCTCACATTCCTCTCCCACTTTCTCTCTTGTCGTTCCCTTCTTTCCACTTTTCTCTCTATCTCTTGGTTGTTTCTAGTTTTTTTTTTTTTCCTTTTTCCTTTTTTCCCTCTATTTTTGCTCCTGTAAGCCTATGCTATTATCTTTTCATAACAACCATTATTCTATCACTTTGCTACCCTTTTGTTTTCAATCTGACTTGGCGAGGATCAGTGCCTGCATTTGTTTTTGAACAGCTTTGTCGGTGGGTGGTAAGGATTCTTTTTTAAGATTCGTATTTTGTCGAAGGAGTTTATCACATTTATGGGAGATGATTTTCAATTTTATGTGACACAACTTTGATTATTTAAAATCCTTGGTTTAGGTGAAGTTTCGATAACAAGTAGTCTTCCGATAATTCGAAAGCTCTTGAAACTGTTCGTTTATTTGGGGTAAGAGATCGAATACTTTAAGTGTTGTGGTCGAATTAGTGTTTGAAATTAGTATATCGTGATTAATTATGTTGCTTTGAATATTATTTTGAGGTTTGGAATTGTGTTGTTATGTTCAGGAATAGAGAGCTACTTCCCGAATTTGGACTATGGCCTCTCTATTAGTATTATTAGTCCAAATTCAGGCGTAAAATATGAGCTAGAATCAGATAGGGGTCGAGAGTTAGCTTCGTTGTTTGGAAGGGTTAAAACTTTGGGCATTAGGGCGAAAACGTACTTGTAATCCGTTTTGTGTAAAGAATTTTATTTTCTAAATAAAGTTTTCTAAATGAAACTGAATCCGAATCGATATCTTTTTTTTTTTTTGCATTCATGTATTTGCATTACATTGCATCATATGCATTTAAATCCATAGAAAGACCCTAATTAGTTGAAGTTATTAGAGAGATAAAGAGAGAGAGAGAGAGAGAGAGAGAGAGAGAAGGAAAAGTTAATCTGGAAACTAAACACCGTTACGGTACGCGCGCCAAGACAAAAAACATGGATCAAAGACTTGAACAGTTCCAAAGAGATATGTAAGACCAGATGCAAGAGCAATTGACAAAACTCCAACAAGAGATGAGAGACCAAATGCTGGAAGCCCAAAGCAATATGATGGCTCAAATGGCTCAGCTACTGAACGGGGCGATGGACAAAGGAAAAGGTCCCATGATTAATACTGGAGAAGGTAATAAGGACTTTCCTCCGGGTTTTACCCCACCGCATACACAAACACAACCTGAAGCATATCCTCGAGGGCCATCTGTTACAATTAGGCCTCAACAAGGTCAAGCTGATACTGGGGTGCCCATGAATTTCCAATTTGGCTCAGGGTTTAACCCAGGAGGTAACCCTGCTAATCCTGTTATCCTTGATTTAGATATAACGGAGAGGGAAGAGACGAAAATTGAATTACCGAGGTAATTAGAGGACCGTTGTAGATGGTTAGAAGAAAAGTTCAAGGCCTTAGAAAACGCTGATAATCACCATGGATTTGATGCTAAAGACTTGAGCTGGGTTCCAGATTTGGTGCTTCCTCACAAGTTCAAAATGCCAGAATTTGAGAAGTACAATGGGATTAGCTGTCTTGAAGCCCATATTACCATATTCTGTAGACGGATGACTGGGTATGTTAATAACGATCAACTGTTGATCCATTGTTTCCAAGATAGCTTGGTGGGGGCAGCGTCCAAGTGGTACAACCAATTGAGCCATGCTAAGATGAATTCCTGGAGAGACCTAGCACAAGCATTTATGAAACAATACAATCATGTGACAGACATGACGCCTGACAGAATCACCTTGCAAAACATAGAGAAGAAATCAAATGAAAGCTTTAGGTAGTATGCACAAAGATGGAGGGAAGTTGCCATGCAAGTTCAGCCACCGCTCCTAGAAAAGGAAACAACAATGCTTTTTATCAATACTTTAAAGGCCCCATTCATTATTCACATGATAGGAAGTACCACAAAGAGCTTTGCGGATATAGTAATGGTGGGAGAAATGATTGAAAATGCCATAAGGGGTGGCAAGATAGAAACAGGGGAAAATACCAAAAGGTCAGCTCCAAGGAAAAAGGAGAACGAGGTGAATAATACGAGTACATATAACAAAGGGTACTCAAGTCAATCATCGCTACCAACCAAAAGTAACCACTAGCTATCAAGGCTCTTCAAGGCAGCGTGAATCCACCCGAGGCCAAATACGGAAAAGCTCCAGTTCACACCCATCCCAATGACATATAAGGAGTTGTATCAAAATCTTTTTGATGTGCATGTGGTGTCCCCGTCCTACTCGGAACCCGTTCAACCTCCGTTCCCAAAATGGTATAATGAGAATGCCCAATGCGAGTACCACGCGGGAATAACATGTCACTCAATTGAAAACTGTACTACGTTTAAAAAGTTGGTCGAAAGGTTCATTAAAATGGGAATTGTGAAGTTCGACGTTTCATCAGAACCTGATTTTTGACGAGGCAGTAAATGCGATAATTGAAGGAGGAGACAAGAAAGTTGCGACTCCTTGAAGAAGTCAAAATCGAAGAGGGAACCGGGGAACGAAGTTTCCAAGCCCTTACATACTTGGGAGTGTTTTGAATAATGGGACTGTGGAAGAAATCCCTGTATTTTTAGAGTTAATCTAGAGTAATATTCAAAACACGCTTGTTGCCTTAAGCCTAGAGGCAATAAGAACCCTTTTGTGAAATAGGCTTGTGTCTGGAATTTTTATTTCAATAAAATGCATCTTTTTGAGCAAATATTCTTTTATTTTTTCCATTTCATACTGTACAAACAATTGTTATTAGTTTTTTTCTTTTGTTTGTTCTTTAGACTTTCTTTCAAGTATTCTTTCATTCTTCATTCATGACCATACAAATAATCATTCTTTGAATCATTTATTCTTTGGAATCTTCCTTCGAACCTATAATAGGTCTCCAGATATCAACGATATGAGCAACGCTATTACTGACTCAGAGTCTCCTATCGAGTAAGATATGTGTCTAGAGGGATCTCAGGACTTTGAAGATGACAGAGATTGTAACCTATCTTCTGATTTATTAAGAATGGTAGAACAAGATGAAAAACAGACCCTACTTTACAAAAGGTCAATGGATATTATGAGCCTAGAAAAGAGGTGAAGATTGTAGCCTAGCTCACCACAGAAATAAGGTGAGACATCATTAAGTTATTTTCAAGAATTCAAAGATGTTTTTGCACGATCATATCAGGACATGCCTGGGCTACTGAGACGCGGGTACGTTGAAATCTTAAAAGATGTCCATAAGGATGTCAGAAGGACACATGCTAATGGTTTTACAATAGCCAAGCTAATCATGAGGTTTGGGTACTGCTAATCTACATAGAAGGGGATGGCATCAGTTATGCCGTATTTAAGGAGACAAGATTCATATGCCTCATTAATTTCTTCACAGACTCTCTCTATGTGGGGCATGCCAATCTTGGCAAAATTTCTAGTATACATCGATTTATCTTGGTGGTCGTCGATTACTTCACTAAGAAGGAGAAAGTAGCTTCAAATGTAAATTTTACAAGGTTGACAGTAAAAAAAAAATAAGATCAGGCGCCGACAAAGAATGCCAAAAAGGACAATGTCAAAAGTTTGTAGTCTGTTCAAAGATCAGACGCCATATCATAAAGCAACAAAGCCGGCCAAAAAGAAAAAACAAAACTAGGATTGTAGGAAAGATGACCGAGACTTGTAAAGATTAGCATAAGAAGCTGCCATTTACTCTCTATGCTTATCAAACGTCGACCAAGACTTTCGCTGAGGCAATACTTTTCCCAGTGGTTTATGGAATAGAAGTGGTTTTGCCCATGAAAATCGAGATTCTTTTGCTCCAAGCTTTGATTGAGTCAAGAATTGGATGAAGTAGAATGTCTCTAGTGAACTTGGCTGAAGAAAAGGGTTTGAAAGTATTCATCATTGTCAAAAAATAGATGATGCTGATTTATGTTGAAAATGGTCCACCCAAGGGAATTTCATGATGGGGACCTGGTATTGAGGAAGATCCTTCTTATACAAAAGGATTCTAGAGGAAAGCAGATGCCAAACTGGGAAGGACCTTATGTAGTAAAAAAGGGCCTGTTCTAGAGGAGCATTGATATTGACCGAGACGGATGGCGAAGACTTGCCCAATTCGGTGAATTCAGGTTCAGTCAAGAAGTATTTTACCTGAAAGGGGAAAGGTCAAGGTGAAAACCCGCAAAGGGCGCCTTGAATAAAAAAAAAAGGAGAGGCCAAGGCGAAAACTCGCAAAGGGCGCTTTGAGACCAAAGGTGTTTTGAGCCGAAAACCCGAAAAGGGCGGCTCAAATTTTGATCAAAGATAGGGTATGTGGTAGTCTTGCTAGGCCTGAATTAACAATGAGGAAGTATGCTACGTCTTGGGGCATTGACAAAGTACTCCGGATCCTCTAAACACGTATTGAGCTCAAAATGGTCCTCAAGAAGTTCGTACAGAGAAGCTCAGGCTACGATATTTGCGCACATAGCTTCTATCTTACCCATTTTGAATTTGTTATCTTTTATTACTTTATTCTTTTCAAGATACACCCCAATCAATTTTATTTTATGGCATGGGCTATCTTTGATTACTTTATTCTTTTCAAGATACACCCCAATCAATTTTCTTTTATTGCCTTGGTTATCTTTGATTAACTTATTTGTTTCGAGCTATGCTCCTAATTAATTTCTTTCTCATCCATTGTTGTGATCTTTTTCAAGCATTTTATATTGAAATAACGATTAATGAACTAATAATACTTTCATAAAAGGAGTTTCGCATATTACTCTGGAAGCTTCTAAATAATATGAGAATCTGAAACAGGATTATTGTTTAGAACTCACCAAGCCTAAGGGTTGGGAATATTGAAAGATGATTATCTCTTTGGATTTTTATTGGTTGAACAAAAAGATAAGACATTTCTTCAGTGATACCTTCTCGACAAATAACGAGCAATGTCAACCCAAGTGTAAAAGTGGATCATTTCTGGGAAAAGAAAAATGATACTCTGCATTCATGCAAATTTCAAGCATATACATCTGGTCATTACACCCAGGGAATGGTGTAACAGATCAAATTGATTGAAGATGATGCAAATTCTATACCTCTGAGTGGCAGCAGGATGGATGGAAGAAACCAAATGTAATTCCCCTGAAGTTGCAGTGGGAGGTACAAACTTTATGTCCCAAGGTTCAAGTGGAGTGGACTCAGAATTACCATGGGGTAAATTATTTGAGCAGAATATGATTGATACTTCGAGAGGAACGAGGATGAAGAACAAATGAGTGATGACACCTTAAGTAGGAATCATGCTCATAACATTTCTGCATTCATATATCATAGCGCGTCTAATTAGGAGCATTTGATTCATTTCGATCAGGGCATTCTAATCATTCGGCATAAGCATAAACACATAAAATCAATTTTCGAGGATAGGTCCCACAGAAGACGGTATCGCAACATCGGTGATAGCAGATCTTATCTTCCTGAGTTTGCAGTGAAGCGGATCGAAAATATCAGTCTAGCATCCCTGAGTTTGCAGTGGAGCAGATTGAAGATAGCAGATATTGTCTTCCTGAGTTTGCAGTGAAGCGGATCGAAGATACCACCGCATCCCACGAGTTTGCAAATGGGAGCGCATCAAGATAGCAGATCTTGTCTTCCTGAGTTTGTAGTGAAGCGGATCGAAAACATCAGTCTTGTCTTCCTGAGTTTGCAGTGGAGCAGACTGAAGATAGCAGATCTTGTCTTCCTGAGATTGCAGTGAAGTGGATCGAAGATACTAGTCTGGCATCCCCGAAGTTTGCAAAGTGGAGCGGCATCAAGATAACAAATCTTGTCTTCCTGAGATTGCAGTGAAGTGGATCGAAGATACCAGTTTGGCATCCCTGAGTTTGCAGCGGAGCAGATTGAAGATAGCAGATCTTGTCTTCCTGAGTTTGCAGTGAAGCGGATCGAAAATATCAGCCTGACATCCCTGAGTTTGCAGTGGAGTAGACTGAATATAGCAGATCTTGTCTTCCTGAGATTGCAGTAAAGTGGATCGAAGATACTAGTCTGGCATCCCTGAGTTTGCAGTGGAGCAGACCGAAGAAAACAGATCTTGTCTTCCTGAGTTTGCAGTAAAGCGGATCAAAAACATCAGTCTGGCATCCCTGAGTTTACAGTGGAACAGATTGAAGATAGCAGATCTTGTCTTCCTGAGATTGCAGTGAAGCGCGTCGAGGATACTAGTCTGGCATCCTTGAATTTACAGTGGAGCAGACTAAAAATAGCAGATCTGGTCTTCCTGAAGTTGCAGGGAAGCAGGTCGAAGACACCAGTCTCGTCTCCCTGAGTTTGCAGTGGAGCAGACTAAAGATAGCGGATATTGCATTCCTGAAGTTGCAGTGAAGCAATTTGAAGCCGTCAAACATATAGTTCAATACCTTTGAAATTGCAGTTGGGTTAGAGACTACTTGAAGAAGACGAGGACCAAGAAGTCAGGGCTCGGCAAGACCGGGCAAAATTGGTCTTTTTATAATCTTTGCTCTATTCTCGTTACACGACAATGAGCAAATAGGGGCAGCTGTAAGAACCCAATTTAGCCCGGGCCCATACCATTCAAAAACCAAAAAATAATATTTAATAAAATCCCTTTACAGCCAATTTACATGCCCGAATTTACAAATATTACCCGTAGCCCACTATTAACCTAAACTAAATTACACCCCAAACCCAATTAGCCCAAAACCAAAATTCAAACCCAAACCCAAATCACTAATCCATTACAGTAGCCCAATTAACATTACAAGCCAAACACTACCCAAAACCCGTTACACCCAGGCCTAATTGGTCCAAAACTAAACCCTAACCCAACAACACCAAACCTACGGGGCCTAAAAGGCCCAAACTAAATCAAAAACCAAGGGTTTTTGAAACCCTAGGCGCCGCAATTCCCATCAGCACAAATTTGGCCTCATCGTCGCCGTAGATTTCGCCGGTTACCTGCAAGAAGAAAAGGAAAAATAAACAGTAGCAAATATAGCAAGAAATCCAAACTGTAATTATATTTGATTTTATTTGGCTATGTAAATGGATGTAAAAACATTGTAAAGGGGGATTCTTTGGTCGAATACAAAAAAAAAGGGATTAAAGAAAACAAAGGTGATTTTTTTTCATTTTATTTTGTTTAATCTTTGTATTATTTGTTGTTATTTTCATTTCTTTTTTTCCTATACGTATACAATATACAATCGAAAATATATTTTTTTAAAATCAAAGGGAAACAGTCCGTATTTTTCTAAATTAATTTTTATACAAAATATTATTAAAAAAATAATAAGTAAGAGGACTACCTTTGATTCGGCTTCAAAATGGAGAAACTTGGCTTTCCGACCGCCGTCTGAGGTGGCGCATGCGGCGGCGCGTACGGTGGTCCGTCACTAGAGCCCAGGCCGGATTCTGGCCTCAGGCCGAGGGGAAGAGAGCCTTTCGGGGTCTTTGTTTTGTTTTTTTAAAAGGGGTGTTTAAACTGATTTTTTGGGCTAATTTTTAGTTTATATAGGCCATCCATACGACGCCGTTTTGGGGTCACCTTTAAAGGCCAAAACAACGTCGTTTAAGGGCCAGGATTCGCGCGTTGACCCGATACCCGGGGAGGATCCGCGTGTTTTTTTATAAAATGGGCAATTTGCCTCTTTGGTCCTTCCGCAATTTTATTATTTTTAATTTCGTTCAATTTAAATTTTCTTTTATTTTTAATCCAGCCCTGAAAGTTTGCTTTTGTCTCGATTTGATCCCTGGCCATTTAAATACAAACATTGGAACGGTGTCATTTTTGGGAATAGGGCATATTTGCCCAGTGAGTCCCTCCTCAGTGGTACGCGTTTCAATTAAGTCCTAAATTCGGTTCTATTCTTTTTTTATTTTTTATTTTACCTCCAAAATTTTACTAAAATTCAGATTTAATCCTTTTCTTCCTTATTTTGTTTTTTATTCGAACTAGGTTCTTTAAAATTATTATTATTTATTTATCTTAGTACTTTATATATATTATTTATTTTAAAACTTTTCATCACATAATATTATTTATATTTGTATATTATTATGCATTATATATTATTTTAAAATTGGTATATTATATAGCATTTAAATTGTTTTATTATTAATACAAATTTTCTTCCATATATTGTCTATTTTAAAATGTATATTATCTTTTCTTTTTTTTTTACATATTAGAATATCATATTATATATGTTTTCCCTTATACATATTTCTTTATAGTTAAAGTTTTTATAAATCTTTTTTATAAAATATAGATATATTGCTTATTTTGTCATGTACATATTATTCATCTTAGTTTTTGGCCATCTCATTTTTTATATTTTTTTGATTTTCCAAAAATTGTTATAGTGTTCATTTGTTTTTACTTTATATTATTATATTTTTATATATTTAATCTTGTGTGAAAATTTTTATATTTATTTCTTAATTTTTCATAGATTTTTTTTAAAATTGTTATTATCTACTTTATATCTTTTATTTGATTATTCCTATTCTTAGAACTAAAATCCATTATCTTTGTTTACCTTAACATTATTATTATTGCTTATTTTATTTGTCATTCTTTTACTTAATTGTTTATGTTAGTGCTAATTGTTAATATGACTTGTAACTTTAGTGAATTGTATTTTTTTTTTGTAATAACTTAATGTTACATTTTTTCAAATCTTTGTTTAAAAAATGTCTATCTCCTTTAATTACCACATTTTATCCAAAAGTTTTTTCTTAAATAAGGCAATGTTTTGTGTTTAGAAATTCGGGAAATAGTGCCCTAACATGCTGGGTTTCAATTTTCCGTTTGACTAAATAACTAAATATCCTTTTAATGAATTTTGTAAATCATGAGATAATTTTGGTCACGAGGGTTTAAAACATCATGTTCTAACGTGCTGGATGTGATGTTTGTATTCTTTCGGAACAAAGGAATCTCAAGTTCCAACTCAAATTGTTCAAGTTATTAAGAAATCATGTTTTAGGATCTTTTCAAATTTTCGATATTGGGACAATAACTAATCAATTCGGTACCAATTTTGGGCATTAC
Source organism: Gossypium sturtianum (assembly GCA_025698515.1). Classification (NCBI taxonomy): domain Eukaryota; kingdom Viridiplantae; phylum Streptophyta; class Magnoliopsida; order Malvales; family Malvaceae; genus Gossypium; species Gossypium sturtianum. Next base: position 69,611,425 of record CM046952.1, read on the forward strand.
GAGGGTGCTAATCCTTCCTCGTACGTAACCGACTCCCGGACCCGTTTTCTTGAATTTCATAGGCCAAAATCAATGTTTTGAAATAAAACGTTTTATAAGGTGATCCGATCACACCTAAGCAAAAAGGAATTGGTGGCGACTCCCATTTTCGTTTTTTTTTTAAAGTTGACCCCGTTCTTCAAAAAAAATGGTTTCGACAGGTTCGTACTCGAAGTGCGATTCGAGGTTAGCCACTTCGTAGGTTCCGTAATGTGTGTTGTATGTCATTAAAATATGAAATCTAATATTCTGCTTCTGTTAGTACAAATTCTGAAAGCATGATAGTATGTTCTGATATGTATAGCATGTATGATATATATATATGCATATGTCATCTAATTAGTGATTGCATGTGCATTAGGGTGGGATAATGATGTGGCGGAGGAAGTGTGGCAGTTTAATGATCTGTCATATCTGGTGATTTTAACCATATATTCGTTCTGGTGGCTTGACATGTATGTGATTTTGGCGGTTTATCGTATTATTTCTGGCAGCTTGACTGCACTATTTTGAAAAAGTGACATACGCTCACTTATAGGTGTGTGGGGTTGGATGGGTATTTAATCACTCTAATTGGTGTATAGGGTTAGACGAAGATAGTGTATAGTGAATGAGGGTAGGATCTGTATCTGTATTCGTGTCTATATCAGTATCTGTATTTACTTAAATATCTGTATCTATATTTGTATCTGCTACTGATACTGTATCTATTTTGTTCTATTCTGTTTGTTTGGGCTGAGTTACACACTAAGGTTGTTAGCTCACTCTTTTCTTTTATCCCTTCGGGTGATCAACAAACCTAGGACTGGACGGCGTATGGAAGCTTTGGATTCTCTGAAATAAAATGGTTTTAAAAGTCTTTGTAATTATTATGGAATTTTTGGATTGTAAATTATTTTGGGACTTTATTCTCCGTTTTTGAGTTACTTTAACGGATTTAACCACTGCTATATTTTTAAACTGCAAAATTATTTGTTTTATAAATCAAACCAAGATTTTCAAAACTCTATAACTTAAAAATTTTCAGCTACAAAATGAAGTGGTCACTCAAGTATTTTTCTGTAATAAAATAAATAGTTTTATTTGGTATTTTCCTTAAAAATTGGAAAACAATCTATCAAAGTTAACATTGTTATATTACACGATTTCTCTTTCAAAATCTGGTTTTAAAATGAACTTATGTAATTCCTCAAGATTCGGCCATAATGTCTAGGTCAAGTTTGGGGTGTTACATTTGGTGGTATTATAGCCAAGTTTAAAACTCGGGTTGTGATTTTTGGGTTCAAAATTTTTCTTTTTGAAAATTATTTTAATTCGAACTTTGGAATTTTGAGTAAATATTAATATCTGAATTTATAAAAAGTGAATCCGAGTCTCCGACGTCGATCCAAGTAAGTACTTTAGTTACTTCAAGTAGAGACTGTAGAGTAGAACTCTTCTGCTTTAGAAAAGTGACTGAGATAACTCTGATAAAAATTTAGACTTAAGATTTTTAATAAACCTAAGCTAATACCTAAAATTTTGAATTGTAGATAATTATTCATAATGAGTATTGGAGGAACTCGTGGACGTGGTACTCGAGGGCGTGGTGGCCTCCGTAGAGGGGCTCGAGCTGAGTCATTTTCTTTGGGCAGCATGCCCAATTTAGAGACGAGTGAGACGGTAGAGACACCTACCGCAGAGACTGAACCCCAGACTCAAAGTGTAGGGGACGACGTACTATCCAAACTTTATTAAGGGTACTGTAGAGGGTTGCTAGGACCCAAACTGGATCTGGAGGCCGAGAGTCAATAACTGGCCGACTCCGGTGAGGCTGAGTTGTTTAGAGGTGTCGTTGGGATTACCCTTACTATGGCCGAGTATTGATTGGAGGCCACCAGAGTAAAAATTAAAGGGTGCGGTATCTTTGCATCGCGATGAAGCATATCATTGGTGGCAGTCAGTAGAGCGAGGTACCCAAGTTGAACGTGTGACCTGGGCTTTCTTCCAGAGTGCCTTCTAAAAAAAGTATGTGGAAAGTGAGGTACATTGAGGCCCGTAGGATAGAGTTTATCGAGCTGAAATAGAGTGATAGATCTGTAGCCGAATACGAGGTCGAGTTTTTTAGGCTGAGTAGGTACACTCAAAGTTTAGTGGCTACCGACTACGATAAGAGTGTCCATTTTGAGGACAGATTACGTTATGATCTGAAAATGTTAGTAGCTCCGCGGCAGGGGTTTGTCTTTGAAACATTAGTGGAGAAGAATAAGATTACCGAAGAACTCAAGCGCGTGGAGCACGATGAGAAAGTAGGAGAGAGGTCAGAATAAGAATAAGAAGGATTTGGGTCCTTCTAGTTTAGCTCTGCGGCCTAAGAAACGAGTCAGGTTTGATAAGCCTCAGCAGGTTGATGCGACAATTGGTACTGTTGGGATTTAGATCTGTGGTGACTATGGTAGACGCCATCCGAGCGAGTGTTGGAGGAGGTTGGGAGCTAGTCTTCGATGCGGGTCTATGGAACACCGTATTAAGGACTGTTTGTATTGGTTTGATCAGGTACAAGCTCCGATTTAGAGGTCTAGCTTAGCCGCAGAGGGTAGTATAGTAGCCACCTAGGGACCGTGGTCAACCTAGGGGTGCTAATGATTTGGGTTGAGGATAGAGGGCACCGGACAAAGGTGCTAATCAGAAAGAGGTAAGACAACCTACTTTAGTGTATGCGGCGATGCGCCGCAAGGATAAGGATGCGGCCAACGTGATAACTAGTACATTTACTATTTATTCTCACCCATATTTTGCATTGATTAACATTGGTTCCACACACTCATACGTAGCTAGTTTTATTTCTGATAACTTGGGGATTTCTGCTGAGAATATTTCTAGTGAGGTTTCTGTAATTAGTTCATTGGGTCAGTTAGTGCAAGTCAGTAAGGTGTATAGAAGATGTCCGTTAGATATTTAAGGGGTTGTGTTTTCGGGTGATCTGATAGAGTTATCGTTTGGGGAATTTGATTTGATTTTGGGCATGGACTGGCTTGTGGAGCATCGAGTCAGTTTGGGTTGTGCGAGGAAGAGGTTAACTCTGAAAACCAATGATAGTGTGAAAATTATGATGGTTGGTGAGCATTGAGATTACCTATCTAATGTAATCTCCGCTATTGTAGACGAAAAATTGGTCCGAAAGGTGTGTGAGGTGTATTTGGCCTATGTGCATGACACGAGTGTTGTGGGTTCTACCATTGGGGGTATTCGAACAGTTAAAAAGTTTCTAGACATCTTTTGTGAGGAATTTTCAAGGTTACCATCGGATAGGGAAGTCGAGTTTAGAATAGAGGTATTGCAAAGGACAACTCTAGTGTCCATCGCTCCTTACCATATGACAATAAAAGAGCTGAAAGAACTAAAGGTATAACTTTATTAACTTCTCGATAGAGGGTTCGTTAGACTTAGTGTGTCTCCGTAGGAAGCACTGGTACTCTTCTTTAAGAAAAAGGATGGTACTATAAGGATGTGTATGGATTACTGACAACTGAACAAGTTAACGGTAAAGAATAAGTATCCACTACCAAAGATCGATGATTTGTTCGATCAATTTCAAGGAGCGTCTGTATTCTCCAAGATTGATATTCGTTCTGGGTACCATTAGTTGAAGGTCAAAGAATTTGATGTACATAAAACCGCCTTTAGGACTCGTTATGGTCATTAGGAGTTCCTTGCTATGCCATTTTGTTTTACAAATGCTCCAACTTTGTTTATGGATCTCATGAATCGAGTATTTTAACTATATCTGGATTAGTTCGTCGCGGTATTTATCGACGATATTCTGGTATACTTTAAGACTGAGGTTGAACATTATGAGCATATTAGAGTGGTTCTGCAGATTCTTCGAGAGAAGAAACTCTACGCTAAGTTGAGCAAATTTGAATTCTGGTTGAGGGAAGTTACATTTCTAGGGCACGTAGTTTTTACCGAGGTATCTGTGTGGACTCGAAAAAGATTGAGGCTATTCTTGAGTGGAAACAACCTAAGAATGTCTTTGAGATTTGGAGATTTCTCAATTTCGCGGGGTATTATTAGAGATTTGTGTAGGGGTTTTTTCTTATTGCAGCTCCCTTGACTAAACTACCGCGTAAGAATGCGTCGTTTATGTAGACCGATGAGCAGCAATCAAGCTTTGAGAAGCTCAAATCAGTTTTGACTCAGGCACCCATTCTGATATAGTCTGAATCTAGGAAAGAGTCTGATGTGCATTTTCCTTGAAATTTTTGCTTCTTGGAAACGCCACCTTTTGGTCCCAATTTAGACCCATTCTGAGGTTGTTTTCCCTTCTTGAAGTCTTTATTGACTTCTACGATGTTTGCCCCAACATCATTGTCATTTTCTGCTTTGTTGAGCCTTTTTTCGTACCTCTCCACTGACATTTCCTTTCTTTTGTGCTTCAAGTAATTCTTGAAGTCATTCCAAGCAGGAGGCAGCTTCTATATAATGGTTTCCACTTGGAAGGATTCACTTATAATCATCCCTTCAGCAAGAATTCCGTGAATGATCAGTTGAATTTCCTGCAATTGATTCACAATTAATTTAGAATCAATCTTTACAAAATTCAAGAATTTAGCAACTAAAAACTTTTTAGTTTCAGCATCTTCGGTTTTGTATTTATGGTCCAATGATGTCCATAATTCCTTAGCTATTTTCTTAACACTATACACTTTGTACAGTGCATCCGACAATCCATTCAGGATGTAGTTTCGGCACAAGAAATTAGAATGTTTCCAAGCTTCAACAGCAGTGAAAGCGGTAACTTCATCTATCTCACCCTTTTTAACAGTAGAAGACCATCTTTCAAAAATTTGGCCAAGTTCAACATGGTCAAATAAAACAGCATTTTCTGTTGCCAAGTCTTGAAATTTTGTCCTGAGAATTTTGCAGGTTTATCGTTATGGCTTGCAGCAGCCACCACCGGCAACACTGAGTTTTGGATCGAAGATTGCGTTTGAACCAAAGTTTCAAATTGTGAATTGATTGAATTGGTGGGAGTTTCCATTTTCTGTTAAGAAACAAAAACAGAATTAGAAAAAATTATCAATTTTTGTTAGACGGCAAGAATCTAATAAAACCCGAAACAAAAGTTATACAGTCTAATAAAAAATACAATAAAATAATGCACCAGGTAGGTAACCCTAAAAGAGATGTGGTGCACTCGGCACGCTTAAATACCAAGTCTTTCAAAGAACCAATCCTAGACATGCATTCTCATATTGTCTTTTTAATTCATCGTTGATAAATTTCTTTTTAATTCACAATTTAAAGCCACAATTAAGGCCATCATAAACAGAAAAATTTCCCTTTAATTTGTTAAACGACAGAATTAAAATTCTGAAACAAAATCAAAATCAATTTTGTTAAACGGCAAGATTAAATCCCGAAACAAAATTATGTATTAAATCAAAATAGAATCTGCTAAACGGCGGGAATAAATCCCAAAACAGATTTTATTTAATTCTAATTCTAATTTGAAAACAAAATAAAATTGAATAAAATCTTATTAAACGGCGAGAATAAATCCCGAAACAGATTTTATTTAATTTTAATTTCTCGTTTTGGCAACAAACTAAAAAATAGAATAAAATTTGTTGAACGGCGAGAATAAATCCCGAAACAGATTTTATTTAATTCTCGTTTGGAAATCAAATAAAAATGGAATAAAATTTGTTGAACAGTGAGAATAAATCCCGAAACATATTTTATTTAACTTTAATTCTTGTTTGGAAATAAAATAAAAAATGGAATAAAATCTGTTGAACGGCGGGAATAAATCCCGAAATAGATTTTATTCACTTTTAATTTGGAAAAAAAATCGAATAAAATATGTTAAACGGTAGGAATAAATCCCGAAACAGATTTTATTTAATTTTAATATTCGTTTAGAAATAAAAACAAAATAAAGAATAAAATCTGTTGAACGGCGGGAATAAATTTCAAAACAGATTTTATTTAATTTAAAATTTTATTTTAATTTTTTTCGCCTTGGTGTCTCGTTCGTCTCGAATTAGAGAATTGCAAAATACTAAATTCTGTCTTAAGATTGTTGGACAAAACACGTTAGCGAACAAAATATTTAAATATAAATAACAAAGATTTATATATAAAATAAAATATAAATAGAATAATTAATATTTAAATTGTCAAATACGTAAACCAATAAATACCGTAACAAAAAGTTGAAATCGAAAAGAAGAGTAGAGATTTACTATACGTTGATGCATGTTTAACACAGTTTCCTTAAGACAAATTCGGCCGCTTCTATGATACTTGGAGAAACGTTGGTCGACTGTCTCCCAGGATACAACAATACAATGATCAAAGCAGTAGCATCTCTACAACGATCAACGAACAAACGTTGCATTTTTCTATCACCGGAACGTTGGAAAATATAGAGAGGAAAAGAAGAATTTTGAGAGCAAAATAAATTCGGTGTGAGAGACTATGAGTGTATAAAAATTCTTCAAAATTCATAGCCTTTTATAGGCATTTAGTATGGTGGAATTTTAGAAATTTCCACAAAATCTTCCATTAAAGGAGCCAATAAATCAATTTGATTAAAATTAAGTCAAATTTATTGGAATCAAATAAAATAAGATAAATGTCCTATAGGTTTAGAGTTGTACCCCCTATGCACGAGGTAAGGTTACAAGGCTAGTCATTCAATCATTTTTCAAGTGGGTTCTCATATATATACACATCTCACACTTGGTATTTAACCAATGCGGGATCTAAACTTTTTTTTCCTCAACAAATATTTCCAAGTAGCTTACTTTGGGGTAAAATACCCAAATATACCAAAAAAATATAAAATTTACAGAATTGGGCCGGTTTCTGGAAAATTTACAGAAAAGGGCCATTTCCCCACAAACGCGTCCATGTCAGCGCGTTTTGTGGGGAAATGGTAGAAAGCGCTGCTCGAGGGCGCGCTTTGTGCCACATCGCAAAGCGCGCTTACGTGGACGCGCTTTGTCGATGTGACACAAAGCGCGTCCCTGGGGCGCTTTAGCCCTTCAACGGTAAAAAAATAGTCAAACTTTTTTTTTTGACCGTAGCCCAATATAACAAAAAAAACCTATAAAAACCCTCAATCTTTTTATTTTTTTCACACTTTAATCCTTACTCATTATTCTCTCAAATTCCTCTCAAATTCCTCTCAAAATTCTCTTTAAGTCCTTCAAACTTCTCTCTGAAATTTCAAATAGTCCTTTAATATTTACAAAAAGCCCTTTTTTTAATTTTTTTAATATATTTTTTTTGAAACTTTTAAAATTTTCGATCGTATTACAAATGGCCGGAGAATTACTTCGTCTAGACAACAATCACATCTCCGTCGATCAAATGCAAATGGTAAGTTTTAATTTTAATTTTTCAATATTATTTAATATTTTTTATGTTTATGTAATTTTAATTAATTTTTATTTTATAATTTTTTAAACAGTCTGTAGATCGGGTTTTGCAATGTTATATTCGCAATATGCATGGTCCCCCATCGCCGTTGATCGAGAATTACTTGCGGGAAGCGGGTTTTTGGCACGTGGCCACGATAGGCCGGGGGTTCAAGTTGGAGCCGACTTTGATCAGTGCGTTGATAGAGAGGTGGAGACCCGAGACGCACACTTTCCATCTTCCATGCGGAGAGTGTACCATCACTTTGGAAGATGTGCAGTTGCAGTTGGGATTGCCGGTGGACGGGCCGGTAGTCACCGGGTCCACAACTTCTATCGATTGGATGGCCGTATGCTACGAGCTTCTGGGTGCCATTCCGAATAACATTCAGGGAGGTCGGATCGAGATGGCCTGGTTACGAGACACATTCTCGGAGCCGAATGAGGGTTCGACCGAAATAGAAAGAATACGGTATGCTCGGGCATACATTCTGGAGATAATTGGAGGTTATTTGATGCCGGACCTGTCTAGAAACCTCGTACACTTGAGATGGCTGCTGAAACTTGTTGATTTTAGAGCAGCCGGTGAATTGAGTTGGGGGTCTGCCGTGCTATTGAGGTTGTATCGGGAGATGTGCGGGGCCACGCGGCTGAGTAAAACGAAAATCGAAGGTTGCCTATAATGAAATCAGCAAAATTAATTGGAATCATAAACCCAACAACTTAATATAATTTTAATTTAAAATGATTTCCAACTACAGCTTTTTAACTTAACCTTAGAATTACAATCGGGTTACCCATATTTCTCTTTTTTTTAAAACTGATAGAAACAATTTCAACTTCAATTACTTTTGATACTAAATTATTCCATTTTAATTTAATTCTAATTCCACTTTCCTCTCTCTAATTTTTATTTAGAGTTTCTTTTTTTTAGAAAAAATTAGTAGTTTTATGATTCATGTTTAAAGTTTATAATTGTTTTTCTGATAATGTTATTTTTAAAATTCAAACCAGCTTTATAATTGCATCTAACATTTGTCAAATATTAAAGTGATCAGAATAACAAACAGCATATATTGCAAAAAATGTTTTATGATAAATCCCGTTAAATTATCTTGATTTAATGAAGCGATAATTAAAATTCTTAATTATTTAAATTATTTTACATTTTTACTCATAATATTATACAAAAAGATCCAGTTAGGCTGTAACTCTAATTTACTAACAAAACATTATGCGACTTGTAACTTAATAAAAATTTGTGACAGTGCTAATTAAATTAATCCAAATCTTCTTTCCAAAGTTTCTTCATGTATAATATTTAATATTGTAGCAATAAATGATATAAATAAATAAAGGATAGATTGACTCACATCCAACTTTCAACCTAAATTTTAAGTTTGAAAAGCTCCAAATTCGCGGTATAAGTTGGCCTTTCATAAGCAATGTTGATAATATGAGATGATGTGACAACCATCAGGCTTAAAGCAATGGCCGAGCGAGGAGGCTTGCAGGGTTCTTATTCTCCTAAAATAAAAAAAAAATTATTTAAATCTTTTATAATTAATAAAAATTTAAATTAACAATGATAAATTTATACTTTAACCTTCTAAAAATAATGAAATTGTATTTTTATTATTATAAAAATATACAATTTAATTTTGACTCCCTCAAAAATTTTTTTTAACTCCGCCACTAACTTTAAGGTGTTTGTACGAACATATTTGAATAAAAAGAAGTAAATTTTTTTTTTGCCTAAGTTATTTGAATAAAATATATCTTAATTTGAATTTAAAAGTGATCAAAATTTTTTAATGATTTTTATCTAAGTTTAGTTTGATTTAAGGAGGCTTTGGTATGGTTGGTTAAGTTAGAGGCTAGGTATTTGAGCATTCAAATTTGAGTTTCATCATACGTAATTGTAATGTGTAGGTCTTTAATTTTAACATAGGTGTATGATATAGATAGATTTCGTCAATTGTAACGGTTTGATTCTACGTTATAATTGCTCAAACATGTATTTGTATTTTTTATTGTATTTGTTGTAGTAAAACTTTTTTTAATTAATTTGATTTAATCTTAAATTAATTCCTAAACTTGGATAACAATTCATGAAATATTGCAAAATTTATTTTTATATGAATATTTATATATTATTATGAAACTAAGAAAATTATTGTAAGAATAAATGAGAAGAGTGAACAAAAATGAAAGGATAATTCAATTTTCTACTTGGAAGACAATAAGTTCATACATGCCCTTTATTTATAGGATGTTAATCACCAAAGGTTAAAAGCATAAATAAAAAAATATTATGGCACCCTATAAATTCTTTAGGGGTTACGAGAGAATAAATTCTTGGGCGAGGCGAGGCGAGGCTTGTATAGACATCCATTTATCAATGGATTTACAACACTCCCTTTTAGATATCTATCAGCAAAAATGTGCCTTGTTAAAACCTTATTAGGAAAAAAACATGTGTGATAAAAATCTAATGAAGGAAAAAGAGTGCACAATCTCTTACAATAACTACCTCGTTAAAAACCTTTACTAGGAAATCCTAGTGTGACAAAACCTTAGTTAAAGGAAAAGAGTACAATGTGTTTTAGCCTCCCCTAATGGTAACATCATATTAAATCTTTAAATTGTCAATTTCCAATCTTGTATGCTAGTCATTCAAACATTGTGGTTGTGTAACAGCCCGATTTTGGGTCTAGTCGGAACAGTGGTTTCGGGACCACAAATCTGACGCAGTAATATTTATTTTTATTATATTTTTATGGCCTACATTTTTATGGTCTACATTTTTATGGAACGATTTTGTGAAAATTTCATTCGAAAATTTTGACGTTTGGGCACTCAATTCAGTTAAAGGGACTAAATTATAAAAAGTGCAAAACTTGAATTCTATATGTTAAAGGTGTCCAATTGCTCTGAGATCTTAAATTAGAGGTCCTTAAATGGTAAATAGACCATTATACTTTGATATGGACAAAAATGAACATGGTTAGGTGAAATTTCAAAGTTTGGCATTAAGGGCATTTTGGTAATCTAGTAAATAAAGCCAAAATAACTAAAATAAAAGTCTTCATCTTCTCAAATTAGTCCCCCCATAGCCGAAATTCTCAAGGAAGGCATAGCTAGGGTTTTGGCCACTTCCAAGCTCGATTGTAAGTCTGTTCTAGCCCCGTTTTTAATGATTTTTATGTTTTTGAGATCCTTGTAACTTAATTTAGCTATTCTAGGGACTAATTTGAAAAGATGTCAAAGTCTAAAATTTTTCCCATGTTAGATATTTGTGTATTTTGATGTTAAATGGTAAAAAATGTATGTTTGATGTTAGATAAACAACATTTACCAAGTGATTTTTGATGAAAATGCCTAAAAGGACCTATTTGTAAAAGTTGTAAAATATGAAGTAGAAGTGTGATTTAATGAAAAATGTGGGCTGTTATAAGTATGAAAATGGTTTGGCTAGGTTTGGGTTTTGAAGAAATTGACTATATTTCATTTTACGAGCCTAGGGACTAAAGTGTAAAATGTTGAAAAGTTAGGGGCAAAAATGTAATTTTTCCATAATTTGATTTTTGGACTGAATTGAATAATGTGAGTATTAAATGAGTTAAATTTGCTATTATAGATAAAGAAAAACAAAGTTCGGACCTAGATAGGGAAAAAACAAAGTGTTTGACAATTAGGTCCAATTTTACTATTTTTGTACCGAGGTAAGTTCGTATGTAAATAATGCATTGTTATATTTATGTTTTAAATGCTTTAATATTGTATGAATTGTGATTGACTCTTTGGACGTATTCGACAAAGTTTCGACAAACGAGAAATCCAGGTTGAACCTTAGGAATAGAATAGGATACGAGTGACATATCACTAGAAACCCATGTGTATATGCGATTATGTGATCCGGGTGCTGGTCTTGTACATCCTACCAGTGGCTGGGTAGTCCGGCATGTGTTGCGGATACCGGCGTACCTTGTGTGAGCAAAGAGATTGTGTAGCTACGTCCCGATCGACAAACCTTGTATGAGCAGGCCCGTGAATAGCTCGAAAGCGAGCCTATATGTATTATGAGATATGAGTAGCTTTAGCTACATGTATGGCACTTATGTGCAAGATTTCCAAGTATCCATTAATATTCTGAGTGTTCAACGGGAATGTCAAAGTTGTGAAAGGATATGGCTATGATGCGAGTTGGTACAGGTATGTACGTAAAACTCATAAGTAATGAGCTCGATATGTGATGAACCCTTGGTAAGGTGGTGATTGAGTAAGTTCTGATTATAAGATTTTAATAACATTCATGCTAATTTTTATCATGTTAATTGTATGTTAAATGTGTGGTTATGATCCTTATTATTTGCATAGGAACTTACTAAGCTATATAACTTACTCCCATTTTTTTTCCTTGTCTTATAGTGTCACCAAGCTAGCTCGGGTTTTTCGAAGATCGTCGAAGATCCATACACACTATCAACAATTATTTTGGTATCAATGAATTCAACATTTTGAATTATGGCATGTATAGGGGACTCGGTCATTTTGTTATGTGCATTAATTGATTTGGCCAAATGTGTTGGCTTATGTTGGTTAGAAGTTCACTTTGTATAAGGTCATTTGAAATTGGCTAATATTGGTATAAGTATATTCATATGATGATGCCTTTCATTAATGAGGAAACTTGCATGATTTGAGTTGATAAGTTATGTGATGTTTATGTATGATAGATGTTAGTATGTGAATGATGTGTTGATGTCTTGGTTATGGATGATTTGGTTGTATGTATAAGCTTAAATTGGTGCTATGTTATGTTATGTAGGTGTGTGCATTAAAGGGGTGGCAAATGGCTTGGTAAATAGCCTTATTTTGTCCACACGGGCGTGTGTCTAGGCCTTGTGTGACACACGGTCTGCCCCACGAGCATGTGTTTCAGTTGTGTGTCCCCTGCACCTTAATTGTTGCAAAGCAGAATGCTCATAATTGAGCACACGGGTAGAGACACGGGCGTGTGTCTCGACCGTGTGAGGGACAAGGCCTCAGGCACGGGCGTGTGTCCCGGGCGTGTGAAGTCTGCACCTATTTTAAGAAAAAATCATGAAAATTAAATCAACTACACGGCCTAGCACACAGGCGTGTGACTTGGCTGTGTGACTTTAATTTGTTCATGAGTTACAAATAGAGAGTTACACAGGTTAGGGACATGGGAGTGTGTGACCACACGGCCTGCCTACACGAGCGTGTCCCAAAACCACACGGGCGTGTGACCCCTATTTCTAACAAAAAATTTCTAAGTTTTGTAAAAAATTCCCGAGTTCTCGGTTTAGTCCCGAACTACTACTAAAGCATGTTTTAGGCCTCGCAGGCTCGCATTGGGGACTTTATGATTGATTATGAATGGTTTTAATTTGGACGCAAATTTATAACTCGATGTGTATGTTTACTTGCGATGTAAGTCCGGTAATGCCTCGTACCCTGTTTCGGCGTTGAATACGGGTAAGGGGTGTTACAGGTTGGCAATGCCTTGGTAAAAAATCTGTCAAATTATCTCTAGTACGAATTTGTTGAACTTTTACGTCACCTTTCTTCTCAAGATCATGAGTGAAAAATAATTTTGGTGAAATATGTTTCGTGTTGTCACTTTTGATGTAACCACCCTTTAATTGAGCTATACATTGACTTGCTGTCAAATGTAGTAGTTAATTCGGGTCATTTCTGCACTTAAGGAGCTTGTTTTATAGCCAATTTAGTATTTTATATTACGTTTCTGGTATTTAGAACTTAAAATTAAATATTAGTAAAAGAAGTGTTTTTTAACACATTTTGTGAGTGTTGTGACCCACTAGTCCGGCATGGCCTTAGGTAGTGCTAATATGTGTAATTGAGTGTGTAAGATGAAGATTTATAGGCCCAATTTATGTGGAAGCAAGGGACGAGTGATACATAAGCTTCCCGGAATGTCAAAGCATAAAAAGAACCAAAATTGGCGTGGAACATGTCGTGTCACACAATAACCCTTGCATGGCGCGACAAAGGTCAACTTGCCGTCCAAGTATGTTGAGGCTATTTTCGTCCGCACAATCGACTTTATACAAAGACCTAGGACGTGCCAAAGACCTAATTTGGACTGCCAACACTTTTATAAATAAGACATTAGGAGTTTGATGTAACACCCCTTACCCGTGTTCGATGCCGAAACAGGGTACGAGGTATAACCGGACAATAACACAAACATTCATGCAAAACCGGGCCATAAAATTTCATTTAATTTAAAAAATTTCATATTTAATCATAAAGTCCCTAAAATGGGCCTACGAGACCCAAACCATACTTTGGGAACGGTCCGAGACCAAACCGAGAACTTCAGAAAAATTTAGAAAAATTTACATAAAACAGGGCACACGCCCGTGTAGTACAGGGACACGTCCGTGTGGGAAGGCCGTGTGGTAACACACGCCCATGTCCCCAGCCCATGTGGATTTATTTTTCATTTCAAAACTACAGGGGTTTTCACACGACCGAGTACACGCCCGTGTCCTAAGCCGTGTCCTTCACACGGCCGAGACACACGCCCGTGCCTCTTCCAGTGTGTAAAAACCTGGGTATTCTGTTTATGACGTCAGCACACATTTTAGGTCACACGGTCAAGGTACACGCCCGTGTGTTAGCCCGTGTGACGAACTGAATTTTTCGCAAATTAGGTGCAGGGGACACACGGCCAGGCTACACGCCCAAGGGGCAGACCGTGTGTCACACACGGCCTAGACACACGCCCGTGTGTCTACCCGTGTGGACAATTATAAGGCTATTTTCCAAGCCTTTTGCCACCCTAATAAACAATCACCTTTATATCATTTTCAACCAAACTTAACATACTATTATTAGGCATCTATTTGTTCACATTAAGAGCATTTATGCACCATTAATAACCATACTTATCATGAATAAACACAATTATATTTAGCCATCACACATGCACTTACACATCCATTCACATGTCACACTTCCCACACTTCAATTTTATGCTATCATTCATTCCCACTTAGGCAAGCAAATTCATTCATGAAAGGCCTCATTATAGATTTATAACACCATCAATGTTAGCCACATCACATGGCCGTATACAAAATGATATATCAAGTGACATAGACCACATTCTTGGCCAAATCAATTATGACACTTACAAAATAACCAAATTCCTATACATGCCATAATTTAATGTAAACTTCCATATACCGAAATGTGTAGATAGTGTGGATGATCTTCCAACGATCTCCGTATCCCGAGCTGGCTTAGTGACACTATAAAACAAGGGAAAAGAGAAGGGAGTAAGCTTTAAGCTTAGTAAGTCTATACGTAAACAATAAACATCACCTGTAACAGCCTGGTTTAGACTCTAGTCGGAACAGTAGTTTCAAGACCACAAATTTGAGGTCAAAAAAATATTTTAATATTATTTTTCATGTTTACAGTATGTGATTGAGCATGTGTGAAAATTCTGTGTGAAAATTTTATCGATTGTGTGCTTAATTTGCAAAAAGAACTTATTCGCATAAAATGTAAAAGCTGTGTGCTGATTGTTAAAGTGCTTAATTGGCATGGCTTCATAAATGAAAGGTCCTCATGTTGTTAATAAACCATTTGATAGTAAATGGATGATAATGGCATGGCTTTGGTGTTATTATTAATATTCATTAAGGTTAAAATTGGTATTTAGCTATTAAATGTTATAATATAATAAAACAAATAGAAAATTTATGTTATCATCTTTCTTTTGGCCGAATATAGAGAGAGAAGAAAACCATTGATGAGCTTTTAGGGTTCGGCACTTGTAAGCTTAATTGGTAAGTGTTTTGAGCTCGGTTTTTAGTGATTTTTACGTTTTTGTGATCGTTGCTTAGTGTTCTCTCAAGCCCATGCTCTAATTTTAGAATTTGATGATGATTTTGTAATATGTCATTGATGAATGCTTGAGATTTGTGATGGTTGGTGATGAAATATGAAAGATATATGATAGATTAACATATTTTATCTTTGAATTTTTGGTGGATTTGAGTAATTTGGGCTAAATTGAGAAAAGTATAAATTGACGGACTAAAATGTAAAATAAATGAAATATGTGGGCTTGTATGAACATAAGGAAAATTCGACTATGCATATGTGAGATGAAATTATGTGAATTTGATGATTTTATGAAATAGGGACTAAAGTGTCGAAATGTGAAAATGTGAGGGCTATTTTGTAAAATGCCCTAAATATGTGTGTTTGGATTAAATTAAATGATTTGGTGATTGAATGAGCTAAATTTGAATATGTATAGATCAAGAAAATGAAGATTTAGATCGAGGTCGAGGCAAAGATAAAGTACTCGATTAATCGACTCGTTTTGTTACTTCGACGTTCGAGGTAAGTTCGGATATAATACGAGTTGTTAAATTTATGTCTTATTGCTATGAAATGAATGAATATGTGATTATTGAATTAGAAATGCTATATATGAAATTGAGAAAAGCTGCACTAAATGTGCGTAATTAGAATCGGGACAGAGATGAATAGCACTGTGTGTGCGAAGTAATGGAAGCCTCGGCTTATTTGATTGGCACTGTGTGTGCGATACGGAGTTAAATTCAGTTTAATGTAAAGGCACTAAGTGTGCGATGATATTAAAGTTTCGGCTATAGAAGTTCGCACTAAGTGTGTGAGTAAAGTTATTGATTAATGCATATTGAATGAAATGTGGTAATAAACATCGAGTAGCAAGAGTAATCGTTAACTAAGTGTTGGCACAGGTATGTACGGAACCTATGTGGTTGATGATTTTGTAAATGGATAGATGGATGGTTAAGTGAGTTTTGAATATGGATGAAATTGTGTCTTATTGTGAATTGAACTATGTGATGGTATATTTTATATATTGAATTTGAATCATAGAATTAAATGTATTATATTACGAACATACTAAGCTTTTAAGCTTACTGTGTGAAGTGTTTTACTGTTTTACAGTGTCATTAAAGCTAGCTCAGATCCGGGGATCGTCAACGACTCAATCACACTATCGGCTATCTATTTTGGTACTTTTGGAAGATGTATATACTTGAATATGGCATGTATAGGCTAGTAGATATGGTATATTTTAAGTTGTATAGTTCTTGCCATGTGATATGGCTTGAAGGATGGATGATTTTGGTATATGCCTTAGATGTGTAAAAAGGATGGTTAATATGTGAATGTGTGCTCTATGTGAATGGTCTTTATGAGTAGTCTTGGAGATATGGAAGTAGTGTGATCATGCTTTAAAATGGTATGAATTTGATGATACATAAATTACATGTATTTGTTTGTGTAATTGTTATTTTGTGATGGTAAATTGAGATGGATTGAATAGGAAAAGGAATGATGATGTTAAGAGATTGAATTGGTATGTTTGAATGCTATTTGAGGTATGAAATTGAATTTGTTTGTGCTTTTAGGTGAGACCCAAAGTGTGGGTGGCGAATTGGCCTTGCAAATGGCCTATATTTGCCCACACGGGGTAGCACACGGGCGTGTGGCTCGACTGTGTCCTTCGTGGTTTTAATTCGAAACAAGTCAGGCTTGACCACGGGTGAGGCACACGAGCGTGTCTCAGGCCGTGTGGACAAGTCAGTATATATGCCCTGTTTTGCCACGGCTTGGACACATGGGCGTGTCTGAGGCCGTGTGAGGTACACGGTTTGACCACACGGGCGTGTGACCTCTGTAACTTTGGATAAATGTTTAATGTTTTTGGAAAAATTTTGTATGATCCCGGTTTAGTCCCGACCCCTTTCTAGTTCATGTTTAAGGTCTCGTAGACCTCGTTAAGGGACTATATGTATATATCTTGATATGTTTGAATTGTGTTATACTTTGTGTTGAGAAATGATTGTAAATGTTCCGATTGTTCGGTAATGCCTCTTAACCCTATTCCGGCGACGGTTACTGGTTAGGGGTGTTACATTTTATTGGTATCAGAACTACGGTTTAGTCGATTCTAGGACTAACAAAGCGTATGTGAGGATAGCTATACATGCCATATATATATAATTACGATAGTGTAATGAATCCTGACAGTTAAAAATGTGTTTTCGTATAGAAAATGGATCTCGAACGAGCAGTTGCTGATGATGTTGAGAGTAATGCGCCTGCTCCCGCTCAAGGGACAGCGCCGGCCAAATCTAGGCCGATTGCTAGTAGCCAAGAGGGAGAGGCTAAGCAAGCCTTCTTTCGAATGATGAGTGAGTGGTTTTCGGAGTTCGTTTGAACGAATCTGGCTGCTGAACAACCTCCACCCCACAAGTACCTGTAGTGCCACAAGTGACAGATCCAATCCGATTGAGTAAGCCTCCTGTAGATAAAATTTGAAAGTATGGGGCTGAAGAGTTTAGAGCTACGGTTGATGATGATGCTAAACGAGCTGAGTTTTGGCTCGAGAATACAATTCGAGTGTTTGATGAGATGTCATTGACTCCCGAAGAATGCTTAAAATGTGTTGTTTCATTGTTGAGAGATACGGCATATAATTGGTGGAAAACGTTGATATCCGTGGTTTCGAGAGAGAGAATTACCTAGGATTTCTTTCAAGTTGAATTTCAGAAAAAGTATATCAATCAATGATTCATAGATCAAAAACGTAAAGAGTTTCTAGAGCTGAAACAGGGCCGCATGTCTGTTACTGAGTACGAGCGAAAATTTGTGAGATTGAGCCAATACGCGCCGGAATATGTTTCAACTGAAACTACTATGTGTAAATGCTTCATTGAAGGGCTGAATGAAGACATTAAATTGTTGGTTGGAACACTTGATTTGAATGAATTTGTAGTGTTAGTTGAAAGAGCCTGTAAAGCCGAGGAGCTTAGCAAAGAAAAGAAGAAAGCGGATTCTGAAGCTAGAGATGAAAGAAAAAGATCGATGAGTAAGTCGTATCAACCTTCATCCAAGAGATTCCGAGATGCAACTAATCGCTCAAATATTTTGATTAGATATTCGAGTAGAGATCGAGTGAAACAGAATGTTAGTTCCAAAACTCAAATTCTGATTGAATCGAGTGTTGGAAGTGTCAAAAGCAACAAGCCTGAGTGTAGACATTGTGGGAGGCGACATGTTAGATAATGTTGAGGCAAGTACAATAATAGAACTTGCTACAAATATGGACCATGAGATCACTTCATTCGAGATTGCCCAGAGTTAGCTGAGAAAAACAATGTTCCAAGTGTGAGGCCGAGCAATACGACGACTAGGGGTAGACCACCCAGAAACACTAAAAATGTAAGTGGTAGTCAGAGAGGGACGATGGATACAGCTGTGAGATTCGACGTGAGAGCACCTGCCTGAGCCTATGCTATTCGTGCTCGAGAAGAAGCGTCATCTTCAGACGTCATTACTGGTACTTTCACTCTATTTGATACTGATGTGATTGCATTGATAGATCCAGGATCTACTCATTCCTATGTGTGTGTGAATCTAGTATCTAGTAAGACTTTTCCTGTTGAGTCTACTGAATTTGTAATTAGAGTATCGAACCCCTTAGGCAAGTGTGTTATGGTTGATAAAGTGTGCAAGAACTGTTCGTTGATGTTTCGGGATATTTATTTTCCAGCTAATTTGATGCTGCTACCATTTGATGAATTTGATATAATTCTGGGTATGGATTGGCTCACTTTGCATAATGCTATTGTGAATTGTAAACGAAAGAGTATTGATTTGAGAAGTCAGAATGGTGAGATAGTTCGAATTGAATCTAGTTATTTAAATGGGTTACCGACTGTTGTATCTTCGATGAAAGCTTTGAACTATGTGAAAAAGGGTTGTGAAGCTTATCTTGCGTATGTGATAGATACAAAAGTGACTGAAAAGAAAGTTGAATCTGTACCTATAGTTTGTGAGTTTCCAGATGTGTTCCCTGAAGAACTACTGGGATTACCTCCGATACGAGAAGTTGAGTTTGGGATTAACTTAGTGCCGGGAACAACTCCTATCTCAATAGCTCCGTATAGAATGGCACCGACAGAATTGAAGGAGTTAAAGTCTCAGTTGCAAGAGTTGACAGATAGAGGATTTGCATGACCGAGTTTTTCGCCTTGGGGTGCTCCTGTGTTGTTTGTGAAAAAGAAAGATGGTACTATGAGGATGTGTATTGATTATCGACAGTTGAATAAAGTGACGATAAAGAATAAATATCCTCTACCGCGAATCGATGATTTGTTTGATCAGTTGAAAGGAGCTACAGTGTTTCCTAAAATAGATTTGAGATCGGGATATTATCAGCTACGAGTTAAAGAATCAGATGTGCCAAAAATTGCCTTCAGAACGAGGTACGGACATTATGAATTTTTAGTAATGCCTTTCGGACTAACGAATGCTCCTGCAGTGTTTATGGATTTGATGTACCGGATATTTAGACTGTATTTGGATCGATTTGTCATGGTGTTTATTGATGACATTCTGATTTATTCTTGTGATGAGACGCAACATGTCAAACATTTGAGAATCGTGTTACAGACTCTGCGTGAAAAGAAATTGTATGCAAAGTTTAGCATATGTGAGTTTTGGTTGTGTGAAGTTGGTTTTCTGGGACATATTGTGTCAGCATCCGGTATACGAAATTTCAGCTATTTTGGAGTGGAAGCCTCCGAGAAATGTGTCTGAAGTTCGTAATTTCCTAGGACTAGCAGGATATTACAGACGGTTTGTGAAAGGATTCTCGATGATTGTGACTCCGTTGACAAAATTATTACAGAAAGATTTAAATTTGAGTGGTCAAAAAAGTGCTAGCAGAGTTTTGAACAGTTGAAAGCATTGTTGACAGAGGCACCAGTGTTAGTTCAACCTGAATCGGGTAAAGAATTTATCGTTTACAGTGATGCATCGTTGAATGGTTTGGGCTGTGTGCTGATGTAAGAGGGCAAAGTTATAGCTTATGCTTCGAGACAGTTAAAGCCGCATGAAAAGAACTACCCGACGCATGATTTTGAATTAGCTGCGATTGTATTTACATTGAAGATTTGGTGTCATTACCTGTTTGGTGAGAAATGTCACATTTATACTGATCACAAGAGCTTGAAGTACTTGATGACTCAAAAAGAATTGAATTTGAGACAACGGAGATGGTTAGAATTGTTAAAAGACTACGAATTAGTAATTGATTATCATCCGGAAAAGGCTAATGTTGTTGCTGATGCTTTGAGCCGAAAGTCTTTATTTGCTTTGCGAGCAATGAGTACTCAAATAGATCTGTGTGATGATGGTTCGGGTTTAGCTGAATTAAAAATGAGGCCTATGTTTTTACGTCAGATTTGTGATCCACAAAAAAGTGATAATGAGATGATGACAAAACGAGCTCAATGTGGTTTGAATTCTGATTCAGAATTTCAAGTGGATAATGATGATTGTTTGAGATTCAGAGATCGGATTTGTGTTTCGAGGAATTCAAAGTTGATTTTGAACGAAGCTCACAATAGTCGTTTGGCTATTCATCTGAGAAGTACAAAAATGTATAATGATCTGAAACAGTTTTATTGGTGGCATGGAATGAAACGGGATATCTCAGAGTTTGTTTCGAAATGTTTAGTATGTCAACAAGTTAAAGTTAAACACCAGGTTTCATCCGGTTTGTTACAACCGATTATGATTCCTGAGTGGAAATGGAAGAGAATCACGATGAACTTTGTGCCGGGACTACCTTTATCTCCGAGAAAGAAAGATGCAATCTGGGTGATAGTTGACAGATTGATGAAATCAACTCATTTTGTTCCGGTGAGAACAGATTATTCACTTGATAAATTAGCTGAATTGTATATTTCTGAGATTGTGAGATTGCACGGGGTGCCACTATCTATTGTATCCGACATAGATCCGAGATTTACCTCGCGGTTTTGGAAGAAATTGCAAGAGGCTTTAGGCACAAAGCTGTATTTCAGTACTACATTTCATCCGCAAACGGATGGTCAATCCGAGCAGATCATTCAGATCCTTGAAGATATGTTGAGATATTGTATACTTGAATTTGAAAGTACGGGGGAAAAGCATTTGTCGTTGATTGAATTCGCATACAATAATAGTTTTCAATCTAGCATCAAAATGGCACCATATGAGGCTCTTTACGGTCGAAAATTCCGAACTCCATTGTACTGGACTGAGCTTAGCGAGAATAAGATTCACGGGGTTGATTTAATCAAAGAGACTGAGCAGAAAGTGAAAGTGATTCGTGACAGTTTGAAAGCGGCTTCAGATCGTCAGAAATCCTATGCAGATTTGAAACGGAAAGATATTGAATTTGAGATCGGTGATAACGTGTTTTTAAAAGTGTCTCCGTGGAAGAAAATACTTTGTTTTGGTAGAAAAGGCAAGTTGAGTTCGAGGTTTATCGGGCCGTATGAGATTATTGAACGAATTGGGCCAGTTGCTTATAAATTATTGTTGCCACCTGAGTTAGAAAAGATCCATAATATATTTCACGTATCGATGCTTCAACGATACAGATCCGATCCATCTCATGTGATTGCTCCTACTGAGGTCGAGATACAGTCAGATTTATCGTATAGTGAAGAACCGATCCGAATTTTGGCACGAGAGACTAAAGAGTTGAGAAACAAGAGAATTTCTTTAGTGAAAGTGTTGTGGCACAAACACGGAGTTGACGAGGCTACGTGGGAGTCTGAAGATGTTATGAGAGAGCAATATCCGAACCTATTCACTGGTAAGATTTTCGGGGACGAAAATCTCTAAGAGGGGAGAGTTGTAACAGCCCGGTCTAGACACTAGTCAGAATAGTGGTTTCGAGACCACAAATCCGAGGTCAGAAAAAATATTTCAATATTATTTTTCATGTTTATAGTATGTGATTGAGCATGTGTGAAAATTTTATCGATTGTGTGCTTAATTTGCAAAAAGGACTTAATCGTATAAAATGTAAAAGCTATGTGCTAATTGTTAAAGTGCTTAATTGGCATGGCTTCATAAATGAAAGGTCCTTATGTTGTTAATAAACCATTTGATAGTAAATGGATGATAATGGCATGGCTTTGGTGTTATTATTAATATTCATTAAGGTTAAAATTGGTATTTAGCTATTAAATGTTATAATATAATAAAACAAATAGAAAATTTATGTTATCATCTTTCTTTTGGCCGAATATAGAGGAAGAAGAAAACCATTGATGAGCTTTTAGGGTTCAGCACTTGTAAGCTTAATTGGTAAGTGTTTTGAGCTCAGTTTTTTAGTGATTTTTACATTTTTTGTGATCGTTGCTTAGTGTTCTCTCAAGCCCATTCTCTAATTTTAGAATTTGATGATGATTTTGTAATATGCCATTGATGAATGCTTGAGCTTTGTGATGGTTGGTGATGAAATATGGAAGATATGTGATAGATTAACATATTTTGTCTTTGAATTTTTGGTGGATTTGAGTAATTTGGGCTAAATTGAGAAAGTGTAAATTGAAGGACTAAAATGTGAAGTAAATGAAATATGTGGGCTTGTATGAACATAAGGAAAATTCAGCTAGGCATGTGTGAGATGAAATTATGTGAATTTGATGATTTTATGAAATAGGGACTAAAGTGTCGAAATGTGAAAATGTAAGGGCTATTTTGTAAAATGCCCTAAATATGTGTGTTTGGATTAAATTGAATGATTTGGTGATTGAATGAGATAAATTTTAATATGTATAGATCAAGAAAAGGGAGATTTAGATCGAGGTCGAGGAAAGATAAAGTACTCGATTAATCGACTCGTTTTGTTACTTCGACGTCCGAGGTAAGTTCGGATATAATACAAGTTGTTAAATTTATGTCTTATTGCTATGAAATGAATGAATATGTGATTATTGAATTAGAAATGCTATATATGAAATTGAGAAAAGCTGCACTAAGTGTGCGTAATTAGAATCGGGACAGAGATGAATAGCACTGTGTGTGCGAAGTAATGGAAGCCTCGGCATATTTGATTGGCACTGTGTGTGTGATACGGAGTTAAATTTGGTTTAATGTAAAGGCACTAAGTGTGCGATGATATTAAAGTTTCGGCTATAGAAGTTGGCACTAAGTGTGCGAGTAAAGTGATTGATTAATGCAGATTGAACAAAATGTGGTAATAAACATCGAGTAGCAAGAGTAATCGTTAACTAAGTGTTGGCACAGGTATGTACGGAACCTATGTGGTTGATGATTTTGTAAATGGATAGATGGATGGTTAAGTGAGTTTTGAATATGGATGAAAATGTGTCTTAATGTGAATTTTGAACTATGTGATGGTATATTTTATATATTGAATTTGAATCATAGAATTAAATGTATTATATTACGAACTTACTAAGCTTTTAAGCTTACTGTGTGAAGTGTTTTACTATTTTACAGTGTCATTAAAGCTAGCTCAGATCCGGGGATCGTCAGTGACTCAATCACACTATCGGCTATCTATTTTGGTACTTTTGGAAGATGTATATACTTGAATATGGCATGTATAGGCTAGTAGATATGGTATATTTTAAGTTGTATAGTTCTTGCCATGTGATATGGCTTGAAGGATGGATGATTTTGGTATATGCCTTAGATGTGTAAAAAGGATGGTTAATATGTGAATGTGTGCTCTATGTGAATGGTCTTTATGAGTAGTCTTGGAGATATGGAAGTAGTGTGATCATGCTTTGAAATGGTATGAATTTGATGATACATAAATTACATGTCTTTGAATGTGTAATTGTTATTTTGTGATGGTAAATTAAGATGGATTGAATAGGAAAAGGAATGATGATGCTAAGAGATTGAATTGGTATGTTTGAATGTTATTTGAGGTATGAAATTGAATTGGTTTGTGCTTGTAGGTGAGACCCAAAGTGTGGGTGGCGAATTGGCCTTGCAAATGGCCTATATTTGCCCACACGGTTGTAATTCAAAACAAGTCAGGCTCGACCACGGGCTGGACACACGGGCGTGTGACTGGCCGTGTGATGCAAGTCAGGCTCGACCACGGGTGAGGCACACGGGCGTGTCTCAGGCCGTGTGGACAAGTCAGTATATATGCCCTGTTTGGCCACGGCTTGGACACATGGGCGTGTCTGAGGCCGTGTGAGGCACACGGCCTGACCACACGGGCGTGTGACCTCTGTAACTTTGGATAAATGTTTGATTTTTTTTGGAAAAATTTTGTATGATCCCGGTTTAGTCTCGACCCCTTTCTAGTGCATGTTTAAGGTCTCGTAGACCTCGTTATGAGACTATATGTATATATCTTGATATGTTTGAATTGTGTTATACTTTGTGTTGATAAATGATTGTAAATGTTTCAATTGTTCGGTAATGCCTCTTAACCCTATTTCGGTGACGGTTACGGGTGTTACATCACCACATACTCATCAATCAAGAATATTACATACAAATCAAGAACAATTCAGATCCTTGTAATTGCACTTTCTCATTTCAAACCTTACCACATTCCAAATACATATCATAGACACTGCTCACCAATACATGCATCTATAACCCTTCACTTGTTACCACATTGTCACACGTAATTTCACTTAATCAAATTTTCCCGATGAACACTTCGGACTAATACCGGATACATATACACACGGTGGTATCGCACACAGCCTACCAATAACAGTAAATACGGTGGTATCACACATAGCCACCCATAATAGTGATTATGGTGGTATCGTACACAGCCCACCAATATTAGTAATTACGGTGGTAACGCACACAGCCCACCAATAAAAGTAAATACGGTGGTATCCGTACCCTTTTCCTATTCCGAAGGTTCATCCGGGAATTTCCGCACTTTTCACGTTTCAATAAATATCAATAATATGCACTCACAATTCACATAAGAGATTAATATGTAAAAACATAAATAAAAAGGATGTATCGTTTACATATAAACTTACCTCGATACAAAATGTGTTAATTTGCGATTTAGTCCGAAACCTTACCTTTTCCTCGGTCAAGGTCGATTCCACGTTCTTCTTGATCTATAATGACACATTTGGCTTATTTAATATACACATTATTCAAATTAGTCCAAAATCTTCCTATGGTAAAATTTACAATTTAGCCCCTAACTTTCTCAATTTTTACACTTTAGTCCCTAGGCTCGTAAAATGAAATATGTTCATTTTTCACACACCCAAGCCTAGCTGATTCATATTCTCTCTTATAGCAGCCCAAAATTTTAACTATTTTACATTTTATGCACATATTATTTCATCTTTTGCAAATAAGTCCTTTTTTATCAATTTCACCAAAAATCATCTAGCAAATGTTGTTTATCACACTTCAAACTTTCATATTCTACCACTAGACATCAAGATACATGTATGTCATCCATGGGTAAAATTTTAAACACAAGCTCTAGCTCAAAATAGTGATAGAAATAGCTAGATCGAGCTACAAGGATTTTAAAAATACGAAGAATATCAAAAACGGGGCTAGGAGGTACTTACAATCAAGCTTGAAAGTGAAGCAAAACCCTAGCTATGGCTCCCTTGAAATTTTCGGCTATGAGGAAGAAGATGGACAACATTTTAGCCTTATTTTCCCTTTTATTTCTTTTATTAACCAAATGACCAAATTGCCCTTCATTAAATCCTTTAGATATTTTATCCCTCTATGGGAAGTTTGTGTCCAAACTATAATATAAGGGTCTAATTACCAACTAAGGACTCCCAATTTGAAAACCTATGTCAATCAAGTACCTATATAGATTATAACACACATTTTTCACTCTTTGCAATTTAGTCCAACTTATCAAATTGGATATTCAAACAATAAAATTTCTTAACCAAAATTTCACAAACATTCAATCACTCAATAAACACTAGAACTCAATCGAAATAAATATTTCGACCTCGGATTCATGGTTTCAAAACCACTGTTCCGTTTAGGCCCTAATTCGGGCTGCTACATTTGATGTAACTAAGTCGTCTTAGAAGCACTAAAAACCCCTAGTAGTTTAGGAGTAGGATTAAATTAATTTTCTTTCGGCTTTTCTTAACTATTTGTTTTTCCTTTTGGAATCAGTTTCGATCTAAGAGTTTATTTATTTTATTAAAGTATTTTAGTTTATTTCTTCTATTTGCACTCGACATATTTCATTATTCCAATCAATCGATTTGCTACTCCGTTCTCCATTCGATATCAGTCCACGATTATTCTAATCTCATTTCTCTTTCGATTCAATCGTGTTCTTCACTTGATTTATTCAATTGAGATTAAGATTATGAAAAACATGAATGGCTAATCCCTTAAGGGAGATTAACGAGTGGATGGGAATGTGATTAACGGAGGATTTAGGGTTTCCCAAGAGGATTAGTTGGTATAGATTATGTGTTCTTAAACCACTAGGCTTGACAACCATAGGAAGTTATCATAGGTTAGACGAGGTCGGGAGATAAGCCAAACCGAGTAAATTGTAGTTTATTCTGGTTGAGAAAATAAGGTCAAGAGATAAGAGAGTATCAACCAATCGATTAATTAGTTAGAGGTCGGGAGGTAATAATTGGTTAATCAATAGCTAATCCACCCTAAAACCCTAATCTAAAGATAATTACAAACCCTAAAGCGAGTTAATCTTCTTGACTGGTTTATTGATTTAATTCATTGGTTTATTTTTCATATTTAATTATTTTAGTTATTTATTTTTATCTCATTAATCTATTTTATGGTTTGTCGTAATATATGAATTAGTTACTACTACTTAGACTTATTATTGTAAAAAAGTTTTCATAATTTATGCCATCCTCCCTTGGATACAATCATCAGAATATTTCCAAGTCTTTCGTTGTAACTAAACTATATTACAATTTGACCCGTGCACTTGCAGACACTGCTGTTCTAAATTCTTATATATTTTTTGGTGTTATATTTTACAATAAATGATAGGCGGTCAAGTTGTTGGCACCATTGCCGGGGAGGTTTCAACAATAAATCTTGAAAATATATATATTTTTTTACAATTAATAAGATAAGTAAGAACATTAAAACTTATAGATACGATATTTAATTTTTGTTTATTTTTTTATTATTTTCCAGGTCGTTATGACCCGAAGCTCCAGCACTCCAATCGAACCATACCCAGATTCGGAGCAAATAATTAGGCGCAATCATCAACTCATGAACACCAATCCACCTGCGGTAATTAATTTACCCTAGGAAAATTCGTTATTTAAAGATTCATGAAAACGAAAAATGAATGATTGGGAAGAAGTCTCAATGAATCAGTGAACGTTGCGTAACGCCCTACCTACACTAGACGTGGTGCGAGAAAGCATAGCAAGGTTGGCAATCAATGCCAGTAATTTTAAAATAAAGACAATCACGATTCAAAATAGGCTGCAATTTAAAAAGAATATGGTACTTGAAGCGGTCGGTTGAATTTAAGGGGAATATGATTCATTATTAGTGTTCCCATTATTATCAGTTGACCGAAAATGTAGCTTCCTCACACAGAACTTATGTCCCAGTATGATATATTTATAAATAAATATTAATTAAAGAAAAACTGCCATAAGACTGATATAGATAAAAATTAATATAGAATCATTATCCGCTTACCTTATTTTGTGGCCATCTTTCAGAAGATGACAACAGAAAAACGACACACACGCGCACATTACCAACCACAGTTTTGACCGGCTCTCCTCCTCGTCTTCCATTTGCCCATAAACTATTTTATGCAATAAATAAAATTAAAGCATTGCCCTCTCACTCCTCTCTAAAGCCACCCTTATTTCCACTCCCTCCGCCGGTTAGTCCCTATACTCTGTACCACGCGCCACCGTGCTCTATACCTTAATCTAAACTCATCCTTTTGGGACCCACACGAAGATTTGTTCTTATCCTGTAACTTTAAATAAGCATGTCTATCAGTGCATGGTACGTGTGTCTAGCAGTCATTCCTTACAAGCAACTAAGTAAAGTGTAGTCAGCTTTTTTTGATCCCCTACCTTAAACCCATCCCCCGCCGCCATGCAAGCCACTATTCTAACCTTACGCGCCACTGTAATCCCCACGAATAAACCACTCACCCCTCCTCCAAACCGCCGCCGATGTCTTCTTATAACGGCACAATCCCAAGCAGCCGTAACACCCGACCCTCCCTCTCCACCCACAGTAAAACTCAACAAATATAGCTCAAGAGTAACGGAACCGAAGTCACAAGGCGGGTCCCAGGCGATGCTATACGGGGTAGGATTATCAGAAGACGACATGTCGAAACCCCAAGTGGGAATTTCGTCGGTGTGGTACGAGGGGAACCCGTGCAACATGCATTTGTTGAAGCTGTCGGACGAGGTGAAACGGGGTGTTGAGGACGCTGGGATGGTTGGGTTTAGATTCAATACGGTCGGAGTAAGCGATGCGATTTCGATGGGGACGAGGGGAATGAGCTTCAGTTTGCAGTCAAGGGATTTGATTGCTGATAGTATTGAAACGGTTATGGGTGCTCAGTGGTATGATGGCAATATCTCTATTCCCGGTTGTGATAAAAATGTAAGCTTTTTATTTCTAACTTTGCTTCTCCTTTTCTTTTTAATACTTTTGTAAGCATTTTGTGTTTTATTTTTCCTGATTTTGACGCTATATATGAACTTGCCTTGCTGTGAAAGGAAAAAAAGAAGAAGAAGACAAATGTGATTTAGTTATATGCTCATCGCTTTTAATTGTGAGAAAGAGAAGAGGAAAGAAAAGGATGTAAACTGCATTTAACTCAAGAGTGTTCTTTATCTGGTTTGATTGAAAAAATAAAATTGATTTGAAGTGATCAAATTAATTTAATTTTTAGACATTTTCCCATGGGCTCTGATTGTTTGGACTTTGATAGAGCTATAGAAGTAGTTTATGTGTTAATGCAGTTGTGGTTCATTAAAGTTCAACAATCATAAACCATGGTCTGATATAGGTTTGCTTTCTCAATTGTGCATTCTATTAATCTAATGCTAGCTAGTTCTTTAGATGCCAGGTACACTTATTGCAATGGGGAGGCTCAATCGGCCAAGTCTTATGGTTTATGGTGGAACTATCAAGGTTTTCTTCTTTGCTTTGTCTAGTGCAAGTGTCATAAATGGGCTACTCTCCTTCTTTCATTGCAAATGGCTCATTTAGTCTTGATATTTTATTAGTTTTGCTCTTAGAGCACTGTTGTAAGTTTTATTCAGAAAATCACTGCCACTGTTTTAAAAAAATCTAACATTCAGAACCTATCATATACAACAAGGCTATAAGGATTGGTTTCAAAGTGGAAAGCACTCATTCTCATGAGTCATAAATGCTGTATTCTTTTGTAACTTTCCCGTAAACATTACGTGTTCATTACATTTCTTATCAATGCATCCAACAAAGAACAAATGGCTAAATTGACTGGGCCTGGAATAACGTGTAGATATGCTGGCAAATATGTTATGCCGAAAATCATGTCTGAATATTTTTGAAAGAATTTGAGGCATCAAATGTTCTAAGTTCTGACCTGAAATATATTATGTCCTTGTACGATTGCATGTCAGAAATGAGGTTTATTGCAATCTGTTGCTCTGCTTCTCCCTTCCATTGTTCATTATACATCATATAGCCATTTAATATACTATAGTGTATTTCATTGAAGTTCAGGTAACATTGCTGCAAATTTAAATAGTTATAGTTCGTCAATTTTCAAAAGGCCTTTATTTATTTATTTTACTTGTTCTTTTGCAGCCTGGTCATTTTCAAGGCAATACATATGATATAGTATCTGCCTTCCAGGTATGCACAGTGATATGCTATATGAATTTTGTTATGACAGTTGATTGCTTCTTATTATATCTTCATCTTAGCTGGATTTTTTCTTTGGTTTTGTTATTTCTATGCTCAAGAATTTACCTTTTTCAGACGCTTGGTGTCTGTTAATTCTTTGCTTTTAGGACAATAAAAGTTTGTCTGACAAATACAAGAAAATTTCTGAAAGTAGAGCAAGGAACTTGACAAATTATGCTGATACTACAATCTTTTGTTAAGAACATTTCACTTAGATAAAAATTTACTATAAAATTTTCCTCAACTATGATCATTTTTGGCAAGTATATGGGCTATTTCTGTGAGGAATAAAATATGAAAGTTTACAATCATAAGATTAAACTATGATCTTCTGTGTATGCTTATGATCAAGAACCTCAAGGTTGTGTGTGACAGACAAATTTAACTGCCAACCTTTTTTGTATTTCATTTTATAATGGCTGATGCTCTTTGGAGTTTGGCTTTTGCATTAATCTCTTCCTTTGCAAGCTTTTGAAATTTATACTCATTCTATCTAAAAAGGGAGAAGTTTACTTTTCCTGGTTGACTTATGAGCAATGTGATATTTTCCTATTTGCTATCTCCCTAGAATCTTCTTGAGAAGTGAAGGATTGACAGAATATTTAGGTGGAATAGATTGTTAGTTCAATTGATTTGTGTCTGGTGTTGGCACACAAACTTTGGGGGCTATTTCTTGGTACATTTCTTTTGGATTCAGTTTTCAACCCCTACCTGAACTGAAGTAGTATTCACCTTTGAGTGACAAAGTTTGCTTTTGATTTTCATTATCTTTTTCCCATTTATATGCCCTTTGAGGATTAGAATAAGGACTGACAGACTGTTTTGAAGTTTGCCAAGATCTAGCAATTTTATTAGATAGTCTACCATATGGTAATATCTGAAGATTAACTTCTATGACATGAATTTATCAGAAAATAAAAACAAATTTTGGCAAATTCGGTAATCTTGTAACTGTTTTTTATTTTCTTTCTGATTGGCCTCATAGTGTTATGGAGAGTATGTTAGTGGATCAATAAGTGACGAGCAGAGAATGAATGTTGTCCGTAACTCATGCCCTGGAGCTGGGGCCTGTGGGGGAATGTATACTGCAAATACAATGGCTTCAGCAATTGAAGCTATGGGAATGTCTCTTCCTTACAGGTAGAAATATGATCTCCCAGGGTTATTTGGATTGAGATTTTGGTATTTCTGCCTTTTCTCTTAACCTTTTTCTTCTCGTTCCTGAAAAGCTCTTCAATACCTGCTGAAGACCCATTGAAATTGGATGAATGTTGTTTGGCTGGAAAGTATTTGCTTGAATTGTTGAAAATGGATTTAAAACCCCGAGACATTATCACCCGCAAATCTTTACATAATGCAATGGTTATTGTCATGGCCCTAGGTGGGTCAACCAATGCCGTGTTGCATTTAATTGCTATAGCTAGGTGAGAAAATGTGCCAAACATCCCTTGGATATATCAAATTATCAGAAACTTGTGGAGATAACTCCTGGAAACATTCATGCCAGGTCTGTTGGTCTTGAGTTGACTCTTGATGATTTTCAGAAGGTTAGTGATGAAGTTCCATTTCTGGCTGATCTGAAGCCCAGTGGGAAATATGTCATGGAAGATGTGCATAAGGTAAATTAACTGTATGTTATTTGCTGTCATTCAATTCCTTCAAGTAGTATTTTTCCTGTATAGCTTATGAGCGATGACATTAATAGCTTCCTCTATATATGTTGTATATCCTATCTTTTCAACTAGTGAGGGATAAAAGAAATCATGTTTTGATAGATTGGAGGAACACCTGCTGTTATTCGTTATCTTTTGGAGTTTGGGTATCTAGATGGGGATTGCATGACTGGTATGTCAATTTGGGTTCCATTAGCATTTATTCATTTATGATAATTTTAGAGCTTTATTTTTCTATATTCTTAATATTTGGTGTTTTTTGCTCTCTAGTGACTGGGAGGACATTGGCAGAAAACGCAAAAAGTTATCCTTGTTTACCCGAGGGGCAGGTTGGTGCTGGTGTCTTTCTTACTCCCCAAAAATAATTTGTTCCCTATTGAAATTTTTAGATGCCATGAAATACAGCTAGTCTGATCAGTCTCAAATTTGCTCTCAAGGATATCCTAAGACCGGTGTCAAATCCTATCAAGAAAACGGGGCACATCCAAATATTAAGAGGGAATCTTGCACCAGAGGGTTCTGTAGCAAAAATTACAGGAAAAGAAGGACTATATTTCTCTGGTGTCTCTTTTACCCTTTCTTTCTATTTTGAAGTTTTGTGCTTTATGTTCATTATTATGTTATGTGAGATTTTTTAATAAATAAAAATATATTGTCTTCATAACAATGATTGCAAAAATTGTTCTGTAGGTCCCGCACTTGTCTTTGAAGGAGAGGAAGCTATGCTAGCTGCTATCTCAGAGAATCCTATGAGTTTTAAGGTACATGTGTCTAGCATCGTAGGATGCTTTTAATTCTATAAGTGCTTAGTAAAGTGGTAGCCCTGTGTTTTTTGTTAACGATGGACCGTGAGAAATTGTATTACTTGAATTTTGTTTCAGATAAATAGTAGCTGCTTCATTCTAGTTGCTGAATGCTGAGAGTTTGTACTGTGTTATCTGCTTGATTTGATATCTATAATTTTTGCCAAATTGTTTCTTATGATATTCTCTAGGATAAACCTTGTTGAGTACATTTTAGTCAAGAATGTGAGTTTCATTTTGCATTCCTTATATATCCATTTGCATTTGCTAAACACTTATTGTTGTTTCTGCTCGTAAATTTCCAGGGAAAAGTAGTAGTCATTAGAGGGGAGGGACCCAAGGGGGGCCCAGGCATGCCTGAAATGTTGACACCAACTAGTGCAATAATGGGAGCAGGTCTTGGAAAGGTATTGTGGTATTAAGTCCAAGTGATTTGCCACCAATGTCGTATTTTTTGTTAAAGATCTATAAAGATGCTATTCTATACACTTTTCACCGAAAAGGGAAAACAAGATTCAAAATCCCAATTTTATGGTTAATGGAAGCATAAGCCTTGGTGTTTGAGCAGTCCCGAGACTTACCTCTTTTTAGTGTCTTTTCAACTTGAATTACATCTTTCTAATTGCTGATGTAAATATTGTTCCCTTTAAAGTGCTATTTGATTTGAATGTTGCAAGTGAATACTGCAGGATGTTGCATTGCTCACTGATGGTAGATTTTCCGGAGGTTCACATGGATTCGTTGTAGGCCATGTTTGCCCTGAAGCTCAGGTGCAGTAATTTCTCATGCACAGATTTACATGATAATTTTGGCACACTAATGAAAGATTAACATCGTACATTTTTAGTCCTTGTGATCCTTCTCGTGTTTCTTTCTGTCTTAGCATAACAATATGCTTTATCCTGCATCTTGGACAAAATCGAAGCTCTGAAATAGTTTAAAATTATGAAATTAATGAATAAAATTATGGAATATGAAGCTCACCTTATTCATAGGCAACAAACTAGTGAAATGGGTAAAGTGTGATAATGAAATATGATGATTAATATCGGCATTGTTTTTAAAGGAGGGTGGCCCCATTGGTCTAATCCAGAATGGGGACGTCATCAGCATTGATGTTCAGAAGAGGGCCATTAATGTTCAGTTGACGGATGATGAACTAAATGAGCGAAGAAAGACATGGACTGCACCTCCTTACAAGGCTAACAGAGGAACTTTGCATAAGGTGAGGCTGATGATCTGCATTTTGCCTATGTTAGTAATAGGTGTCTCATCTCTGATTGTGTATGAACATCTCTGTTTTTCATTTTCAGTACATCAAGAATGTGCAATCGGCTTCCATGGGATGTGTTACAGACGAATAAGCAATAGCCAAAAGGATAAACTGGTAAAGATTATAGAGTGAAAATAGGCTTGAATCCGTGCTCACTCCATTGTGATGCACGAGGTCTTTTTGCAGCTCAGGCCTGGTTTAAACTTCTTGCTACAAATTTTTAGGTTTAATGTTAATTGGTTTAAACTTTCTGAGTTGGATGTTTGATATAGGCCTTTGTTATTTTTTTTTCTTCCTATCTAATCTCATGCGAGGTTTACGATTTCTGATGAGGTTGCCTGTGTGTAGATCTTGTGAGGGAGTTAAGTTGGGGTTTCACCCATTTTCACTTTTAGGCAATGTTATTTGAACCGGACCGGACTGGACTGGCCAGTTGGATTGGGAATCAACCAGTGTACCAAGGCTTTGAACCAAATGACTTGAGAATCGGAAAGGATTGGTTGAATTGGGTAAAAAAAACTGGTTGAATCGGATTGTTTATTTTTTGAATTTTAAATGACTTTTAATCTAATCGGTTGAACCAATCGGATCAACGAATCAATAGTCTAATTGGTTCAATTTAAAAAACATTGCTTTTAGGTTAAATATTTAACAAACCCTAGTAGGCTGGTTGGATTGGATTTTCATGGGATGGATTATACGTAACTAAATTATTTTGAGTTTAGGTTGTATCAAGTTAGATTTGTTTACTAAAATAATAACATAATATCATGGTTGGAGGTCTTAGGTTCAAAGTTTTTACTATTTGTGAGTTCTTTTACATTTATTCTAGTTTTAGTTTAAGTTTAAGTTTAGAGGTATTTTAGTTATTAGTCTGACGGAGTTTATGTTATTGAGGTGGTAAATAATCACTTTTTTAATAAAATCTTGAAAATTATCTTAGATTCTTAATGAATTTATATACTTAGAATATGATCAATGCTATGTACAAATTGTTATAACAATACAGGTCTAATATAATTAAAAATATATTTAATTGAACCTTTAATAGAAAATAAACCATCATTTAAAACCTTCAATTGCATAATTTAGTAATTTAGTGAAAGTACTTGACCATATTAACTTTGTTCTCATTAAGTTGACATGGAGAGTTCTTATATTTTGGTTCACATGGAGGTGTATTTTTAATAGTTTTATATGATTTTAAAAAATAATAATAGAATCAATTTAGAAAATTTAAGTTTTGTTATGAATTAAAAGAATTGAGAGAGTAAAAGTAAAAGAAATAAGTGAGTAAAAGAGAATAAATATTTATTTGATCAATGAGAAGGTGTACATTTATATATATAAGAAATATAAATGAAATAAAACTCTACTTTTAATGACTACTAAAATCTTAAAGCATAATAAATTTATCTTAAATTTGGACATCTACTTAATGATAAGATATTCATAAATACTCTCCCATAATGTGTGTCGTTAAAATATTACTAAAATAAAATCCTATTAAAAAAATGTTATTGAATGAGAGAGTACACTTGTCTATAAAATATATATATATATATATATATATATATTATGTTGCCTCATTAAAAACCTTATCCGGTCTCGATTAAGGGAAAAAGAGTACCATATGTATTTACTCCCCCTCATGACAATATCACATGATATCTCATATCTATGTATTCAATCTTGAATATTAGCTTTTTAAATGATCACTTAAATGTATTTGTTAAATATTTATATCATTGTTCTTTTGAAAGTCAAGGATGAGGGAAAATTTTGGGAAAATATATTTTGATATTTTCAGTAGTTTCAATTGTAATTATAACAAACATTGATCATGATTATTCTATAAAAATGCATATAAGTATTTTGAATCATTTTGTAATCTTTCTTCAACTACTATTCATTGAGTTATATTTACCACATATATTCAAATAATTTCAGTTCATATAAATATTTACGCAAACATTTTGAACAATTTTTCAGGAATTTCTACATGCATCTAGCATTCTAAATCCTTCAAGGATTATAAACTTCATTATATAATGATTCGATTGTAACAACTATTAGACACATGTCAAATCTTTCATGAAGTACCAAACTAATAAGATATTTAAATGTTATTGTATCAACCACAAAAGAATACTATACCTTTCATAATCAATGTCAGGAGTTAGCAAAAAAATTCATTTTTTATTTATTTTGTTTTCACGAAACTACTCATTTGTACCACACTAGCTTTATAGCTTTAGACATTTGGATTATTGGTTCAATAACTTTACAAATTTAATACTACTTGAATTGTGTCTTTTCATTTTTGACCAGTTTATTTCATGTTTATATTTCTCGACAATTTTATTCAATATCTTTATTTTCTTTTATTATTTCAACATTGCAAAAAACGTTGTTGATAACTTTTCATTTCTATGGTTCCATATTTTCTTGTTTTAACATAATTTGTCGAGATCTCTTTATTTCCATTACTTTCATCTTCAATTTCAAGTGCCTAAATCTCTTTTGGAGTTTTAATAATTAGTTATGTCTTGGGTCTCTTTAAGAGCACTGTAACACCCCTTCCTCGGCTTGGTCGTCGAACTTGAGCAATAGGATGTTACGAACAAATACTAAACAATTACATTTAATTACAGATAAAAAAACTCAACTAAATATCATTTCATCACATAAGAACAAGTATATCCTGCAATTAAATCAATTTCGGATTAATACCGAACTTACGAAAACTTTAAACCAACTCGACAACAAATAGGGATTAAATTGAAATTAAAATGCAATGATGGTAAAAATCTGCAAACAGGGGTCACATGACCGTGTGCAGAAGCTTAGCCCGTGTATGGTGGACCACACGGTCGTGTCACTAAACCGTGTATAAGAGCCGTGCTCATGTGAGATAGGCCACAAGGCCGTGTGGATGGGTTACACGACCGTGCGAGCAAACCGTGTAACTCTCTGCGCCAATATGCACCAAAATCACTTAAATTTTTACAGACCACACGGTCGTGCCATGAGCCCATGTATGACACACGGTTGTGTGCTAGCCAGTGTGTGCCTAAAAAATGCCCTTTTTAAGCAAGCTATTCAACCATGAACACTTAAGCCACAAGCCATCATTTAAACAACATCTCAATCAATTCAAAAGCATTCAAATCGACCAAAATCATCATTTATATCAACAATCCTAAGTGCCTAACCAATATCCCACAATGAGCACCTCAATCATCAATTTAAAATTCAACCAAAAGAGCACATACATACCAAACAATTAAGCATTCAATGACACTTTCACTATCATCTAATTAAGCACCAAATAATCATTCAAGCAATCTCATACTTAAGCATCAAGCTTACCAAATCATTTCAAACATACCTAAACTTATAACTCATCTTTGTGCACCTATTATCTAGCATATCATTTAGACACCATCAAAGTAAGCAAATATCCAAGTCAAACTTCTCATCAAGATACCATCTTCATGACTAATGTCATCATACGCATTTTTACATAAACATAATCTCAAAATGCTAAACTCACTCAAGATATAACATTTGCACAAACTTAAGATTTCCTAGGTACATGCCACACATAACCAAACCTTAATATGGTCAAAAGACTACAGAATCAATACCGGGATAGTGTGAGCTTCTTGTTGATCCGCCTGACACGTTTCGCAAGTTGACACTACAGGGAAAAAGGAAATAAGGGAGTAAGCATTATAATTGCTTAGTAAGTTCACAGGTATAAAAATCAAGTAACTTACCTCCTGTTATAATTATACACTACATGCTACTTAGCTTGGTAAAGTTTGCCTATCATGACAAATCACATATAAAAAAGGTGAGTTCAACATTTATCAAACCATATAGTAACTCAATCATATAATATTTCAATTCACTTATTCAATATTTATTACCATTCATAAAACAAATAATCATTTAAATCAATTCACTATTTTAACTTATCATACAATCTATTTATCTACAATACATCCCATTTCAAATTAATGTCAACATTGATTTTCATTTCATAATTTGAATTTTCAATCCAAATCATAGTAATTCATTTTTATGCCAAATAGATATTGAATGTTAATTAAATATCAATCATTACTTTATTCCATAATACTAATTCTAAATCACATTCATCGATTTATCATGTTTTCATATTAGCCCCTTGGGCTTGTATAAATGATTCTCAATATGTATATATATCATTCGATCATCATATCATCTCATTTCACAAATAGACATTTCATTTCACATTTCTATTTCATTTCTTATCCATTTGCCATCTCAATATCAAATGCCACATCTCACATTTAATTTTACAATTTCATGGATTTCAAAAGCTTATTCATTATCATCATTTTTTATCTTTTATCCCCATATTAACATGTCTTGGACGGATACACAGATCCAACCAACACACCAGTTTGACACTCAATGCCTCGTCGGATAAATCCAAAGCAAATAGTTGCACGCAGCGCTTATCAAATAGTTTGACACTCAGTGTCTCATCGGTATAACCGAAGCAATTTGACACCCAGTGCTTCATCGACTTGTAATTAAAGTAACCTTGAACTCTTCTTATCATAT
Source organism: Gossypium sturtianum (assembly GCA_025698515.1). Classification (NCBI taxonomy): domain Eukaryota; kingdom Viridiplantae; phylum Streptophyta; class Magnoliopsida; order Malvales; family Malvaceae; genus Gossypium; species Gossypium sturtianum. Next base: position 69,650,048 of record CM046952.1, read on the forward strand.
GGCATGCCAACTATATCCGACTCTGCCCGAACAGTTAATAAGGTATTCATTACTCAATTTATTATCAATCAACATCTCAATCAACCAAATCAAGAATTCCATACATATATCATAGCTCATCACCATATTAGTAGAATTCTACATTTCAAATAATATTTGATATTTTTTGAATCTATTCAATTCAGTTCTTTTCACATACAACCAATTTAAATCGAATCAATTTAGCTTATTTTTATCAAATCATCACTTTATCACATAACATATCATATTTTAGTCCAATTTAAAGTCAATTCCTTAATTTATGAAATTATAATATCTTCAATTATGTTCAATTTAATCTTCTATCTCACCTTTTTGTACCGAATTGTAAACGAACAGAATTTCAATTAAACATATTTACAACTATAATTTTGAATACATAAAAATTGAACACAAACATATTGTATGAACTTACCTAATACAACCAACAAGCAAATTTGTTCGTAGGGAATATTTTACAATTTTCCCCTTTTCTCGATTTTTTTCCGTACGATTCAATCCTTGATCTATATAATAATTAAATTCAATTTATTAAATTAAAATACATTATCATATTCATTTTTATGTATGTGACTTATAATTTCCAATTTACAAATTTTTCTCAAACTTTTACACATTATTCAATTTAGCCCCTAAAACCAAAACTATTAAAAAATTCACATTTAAGCCTCAATACACATAACCTATTCTAATTTTATCCAAAATCAACCTTCACTCACTTAAAATTACAATATTTTCATACTAAGTTTAACATTTTTACATATTAGTCCTTAAATGCAAAACTATCAAAATTCACTTAACAAAATAGTCCAAAAACATTTCCAAGCTTCAAATTCTTCCATTTAAAATCAAGAACATCCAAAAATCATCAATGGTAATTTTAACAAACTTTAACAATTTTGAAAATGGAAATACGGGTTAACTGGACCTAGTTACAACGATCTTAAAAACATAAAAATTATTAAAAACGGACTTTGGAAAGCTTACCATGCATGGCCGAATGTCTAAATGTGTTTGAAGCTTTTTGGTTTCCTCAACAATTGTGGTTTTTTGGTATTGTAAGAAGATGATGAATGAAGGCCACTTTTTCTTTCACGTTTTAATGTTTTTTATTTTAATTAAATTTTAACTTAATTAATAAAATATACTATAGAAATATGTACTAACCGTACAAGCCATTTCATTATGGTCTTTTGCCTCTTAAGCCCTCAAACATTATGAATTAAACATTTTGATAAATAAAAATCAATATCAATCAATTTTTATTATTTTTACGATTTAACCCTTTTTCATTAATTAATCATTCAATCACTAAAATTTTTGGACCAAACTTCAATTCACCTATATAAAAGCTCCGTAAATATTTAATAAAAATATTCACGGGCTCGATTTACGAAAAGGAGGTCCCAATACCTCATTTTTTAAAACCACTTGACTTTCGGTACGCACCACTTGTACCTTCACTAAAATTTTTGGACCAAACTTCAATTCACCTATATAAAAGTTCCATAAATATTTAATAAAAATATTCACTGGCTTGATTTATGAAAACGAGGTCCTGATACCTCATTTTTTAAAACCACTTGACTTTCGGTACGCACCACTTGTACCTTGACTAACTGACCAATTAATAAAATCTATTAAATCACAATTCACTATTATACTATATTTAACTGACAAATATTAATTAACTATATCTATGGACTCTCTTGTCAAATTTGTGGTCTCGAAACCATTATTTCCGACACCACTGAAAAACGGGTTATTACAAGCACTCGCCTCCACTATATGACTATCTATATTTATTATTTTCTTGTACGATATTTTTCATATTTGGAACCAGTTAATCTACCCTGCTTCAGGCATGCATTAGGCTCATTTATTCTAACACGTCCTACTAGGACTTCAGTTCAAATAAAAACATTAGCTGATATATAACACTTGATTATTCTCATTAGGTTAATAAATACATCTGGTAGTTAACTTGCAACAAAGTGAATTATCCTTTTTGAACTTCTGATTCAAATTACTTTTTATGAGGATCTATATAATGATAGTTCATTCTAAGTAATTATTTCATCTAGCTAATATTTCTCTCCCCCTAAATTTAGAAAAAAATGTCAAATCAAAATAATAATAAACTCATATCATAATTAAATTTTCAATTTGTTCAAAACATCTAATAATACAAGGAGATTCATAATTAATATATATTCCCAATATTTTTTGAATACCCATTTTGCACATTGTGGTGGAGCAACTAAAACATACATCGCACATTAAAAATTTCTAATTCTAAAATGGGTTGTATTTGGCTATTGACCAAAAGACAATTGCAACGAGGAGTTTTAGCGTAACTTATTGGTATTGTGCGTACAAGTGTCGATTCATGTAAAATATCATATATTTATTTATATACAAAAGTTTTGTTCTCAATAGATATGGTTTAGTTACTAGTTGGAGGCATTTACTTCATAAATTCTACTAAACCTTACGTATAAACAATAAACTTTTTGCGATAGTTACTCACACTGAAAATTTAACATTCAATAATCATTGAAAGTTTGAGAAATAAGCTCACCAACATTAGCAACAATTGTCTTGATTGCATATTTGAAAGTTTTGCTCTTAAACAAATTATTAAACAAGTAATCTCGCAAACTACTGGTTGCAAGTTGATAACTCACATGTGATTTACTTGTAGTTGCATCTACCAAAATCATATCAAAACATCCATTTGTTGGATAAACGGACCCATATTTATAACACCCCTAACTCGTATCCATCGTCAGAATAGGGTTTCGGAGCATTACCGAGTAACCATAATCTAAATCATTCATTTTCAAACATTTCAAAAATCATAATATAATTCATCATTAACATGCATAGAGTCCCTTATTAAAGCCTTTGAGGGCTTAAAATCACTTGAGAAACGATTTGGGACTAAATCGGGAACATTTGAAAATTTTAGGAAAAAGTTAGACAAATTTCACTGCAGGGGTCACACGGCCGTGTGGACATTCAAAGTAAGGACACACGGCCATGTCCCAGCCCGTGTCTGTGCCCGTGTAACTCACTGACTTGGGTCACACGACCAAGCCACACGCTCGGGTGCCAGGCCGTGTACCCTTTGAAATGGCCTCACATGCCCGTGTGCTAGCCATGTGTCTCACACGGCCAAGTCACACGCCCGTGTGGACCTAAAATGTGCCTTAAACAACAAGTTTACCATTTCCTACTTTCTTGGGCATTAAGCAACTCAAAAACCATTCGTTTTACCTATTCAAAAAACGATCAAACACACTCAAAACATGTCAAAACAACCATCCTAAATGCCTAACCAATGTACCCTCATTGGTACCACATTTATATCATCAAAACATATCATTAATACATCATTCAAATCCAAATTATAAACATACCAAAACCACTCCATTTAGCCTAGTTCATAGCCACCTAAACATCAACTAAAATTCACAAACACCTAACTTATCTTGGTTCAATTCAACATACCATATTATGGCATCAAACACATGATTACATATACACCAACCAACATTACACCTATAGCTTTATTTACAATCCATCCACAAAATAACTATCAACTAGACATCCTAGGTACATGCCAACACAAAAGATCAACATCACCACATTTGAGATCGGGATCATTGCTGGATGCTGAATCGGCGATCAAAAGTGAAGTACCTAACTTGCACATGAAAAACAAAACCGTACACTGAGTAAAACTCAGTGATATTTCTATAATCCGAACATTTAAAGACAATAAAATACAAAATGCACAATTGAATTATAAACACATATTAATGACTAAGATCACAACTATCATATGCCAACCTTTTGAATTCATGCATATTAGCACATCATTTCATACGATACTCAAATTGCACTTGCTAACATCTTTTATTTGATTAACAATGTCCCAATTCACACAATTGCTATATATATAGCTATTCACATATCAAACCAAAATTGTTTGTACATTGGCATTAGCCATTCAATACTCAATTCATGAGTACATAACTCATGTATCTCATTTAGTCACAACATATCTCATTTTCATGTTTCAAATCACTATCCGATTTTCAATTCACATACAATATCATCCAATATCAATTATAGAACCGTTTTATTTAATTATCCCTATTAACACGACTCGGACTCAGACGGATACACGGATCCAACCAACACACCAGTTTGGCACCCAGTGCCTCATCGGATAAATCCGAAGTAATAACTGTGCCCAGCGCTATATACATTGACACCCAGTGTCTTATCGGTTAAACCGAAGTAAATTGGCACCCAGTGCCTCATCGACTCGAAGTCGAAGAAATCCCTGAACTCTTCCTATCCTATGGCATGCCATCTATATCTGACTCAGCCCTATACAATTAATAGGGTTTAATTTCACATTTCCAATACAACCAATATCCAAAATCAAGTTTCCATATAATCACATATATACATGAATTCAATTCAATCTATAATAATCAATATCCAACTTTCACATTTGCACATATATTCATTTCAATTCAATAATCAATACATTCATAATGTATTTACCAATTCAATCCATTTCAATCAACTATCAAAATGTCAAATACTCACCTCAAACACTTACCATATGGATTAAATCGAATTACAACAATTAACAACTAAGTTCGGATTATAGAAATACAAACCGTGGATTCCGAGCTATTCGACATCGATTTTATCCTTCCCCTTTTTAGTCGAGGATTCCGAAACGACGTTAGCTACAGAATTAAAACAATTAAAATTCATCAATACAACACAATTCAATTTCATATTGAATATTTCAATTTTTACTCAATTTTTGCCTAAATTCCAATTTAGTCCCTAAACCGAGACTAATTTTTATTCTTCACATTTAGTTCTATATTTTCATAAAAAATTCACTTTAAACTAAATTTAATTCCCTATTTTCAATTAAACCCCTAAATTTCAAATTTTTTACAATTTAGTCCCTATTGCTCAAAATTTACAATTTGTTCTACAATTTAATCCTTTTCCATTTCTAGCTTATAAATCTATCAATTTAATCCCTAATACTAAAATTATTTAATAATAACAACATTTAAAATCTTAATCAATGGTAAAATTACAACATGGATCGGGTAGTACTAAACACCAGGATTCCAAAAAACATAAAAATTACAAGAAAATGGACTAAATTAACTAACCAATTGAACTTTGAAAGTCTAAAACCCTTATGTGCCGTCCAAGCTTTTTCTTCTTTCTTTTTATTTTCGAAATTGCATGTAAAAGAGAATGTTCATTCTCTTTCATGCCACTTTCTTCTTATTCATTTCATTTTACTTTAATTTTTATTTATTATTATAACTATTATTATTATTTTAAAACTTATAAATATAAATTATATTTCATTCATTAAACATATAAAATATATTAAATTACCATATATGTTTACTACAACCATCAATGTCGTCCACTATACATATATAAAGGTATATTTACTATTTTAATCCCTTAATTAAATTTTAATCTATATTTCAACTTTCACCCTATACACAATTTAGTCCTTAAGCTATAATAACTTTAATTCAAGTAAATTCGCTTAACCAGAACGTAATTAACTACACAACTAATAAATATTTACGAGTCCAATTTACGGGAACGGTGTCCCGGGAATGCACTTTCTGACACCCCTGATTATAGGGTCGTTACAATATTTCTTTCAGAAATGTTAGAGATTCAATCTCAATTTTTTTAAGCGAGGTTCTAATAATTCATATTCTTTGAGAACAAGCAACACTTAAAAAATCTTTAAACTAAATAATCTTTAGATTCTTTTTTTTTTTGTCAAAATCTTTAGATTCTTTAATAAACTTCCATGTAAATTCTTATTTTACTGCATCATTATTGATCAGATGGTCTAACTGATCATGACAACTAATTAGTATATTTGGACTATTAAACTTTCAATTTACTATGCATGTGATTCAACAATACTAAGGTAAACTTCTGGTTTACTATCGCATGTGATTTAACCATACATATAGATATACTAGTATTGTATTGAAGAAAACACCAAATTAATAAGTCTGAAGATAGTTATGAAGTTCATCTTTGAAGCATCCGAATATAAAACATACGCAATACAATAAAATCATAGCCTAAACTACATGCATTGTTGCAACTAAAATATATCAATTTTCAAAATTCTTGTAACACTTCATACCTCGTCCAGTTGCCGAGCCTGAATACTAGGACGCTACACCACCACCACACATCATTTACTTAGCAAACAGTTTCACAAGTAACCAATCGTCATCTTTATTCAATCATATGTATGAGTTGTAGTCGTTCAACCACTTTTTATCGTTAAAACATGCCATACATACACTAAGGGTATTAAAAACATCAATCAAACCTACAAATGGGCCAAATTGCAAAATTTCCAAAACTGTTACGTAGGTATCGATACTGCCTCAGGGGTATCGATATTTTCTTTAAGTGGTATCGATACCACATGGAAAATCGATACCAAACTAGCATTCTATTTCTTACCAAATATCAAAATGTTGAAAATTATTGATACCTTTCGCAAGGTATCGATAAACTTTCCCTGAGGATCGATACTCGGGCCAAAGTATCGATACCAATTCCATATTCTGTTTCCCTACACCTTAAAAAATGTAAAGGTATCGTTTTTAAAAAAATCAAATATCGATACCTCCGCTCTAGATTATAAAATCTCAGCATACTCCAACATTAAAACCATTCAAGCTTAATCCTAAACAACATGCTTCATTCACCTAGTTAAAGAAACATCAATATATTTGAAATAGTAGTCCCAATATCATATTCAAGTCCACATACTTCCAAACATAAATAGCATGCAAACAACCCAAAAATTGACTTAGCAAAACCTATATAAAATCCACCACATTGCCTTAAACTCCCATATCAAAATAACCATTAGCACCTACTATAGCGACTAAATAATGACTTGGATTAGTCCCTTGAAGGCCACACAACTCACACCAAAAATGCAACTACTCTGCAAAGGTTAAAATGGAGTGGGTGAGCTTAACAAACTCAGTGAATGCTTAGAACGACCACTACGTAAACAAGTCATTATGCATCAACTAAACAGGCATATCTTGTATTCATAACATATTTAAGTTTGACATCATATTTCACACATTTAACCATATGATTATTTAAGCATATATCACAACACAAATAAACCATATTTAGTCACATTCAATCATATTATAAGATAGTTTGGCTATTGAGGTTATGAAACATAATGTGGACTCTATCACCACACATCGGATACACGGATCTCCAACACACCAATAATGACTCACAGAGTCGTACATGTCCCATAAATGTAGAGTATAACTAACACTCTCCAACACACCAAACACACATATCCTGGTAAATGGAGCTTAGCTCACATTCCCTTCTCTCTCCAAAAACTGTCCCTGGGCTTCAACACCTAAAAATCACATCACAAATGTGAGTAGTCACAATCTTATGGCATGCCAACTATATCCAGCAGTCTCATAATAACACAAGGCCAAAAAATCCACATTATTATCACATATTTACTTATCAATTTTCCACACATATTCACTATATATTCATATTATTAGCATATTATAAACACTGTCACATGGCATAATAACATACCCACATATTTACTGTCACATGGAATGAACAACACACCCTCATATTCACTTTCACATAAATCATCATAAGCTTATAGCATATGTCATAACAATCTCATATATGTTCATAATTTCACAATTTCACAATTTCACAAGCATACATATATCACATTTAATCATAGGCGCAAGAACACTTACTCTTAGAATTTAGAGTAGAGGTTTAGGCTACCCCTAAATTCCCAATTACAAAATAAATCATCTACGAGCAGTGATTCCAAAACACTCACCAAATATCAACTTTCGCCGAAAATTGAGAACTCGAACTAGCTCTTCCTCTAACTCGTAGAAGGCTCTAATGAATCCGAGGCTTCACACATAACAATCACACAATAAATACAGTCAAATGATAGCCAAGGACCCACTTAAACTAACCAAAACACAAGCCTAAGCTACCTTCTAATGTAACCAAACCTTTTAGCATGACGAACTTAAAACGTAAATATCTCGACCTACACTTAACCTTTTCGCATGAAACAAGTTTCATTCATCCCCATATTTATCTACGACTAAAACCTAACCTTTAAACCACACAAAACTACATGTTTCAAGGTATCAACATTTTTCGACAAGTTTTGACCATAATAACAAAAACTCATTAAAACACGAGAAATCCTTAGTGAAACTTCGAATTAATTTTAGAAACCTTCTAATCAAGTTAAAACAATTTGAAAAACACTTTTAAAACACATTTTCATCCACAATATCGAATTCCACCATTAATGACCCAAATTTTGGGTTTTAATTAAAACATACAATTTCATAACTAAAAACTCAATTTTAAATTCTAGATAACATTAAAAACCAATGGGAAAGTGAATGGTTACCTTTGATGGAAGATTAAACGAGTTTTTATGCAAATTCGGGAAACCCGTAATTGAAGAAGATGATGAAATCTATGGAGTTTTTGAGTGTTTTTCTTGGATATTTATGAAGGTAATTGACTTGGGAATGATAGGAAATCAAAGTATTATGGTTTGGGAATCAAAATCAATTGAAAGATCAGGGGGATAGCAAGAGATGTCAATAGCAAACTTTGAAGAGCAACTACCGTGAAATAGAACTGGGAATAGGGGTTTATTTTAAAACTGGTAAAACTGCAACATAAATGCTCACTATTTTAACCATGTTACAAATTAGTCATTTTTCTAATTAAGGTATTTAAAACTCATTTTCAAAAATTGACTCAATTCTCTAATAGCCATTGTCGAAAACATTATCGAATACCAATCTTACGAAATTTCGAGCACATATAGGCTAAAATTCCTAAAATACCCTCAAAACTCATAGGCCCTATTTTGGGGTGTTACTATTATCACAAACAAATATTTCATTTGTATAGATATATGTGCTAAATTAAGCAAAGCATATAAGTATACCATAAATGAATAATAATTAAAAGTTGGAACACAGGATGAAACCACTAATCTTAATTTCAAGATCAATTTTATTATCAATCCTCGCATTATCTTCATTTTTCCACTTCTGGTGGTGAGAAGAATTTTTATGATCATCCCTTTTACGATTATTATAAAGTCACTTACTACGTCCACGTCAAAGATTACATCTTTATATATTACTACATTTGCTTTAGGGAATAGATTAGGTATCATACAATGGGTTTTATGAATTTTCATTTAATAACTCATTTTTAATTCAACCATAAGTAAACATGACATTAATTCATAATTGTAACGACCCGAAATTTACGGTTATCGAAAAGTGTATTTTTGGGTCTCCGTTTTCGTAAAACGGATTCGTAAATATTTATTAAAAATATTTACGAAGTTAGTAGTGTAGTTAATTAGGTTTTGGTTAGGTGAAATTGTATAAATTAAGAATAATTAGGTATAAGGACTAAATTGAATTAAAGGTGAAAGTTTAATTATAGATTAAAGGAAAAGTGAAGGGACTAAATAAATAAATAAACCAAACTGTGACAATTGTATGGTAATGGAAATATACATGTGTAATAAATACATACATATATTTGTAATACATATATATATATTTACTTATTATTTAAGTAATTATTATTATAATATAATAATATAATATAATAATATAATAACATAAAATAAAAGAAATAAAACAAATGTATGGAAAATATAATTCCATGTGTATGTATAATATACATATATTTATTTATATTAAATACATACTTAATATTTAAGTATATGTATAAAATATTATTATTATATTATAATATATTATATTAATTAAACATAAAATAAACAAAAAAGATAGAAAACGAAACAGAATTGGGAACGAAACAGGGGAAAGAAAGAAGAAAAAGAAAGAAAGAAAAAGAAAGGGGAAAACTAGGGTTTTAAAGTTCAAGCTTAGTTTGGTAAGTCAATTTAGTCTATTTTCTTGATATTTTTATGTTTTTAGAATCCTAGAATAAAATACTACTTGATTTATGTTGAAATTTTGAAAGTTAATAGATTTCTGGATGTTGTTTATGTTGAATAAATTGAAGTATTAGGGGTTAAATTGATAGAATTTCAAGTTAGAATTGAGAAAATGATTGAATTGTAGAATAAATTATAAGTTTTAAATAATAGGGACTAAATTGAGAGATTTTCAAAATTTAAGGTTTATGGTGAAATTAGAGAGTTAAATTTAGTTTTAAGTGGTAGTTGAATAAAAATAAAGAATAAAAATTTGAAGAAAATAAAGTTAGATTTGATTAAGGATTATGTAACATCCCCAAACCCGGCCTATTAACTACGACCGAATCTGGTTATGTTAGTGAAAATATGTTTCTTTACTTAGAATTTAAAACATGAAAGTTTATTATCTTCGGTAAAGTCATGTCCATTTAAAATTATTAAGTAATATATGCTTGGGATGAATTAAAACTTTATTATAATTTACTATAATATAACTCTTTTGTAAAAATATTGCTAAATACGTTATAACCTTTAACAACTATAAATAGCGTACTTTAATCAAAAGTGACCCTTATTACATCAAATAAATAAACCAAGTACTTAAAATGCTTGAAATAAAAATATTCAAAACGTCAACTTCTGCATGAAAATCGTCGCATGGGCCACCTTGTATCCACTCCAACCCGTCCACTAGTCACGACTCACTGCGATGATGGATAAATAATTGGGTGAGTCACAATGACAAAGTGTGTAAGTTAACCACCAAATCCACCCACATGCTAGCCACAAAATATCCCACTTACCAAATGCAACAAGTAATATATATATATATCATTTTAACAATTACCTACAATGGGCTTGGCCCACATTCAAATCACATCACATACTCGGGCTTGGCCCATTTCTCAATAAACCACATATCATCCGGGCTTGGCCCATTTCCACGTATGTTCCCAAAACATACCTATCCACATGTCATATTGGGCTTGGCCCATTTCCATATTATTACAAAAATAATGCAACATGATTCCCAACCCAACCTAGGGTCCGTCCGCTACACACCCCCTTATCCAAACCTACTACTACACACGAGGGGACTATCGAGTCACCCTCTCCTTTTCCCTCCAAAAAGGCAACCAATGCCATCCACGACGTAGCGTATAGCTAACATCAAACCACGATGGAGCACACAGCAATCCATCAAGCCACGATATGGCATAAAGCCGATATCAATCAAGGTAACCACGCGAACTAAATCGCAAAGATCCACAACGCGACCTCGATCGGCGCCAATCACGATGTAGCACAAAGTCGACATCAACCACGTACTCGAAGTACACCCGCACCTTCTTTTCATAACCCACCCATGCACATGTAACATAATATAATGCGAGGATGATGCATGTGCATGCTATTCACAATCATGGGCATACTTACATATTAAAAATCAATCATCACATATTAGCCAATTTGCTACTAACCTGGTCATCGTCATACCCCTTAAGGGTACCATTTTCATATTTAACTGCACTTATTAGCAAACATATAAAATAGGCAAATATCACGCAAATCCGGAAACAATGGCTAACTACACACCTTATTACTAGGAGTTCTAGACTCTCGATCCTCGATGCTATCGTCTCAGCGAAACTACGACTACGCCTAACGTTTCTTCTTTGTTGGCCCACACCACTGGTGGCCAATCTCGAACAAAGATGAGAAACGGATCTCTTCTTGAACTTTGGGATGGGGACTTTCCCTTGCCCACCTTGACTGGTACTCGAACCCACGTCCATCGTAATCACTTAATTAGAACCCTTTGGTTAAACACCATAATACAAAATCTCAAGCGAACAACTATAATTTAAACTACTTACAGAAACGATCTTAAATCTCAAAGGCTCCTCTGTACTTTTGTCGACTTGCCCCTTGATGAGTCCAAACAATTCAAGACCTTCCTTTAGACTCCTTGGCGCTGGCTACAAGCTCTGAATGTCGACAGCACTACACCTCACCAGTTCGGCTTCAAACTTGATAAAGTAGGAGAGTGATGGAGGGCTAAGGATTTCGGCTATCAAGGGGCTAAAAGAAAATAAAAGAAATACTTGGCTACAAGGCCAAAGGAGAAATCGGCACACCAAGAGGAGAGGCAAAAGACTTGATGAACAACTAGCACTCTACCCTCCCTATTTATAGCATTCGACCAACCCCCTTGAAGTCTCCAAAATTTGGCCAACACCTCACTAATTTAATTCCACTTAAACACTTCACTAATAATCCAATAATAATTCTTTTAATCTTCATAATATCCTTGATTATCTCCTATAACAATCCTAAAAAAACTCATATTATCCCATTATCATTAAAAAAACAAATGAATAATAATAGGTCCACTTAATCTAATTAATAAATAATAATAAATAATCCTATAATAATAACCTAACAAAGCTACCCCTCCAAATTTAGAATTTAAAACTAACCACTAATCTAATCCTATTAAAATACTCCTACAATTATCCTATTATCTAAAATAAATAAAAAAATAAAAATAAAATAAAACCCACCCTTATCACTCCAGCGAAATAAAACAAAATTAATCTTAATCTTTATCCCCACTGCGGAGTTCCATGTGCCGTCCATCCTTCAAATTTGCTACAAAAATCAAAATAAAAACAACACCCCAAATTGCTTTGCCCATAGGTCTCGAACACGGGACACAGGGGAAGCAAATAGCCAAGTAGTGCCTGGCCATTCGGCCACTTTGATTTTTATGCCATAAAGCCACCCATTTTATTTTTAAGGCCTTCATACTACAGATCCATATCCGCATAAAATAAAACATGCCAAAATGTTGCTTCCACCCTCGAACCCGCGACTGCACAAAGCCCCCTTCTCAAGTAGCGCCTTAGCTACTCCCCACCTGCCTTTCATGTCCATAAGCCACACCATTTAATTTTTAAACCCTTCCTCCGCCAGCCCATAACCGCATATAAAATAAAACACCAAAATGCCGCTTCTACCACTCGAACCAGCGCCTCACCTCCTCTCAGCGCCTAAGTGGCGCACGGGCACCACTTTGCCAATGCCTTTCTTGTGCCTTAAACTCCACAATTTTATTTTAAGGCCTTTCTACCCTATTTCCCTCTTATTACCCTAAAATTTAAAAATTTTCTAAGGCATCCCTTGCCTTCTAAGGTTCTCCAAAACCCTAAAAATTCTCCCAACATGACCATAGCCTACTAAATGCTCGAGTTATGCTCCAAACGCATAACCCCTAAACCAGGGTGTTACAATTCTACCCTCCTTAAAAATAATTTCGTCCTCGAAATTACTTTACTAACAAACGTCCATACTACCTATCTTACCACCTTACGCTTACGCTGCGCACTCTGATCTTACTAAGGCTATCGTACCTACACAATCTCTAAGTTCATGCTAAAAAAAAAATTCGAAACACCTCTCTTAGCAACACAGAAAAGGCTAAATCGTAATCAAACCAAGTAATTAAAGCATGTACCAAAGCAAAGGACCTTACCTATTATCACATCCTTGGTTGACTCTGACTAGAACCATTCCTTCCATGACTTGAACCACGACCCCTCGTCGCTCGAGGACAATTCTTAACTAAATGTGCCTTAGATCCGCACCGAAAGCATTCTTTACTATTTCCCCAACACTCTCTGTGTGAGGTCTTCCACATCGAACACAAGAACAATTCCGATCCATTGGTACAAGTGCACTTACTGGGGTTCTCGGTCCTTGGTCTTTTCTCGGACATTACCAAGCGTCTCGACGGTCCAATATTTCTCTTATTCTCGCTCCTATACTTTTCTCGGTTTTCTCTTATAGTCTTCTTAACCTCTTCAACGATCCGAGCTTTCTCCACTAGCACCGCGAAGTCTCTCTCCCTCTGCTGGAGCAATCACCATTCGAAGTTCATCTCGCAATCCGTCTTCAAACCGGACGCACCTCTCATAATCGGTGGCCACAATTCCCTTAGCATCTTCGACTAAGTCGCACGAATTCCGCTTCAGACTCAGCTATCGACTTACTTCCTTGTATTAGATTTAGAAACGCTTTCCTTTGCGAGTCCAAATAAGCGGCTCCTACGCACTTTCCTTCAAACTTAACCTTAAAGAAGTCCCAATCCTGCCGATCTCTTTGGTACACTTTGCTTGACGGTGAGCCACCAACGATAAGCTTCGTCGCGAAGCAACGAAACAAAGACCCTTCGACTTTTCTTCATTGGTGCAATCCAAATCGTCCATGATTCTTTCGATCGCTTCTAGCCAATACTCCGCTACGTTCGAGCTACTCGAGATATTCCTCTAAAGATCTCGGCTCCGCTCAATCTAAGCCTTTCCGACACCGACTTTTGAGTTCCATTTCCTCTACTAGCTCCTCGCTACACGTTCTAAAATTCGTAACATGGCCCGCGATCATTGCGTCATCTTCTCTGTCTGGTCTTGCCCTCTACGCCCACTGCTTTGGCGGCACTTCACTTTTCGACCCATGGCGGACCCTATCGGTTCCGATCTTTCGCCATTCTACCTCTCTGCGTCTCCTAGAACTCATCTCTATCGTCGCAATTAATCGATTAAGGAGTTTTATGCATTAGTATTTGTTCCCTTTGTTTAACCACGAACAATTTTATGAAAAGAATTTCTAGAGGTAGTTCTTTCGATCACACAAATTTTCAGTTCAAGTTTACTACTCTAGTTCAAGAATCATATTCACACACACATCCGTTCGTCCACAAGAACACATTCCTTGCTCAGTAAAGGCACACTCAGTGATATCTTCAACCCACATTCACTATTCGGACCTTTCTGCCCGTTTCTACCCCAGGGGTATTTCCGTCATTTTCCTACAGGGGTTTTTTTTTTTTTTTTTGAAATTTTAAAACTAAGGGTTTTAAAACAGTGAGGCAAATCCCTTTCGGGTTTTAATAATGGGTTTAGCCTATGAACAAGTCCTCTTGGTTAAGGTGAACCGTAGCTACGCACCAGGTAGGATTCCAGCGAAGAGGAGGTGAGTCACGAGGACTGCTTAAGTACCAAGCTCTTCCGGATCCACTCCTAGACATGCGCACAATGGTTGCCACACCTTAACTCGGCGACTTAATCACAGGTTTGTTTAGTAATTTTAAGTCTTATGCATATGTTTGAGTAGACTAGTCCTGGGGTTCAATAGATCCTAGTTCACTAATCTACGAGCCCAACTAAGCCCATAACAGTTCATAATAGTAAAGCACTTCAAAAGTCCGAAGTACTTACCTGGTGGACTCGGGCCGGAGGTACAGGTGCCATGCCAGAAAACCTGAAAATAATTTCCTAAAAGCCCATATTTTTTTTAAAAAGCCCATTTTGAAACGTTTTTGGGCCCAAAACCCTCAAAGCCGAGTTTTGAACCGGGCTCTGATACCAAACTGTAACATCCCCAAACCCGGCCTATTCACTACGACCGAATCTGGTTATGTTAGTGAAAATATGTTTCTTTACTTAGAATTTAAAACATGAAAGTTTATTATCTTCGGTAAAGTCATGTCCATTTAAAATTATTAAGTAATATATGCTTGGGATGAATTAAAACTTTATTATAATTTACTATAATATAACTCTTTTGTAAAAATATTGCTAAATACGTTATAACCTTTAACAACTATAAATAGCGTACTTTAATCAAAAGTGACCCTTATTACATCAAATAAATAAACCAAGTACTTAAAATGCTTGAAATAAAAATATTCAAAACGTCAACTTCGCATGAAAATGCGTCGCATGGGCCACCTTGTATCCACTCCAACCCGTCCACTAGTCACGACTCACTGCGATGATGGATAAATAATTGGGTGAGTCACAATGACTCAAAGTGTGTAAGTTAACCATTGAAATCCACCCACATGCTAGCCCACAAAATATCCCACTTACCAAATGCAACAAGTAATATATATATATCATTTTAACAATTACTACAATGCGGGCTTGGCCCACATTCAAATCACATCACATACTGGGCTTGGCCCATTTCTCAATAAACCACATATCATCCGGGCTTGGCCCATTTCCACGTATGTTCCCAAAACATACCTATCCACATGTCATATTGGGCTTGGCCCATTTCCATATTATTACAAAAATAATGCAACATGATTCCCAACCCAACCTAGGGTCCGTCCGCTACACACCCCCTTATCCAAACCTACCACACACCGGGGACTATCGAGTCACCTCTCCTTTTCCCTCCAAAAAGGCAACCAATGCCATCCACGACGTAGCGTATAGCTAACATCAAACCACGATGGAGCACACGGCAATCCATCAAGCCACGATATGGCATAAAGCCGATATCAATCAAGGTAACCACGCGAACTAAATCGCAAAGATCCACAACGCGACCTCGATCAGCGCCAATCCACGATGTAGCACAAAGTCGACATCAACCACGCACTCAAGTACACCCGCACCTTCTTTTCATAACCCACCCATGCACATGTAACATAATATAATGCGAGGATGATGCATGTGCATGCTATTCACAATCATGGGCATACTTACATATTAAAAATCAATCATCACATATTAGCCAATTTGCTACTAACCTGGTCATCGTCATACCCCTTAAGGGTACCATTTTCATATTTAATCGCACTTGTTAGCAAACATATAAAATAGGCAAATATCACGCAAATCCCGGAAACAATGGCTAACTACACACCTTATTACTAGGAGTTCTAGACTCTCGATCCTCGATGCTATCGTCTAGCGAAACTACGGCTTTCTGCCTAACGTTTCTTGCTGTTGGCCCACACCCTGGTGGCCAATCTCGAACAGCAGAAACGGATCTCTTCTTGAACTTTGGGATGGGGACTTTCCCTTGCCCACCTTGGTCGGTACTCGAACCCACGTCCATCGTAATCACTTAATTAGAACCCTTTGGTTAAACACCATAATACAAAATCTCAAGCGAACAACTATAATTTAACTACTTACCGAAACGATCTTAAATCTCAAAGGCTCCTCTGTACTTTTGTCGACTTGCCCCTTGATGAGTCCAAACAATTCAAGACCTTCCTTTAGACTCCTTGGCGCTGGCTACAAGCTCGAATGTCGACAAAGACACTACACCTCACCAGTTCGGCTTCAAACTTGATAAAGTAGGAGAGTGATGGAGGGCTAAGGATTTCGGCTATCAAGGGGCTAAAAGAAAATAAAAGAAATACTTGGCTACAAGGCCAAAGGAGAAATCGGCACACCAAGAGGGAGAGGCAAAAGACTTGATGAACAACTAGCACTCTACCCTCCCTATTTATAGCATTCGGCCAACCCCCCTTGAAGTCTCCAAAATTTGGCCAACACCTCACTAATTTAATTCCACTTAAACACTTCACTAATAATCCAATAATAATTCTTTTAATCTTCATAATATCCTTGATTATCTCCTATAACAATCCTAAAAAAACTCATATTATCCCATTATCATTAAAAAAAACAAATGAATAATAATAGGTCCACTTAATCTAATTAATAAATAATAATAAATAATCCTATAATAATAACCTAACAAAGCTACCCCTCCAGCCGAATTTAAAAACTAACCACTAATCTAATCCTATTAAAATACTCCTACAATTATCCTATTATCTAAAATAAATAAATAAAAAAAATAAAATAAAATAAAACCCACCCTTATCACTCCAGCCGAAATAAAACAAAATTAATCTTAATCTTTATCCCCACCTGCAGGTTCCATGTGCCGTCCATCCTTCAAATTTGCTACAAAAATCAAAATAAAAACAACACCCCAAATTGCGCCCATAGGTCTCGAACACGGGACTGGGGAAGCAAACAACCAAGTAGTGCCTGGGCCATTCGGCCACTTTGATTTTTATGCCATAAAGCCACCCATTTTATTTTTAAGGCCTTCATACTACTGATCCATATCCGCATAAAATAAAACATGCCAAAATGTTGCTTCCGACCCTCGAACCCGCGACTGCACAAAGCCCCTTCTCAAGTAGCGCCTTAGCTACTCCGCCCACCGCCTTTCATGTCCATAAGCCACACCATTTAATTTTAAACCCTTCCTCCGCCAGCCCATAACCGCATATAAAATAAAACACCAAAATGCCGCTTCTACCACTCGAACCAGCGCCCTCACTCCTCCTCCAGCGCCTAAGTGGCGCACGGGCACCACTTTGCCAATGCCTTTCTTGTGCCTTAAACTCCACAATTTTATTTTAAGGCCTTTCTACCCTATTTCCCTCTTATTACCCTAAAATTTAAAAATTTTCTAAGGCATCCCTTGCCTTCTAAGGTTCTCCAAAACCCCTAAAAATTCTCCCAACATGACCATAGCCTACTAAATGCTCGAGTTATGCTCCAAACGCATAACCCCTAAACCAGGGTGTTACAGATTAAATTGAAAATGTGAGCAAAAGTTGAATAAAAATTTAAATATTCAATGTGAAATTGTGTGTATTAATGATTTTAAATTGTTTTAATTTCCGTAACTAACGTTGTGCCGGAGACCTCGGCTAAGAAAGAAAAAGACAAGATTAACGAGGAGTAGCTCGAGAATTATGGTTTGTATTTCTATAATCCGAATTTAATTATTAATTGCTGAATTTTGATTAAATGTTTATGGTAAGATATTAAGGTAAGTATTAGCATTTTTGATATTGAATTGAATGTATGTAAATTTGTGATTGATATGATATTTGAATATTGGATAATTGTGGTATTGAAAAATGAATTGAAACCCTATTAATTGTATCGGGCTAAGTCGAATATAGTTGGCATGCCATAGGATTGGAAGAGTTCAGGGATACTTCGACCACGAGTCGATGAGACACTGGGTGTCAAATTATTACTTCGGATAAATTCGATGAGGTATTGGTGAGTATCGTTCCCACGAGGATCAGATTAAGGCACAAAATTGGTCAAGTTATTGTAATATGGTTAATGTTATGGCAAGACTGACGAATAAGATGCTACGGTAAACTAAGGTAAGTATGTAATGTTAATTCAAAGGAATGATGATGTATGTGATAGATGGAATTGATGAATAATTGGAAATGCTATAGGGTACCAACTTGCTTCGGCATAGCCGATGAGACACTGGGTGTCAATCTATTACTTCGAATTATCCGATGAGGCACTGGGTGCCAAACTGGTGTGTTTTGGTTGGATCCGTGTATCCGTCCAAGTCCGAGTCTTGTTAATAGGGGTAAATGAATAATAAAGTCTTACAATTGATATTGAAATGAAATGATATGTGATATGGAAGTGATATAGTGAATTGAAAATAGAATGTGAAATATGTTGACAATACATGGAATATTTGAGTTATATACTCATGAATTGAGTATGGTATGAAATGATGTATTCATGAATTGAGTACTGCATGACTGATGCCATTATACGAATAAATATGGTTGATATGTGAATATTCATTTATATTGCAATTGTGTGAATTAGGATATTGTTTAATAAATGAAAAATGATAGTTATGATATGATACTAGACATTAATATGTCCTTATAAATTTAATTGTGCCTATTATTATATTATATTATTTTTTTAAATATTCGAATTATAGAAATACCATTGAGTTTTTACTCAGCGTACGGTTTGTTTTCCATGCACAGATTAGGTACAGCGATTTTGAAGAGTTGTAATCAAGGTTGTGAGCATTCATCTCATCACATCTCCAAGTGCCAAGAGGGTGTGTTTCAAAATTTTGAATAGAATGACATGTACTTAGGAAGACCAAGTATGTTCCAAGTAGTAGAGACTAAAATATAAATTATACAAAATTATTATTATTTTTTAATGTTCAAATATATTAGTGGTTTGCCAAAATCACTTTGGCATCAAATGTAATATTCCTATATCAGGTTCCTTGGGTCGAACCGGGTATAGGGGTGTTACAATAATATATCTTAAACCCATTTCTTTTCATGGTATTACTTTTGTAGGAGCACATTTGAAGTATGGAAAATTGAAAAAGTTTCCTCTAGCAAGTTCTTATTAGTAATATTATTCCAACATAATTGAGAGCTCATAAAGTTATACTCACTTACAGATTTAAAATATTGCAACTTCAAGTGCATTCAATCATAATGAGCTTTAGATAAATTTATCATATTTCGATGTTCATATCTTTCACTTAAATCAATTCACAATTCAAGTGGATCTTTCATAATCAAAACCCAATCTTTCTCTATGCTTTTC
The DNA here is from genome assembly GCA_025698515.1 of Gossypium sturtianum. Taxonomy (NCBI): domain Eukaryota; kingdom Viridiplantae; phylum Streptophyta; class Magnoliopsida; order Malvales; family Malvaceae; genus Gossypium; species Gossypium sturtianum. The sequence continues at coordinate 69,670,451 of CM046952.1, forward strand.
AAAATAAAGATAAGTATCCAAGTATCATGCATAATATAGTTCAATAACTTAATCTTTCTCTATTAAAAGATGTAGATATTTATAGCAAGAGTGATTCATACTAGATATTTTTTTTCTCCTTCACAGTCTCAATATGAGATCCATCATAGAGAATATCTTTTAAAACAAATTAATTTCCTCTGAGACTTATTAGAGCATAATACATTAATTATCACTCTGTTTATTTGGATAACAATGTATTAGCTCTTTTGGAGCCTTGAATTAATTTTATAATACAAAATATTAATGTGTTTCATTGCCACATTGAACATAGGGTAACATTATATTAGCTCTTTTGGAGTCTTAAATTAATTTTGTACTAAAGTTTAGTTTGTTTAATTACCAAACAAGAAAAATGTTTTTTTATCCCTAAGGATAATATGTATTGTTGTATTGTTTACGAGACATATGTTTTCTTCCTTTTAAGGAATATTAATAGAGTGATAAAATATTTAGATGTACGATAGGTAAATTTCATACATTGAGAACATAAGTTATTTCTCTTCCATTTCTAGTTGTGAACTGTAACACCCCATACCCGAGTCCGAGACTAAGACTGGATACGAGACATTATCATGCTTGAACTCACTTAAACATGTACTTACGGGCTATAAAATTTCATTCCGAATTAAAAACTTCTCTTTTTTAGTCAAATCAGACATTTCATGGGCCTACGAAGCCTCAGACTTACGTCCCGAAACTTTCGAAACTCATCTGGAAACTTTCTCTTGAACAGGGGTCACACGTCCGTGTGACTTGGGACACGCCCGTGCACCCCTAAAACATGCCCATGTCTTTCACCCGTAGTGGATACTGGCAAATTACACACAGCCTGGACACGCCCGTGGCCCTGGCCCGTGTGCCAAACCTTGGCATTCTGACTTATTCACACGGTCTATACACACGCCCGTGTGCATTAGCCGTGTGACAATTCAATTACTAAGTGTAAAGTGCAGACTTCACACGCCCATGTGCTAACCGTGTGGTACACACGGCCTAAACACACGGCCGTTTATTGGCCCGTGGTCTATCCTGACTTAAAAAGCTAATGTGCAGGGGACACATGGCTTAGACACACGCCTGTGTGTCCATCCGTGTGGGCACCTAGAGGCTATCTTCCAAGCCAATTTGCCACCCTGATATCAATATCAATCCAATACTCAACTCAATAACACAATTATTACATCTAATGTGACAAGAATGCATACTTCATTGATAGATAAAAACATACATACTTAATGATTCATGACCAATCTCTTTGACCATATACAAAAGAATACTAAGCTTGATAGCCAACACTTTGGCTAGGTTTAAAACATAACTCAAAATGAAATGTTTCCTATACATGCCATACTTAATATAAACAACTTGGCTATACCAAAATAGCGATTGATAGTGTGCTCTGAGCTCCGATGACGATGATCCACGAGATTAGCTTGGTGGGACTACATGAAAAGAAAGAATAAAGGACGTAAGCATTTAGCTTAGTAAGTTTGCATGTAATTCTCATAGCAATATATTTGCTTAACATTAACCATTCATCATAAACAATGGCATTATGAATCTCAAGTATTTAAGCTTACTTACTCTTACTGATTCTTACATATCTCATGGTACTTACTATTCTCATGCTCATCACGGTGTAAACAATATACCTGTATCACTTGATCACATAGATCGGTATACTTTACTATGATAAGTATAATCTCAACTTCATCATTCATATCATGAATAATACTCTTAACTAGCATAACTTGATAATAACTTTACTTACTTAACTTTCTTACTATATCATTTAAGCTTTACTCTCTTGCCCGATGAATTTCTATGAATAACCGAGGATACTGAATCTCATCCCACATAACTCGATGCCAAAGCCATATCCTCGATATGGTTTTACATGGGATCTCTCATCTTGGTATTGATGTCATGTCTTGACGTGGACTTACTCAAAGTCTTCCTTGTGTGTTCCCTTGGGAACTTACCATTGCCATGTCTTGACATGGTCTTACTTGGTATCTTTACTCATGAACTGGTCAATGCCAAGCCTTGGCTTGGACTTACATGAAATCTTTCTTGTTACTCACCAATGCCATGCCTTGGCTTGGACTTACATGACATCTTTGCTTGGAGACTCACCAATGCCATGCCTTGGCTTGGGCTTACATGGGTCTTCATCTCATAATAACTCTTCAATGCCAAGACTTGTCTTGGACTTACATGATAACTTGCTTGATTGCCGATTCCATGCCTTGGCTTGGTCTTATACGGACTTTCTTATCTCGTGTGGTAGATCGAGTATCCTAAGTAATTCAACTTCAATCGGGACTTTCTCATGCTTAATCTCATTAATTTCTTTATTTAACATAGCAATATGCATTTATATGGTAATAATGTACATTATACTAAGCAATTCAATGATAATAATCATAAAGCTTAGAAATCATACAAACTTAGCTCAATATACAAAATATATGTAGATATGCAATTTAGTCCTCGACTTTGTTCTTACCTCGGTTTCGATCCGGGCTTCATTTTTATTAATCTATAATAATAATTATATCATTTAATACTCATATTGACTAAATTGACTCTTAACTCATACTTTGGCAAAATTACTATTTTGCCCCTAAACTTTCTCATATTTGCACTTTTGCCCCTAGGCTCGTAAAATAATTCTCATTCAACTTTCTTAAACATCATGTTTAGCTGATTCATTTTATCTACTATAAAAATCATCAATTCTCACTATTTCTAATAGGTATGACCAATTTCATAACTATTACAAATTAGTCCATACTATCATTTTTCATGAAATTCACTAAGGAAAAGATGTTTATCTAACATCAAACTCCCATAATCTTCCATAAAATATCATTTTACATGCATGATACACATGGGTAGATTTTTGAACATGCTTCTTAGCTCATCTTATAGCTAAAAATAGCTACTTCATAATACGAGGACTCTAAAAATACGAAGAATATTAAAAACGGGGCTAGGATGACTTACTTGCAAGCTTCAAAAATTTGAAGAACCCTAGCTATGGAGTCTCCCAATTTTCGGCACAAGGAAGAAGATGAATGAAATTTTTATCATATTTTTCCCATTTTAATCATTTAATTGGTAAATGACCAAAATGCCCTTCTCTTTAAAAATTTACAATTTACTAACTCATGTCCATTTTTGTCCAAAACTTATAATTTGGGAAAATTGCTATTTCATACAAAAAGCTTCTAGAAACTTATATTTTGCAACTTTTGCAATTTAGTCCTATTTGATCATTCCATGTCAATTTCACAAAATTTCTACATGGAACTTTAATACTATCATGAAAACATGTCATAAACCTTAAGAACTCAATTTACTAACTCAGATTTGTGGTCTCGCACCACTATTTCGACTAGGCCCTGAATTGGGCTGTTACATGAACCTATTATCATATTAACAATTATGCATTTCAAATTTATTATCATGCTTGTATTCACTTCAGGGAATGCGATTCAATAAGATGAACTTCTATACATGTAAAATAACATTAGAATAGTGTAGAATAATTAGAAACTTTAAGGATCATACGTAACTAATTGGATAAATAAATGACCAAATGGTGAAGTTTGATCAATAAAATCTCAACATTGATATATTAGCTTTTCCGGAGCTTTCAACTAAATTTGTACTGCCAAATATTGCAATAATATTGGTTTGTTTTAGTACCAAATAAGATAAATACTTTCCACTAGCATGCATCTACAAATCGATGGGCAAACTGAAAGAGTGAATGTGTTTTTGGAGACGTATCTTCGACACTATGTGAGTGCCACACAAAGGGACTGGCTAAAGTTGTTGGATGTGACCTAATTTTCATACAACTTGCAGCGAAGTGGAGCCACGAATCAAAGTTCGTTTGAAATAGTGACGAGGCAGCAACTACTCACACCCAATGTTGTTGTGACTCGTTACACAGGACCGACTCTAGCAGCTTATCGATTTGAAAAGGATTGCTAAGAGAAAAATGACTTAGCTAGAGCTTGTTTACACAAGGTGAGTAAGCACAATAAGAAGTGGGCAGATTAGAATCGAAAGGATGTGTAATTTCAGGTTGGTGATTCAGTCATTGCTAAACTACAATTGATTTTGCGACATAATGGCTTGCACAAGGGGCTTGTGCGACGGTATGAGGGACTCTTTTGAGTTGTGAAGAGAGTAGGCAAGGTGGCCTACAAGCTTGAGTTGCCAGCAAAGCTCAAAGTCCACCCAGTGTTTCACATGAGCATGCTTAAGTCATTCCATGAGGATCAAGAGGATCCAAATCGAGGCAAGTCTGAACAAGCACCGATGGGGGTAAAGGTCTCCTATGATCGTGAAGTTGAAAGAATCGAGATAGACCGTGTGATAAGATGAAAGTACTATTGGCTACGACATGAATACTTAGTTCGATGGAAGGGACTTCCTGATAGTGAAGCGAGTTGGGAACCTGCCGAGGCCTTGTGGCAGTTCCAAGGAAAGATAGACCAGTTCCATGAGGAAGACACGACGAGGGCGTCGCTAGAACAGGTGGGGAAGAATGCCATTGGTTGCGCATGGGAGCCCGCAACCATGGCGCAGTTGTGTGATCCATCATGTTCAAGGGAGGCCATTTGGCCTGATCGGACTGCCCCGTTGCTTGGAGATATTGAAGGCCCATCTACAAAGCATGACAAATATGGAACGTGATCTTCAAAGATGTGTAATCTTAGATATGGTATGTAATCTTTAGAAGATACGATTCTGTAATCTTAGAGATTTGATTTGTAGATAGCTTTTAATCTTAGCCATTGATGTACTTTGATTTGTTATGTTGATTTTGGGGAGGCTCAACTATAAATAGAGGCCTCTCCCCCTCATTGTAAATCATTCTTTGAGTAATAGAATTCTTGAGAGCATTCACTCAAAACTTTCTCTCTTGTGTTCTTGCTTTTCCATGGCTTTGTTCATCTTTCGAGTTCTTTCAATTTTTGTTGCTTTCGCTTTGTTCTTCGTGGGTGCCTTAGAGGAATTCCGTTGAATCCTCAATTGTTGGGAGTTAGACTAACTTAGGCATTTTTGGAGCTAAGAAACTGTCTAAGGTTGCACGAATTACGTGGCAAAAAATCTAAGCCTGTGACATAAAGATATCGTTCATTGTTACAAAATAATTGGGCATACAACAGGTATGTGACCAATGACATTTCATATCGTGTTTGTCGAAACCATTTTTTTTGTAAAAGGGGTCGACTTTGATTTTGAAAACGAAAACGAATATGGGAGTCGCCACCAATCCTTTTTGATGAGGTGTGATTGGGTCACCTTGTAAGATGGTTGTTTTTAATAAACGGTTTGATATATTAAAACAACGCTTTTGGTCTACGAAATTTAAAAAGATGGGTTCGGGAGTCGGTTACGCACGAGGAAGGATTAGCACCCTCGTAATGCCCAAAATTGGTACCTAATTGATTAATTAATGTATTGGTTTCGAAAATTAAAAATTTAAAGAAATTTTAAAATACGAGCCTTTGCTAAATTATTACTTAATTGAATTTATACAAAAAAATGGGTTTATTTCACGTTAATCGAGAAGAAAGATTACGTCCCGTAAGTTAGGATACAATGCCTTAAATTCTTGAAACAAGAATAAACACCAAAAATTTATTTATTTTAAGAGATATTTGATTATCTCGATTTTAGAAAGAAATCATATTCCGTAAGTTAGAACACGATTTTTTCTAATTCCAAAATAATGAAAATTAATTTTGATTTAAAAATATTTTTTATGCATTGTGCGAAAATGAATAACATTTGAAATATCGTGTAATTAATTTATTCGAGTATGGTAAAAAACGGCTAAAAGGTTAAAAATCGTGCTTAACGAATAATGATAATGCAACATAAATCCGTAGTAATAATGGTATAATATGCTTTAATAAAATATGAAAGATATGATAGTAATAATAAATTACGGTACTAATATGCATGATAGAATAAAAATAATGAAAATGATAAAAGTAAATAACAATAACAACAACAACAACAACAATAATAATAATAACAACAACATTAATATTAATAAAAATGATGAATAATCTAAATTTGGAAGTATATAAAAAGATATACATAAATAAATGAATAAATAATAAAATAACAATAATACGGGTAAAAGTAAAAATAAAATAAGCCAATTATAAAATAAAAAAATAAAAGAATTAATAAGAAAATAAACAAATAATAAAGAAATAATAATAAAAAACTAATAAAGTTTAAATAATAATAAATAAACAAACGATTTAAATTAAACTAACAACAAATAATTAAAGGATTATTAAAATTACAACAGTTTAATAATAATAATAATAATAATAATAATAATAATAATAATAATAATAATAATAATAATAAGAGGATTAATTTGAAAGCTAAACAGGGTTTTAGGGTAAAAATAGAAATAAAATAATGCAAAAGGACCGAATTGTAATGCGTTACTAAAGGGGAAGGACCATCGGGGAAATTATTCCCCCATCCAAAACGCACAGCTTTAAGGAGGACTAAATTGAAAACAAAACAAAATTTCAGGGTATAAATTAAAAACAAAAAATGGATTTAAAAACCAAAAAAATACGAAAGGGCTAAACGCGCAAATATCCCATTTGTTGAAAACATGCGAATCATTGGGAGTGGGTCGACGCGCAGTCGCCTCAAAACGACGTCGTTTTGAGGCTTGTGAGCTTAGGCCAAAATGGCGCCGTTTTGGTATCACATGGCTGAGACACACGCCCGTGTCTCTGCTCGTGTGGACAAAAATAGGCCATTTGCAAGGCCAATTTGCCACCCCAACTCATGCTTACCTAAACAACCAAAATGGTACCATTTCATCATACATTTAGGCAGCCAAAATCATCAACCAAATGCACAATTCATACCATTATACTCTCATCTATTCCAATTCTCAATTCACTACCAACTACTTAACCAAATACATGTGAAAACAATATCAATCAATATGGTTCATTTACCATAATTCACACATACATAACTTTCTTATAAATAATCAACACAACATCTAAAATCATACCTCCTCAAGGCATTTCTCAAGCATTTATACTTCACAAAACAATTTACCATTTGAGCAATTATAAACCATAACCATATTCATACCAAACATGCCAAAATAAGCCATCACTCATGGCTAAATATACAAATCATAACATATACATTTATAAGCCAAATCTCATGGCTATAATCACAACAAAAATACCACATTTAGCCTATACATGCCATATACCATATTTACACAACTCAAAAGTACCAACTTAGATGTTTGATAGTGCGATGATGTTCCCGACGACTCCCGGATCCGAGCTAGCCTTGATTCACTATAAAACATAGAAAAATAACACGAAGTAAGCTTCATAGCTTAGTAAGTTCGTATTAACGTAATGAGTAACTTCACCATTCATTCAAAATTCAAACAATATAAATGTAAGATAACAAAAATACATTAAATCTCAAGCCATTCGATCATTCATTCACTGACTTACCATGAATTCATTCATTTCATGGATTCAATGTTTATAAACTTTGCGTACAAACCTGTACCAACTCGTACCAATCTCATTCTTGTCCATATCTTTCATTTTTCCCATTGAACCATTCAGAATAAAAGTCGGATATTCAAGGATCTCAATCGATAAGTACCTATACCATGGCTTGTAGCCAAATCAAGGTAGCTTATCCTTGGAGTACCTATACCATGGCCCGTAGCCAAATCAATGTAACTCATCTCCGAAATACCTATACCATGGCTCGAAGCCAAATAAAGATATAACTCACACCCGAAGTGCCGATATCATGGCTCGAAGCCAACACAATAACCTAATGACATGTCACTAGCATCCTAGACTATTCCTAAGGTTCATCCGGGATTTTTCCAATACCAAATCGTAGTAGAATCATTTCGAATTACTGTCAAATCATTCCCGAACTTGTCCGTAATCACATAATTACAATTCATGCTATATCAAAGCATATAAAATACAATTATAAATAAGCTCATTGCATACGAACTTACCTCGTGTTCAGAATTAACGGATTGAGTCGACTACTCGATAACCTATCTTTTCCCCCGATCTAAATCCGAATTCTTTCTTTCTTGATCTATATGAATTCAAAATTAACTTATTCAATCACATATTCTTTAAATTTAGTCCATAACACACATTTAAGCATATCTGCATATTAGCCCCTAAACTTTCACATTTTTACAATTTAGTCCCTATTTCACAAATACACATAATTCACATAATTCAACAAAACCCATGCTTGGCTGAATTACCATAGTTCCCCTAGCATCCCATAATTTTCATTTATTCACACATTTAACTGCTACATTTCATATTTTCTCAATTTAATCCCTTTTTGACATTTTTGTCAAAAATCACTTTACAAAAACTATTAATCTATCAATTAAACTTCATAATCTATCATCAATCATCAAATTAATCAAGTATTCAATAATGGAAACATGGTAAATCTTTAACAATTTCGAAATCTAAGGTATGGGCTAGCTAGAATACGAAGCAACGATCTCAAAAACGTAAAAATCATTAAAAACCGAGTAAAAAATGACTTACAATTAAGCAAGACAATGGCCGAAAGTTTCAAGCTATTTCCATGGCTTTTTCTTCTTCAAAATTTTGGCTAGATGAAAGATGAACACTATTTCATCATTTTGTTTTATTTATTTTATGATTAATACCTAATTTACACATATACCCTTAATTATAAATCATGTAAAACATCCATTTAATGTCCATTATTATCCAATTACACTAGGTATGGTCTAATTAAAACATAAGGACCTTAACTTTAAGGTTCTATAGCTATTAGACACTTTTAGCTAATAGAACACAAGTTTTGCACTTTACGCGATTTAGTCCTTTTTATCAAATTAACCAACCAATCGATAAATTTAGCTCACGAAATTTTGACATATATCAATAACATGCTGTAAACACCAAAAATAATATTAAAATAATTTTATAACATCAGATTTGTGGTTTCAAAACCACTGTTTTGATTTAGCTAAAATCGGGCTGTTACAACAAATTTAAAAATTTAAGGGGCCTAAATGGAAATTTTCCATTTTAGGGGGCCGGGGCCCCTGCCAGCTCCTTTGGATTCGCCATTGCACACTACTCGGATCTCTAAATGAAGATCTTTAGTAGTTGAGTCCTTAAGACGCTAGTGCCAACAAAATCTTTAGCAAAAGGCTTTGTCCCTTTATTTTTCTTCCTTCCGTCTTCTCAAATATGTAATCTATTTGACACTTTTGTTATCCCCAACACCTCTATTTTTCTTTCTATTGGTTGTGATAGCCCCTTCGATGATATTTCATTGTTCTCTTTGCCACCGCACTAGAGCTTCCCTACCAAGCCATTCCTTGCTATATTTGTGCTTCAATAGTCAGACTGTTCGGATCTCCAAACGAATATCTTGAACAGTTGAGTCCTCAAATTTTTAAATCTCAGTTTCTTGATTTCTATTATGGTGATGGTCGATGTTAGGAAATTTTAAAATTTAATAATAAAAATATAAATTTTGTATTTTTTTATTCATAAATTTTGTTAAAATTAAATAATAATAAATTTACTTGGAAGTTGCACATTTACTGATCAATAATAGATTTGATGAATAGAAAGCTTAAGTTGTTGTCAAGGATTAAACCCTTTGTCCTTAAGGTGAAAATTTCCAGTCACTTTATGTACCACGATTTTAATGCAATTGCTTCCCAGGACTTCAACAACACTACCTCAAAGAATTGTACACCTCTTAATGGTCAAAGAACTTATGAAATTTAACTTAATTTTCTTCCCCACAATAATAAATCTCTAATCTAAAATATATAAAGATAATAAATCTCTTGAAAAAACTTAAAACTTTTCTTTAATAATTTTTTCTTGAAAGTAAGAGATAATAATGAGGCGAAGAAATATTTCACTATTTATAATAGCATATAAAACAAAATGGACTATCTGGTTTTATTAATCAAAACTTAACTGTAATTTCATATAACTTACAATAAATTGTATATAAAACATTTTTTTCTTAAAACTTACAAAATATATTATTCTATTATTATTTTTATTAGAATATTCTAACAACTCCCACATATTTCAATAAAAAAACATTTAAGCACTATTAAAAAAATTGTATAATATAGGTGTCAATTGTTTGAACCTACACTTTGTGTTCAACAATTTCTACTCTAAAACAAATAATGAATTAAGTCTTGAACTAAGGCTACTTTAGGGAAACAAAATATTGTATCATACATAGAGATTTTCTACTTCCATCAACCCTCACATGAATGAAAATTTTCTTACCAATAATAAGACTTGAAGATTTGTAGAGAGAAAATTGAATTGGAAGAATACCGCATTAAAATTGAATTGGAAGAATACCGCATTAGGAGAAGTAGCTTTTGGATTTAAACTTTCCTTAGTGAAGTATCATTGGTTTTTCTCACACTCGATTTTCATTAACGTCCTAAATTTAAAGGAGAGACGAGATTTAATTCAATAAAAACAGTAAGTCGACGGGCTTTACTGTAAAACTTGGAAAATTTTGGTGGTTGATTGATAATTAATTGAGATCTAATTCTGGTTCAATTAAGACAAAAACAACTGGTCCTTAGTGGGAGGCAAAATGATTGCCGATGGATGGCTTAATTGGGGGCTTTTGTGTCCGTGCGAGAAGGGCTATATATATAAGTGAAGAGGATTATTCTGATGGCTGAAGTCTCCTCAAATCTGATTTGTTTTCTTTCTTTCTACACCATCTTCTTCAGTTGCTACGAAGAAAAAAAAGTTGAGGAAACACTGCATGAGGTAGTGATCATGAGGCCTGAGGCCATGAAGTAGAAAATCTAAGGAACTGCTTCTAGGATGAAGAAGACTCTGGCATTTGGAAAGCTAAGCTGACGAGGAGAATGGATTTAAGGTGAGTTTTTGCACTCTATCTTTGGGTGGTTGATGATGTTGTGTTGCTTGTATGATCTGCGAGTGTTCTGAGTTTGTTTAAATCCACGGTTGTGGATGAATATGGTGAATGAGTATGATGTGTATGCATAACCCTGTGTAAGTATGTGTATGCTTGCAAGTATAATCAATGGACGTCAAATGGTTGTGAATTGACGTATTGATAAATGGCGTACTATATGTTATGGTAATATGTACATTGACTGGCTTGAAATACGTGTTTATATTATATAAAGAATACGAGGGAGTTACCTTGACAGGGTAGATTAAGATAGGAAAAATTGGTGTAATGGAGGAATGGGTGGATTATTATGAGATTCAAGGGAGTTGGGTGGCATTGTGGAAAAAATATCTACAGGTTCTTCAGGGAGACACCGTGACGACAATATATAGGTCATTCGGGGTGACACCATGGCAACGATATATAGGTCCTTCGAGGTGACACCGTGTAAACGATATACAGGTCCTTTGAGGCGACACTTCGAAAGGGGTTTATTGATTATTCATAATCAAAATTTCATGGTTAGTCATAGCATGATCCAGTGGTGAACATTTACACTTATGGTAAATTGGAGTCCACCAGGTTAATAAAAAGGGAAGCCTATAGGGGCATCAAAGAGAAGTCACTGTATAACTCGTGCGGCTAGCAATTTGATATAGTGATTGTGGCATATTTGAGAATGCTAGCAAGCATGCTAATGAAAGGATCAGCCAAATTTCGAAAGTAGGAAGAACTAGTTGAAAGACTTGAGTGCAGACATTAGTGAGAAGAAGGGGTATTTCCTTTGAGGTATTAACAAATAGGTAACCACCAATACGAGTCTGCTAGAGCTTGAAGAATAAACCAACATAGGCCATATTAAAACGAAATGGTTATACATATTTGAGTTCTAAGTATTCATGGGTAAAGAGGTCGCCTGAATATGTGGGAAGTCCATCAAGGAATATTTTGGGTGGAAAGTCCACTGGGGAAATAACAGATGAAGCAAAGGTTTGACATGACTATATAGCATGGGGAAAGCCATTTTGGACTATAAAAAATGGAGGTCCACCAAGGCACAACCAAGAAGAAGATAGTCCACCGGGAACTATCTGCTATTGGTAGTATCTTGACAGAACACTCTAATGTAGGAAAGTCTCATGGGACTACCTGGAAAGTACGAGTCCGCGGTGATGGGGGTGCTTATTCATCAGACAAACCTCTTACCCAAGGCTGCAAATGAAGATTTCATTGAGTGGGTCTTTCTAAAAAAATGATTGATGCACAGACTAAGTCCTAAGAAGATAATCATTGAGGCGATGTAGGAATGTTTAGATTAAGTTCAGAGTGGAACGAAAGGGTTAGTGTAAAAATATGTAGTCGTGGAGAGATATTTTCCAATCCACCAGTAGTATTCATCAATCTATAACTTCATGTATATGGTTACTGTTGATGAGTCAAAATAGGAAAGGTATAATGGAAGTCTACAATGAAACTAAACAAGTACAAGTCTTAGAAAGGGGTCAGCAGTAAGAGTAAAACAAAAACTAATTCAACCTGATTGTTCGCAAATTATTCTTTGAGAAGAATGTATGGGTGTCATCTACGCTAGATAAAATGTGGAACTTCCCATGATATACAGGGAGTTAAATTATGTGAAATAGTCATTTATTTTTTAAATCTCAAGACATTTGTAAACAAAATAGCATAAACTCTCACTAAGTTCTTTTGATCTTACGTGTGTTTTTACCTTGAATGTAGGGTCAAGGGATAATGCAAGGATTATGTGGAGGGACTAGGCAGAACATATAACACCCTTACCCGACCTGTTTACCGATTCTGGGTATGAGGCATCAAAATTGAACCAGATTCGTGTACATGATTGGAACTCATTATTTTTAAAATCAGACTATATTACCTATTTATAAAAACTTACAATAGAGACAATATTTTAAAAAATAATAAATAAAGTTCACCGTCTAAACTCCGGACTCTAAGGAATCTAAGTAAATACAACATAATCGCTCCCTTGGTGAAGTTCCTTTTTGTAACCCTTATCCTATGTGCATGACACTTTCTTTTGATGCCCCTTGACTTATTACAGTCTAGCTCAGTCCCTCCTCGAGTTCCTCAGTTCACAAATCCTATAACCACAGATCCAACCCTTATAAGTTTGAATGTGTAACATATTCGTCTATTGTGGGCTGCTCAATCCTTCAGTACCCCGCTGACTATCATCAGAGTGTTTATTACGCCTACAATATCTTTCTCATGTTAGTCCCCTATGGACTAGTCATTTGGTGGGTATTTTCCCAATGGATTCGCCCTTTTGAAGAGGAATAGTCTTTACAAACATTTTTATCATCCCGTGTGTCCTTCTTTGTCAATGGGTTCTAATCAGCCCTTCTTTCCTCGTGGACTATTCGTCGTACTTATGATAAACCACTAGCCTATAAAGTTTCTCTGAGCACCCTCAACGTTCCCTAATGGTGAATCCTTATCTACGATCCTTGGTTAAACCATCTTTCATTCGCCTGTACATTAGGCACCACTAATGAGTCAACTCCAGTGACCACTTCGTATGGGGTTACTACCCATATACTTTACTGGCTTTCACAAATTCTATTCTAGCAGTCTTTTCCCACTTTGTATTTTCTTTTTCTTGGCGGACTCCTTCTACCCGCTGGCTATCTAATGCATGACCATACTTCCATTTTTCCTTCTAACCCTTTTTTTTTTTGCTTGCAAAAGTTTCGACTATTTCCATTTTCATTGACCACTCGTGTTTACTGCCCCGACGAACTATCCCATTTTTAATGTCTTGTCGGACTATCTCATGTTTAATGTCTCGTTGGACTATCCATGTTTAATGTCCTATCAGACTATCTTGTGTTTAATGTCCCGTTGGACTATCCCGTGTTTATTTCCCGACGAAATATTTCGTGTTTACTGTCCCATCGAACGATCCTGTGTTTACTATCTTAGTAGACAATTTATGATGCCATAGTGTCTATAACGACCCGAATTCCAGTGGTGCTGGAAACGACAGTTTCAGAACCCCATTCTCCAATAGTCGAGTCTATAAATATTATTTAATAATATTTATGAGTTTATTATAGTGTTATATTGGATTTTGATTTGACAGATTTTATTAATTGGTTAGTTAATCAAGGTACAAGTGGTTTGTACCGAAAGTCAATGGTTTTGGAAAATTAGGTATCGAGACCTCATTTTCATAAATTGAGCTCGTAAATATTTAATAAAAATATTTACGGAGTTTTTGTATAAGTGAATTGAATTTTGGTCGATTAATTTTATCGAATTAGTGCTTAATTATGGTATAAGGACTAAATTGTAAAAGTTTTAAAAGTTAAATTGTTAGTGAATCATTAAGTAGAAATTAATTAAGGGACTCATAAGACAATTAACGATGTTTCTAATTATAGTGGATGTAACATGGGTTTTAATGGTTGAAAATGTTATGAAATAATAAATAAAAATAAATAAACAAATATGTTATAAAAACATAAATAAATGAAGTAAAATAAAACTTAGTAGTGCAGAAAAACAAGCATAAATTTTCGTCTTTCCTTTGTGCAAACCGAAACCAAGGGAAGGGAGGAGAAGAACATTTGACCTTAGGGCTTAAATATTTCGAGCTTCAATTGGTTTGTTCAATTTAGTTCTTTTCTTGTAATTTTTACGTTTTTAGAATCCCGGGAACTCAAGCTAGCTTACCCATATTGTATTTTTCGTTATTGTTAAAGTTTGTGGATGTTACCATTGTTGAGTAATTGAAGTTTTAAGGACTAATTTGATAGATTTTAAGTTTAATATTGAAAAAGGACTAAATTGTAGAGCCAATTGATGATTTTGTGCAATAGGGATTAAATTGCACAACTTTCAAAATTTGGGGTAGAAATGAAAAATAGGAAGTAAAAGTAGGCATATATTTAAATCGGTATAAAAATTGGAGGCTTAATTTGAATGGTATGTTAGTCCGGATTTTAGGGACTAATTGAATAAAATGAAAAAAGTCACATAAATTAGCAATTGAATATGAAAATGATTGTGTATTGATGATTTAGTGTGTTTATGTTATTCTATAGATAACGTCAACCCAGATCTCTCAAAATGGAAATGAAAAGATAAAGTCATCGACAAATAGCTCACAGTTTACGATTTGTATTTCTCTAACCCAACCCTTTTCAATTACTGAAACTTCGAACTGCGTTGCATGGTAATAATATAAGGTAAGCTGGAAATGATTGAATGAGCTGAATGAATCAATTTGAAATAGTTGATTGTGATAAGGACTAAATTGAATAGATTTGAAAATATGATATATCATTATAATTGTGCAATTGAATTTAGTTGGTGCTGAATTAACTGTCACATATGTGATATGATGATCGGTTGACTAAATTATGTTGTAGAATTGAGAAATCGAGTATAAATGAAATTGAAATAAGGGTGGATAGTGGATATCAGTTTATAAGCTCAAGAATATGGATTTGACATTGTACGATTTAATCAATTCGATTGAAATAGGGAAAAATGTATATGCTACAACTATGATAGCTCAGTTTAAGATATGTAAATAGATTTAATATTTAGGTGATGTATTAAGACTTGTAGATTGACATGTGAAAATGCATTATAAACTTTATATTATGTTTTAATGTTCGATTATAGAAATACCACTGAGTTATCTTAGCGTATGATTTTGTTTTCCCTGCGCAGGTTAGGTATCTAAAGATTCGATCATCGAGCCAACATCCAACGGCAATCCCGAACTCAAGTGTTGGTGATGTGTTTCTTGATTTATCGGACCGTATGAAATTACCAAAAAGGTCAGGCCAGTTGCATATTAGTTAGCACTACCTGCAGAATCAAAGAAAATACACGATGTATTCCACATGTAGATGCTTAAGAGATACCAATCGGATCCATCTCATGTTATTTCGATGGAATAAATTGAAATTCAACCCAACTTGTCATACGAGGAGGAACCGGTCAAAATTCTAGCTTGGGAAGTTAAAGAGCTGAGGAATAAACGCGTTCCACTTGTGAAACTATTTTGCCGTAGAAATTGTGGAAGAAGTGACTTGGGAGCCAAAAGAATCAATGAGATCCCAGTATCCCTTTAATGCCCTCAACTCGACCTGACTCACCGAGTCCGGATCTCGGGTGTTACAACACATACCACTTAATGAAATTTCGAAATAGTAGATAAATACTCCTTACTTAAAACATCTTTCTTATTATTTTAATTAAAGACTAAATTTCAAAAAAAAAAAAAAACAAAAGAAAGTATTTAGAAATGAATTAACACATCATACTTGGTACAACTCATTACAACACAAAAATTTAATAAAGACTAACTCATAAATTGAAATCCTACAATACATCACTTTTCCACTGTATGCATAATAACTTGGTTCGCCACTTCCTTGGCGTATCCCTGGCGTTGTACCTATTGGTGCAATCTCGTACCACACTACCTGAAACATAATGTAACACCCCTAACCCGTATCCGTCGCCAAAATAGGGTTACGGAGAATTACTGTAAAAAGATAACTCAAATCATTCATTTCCAATCATTTCATAAATCATAACATAATCCATTCATACACATGCATATCGTCCCTTATTCGAGCCCTCGAGGCCTTAGAAACACTTTAGAAATGATTGGGACTAAATCGAAAACATTTAAAACTTTGAAGAAAAAGTAAGACAAATTTACACTGCAGGGGTCACATGGCCGTATGGCCAGGCCGTGTGACACACAAGGCTGAGACACGCGCTCGTGTAAAAATCAAAACAGGGACACACGGCCGTGTCCCAGCCCGTGTCTGTGCCCGTCTAACTCACTGACTTGGGTCACACGGCCAAGCCACACGCCCGTGTGCTGGACCCTCTAACCTTCGAAACGGCCTCACACACCCGTGTGCTAGGCCATGTATCATTTTAAAAGAAACCATTAAAACCTACAAGGGACACACGACCATGTCGCATGGCCATGTGTCACACACAGCTGAGACACACACCCGTGTCTTAGGCCGTGTAGACAAGCAATAGGCCAAATTCAAGCCATTTCTTTCACCCAGTTCAAGCACACACTTATAAGCCATTTGCACATACAATCAAGCCTTAAAACATACCTAAATCATGCATATTAAGACAAATTCAATAGGTCATTTATCCATATAACCAATATGCCATAAGGCACCTCAATCATATACATCAAACATACCTAAACATTTGCATATTTAACCATTTATCAACTAACTTGTTTTCATACCAAAACATATCAAAATTTACATACATCAACCATACCATATTAGATTCATGCCATATCAAAATAACCTTACCATTTGGACCACTTCTCACATGCATTGTAACATCCCAATTTTGGGCCTAGTCGGAACAGTGGTTTTGGAGCCACAAATCCAATGAGGAAAAATCTTATTCTTATTATATTTTTATGGTCTACGATTTCACAGAAAGATTTCGTAAAATTTAGTTTAAAAATTTTGACGTTTGGGCACTCAATTTAGTCAAAAGGACTAAATTATAAAAAGTGCAAAAGTTGAGTTCCACATGTTAGAAGTGTCCAATTTCTATGAAATTTTAAATTGGAGGTCCTTAAATGGAAATTAGACCATTGCTTAAATTGTTGGACAAAAATGGACATTAGATAAGTGAAATAGGATATTTTTAAGTTAGGGGCATTTTGGTAATTTGGTAATTAAATGGACTAAAAGACAAAATAAAAGCTAAAAAACTTTGTCCATCTTCTTCCTTGGCCGAATTTAGCATGGGGGAAGCCATGGATAGGGTTTTCAAGCTTCCAAGCTCAATAGTAAGTGCATCCCAGCCTCGTTTTTAATGTTCTTTACATTTTTGAGATCCCCGTAACTCAGTTTAGCTATTTCTACCATTATTTTGAGCTAGGGTTTGTGTTTAAAAATTTACCCATGGATGACATGCATGTGCTTTGATGTCTAATGGTAGAAAATGAATGCTTTGTGTGTAGCAAAAGACTTTTACTAAGTGATTTTCGATGAAATCGCATAAAAGGACTAATTTGTAAAAAGTTGAAAAAATGTATGAAAAATGTGTGAATGAATGCAAATTGTGGATTGCCATAGTTATGAAAATGGTTCTGCTAGGCCTAAAATACAAGGAAATTGAATAAAAATCATTTTACGAGCCTAGGGGCAAAAGTGCAAATATGACAAAGTTTAGCGGTAAAAATGTAATTTTTCCATAGTATGATTTTTGGGTCACAATGAATAATGTGACTAATAAGTAAGCTAAATGTGATGTTATAGATCAGAGAAAATGAGGTTTAGACTTAGAACGGGGGGGGGGGGGGAATGAGTAACTAACGGTTAGGTCCCTTTTTGCCATTTTGGTATCGAGGTAAGTTTGTGTGAAATTAAAGCTACATAATGTTTTTATAATTTTAATTGCTTGATATTATGTGAAATGAATGTTATTTATATGAAATCGACTAATGATGCCTCGATGAGAATAAGATGAGAATAAGTTAAGTTGAAGTCCCGGTTAAACATTTCGGAATAACAAGGATACCTATGTCACAACATGAGATAAGGAAGGTCCCGTATAAGACCATGTCTAGGACATGGCATCGGCACCGAATAAGGAAGGTCCCGTGTAAGACCATGTCTGGGACATGGCATCGGCACCGAATGTAGGTCCCGTATAAGACCATGTCTGGGACATGGCATCGGCACCGAATGTAGGTCCCGTATAAGACCATGTCTGGGACATGGCATCAGCACCAAATAAAGGAGGTCCCGTATAATACCATGTCTGGGACATAGCCTTGGCACCAAAGAAAGATCTCGTGTAAGACCATGTCTGGGACATGGCATCGACATCGAGATATGAGATCCCGTGTAAGACCATATCTGGGATATGGCATCGGCATCAAGATGTGTCCCATGTAAGACCATATCTGGGATATGGCATTGGCATCGTGATACATGTATGATGAGATTGAGTATCCTTTGATATTCCGAGTAGTTCGACGGGCAAAGAGCTAAGTTTATGCATCAATGACAAAGAGCTAAGTTTATGCATCAATGGCAAAGAGTTAAGTCCATGCTTATGATGTAAGAATATGTGGGAAATGTGGATTGTGATCATGTGTGAGACTTTTAAGCCAAATTAAATTGAGAAATGAAATGTTCAAGTTTTTGTTGTTGATGTATAAGTTAAATTGGCCAATGAATGGCTTGTAAATATTTGATGATGACTAGCTATTGGCATGGCTAACTATGGATATGCTTTAGTATTATAAGTGTGTAAATGAGAATTAATACAAAGAAAACATGATAGAGTAAAGTTAGCAATAAAACAGTTTGGACAGCAGCAGTTGAATCACTTTGAAAATTCACCAAAAATGGTGGAAATTTAATTAGAAGTTGAATAAGATATGAAATTAAATCTTATTGAGGCTATTTTTTCATAAAAGAGATGGTAAAAGCAAAATAATTTCAGATTATGAGATATTTGAATTTTTATAAGACAGGGTTAGAATGATTTTGGAATCCCCTGTTCTGACTTTGGAAATTCATTAAAAAATTTACAAAAATAATCAAGGGATAAAATTTATATGCTTGAATTTCTTAATGAGTTTATTTTCAATAAAAACAAACGGGAACATCTTTCGAGTTATTTGCAATGAGAAAATAAATTTTTAGTGAAGAGGGGTCAGAACTGTCGAACAGCGAAACAGGGAAAAATTTAAAGAATAAACTGTACTGATTGGCTAAACCAAAAATTCTAGAAATATTATGGTAAGAATATATGTGAGTCTAGTTTCAAGGAAAATTATCGGATCTTAATTTAGAGTTCCGTAGCTCTGGATAAAAATAAATTAGTGACTGTAACTCGAGTAGACAGCTCAAGATGAACATAAGTGAATTGAGAAATTTTATGCAATAATGATGGCATTATCTTGAGAACTCAAAATAAGGATTGTTAAAAGAATGGTAATAAATTTTTTATTATTTACATACGTACTTACTAAGCTTTATAGCTTACTCCCCTTCCTTTCTCATATCATGTAGGGTTTTATACTAGCTCGGGTTGGAGATCGCTGGAGATGCTATCACACTATCAAGCTATCATGTTGGGTATAAGTGAATGCAAAACCTTTTGAGTCTATAGCATGTATAGGGACTTAGTCAATTGAGTATGTGTCATTTGATTTGGCAAAATGTGTTATTTCATAATGGTAATATGATTCATTTTGTATATGGCCATGAGATGTGGCTCATATTGGTTAATGAGTTGTAATGCCTATTTATATGTGTGTGCTTATTCTAAAGGTTTCATGTGATGTGGTTATGTGTGTAACATCCTGGAAAGGGCCTATGCATTTTTGGTTTAGTTCTACGAAGTGACATGTTTTATGTACTAAGAATAAATTTTGAACATTTTTGGAAACCTGAAAATGTATGGAAATGGATGGAAATGATTTGGAAATGATTCAAAATAGGAAAGTGCACATTTCTGGAAACTTGGAAATGTAAGAAAATGTCAAGTTACAGAGTCGAACGAAAATTTTTGGAAACTTAGAAATGACCTAGAAATGACGAGTTTTAAGGTTTAAAAGGGGAAATTAAGGCAAGGTGGCCTTAAAAGAAAAAGTTTGTGGAATTTGACACACAAACAGGCTTGGAAAAGTGGTCTGAAGATGCCACTTAGGGCCTATGGAAATGGCGCCATATGCAAGAGGAATGGGCCTGAGTTCGAGTCACTTGGGAAGCAAATAAAAGAAGTTTTATTTTTGCTTCTAGAAGCAGAGAGAGGTGGACGGCACAAGGCTTTTAAAAGAGGAGTTTTATCCTCTTTAAAATAGCTAAAAGATGGATAAATGAGGGATTAATTTTAAATAAAGAAATAAGAAGGGAAATAAGGATAAGTGTTGAATTATCTTTTATTTTCTCTTAGGTGATAATTAAGGTGATAAAGTTATCACAAAGGAAGAGTGGTGGCCAAGTAGGGGACTCTAGCCTAGTAATTTCGGCTAAAGAAGGAAGATTAAGGCTATTCTTCCATCTTTTCTAAGTGTTTGTCGAAAATCCTCTAGCCAAACTCTCCTTCTCTGCCGAATTTTCTTTGGCCAAGTAGCCTCTCTTTCATCAATTCTTTTCCTCTCCAAAATCCTTCTTTTCTCCTCTCTTCTCTTCTTTTCTTTCTTTTCCTTTGTCAAGCCGAAATTAAGTAATTGTTGGAACCTAGCCGAACATTTTCCTCTCCATTAGAAGCCATAGCCGAATCTCCCTGTGAATCTAAGCAAGGAAGCAATCATTCAAGTATTAAGGGGATCTCTCGGGTTTCTACAATCATCGACTACAAGGAGGAATATTTCAGGATCTAAGGTAAGAAACTATAAGATCCAAAGGTCTTGTTTTAAGTTTTAATGTTAGATGAAACCTAACATGTGATTATAGGAATTTCGACATCCCTAGGAAAGCAAGGATACTTTTCGGGATTTGAGATCACAAAGGTATGTGTTTAAGACATTCGGCCAAAGCCTATTTTAAGTATTTGGATTTATTCCCAAAAGCCGAAACTAACCTATGATGTGTTTTAATGATTGGCCGAATGCAAGAAGGAATACAACAAAGTTTTGGGACTTGATTCTTAAGTCAATCGGCAACAAGGAGTTAAGGATCTAAATCAGTAGATCGGTTCTTCGGGATTTCAAGGACTTCGTTAAACGAATCAGGTGTGTACCCCACACTAACTTTTAATAAGATTGATGGTAATATGTAAAATATGCATGTTTATAAGAATGTGGCTAAGGTACCATAATATGGTACAGAGTACTCAGGTACGTTTCCTACTCCTATTAGGATTACGAAATATGTTATATTTATAACATGTGAAAATTTATAAGAATGTGAATTTAAGTAGGATATGCATGATATGAATAATATGGGTCATTCGGGATATATGAAAAGGGGAAGTGAATGTGATGACTACGGTCTTACTATCTCGAATGTGGTGACTTCGGTCACATTATCGAATGTGGTAACTTCGATTACATTATCCGAATGTGGTGTCTCATTACACAATTATCGGTGGCTATGCCACAAATTTTATATGGGCGATGAGCACGTCGATCGCAGATGATCGCCTTCGATGGTGTGTAGTGGATGGAGGGTTGACTTAGTAGTCCCTACGGTGTGCGAGGTTGGTACGGGGATGTGTAGCGGATGGCACCTAGGTTTGGGTTTGGGTTGCATCATCATTTTTATACATTATATGAATAAGTATTGGATATGAAAAATGTATGCCGATCTATTGAATTTTAGTGTTGTGTACACATTGAGTCTCATTGACTCACCCGTTGTGGGACTATTTTTGGTGACGATCAATAATGGACCGGGGTTAGCGGAAGCTTAGGGATGGCTATGCTCACTTGAAGTTTTATTCAATATGGATATTTAAATTTATTTAAGTATTTTAATTTTATTTTGGGATTTTTCTTGATGTAATAAGGCCATAAGTTACATTTCCTTACTTTTATTTTTAATTACTATGTTACGAATTATTTTCAAATAAAGTTAAGTAAAATTTATTTCTTTAAAAATAAACCCTAATTGTTTTTTTTATCTTAATTAATTGGACTTTAAAATAAGATCAATGGGTTTTTAACTCAAGCCCAACCCAAAACAATAGTTTTAAAAATCGCACAAGTTTTCCTCTGGTAATAAAAGAATTTTGTAACGGATTTACTTAAGGAACATACGAGATCCGGTCCGGGCTCGTGGTAGGGTGTGGGTGTGTTTGATTTGGTATCGAGCCCATTTTAAACTCGGCTTTGTGGGCTAAGGCCCAAAACATTTTCAAATCGAGCCAAGTAAGCTTTTTGAAAGGATTTTATGAAATAAACAGTTTTTTGGCATGGCTCCTAAGTCTCCGACCATGATCCACGGTGTAAGTACCCCCTAACTATTTGTGTGATTATGTGTTATGAAATATGGAAGGGTAGAAAAGGAATGGAACGTAGAATAACATGATAGGAACTTGAACCCTAGGACTAGTCTACTCAAACACAAACACATAAGACTTAATCCACTAAACAAACCTATGGCTAAGTCATCGAAGTTAGGGTGTGGTAACCCACAATGCGCATGTCTAGGATTGGATTCGGAAGAGCACTCTGTATTTAAGCGATCCTCTCGACTCACCTCCTCTTCGCAGAATCCCTGCAGTGCGTAGCTTCGGTTCACCCTAACCTGGAGGGGCTCGGTGAGGTGTGGCAACCCTCTGTGCGCATGTCTAGGAATGGTTTGGTGGGAGCTTGGTATTTAAGCGATCCGCGTGACTCACCTCCTCTCCACTCGAATCTTGCTCAGTGCGTAGCTTTGGTTCACCCCGACCAAGAGGGCTCTGGTCATAGGCTAAACACAATAACTAAAACCCGAAAGGGAATTAGCCGTGTTTTTATAAAAACAACAAAACTCTAGTTTTAGAACTCTTAAAACTTTCTTCTAAATTCATGAAAACCATCTTTACAAAATTTTTCGAAAGATTTCCGATTTATACAAAAATGCCCCTAGTGGTAAAATTACCAAAATACCCTTGGTTTATAAAACGACCAACTACCCAACAGTTTTGCCAAAATTTCATTATTTTATCAATGTTCAAAACCCTAATTTTCAAATTATCAAAAATACCTTGAACTTTGGAAATTTCAAAATTGCCCCTAACTTATAAAATTACCAAAATGACCCTGATTTCCAAAATTTTTGTAACACCACCATTTTGGAAAGTACAATTCTCAAAAAGAACCCTCAAAGTTTTGCAACTTTTGGAAATATACTTGGTTTATTAAATTTTACAAATTTACCCCGGCTTGTGAAAAATTACTGAAATACCCCCGAGGTCAAAATTTTTGAAATACCCCCGGATTTCAAAATTTTTCCAAAATACCCTGGGAATTTAAAAATACCAAAATACTTTGTGACGAAATCACCAAGGAACTCTTTCTTTCGAAAAATTACGAAAATACCCAGAGGGACAAAATTACGAAAGTACCACGGGTAGTGGAGAAGCAATAACAATGAAAACTACAACCTTTCTCTGAATGAGCGAAGGTTCATAATTGTTTGATGAATGTACGAATGAATGAAAAGGCTGTGTGCATGTATGAATACGAAAGAACCACTCCTAAAACTCTTGTCATAAAATTCCTTCGCGGGTAATCAAGTGAAATGTAAGCACTAACTCATAAAACTTCTTAATCGATTCGACGTTAGAAATGAGCTCTAGAGGACGTGGTCATCGTGGACGAGGTAGAGGAAGGATGACGGTGTCAGAACCCGTTAGATCGGGTCAAGGGTCTGACAATGAGATACCACCGCCACCACCACCCCCAGCTGTTGGTGTTAAGCAGCAAGCTCGGACGGGGATGATCTTCGTGTCGCATGATGTCTTTGTGAGTTTTGGAGTTGGTGGTGGTGCGGGAGGAAATTCGGGAACCCGTAAGTCAGGTGCCTAAGCGGCTCGAGCTAATGGAGCCGAAATGTTTCGTGGGGTATCGGGTGTGGCACCCGGTTCGGTGAGTCTTGGTTGGAAGCAACAGAGCGCATCATGGATGAGCTTGACTTGACCTCCGAGGAGAAGTTAAAAGGAATGGTGGCATCGCATGCGATGAAGCGTATCGGTGGTGGTTGATCGTCGGGATGGTGCCACGGTGAGGATCGACACAGGAATATGTTAAGGAGGCATTTGAGAAGAAGTATGTGGGAACCGGTATCTTGATGAGCAAAGGAAGGCATTTTCGGGCTGGTTCAAGGGAACAAGTCCAGTGCGCAGTATGAGGTGAATTCCTAAGGTTGAGCCGATATGCTCGAGGAGTAGTGGCAATCGAGCATGAGCGCCGTGTCCGTTTGAGGACGGGCTAAGGGATGATCTCGAGATCGTTGATAGCACCGCATCGGGAGGTGTTTTCGCTTTGGTAGAAAAGGCCAAGGTGGGTGAGGAATCAAAGATTCTACAAAGCAGACTGTGGATCGGAATAGGCCCAAAAGAGGTTTTGGATCATCTGGGAAGGCTCAAAAGAGGACTAGAGTTGATGGGCCGCAAAATCGCCAAGCTGGTGCAGTGATGGGATGGCGATGTCGTCTTTATGAACATTGTGGGAAGAAGCACTTAGGGAGGCTTTGGAAAAACGGGAGGATGTTTTCGGTGTGGGTCCAAGGACCATATGCTCAAGGATTGTCCTAAGAAACCAGATGAAAGTTGGCCACCGCTCGAGAATGTTAGTCGAGTTGGTAGAGGAGGATAGCAACCTCAACGAGGTCGTGGTTCGAGTAATCGAGTAGCAGTCTTTGGTAGAGGGCGTGGAGCACAGGCGAGAGGTGCGCGCTAATGCGGAGGCAAGGCAACCAAGTTTGGTTTATGCGGTTCATCAGTAGGGAGGGACGAGACGCGTCGAATGTTATAACCCAGACGTTCCTTATTTATGGCAAGCCTTATTATGCCTTAATTGATGTGGGCTCGACCCATTCATATGTTGCATGTAGTGTAGTGGAAACACTAGGTCTAGACTCTAATATTTACGATAGGGAGATAATCGAAGTACGCCCATTAGGCCAAAAGCGTAATGGTGGATAAGATCTTTGAGAATGTACCCGAGATTCGGGAGTGAACTTTCTGGTACTTAATGGAACTACCTTTCGGGAGTTTGAACTTATACTTGGAATGGATCGCTAGTAGAGCACCGAGCCGTGTTGGATTGTGCGGCTAAACAAATGGAACTAAGGACCCCGGAGGATGAAGTAGTAGTAATGATCGAGAGAGAAGAAACTACCGCCCAACGTAGTTTCGCGTTGAAGGCCGAGAAAATGGTTAAGAAAGGGTGCAAGGCGTTCTTAGCCTTCGTAAGTGCGTTAGGTGGAAAGGAAGAAGGTGTCGGTGGAGTTAGAACGGCGAAAGACTTTGAAGATGTATTTCCGGAGGAATTACTGAGAATACCCCGGATAGGGAGGTGGAGTTTGGAATAGACTTGTTGCCGAGAGAACAGCTCTGTGTCAATCGCTCCATACCAAATGGCGCCAAAGGAGTTAGTTGAGCTCAAGGCTCAAATCCAAGAGTTGTTGGATCGTGGGTTCATACGACCCAAAGTGTGTCTCCATGGGGAGCACCAGTTACATTTGTAAAGAAGAAGGACGGAACTATGCGTATGTGCATAGATTACCGTCGATTGAATAAGTGACCATCAAGAACAAGTATCCTTTGCCAAGGATCGATGACTTGTTCGATCACCGAAAAAGGCCGCATGATATTCTCAAAGATAGACTTAAGGTTGGGATATCACCGGTTGAAGGTGAAGGAGGAAGATATCCATAAGACTGCTTTTAGGACAAGATACGTCCATTTTGAGTTTGTGGTGATGCCGTTTGGATTAACAAACGCTCCAGCCGCATTCATGGATATGATGAACCGAGTTTTCCAACCATACTTGGATAGGTTCGTCGTTGTGTTCATCGACGATATTTTGGTGTACTCCAAGTCCAAGAAGAGCATGATGAACACCTCCGAATTGTCTTTTGCAAGTATTAAGGAGAAGAAGCTCTCATGCCAAATTCAGCAAGTGTGAATTTTGGCTTAAGGAGGTGGCATTCCTAGGACATGTGGTATCCGCAGAAGGAATAAGAGTGGACCCTAGGAAGATCGAGGCAGTGTTGGATTGGAAACCACCTAGGTCCGTGGCTGAGATTCGAAGTTTCTTAGGGTTGGCAGGCTATTACAGAAGGTTTGTGGAAGGGTTCTCGTCAATAGCCGCGCCTTTGACAAAGTTACTAAGGAAGGAAGTACCCTTTGAATGGTGCGATAAGCAACAGAAGAGCTTTGACAACCTTAAGAAGGTGTTGATGGAGGCTCTAGTGTTAATTCAATGGGAGGTGGGAAGGATTTTGTGGTGTCGTGACGCCGCGCACGGGATTAGGATGTGTGCTAATGCAAGAAGGAAAAGTAGTCGCTTATGCGTCTATGCGTCTCGGCAACTAAGGCCTTATGAGGTTAACTACCCAACTCATGACTTGGAACTGGCAGCAGTGGTTTTCTCCCTTAAGGTTTGGAGGCACTACCTCTATGGAGAAAGGTCAGTGATCTACACAGACCACAAGAGCCTTAAGTATCTGTTGACTCAGAAGGAGTTGAACTTGAGGCAACGAAGGTGGGTGGAGTTGTTGAAGGACTACGACTGTTCGATAGAATATCATCCGGGCAAGGCGAATGTGGTAGCTGATGCCCTAAGTTGGAAGGTTGTATCGGATCTAAGGGCTATGTTCGCTCACTTAAGTTTGTACGATGATGGAAGCCTGTTGGCAGAGTTTCAAGTCAAGCCCACATGGCTGAAGGAGGTGAAAGAGGGACAGTTGGTTGATAAGGATCTAAGTGTTAAGATTCTGACAAGTGCGAGCGGGAATTAAAGGATTATGGCGTTAATGATGAATGAGTATTGTGTTACAAAGGAAAAGTATGTATGCCGAAGGACAAGGAGTTGACACGAAGGATTCTTTGGGAGGCGCATAGTAGCCCCCTATGCTATGCATCCGGAGGCATTGTGTCTGAGAGATCTAAGGAACAATTTTGGTGGTCCGATCTTAAGCAAGAAGTGACCGAATTTGTGGGGAAATGTTTGACGTGTCGACAAGTTAAGGTGAACACCAAGTTCCATCGGATTGCTTCAACCAATCGAGATTCCGCAATGGAAGTGGGAGAGAATTACCATGGATTTCGTTAGTGGGCTTCCCCTTACGCCTACTAAGAAAGACTCGGTATGGGTGATAGTGGACCGTTTGACTAAGTCTGCGCACTTCATCCCGGTAAGAGTTGACTATTCTCTTCTTGGTGGCTAAGTTATATGTGGCGGAAATTGTGAGGTTACATGGTGTACCGAAGATCGATCATCTCCGCGAGACCCAAGGTTTACGTCTCGGTTACGGAGGGCACTTCATCAAGCTTTAGGCACTAAGTTGGACTTCACTACGGCTTTTCATCCACAATCAGACGGGCAGTCAAAACGAGTTATACAAGTCTTTGGAGGATATGTTGAGAGGTTGTGTGATGGATTTTCGAGAAAGTTGGGAAGACTATTTTCCTTTAGCTGAGTTCGCCTACAACAACAGCTATCAGGCTAGCATTCGGATGGCACCATATGAAGCATTGTATGGTCGGAAGTGTCGAACTCCTACTTGTTGGACTGAGCTAGGAGAACGTCAAGTTTTGGGTCCAGAATTAGTGCCAAATCAAGAGAAGGTTGAGATGATTCGAGCACGATTAAAGGAAGCCTTTGATAGGCGTAAGTCGTACGCAGACCTTAAGCGGAAGGAAATAGAGTTTGAAGTGGGAGACCAGGTGTTTCTGAAGGTCTCGCCTTGGAAGAAGGTGATGAGGTTTGGTCGCAAAGGGAAGTTAAGCCCAAGGTTTATAGGGCCCTATCGAGTACTGAAGCGAGTTGGAGCAGTGGCATACCAATTGGAGTTGCCACCAGAGTTGCGGCAGATGCACGACGTATTCCATGTATCCATGCTACGTCGTTACCGATCGGATCCGTCTCATGTGGTACTGTCGAAGAAGTAGAGCTAAGGCGGACTTATCGTATGAGGAAGAGCCAATTCAAATATTGGAGCGTGATGTGAAAGTGTTACGTAGGAAGTCAGTTCCTCTAGTCAAGGTGTTATGGCGCAATCATGGATCGGAAGAAGCTTTGTGGGAACCAGAAGAGGCAATGCGACAACAATACCCTCAATTATTTTAGTTAGAAAATTTCGAGGACGAAATTTTTTTAAGAGGGTAGAAGCTGTAACATCTCGGAAAGGGCCTATGCATTTTCGGTTTAGTTCTACGAAGTGACATGTTTTATGTACTAAGAATAAATTTTGAACATTTTTGGAAACACGAAAATGTATGGAAATGGATGGAAATGATTTGGAAATGATTCAAAATAGGAAAGTGCACATTTCTGGAAACTTGGAAATGTAAGAAAATGTCAAATTCTGAGTAGACGAACGAAAAATTTTGGAAACTTAGAAATGACCTAGAAATGACGAGTTTTAAGGTTTAAAAGGGGAAATTAAGGCAAGGTGTCCTTAAAAGAAAAAGTTTGTGGAATTTGACACACAAACAGGCTTGGAAAAGTGGTCTGAAGATGCCACTTAGGGCCTATGGAAATGGCGCCATATGCAAGAGGAATGGGCCTGAGTTCGAGTCACTTGGGAAGCAAATAAAAGAAGTTTTATTTTTGCTTCTAGAAGCAGAGAGGTGGACGGCACAAGGCTTTTAAAAAGAGGAGTTTTATCCTCTTTAAAATAGCTAAAAGATGGATAAATGAGGGATTAATTTTAAATAAAGAAATAAGAAGGGAAATAAGGATAAGTGTTGAATTATCTTTTATTTTCTCTTAGGTGATAATTAAGGTGATAAAGTTATCACAAAGGAAGAGTGGTGGCCAAGTAGGGGACTCTAGCCTAGTAATTTCGGCTAAAGAAGGAAGATTAAGGCTATTCTTCCATCTTTTCTAAGTGTTTGCCGAAAATCCTCTAGCCAAACTCTCCTTCTCTGCCGAATTTTCTTTGGCCAAGTAGCCTCTCTTTCATCAATTCTTTTCCTCTCCAAAATCCTTCTTTTCTCCTCTCTTCTCTTCTTTTCTTTCTTTTCCTTTGTCAAGTCGTAAATTAAGTAATTGTTGGAACCTAGCCGAATATTTTCCTCTCCATTAGAAGCCATAGCCGAATCTCCCTGTGAATCTAAGCAAGGAAGCAATCATTGAAGTATTAAAGGGATCTCTCGGGTTTCTAAAACTGTCGACTACAAGGAGGAATATTTCGGGATCTAAGGTAAGAAACTATAAGATCCAAAGGTCTTGTTTTAAGTTTTAATGTTAGATGAAACCTAACATGTGATTATAGGAATTTCGACATCCCTAGGAAAGCAAGGATACTTTTCGGGATTTGAGATCACAAAGGTATGTGTTTAAGACATTCGACCAAAGCCTATTTTAAGTATTTGGATTTATTCCCAAAAGCGAAACTAACCTATGATGTGTTTTAATGATTGGCGAATGCAAGAAGGAATACAACAAAGTTTTGGGACTTGATTCTTAAGTCAATCGACAACAAGGAGTTAAGGATCTAAATGAGAGATCGGTTCTTGGGATTTCAAGGACTTCGTTAAACGAATCAGTGTGTACCCTACACTAACTTTTAATATGATTGATGGTAATATGTAAAATATGCATGTTTATAAGAATGTGGCTAAGGTACCATAATATGGTACAGTACTCAGCACGTTTCCTACTCCTATTAGGATTACGAAATATGTTATATTTATAACATGTGAAAATTTATAAGAATGTGAATTTAAGTAGGATATGCATGATATGAATAATATGGGTCATTCGGGATATATGAAAAAGGGGAAGTGAATGTGATGACTACGGTCTCACTATCTCGAATGTGGTGACTTCGGTCACATTATCCGAATGTGGTAACCGGTTACATTATTCGAATGTGGTGTCTCATGACACAATTATCTCAGTGGCTATGCCACAAATTTTATATGGGCGATGAGCACGTCGATCTGCATGGACCGCTTCGATGGTGTGTAGCGGATGGAGGGTTGACTTAGTAGTCCCCACGGTGTGCAAAGTTGGTACGGGGATGTGTAGCGGATGGCACCTAGGTTTGGGTTTGGGTTGCATCATCATTTTTATCTCATTATATGAATAAGTATTGGATATGAAAAATGTATGCTCGATCTATTGAATTTTAGTGTTGTGTACACATTGAGTCTCATTGACTCACCCGTTGTGGGACTATTTTTGGTGACGATCAATAATGGACCGGGTTGGTGGAAGCTTAGGGATGGCCATGCTCACTTGAAGTTTTATTCAATATAGATATTTAAATTTATTTAAGTATTTTAATTTTATTTTGGGATTTTTCTTGATGTAATAAGGCCATAAGTTACATTTCCTTACTTTTATTTTTAATTACTATGTTACGAATTATTTTCAATTAAAGTTAAGTAAAATTTATTTCTTTAAAAATAAACCCTAATTGTTTTTTTTTATCTTAATTAATTGGACTTTAAAATAAGATCAATGGGTTTTTAACTTAAGCCCAACCCAAAACAATAGTTTTTAAAAATCGCACAAGTTTTCCTCTGGTAATAAAAGAATTTTGTAACCAGTTCACTTAAGGAACATACCAGATCCGGTCCAGGCTCGTGGGCCGGGTATGGGGTGTTTCAATATGTGTTTGGTATGGATGGATTGAGGATGTGTTGATGATAATCATGGCATGAAATTTGATAATTTTAAGCTAGGCAAAGTATGGTGCCTCATGCATAAATAAGATTATATGAACTTGCTATGATCATGACTTGTTTGATGATGTTTAACTGCTCAATTATGCCATGAAAGATGCCATTGAAGTTGTGTTTAAGTATGTGCAAATGAGGGTGCCAAATGGTTTGGTAAATAGCCATTTTCTTGACCACACGAGTAGAGACACGACCGTGTGTCTCAGTCGTGTGGAGGACACGGCCCCGGGACATGGGCTTGTGCCCAGGGCGTGTGAAGTCTGCATCTATTTTTCAGAATTTAATTCGCCACACGGCCTAAGCACACGGGCGTGTGACTTGGCCGTGTAACCCTATTTTCTTGATGACATCATAAACAAAGAGTTACACGGGCTGAGGACATGGGCGTGTGTGACCACACGGCCTACCCACACGGGCGTGTCCCAAGCCACACGGGCGTGTGACCCCTGTTTTGATGAAAAATTTTCTAAGTCTTCTTAAATTTTCCTAAGTTCTCGATTTAGTCCCGAACAGTTCCCAATGAATATTTTTGGGCCTCGTGGGCCCATATAAGGGACGATTTTCATGTGAATGAGTGATTTTAAATTGAATGAAATTTTATGGCCCGATTTTGTATAAATGTTTATGTTTAAGTCTGGTAATGCCTCGTATCCTGTCCCGGCGTCAGGCACGGGTAAGGGGTGTTACATGCATCAAAACCATATAAGTGACACCAAAATAGCCATTTCCAAATGGTTCCAACAACCAACATATATACATACCAAATTTGACTCATGCACATCTATTCAAAACCTTTACAAAGCATATCATAACTTGACCATGTTGTGGTCAATCCATCACCTACCATTTTAGCCATTCAAACATACATTAATACATTGTCAAAATGACACACATCAATAAGGCATCAAAAGTACCAAGGTTAAACCAACCACAATGACATTTACATGCCAAACTCATCAACTAACATGAACCACAAGTTCACCTATACTTGCCATTATAACCTTGATCAAGACATGAAAATCTACCAATATAATCACTGGATAGTGTAATAGATCTCCAACGAGATTCCAAACTGATCGAGCTTCTGATAATCTGTAAATTAAAGGTAAATAACTATGTAAGCAATGGATGCTTAGTAAGCTCGTATAAACTTGACACATAACTTATCACTTCAATACTATCATACATAGATTAAACATGATTCAACACCAATACTTTAAACTTAGTATAAACCTATTGAACACCATTCAACTCACAATTGAGTATATTTATAAACATCACATACACCTTTCATTCATAACATAATAAGGTCTCATAGGTTGACTTACATAATTGTAACAGCCCGATTTTGGGGCTAGTCGGAACAGTGGTTTCGGGACCACTAATCCGAGGTTGAAGAAAATTATTTTAACATTATTTTATGTGTTATGGCATGATTATATGGATGTATGAAAATTTTGGTGCATTAATTTTAGCAATTGCATGCTTAATTGTGAAAAAGGACTAAATCGCATAAAATGCGAAAGTTCTATTTTGCAAGGTAGAGGTGTCTAATAGCCATAGAATATTAAATTGGAGGTCCTTAAAGTGTAATTAGGCCATTAAGGGTGCATTGGCCGGCCATATAGACTAGGGAGATAAGAGCATTAAATTTTGGTCAAATTTGGTGGAATTAGGTGATAAAAAAATGAATAAACTAAGACAAAGGAGAAAGATATAATCTTTTACTATTCATTCTTCTTCTACCACTGAAAATTGAAGGGAAATAAGGGTTCTTGGAGTTCAAATTTTCAGCAAAACAAATCTCTTGCAAGTAAGTGATTCTAGGGGTCTTTCTTGATAATTTTTGTACTTTTGGGATCCCTAAAGCTTAAGCTAGCTAATGAGGGGACTAATTTGCAATATGGTTGAAAGTTTGGGGACTTTCCATGAGAGTGTTCATGTTGTTTTCTGAGTTTTTATGAAATAAAATGAATGTTAGTGAGTTAAGAAACAACTTTTGTGAAGGGTGTTATCATGAAAACACCTAAATAGGACTTATTTGTAAAGATAGTAATTGTGTAATAAATGCATGAAATAACTAATTTTGTAAGTTGTTGTAAGAGGAATAAATGTTCAGCTAGGCTTGTTTAATGAGAAAATGTGATGAAAAACTATTTACGAGCCTAGGGGCAAAATCGTAATTTTTGCCAAAGTGTGAGGGCAAAATGGTCATTTTTTCCTAAGTAGAAATTTTGGTGTATCATGCATTATAAAGTGATTAAATGAGTGAATTTCATTATTATAGATCAAGAAGAGCGCGGAAACAACCTTGACCGGGGAAAGGGCAATTTTACGGATTAAGTTGTCGATTAAAACATTTTGCACCGAGGTAAGTTTATGTGTAAACAATACATTTTTATACATATGTTGTTACTTATTGGTGTATTGTATAAAGGAGATTGAGTATGATTGAGATTGTTTGAGATTGATAGATAGAGTAATTTCTGTATGAACCTCGGGATAGATAAGTAAGTGCGGAAAAATATCTGTAATTATTCTATTGGTGGGCTATATGCGATACCACCTTATTACTTATTCACGATGGGCTAAGTGCGATAACATCTTTTATACTATCATTTGGTGGGCTATGTGCGAAACCACCATATACATTCTTGTTGGTGGGCTAAGTGCGATACCACCCTATTATTGATTAATGGTGGGCTGTGTGCGAAACCACCGGATACTTACTATTATTCCGAGTGGTTCATCGAGAATTTGTATAAGTGAATGTTTCATGTTGCATTGTGGTGTTGAGTACAGGGAATGTGTATAAGTGAATGTGAGCACTTTAATTGTTATGTGTTTGGATTGAGGTAAAAGAATGAAATGAGTAAGCATAATTGTGGAATTGTGAATTGTTCTTGCTTAGTATATGATGTTATTGATTATTTAGCATATGCTATGATGCTTACTGTTTACATGTAAACTTACTAAGCTTAAAGCTTACTTCCTTTCTTTCCCCTTGTTTCATAGTGTCAAAGAGCTAGTTCGGGATTCGAAGATAATCGGAAGATCACCCACACTATCGACTCATCTCGGTATATTTAGACTTAGCATTTTGAGTATGGCATGTATAGAGGCTAGGCTTAATGAAATGTTTTGTTGTTTTGGCCAAGTGTGGTGGCTCTTTTAGAGATGAACACTTTTGTATATTGCCATAGTTAATGGTTCATTAATGCTAATTTATGAAAAGAAGAAGTATTTCATGAATGAGTTAGATGCTTGATTGGGTTGCTTGGTAAATGGTTGAATGGGATTTTATGTTATGTGAATTAGGGTGATAAAAGAGCTTGGCAAATAGCCTTGTTCTTGTCCACACGGGTAGGCACACGGGCGTGTGTCTAGGCCGTGTGTGACACACGGTCAGTCTCATGGGCATGTGACTAGGCCGTGTGTCCCCTGCATGCTAGTGTTTCAAGTCAGTGTTGACTACGGGCTAGACACACGGGCGTATGCCTAGGCCGTGTGCCCCTTATGAGGTTGCTGATGTCATAAACAGAATACCCAATTTTTCACACACGGGTGAGGACACGGGCGTGTCTAGGCCGTGTGAAGGACACGGGCCAAAGACACGAGCGTGTGTCCGGCCGTGTGAAAACCCCTGTGGTTTGAAATGAAAAATAAATCCCACGCGAGCTAGGGACATGGGCGTGTGTGACCACATGGCCTGCCCATACGAGCGTGTCCCATTTTACACGGGCGTGTGGCCCTGTCAAAGCAAATTTTTTCTAGGTGTATCAAAGTTCCCGGTTTAATCCCGAGACCTTTCGTTTGCATGTTTAAGGCCTCGTAGGCCCATACTAAGGGCGTTATGAATATGAATTGAAAAAGTTATAATTTGGAATGAAATTCTATAGTTCAAAGTTGTATGTTCAAGTGAGTTATGTCCGGTAATGCCTCGTACCCGGTTCTGGCATTGAATACGGGTAAGAGGTGTTACATTTAATGGTATCAGAGCTATGTTTTAGTCGGTTCTCGGACTACCGTAGTGTGTGTAAGGGTCTAGTTATACATGCCATAGAATACAATGATAGTGTGGTGACTTCTGACTATATTTAACTATGTTTTTGTATAGTAAATGGATCCCGACCGAGCAGCTGCTGATGACGCTGCTAGTAACGCGTCAGCTCCCGCGCAAGGGACCGCGCCTATAGAGAGTAGACCCGAGACTATGGGTCAAGGTGAAGACGCTCGGGAAGCCTTTCTTCACATGATGAGTAATTGGTACACAAAGTATGTACGAGCGAATCCTAATGCTCAACCTCCTCCACCCCCTCCTATACCTCAGCCAGCCCCTGTGGCTCCGCAAGGTATAGATTTGGTGAGGATGACCAAACCTCTGGTAGATAAGTGTAATAGCACGATTTAAACCCTAGTCGGAACAGTGGTTTCGAGACCACAAATCTGAGGTCGAAAAAATATTTGAGAATTATTTTTGATGATTATAATATGTGATTTAGATTGTGTGAAAGTTTTGTGTGAAAATTTTATCGATTGTGTGTCGAATTATGAAAAAGGACTTAATCGTATAAAATGTAAAAGCTGTGTGCTGATTGTCAAAGTGCCTAATTGTTGTTGTCTTTATAAATTGGAGGTTTTATGTTGTAAATTGCCAAAAATAATGATAGTGGATGACATTATGATTAATATATATGGTTTATAAATATATATTAATTATAAAAGTTAAAACATTATATTATAATGTTATTATAATAAAGATAAAAGAAATTAAAAGCCATTATTCATCTTTCCTTGCTGAAACTTGAAAGAAAAAGAGAGAAAGAAGGTTTTGAAACATTCGGCCACTCCAAGCTTTAATTGGTATGTGATTTTAGCTCGGTTTTTGATAATTTCTACGTTTTTTTGATTGTTGCTTTGTTCTCTACAAAACCCATGCTTCAATTTTGTGAATTGGTGAAGATTTTGAGATGAGCCATTGATGAACATGTGAGCTTTGAGTTGATAGTTGGTAAAATATGAAAGCTTAGTGTAGGGTTAATATAGTTTGTATTTGGATTTTTGGTGAAATTGAGTAAATTGGGCTAATTTGAGAAAAGTGTAAATTGAGGGACTAAAATGTGAAATAAATGAAATGTGTGGGCTTGTATTAGCATGGGAAGAATTCGGCTAAGTATATGTGATATGAAATTATGTGAATTTGATGATTTTGTGAATTAGGGACTAAAGTGTCGAAATGTGAAAATGTGAGGGCTATTTTGTAAAATGCCCTAAATGTGTGTGTTTGGACTAAAATGAATGATTTGGTGATTGAATGGATTGAATATGAATGTGTATAGACCAAGAAAGGAGAGGTTCAGATCGAGATCGAGGCAAAGACAAAGTGCTCGATTAATCGACCGTTTCGGTATTTTTACGTTCGAGGTAAGTTCAGATATAATACTAGTTGTAAAATATATCTTTGTGATGTGAATTTGAATGAATAAATGTATATAATTATGACATTTGAAATGCTATGTGCTGAATTGAATGGGAGGGCACTAAGTGTGCGAATTTAGAAACGAGACAGAGAAGATTAGCACTGTGTGTGCGAGGTGATAGAAGCTTCGGCTTATCGAATTGGCACTGTGTGTACGATACCGATATAAGTTTGGTTTAACATATTGGCACTGAGTGTGCGATGACTATTATGATTTGATTATGAATATGGCACTAAGTGTGCGAATAGATCAAAGGAATAGAAAAGGTTGAACGAGAGGTAATATTGAGCAATTGAGTAGCAAGATTGGTGAGTAACTATGTGTTGAGCAAGGTATGTATGATAACTATATATTGGTTAAGGTATGTATGATAACTATGTATTGGCTAAGGTATGTATGATAACTATGTGTTGGTTAAGGTAGGTATGTATGATAACTATGTGTTGGTTAAGGTATGTATGATATCTATGTGTTGGTGGATTTAAAAGTAGATGGAGGGAGTGCTATATGGGCATTAAGCATAGTTGAATTGTTGTATCATTGATAAATTAATCTAAGTGATGGCTTATTTTTGTATATTGATTTGAATTGTTGAATTACATGTATTATATTACGGACTTACTAAGCTATGAAAGCTTACTGTGTGATTGTTTCTCTGTTTTACAGTGTCAGTAAAGCTAGCTCGGTATCGGGGATCGTCAGCATTTCTATCACACTATCGGCAAATCTATTTTGGTACTTTTGGAAAGTTGTATATAATAGAAATGTGGCATGTATAGGCTAGTCATTTGGTATATATTTGAGATGTAAATAGCCATGTGAATTGGCTAGTTAATGTTGGTATTGTTCATAAGTGAATATGGTATTTGGTGCATGTCTTGATATGGCTTGATGGAAATGAAATAGTCTTATGAATGGTAAGTTTATTGATGAATTGATGCCTTAGTAATTTAGTGAGGTTATGATTGAATTATACTTAGATTTACATGAGAATTGGTTGTACAAATTGGCATGTTTAGAAATGAGATTGAATGGAATGATATGATGACCATTTGGTGTGTTTTTGGTTGTCATTTGTATGGATAAATATGCTTGTTTATGCTGGTAGGGAATGACCCTTGAATGGGAGGCAAATTGGCCTTGCAAATGGCCTGTTTTGCCTACACGGTTATGGCACACGGGGGTGCCTAGTGGCCGTGGAATAAAGTCAGTAGCTAGCCTAGTTATGCACGGCCACAGTACACGGACGAGCCTAGTAGTCGTGTGAATAAGTCAGTATATTGCCTAAGAGTACACGGCCCTAACACACGGGCGTGCCTGGTGGCCTTGTGAAGAAGTCAGAATGCATGCTCTATTTTGACACGGCCTGGACACATGGGTGTGTTCGGTGATCGTGTGTGAGCACACACGGCTTTGATTGCATGCAGGCGTGTGACCTCAACAGTGTTGAAGAAGATTAAAATTTTGAAAACTTTTATAAGTGCTCGGTTTAGTCCCGACCCCTTTCTAGCATATGTTTGAGGTCTTGTGGACCCCAATAAGGGACTTTATGATTATGTTATGATATGTTTTAATGATGATTGACTTTGTGTCATGAAATGGATGTGAAACATTCTGATTGTTTAGTAATGCCTCTTAACCCTATTCCGGTGACGGTTTCGGGTTAGGGATGTTACAATAAGCTTTGGAAGCAAGGGGCTGAGGATTTTAAGGCTAACATAGACGATGACCCCGAGAGGGCGGAGTTCTGGCTTGAGAACTCAATGAGGGTGTTTGATGAACTTTCCTGCACACCTAAGGAGAGCTTGAAATGTGCCGTGTCATTGTTGAATGACTTGGCATATCGATGGTGGAAAATGTTAACATCGGTAGTTCCGAGGGAGAGAGTGACATGGGACTTCTTCTTAGAAGAGTTTCGAAAGAAGTATATAAGTCAGCGATTTGTTGACCAGAAGTGGAAGGAGTTCCTTGAATTGAAGCAAGGCAAGATGACCGTGGCAGAGTATGAGCGCGAGTTTGTCAGGCTCAGCAAGTATGCACAAGAGTGTGTGTCTACAGAAGCTATCTTGTGCAAGAGGTTTGAAGACAGGCTGAATGAGGATATCAGACTTCTAGTTGGGATCTTGGAATTGAAAGAATTTGTGGTGTTGGTTGATAGGGCATGTAAGGCCGAGGAGCTGAATAAGGAAAAGAGGAAAGCCATGAATGAGGCCCAAGATGCGAGAAAAAG
Organism: Gossypium sturtianum; assembly: GCA_025698515.1. NCBI lineage: Eukaryota > Viridiplantae > Streptophyta > Magnoliopsida > Malvales > Malvaceae > Gossypium > Gossypium sturtianum. The sequence goes on from CM046952.1 coordinate 69,709,616, forward strand.
GCCAATGAGTAAATCATTCCAAACTCAATCAAAGAGGTCCAAAGAAATAAACCCTCGGATGACTGCTTCAGTGGGGTATTCACACCGAGATCGGGGCAATACATACTCAGGCTCGAGAGTTCAAGCCACCTCGATGGCCAGCGTGGGCAATCCAAAGTATAATAAACCGGAGTGCCCAAATCGCAGTAGACAACATACTAGGGAGTGTTGGGGAAACAACCGTAATTGTTACAAGTGCGGTTCACCCGACCATTTCATTCGGAATTGTCCAGAGAGGGATGAGAAGGAAAGGAAGCAAGAAGTAAGACCAAGTAATGTATCTTCAAGGGGTAGATCACAAACGAACCCAGGAGGTGGGACTAGTCGTAGAGGAGCGCCAAGAGACTCTGCTGTGAGGTCGGAGGGTCGAGCACCTGCAAGGACTTATGCCATTCGCGCTCGCGAAGAGGTATCATCTCCAGATGTGATAACAGGTACTTTTTCTCTTCATGATATCTCTGTAGTTACTTTGATTGACCCGGGGTCTACTCATTCTTACATTTGCATGAAATTGGCATCTAGCATGAGTATGATTGTTGAGTCTATGGAATTCGTAATAAAAGTGTCAAACCCGTGAGGCAAACATGTGCTAGTTGACAAGGTGTGTAGGAAGTGTCCTTTGACAATTAGAGGTCATTGTTTTTCGGCAAATCTCATGTTGTTGCCATTTGATGAATTTGACTTGATTCTTGGTATGGATTGGTTGACTACCCATAATGTTTTAGTAAACTATGGTAGTCAGTTTATTGAATTGAGATGTGTAAATGGAAATATCATTCGGGTTGAACAGGTAAATTGAATAGTTTGCCTGTAGTGATCTCGTCTATAGTAGCTGAGAAATACTTGAGAAAAGGCTACGAGTCCTATCTCGCCTTTGTACTGAATACCCAAGAATCAGAGGTAAAGATTGAGTCAGTGCCGGTGGTATGCGAGTATCTAGATGTGTTCCTGGAAGAGTTACCCGAATTGCCTCCAGTTAGAGAGGTCGAGTTTGGGATTGAGTTAGTTTTGGGTACAGCACCTATTTTGATTGCCTCGTATAGGATGGTACCATTGGAGTTGAAAGAATTGAAAGTTCAGTTGCAAGAGTTAACGGACAAGGGTTTTGCAAGACCGAGCTATTCACCATGAGGTGCTCCGGTACTTTTTGTAAAGAAGAAAGATGGGTCGATGAGATTGTGCATAGACTACAGACAACTCAACAAGGTGACAGTGAAGAATAAGTATCCTTTGCCAAGGATAGATGATTTATTTGACCAATTGAAGGGAGCTACGGTGTTCTCCAAGATAGACCTAAGGTCTGGCTATTACCAATTGAGGGTTAAGGAGCAAGATGTGCCGAAAACTGGATTTCGGACGAGGTATGGCCATTATGAGTTTCTTGTCATACCATTTGGCTTAACGAATGCTCCTGCGATTTTTATGGATCTAATGAATTGCGTCTTCCGACCGTATTTGGATAAATTTGTGGCTGTTTTTATCGACGACATATTAATTTATTCCCGGGATGAGAGTGAGCATGCAGAGCATCTGAGAATTGTTTTGCAGACTTTAAGAGACAAGCAGTTGTATGCTAAATTCAGCAAGAGTGAGTTTTGGCTCCGAGAGGTCGGGTTCTTAGGACACATTGTGTCGGGTGACGACATATGAGTTGACCCGAGAAAAATCTCGGCTATTGTGGAGTGGAAACCGCCAAGGAATGTGTCTGAGATTAGGAGCTTTTTGGGTTTAGCGGGGTACTACAGACGTTTCGTAAAGGAGTTCTCCATGATTGCTACCCCGATGACGAAACTGTTGCCCAAGGATGTTAAATTTGAATGGACTGAGAAATGCCAACGAAGTTTCGAGAGATTGAAAGCATTGTTGGTCGAGAGCGCGGTTTAGTACAACCTGAGTCGGGGAAAGAGTTTGTGGTCTACAGTGATGCATCATTAAATGGTCTTAGCTGTGTGTTGATGCAAAAGGGTAAGGTAGTAGCTTATGCCTCGAGACAGCTAAAACCGCATGAGAAGAATTATCCGAATCATGATTTGGAGTTGGTTGTGATCGTCTTTGCTTTGAAGATTTAGCGCCATTATTTATATGGTGAGAAGTGCCGAATCATCACCGATCACAAGAGTTTGAAGTACTTAATGGACCAAAAGGATTTGAATTTACGACAACGGCAGTGGCTTGAATTATTAAAGGATTACGAGTTAGTAATCGATTACCATCTGGGGAAAGCAAATGTGGTTGCGGATGCCTTGAGCAGAAAATCCCTGTATGCTTTGAGAGCTATGAGTACGAGCTTAGCGTTGTCTGATGACAGTGCTATATTGGCCGAGTTGAGGGCTAGACCATTGTTTATTCAGCAGATATGTGAAGCTCAAAAGAATGATAGTGAGATGCAAGTTAAGATAGCTCAGTGCGAATCGGTGAATAACTCAGATTTTCGAGTTAGTTCCGAGGATTGCTTGATGTTTCATGATAGAATTTGTGTACCAAAGGATGACGAGTTAATCCGGAAAATTTTACATGAAGCACACAGTGGTTGCTTGTCAATACATCCGGGCAGTACAAAAATGTACAATGATTTGAAGAAATTGTATTGGTGGCCGGGTATGAAAAGAGACATATCTAAATTTGTTACGAAATGTTTAGTTTGTCAACAAGTGAAAGCCGAGCACCAAGTGCCCTCGGGATTGCTTCAGCCGGTAATGGTTCCAGAGTGGAAGTGGGATCGAATCACAATAGATTTCGTAACGGGGTTACCTATGACTCCGAGAAAGAAAGATGCTGTGTGGGTTATTGTTGATAGATTAACAAAGTCGGCTCACTTTAAACCTATACGTGTGGATTACTCACTTGATAAGTTGGCCGAGTTGTATATTGCTGAGGTGGTGAGATTGCATGGAGTGCCTATATCTGTAACACCCCTTACCCGGGTTCTACACCGGGAATCAGGCCCGAGGCGTTACCGAACTCAAACTACTTGATTGCCACATAGGCTCAATGTAATTACTTTCTATACCCTCAGTCTCGACTTACGGGACCTCACTCATACGTACGAAAGCTCTCGAGACTAATCCGGAACTTTTTCCAACCTTAAAATTTTTTTTCTCTTCCAAACAGGTCTTACACGCCCGTGCAAGATTAGACACACCCGTGCATAGGCACACACGCCCATGTCCCCAGATCGTGCCTAAAAACCCAATATTCTGCCGATTTTCCCACGGTTAAGGCACACACCCATGTATTTTGGGAACACGCCCGTGTACCCTATCACACGTCTGTGCCTTTCACCCGTGGTCGACACTGACTAATCACACACGATTTTGACACGCCTGTGGGCCTAAACCGTGTGCCATACCTTAGTATTCTGACTTATTCAGTACGGCCTCAGCACGCCCGTGTGCTTTAACCGTGTGACCATTCAAATTCTAATTTCAAGGTGCAGACTCCACACGGCCAGGGTACACGCCCCTGACTTGATCGTGTGTCTCACACAGCCTAGACACACGCCCGTGTGTCTACCCGTGTGGACCAGAACAAGGCTGTTTGCCAAGCTCTTTGCACTCCTATAGCTTACACAACTTATACTCATCCATCACATTCATAATTACTCAAGTTAAATTGCCATCCCACATAGATAAATACATCTTTTCATAAAACATAATAGCCAACAACTATGGCATTATACAATTATCCCATAACACATTTAGGCCAACACATTTGGCACAATAACAATGACTTAATCAACCTCATGTACTAGCCCTATACATGCCATGACTCATAATGACTTGATACCTCATACCAAGTGTCTCCTCGATAGTGTGAAAACATCTCCGACGGCCTCCAACCCGAGATAGATAAAATATCCTATAAGAGATGGGAAAAAGAAGAGGAGTAAGCAATAAAGCTTAGTAAGTTCATATGCAATTAAGAATCAACTATTAATATTCATATGCTTATACTCAATCAAAAGGTATTAGAATGAGTTTTACTCTTGAACTCACAGTTACCTATTCAATCATTCATAATGCTTACTCGTTTCGTCTCTTACCACATTCTAACCATATCTCGGGCTTAATGCCCGCATTCATTAACTTACCATGCCACAAGCCAATTTGCTCGTTTAATTAGCATACATCCTGCACTGATCATCACAAGATCATATAAAACAACACATCATGCATTCTCAATAAACCATTCATACTACCAATCTCTCGGTGGCTACACACTTAGCCCACCATTGAATCTCTTATAGGGTGGTATCGCACTCAGCCCACCAATCAGTTATACTAATGGTGATTTCGCACTTAGCTCACCAATCATTTATAAGCGATGGTATCGCACACAACCCATCGATTACTAATTAATCAGGTGGTAACGCACACAGCCCACCGATAATAATATAGTTGATGGTATCGCACACAACCCATCAATCAGTTATACTAAGTGCCCAATCATTTATAAGCGATGGTATCGCACACAACCCATCGATTACTAATTAATCAGGTGGTAACGCACATGACCTCACCGATAATAATATAGTTGATGGTATCGCATTTTGACCCATCAATCGCTTATACTAATGGTGATTTCGCACTTAGCTCACAAATCATTTATAAGCAATGGTATCGCATTACACCCATCGATTACTAATTAATCAGGTGGTAATGCACACAGCCCACCGATAATAATATAGATGATGGTATCGCACACAGCCCATCAATCAGTTATACTAATGGTGATTTCGCACTTAGCTCACCAATCATTTATAAGCGATGGTATCGCACACACCCCATCGATTACTAATTAATCGGTGGTAACGCTTTACGACCCACCGATAATAATATAGTTGATGGTATCGCACCACGACCCATCAATTAATAATATATCGTGGTAACGCTTTACCATTTCACCGATAATATACATTCGCAAATACTTATCCACACACATTTTCTCTAATTCAAACGTTCATATGTAAACATCTTCATTCATTATCATTCTCACTTAACTTTCTACGATTCTCATTAGCATCCACACAATACATCAACAAATCTATCTCATGCAACTAAGGTGAAATAATAACACCTATTCCACTAGGGGTTCATCAGATATTGAATTCATCTCAATTTAGTTCTAACATTTACTTGTACTTCTCGTGGTACAACCACCTACCTTCAAATTGTTAACTAACTCTCTCGAGTCTCATGCACATAGTTCCCATTGACAACATACCCTAATAAGGTCTCACACATAATAACATATCGATGACATGTCCTTGACATGGTCTTATACGAACTCTTACACCAAGGCCATAATCAAATATGGTCTTACTCGAGACTTTAACCATCATCGTGTCATTTTATATACATTTTCCATTACTCTTAGATCCAATTCTCTTGACATCTCATTAAGGATATTTCATACATTTCATAGTGTAAATCTACTTTCCATACAACATTGGAATATTAAATTAACTCGTACATAGTTGCAACAATCGCACACGAACTTACCTCGATGTCGAAAGAGCCAAAAATGACCTTTTTGCCCACATTTCTCTTTTCATCCGTTCTAGGTCCGAAACTCGATTTCTTCAATCTAGAACAACGGAATTTATCGATTTAATCACTTACAAATCATAATATATCATAATACACTCTGGGAAAAAATGACTATTTTGCCCCTATACTTTTGCAAAATTACAATTTTTCCCCTAGGCTCGTAAATAAATTTTCATCACATTTTCTCAATAAATAAGCCTAGCTGAACATTTAATTCTCTTACAACTAATTACAATTCCATTAATTTCATGCCTTAATGAACAAATTATAACTTTTGCATTTTAGTCCCGAATAGGTGTTTTCATCACAACACCTTTCACAAAAGTTGTTTCTGATCTCCCTAACATCCATTTTATTCCATAAAAACTCAGAAAACAACATAAAATCTCACATGGAAAATCTCTAAACTTTTTAGCATAATGCAAAATAGTCCCCTCTTTAGAAAGCTTAAGCTTTGGGGACTCCAAAAGTACAAAAATTATCAAATAAAACCACCAAAATCACTTACTTGTAGTGAAGATGAATTGCTGAAAATTTCAAGCTTTCAAAACCCCCTCTTTGCTGGTATTTTCAGTGGAGAGAAGATGGAGAGAAAGGTGATATTTTCTTTTCTTTATTTTATGATAAAAAGAAATTTTTATCATCAAATTTCCACCTAACCATTGACCAAGTCTTTTCTTTGCCCCCCTATAGCTGGCCATCACTCCTCTCACGGCCTTATTGCACTTTAAGGACCTCCAATTAATAATCTATAACTACTTGGCACCTTTAGCAAATAAAATGGAACTTTCACACTTTATGCAATTTAGTCCTTTTTCGCAATTAAGCTAGAAATCGCTAAAATTAAGGCACCAAAATTTCCATGCATCCTTATAAATATGTTATATCACATAACATATCATGAAAATAATTTTCTCTAACCTTGAATTAGTGATTTCGAGATCACTGTTCTGACTAGCCCCTAAATCGGGCCGTTACAATATCTATTATCTCAGATAGAGATCCGAGGTTTACTTCGAGGTTTTGGAAGAAGTTGCAAGAAGCCTTGGGTACAAAATTAAATTTTAGTACTTCTTACCATCCTCAAACTGATGGCCAATCTGAAAGAGTGATTCAAGTCCTTGAGGATATGCCCCGATGCTGTGTGTTAGAGTTCGAAGGTAGTTGGGAAAAATATCTACCTTTGGTCAAGTTTGCCTATAACAACAGTTATCAGTCGAGTACACGGATGGCACCGTACGAAGATTTGTATGGTCGCAAGTGTCGGACTCCCTTGTGTTGGATGTATGAAAATTTTGGTGCATTAATTTTAGCAATTGCATGCTTAATTGTGAAAAAGGACTAAATCGCATAAAGTGCGAAAGTTCTATTTTGCAAGGTAGAGGTGTCTAATAGCCATAGAATATTGAATTGGAGGTCCTTAAAGTTCAATTAGGACATTAAGGGTGTGTTGGCCGGCCATATAGACTAGGGAGACAAGAGCATTAAATTTTGGTCAAATTTGGTGGAATTAGGTGATAAAAAAAATGAATAAAATAAGACAAAGGAGAAAGATATCATCTTTTACTATTCATTCTTCTTCTACCACCAAAAATTGAAGGGAAATAAGGGTTCTTGGAGTTCAAATTTTCAGCAAAACAAATCTCTTGCAAGTAAGTGATTCTAGGGGTCTTTCTTGATAATTTTTGTACTTTTGGGATCCCCAAAGCTTAAGCTAGCTAATGATGGGACTAATTTGCAATATAGTTCAAAGTTTGGGGACTTGCCATGAGAGTTTTCATGTTGTTTGCTGAGTTTTTATGAAAGAAAATGAATGTTAGTGAGTTAAGAAACAACTTTTGTGAAGGGTGTTTATCATGAAAACACATAAATAGGACTTATTTGTAAAGATAGTAATTGTGTAATAAATGCATGAAATAACTGATTTTGTAAGTTGTTGTAAGAGAAATAAATGTTCAGCTAGTCTTGTTTAATGAGAAAATGTGATGAAAAACTATTTACGAGCCTAGGGGCAAAATCGTAATTTTTGCCAAAGTGTAAGGGCAAAATGGTCATTTTTGCCTAAGTAGAAATTTTGGTGTATCATGCATTATAAAGTGATTAAATGAGTGAATTTCATTATTATAGATCAAGAAGAGCGCGGAAACAACCTTGACCGGGGAAAGGGCAATGTTACGGATTAAGTTGTCGATTAAAACATTTTGCACCGAGGTAAGTTTATGTGTAAACGATACATTTTTATACATATGTTGTTACTTATTGGTGTATTGTATAAATGAGATTGAGTATGATTGAGATTGTTTGAGATTGATAGATAGTGAGTAATTTCCATATGAAGCTCGGGATAGATAAGTAAGTGCGGAAAAATATCCGTAATTATTCTATTAGTGGGCTGTGTGCGATACCACCTTATTACTTATTCACGATGGGCTAAGTGTGATACCATTGTTTATACTATCATTTGGTGGGCTATGTGCGAAACCACCATATACATTCTTGTTGGTGGGCTAAGTGCGATACCACCTTATTATTGATTAATGGTGGGCTGTGTGCGAAACCACTGGATACTTAGTATTATTCCGAGAGGTTCATCGAGAATTTGTATAAGTGAATGTTTCATGTTGCATAGTGGTGTTGAGTGCAGGGAATGCGTACAAGTGAATGTGAGCACTTTAATTGTTATGTGTTTGGATTGAGGTAAAAGAATGAAATGAGTAAGCGTAATTGTGGAATTGTGAATTGTTCTTGCTTAGTATATGATGTTATTGATTATTTAGCATATGCTATGATGCTTATTGTTTACATGTAAAATTACTAAGCTTAAAGCTTACTCCCTTTCTTTCCCCTTGTTTTATAGTGTCAAAGAGCTAGTTCGGGATTCGAAGATAATCGGAAGATCACCCACACTATAAACTCATTTCGTATATTTAGACTTAGCATTTTGAGTATGGCATGTATAGGGGCTAGGCTTAATGAAATGTTTTGTTGTTTTGGCCAAGTGTGTTGGCTCTTTTAGAGATGAACTCTTTTGTATATTGCCATAGTTAATGGTTCATTAATGCTAATCTATGAAAAGAAGAAGTATTTCATGAATGAGTTAGATGCTTGATTGGGTTGCTTGGTAAATGGTTGAATGATATTTTATGTTATGTGAATTAGGGTGATAAAAGAGCTTGGCAAATAGCCTTGTTCTTGTCCACACGAGTAGGCACACAGGCATGTGTCTAGGCCGTGTGTAACACACGGTCAGTCTCATGGGCGTGTGACTAGGCCGTGTGTCCACTGCATGCTAGTGTTTCAAGTTAGTGTCGACCACGGGCTAGACACACGGGCGTATGCCTAGGCCGTGTGCCCCTTATGAGGTTACTGACGTCATAAACAGAATACCCAAGTTTTCACACACGGGCGTGTCTAGGCCTTGTGAAGGACACGGGCCAAAGACACGGGCGTGTGTCCGGCCTTGTGAAAACCCCTGTAGGTTTGAAATGAAAAATAAATCCCACATGGGCTAGGGACATGGGCGTGTGTGACCACACGGCCTGCCCACACGGGCTTGTCCCATTTCACACGGGCGTGTGGCCCTGTTAAAGCAAATTTTTTCTAGGTGTATCAAAGTTCCCGGTTTAATCCCGAGACCTTCCATTTTCATGTTTAAGGCCTCGTAGGCCCATACTAAGGGCGTTATGAATATGAATTGAAAAGTTATAATTTGGAATGAAATTCTATAGTTCAAAGTTGTATGTTCGAGTGAGTTATGTCCGGTAATGCCTCGTACCCAGTTCCAGCGTTGAATACGGGTAAGGGGTGTTACAATAATCGTCCACCTTTCCTTAAAACGATGAACCATTTCATCTACTTACTTACCATTCCATTTACTTAGCAGAAGCTTAATTACATTATTAACTCACGAATTAGTGTATTTATTCATGACATAAGTAAACTCACATATAGCATAAGTAAATTTCTTCCTTACAAGTAAGTCCTTTAACTCAACAATCCTTTTATTTCATCACATTACATCTCAACTATGAAATTATTATTTCATTACCTATTCTCACCCATTTCATTTTCATAACATAAAAGACATAAACATAACATTAACCATAGCCACAAGCTAGTGCATTTAAGCATAACTCTTTTAGAATCAACTACACAATAAACCATTTCATGAGAAATTATACACTTTGATTCTTACCACTCTTTCATGCACATAAGCATCGGTCCATTTGGTCACTTACCATTTCAATGAATTTCTTTAAAAATAACATAATACAATCCAAAGCCTAAGCATCATCAACAACACATGTTAATGCATCAATTCGTAATTCACTTGAATAACATAAGATAAGTCATTAAACATGAATAACCTCACTTGAAATCATCAATTCATGAACATAATCATACTTTCATTTACCATTTCATTTTGTATAGTTTTCATAATATAAGTCATTTGAATACTTACCGTTCCTTCCCTTTTCATGCCTATTGAACCACTTAGAATAACATCGGGTACGTGGGAAAACTCACACAGAGTGTGCTAAACATATAGTCATAGCTCACATGAGCTGTAAAATGGGCCTGCTCACACAAGCTGATGGTCGGAATGTAAGCTACACGATGCTGCTCACACAAGCTGATGAGTATCCGCAACTAATGTTAGACCTCAGCCATCGGTAGGACATTCAGGACCAGCACCCGAAACATGGTAACCTGGGTCTACTCACACAAGCTGATGGTCGAAATGTAGCTACACGATGCCGCTCACACAAGCTTGCGAATATCCTCAACAAATGCCGGAACTCAGCCGTCAGTAGGACATTCAGGACCAGCACCCGAAACATGGTAACCCTAATGACATGTCATTTGTATCCTATACATTTCTAAGGTTCAAATGGGGCTCAATAGTCGTCGAACGTCATTTGATTTCCATCGTCTCTTTACTTGATAAATTGTATAATAACATATATATATTGATTTATACCACATTAGAATCACAAATTAAACATTCAATTTAATCAACATTTAAGTGATTATATTTCATATGAACTTACCTGGCTAAATTGCAGAAATGACAAAGTACATGGGCCATTTGGTAATTTTTCCTTCTTCTTGATTTCCACTTGTTCTTGATCAAAATTAATAATTTCATTAAATTCATTAATTTAGATAGTAAAACTAATTCACTTTACGCAATTTAGTCATTTTTGACATTTTTACAAAATTACCCATGACATTTTACTTTTATTCAATTTAGTCCTTGAGCCTAAAACATGCAAATTAACCATTTTTAATGCAAACCCATGCCAACTAAATATTCATGGCATCCAATAAAGCCCACATTTGTAATAATTTTACATAAAATCCTTGTACTTTTACTATTTCAATAATTTAGTCCCTAATCGGTAAATTCATGAAAAATAACTTAACAAAAATACTTATAAATAACAACTAGTACCTCAAATTCATCATTTAACATCTAAAATCACAAGGTTCATCAATGAAAAAAATTCAAAATCTTTAACAGTTTCAAAAGCGAAGGTACGAGCTAGTTGGACCCAGTTGCAATGATGTCAAAAACATAAAAATTATTAGAAACGGGTGAAAAATCACCTACCAATTTAGCTTTGAACTTGTCAAAATTTCTAGGTCTAAAATGGCTCCCTTTTCTCCTTTACAATCGGTGAATAAGACAATTAAAAGATGACAAAGCTTTTGGTTTTATTTAATTTAATTTAATTTAATTTATGAAATAACCGTTTTAACCTTGGTTAATAATTAAATAAAACACAAAATCCATGTCCATATTTGTCCACTAACTCCTTAAATGCTTTAATTACCATTCAGGTTCCTTTACCTTTATTCATTAAGCCATTTAATCACTCAACTCTAATAGTGATCAAATTGTACATCCTTTACGATTTAGTCCTTTTTTGTTAATTAACTATCTAAACATTAAAATTTATTAACAAAACTTTAATACAACCTTAATAACACTCCGTAAATATTTTTATAAATATTTACGACTCAGTTTATAAGAACGAGGTCCCGATACCTCATTTTTTAAATCACTTGACTTTAGGGTCTTACCACATGAACTTAATTAATCATTCATATAACATAAATTATCATATCAAAAACCTTTTTAAAACCATATTTGACTCGTAAATATTAAATAATATGTACGAAATTACGCGTCAGACTTGTGGCCCCAAAACCACTGTTTCCGACACCACTGAAAAACGGGTTGTTACACATAAACATAACACTTGTAAGTTCAGAAGAACTTAGTGAGAGTAAAAAACAAAAATACCTAGGTGGATACTTTCTTAATTTCAGCCTTAGACTTACACGCCAACTACCATACTCTTAACGTACCAATTCTCTCTTAACTACCTGACTAACTTAAGATCTTTCCAAACAATACATTAATCTCTTATATTTCTTAAAACCACAAAAGTAATTTTCAAAAAATATGTCTTCAAAGCCCACTTCATACATACCATCTTTTCATACATATACTTATTCTAGAACAACTGTTCACAAATATTGTTTACTGGTGGATTCTTATACATTTGACAGATTCCCACGACAAGTTGGATTCCATCAGTTTACAAAATCGAATCAATTTTTATTTTATACTCAATACATGCTTATATTGATAATGAAGTATCCAGATCATTCAGAATTATTACCCACAACTTTATTACAGAACACAACTCTACCCAAGACCCCAAACAACTCAAATTTCCATAAGATTTCCAGAGTAAGACATAATACTATTCAGATATGGCGAATACCAGATAACTCAGATTCAACCCTAAAAGGTACAGTCAAACTTAGAGTAATAAATACTTATCTCATTCATGACTATGAACACGCCCAAACCACAAATTGACAGGTTATCATGGTGGATACCCTCTCTAAACATACAGATACTCCCTTTTTGGCATATAACTTCCTTTAAGTCTTATCTGATTACATCATAGAACTAATTCAACCAAATTATTTTCAGATATATCATAACCTCATCATAGGCCTACTTATCAAAGATTTATATGAACTTACCACAAGGGAGAATAATCACATTTTACCATACAAACTTACTAGAGTACGCCATAAAGGCAACATAAGGAATATTCCACAAAGGCAACACATCAAGTAACATTTTTACTGTCCCGACGGACTTTCATAGAAGGTGTCATGGGTTTCTCCCTCATGGACTTATACATAAATTTCATGTAACGCAATCTGCCAGTTCAATCTACACATTATCGAAGGCTACATTGTAGCACCCTCTACCCAGCTCGGTAGCTGAACCCGAGTAATAGGACGCCACATCACACGTCACAACATCACACATTACACACCGTTTCATTTGCATAAAAAAATCATCACATTTTATCATTTATAGGAGTTTAAATTCTAAAATACCCTACGCGACATTAAAATTTACTAAATATACATTAAACGACCTTATATCAAGTTAAGAACATGCTTAAACACCACTTAACGAAAATTTCCAAAAAGTCACATAGGTATCGATACACACTCGTTGGTATTGATATTTCTCATAGTGGGTATTGATATCTTTAGGAAATCGGTATCTTGTTAGCATTCTGTTTCTCTGAAAATTTAAAACCCAGTAATTTGTCGATACAATTCATAAAGTATTTATATTTTCACCCCGAGTATCTATACTCAAAAAAGGGTATCGATACCAATTTAAGCTACTGACTTCCTGCACATTCGTTTCAACATGGGGGTATCGATGCTTAAGCCCCGATTATCGATACCTCTATATAAATCAACAAAAATCACAGCAAAATAGGGCATTTAAAATATTCAATCACAAACCACTTCAACATGCATCCATACTTCAGTATTCCACATCAAAACGACCATGCTTGCAGTCCAAAACAACATTAATAATTCAAATCAAAACAAAACCAATAATATAATAACATCGACTATCAAACTTACCGGTATAAAATCAAAACAACCATTTAAAATGTACTATTAATCAACCAAAAACTCTATACATTTCATTGTTTCCTTAGTTAAAAAATAATAGCAATAATATCACCTACTCAAACACTAAGCCTAGCTTGGATCACTTCCTTGGAATTCCGCACTGCTCACTTCGCAACGCTAATTATCTACAATGGTTTAGAATGGAGTGTGTGTGCTTAAACAAGCTCAGTGAATGATAAGAAAACTACCAATAAACATGATATCATACAATAAATAAAAGCAACCAGAACACATTTACATACATATTTAGCCATGGTGAGATACTAAAATATTCATGCATCAACTACCAACTTATATAACTTTATAATCGCCTAATTAGACATACATTGTAACACCCTTAACCTGTATCCGTCGCCGGAATAGGGTTACAAAGCATTACCGGACTAATCTCATAAATAATCGTACAATTCGAATTACAATTCTCATATCAATTAAAAACCATACAAATACAATCATATAGTCCCTAATACGAGCCCTCGAGGCTCAAAACAAACATTAGGAGTGGTTCGGGACTAAACCGAAAACTTAGGAAAAATTTTGGAAAACATAGAAAATTTTCAAAGTACAAGGGACACACGCCCATGTCACATGCCGTGTGGACATTCGAAATAGGATCACATGGCTGTGTCCCAACCCGTGTCTGACCCCGTGTAACTCCCTGACTTGGGTCACACGGCCAACCATATGCCCGCGTGCCAGATCGTGTGCTAGGTCATGCCAAAACTGTATAGTATACTGACTTATGCCACACGGCCAAGTTACACGCCCGTGTGCTGGGCCGTGTGGAGCATACTAACTTGGTTTCTAATAAACATCAGGGGACACATGGTCGTGTCACCTTACCATGTGTCACACACAGCTGAGACACACGCCCGTGTCTCTGCCCATGTGGAAAAAAATAGGCTATTTTCCAAGCCATTTTTCTCACCCAAACTTGCATTCACCTACACATACCAAATAGCATATAACATACCATCCATAAGCATTCAAACCAATCTCAACCAAGCACAACTCATGCTATTCCAATACAAACAACCATAAGGCATACAAGTATCACAATTAGCCATTCAACTTCATACTAATTTCACATCTAAAACTCACCTAAATGGTCACTTTCAACTATGCATTATTTTGCCTAAAACCACAAGCATACCATATCTCAAAATTCAACTATTTGGTACTCAAAATACCAATCCACAACAAGCATTCACATAGCGATTACCATCCACATAACAAAAGGCCATTTGCACATATATATACATAACCAAATATACCAAAATAAGCCAAATCACTTGGCTATACACATAATCAAACATTCATCATTTAGAAGCCAAATTAATTAGCTAAATCTATTACCAACATATAGACCATATTAACCACAATACCTATACATGCCATATAACCAAATACACAAGTTCAAAAGTACTAAAAAGACAGCTGGATAGTGTGATGAGATCTCCGACGACTCTCAAATCCGAGCAAGCTTCGAAAACATTATAAAACACGGAAAAATAAACAAAGTAAGCTATAAAGCTTAGTAAGCTCGTATGGCTAATAAGTAAAACTTACCATTCAACTACAATTCAAGTACTTAAACATCACATAATACAATTCAATTTAAATCCAAAAAAACACATATTCAGTCCAAAGGTTAGACATGAATTTCATCAATTTCTTCGATTCAATGATTGTATAGTTCACGTACATACCTATACTAATTCGTATCAATTTCATACTTTTCCAATTCATCGATATACCCGTTGAACCATTTGGAATAATATCGGATACTCGGGAATCTCGCACCCTAAGTGCCAATACATTACCGAAGCCATCTCAATCTCATATCTCATATAATGCTCACTCTCGAGCTATCAACAGGTCTGCTCACACAAGCTGATGGTCAAAACGTAACTACACGGTGCTGCTCACACAAGCTGACAAGAATATGTAACACATGGCGAAAATTCATGCAATTGAGTCCACACCCATGCTAGCTGAATTTTACCTATTCTCATAGAAGCCCATATTTTTCATTTTTTCACACATTTACCACATAATTTTCACATTTCTCAATTTAAATCCCTAATTGACAATTTTATCAAAAATCACTTAACAAATGTTGTTTATCTAACAACAACCATTCATTTTCTATCATCAAACATCAAAATACACACATATTCATCAATAGTCCAAAAACGTAGAAATCATTAAAAATGGGAAAAGAATGCATACCTAATAAACAAGAATGAGATTGCCGAAACTTCAAGCTCAACAATGGCTTTCAAAAGCCCTAATTTTGGTTGAAGAAAGCTTAAAGATGATAACTTGGCTTTTATCTTAATTAGTTTTGTCTTTATTTACCAAATTACATAATTAACCTTAAAAATTATCACAAATTTCAAAATTACCGAGCCATTATCATCCACTAACACATTAATGGACTATTTACCATATAAATACCTCCAATTTAAGGTTCCATAGCTATTAGAAACCTTTAGCTATTAGAACATAACTTTTACACTTTACGCGATTTAGTCCTTTTTATCAAATTGAGCATTCAAACGATAAAATTTCTTACTGAAATTTTCATACAATCATACTATCATGCTATAGACCTCAAAATAATAATAAAATAAATATTTAGACCTCAATTTTGTGGTCCCGAAACCACTATTCTGAATTGACTAAAAATAGGCCGTTACAACTCTCCCCCTTAGGAATTTTCGTCCCTAAAAATCTTACCAGAAAATAGGTTAGGGTACTGTTTTCTCATAGCTTCCTCTGGTTCCCACGTAGCCTCTTCAACACCGTGACATTGCCATAAAACCTTCACTAAAGCTGTGCTTTTATTTCTCAACTCTCTAATCTCTCGAGCCAGAATTCTGATCGGTTCTTTGTTATACGACATATCAGGTTGAATTTCAAATTCTGCTGGAAAAATTACGTGTGACAGATCTGATCTATATCGGCGTAACATTGACACATGAAATACATTATAAATCTTTTCTAATTCTAACGGTAAATTTAACTGATATGCTACTGGCCCTATTCTCTCGATAATCTCATACGGCCCAATAAATCGCAGACTTAATTTTCCTTTGCAACCAAATCGGAGAATCTTCTTCCACGGTGATACTTTTAGAAACACTTTGTCACCGATTTGAAATTCAATGTTTTTACATTTCAAATCTGTATATGATTTCTGTCGATCTGAAGCTGCTTTCAAACTGTCGCAATTACTTTCACTTTATCTTCAGTCTCTCTAACCCAATCAACCTCGTGAATCTTTTTCTGACTAAGCTCGGTCCAGTACAATGGAGTTTAGCATTTATGACCATATAAAGCTTCATACGGTGCCATCTTTATACTCGATTGAAAACTATTGTTATACGCAAATTCAACCAATGGTAAATATTTTTCCCAGTTGCCTTCAAATTTTAAAACACAAGAACGAAGCATATCTTCGAGAATCTGAATAACTCTTTCGGACTGAAATGCAGTACTAAAGTGTAACCGCGTACCTAAAGCTTCTTGCAATTTCTTCCAAAATCACGACGTAAACCTTGGATCTCTATCTAAAATAATAGAAATTGGCACTCCGTGCAATTTGACAATCTCAGAGATGTACAATTTAGCTAATCTATCGAGTGAAAAGTCCGTACGTACCAAAATGAAATGTGTAGTTTTCGTCAGTCGATCAACAACAACCCAAATAGCATCTTTCTTTTTCGGAGATAGGGGTAACCCCGATATGAAATCCATCGTAAATCTATCCTATTTCCACTCTGGTATCATCACTGGCTGAAGTAATCCCGAAGGCACTTGATGTTTGGCTTTAACTTGTTGACAAACCAAGCATTTAGATACAAATTCTGAAATGTCTCGTTTCATACCCGACCACCAGTATAACTATTTCAAATCATTGTACATCTTAGTACTTCCCAGATGAACAGATAAACAAACACTGTATGCTTCATGTAGAATTTTCTAAATAAGTTTGAAATTTTTCGGTACACAAATTCTACCTCGGAACATCAAACAATCATCGGATCCGATCTGATACTCTAAATCAGTAGTTGACTCGCACTGTAATCTTTTATCTTGTAACTCATGATCTCATTTTTGAGCCTCACAAATTTGCTGAAAAAATACTAGTTTAGCTTTTAACTCAGCTAAAATCGAACCATCATCAGATAAGGTTAATTGTGTGTTCATCGCCCGCAAAGCAAATAAAGATTTTCTACTCAGAGCATCCGTAACTACATTCGCTTTCCCCGGATGATAATCAATCACTAATTCATAATCTTTCAACAACTCGAGCCATCTTCGTTGTCGCAAGTTCAAATCTTTTTGAAACATTAGATACTTCAGGCTCTTATGATCGGTAAAAATATGACACTTCTCACCGAAGAAATGATGTCGCCAAATTTTCAATGCGAAAACAATAGTAGGCAACTCTAAGTCGTGTGTTGGATAAATCTTTTCATGCGGTTTTAACTGTCTGGAAGCATAAGCTATCACTTTGCCTTCTTGCATCAAAACACATCCCAAACCGTTCAATGACGCATCACTGAAAATCACAAACTCTTTACCCGACTCAGGTTGAACTAAAACTAGTGCTTCAGTTAACAGTGCTTTCAACTGTTCAAAACTCTATTGGCATTTCTCGGACCACTCAAACTTCACATCTTTCTGTAGAAATCGAGTCATCGGTGTAGCAATCATCGAGAACCCTTTTACAAAATGCCGATAGTAGCCAGCTAATCCCAGAAAACTTCTACCTTCGGATACGTTTCTTGGTGGTTTCCAGTCAACAATTGCTAAAATATTATTCGGATCAACTCGGATGCCTTCCGCTGAAATAATATGACCCAAAAATCGAACCTCTCTGAGCCAAAACTTTCATTTGCTGAATTTAGCAAACAATTTCTTATCTCTCAAGGTTTGTAATACAATTCTCAAATGCTCGGTATGTTCAGATTCGTCTCGAGAATAGATCAGAATGTCATCAATGAATACAGCTACGAATCTATCCAAATATGGTCTGAAAATTATATTCATCAAATTCATAAAAACTGTAGGAGCGTTAGTTAATCTGAATGGCATAACAAGAAATTCATAATGCCCGTACCTGGTCCTGAATGCAGTTTTCAGCACATCCAAATCTTTAATCCGCAACTGATAATAGCAGATCGTAAATCAATCTTTGAAAATATTGTTGCTCATTTCAACTGATCAAACAAATCATCAATTCTCGGCAAAGGATACTTATTCTTATTTGTAACCTTGTTAAGCAGACGATAGTCAATACACAGTCTCATCGATCCATCTTTCTTCTTTACGAACAGAGCTGTTGCACCCCAGGGTGAAAAACTAGGTCGTGCAAAACCTCTATCTGTTAACTCTTACAACTAAGCTTTCAATTCTTTCAATTCTATTGGAGCCATTCTATACGGAGCTATCGATATCGGTGATGTTCCCAATACTAATTCAATAGCAAACTCGACCTCTCTAATTGGTGGCAACCCAGGTAACTCTTCTGGAAACACATCCGGATATTCATAAGCCACTGGCACTGATTCAATCTTCGATTCAAACACTTTTGTATCCAGTACATATGCAAGATAAGCAGCGCAACCTTTCCTCACATATTTCTATGCTAGCATCGTCAATATCACTATAGGCAACTCACTCGAGTCATCAGATTCAATTCGAAGAATTTCACTATTCTGACATTTCAACTCAATAGTCTTTCGTCTACAATTCACAACAGCGTCATGAAGAGTTAGCCAACCCATACCCAAGATCACATCGAATTCATCAACCGGTAAAAGCATCAAATTAGCCAGAAAACGGTAACCCCGAGTCATCAAAGGACAATTCTTGCAAACTTTATCAACTAGGACATACTTGCATAAGGGGTTCGATACTTTAATCACAAATTCGGTAGACTCAACAAGTAAACTCTTACTAGACACTAAATTCTTACAAACATACGAATGAGTTGATCTAGGATCAATCAAAGCAATTACATCAGTGTCATAGAGAGAAAATGTACCAGTGATAACATCTAGTGATGATGCATCTTCGTGAGCGCGAATAGCGTAAGCTCTGGCTGGTGCTCGAGCCTCGGATCTCACAGCAGAATCCTTTGTCGCACCTTTGCTACTAGTCACATTTCTCATATTTCTAGGTGGTCTCCCTCTGGCAGCTGTATTGCTTGGTCTTGTATTCAAAAATTTATCTTTCTCAGGTAACTCAAGACAATCCCGAATAAAGTGATCTTGTGAGCCACATCTAAAACAAGCTTTGTTATTCATCTAGCAATATTCAAAATGTCGTCTTCCATATTGCTAATGTAACAGCTCGATTTTAGGGCTAGTCGGAACAGTGGTTTTGGGAACACTAATCCGAGGTTGAACAAAATTATTTTAACATTATTTTATGTGTTATGGCATGATTATATGGATGTATGAAAATTTTGGTGCATTAATTTTAGCAATTGCATGCTTAATTGTGAAAAAGGACTAAATCGCATAAAGTGCGAAAGTTCTATTTTGCAAGGTAGAGGTGTCTAATAGCCATAGAATATTAAATTAGATGACCTTAAAGTGCATTTAGGCCATTAAGGGTGTGTTGGCCGGCCATATAGACTAGGGAGACAAGAGCATTAAGTTTTGGTCAAATTTGGTGGAATTAGTTGATAAAAAATGAATAAAATAAGACAAAGGAGAAAGATATCATCTTTTACTATTCATTCTTCTTCTACCACCGAAAATTGAAGGGAAATAAGGGTTCTTGGAGTTCAAATTTTCAGCAAAACAAATCTCTTGCAAGTAAGTGATTCTAGGGGTCTTTCTTGATAATTTTTGTACTTTTGGGATCTCTAAAGCTTAAGCTAGCTAATGAGGGGACTAATTTGCAATATGGTTGAAAGTTTGGGGACTTGACATGAGAGTGTTCATGTTGTTTTCTGAGTTTTTATGAAAGAAAATGAATGTTAGTGAGTTAAGAAACAACTTTTGTGAAGGGTGTTATCATGAAAACACCTAAATATGACTAATTTGTAAAGATAGTAATTGTGTAATAAATGCATGAAATAACTGATTTTGTAAGTTGTTGTAAGAGGAATAAATGTTTAGCTAGGCTTGTTTAATGAGAAAATGTGATGAAAAACTATTTACGAGCCTAGGGGCAAAATCATAATTTTTGCCAAAGCGTAAGGGCAAAATGGTCATTTTTGCCTAAGTAGAAAATTTAGTGTATCATGCATTATAAAGTGATTAAATGAGTGAATTTCATTTTTATAGATCAAGAAGAGCGCGAAAACAACCTTGACCGGGGAAAGGGCAAGGTTACGGATTAAGTTGTCGATTAAAACATTTTGCACTGAGGTAAGTTTATGTGTAAACGATACATTTTTATACATAATGTTGTTACTTATTGGTATATTGTATAAATGAGATTGAGTATGATTGATATTGTTTGAGACTGATAGATAGTGAGTAATTTCTGTATGAACCTCGGGATAGATAAGTAAGAGCGGAAAAATATCTGTAATTATTCTATTGGTGGGCTGTGTGCGATACCACCTTATTACTTATTCACGATGGGCTAAGTACGATACCATCGCTTATACTATCATTTGGTGGGCTATGTGCAAAACCACTATATACATTCTTGTTGGTGGGCTAAGTGCGATACCACCCTATTATTGATTAATGGTGGGCTCTGTGCGAAACCACCGGATACTTAGTATTATTCCGAGAGGTTCATCGATAATTTGTATAAGTGAATGTGAGCACTTTAATTGTTATGTGTTTGGATTGAGGTAAAAGAAAGAAATGAGTAAGCATAATTGTGGAATTGTGAATTGTTCTTGCTTACTATATGATGTTATTGATTATTTAGCATATGCTATGATGCTTATTGTTTACATGTAAACTTACTAAGCTTAAAGCTTACTCCCTTTCTTTCCCCTTTTTTTATAGTGTCAAAGAGCTAGTTTGGGATTCGAAGATAATCGGAAGATCACCCACACTATCGACTCATCTCGGTATATTTAGACTTAGCATTTTGAGTATGGCATGTATAGGGGCTAGGCTTAATGAAATGTTTTGTTGTTTTGGCCAAGTGTGTTGGCTCTTTTAGAGATGAACTCTTTTGTATATTGAAATAGTTAATGGTTCATTAATGCTAATTTATGAAAAGAAGAAGTATTTCATGAATGAGTTAGATGCTTGATTGGGTTGCTTGGTAAATGGTTGAATGGGATTTTATGTTATGTGAATTAGGGTGATAAAAGAGCTTGTCAAATAGCCTTGTTCTTGTACACACGGGTAGGCACACGGGCGTGTGTCTAGGCCGTGTGTGACACACGATCAGTCTCTTGGGTGTGTGACTAGGCCATGTGTCCCCTGCATGCTAGTGTTTCAAGTTAGTGTCGACCACGGGCTAGACACACGGGCGTGTGCCTAGGCCGTGAGCCCCTTATGAGGTTGCTGACGTCATAAACAGAATACCCAAGTTTTCACACACTGGCGTGTCTAGGCCGTGTGAAGGACACGGGCCAAAGACACGGGCTTCTGTCTGGCCGTGTGAAAACCCCTGTAGGTTTGAAATGAAAAATAAATCCCACACGGGAGTGTCCCATTTCACACGGGCGTGTGGCCCTATTAAAGCAAAATTTTTCTAGGTGTATCAAAGTTCCCAGTTTAATCCTGAGACCTTCCCTTTGCATGTTTAAGGCCTCGTAGGCCCATACTAAGGGCGTTATGAATATGAATTGAAAAGTTATAATTTGGAATGAAATTCTATAGTTCAAAGTTATATGTTCGAGTGAGTTATGTCCGGTAATTCCTCGTAGCCGGTTCCGGTGTTGAATACGGGTAAGGGGTGTTACAGCTAACACTCTTGTTTATTGGTTCTAACACTACCAATGCTCGATATTGAAGTGGCTTGAGTTTTTGGACTCGTGTGTTGCTTCCCATGATCTCTGTTGGAATACCCCACTGAAGCTGTTGAACGATTATAATAATCTCTTGATTTCTTTGACAAAGAGTGGTAGGGTTTACTCATCGACCTCTTTCTCAAATCTCTAGCTTCAGAATCGGCTTTTCTCTTTTCTTTGCCAAGTTCTTCAGCTTTGCAAGCTCTGTCGACTAACACAACAAATTCTTTCAATTCAAGAATCCCGACTAGAAGCTTAATGTCTTCGTTCAACCCGTCTTCAAACTGCTTATACATAATCTCTTCAGTGGAAACACATTCTCGAGCGTATTTACTTAGTCTCACAAATTCTCTTTCGTACTCGGTCACAGTCATACGACCCTATTTCAGTTCCAGAAATTCTTTGCGCTTTTGATCGATAAACTACTGACTTATGTATTTCTTTCTAAACTCGGTCTGAAAGAATTCCCACGTGACTCTTTCTCTCAGCACCACCGATATTAAAGTGTTCCACCACTGATATGTAGTATCTCTCAGAAGTGATACAGTGCATTTGACACATTTTGCTGGCATACAAGACAATTCATCAAATACCCAGATTGTATTCTTAAGCCAAAACACAGCTCTCTCAGGATCATCATCAATGGTAGCTCTAAAATTTTTAGCCGCATACTTTCGATTTTTATCCACAAGTGGCTTAGTCAAACGTAAAGGTTCCAAACCTTGAGGAGCTACGGGAATTGGTTGGGGAATAGGTGGGGGTGGAGGTTGCTGAGTAGCCGGATTAGTTTGGAAAAATTCAGTGAACCATTCCTTTATCATTTGGAA
The DNA here is from genome assembly GCA_025698515.1 of Gossypium sturtianum. Lineage (NCBI taxonomy): Eukaryota > Viridiplantae > Streptophyta > Magnoliopsida > Malvales > Malvaceae > Gossypium > Gossypium sturtianum. Next base: position 69,733,012 of record CM046952.1, read on the forward strand.
GAAGGCTTCCTTGGCCTCTTCTCCCTGACTCCCAGATAGAGGTCTCGATTCAGACTGCGCTGCTCCGTGAACGGAGGCTGGCGCATTACTTTCAACATCATCAGCCAATGCTCGATTGAGATCCATAGCTATATAAAAACACGATTTAAAACTATCAGGAGATATCACACTATCACAGGTTATATATGGCATGTATAGCTAGACTTACATACACTACGTTAGTCCTAGAATCGACTAAACCGTAGCTCTAATACCAATAAATGTAACACCCCTAACCCGTATCCGTCACCGAAATAGGGTTATGAAGCATTACTAGCCTAATCTCATAAATAATCATACAATTCAAATTACAATTCTCATATCAATTAAAAACAATACAAATACAATCATATAGTCCCTAATACGACCCCTCGAGGCTCAAATTAAAAATTAGAAGTGGTTTGGGACTAAACCGAGAACTTAGGAAAAATTTTAGAAAACATAGAAAATTTTCAAAGTATAGGGGACACACGCCCGTGACACAGGCCGTGTGTCTCGCTGGGCTAGAGGCACGCCCGTGACATAGGCCGTGTGGACATTCGAAATGGGATCACACGGCCGTTTCCCAAACCGTTTCCGACCCCGTGTAAGTCCCTGACTTGGGTTACATGACCGACCACACGTCCATGTGACTAGCCCGTGTACTCTTCGAAATGGCCTCACACGCCCGTGTGCCAGACCGTTTGCTAGGCCGTGCCAAAACTTTAGGGTATACTGACTTATGCCACACGGCCAAGTCACACGCTCGTGTGCTGGGCCGTGTAGAGCATATTGACTTGGTTTCTAATAAAAATCAAGGGACACACGGCCGTGTCACCTGACCGTGTGTCACACATGGCTGAGGCACACGCTCATGTCTCTGCCGATATGGACAAAAATAGACTATTTTCCAAGCCATCTTTCTCACCCAAACTTGCATTCACTTACACATACCAAATAGCATATAATATACCATCCATAGGCATTCAAACCAATCTCAACCAAGCACAATTCATGCTATATCAATACCAACAACCATAAGGCATACAGGTATCACAATTAGCCATTCGACTTCATACTAATTTCACATCTAAAAATCACCTGAATGGTCACTTTCAACTATGTATTATTTTGCCTAAAACCACAAGCATACCATATCTCAAAATTCAACTATTTGGTACTCAAAATACCAATCCACAACAAGCATTCACATAGCAATTACCAACCACATAAAAAAAGGCCATTTGCACATATATATACATAACCAAATATACCAAAAATAAGCCAAATCACATGGCTATACACATAATCAAACATTCATCATTTACAAGCCAAATTAATTGGCTAAATTCATTACTAGCATATAGACCATATTAACCACAACACCTATAAATGCCATATAACCAAATACACAAGTTCAAATGTAACACCCCAAAATCGGACAAGACACCACGACCGAATCTGGTATGTTACGGGGAAAACGTCTTTGAGTGATCAGATTTTTTTTCGTTTAAAAGCGGGGTGAAAACATAGTGAATTTGAGGAAAATTTGAGTAGGCTTGTTTGATTAGATTTTGAAAACTTATCCAAAGTATATAGTTAAAACGAGTTGATTTCATTTAGCATATCCAATAGTTCATTTATGCTATTTTGAAACATTTTTGACTTAGTAGAATATCGAGTTTGGTTTGAAGCTCATTTGCGTTTACTTTATAGCAAAGCATAGTGAGATACCCGATGGTATAGTTTAGAACACACTGCGTTATAATTTTGAAAACATTATCTTACCAAATTTTAGTAAAATTTCATACCAAGTTATTTGTTAAGCAGGTTGCGAATCTAATTAAAACATAACCATCATAAAACATAATTTAAAGGCCTTTTACAAATCCAAATTAAATCTCAAATAAAAATAAATAAGCTGAAGTACCCAAAGTGAATAGTCTGAGCAAAACTTTTATTAAAGCATGGCATGTGCACCCCGAGTCCACCCCGGCTCCATGTCCGCGTCTACGAATCACCTGAAATGTCAAAGGAGAGGGTGAGTCGAATGACTCAGTGCATAAATCCCGCTCCCGATGAAACAACATGCTAACACACATCATACATAGCAACATAATTAATGCAACCCGATCCTAACCATCCGTCTCTCCTTTTTCTACCCCGTGTGGTACCAAACCACTGGTGGTGCCAAACCACTGGTGACATATAGTCACAATGTGTTACCAAAACACTGGTGTCCCAAAGACACAATATCCATCAATGTGGTGCCAAACCACTGGTGTCCCAAAGACACGTTTGTGCTACCAAAGCACTGGTGACCGAAGTCACAAATCCAATGATGGGGCCAACCCATCGTGTGATACCCAATCACTAGTGCGAGACGATCCCATATCTCATGTGGGGCCAACCCACGGTGGTGTCAAACCACGGGGACGAGTCGCAATGAGGTGCCCAACCTCGGTGTCCCAAAGACACAAATGTGGTACCAAACCACCGTGACCGTAGTCACAATAATCGAATGATGGGGCCAACCCATCGTGTGATACCCAATCACTAGACGATCGCATCCCATATCTCAAAGTGGGGCCAACCCACGGTGGTGTCAAACCACAGGGACAAGTCGCAATGAGGTGCCCAACCTCTGGTGTCCCAAAGACACAAATGTGGTACCAAACCACTGGTGACCCAAAGTCACAAAGTTGTGTTACCAAAACACTGGTGCTCGTCAGCACAAAATATCACTGCTCCCTCCTCTCATATCACCCATCAACATACCAACTCATGTGATCATGCATATCATACAAGTCATGCATATCATGCCAACATGTCTAGCATTACATCTCATAGCATACATAACATAGATCATAATACCCAAGGTATCCATAATAGAACTTGTAATAAATTAGACTTACCCGGATACGTACACATACCCCGTTTGGGTGTCCAATTATCCGTCATACTGGTATAGTTTTTAACAGGCAAACAGGTTTATTAATAACATTACTAGATATCAGTGTGTTAGTTTACACACCTGGTATACACGCGTCTAAAAATCCCAACGAATCGATCTAAGTCCCTTAATTATCTGGCTCCTTTATACCTGATTTGGTTTCCTACCAAATCTCGAATCAAGCAGTGATTCCCCTTGACAATCGGCCAACCCCTAAAAGAGAACAGTTAAACTTTAATAATCTTGACTTAATCGAAACCAAAAGATTGAACGATTAATGATAATACCAATCACTTACCACAACCACTGCTTAACAATCGGTTAAAAGAGTCGAAAACTCTTCTTGGTTACTTCCAATATCCAAAGACCCTAAAACGAGATGATTAATCAAAGGTTAACACCCTTCCATAATAGCCATATTCAGCCCTTCATCAAACCCACAACGATTAAGAACAGAAAAGAGAAGAAATGGCCATTCGGCCAAACACTTACCTAACTCCAATCGATTTATACAAGAACCCCAACACTCTACTGATATTCGGCCAAGAGAACTACAAGGGAGAGGAGAGGTTCGGCCTTGACCAAGAAAGAAACGCAAGAAAAGATGAAAAGAAGGATTGATATTCGGCCAAAATGAGAACACAACTAGAAGGAAATTTCGGCAATTACCAAGGGAGGGTTCGGCTAGAGTCTTAAAAGTGAAGCAAAAGAATGATATGTTCAAGAAGAAGAAGAGAATCGGCCAAGGTCTTGAGAAGAAAAGAAAATGGAAAAGAGATAGATGCTTTTCGATTTTAGAGAAGAAAGAAATGGAGAAAGTATTTGGAACAGGAGGTTTCGGCTACAATGTTCTTAAGCAAGGAAGAAGAAAATGAATATGAAAAAGGAGGATAGAAGTTTCGGTTTACCTAACTGAAAGAAAAGGGAAAGAAATGGGAAGGGATATTCGGCTATCAAGTAGTCTAAGAGACAACAATGAAACTTTAGTGACCTTTGCAAGTTTGGTCTCTCGGTTTCAAAAAATGAAGAACACCCTTAGAACATTCGGCTAACACATGACCAAAGAAGAGACTTTTTGCTTGATATTCCAAAGACCGTAAATGCACTCAAAATGCCAAAAATGCAAAAATGCATTTCGGCTAGCACCTCTCCACACTAAGCCGTCCACTTCCCCCACTCCACACTCCTTCAAATTCGGCCATAATCCCCAAACACACTCACCACCACTCATTTCAAATGAGTGGACCAAGTCCTCCTCCACATTTTGCTCTCCACCTTACATTTGAAAGTGAAGACCAAGTCCAAGTAGAATTCACTAGCCTTCTACCTCTCCTCCATGCCGTCCCAAAAAGAAGCCAAAATGGGGACTCTGCAGCTCGAACACTGGACCTCCACCACAAGTAGATGACGCCACACCAAGCTTCCCCATGTAGCGCATGCTTTGCCACTAAGCTAGCTCCTTACTTGTGCAACAAAACATCAATTAAAATTCTTAAACCCCAGCTTCCTCAGCTCCCTTCACTTAACACCCAAAAACCAAAATTTTCCTACCTCCTCAGGCACACTCCTAGCCTACAATTAAGCCCCGACACTACACAAACAGCAACACAACACACTAAACACATGCAAAACATGTCACAACAAAACAGCCCCTAACCCGGGATGTTACAGTTCTACCCCCCTTAAAATAATTTCGGCCTCGAAATTACCTGGTCAGAAGAGTTGCGGGTATTGTTGTCTCATCATATCCTCGGGTTCCCACGTAGCTTCTTCTACGCCATGATTCCGCCAAAGTACCTTAACCAAAGGCACAGACTTCTTACGCAGAACCTTCACATCTCGATCAAGAATGCGCGCATGGTTCCTCCTCCATGGTCCAAACGGATTTACCTCGATCTCTTCCATCTGCTACCACATGTGACGGATTCGAACGATAACGCCAAGCATCGAAGCGTGAAAAACATCGTGAATCGACTAAGCTCTGCGGCAACTCAAGCTGATACGCTACTGGTCCAACTCGTCTCAGAACCTTATACGGCCCAATGAACCTCGGACTTAGCTTGCCTTTCTTCCCGAATCTCAACACCTTTTTCCAAGGCGAGACCTTCAGGAAAACTCGATCCCCCACAGCGAACTCGATATCTCTTCGCTTAAGATCGGCATAAGACTTCTGCGGTCCAAGCTTCCTTCAATCGAGGATCGAATCAACATAACTTTGTCCTCGATCTCAGCTACTAACTCGGGTCCCAACAACTGACGTTCACCCAACTCCGTCCAACACGTAGGTGAGCGACATTTCCTACCATACAACGCCTCATACGGTGCCATCTTGATGCTCGCTTGATAACTGTTGTTGTAGGCAAACTCAGCTAATGGCAAAAACTCCTCCCAACTACCTCTGAAATCCAGGACACAACCTCTCAGCATATCTTCCAAGATCTGAATGACCCTTTCTGATTGACCGTCAGACTGCGAGTGAAAAGCCGTGCTGAAATCCAAATGAGTACCCAGAGCTTGATGCGGTGCTTTCCGAACCTCAGCGTAAATCTAGGATCCCTATCCGAGATTATCGAACCGGCACACGTGCAACCTCACTATCTCTGAGAAACATACGACCGCTAGCTTCTGAAGTGAGTAGTCAACCCTCACCGGAATGAAGTGAGCTGATTTAGTCAGGCGATCCACCACTACCCAAACTGAATCCTTCTTGCTTGGCGTAAGCGGTAACCCACTGACGAAATCCATGGTTATCCTTTCCCACTTCCTTCGAGGAATCTTCACAGTGAAGCAAACTGACGGCAAGCGATGTTCGGCCTTGACCACGACAAGTCGGACACTTCCCAACAAACTCTGTCACCTCTTTCTTCAAGCCAGGCCACAAAAGCGCTCTCTAAGATCCCTATACATCTTGCTACCTCCGGGATGCATAGCATGAGGATCTGCTATGTGCGTCTGAAGAATCTTTTGCCTTAGCTTAACATCTTTAGGCATACAAGCCTTACCTTGAAAACACAACACCTCATCATCGGACAAGCCGTAAACCTCCAAACCACCATCTCGCACTTGTAATCTCAAGCTTTCGTAACCTCATCCTCTAGTTTGTTTCTCTACGATCTGCGCTCAACCCAAGTAGGCTTAACACGCAACTCTGCGAGAATACTCCGTCGTCATACAAACTCAAGTGGGCAAACAAAGCTCTTAAGTCCGAAACAACCTTGCGGCTCAGCGCGTCCACCACCACGTTAGCCTTGCCGGATGATACTCAATCGAACGATCGTAATCTTTCGGCAACTCAACCCATCTCACGCTGCCTCAAATTCAAATCCTTTACGAGTCGGTAGATACTTGGACTCTTGTGATCCGTGTAGACTATCGATCTTTCTCCATACAAGTAGTGCCTCCAAATCTTTAAAGCGAAGACTACGGTTTGCTAGCTCCAAATCGTGCGTCGGATAGTTGACCTCATGTGGCCTCGGTGTCGAGAAGCGTAAGCCACAACCTTACCTTCTTGCATCAGCACACAACCCAAGCCCGTATGTGATGCATCGCAATAGACTGTGAATTCCTTACCAGCCTCAGGTTGTATCAAAACCGGAGCCTCAGTCAAAATCTTCTTTAACTTATCGAAGCTTTCCTGTTTGCTTCTCGGTCCATACAAGCGGAACTTCTTTCCTCGGCAACTTGGTCATCGGTCGCTGCTATCAACGAGAAACCCTCAACAAACCTTCGGTAGTATCCGGCCAAACCCAGAAAACTCCGAATCTCAGCCACTGACCTAGGCGGCTTCTAATCCAAAACTGCCTCAATCTTACGAGGATCTACTCGAATCCCCTCGGTGAGACACTACATGACCCAAGAAAGTCACTTCTCTAAGCGAACTCGCACTTCATCGAACTTAGCATAGAGTCGCTTTTCCCTCAAAATCGCAACACCACTCGCAAATGCTTATCATGCTCTTCCTCGTCGCCCTGAGTACACCAAGATGTCGTCTATGAAAACCACGACGAACCGATCCAGATCATTGTTGAAACACCCTATTCATCATATCCATAGCAGCTGCCGGTGCGTTAGTCAACCCGAACGGCATTACGAGAAATTCGTAGTGCCCATACCGAGTTCGAAATTTGTTTTATGGATATCGACCTCCTTAACCTTCAAGCGATGATACCGGACCTCAAGTCGATCTTCGAGAATACCGCAGACACCCTTGGTGATCAAACAAGTCATCTATCCGTGGCAGCGGATACTTGTTTTTAATCGTCGACTTGTTCAATGGCGGTAGTCTATACACATCCGCATCGTGCCATCTTTCTTCTTAACAAAAAGTACCGCGCACTTACGGCGAAACACTAGGCCTAATAAAACCTCGATCCAATAACTCACGGATGCGGGCCTTAAGCTCCACCAATTCCTTTGGCGCCATCCTATACGGAGCAATAGACACTTTGGCGCAGATTAGGGTAATAGATCTATCCCGAACTCTACCTCGCGATCGGCGGCAAACCCGGAAGCTCCTCGGGAAAAACATCAAGCAAATTCCTTAGCAGTGCGAACCTTCTCTACAATGGAGACTCTTTAGCCTCCAAGGCGTAGACATGAACCACATACGCTTCACGACCTTTTCGACCATCTTCTGCGCTTTCAGGCGGATACCACATTAGATAAGTAATCCCTCCTATTACCTATCATAGCCACCTCTTCACCCTCAACCGTCTTAAGAACCATGCGCTTGGCGCGCAATCCAACCTTGCACGGTACTTGACCAACCAATCCATCCCAAGAATCGGATCGAACTCCCCAAACGGCGGTTCCATCGATCGTGACAAACACTACCCTTGGAGTTCTAAGGGTACCTCTCTAAACAGTTTATCTACTACTACTGAGTGACCTAGAGGGCTAATCACGGTCATCCGCCTAGAAGATATCTCGAGTCTAAATCCATGGTCTCTACTATACTCGGCAACATAAGAGTGCGTTGAACCCACATCAATCAAAGCAAAGTATAAGGAGAACCAAAAATCAAAAACGTGTCGGTTATGACGTCCGGTGCGTCGCCCTCCTCTCGGCGCCTCACAAAGATACACTAATCCGGTATGCGGCATCAGAACTACCCGCACCTCCGCCCGGTGCTCCACGGCCCCAACTAGAACCATTACCACCTCCGCCATTACCACGGCCCCTCTGCGGTGGCGGTCTATTACCTCTGATCCCGATTACGGCCCGACTCTCGGGATGAATCACGGCCAACCTACGCGGGCGGTCCCCTCACGGTGCTCGAGAGAACCACACTCGAAGCAACCTTTTCCTCCGGTCCAAAGAACCACCCCAATGAGATTTCCCACACCGATCACATCTGCGGCGGTCCACGCCTAGCGACAACAAACCTAGCGGTGGTTGGCCCACTCGGTCTAGCCCTCTTCTGCGGATTACCCGGCGATCCGAGAAGACCCAAAGCTCCTCTTATGCCTATTTACGTCCATGCCTGTCTCGCGACTCCTTAACACCCTCGGCTACCTTAGCCTTCTCAACTAAGACAAGCAAACTCAAGGCGCTCCTGGCGAGGAGCAATCAGCGATCTCAACTCGTCTCGCGACCCATCCTCGAAACGCACACACCTCTCATGCTCGGTGGCCACAATGCCCCTGGCATACCTACTCGGACCAGAACTCGGCCTCGTACTCAAAGAATGATTTACTCCCCGAACAAGCCTCGAAATGCCTTCCATTTGGGAGTCAATATAACTAGCTCCGATGTATTTCTTTTGATATGCGACCTGAAATAATCCCATGTCGGATCCTCTGCACGCCACACTGTATCTCGAACCGTGAGCCACCACCGATATGACTCATCCCGGAGAAGCGATACGATGCCCTTCACTTCTCTTCAGCAGATCAAGTCCGGATCGTCCATGATCCACTCGGTTGCCTCCACCAATATTGGCAGTGCTTGCTAGGAGCAACACGAAACACCTCGGAAGAATTCGGCCCCATTTGCCCGAAGTCGCTCGAGCACAATTTCTAACTCTCTGCACCACCACCTACACCGGCTACCCTTTCCAACACTCGCGACGCATCGCTGTGACCGCTGCGTCGTCCCGGCCCGATCTTGGAACTCACCACCTCCGGTGGTGGCGGAGCCAGTATCTCATTTTACGAACCACGACCGGATCCTACGGGCTCGAAGCGTCATCCTACCACGACCTGCGTCCACGACCACGTCCACCTCTAGCGCTCATGACTAATCTTCCTACGTATCTGATTAAGAATTTTATGCATCAGTATTTATTCCACTTGTTTAAAAGCAAGTCTTATGAATATTTAAGGAGATTTGTTCTCGCGAGTTCACAAAATCCTATCAGTTTCAATCTCTAAAGTAATATACTATTGCTATTCATCAAATCATATCACATCCAATCAATTCACAAGCAATAGTACGGGGTACTTACCTGGGCGAACTGGTGCCGGAGACTCGGTGCCATGTCTTTCAAACCATACTTTAAGAATAAAGTCTAACAAAACAATCTTTTGAAAACATTTTGGGCCTCAGGCCCACAGCCGAGCCTTTGAACTTGGCTCTGATACCACAATTGTAACACCCCAAAATCGGACAAGACACCACGACCGAATCACGGTATGTTACTGGGGAAAAGCGTCTTTGAGTGATCGATTTTTTTTCGTTTAAAAGCGGGGTGAAAACATAGTGAATTTGAGGAAAATTTGAGTAGGCTTGTTTGATTAGATTTTGAAAACTTATCCAAAGTATATAGTTAAAACGAGTTGATTTCATTTAGCATATCCAATAGTTCATTTATGCTATTTTGAAACATTTTTGACTTAGTAGAATATCGAGTTTGGTTTGAAGCTCATTTGCGTTTACTTTATAGCAAAGCATAGTGAGATACCCGATGGTATAGTTTAGAACACACTGCGTTATAATTTTGAAAACATTATCTTACCAAATTTTAGTAAAATTTCATACCAAGTTATTTGTTAAGCAGGTTGCGAATCTAATTAAAACATAACCATCATAAAACATAATTTAAAGGCCTTTTACAAATCCAAATTAAATCTCAAATAAGAATAAATAAGTCAAGTACCCAAAGTGAATAGTCCGAGCAAAACTTTTATTAAAGCATGGCATGTGCACCCCGAGTCCACCCCAGGCTCCATGTAAAGCGTCTCACGAATCACTGAAATGTCAAAGGAGAGGGTGAGTCGAATGACTCGATGCATAAATCCCGCTCCCGATGAAACAACATGCTAACACACATCATACATAGCAACATAATTAATGCAACCCGATCCTAACCATCCGTCTCTCCTTTTTCTACCCGTGTGGCACCAAACCACTTTGGTGGTGCCAAACCACCGGTGACATATAGTCACAATGTGTTACCAAAACACCTGGTGTCCCAAAGACACAATATCCATCAATGTGGTGCCAAACCACTTTGGTGTCCCAAAGACACGTTTGTGCTACCAAAGCACGGTGACCGAAGTCACAAATCCAATGATGGGGCCAACCCATCGTGTGATACCCAATCACTAGCGAGACGATCCCATATCTCATGTGGGGCCAACCCACGGTGGTGTCAAACCACGGGGGACGAGTCGCAATGAGGTGCCCAACCTCCGGTGTCCCAAAGACACAAATGTGGTACCAAACCACTTTGGTGACCGTAGTCACAATAATCGAATGATGGGGCCAACCCATCGTGTGATACCCAATCACTAGCGAGCACGATCCCATATCTCAAAGTGGGGCCAACCCACGGTGGTGTCAAACCACGGGGACAAGTCGCAATGAGGTGCCCAACCTCGGTGTCCCAAAGACACAAATGTGGTACCAAACCACTTTGGTGACCCAAAGTCACAAAGTTGTGTTACCAAAACTTTGGTGCTCGTCAAAGCACAAAATATCATCGCTCCCTCCTCTCATATCACCCATCAACATACCAACTCATGTGATCATGCATATCATACAAGTCATGCATATCATGCCAACATGTCTAGCATTACATCTCATAGCATACATAACATAGATCATAATACCCAAGGTATCCATAATAGAACTTGTAATAAATTAGACTTACCCGGATACGCACACATACCCCGTTTGGGTGTCCAATTATCCGTCATCATCGGTATAGTTTTTAACGAGCAAACAGGTTTATTAATAACATTACTAGATATCGGTGTGTTAGTTTACACACTGGTATACACGCGTCTAAAAATCCCAACGAATCGATCTAAGTCCCTTGATTATCTGGCTCCTTTATACCTGATTTGGTTTCCTACCAAATCTCGAATCAAGCAGTGATTCCCCTTGACAATCGGCCAACCCCTAAAAGAGAACAGTTAAACTTTAATAATCTTGACTTAATCGAAACCAAAAGATTGAACGATTAATGATAATACCAATCACTTACCACAACCACTGCTTAACAATCGGTTAAAAGAGTCGAAAACTCTTCTTGGTTACTTCCAATATCCAAAGACCCTAAAACGAGATGATTAATCAAAGGTTAACACCCTTCCATAATAGCCATATTCAGCCCTTCATCAAACCCACAACGATTAAGAACAGAAAAGAGAAGAAATGGCCATTCGGCCAAACACTTACCTAACTCCAATCGATTTATACAAGAACCCCAACACTCTCTCGATATTCGGCCAAGAGAACTACAAGGGAGAGGAGAGGTTCGGCCTTGACCAAGAAAGAAACGCAAGAAAAGATGAAAAGAAGGATTGATATTCGGCCAAAATGAGAACACAACTAGAAGGAAATTTCGGCAATTACCAAGGGAGGGTTCGGCTAGAGTCTTAAAAGTGAAGCAAAAGAATGATATGTTCAAGAAGAAGAAGAGAATCGGCCAAGGTCTTGAGAAGAAAAGAAAATGGAAAAGAGATAGATGCTTTTCGGTTTTGGAGAAGAAAGAAATGGAGAAAGTATTTGGAACAGGAGGTTTCGGCTACAATGTTCTTAAGCAAGGAAGAAGAAAATGAATATGACAAAGGAGGATAGAAGTTTTGGTTTACCTAAGCTGAAAGAAAAGGGAAAGAAATGGGAAGGGATATTCGGCTATCAAGTAGTCTAAGAGACAACAATGAAACTTTCGGCAACCTTTGCAAGTTTGGTCTCTCGGTTTCAAAAAATGAAGAACACCCTTAGAACATTCGGCTAACACATGACCAAAGAAGAGACTTTTTGCTTGATATTCCAAAGACAGTAAATGCACCCAAAATGCCAAAAATGCAAAAATGCATTTCGGCTAGCACCTCTCCACACTAAGCCGTCCACTTCCCCCACTCCACACTCCTTCAAATTCGGCCATAATCCCCAAACACACTCACCACCACTCATTTCAAATGAGTGGACCAAGTCCTCCTCCACATTTTGCTCTCCACCTTACATTTGAAAGTGAAGACCAAGTCCAAGTAGAATTTCACTAGCCTTCTACCTCTCCTCCATGCCGTCCCAAAAGAAGCCAAAATGGGGACTCTGTGGCTCGAACACTGGACCTCCACCACAAGTAGATGACGCCACACCAAGCTTCCCCATGTAGCGCATGCTTTGCCACTAAGCTAGCTCCTTACTTGTGCAACAAAACATCAATTAAAATTCTTAAACCCCAGCTTCCTCAGCTCCCTTCACTTAACACCCAAAAACCAAAATTTTCCTACCTCCTCAGGCACACTCCTAGCCTACAATTAAGCCCCGACACTACACAAACAGCAACACAACACACTAAACACATGCAAAACATGTCACAACAAAACAGCCCCTAACCCGGGATGTTACATCAAAAGTACCAAAAGGATAGTTGGATAGTGTGATGAGATCTCCGACGACTCCCAAATCCGAGCAAGCTTCGAAAACACTATAAAACACAAAAAAATAAACAAAGTAAGCTATAAAGCTTAGTGAGCTCGTATGGCTAATAAGTAAAACTTACCATTCAACTACAATTCATGTACTTAAAAATCACATAATAAAATTCAATTTAAATCCAAAAACTTAACACATATTCAATCCAAAGGTTAGACATGAATTTCATCAATTTCTTCGATTCAATGATTGTATAGTTCACGTACATACCAGTACTAATTCGTATTAATTTCATACTCTTCCAATTCATTGATATACCCGTTGAACCATTGGGAATAATATCAGATACTCAGGAATCTCGCACCCTAAGTGCCAATACATGGCCGAAGCCATCTTAATCTCATATCTCATATAATGCTCACTCTCGAGCTATCAACGGGTCTGCTCACACAAGCTGATGGTCAAAACGTAACTATACGGTGCTGCTCACACAAGTTGACGAGAATCCGCAACACATGCTGGAAAACTCAGCCACCGGTAGAACGTACAGACCAGCACCCAAACACAAATAACCCCTAATGACATGTTATTTGTATCCTATCTATTCCTAAGGTTCAACCAGGATTTCACATTGCCGAATCTTCGTCGAACATTTCTGTAAGGTTGTATTCATTAACAATACAATTATAAAGCATTTAAAACACAACTACATTAATGCTTATTAACATACAAACTTACCTCGGATTTATACGGAGAGAAACGATATATCAATCCACTATTTTGTTTTTCCCCCGATCTAATTTCGATCTTCGCTTTTCTTGATCTATATATAATCAAATTTAACTAATTTAATTATCATACTATTCAATTTAATCCAAATTTCATATTATGGCAATTTTACACTTTTGCCCCTAAACTTTAGACTTCTTTACAATTTAGTCCCTAACTTATAAAAATGCAAATTCATGCAATTGAGTCCACACCCATGCTAGCCGAATTTTTCTTTTCTCATAGCAGCCCATATTTTTCATTATTTCACACATTTACCACATAATTTTCACATTTCTCAATTTAAATCCCTAATTGACAATTTTATCAAAAATCACTTAACAAATGTTGTTTATCTAACAACAATCATTCATTTTCTATCATCAAATATCAAAATACACACATATTCATTAAAAGTAAAACCCTAAACCTTAACATTTTTGCAAATTAGTCCCTGGGCTAGCTAGATTAAGCTACAACGACCCCAAAAATATAAAAATCATTAAAAATGGGACAAGAATGCATACCTAATAAACAATAATGAGATTTCCGAAACTTAAAGCTCAACAATGGCTTTTAGAAGCCCTAATTTTGGTTGAAGAAAGCTTAAATATGATCAGTTGGCTTTTATTTTAATTAGTTTTATCTTTATTTACCAAATTACATAATTAACCTTAAAAATTATCACAAATTTCAAAATTACCAAGCCATTATCATCCACTAACATATTAATGGACTATTTACCATATAAGGACCTCCACTTTAAGGTTCCATAGCTATTAGACACATTTAGCTATTATAACATAACTTTTACACTTTACGCGAGTTAGTCCTTTTTATCAAATTGAGCATTCAAATGATAAAATTTCTTAACGAAATTTTCATACAATCATACTATCATGCTGTAAAACTCAAAATAATAATAAAATAAATATTTAAACCTCATATTTGTGGTCCCAAAACCACTGTTCTGAATTGACTAAAAACGGGTTGTTACATACATCACATTCCATAATATTTCTTTTAATGATAAATTGGCACTTGAGCTATGAAACATAAAAGTGGGCTCTATCCCCACACATTGGATACACGGATCTCCAACACACCAATGACTCGAAGAGTCGAACATATCCCAAAAGCATAGCATTTAGCTAACACTTTCCAACACACCAATATATCCCGGTGAACGGAGCAGAACTCACGTTCTCTTATCTCTCCAAAACTATCTCGGGCCTCAATGCCCCAAATCACAACACAAGGTTGAGTACTCACATAATCCTATGGCATGCAAACTATATCCAACGGTCTCAAAAGGTCACAAGGCAAAAGTATCCACAATTAAAACACACATTTTCTTACCATTTTCTTCACACTTTCACTGCACATTTGCATTATTAACACAACATCGTCACTTTCATTCAGCATGTATAACATACCTAGGAAAGGGGTTTAGGCTACTCCTAAGCTCTCATTTAATACTATGAATCGTGTCTACAAGTAGCAATTCCAAACACTCACCGTGCACACTTTCGACTAGTCGTAGAAAGCCTTAACTAGCTTTTCCTTTCCTTTTGTCTTGCTTGTCGAAGGCTCCAACGTAACGCCCCAAAATTTTTTGAGAAATTATTTTCGAGAATCTACAGTAATTAGATTTCTGTATCTCTGGTTTTGTGATCTGCATTTGTGTTTAAGGTCTAGAGTTCGAGTTGTATCGTTAAAAGTTTTGTTATTTTCTTTTAAACAACCCATATCCTTGTGTTATATAGTTAAGTGCAATTCTATGTAAAGTTGTGTCAAGAATGAGCTTGCTGGTTCACTGGTTAAGCATCTGTCTGTATCTTGCCTGGTCCCGAGTTTAAATTCCAACGTATGTGTTAGGAGAAATTTTTTCATGTTGTCGGAAACTGGATGGTGGTTAAGACAATAGTTTTAATGTTTCTTTCCCTGCTTCTTCCCTTTCTCTCTTTTCTCTTTCTCTTTTATTTTTTCCCTTCATTTACTTCTTCAAAATTTCCTCTTTCGATTGCATTAAATAAGCGATTATAGGAATTAGTGAAACTCTTAAGTTGTTGGAGGATTTCTGTGTAAATTTTGTCGAAAAATTTTAAACCTCTACGAAATTTCATTCCTTTCTTGTCACGTTACGAAATTGGGAACTCTTTGGTTTTTTGCATAAACTCTTTGATAACTGATTACGAAGGGAAGTGATCTCTTGCGCGTTGTGTCAGTTAGTACTGTCGAGTTATCGGTTCCAGGACTTCTCCTTGTTAATTCTACTTCAAACGAGATCAGGTGCACGTTGAAAACCCTAATTTTTTACGAATTTTGGTCGCCAGAAAACATGGTTGTCGACGCCACACGGCCAGGCACACGAGCGTGTGTCCAGGCCGTGTGAGCCACATGGTCGTGTGACAAGCCGTGTAACTTACTGTTCATCAATTTAGGGCCACACAGGTAAGGCATATGGGTAAGGCACACGGGCATGTATCTAGGCCTTGTTTGGCCATATTAGTGCAGGGTTCACACGGGGCAACGGACACAGGCGTGTGTCTAGGCCATGTAACTTAATGTTCATTATCTTGGTGCCACACGGGCAAGGAGATGGGCGGATGGGCGTGTGTCCAGGCCGTGTAACTCTTTGCTTATGATTTAGGACCACATAGCCAGGGACATGGGCGTCTGCCAGGCCGTGTGAGGCACACGAGCAAGGACATGGGCGTGTGTCCAGGCTATGTAAATCACTATTTATGTTTTAGAACCACACGAGCAAGGACATGGGTGTGTGTCCAGGCTGTGTGGCATATAAATCGGGTCTAAATCTTATTTCTCTGAGGTCGTGTGTATGGCCGACACTGATTCTGATCTCTTTAATGTATGAATGATCTGAATTCGATTATATGAGGGCTCTCTGATGCTCTATGATTGACATATGTATAGCATAACTGTACCTGTACTGTGATAGCTATTTCTGATATTGAATTGCACTCTGTAAATATGGATATTTGTATATTGTATATGTATGGGTTGGGATATTGTGAAGAATGAAGTACTCTGCTCTAAACTAGTGGCTAAGCCACAATGTGGATAACTCTGAATCTGGCTCTTTGACACATTCTAATTTGGGCAGCTAAGCTGCGACTTTGTAAACGTGTTAGACAGACACTATATGGTGTGTAGGGTTGGATGGGCATTGAATGCCCTTAATGGTGTGATGGGATAGCCGAAGATAGTGTGTAGAGGTTGGGGATAAGAAAACTTGCTTATTAAAATGATTTGCTCTGTAAATAAAATCAAACTGCTTCTGCTTCTATAACTAAACTATTTTATATCTGAACTAGAGTGACTTTTGTTGCTTAATTAAATCTCGGGATTCGAGAATAATCTTTCAATTGTATTTCATTTGAATGAACTTCTTTTATGCAATGAGTTCATAACTCACTCTGTTATTGATTGGATTTCAGGTGGTTCTCAAACTTGAACGGGTCGACGTCGCGGGAGCTCGATCAAGTTTTTATCGTTTTTTTCTAAATACTATTATTAGGAAATTTCATTTTCTAAAATATTATGAAGTTTGGAAAGATTTTATATTTAGGTCATTGTTGTGTTGGATGTTATGTAGTAAATGGTTCATTCTGACTGCGTTATAAATGTGGTGATCTTAGTATCATTGATGTAACTCTCTGGACTTGGTCTGGACGTCTAAGCCGGGTTTAGGGTGTTACATTTAGTGGTACCATAGCCAGGTTTGACAACACTCGGACTGTGTGTGGGCTCATAATGTGTGATAAAAAGAAATTAGGTGATAATTGAGTATCTGAGTTAATTTGAAGATTGAAATATTAGTAAGTGGCCGAGCCTCCGACGCCAACCATGTAAGTATTTTTTTTCTGTTATAATGATTGCATTACTTGAACTGTTATCTGATTGAACATTTTAATGGGAACTGGTGAAATTATCATGTTGAATTTCTGAACTGATCTGTGCACTTTGACATTATGGCTAGATTACTAAGATGAGTTTGCGTGGTAGTCATGGGTGAGGAACTTGTGGGCGTCGAGGACGCCGAGGAGGAGATTGAGCAGAGTCATGCTCTATGGGTAGTATACCCAATCTGGAGACCAGCAAGATAGTTGGTACTCCCACTACTGAGACGGAGTCCCATACTCTGATGGCTAGGGAGGATGCACTGTCCCAAGCAATGATTCGAGCATCGGAGAGGGTCGTAGGGACCTATTTTGGAGTGGGAGGTTGAGGGTCAGTTATTGAATGACTCCAGTTGAATGGGGCCGAACTGAGTATTGGCTCAAAGCTACTGAGCGTATTATGACTGATTTGGATTGTACCCCACTTAAAAAGTGAGGGGTGTGGTGTCTCTACTCCAGAACGAAGCCTATCAGTGGTGGCTGACAGTTGAGCAAGGTGCTCAACCTGAGCAGGTTAACTGGGATTATTTCAAGAACGCTTTCTAGGGTAAGTACGTGGGGACGAGTTATGTTGAGGCTCACCGATGCGAGTTTATGATCCTAGTTCAAGGCGACCGATCTGTGGCTGAATATGAAGCTGAGTTTTTGCGAATGAGCAGGTATGCATAGGCATTGGTAGCGTCAGACTACGACAAGTGTGTGAGGTTTGAGGAATGATTAAGATATGATCTGCGGGTTCTAATAGCTCCTCAGAGGGAGTGGGTTTTTGCAGTCCTGGTTGACAAAACAAAAATAGTAGAGGAAGTGAAGCGCACTGAGCAAGAACGGTGTGATCGCGAGAGGGATCAGAGTAAGAGTAAGAGAGATTCGGGTTTCTCTGATTCTGGACAACACCCTAAGAAATATGCGAGGTTTGATAGGCCCCTGAGGCCCAAGGCACCAGCTATAGCGATTGTGATTCAACTGCGTAATGATTGTGGAAAACATCATCCGAGTGAGTGCTAGAGGAAGTTAGGAGCGTACCTCCATTGCGGGTCGATGGAGCATCGGGTTAGGGATTGCCCCCGTCGACCAAATCAGGTGCCAACTACGGCATAGACTCTGGCTTCGGCATCTGTTCAGCCTCTGAGAGTGGTTCTGCAACCACCTAGAGGTTGTGGTACTGGTAGAGGTGGTAATGGGTCTGGGAGAGGACAGAGAGCACCGGGTAGAGGTGTAGGTCAGACTGAGGATTGTCAATCAACTCTAGTTTATGCGGTGAGACGCTGCGAGGATGGCGATGATGTTGATGTCATTACAGGTACTTTCTTTATTCATTCTGTATCGTACTATGCTCTTATTGATATCGGATTTACTCACTCGTATATTACTAGAGTTTTTTCTGCAAATCTAGGTTTAACTACTGAAAATATTGTTAGAGATTTTTCTGTGATTAGTCCTTTAGGTCAGTCAGTTTAGGTTGATAGAGTGTTCAGATGGGTACCCCTAGAGATCTAGGGTAAGGTATTTCCAGCCGACCTGATGGAGTTACCCTTTAATGAGTTTGATTTGATTCTTGGAATGGATTGACTCGTAGAATATCAAGTCAGTCTAGATTGTGCAACTAAAAGAGTTACTTTGAGAACAGATGAGAATGAAGAGGTGGTGATAGTTTGTGAGGGTCGAGATCATCTCTCTAACGTAATCTCCACACTTGTAGCAGACAAGCTAGTCCGCAAGGGGTGCGAGGCATACCTTGCCTACGTATCCAAGTCTGATCCCGTAAAGCTTACTGTGGGAGATATTCGCACTGTAAAGGAATTCCTAAATATCTTTCCTAAGGAATTGCCCGAAGTACCTCTGGATCGGGAGGTGGAATTTGGTATTGATTTATTACCAGATAAAGCTCTGGTGTCCATTGCACTTTACCGCATGGCATCGAAGGAGCTGACTGAGCTAAAGGTGCAACTTCAGGAACTTCTCGATAGGGGGTTCATCTGACCAAGCGTGTCTCTGTGGGGGGCACTGGTACTGTTTGTTAAGAAGAAAGACAGATCGATGAGGATGTGCATAGATTATAGATAGCTGAACAAGTTGATAATCAAGAATAAGTACCCGTTACCAAGGATTGACGACTTGTTCGACCAGTTTCGAGGAGCATCTATTTTCTCCAAAATTGATCTGTGCTTTAGTTACCATCTGCTCAAAATAAAGGAGACTGGTGTGTACAAAACTGCCTTCAGGACTCATTACAGACATTATGAGTTCCTAGTGATGCCTTTAGGGTTGACGAATGCCCTGGCGACATTTATGGATCTAATGAATCGAGTATTCCAACCTTACTTGGACCAATTTGTAGCGGTTTTTATCGATGACATTCTGATTTACTCTAAAACTAAAACTGAGCATGATCATCAGCTTTCACATTGTACTTTAGATACTCCGAGAAAAACAGTTGTATGCTAAGTTCAGCAAATGCGAGTTTTGGTTACAAAAAGTTGCCTTTTTGGGTCATGCGGTAACTGTAAAAGGGATCCGATTCGATCCCAAGAAAATTGAAGCTATAGTTTAGTGAAAGCAACTAAAAAATGTGTATGAGCTTCGTAGTTTCCTAGTTTTAGCTGGTTACTATTGAATGTTCGTCGAAGGATTTTCTTTGATAGTGTCACCTCTGAATAAACTACTACGTAAGGATACTCCGTTTGTGTGGTCTGAGGCACATCAGTCAAGTTTTGATAAGCTCAATTTCGTTCTGACACAAGCTCCTGTTTTAGTTAAACCAAAATTGAGCCGGGAGTTTATGGTGTACAGTGATGCCTCACACATCGGGCTAGGATGTTTTCTAGTGCAAGATGGTAAGGTGGTCCCTTATGTGTCACGACAACTTAAGACACAAGAGGGTAACTACCCTACACATGATCTTGAGCTAGCTGTAGTAGTGTTTGCTCTAAAGACCTGGAGACACCTATATGGTGAAAGGTTTATCATTTTCACTGATCACAAGAGTCTCAAATATTTGTTAACTCAAAAGGAGTTAAATCTTTGACAACGCAGGTGGGTTGAATTACTTAATGATTATGACTGCACAATAGAGTATCACCCAGGTAAGGCTAATGTGGTAGCTGATGCCCTTAGCCGTAGGGAAATGACTGATCTGAGAGCCATGTTTGCTCGTCTAAATTTGGTTGAGGATGGTGGGATGTTAGCGAAATTATAGGTTAAACTGACTTGGGTTGAGTAGATTCGAGCTAAACAGTTAACTGATGAGTCCTTAGTTCAATGACTACAACATGTTAATCCGAACAAAACTTCTGATTTCAGCTTGAACAGTGATAAGGTATTGTGTTTCAAAGGTCAGATTTGTGTACTTAAGGATAAAGAGTTGAGGCAATCTATCCTACAAGAGGCATATAGTAGTGCCTATGCTATGCATCCTGGGGGGAACAAAATATATCGGGACCTCTGATAACTCTATTCATGGCCCGAACTGAAACGGGAGGTAGTTGCCTTTGTGTCCCACTGTCTGACGTGCCAAAAGGTTAAGGCTGAACATCAATTGTCTTCCGGTCTACTTCAACCAATTAAAATTCCTCAGTGGAAGTGGAAGTGGAAGTGGGTAACGATGCATTTTGTTAGTGGGTTACCTTTAACCCCCACTAAGAAATATTCAGTTTAGGTCATCGTTGATCGATTGACCAAATCTGCCCATTTCATTCATATCAGAACAGATTACTCCCTACCGAAGTTGGCCAAGCTGTATATTACTGAGATTGTAAGGTTGCACGAGATTCCAGTCTCAATTATCTCTAATAGAGATTCGCGATTGACGTCTCGGTTCTGGAAGAATCTTCATGAGGCTTTACGCACCCGACTAAATTTTAGTACCGTGTATCATCCTTAGACCGACGGACAGTCTGAGTGGCTCATTCAGATTCTAGAGGATATGCTTCAGGGTTGTGTGATAGACTTCCTGGGTAGTTGGGAGGAGTATCTACCGTTGGCCAAGTTTGCATACAATAACAGCTTCCAGTCTAGTATTTAGATGGCACCCTATGAGGCCTTGTACGGTTGTTGGTGTCGTACTCTGTTATGTTGGACAGAAATAAGTGAACGGCAAGTTCTTGGTCCTGAGCTAGTTTTGGAAACTGAAAACACTGTGAAATTGATTCGAGATCATCTGAAAGCCACCTCTGATCGACAGAAGTCCTATGCTGATTTGAAAAAAAGGGACATCAAGTTTTCTGTAGGTGATTAGGTATTTTTAAAGGTATCACCGTGGAAAAAGGTTCTCCATTTTGGACGCAAAGGAAAGCTGAGCCCGAGGTTCATTGGGCCTTACCGCATCTTGAAACGTGTGGGGCCAATTACGTATTAGTTAGAGTTACTGCCAAAACTACAGTGAATTCATGATGTGTTTCATGTTTTGATGTTGAGGCAGTACTGATCTGATCTGTCGCACATTGTTTCTATCAACGAGATCGAGTTGCGAACGGATTTAATATTCAAGGAGGAACCTATTCAAATCTTGAAATGTGATGTTAAAGTATTGAGGAAGAGAAATTTTCCTTTAGTAAAAGTTCTATGGCATAACCATGGCATTGAGGAGGCCACATGGGAACCTGAAAAATTGTTCTGAAAACAGTACCCGTATCTATTTGAGTCAGGTAAATTTTGAGGCTAAAATTTCTTTTAGAGGGAGATTTGTAACGCCCTAAAATTTTTTGAGAACTTATTTACGAGAATTTGCAGTAATTAGGTTTTTGTATATCTGGTTCTATGCTTTGCATTTGTGTTTAAGGTCTAGAGTTCGAGTTTTATCATTAAAAGTTTTGTTATTTTCTTTTAAACAACCCCTATCCTTGTGTTATATAGTTAAGTACAATTCTGCGTACAGTTGTGTCTAGAATGAGCCTGCTGGTTCACTGGTTAAGCATCTGTTTGTATCCTGTCTAGTCCCGAGTTCGAATCCCAGCGTATTCGTTAGGAGAAATTTTTGCATGTTGTTGGAAACTGGATGGTGGTTAAGACAATAGTTTTATCATTTCTTTCCCTTCTTCTTCTCTTTCTCTTTTTCTTTTATTTTTTTTCCTTCTTTTACTTTTTCAAAATTTCCTCTTTCAATTACATTCAACAAGCGATTATCGGAATTAGTGAAACTCTTAAATTGTTGGAGGATTTCTGTGTAAGTTCTGTCGAAAAATCTTAAACCTTTGCAAAATTTTGTTCCTTTCTTGTCACGTTGCGAAATTGGGAACTCTTTTCTTGTTTGTACAAACTCTTTGATAAATGATTGTTTTTGTTTCCTTAGGCGTGAGTACGGAGGGAGGTGATCTATCGCTAGTTGTGCTGAGTTATTACTATCGAGTTATCAATTCCAGGACTTCTCCGTGTTGATTCTACTTGAAACGAGATTAGGTGCGTGTCAAAAACCCCCATTTTTTGTGAATTTTAATCGCCAGAAAACATGGCTGTCGACGCCACACGGCCAGGTACATGGACATGTGTCCAAGCCGTGTGAGCCACATGGCCATGTGACAGACCATGTAACTCACTGTTCATCAATTTGGGGCCACACGTGCGTGTGTCCAGGCCGTATGTGGCCATATTAGTGTAGGGTTCACACGGGCAACAGACACGAGCGTGTGTCTAGGACGTGCGACTCACTGTTTGTGATTTAGGACCACATGACCAGGGAAATGGGATTTTTTGCCCAGGCCGTGTGAGGCACACGGGCAATGACACAGGCGTGTGTCTAGGCCGTGTAACTCACTGTTTATGTTTTGGAACCACACGGGCAGATGACACGGGCAAGGACATGGGCATGTGTCTAGGCCGTGTGGCATATAAATCGGGTCTGAATCTCATTTCTCTGTTGCCGTGTGTGTGGTCGACACTGATCCTGTCCTCCTCAATGTATGAATGATCTGAATTCGATTTTATGAGGGCTCTCTGAAGCTGTATGATTGACATATGTATAGCATAACTATATTTGTACTGTGATAGCTATATTTGATATTGAACTGCACTCTTTAAATATGGATATTTGTATACTGCATATGTATGGGTTGGGATATTGTGAAGAAGAAAGTACTCTGCTCTGAACTAGTGGCTAAGCCACAATATGGATAACTCTGAATCTTGTGCTTTGACGCATTCTGATTTGGGCAACTAAGCTACGACTCTGTAAACGTGTCAGACAGACACTATATGGTGTGTAGGGTTGGATGGGCATTGAACGCCTTTAATGGTGTGTTGGGATGGCCGAAGATGGTGTGTAGAGGTTGGGGGTAGGAAAACTTGCATATGAAACTGATTTGCTCTGTAAATAAAACCGAACTACTTCTTCTTCTGTAACTAAACTATTCTATATCTGAACTTAAATGACTTCTGTTGCTTAATTGAATCTCGGGATTTGAGAATAATCATTCAACTGTATTTCACTTGAATGAACTTATTTTATGCAATGAGTTCATAACTCACTCTGTTACTGATTGGATTTCAAGTGGTTCTCAGACTTGAACGGGTCGACGCCATGGGAGCTCGGTCAAGATTTTATCATTTTTCTAAATACTACTATTATGAAATTTCATTTTCTAAAATATTATGAAGTTTGAAAAGATTTTATATTTAGTTCATTGATGTGTTGGATGTTATGTAGTAAATCGTTCATTCTGACTGCGTTATAAATGTGGTGATCTTAGTATCATTGATGTAACTCTCTAGAGTTAGTCTGGACGCCTATGCCGGGTTTAGGGTGTTACATCCAATGGTTCTGAATCTTCACTAAAATTAACCCAACAACAAACACTATTAATTTACAACTATAAACACACCCAAACAATAAAAAATGCAGGTCTACCATTTCTTCCTCTTTTAGAACTAAAAATTTCGACTTGCAAATTCGAAACCCAAATATCTTAATCTTTACTCATTTCCTTTTGCCAAAAATTGATTCCAACCATCTAATTATTTATCCAAAAATGATTCCTAACCTTCATACCACACAAAACTGCTCAAAATCATGGTTCTAAAATTTCAACGTACAATGGCCATTTTTCATGAAAACTTAACAAAACTTAAAATTTTTTAACAAAACTTTAAGAAGTTTTTAGATACCTTATAACCACTTTAAAACAAGTTGAAAAATGCTTTGAAACATCGATTTCATTCAAAAACTCGAATTCCACCATTAACGCCCCAAATTTTGACATTTACACAAAACCTTCGATTTAATAACTTAAAACTTGATTTAAATAGCTAGATTACATTAGGAACTAATAGGAAAATGAAACATTACCTTATTTGGGGAAAGAACGAACATTTGATAGTAAATCCCAGAACCCCACAATTTGAACGTCAATGGAATTTAATGGTGTTCTTGGCACTTATTTTGGAAATTTAGGGAAGTTTAATGCAGTTAATGAAAACCAAAAGAATTGAAGTTTGGGATATCAAAATAGGTGAATAGTGCTTGGGGATTTCAAGGGATGGAAAAGAGGGTGAGGGGAAAACTTTCTTGAGTTTCCTATTAGTAGGGATAAAGAAATAGGGCAATATTTAAACTTTGGTACATTTGCATTTGTGGTACTAATTTTAACCCTTTTTTTCAAAATAGTCCACATTTTAAAAGTAAAGGTCTTTTCTACATCATTTTCAAAAATTGATTTAACTTTCAAAAAGCCATAGTCGAATATATTTTTGGGTTACCATACTTCAAAATTTCCGAGCTTATTTCGAGCCAAAATCCCTAAATTACCCTCGAGACTTCTAGACTCAATTTTGGGGTGTGACAACTCTCCCACTCTAAAAAAAGAATTTCATCCTCGAAATTTACCTAAGCTAAACAAATAGGGATATTGCTATTTCATTGCATCTTCAGCTTCCCACGAAGCCTCTTCTATCTTGTTGTTACACCAAAAAACTTTAACCAATTGAACTTTATTATTTTGCAAACCCTTTTCTTCATAAGCCAAGGTCTTAATCGACTCCTCCTCATAAGTGAGATCAATTCGCACTTCAATCTCCTCCATTGGCACGATACGCGATGGGTCTGAATGATACTTCCATAACATAAACACATGGAAAGAATCATGGATTTGCTCAAGTTCTGCTAGCAACTTGAGTTGATAAGCTACCGAACCAATCCTCTTAACAACTTTATAAGGTCCAACATATCTTGGACTCAATCCCTTCCTACCAAACCTCAAAACCTTCTTCCAAGGTGAAACTTTCAAAAATACCTTGTCGCCAACTTTAAACTCGATGTCACGACGTTTCAAATTAGCATAAGATTTCTGCCTATCTGATGCTACTTTCAACCTTTCATAGATCAACTTCACTTTCTCTTCAGTCTCTCGAACCAAATCCGGTCCAACAACCCACTTTTAATCCAATTTCGTCCAACACAAAGAAGTCCTACTTCCTACCACACAATGCTCCAAATGGTGCCATTTGAATACTCGACTGAAAACTGTTGTTGTAGGAAAATTCTACTAACGACAAATATCACTCCCAACTACCATTGAACTTAATCACACAGCTATGTAACATATCCTCTAAAACTTGGATTACCCTTTCTGACTGCCCATCTGTCTCGGGTGACAAGCTGTACTAAAACTAAGCTTTGACCGCAAAGCCTATTGCAAACTCTTCTAGAACCTAGAAGTAAAACACGAATGCCTATCTAAAATAATAGAAACTAGAACTCCATGAATACGAACAATTTCGACAATATACAACTCTACCAACTTTTGCAAAGAATAATTAGTACGCACCGCCAAGAAATGTGCACTCTTCGAAAAACCAATCAACTATTACCCACACTAAGTCCTTCTTCATCTGGGTCAAAGGCAAACATGAGACGAAGTCCATGGTGATCCTTTCCTACTTCCATTCAAGAATCGCAACCGGTTGCAACAATCCTGAAGGATACTGATGTTCTGCTTTCACCTTCTAGCAAACCCAACATCGAATCACAAAATCCGTAACGTCACGCTTAAAACCAAGCCACCAATATATCTCTCGGAGATCATGATACATTTTACCACTTCCAGGATGCATAGTGTAGGGGCTACTATGAGCTGGATCGCCTGTCTCAAATCCACGTCATGCGGCACACACAATCTCCTTCGAAAATTCAACATACCATTACTATCAACATCAAAATCTCTCTTTACACCTTATTCAACCTGTCGAATCCTTTTTAACAATTTCCCATCTAACGACTGTTTCTCCTTAATTTGCTGAGACAAAGTTGGCTTCACTTGAAGTTCGGCTAACAAATCATCAATTCAAGGAAAAGGATACTTATTCTTGATTGTCAACTTATTTAACTACCTATAGTCGATACACAATTCCAACGTACCATCCTTCTTCTTCATAAACAAAATTGGTGCACCCTAGGGAGATACACTCGATCGAATGAACCCTTTGTCAATAAACTCTTGCAACTAAATCTTTAGCTTTTAAGCTCTTTTGGTTCCATGCGATAAGGCGCAATAGGCACCAGTGTTGTACCAGGAAAGAGCTCAATACCAAACTTTACTTCACATTCCGGTGGCAAATTAGGTAATTCTTTCAGAAACACATTAGGAAAATCCTTAACGGTACGGATATCCTAAACTCTCAACTCTTTGCTAACTGGGTTCATCACATAAGTCAGATAAGCTTCACACCCTTTCCCTATCATCTTCTCAGCCTTGGTAGCCAAAACCTCATTAGAGAAAAATTCAGGTCTTTCACCAACAACTACAATTTTGAACCCACCACTCTTCAGCAAAGTGATCCGTTTCATTCCAAAATCCACCTTAGCCTTATGTTCAGTTAACTAGTACATACCGAGAATCACATCAAATCTGTAAAAGGGCAATTTCATAAGGTCTACAGAGAAAACATGCCCTTGAATCATAAGGGGACACCTACGGTATACTTGATTCACCACCCAACTATCACCAAAAGAGCTAATAATAGTCATACCCAAACCAATAGTCTACAAGAATCTCAAACTTACACGCAAATTCACTAAAGATGTACAAATGTGTAGAACCAGAATCAACCAAAGAGAATAATGAAATACACTGCAAAGTTAAAGTACCTACAATAACGTCGATCGAATCCTGATCCTCTGACTCCCTAACAACATAAACTCGAGCTGGACCTCTAGAGTCAACCTAAGTAGCAACAGTATGAGTGACAACTCGCTGCCCAACTGATCTCTCATTACCTCTACCGCGACCACGACCTCTAGTAGGCGAAGAAGCATGTGCCAACTCTGAGTCTATGAAAACTCAACTTTATTTGGACATTCCCTCAACAAGTGATCCTTAGAGCCACAATTAAAACATCAACATATCAGTTTACTGCACTCTTCAAGATGCCTACGCTCACAATGTACGTAAAGCGACCATCCAGAACCACCCTATGAACCTTCAGTACTAACCACAACACTACTCTGCTGCTTAGATTGACTCGATCGAAACCCATGTCTCGAATCTTTACCAGAATTCTAATTATCACACCCTTTCTTAGACGGTTGTCCAGATGCACCATCGAAAATTCTCTTCCCGGTTTCGATTACCACAGAACGCAGTGTCTCAACCAATGTTTCCTCAACAATCTTGGCTTTTTCAACCAACTTATCAAAAAGCTCAGTACTCTGAGCCACTAGATAAAATCGAATCTCGTGATTAAGGCTAAAACAAAACCTCTTGCATCGGTCCTTTTCAGTAAGAACCATCTCAAAAGCATACTAACTAAGTTGCACAAACTCTGACACATAATTAGCCATTGACAAATCACCTTGAACCAGATCTAGAAATTCTCGTTTACGAGCTTCGATATACTGTTCACCCATAAACTTCCTTTTAAGCACTTTTAGGAAATAATCCCAAGTTAAACGGGCTACAATAGTACCTCTCTTCACAGTATTCCACCAACGATGAGCCTCACCGTCAAATAGGGACACAGTACAACCCAGTTTCTCTTCGTCAGAATTGGACATCTGGTTAAGGATCCTTTCAACTCCTTCAAGCCAGTAGTTTGCTACGGTCAGATCGGTCCCTTTCACTCAAAAAAACTCTTTACCACCAAACGCTCGCAGACGTTTAAGCGACAACCCTCGATTAACAGGTGCAGTATTGGTAGGTGCGGGAGCAGGGTTAGCACCAACAATCCTCTGAAACGCTCCAATCATAGCCTCCATTAGAGGGCCAATACCCTCATCAAGTATATTCATTCTATGCGATGACATAGGAGGTGTAGAGGATGTACCATCCTCTTGAGCATTCGCATTCACATTCACATGTCTGTGAGGCATATCGAATCTAGTCTAACATACACAACCAAAACCAAAGGTCTGAGTGGCGGGGAAATGATCCAAGTCATGTTCCTGCAAGAAACCTTTAGAATAAAGCATTATGTTCCCAGTCCTACCCCAATTTCAAACAAATTCAGGCTATGTTGAGCAGGGATATCTCAAATAGTTTAATTAATCAGAGGAATTTAGGCACATGGATTTTGCAACCCTAGTTCACACATCAATAACTTAGGTCTGAGTGCTAGAGAACCTAGGCTCTGAAACCACCAAATGTAACACCTTATACCCATTTCGGTCGCCAAGACCAAGTAACAGGACGCCACATCACTAATAACTCTTGAAAAAAGTAATATTTCATGCCTTTAAACCTAGCTAATTACTTGTATTTGGGTACATTTAGTGGCATGTTAGAACATTTTATTAGCATTTTTATCATTTGCATTAGAAGCATGGACTTTGTTTACATGTTAGATACTTTTAATTGCATGTGAAAGGGTTGTGTTTGGTGGTTTGGCAGGTGCATGATATGGAGAATGAAATAAAGGAGTGAAGGTTTGCCTGGGCAAAAGGTTGGATAGTTTGCCACCTTGTATGCCATGGAAATTCAAGAAGATGACCGAGTCAACACTCAACGCATACTAGTCTCAACCCAACTCCACTTGTACCAAAAAAATCTACCTAAAAAATAGGAGAGGATATCGTGGGCTGTAGAAGCTATCATAGGAAGAAAAGCTAAAGGGTAGCGGCTGAGTAGAGACGAAAAAAGGAAGCTAAAGACAGCCCCTCTCAGCCACCACAGGACACTGTGCTGCTGGATTGTGGATTGGCTTGGTGACAGCCATCTTCCTAGGTTCTTCCATTATTTCTTAATCTGTTCTTCCTTGAATTGAATTGATCAAAACGATGTTGGATGTTATTTTGAACTTGAATTTTAATTGCCAACCCATGAATTAAATCTCATAAGGTTGGGATTACATGATGAAACCTTAATGGTTGAAGCATATATTTGATTTAATCTACTGTTTCATTCAATTGCTTTTATTTCCTAACTGTATGCGTATAGTCTCTAGACATAGATGAGTGTGCAGTGTGCACATAAACTGGATCTAATTCTGAAAAGGTTGGATTAGTTGGACTAAAATTTAATGATACAAGTGGGCACTTGACCGAATACCTGTAGCAGACTTTAGACATAAAGCAGCATTTGTATAGAATGAAGACAAAACAGTGCAAGGTGTCGTGCTAAGGCCTAAAGACATAGGCCAGGTAACTTGAGATCTTACTCTTGAAAGAAGCATATCACTTTAGGTCTCTTCTAAGTAGTAGGTTAAGTACGATTTTCCTAAGGCATTACTGAAAGTAATGGTAGAGTCTTAGTAATCCCAACCTTCCATCCTTTGTCGTAGAATCATTACCATATCATTCTTAGTTATTTATTTATTCGCTTGCAATTTATTCACGTAATTATTTTCGTAATTTTCGTTTCATTTTTACTCTTTTTTTTGCCTTAACATTTCCAATATTAGTTAGTATACATTTTGCACTTATCCTTATTATTTTAATTTACCACTACATACTTAACTTGGTTTTGCCGTAACATTAACCATTATCATAACTTGACCATTTCGAAACCTAATTCGATCCTTGTGAAGACGATCTCACTTATCACTTTATTACTTGATTCGATGCTTATACTTTCACAATTTGCATATCATATTCACACGCGACAATCACACGTCACAACATCATACACTACACACGATCTCATTTGCATACAAACATCATCACATTTAATCATTTATAGGAGTTTAAAGTCTAAAATACCCTATGCGACATTAAAATTTACAAAATATACATTAAACAGCCTTATATTAAGTTAAGAACATGCTTAAACACCACTTAATGAAAATTTCCAAAAAGTCATGTAAGTATCGGTACACACTCGCTGGTCTCGATATTTCTCATAGTGGGTATTGATATCCTTAGGAAATCAGTATCTTTTTAGCATTCTATTTCTTTGCAAAATTTAAAACCTAGTAATTTATCGATACAATTCATAAAGTATCTATATTTTCACCCCGAGTATTGGTACTCAAAAAAGGGTATCGATACCAATTTAAGCTACTGACTTCCTACACATTCGTTTCAACATGGGGGTATCAATACTTAAGCCCCGATTATCGATACCTCTATATAAATCAACAAAAATCATAGCAAAATAGGGCATTTAACATATTCAATCACATACCACTTCAACATGCATCCATACTTCAGTATTCCACATCAAAACGACCATCCTTGCAGTTCAAAACAACATTAATAATTCAAACCAAAACAAAACCAATAATATAATAACATCGACTATCAAACTTACAGGTCTAAAATCAAAACAACAATTTAAAATGTACTATTAATCAACCAAAAACTCTACCACATTTCCTTGTTCCCTTAGTTAAAAAATAATAACAATAATATCACCTACTCAAACACTAAGCCTAGCTTGGATCACTTCCTTGGAATTCTGCACCACTCACATCGCAACGCTAATTATCTGCAATGGTTTAGAATGGAGTGCGTGAGCTTAAACAAGCTCAATCAATGATAATAAAACTACCAATAAACATGATATCAAACAATAAATGAAAGCAACCAGAACACATTTACATACATATTTAGCCATGGTGACATACTAAAATATTCATGCATCAACTATCAACTTATATAACTTTATAATTGTAACACCCCAAACCCGGCCCAAACACTACGACCGAATCTGGTATGTCACTAGGAAGAAGTTTCGGAAAATTCTAAGTCATTTTTAAAATCTCGAATCTCGTGGTTCAGTTGAAAACCCGTTGTCTAGTTAACTTTGAAATTTAATTAGTTGAGCTTTGCGATTAGGAGACATTTGGAAACACTTACCAATTATTCGATTATCAGGTTTTCAATCAAAATGCCTTTTATTATAAGAAACGTTTGTCAAGGTGTTATAAGAAAACTTTAGTCTGTAATTAATATGTCCCAAATTCAAAACCCAAAAGAAAATTCTAAATTTCGTAGTGGCCTTATTACAAATCAAAGAAAAATACCCAAAAGGTATAAACGATAAATAAAATAAAGTTTACTAGTAAACCCATGCGTGGCCACCTCAAGCTCCTCCATTGATCAGTAAAGCTAAGAACCACTTGCAAATGTTTAAACAAATGTGTGAGTCACGAGACTCAGTGTGCAATTAATTTACATTCTCCACTTGTGTGGGCCTGAGCCCCAATACACCATCAGCCGAAGCCCAATCATATAGTATAGCAAACAATCAACATGATAGTCCAACCCAGCCTAGTTTTTTCCATCCTCTACACTCCACTTCATACGTCCAACCTCAACACACCTGGGGGTTTCTACAATCAACCCTCCATCCTCTACACTCTACTTTGGCAGTCATGCTGACAGACACACTGCTCAAAGACAATAAAACGTGGCCTAGCCACCAATCACTATGTAACCAAATCGCCGATACAATAATGTACCATCATTAGGTGTGACATTGTCACCCATAAGCACTTCCCCTTTATATCATAACATCCCAATATCCCATGCATATGCAACATAGTGTAATGAACAGGTTATATATGATGTCACACACACACAATCATGCTATCAAAGTTTTAAGGTTTAACCAAGATACACTAACTTTGATTTTTCGTTTTACCCAACAGGTAACTCAATCACCATTGCCGGATTTCCGCTTTAATAACACATATACGATTATTACAACAAAAGGAATAGTGTGATAATTACACACACGCGTGAACACGCAAGACTACACTATCGATCTCGCTTAACGTCCTCACTTGCGGGGATCACAGCGATCTATTTATCCTTTTCAGAAGCTGGCCCATAACCCGGTGGCCAATCTCGAACGGCAGACACCGCACGTCTCTTAAACTTAGGGGCTGGGTTTATGGGTCCAACCCATTCCTTTGCCTGATTGGTATTTGATTCCATCAAAATGATCTTGGTCAAAAGACCGAGTTAAACCGTTGAATAAGATAATAGCGAAATTAATTGCTTTGGAACGAAGAAGTCCTTACCCAAAATTGACAGAACTCGGAGGTTTCTACACTTGAATTAATAGATCACCTGATGTCCCTACATAACTCCATATCAGATTCGGCCTACCAAGATATGGGTTAAAGAAAGTGGCCTTCGGCCAAACGAATGGTATGAACCACTTACCCTGATTGATCGAATCCGATTGAAAAATGAAACAAATGAGAATCAACCAGAGAAAGAAAAGAAAATAGATTTTGGCTTCTAGTTCCAGAAGATGAATATTAAGATAGGGACCTATAGATGATTTCGGTTCAAGGTGATCAAGAGACAAACAGAAAATACGAACCAAAGAAGAATAAAGAAAAGAAGAGAGGGAGGGTTGAGGTTCGGCTTTAGGTGAAGAAGAAATGCTCACTTGTTACCAAAATGCTATAAGAAAGAAGAAGAAGATGAAATGGTGGTGTATAGAAGGTTCAGCCAAGATGTTATCAAAAGAGGACACTTTTCGTCAAAAGAAATATGAGAGACTTGTTTCGGCTTTGATGGTGAGTGAAAGAGCTCAAGTTGCAAAAATGGAAAAGAGGGGGAGAATTGGTTTCGGTTTAGGCTAAAGAAGAATGAATAAGGCTCTTAGGGACTTTCGGCTACACAAAGAAAAGAACCAAAATTGTCCAAAGTGCAACACACTCAAATGCCGAAAAAGAGAGCTCACTACCTAAAGCTAACCCTTTAAAATTCGGCTAGCACCCCACACAACCTCAATCCCCAAGCTTTCTCCTTGAAACACTCTTGAACACTCATTTGAAATGGTTTGAAACATTCAAAATAATTTGAAAGTTTCCAAATCCCCCTTTTTACTCTTGTCCAACCATTCAAAAAGTTTGACCAAGTCACCTCCACTCTTCAAGGCTCCCAACCGATTCCATCATCCAGCCCTTTGACGTATGAGCAAAAATAAAAGCCACCTTGCTGGCAACGTGAATCGAACCTGCTCCCCTCTGCTCCCCCTAAGGCGTCACTTACCTGCTCCTTAAGTGGTGCCTCCTTGCCACTTTACCATCTTAGTTCTTGTGTCAACAAGCACAAACAATAAACCTTAAGTCCTGTCCCCAACCAGCTTCCCTCCTAAAGTGCCCAAAATTAAAATTTTGGCCAAGGTTCCGACTTAACCCCGGGCCTTCCCAGAGACCCCAAACACACTCAAACAACACACAAAGTATATCAAACACACAGAAGCAAGGTAAATGCAGAGCCCCTAAATCCCGGATGTTACAATAATAACCTAATTAGACATACATCACATTCCATAATATTTCATTTAATGATAAATTGGAACTTGAGCTATGAAACATAAAAGTGGGCTCTATCACCACACATTGGATACACGGATCTCCAACACACCAATGACTCGTAGAGTCGAACATATCCCAAAAGCATAGCATTTAGCTAACACTCTCCAACACACCAATATATCCTGGTGAATGGAGCTGAACTCACAACACACCAATATATCCCGGTGAATGGAGCTAAACTCACATTCCCTTATCTCTCCAAAACTGTCTCAGGCCTCAATGCCCCAAATCACAACACAAGGGTGAGTACTCACATAATCCTATGGCATGCCAACTATATCCAACGGCTTCAAAAGGTCACAAGGCAAAAGTATCCACAATTAAAACACACATTTTCTTACCATTTTCTGCACACTTTCACTACACATTTGCATTACTAACACAACATCGTCACTGTCATTCAGCATGTATAACATACCCACGATTAACACATTCATAATAGCCATCACAAACATATATTTCATATCACATTAACACATAATTGTACTCAAACCACATCTCATAATTACATAACTCACAAAGTTAGTGAGGGATATAAGAAAACTTACACTCAAAACTTAGGACAGAGGTTTAGGCTACTCCTAAGCTCCCATTTAATACTATGAATCGTGTCTACAAGCAGCAATTCCAAACACTCATCGTTCGCGCTTTCGCCTAGTCGTCGAAAGCCTAAACTAGCTTTTCCTTTCCTTCTGTCTTGCTCGTCGAAGGCTTCAATGGTTCCGAATCTTCACTAAAATTAACTCCACAACAAACATAATTAATTTACAGCTATAAACACACCCAAACAATAAAAAATGCAAGTCTAACATTTCTTCCTCTTTTAGAACTAAAAATTTTGACTTGCAAATTCGAAACCCAAATATCTTAATCTTTATTCCCTTTGCCTAAAATCGATTTCAATCATCTAATTATTTATCTAAGAATTATTCTCAACCTTCATACCACACAAAACTCCTCAAAATTATGGTTTCAAAATTTTGACGTATAATGGTCATTTTTCATGAAAACTTAACAAAAACATAAAATATTTTAACGAAAATTAAGGAGAGTTTTGAAACCTTTTAATCACCTTAAAATAAGTTGAAAAACACTTTGAAACATCGATTTCATTCAAAATCCTGAATTCCATCATTAACGCCCCAAATTTTGACATTTACACAAAACCTTCGATTTAATAACTTCAAGCTCGATTTAAATAGCTAGATTACATTAGGAACTAATAGGAAAATGAAGCATTACCTTATTTGGGGGAAGAACAAACATTTGACAGTAAATTTGAGAACCCCACAAGTTGAATGTTAATGGAATTTAATGGTGTTCTTGGTGCTTATTTTGGAATTCTAGAGAAGTTTAATGCTTGGAAGTTAATGAAAACCAAAAGAATTGAAGCTTGGGATATCAAAATAGGTGAATGGTGCTTGGGTATTTTAAGGGACGGCAAGAGGGTGATGGGAAAAAAAATTGTGAGTTTCCTATAGGCGGGGGTAAAGAAAAAGGGCAATTTTTAAACTTTAGTACATTTACCTTTGTGGTACTCCTAATTTTAATCTCTTTTTCAAAATAGTCCATATTTTAAATGTAAAGGTATTTTCTACATCATTTTCAAAAATTAATTTAACTTTTAAAAAGCCATATTTGAATATAATTTTGGGTTACCATACTTCAAAATTTTCGAGCTCATCTTGAACCAAAATCCCTAAGTTTCCCTCAAAACTTCTAGACCCAATTTTGGGGTGTGACATAAACCATGAACATACACACAGTCATATCTTGCCATGGGTCTCAACCACATGGGCTTACACACTTTCATGTATCGTGATCTTCTAATCTAGTCTTCATCTTACTAGAGGCTACACCATGAGTGTTTTCATATCATATTTAGATGTCATGGGTCTTAACCTTATGGTCTTACACTTGTTTCATATTGTGACCTACCAATCTGGTTAGCAACATAACTACCCTACCAGAGGAATCACAGAAGGACATTTACTCAACATTCAGTTACCCAGATTTGTTCGCAATCTTGATTGATTCATACTTTTTGTATTAGACTTTGCCTTGCAAACTTATCATCAACATTCTATTCAAACAAAACCTCGCATATATCATCATAACATGTATATCATTTTTACCATGCTTCTTGCACTTACCAATTAATAGAGATATCATCGTCATTTAGATATACTTCTATTTGAACGGTACCTATGCAAGAATCAGAATAGAGACTCACCTGATACTTACCTATTGTAGTTCGAAGCTCCAGACTCAAACATCCTTCTTGAACCAGTAGCAACAACTGTTTAAAGAACATAGGATTACAAAATTAAAACTTATTTAGAAACAAATTACTATTATCTCAATCACTAACAACCCTCATGCAAAGCCTTGTGCTTACAACTTACTATCAATTTACCCCTTAAACACTTGCTATTTCAAAACATAACACGTAGAGCTGTAATACTTACATGGAGATGGAATAACCACTAATTAAACTAAAAACCTTAGCTTCCAGCTTAGGGAGGAATAGATACAATAGAACTTAAGGAAAAAAAATCAGAGAGTAACATTGAAGAAAGAAGAAAAACTCCCTTATGAACCCTTCTAACACATATATATGACCTATTTCTTCATAGTAGAATTTAACAAGTGTAGCTTAAATTTAGAATTTGTCTTTCCTAATGGCCTACAAATTTTGAGACAAACATAAATGAGAATCTTGCATACTGGACATTAGACTAGTCAATCCAGTTTGTTTCTAACCGGATCACTTTACAACCCAACCAGCACAATACTAAGACAAATAGGGCATACTATACATTTAGAGGTAATACATACCATAATTACCTTGTCACTAAACAAAATCTTCCTTTTAAAATAATAGAATAGCTTGAAATAGAATCTTCACTTACTTATACGACGGTTACTATACTCTTGCACATATACACTAAAAAAGCAAATGGGCGGATTATACTTCACCAAACAGATTATTTCACCACTACACTCCTAAATCTTGGATCTGCCGGACTTGGGGTGTGACAATCCCCACCTCTTTATAGGTAAATTTTGGGGATGAAATTTTTTAAGAGGGAGAATTGTAATGACCCAAAAGTCAATGGTTTTGGAACCCCATTATCATAAACTAGACCCGTAAATATTTTTATTAAATATTTGTGGAGTTATATTAGAAGTAAATTGAATATCGTTTAGGTTTTTTTTTTTTTGAATTAGTGATTAATCAAAGGACATTGACTAAATTGTAGATATGGTAAAAGTGCAATTACTAAAGAAACTTCAATTAGAATTTAAAGTGAGGGTCTTGTATAGAAATTATACCTTAAGGTGAGGCTAGTGGACGGTGGTAGTTGATGTTGAATTTATTTAAGGTTAAATTTGTAATTTAATAATTACATTATAAAACATTAACATAAAATTATGGTATAAGAAATAAGCTTAGTGGATTGAAAGAGAAAAGATTGTTTTCTTCATTCATAAAAATCGAATATAGCAAGAAGGAGAAGAGAAGAACTTTTGGCTAGGGGTTTTGAACTTTGAAGGTTAATTTGGTTAGTACAATTTAGTCATTTTCTTATAATTTCTATGTTTTTAGAATCCTGGGAGCTTAAGCTAACTGACCCATGTAGTATTTCTTGGAATTTTTAAATATTTAGGATGTTTCCATTGTTGGATATTTAAAGTTTTAGGTACTAATTTGATAGATTTTAAGCTTAAATTTGAAAAGGACTAAATTGTAAAGTCAATTGATGATTGTTCAATAAGGAATAAAATGCACAAATTTTAAAATTTATGGTAGAAATGAGAAATGGGAGGTCTAATAAGGACTATAGAGAAATCTACATGAAAATTTGAGGTTAGAATTGAAAGTTATGTTAGTCCTGGTTTTAGGGACTAAATTGAATAAAATGCAAAGGTTGTTTAAATTAGCAATTGAATATGAATTTGATTGTATATTGATGAATTATAATGTTTGTGTTAGTCTGTAGCTAACATCGACCCAGATTCGTCAAAAAAGAAAGGAAAAGACAAAATCGTCGAATAGCTCAGAGTTTACAGTTTGTGTTTCTATAATTCGAACTATTTTGCATTGTTGCATAATGAATTGTTTTTTACATGGTAAGATTGTAAGGTAAGACATTTTGTTAGAAATGAACCGTGTCAGATTGATTTGAATTGAATGATATTATTGAGGACCAAATTGAAGATATGTGAAAATGTTGAATGTTGAAATAAATTTGAAATTTGAAATCATATTGAGATGAGCTATGTTGCTATATACATATATGGATCGGTGATCTAATTATGGTTATATGTCATTATTTGAGATATTGGTTGACAAAGGAAGTGTACACCCTATACCCAATCCGATCACCTGACCTGAGTTTTAAGGTGTACAACTATTAAACATCTATATCATTCAATAACTAGATATAAATAATCAACCAATCCATAATGCATTTTAAATACAATGATCCAATGATATTCAATCAAAACCAAGTCTTAATCAAGTAGCTCTTAATCCAACTTGGAAACAAATTTAGACTCAACTAAAACTTTTACGAAAAGATAGGAAAATGTGAAAACAGGGGTCACACGATCATGTGACAAGGCTGAGGTCGTGTGGTCCAGGGTCACATGGCCATGTCGCTAGGCCATGTAATAGACTATGGCCGTGTGGACTATCCTGCACCAAAGTTAAACAGATCACATGGTCGTGACTAGCACCCGTGTACGGCACACAGTCATATGGTAGATCGTGCCATAGACCATGTGTGCCTAAAATGTCTTCCAAGACAAGCAAATACAACTTAGGATCACTTAACCCTCAAGACATGCAAAGGACCCTTGATCCACCTATTATAAGACACCAACAACATACTAAAACACAACATAATTCATTCAACCTAAGTGTCTAACCAATATGCCAACATTGGCACCACAAATCAACTATTTACCATTAAACATTCAATACCATTCATGCCTTAAAGTTAATTAATCACATATCATCATTATATCCATTCCTAGCATAATACTAACCACAGTTCACCAAGTAAAAGTCATCAAGTGACCTAAATCATAAAAGCCAAAACAACAAGCCAAAATACTTTATATGTACTAAAACATACCTATATCATCCACTAAAACAACTTCATTTCACCAATTCTACATTCATCAAGTAAGATGCATTATAAGCATTATATCATGCTTTTGCTATCAAACACCGCAAGCAACACAGAACAACCTTTAATGCTTAACCCAAATACATAATTCTCAATCAAGATGGATCAAAGCTTAACCAAAGTACTTATATATACAATGCCATAAACCTATTCACATGCCACTTATAACTGGCCAAATAAGTAAATAGCTATCAAAAGAGTTTACAGATAGTATGATCTTCAAAAATGATCCAGTCAACAGCTCGAATCCAATTATCTACAAGGAAGAAAACAAAACATGGTAAACTTACTTAAAGCTTAGTAAGTTTATAAAATTAAACACCACATACATGTCATTTAAAGCATACAATTTGAATTTAACATATAACTAGAATTCCTTGCCTTGTTTCGCATTTCCTATCATACCAAATGGTTAAACATGTATATATAACATTACCAAGATCTCAAGATGACATAATTCACATGCCAATTCATAACCAATAAGTACATAACCATTCATGTCATAGATTCCATTTATAATCGTTCCATTAACTGTTTTGCTCAAAGAACTATAGTAAATTAACTTCGGATACGCAGGGAAATAATGCTTACATAATTTGACGATCGGGACATTAACCATTACACGATGTTGCTCACACAAGTTGACAAGGATCTGAAAAAAAATGCTAGATTCCATCCATCGGTATGGTATCCATCATCGGTACATGGTACCTGGAAATATATCACTAGCACAGAGTGCTTGGAAACTATAACACCGATACATAGTACCTAGAAATATATCATCGGCACAGAATGCCTGGAAATTGTAATCACCGGCACCTAGTGCCTGGAACACCCTAATGACATGTCATTTGTTTACTAATCATTCACTAAGCTCACATGGGTCTTGAATTGTTTGCCATAATCTTTTCATCTTTATACATAATAACAGATTCCACATGATCATTTGCATACCTTATAATAACATCATTCATTTCAAATACATATAATCCTATACTTTACATTTCAAACCTTTACTTCCATATGAATATTTATCTCAATGAACCATACCAGCATTTATACATTTATACACATGCACATTTCAATTCAAATGACTAATAAACAGAATAAACCTAATACGAGCTTACCTAACGAAGCAGCAACAGACACTACACTGAGAACAACTCGACGACTTTCCCTTTTCCACAGTTATCGACCGGTTGATTCATTACTTGATCTATATAATAATTTAACTCAATTAACTAATTTAAATACCATAAAATATCTAAATTCATGAATTTGATTCTTTAATAACATTTTACATTATTACCCTGAACTTTTACCTTTTATTCAACTTAGTCCATAAAACCGAAACTTTCACATTTATCACAATCAAGCCAAAAACACTTGTGTCGAATTTACCCTTATACATATAAAAACCATTATTAATGAAATTTACAATAATTTCATGCTAAATTTATTATTTTATCATTTTTGTCACTAAACTTTAAACTAACCAAATTTCCTTTACAAAATAGTCTATTTAACAACCAAACTTATAAATCTTTCATTCATAATCATAAAAACCTAAAAACCATAATTGGCAAGTTTCAAAATTGTTAATAGTTTTACGAAATAGTCTCTGGGTTAGCTAGATTAAGTTACAACGATCTCAAAAAAATTGAAATTACTAAAAACAGATTAAAAATGCTTACCATGCAATAGTATTTATCTTGGTCGAAGCTTTGTTTCTTTGTTAATGCTGGCTTCAGGTAAAAGACATAAGATGACCCAAAATGTCTTGTTTTCTTTTATTAATTCTATGTTTTTAACATTTTTAATATAAAACTAACATATAATTTATTTATTTCATTTCTTAAACCTTCCATTATCCTTAACATGGGATAGTTGCCTCATAACACCCTCTAATTATAATTTTATAATAATTTAACAATTATATACTAATAGTGATTAACTTTTGTATTTTTTACGATTTAATCCTTTTTCTTTAATTAACTAACCAAACATCGAAATTACCAGACCAAATTTCAATTTAACTATGTAATAGCTCGGTAAATATTTAAAATAATATTTATGATCTTGGTTTATAAAAATGAGGTCTCGATACCTCACTTTCCAAAACCACTAACTTTTGAACCGATACACTTGTACCTTAACAAACTTTCCAAATAACCAAATGTATTGGACCAGAATTCAATATAATACCATAATGACCTCGTAAATATTAATAAATATTAGTTATTGACTCAAACATCAAAAAATAGATTTTTGAAACTACCATTTTCGGTACCACTGAAAATTGGGTTGTTACAGGAAGAGTTCAGGGTTACTTCAACTACGAGTCGGTCAGGCACTGGGTGCCAAATAACTTTGGTTATACAGATGAGACACTGGATGTCAAATTTATTTGAGCGTTAGGCACAAACTATTTACTTTGGATTTATCCAATGAAACACTGGGTGCCAAACTTGTAACAACCTTAACTAGTCTCCAACATCGGTTTAGGGTTACGGAGCATTACCGAACAATCAGACACATTTAAACATCATAACATTCAATAATTAAAATATATTATAAATTATTCATTCTCATACATTTTATCTCTAAATCGAGCCCTTGAGGCCCTAAAAATAACTTGGAAGCAATTCAAGGCTAATTTGAAACAAAATGGAAAGTTTATGAAAAAGTTGCAAAAATTGAAAATAGGGGTTACACGTCCATGTGGCCAAGCCGTGTGACATCACCCTCGGCCATGTACCTTTTGAACAAGGGACACACGGCCGTGTCCCAACCCGTGTCCTCACCCGTGTAACTCAATGAGTAGGGTTACAAGGCCATGCCACACACCCGTGTGCTAGGTTGTGCAACTCACTGACTTGAACTAAGAAATTCTCATATGACACACGGTCGTGTCGCCAAGCCGTGTGCCTCACACGGCCGTGTGACAGCCCATGTCCCAAGACGTGTGAAACTAAAATTTACCTAAAATCAAGAAATTTCACAATCAATTCACACTTAACCAATCTAACCATTTAAGCATACATCTAAAGGACTTAAACATCATTCACAACCACATAAACATGCCATTTTAGATGTCCTAAATCAACTAACCAATGTGCCATTCAAAGACACCACAATTATGTCAACACATCATCTATCAAAACATGTCAATATTGCCTCATTACATGCATGATAACCTAGTTCAAATATGTACTAAAATGTACCACAAATAATCATTTTCAAACCACTCTAATTGCACCAAAAAGAACCTTATTTACAAGTATATTAAAACAATCAAGTGACATAATTTGGTAAAGTATCAAAGTGTACCAAACTAAAATATTTATCTATATATACATGCCACTACCCTAGGAGATACCAAAAACAACCAACTTAGATGGATAGTGTAAGCTAGTTGAATGATCCTTCCAAACTATCAGCAACGTTTATCTACAAAACAATCCATAAGAACTGATAAGCTTACAAAGCTTAGTAAGGACATAGTATAACATTTAATCTAATTACAATTAAATATAGTTCATATACTATTTGATTCAAAGTTACTGGAGTACAAACAGGGGCACGAAAGTGCATTCAGGGGTACTGAAGTACAAACAGGGGCACATATGTGCAATCAAGGGTACCGAAGTACAAACAGGGGCACGTAGGTGCAATCAAGGGTACGGGAGTACAAACAGGGGCATGTATGTGCAATCATACAAAAAAATTCTATAAACACATTAATTAAAGAATCATATATAAGAAAACAAGTAGAAATTCATTTACATATTGAAATACCATGAACTTACCTACTATTCGATTCCGACCAACACGCAGGGATTAATCCGCTATTTTTCCTTTTCCTCGGTTATTGTCTTTTTTATCCAAGTTTTGATTTATATAATAATTAAACACAATATATTAATCTCATACATATTTCACATTCCATTCAATGTATATGACCCTTAAATTTTCATTAATTACATATTTTGCCTAAACTTTTACAATTTTTGCAATTTAATCCTCTAACCCAATAATCATCAAATTGAGCATTTTCTAAGAACCAAATTACAATCAAATATTCTAGGCTCTTTAACTGTCCCTATTATACCTCAAATTCACTATCAAACCTTGAAATTTTGACATTTTAACAATTTAATCCTTAAATCAAAATCTAACAAAAATACTTCACAAAACAATCAAATATCACAATCAAAGCTTCAAACACATGGTTATCATCAACAACATTCAAGATTCATCAATGGCAACTTCTAAAATTTTTAACAGATTCAAAAACAAAGGTACAAGCTAGCTGGACCTAATTGTAACGATCTCAAAAACATAAAAATTACAAGAAAACGAGTCAATTTCCATACCATGCAAGGAAAAGAGATAATCAAAGCTCTCCTAGGTCTCCAATGGTGTTTTTTCGACACAACGATGAAGAAAATGAAGAAGAAATCTCATCTTTCCAATTTGTTTTTACTAAATTTTACTTTATTTACAACTTTGCCATTAATTTAACATTATTTTTATCATTTTTTTCATTCTTAATGCCGTCCAAACTTAATGACTAGGGCTAATTGCTACATAGGTACTTCCTCATTTAGTAATTAAACTATTTAATCACTTAAATGCAATAATTACTAAATTTTGCACCTTTTACAATTTAGTCATTTTCCTTTAATTAGCTATCTAAACGATAAAATTTCTTAACCAAAAATTAATATGACTTTGATTGCTTCATAAGTATTCTATATATAACATTTATGAGTCGACACGATGGAAATTTGTGGTCCCGAAACCACTGTTCTGTCACCACTGAAAAACGGGTTGTTACAAAACTAATGTGTTGGTTAGATCCGTATACCCGTCTGAGTCTGAGTCAGGTTAATAGGGAAGTAAAATGTAAAATGGAATAACTATTTGTGAAATGAATTGAAACAATGATGGTCATGTTCATTGAATATATGAAAGTGTAATTTGAGATGACATGTGTTACTTAATGAATTGAGAAATCAAATGAGATGTGAAATGAAATTGTTATACCTTTATATTAGTGAATTGTGTTATATTTGAATAATGAATATGAGAAATGGTAGAGTTGGCATAGTAACTTGCATACCATCAATTGTTCTTTCACTTATACATTTAAATGAATTATGTTATAATGTTCGGATTATAGAAATGCCACTGAGTTATACTCAGTGTGCGGTTTTATTTTCCGTTCGCAAGTTAGATTCTATTTTGTTCGACCATCAACATTAGCATTTAGCGGCAATCCTGGACTCAAAATGTTGGTGATGTTTTAGTTGTTAATGGCATGTACCTAGGGAGTCATATATTTATGCAATGCTATATTTTGAATGAGTTTGGCATTTTGAATAACATGAGTATATGTACATATATGTGTAATGGAAATGGTCCATGTTAAGGATATCTTGTTGAGTAGTTTAGCCATGTATGCTTAATGGCTTAAATGGTGATTAGGTGTTATGTTATGAGATATGTTTGGTAAGTAAATGGTTGTGAATGAATGAATGGTATGCTATGTTGAGCTTGAAA
Source organism: Gossypium sturtianum (assembly GCA_025698515.1). Lineage (NCBI taxonomy): Eukaryota > Viridiplantae > Streptophyta > Magnoliopsida > Malvales > Malvaceae > Gossypium > Gossypium sturtianum. The sequence goes on from CM046952.1 coordinate 69,777,963, forward strand.
TAATCTGGTAAGTTTTGGTGCATGTTTGTGTGGTTGATATTGAGTCATTTTAAGATGTTTTAAATGGTTAAATAATGTATACTATGTTGATTGTGTTGAAGTGCCATTTGAGGCATATTGGAATGATTTGAATGTAGTATTTTAGTTGATATAGTAGTGAATTATATGCAGGTTATAAGTGGGTTTTATTATGCTTTAGAACATGCTTGTATATGAAAAAGCGTTTAGGTTTGCTTTGAGACCTAAAGGTCACTTTTTATACCACACAACCGTGTGCCACGCAAGGTTCCAAGACACAACATCAGGTTGTTACACGGGCTGGCACACGCCTGTGTGACGCAAGTGAAGTTATGTAACACTCGTAACTGTATCCATCACCGAAATAGGGTTACGAAGCATTACCACAAAACCATAACGTAATAACATACATTTTTAATCATTTCAATACACATATCATAATCAATTCATATTCATGCATTCCGTCCCTTAATCGAGCCCTCGAGGCCTTAGAAACACTTTAGAAATGATTATGATATTCTTTTAATTTCTTCGATGGTGACGAGTATGACTTTCCCAAATGTCATTTTCCCGAATCACGAGCCTCATAGTCGGCTTTTCTTTTTTTCTTCACTAAGCTCTTCACCTCTGTGTGCTCTGTCAACTAAAACCACGAATTCTTTTAGCTCAAGAATTCCAACAAGCAACTTTATATCTTAATTTAGTCCGTCCTAAAATTGAGTACACATTGAAGCTTCTGCTGGTATACACTATCGGGCATACTTACTAAGTTGCACAAATTGCCTCTCATATTCCGACACCGTCATCCGGCCCTATTTTAGCTTAAGAAATTCTTTACGTTTCTTATCAAGAAACCTCTAACTCACGTATTTCTTTCAAAATTCTGTTTGGAAAAACTCCTAATCAATTCGATCTCTCAACACAAATGAAACTAGAGTATTCCACCACTGATAGGCTGAATTTTTCAATAATGATATTGCACATTTCACACATTTCGTCTGTGTACAGGATAATTCATCAAAAACTCTGATCGTATTTTCCAACCAGAACATAGCTCTCTCCATATCATCTTCAGCTGTACCTATAAACTCTTCAGCCCCATATTTATAGATTTTATCAACTGGAGGCTTGCTTGCTCGTACTGGTTCCAAACCCTGAGGAATTACGGGGACCGGTTGGAGAATAGGTGGGGGTAGAGGTCGTTGAGCCATCGGGTTCGTTCGTACGAACTTGGTAAACCACTAATTCATCATTTGGAAGAAGGCTTCTTTAGCCTCTCCTGCCCGGCCCTCAGATACGAGCCTACTTCTACTAAAAGCTGCCCCGTGAACGAAGGCTTGCGCGTTACTCTCAACTTCATTGGAGTAAGCTCGGTTGGATGACATTATCTATATGAAAGCATAATTCAAATCGAGTCAGGAGTTATTACACTATCACAGGTTACATAATGGCATGTATTTCTAGACTCGTACACGCTACGTTTAGTCTGAGAACAGGCTAAACTGTAGATCCGATACCACTAAATGTAACACCCTTAACCTGTATCCGTTGCCGAAATAGAGGTACAGAGCATTACCATAAAATCGTAATGTAAAAACATACGTTTTCAATCATTTCATTAAACATATCATAATCAATTCATATTCATGCATTTCGTCCCTTAATCGAGCCCTCGAGGCCTTAGAAACACTTTAGAAATGATTCGAGACTAAATCAAAAACATTTAGAACATTGAGGAAAAAGTTAGAAAAATTGGGCTGCAGGGGTCACACAGTCGTGTGCCTCACACGGCTGAGACAAATGTCCGTGTCTTAGGCCGTGTAACAATTGAAATAGGGACACAAGGCCGTGTCCCAGCCCGTGTCTGTGCCCGTGTAACTCTCTGACTTGGGTCACACGGCCAAGCCACACGCCCGTGTGCCAGGCCGTGTGCTAGGCCGTGTAACTTCCTAACTTGCAACCTTTAAAACCTACAGAGGATACACGGTCGTGTCGCAAGGCTGTGTGTCACGCATGGCTGAGACACACGCCTGTGTCTTTGGCCGTGTGGACAAGAAATTGGCCAAAAGTCAAGCCATTTCCTTCACCCACCTCAAGCATGTACCTAAACACATTTGTATATATGACCAAAGCATCAAAACCTACCCAAAACATGCATAAAAATGACAATGTCACTATACATTAATCCATAAAACCAGTATGCCAATAAGGCACCTCAATCACAAACCACTAAATATACCTAAACATATGCATTTTTGGCCATACATCAACTACACATATTTAACTTATTTCTATACCAAAACATACCACAATTGACCACATTTCAAACATACCATACTTCATCCATACCATATCTAAACAAACTTACCATTTGGATCCTTATTCACATGCATCCAAAACTCATAATTTACATAAAACAACCATTTCCAAATGGTACCAAACAACCAAAATATTTTCACATACCAAATTCAACACTTAGCATTCAATCCAAACTTTAAACATAATTTCCCTATACATGCCATTATAAACTTGGCTAGAACATAAAAAACTATCGATATATTCGCTGGATGGTGTGATAGATCTTCGACGAGCTTCCAAACTGATTGAGCTTCTGATAAACTATAAAACTTAGGAAAGAAAACTACGTAAGCATATAATTCTTAGTAAGTTCATAAAACATAAAACATAACTTACCATTTCATTACATAACATTAAATTTAGGCATAATACAATCAAACCATAATTTTGGCACAACCCTAAGCACCAACAACAACACATGTTAGCATACTCGAGAATAATCCACATGAATTTAACATATGTAAGCCATTACACATGAACATAATTCACTTGAATTCACCATATTCCTTAACATAACATGCTTTCAATATAACTCACCATTTTAATCCTTTTCATAAATACACATCATGGTTCATATTGAACACTTACCATTCCTTTCCTTTTCATGCCCGTTGAACCGTTTAGAATATCATCGAATACGCAGGATAGCTCACACAAAGTGTGATAAACAAATAACCGTAACCTTTCCTTTCCTTTACATCATTGCTCACACGAGCTGTGAAATGGGTCTGCTCACATGAGCTGTAGGTCAAAATGTAAGCTACACGATGCTGCTCGCACGGGTTGTGGAGTATCCGCAACAAATGCAAGACCTCAGCCATCGGTAGGACATTCAAGACTAGCACCCGAAACATGAAAACCCTAATGACATGTCATTTGTATCCTACGAATTCCTAAGGTTCAAACGGGGCTCGATAATCGTTGTGACATTATTGGATTTACATGATTCAGTTACATAGAAATCAACATATTAACATATAGATCGATATAACATTAAAACAGTATTAAATCATACGAACTTACCTCAACGATTAAGGCGTAGAAATGGAGTCGACTAATCCGAAGCTTTAGCTTTACCTCAATCTAAATTCGTACAAGGTCTATTTTGATCTAAATATACAAATTCAATCCATTTATTAATCATACTATTCAATTTAGTCCAAAATTCATACCTTTGTATAATTATATTTTTGCCCCAAATATTTTAACTTCTTTACAATTTAGTCCTTAATCTCGTAAATGGAAATTTATACAATTTCATCCACATATTATGCTAGCCAATTTACTAAGGACTCATATAAACCCAAACAACCATCATTTCATAAATTTATCATGGTATTTTACTACTTTTACAAATAAGTCCCTGAATGATAAATTCATTAAAAATCACTTTACAAAAGTTGTTTTTTAACAACAAGGACTCATAATCTTTCATTTAATTTCAAGAATCATGCAAACATATTCATGGAAAAACCCTAATCCTTTAATAGTTTTGCAAATTAGTCCCTGGGCTAGCTAGATTAAGCTACAACAATCCCAAAAACATAAAAATCATTAAAAACGGAATCAAAAATCATACCATGCAAGTGGAGAAGTCTAGCCGAATGTTCAAACTTCAAAAATGGTGTTTTTCTACCCTATTTTTGGAGAAGAAGGTCTTTATAAAGATGATACCTTATTTGCCTTACTTTTGTTTTACCTTAATTTATTAATTTACAAATTTAACCTTTATTAATTAGCCTTGAATTCACTTAATTCATGTCCATGAATGTCCACTAATAATAATAATGGTCTATTTACCATATAATCCCCTTTACAATTTAATTTCATAGCTAATAAATACCTTTAACTAATAGAACTCTACTTTTGCACCTTTTTCGATTTAGTCCTTTTCACTTAATTAAGCATACAAAGGTCAAAATTTCTTAACAAAATTTTAACATGACCCTAACATAGTCCCGTAAACATTAAAATAATAAAATAAATATTTACTCATTAGATTTGTGGTCCCAAAACCACTGTTCTGGTTTCACTGAAAATGAGCTGTTACAAGTTATGTTTGTATAGTTGCACACGGCCTCAGCTTGTTACACAGCCTGGTGACAAGGCTGTGTGACTGTTATTGAATAATTACACATTTGACCCACTTGACCTTAGTGAGTTGCACGGTTTGTTCGAATGGCCGTATGACTCTAGCTTCACACGGGCTCAGTCTGTTAGACGGTCTGTCCATACGGCCGTGTGTCTCCACCCTCATATGGCTTCAGCCTTTCACAAAGCTAGGGGACACTGCCGTGTAATCCATATTTTTCAAATTTGCCTATCTTTTTATAATAGTTTCAATATGATTCTTGATTGATGCCAGATTCATTTGAGAGCTTTCGTAAGCTCGATTTAATCTCGATCTTGATTGTATTGCATGATTTACATGTTTATATGTGATTATTTAATACGGAATTGAAATTTGAATTATGGATTGTGTGTAACTGTTCTGTAATTGACTGTAGCATCTTATCACTCAGGTTCAGCGACCAAACTAGGTGAGGGGTGTTACAACACTAGGGTCTCCTTAAAGACATATAATACTCAATGAGTGCAACAGGTGTTGGATCTCGATATAACTTGTAATGATCTTCGTACAATCACATATCTCATACAAGCGCACATATGACCCTACTGGCATGCCAATCACATCTTAACCTTTTACTAAGTTCACATGGGCATCAAGTCTATATATATGCATTATCATACCTGTAATCATTCTTACCCATATATTCATACCCTGTAATCATTTACATTCACCTGTCATACCCTATGTTCGGTCACTTTTGCATTTTTGTACCTTGTACATTGTTCTATCGCATAATAATAATTTATCTCATTGCATTTCAATTCAATCTAAATTTTATATATATTCACATTCAATTATAGAATCACATTTCAATTCATCATCAACACATAATTAACTTATACCACATAACATGTTTCAATCCATTAAGGTATTACAAACCATGTTCCACAAAATCATACTTATTTTCTATTTTATTCAATTTAGTACATTATCATGATATTCAATAACAATCACAACAAATCAATTCATATGAAAATTATATACTCACCTAGATGTTCATTCATGCAATTAACATGTATATGCAAGCAATTAAATCTATCCCGAATCATAAATGTAAAATCGGGATTTCGTGTCGCTCGTCAACAACTCTCGCTTTTCCTTTCTCTCTCGATGGCTCAGTGTCAACGTTAGCTATGGACAATAACACATTAAAATAAACAAAATAAATTTCCATTAATTCACATTCAAACATCAAGTCAAGCATATTTTACATTTTATTCAATTTAGTCCCTAAACTCGAGACAAGCATAACTTTCGATATAAAGCTTTGGATTCAAATCTGATTCCACATTTACTCTTTAGGGACCCTATACTTCCTATTTCAAACATAATTTTTATAACAACTTTTCATTTTATTCAATTTGGTCCCTAATATAACAAGGTTAACAATCAATCTTGTTCACCTTTACAATTTAGTCCTTTTTATAATCTAAGCTTATTTTTTATCAATTTCAAGTCTAATTCTTCAATTTCTTAACAATGACAACTTATCAAAATTTCAACAATTGGACAAATTGATACATGGGCTAGCTAAATCAAGCTCTCATGATTATAAATCTATAAAATTAAAAGAAAATGGCTTAGGGACTAACTTGCTAAAATTGGTCGAATGCTCAAGGGTTTAAAGCTTTTCTCTCATGTTCTTTAATGGAGGACGATATAAATGGAGAAGATGATAACATTTATCCACTAACTTTTAGTTTATAATTAAACTTAATTAATTAACTTAATCTTGATTAATTATACCACCATCATCATCCACTAATATTTAATTAAAATAGGTTTATTAACTATTTTAGCCCCTGGGATAATTTCTATCTAACTCTCCAAACCTTTTCCTAATTAAAACTTTATAGTAATTTAATTTTTACAATTTAGTCATTAGACCCTAAATTAACCATTTTTTTCAACTAATTTACTTAATTGAATTTCAATATATTTTTATAACACTTTCGTAAATATTCCTATATAATATTTATGGACTCAGTTTATGGAAACGAGGTTTCAAAACCGCATTTTTTGACATAATTGGAAATTGGGTCATTACATTCATGAAATTATTCTATGAAAGAGGTAATTTTTCAATAATTGCAACCACTTGAAAAGATTTGCTCAAAACCATATGTTCAACAAGAATTTCATGCAAAATTAGTTGAAGCTCTTCAACTTGACTTATCACAGTCTTTGAATCAACCATCTTGAAATCAATAAACTTTCTGACTATGAACTTTTTCAAGCCTGCATCTTCAGCTTTATACTTTCGATCCAAAGCTTCCCATAGTGCCTTCGCACTTTTAATAGACCTATAAACATCATAAAGTTTATTGTCCAAGCCATTCAGGATGTAATTCTCGCATACGAAGTCACTATTCTTTCATGCATCCACAACAACAACGATTGTGGAATCAGATTATTTCTTTAAGAGTTTCAATTCATCCTCAGTTAAGAACTTAGCCAAGTTCAACGTGGTCAAATAGAAAAAACCTTTTGTTTTCATCACTTAAAGTTTGTTCCATCAAACTTTTCAATTTCTCACCATGCACTAGTGAGGGTGATAATGGAATCCTCTCTTCCAAAGAAGTCTTAGCTATCACGCCTTGAATTGTGGGTTAAAATTTTTGGGAATATTTGTTAGTTTTGAAATTATTTTATTTTGCTGTTTGGGTGAATATTTGGGCCACTGTTTGGACTGGTTTGTTATGGACTACAAACAAAACCCTAAGCCCTAAACTTTCTTCCCACCTTTTCCCCTGTGTCGCCAACCCTAGTGCTAAAACCCTAAGTATTTACACCTTGTTATGCTAGGCTGGTCGCCCCTTTCTTTTCCCTTGATTTTCCTTGTAGTCATCTCCCTCTTCTCTCATCTCCTCTCATCTTCTATTTCTCCTTCTTTTCTCCTTAAGTTTTGTCACTTCTTACACCACCATTGAGGCGTTGTATTCCTTTCTATTCCCCTTCTCACTGTTTCACCCTACACATCAATTGAAATCGCTAGATTTTCACTTCTTGAACTATCGAACTTCTCATTTGCAGCACCATAGTGATTGCTTGGATTTCATAAATACTTAGGGTTGCTGGTGATTAATCTGTTCCCGTTGCGTTGGATGGTAAGTGAAAATCATATGTTTACAATGAAATCCGAATTTAAGTACACAAATTGTGTGTACAATCTATTTCATTTTTGTATTGATCAAATGGGTATTTTTTTAATCCCAAATCTAGTTAATATCAATTGCTAAATTGCGTATTTTGTGTGAATGTGTTGTTTGAAAGATCGAATATAGGGGTATCGGATCAAATCTAAGCGTGTGGAGTGCCAAATGGACTTGTGGTGAAAGGTGTGTGTCCTAACCTTGAAATTGGTGGCAAACCGTGTGTGATTTGAGGGTCACATAGGCGTGTGTCCTACATGGTTGGTCAACATGGCCACGTGCCACTATAACTCTAAGTAATTTCATTGTCACACAGCCACAACTAGTTACATGGCTCTGTCACACGACCGTGTGACTATTGTTTGATATTTTACTTACTAATCACACGACCTCAGTGAGTTGCATAGGCTGGACACACGATCGTGTACCTCAATGTCACACAACGTCAGCCTTTCACATGGCTTGGCCACACGACTGTGTGACCTCTGTTTTTCAGTTTTGCCATAATTTTTTTGAAATGTTCCATTTTCGTCCCTGTATAGTCCCCAACTTTTTTAAAGTTCTCGAAAGCCCAATTGAGACCCTTTTGTCCATATTTGTTCTAAAATCTGTTATATGTTTGATTATGTGTAAAATCTGAGATTGCTACTGATGTTTATTCACTACTAATGTTAAAACTACAATTGCTACTATTTGCATGATAATCACATGAGCATACTGCTTTCATTATTGTTTATTGATCTATAAAAGCATGCCATTACTATCATCAATGATTTGTTGTATGTGCATTGAGGTTTTGGGTTGTTAAAAGAGGAAGTGCTACTGGCGGTTTGTTTGCATATCTACTGGCAGTTCATCTGCATATCTACTAGAGGTATATCCACATGAACTTATGCTCTTACTGTTATGGTGTGTAAGGTTGGACGAGTTCTGGGGAACTATTACTGTGGAGTGTAGCAGATGGATGGGTAGGATAAATTTTACTGTTATTCTTGCATATTGCATACTTACTGATATCATTGTGAAACTGGTAAACTGATATGCTCTGTATGATGTTATTTATTGTTTTATTTACTACTGCTTGTGTGATAAGACCACGTTGAGTTTGATAACTCACTCCTTAGTTTTTCCCATCTTTTCAAATAACTCTTGAGGTTAGGGCTCGAACTTGAAATTTGGAGCACATTTTTTGAATTGTTTTATTAATTCTTTTGGTTGTTGAATTGTTTTTAAATGGACTGTGGCATGTACTTTGATATTTCATATGGGGTGTTCAAATAGGGGATTTGATATTATATGCTTTTACCGTCAAAATCAATTTTGAATAAGGTTTTTGTAACACCCCGAACCCAGCCTAGAAGTTTAGGCTCGAGTCTGAAATGTCACATTAAAGGTACACTCCAAAAGGATTTTACAAATTAACATTTTAAGGCCCAAAAGCCCAAAATCCAATATCTTGTTAAGTTAAGAGGAAAAGCCCACATTTTAGGAAAACATTCATGTATTAAGTTATTTCGAAAACCATGTCATCTTTGGAAACTTGATGGAATTTATTAAGCAAATAGTTGGAGCAATAATAATAAACCCAAAGTCTAAAGTCAATTAGGAGTTACATGGCCTTATTACAATTCAAAAAAAAACAACGTATTTAAAGCAATTTCCTTTGACCAAATTAAAACATTTAAACAACTTGTAGTGTGGCCATCTCCGAATCCTCTCCCACGTCGAGCCGCCTATTCAGGATTACCTGAAACATTTAAAATTAAGGGTGTGAGTTTCGAAACTCAGTGTGTACAACCCTTGGCAATCAATTCACATACAAATATTCATATTGGGCCTAAGCCCTATCAAATCGGCGATGACCTCATATCACATCATATCGCATCATATACAACAAGATAATGCAAAACCCACCCAAAAAATCCATCCGCTACACACACCATTTCCCTTCCAACCTTATGACTCTTGTGGGGAATTCTAGCTCGACCCACCCCTCCGCTATACACCATGGGTAGCCCGGGTAAAGATACTCAACGTTGCAAACAAAGTCGCTAATCATATATTGGGCTTAAAGCCTCTGGTGGATCCATACCATACGGCCATGCGATCCTCAAATCTTCCTCCGTACCATAATTCCCACCCGTATGCATCCTAAGCAGAATATCATATGAATGCATCAAACACACAAGTAACATCCATAAACTCATATCCGTCACATAGGGGTATTTTCGTCATTTCACTACCCAAGGGTATTTTCGTAATTCTATCCTACAAGGGTATTTTGGTAATTTGGAAAAATAGGGGTATCTTGGTAATTTTGCAAGACAAGGGTATTTTGGTACTTTTATAAAACAGGGGTATTTTAGTACTTTTGGAAAATATGGGTATTTTGGTAATTTATAAATCTAGGGGTATTTTAGTAATTTTACAAATATAAGGGTATTTGGTCCCTCTCGGGTTTTAGTTATGAACTTTGGCCCATAAACAAGTCCTCGCGGTTAAAGTGAACAAACACTATGCACCAGGTAGGATCTTAGAAAAGAGGAGGTGGGTTACTAGGACCGCTTAAGTACCAAGCTCTCACTACATCCAATCCTAAACAAGCATATGTCGGTTACCACACTCTAACTAATCGACTTGTTAACAGACATGTTTAATTAGCTTAAGTCTTATGAAGTTACAAAGTTGTTCAAACTAGGCCTAAAGTCCATTAACCCTAACATACTTGTCTACGCCCCCATAAGCCCATCAAGCCCATTTCATGTCCTTACGGCCCGTTAGGCCCAAATCTCATCATATGGCCTATTAGGCCCAAAACATATCCAGATCATGTATCAAGCATGGCTAACTTAATTCGTATAATCAACCAAACCATTTTATCAAACTTAGCCTTAGGGCCCACCGAGCCCGTTTAGCCACTTTCGGCTTTTCAACTTTTTGGCATTGCCGATATCGTGTGTGTAGTGTTTGTACACACCTGGTAACCTCGCGTGCTGCAAACCCCTTAGTCACGAACCTACAATTGACATTACTAGCGATTAACCAAAGCATTAACACATACTAACCAAAAACCGAAACCTCACCGTACCCTTACCGTGTGCCTCACGTTCTAGTAGCCCTTTCTTTGCTACTATTGGCGATTAACCTCTAGATTTTCACCCAAACACCTATATTGTCAAAATCAAGTGAGCCATATTGATCATAAGTCACCCCTATGAGCCACAATAGATTCGGCCATTTACTAAAACTCTAACTGAGTCGAAAATACTTACTGCCTTGATAACAACTCTTACCTACCGCGCTTGCGATTGCTGAGCCTCACTCTTGATAATACATGGTAACGGCAAAATGGGGTTAGAAAGCCATTCGACTTTTAATAAAACACTTTAAAAATTCAAATAAGCTCTTACCGAAATCTTCCTTTGATCCTGCGGCCTAAGTCTGGCTTTTGAGACTCGTAAGATGACAGAGGCAATTCGGCAACACTAGGGGAAATAAGAAAAGAGGTGATTCGGCTAGAACTAAGTGGTGAACCAAAAAGGAAATTTGAGAAGGGAGAGTATGAAGGATTCGGCTTTGGCACACTTAGAGAAAAAAACGTCTAAGCCTCTCACAAGTGAAGAAATTCGGCCAAAAGGAAAACAAAAATTTGGCATTAACCTAGGAACTTAATTCGGCACTCATATATATAGCCTCTAGCCGAAACTTCCCTTCCCTCAGATTCCAATTCAGCACCACAATATCCACCTCCCAATCCCTATCTTTTCTCCCTTATCTTCACCTTAAATTTCTCTCCTGAACACTCCCTTTTAGAGTCCCCTCCAACGCCAACTCCTTCGCGCTGGGCACAAAAATAAAACTCATTAATTCCCCCTCCTAGGCCTCGAACCTTGGACCTCCTTAACTGCCAAACACGCCACCTCACAGCCCCTATATGACGCCACTTTCCACTGGACTACAAGCCCATCTGCGTCCCTTTTCTTCTCTTAATCTGCTTATGAGGCCTCCTGCTTGAGACTAGGGTCCACTAAGTAAGAAAAATAATTTTTTCCCCATGGTCACCCCTAACTCTAAGGCTTCAAATAATCCCGATACTATCTTAATAATATTATTCAAAGTGGTATACATACATAGGCACAGAAATTAGGGTTTCAGGATTTTTAGGGTGTTACAGTTTTTAGAATTTTACTTTCAATTATTTTATAATGGTGCAAATATGATTTTCCTATCAATTTTGGAATCGAAATCAAATTATCAAGATAGTTAAAATAAATTGACGATTCTTAATGTAATAAGTAACTACAATGAAACCAAATGGAATTGTTTTCTTAAGAACGCTTCTCATCAATTTTAAAAAGAGATGGTTCCTTCCAAGAATTTTGAAACTTTTAATGTCAAACATTTTTTTACTAAACTTGAACGTTTTACTGGTCATCTCGATGGCTAATGTAACTTTCATGTTTTGACTATAACGTCTAGACCGAGTTGAGGAGGTTACATTAGCCACATCAGTTTTAGAATTTTGAGCAAATGTCTTGTTCGCTAAAAATCAAGATAAAAAATTATTTCTATTAAAAACAATTGGTAATCCAACAAAATAAACAAATAAACAAAATAAAATATTTTCTTAGAGAAAAAATAAATTTAATAATAAATATAAATTTTGAATATTTTTTTTCATAAACTTTTTTAAAATTAAATAATAATAAACTTACTTGGAAGTTGCACACTTACTAATCAAGAATAGATTTGATGAATAGAAAGCTTAAGTTGTTGCTAAAGATTAAACCCTTTGTCCTTAAGGCAAAATTACCTATCACTTGGTGCACACGATTTTGATGCAATTGCTTCCCAAAACTTCAACACCACCACCTCAAAAAATTACACACCTCTTGAAGATAAATGAACTTAAGAAATTTAACCTAATTTTTTTCTCCACAACAATAAATCCATAAGCTAAAATATATAAACACAGTAAATCTTTTAAAAGAACTTCAAACTTTCTTCAATAAACTTTTCTTTAAAATAAGAGATACAATAAGGTCAAGAAATATCACTCTATTTTTTTTATTACCTAAAACTTAATTGTAAGTTCATAAAACTTGCAATAAATTGTATATAAAATGTTTTTAAAGCTTCATTAAAAGCATATACGTTTTGTACTTCTTAAAGAATTTTTTTTAATTTTTTTCTTTCAGAAACTTATAAAACATATTGTTGTTTTATTATTTTTATTAAATTATTCTAACAATGATTAAAATATTCTAATAGCTGATTCTTTAGCTATAGAACAACCAACCGCCACTCTTTTGCAACTATGGGCTTCTCCTGATGATGGTCTCTAGCCATTTTTCTAGTAAGATAAAGACCGAGCTTTGGAATAATAGTCTGTGTGTTCTAAGGTTGGGCTAAACTTGCATCTTGTAGGGGTTTTGCCCTTCCCAACAGAGGTGAAGCCAATTTTTTAGGGATCAAAATTAAATTATAATTTTTATGATCGTAAAAATGCAATTTTACCATTTTAATAACTTATATCTTTATAATTTTTAAAGGATTAAATTAATTTTTATCATTTTTAGGGGGCCAAAGTGTAATTTTACCTTTGCTGATTTAAAATTTTAAAAATTTTAAAGGGCCTAAATGAAAATATTTTCATTTTAGAAGGGGTCGAGCCCCTACCATACCCCTAGCTACGCTCCTGCTTCCCAAAACCTATCTAACTGTTAGGAGTGTGGTTGTTCAATGAAACTTCTCCCATTGTTGTAATTCATCTTTTCTGGGATTTCCTTGTCTATCGAGTTTAACCCGATTTTTCTCTTGATTGTACGGGCTTTCATTTTTAAACATTGATTTTTAGATTTGGCATAATTGTAAAAAAAAAAATCAACGTTTGGGGGCTTTTGGTTTTGTGCCCTTAACCTCTTTTTTTTTTATTGACACCCTCAACGTTATGATTTTTCAGAAATCAGCCCAATTTTAACAGTAAACGTAAGTTTTCTGTCAGTCAAGTGCCGGTCAACGAAGTAAGCCTATGTGACGTCATAAATGACATCATCTTTTTTTTCATTTTGTTTCCACCTTCTTTCTTCTTCTCCCTTTCTCTTTTTCCCTGCTGTTATAGTTGTAAAAATAGAACGTCGGTAATGACAATATGTCGCAAAGAAAAGAGAAATAAAAATAAAAAATAAAGAACACACAGATTTTTATGTGGAAACTCTTTCAGGAAAAAACCACGGGTGGAAGAGAAGAAAATTCACTATGTCGAATTTGAATGATTACAAGAGGAGTTTCGACTACATCTATTTATGGGTTGAAAAAACCTATTTCTAACCAAAGTCAAATATATTATGCTAATAAATGCTAAATATATTATACTCATAAATACTAAGTCTTCTAGAAAGAAGATATATTTTGTTTAACTTGACTTGCAAGCAATCTCTTAGAATTTGGGTCACACAACTCTAACAATCTCCACCTTGACACGAATTCTCAACGAACAAGTTTTTCACCTCTACCATAAAACCCCTTAAGGGTTTAACTTCAACAATGAACACAAACCAAGTCTAAGCAATGCTCAAACTTGGTTATAGGAAGTGACTTAGTCATCATATCTGCAGGATTTTCATGAGTACTAATTTTGCTCACAATAATATCACCATGATCAATACTATCATGAACAAAATGATACCGAACATCAATGTGTTTTGTTCTCTCATGAAACATTTGATCTTTTGTAAGGAAGATGACACTCTAACTGTCACAAAATACTATACTGATTTGAAGGTCTTCATTGAGTTCACTAAAGAGTCCCTTCAACCAAATAGCTTCTTTACAAGCCTCAGTAATTGCCATGTACTCAGCTTTAGTGGTAGACAAAGCGACTGTAGTTTGCAAAGTGGCTTTCCAACTGATTGCACAACCTCCGATTGTAAAGACATAACCTGTGAGAAATCTTCTTCTATCAAGGTCTCCAGCAAAATCAACATCAACATACCCAATGACTCCATCTCTAGTTCTTTCAAACTGTAAGCAAACATCAGTAGTACCTCGTAAGTATCTTAAAATCCACTAAACTACTTTCCAATGTTCTTTACCGGGATTCGCCATGTATCTACTAATTGCACTGACTGCATATGATAAATTTGGACATGAACAAACCATAGCATACATGAGAGGTCCCACTGCACTAGAGTATGGAACATGTGACATGTACTTAATCTCATCATCTAATTGTGGAGACAAAGCTGATGAAAGTCTGAAATGGGCTGCTAAAGGAGTACTAACAGGCTTAGCACTCTGCATATTGAACCTGCAAAGAACTTTCTCAATGTACCCCTTCTAACTTAGGTACAACTTACTTGCTTTTCTATCTCTGAGAATCTCCATACCAAGTATCTTCTTTGTTGGTCCCAAATCTTTCATCTCAAATTCTTCACTTAGTTGGGCTTTGACCTTTCTTATCTCTCATTTATCTTTTGCTGCTATCAACATGTCATCAATATAAAGGAGTAGATACACAAAAGAACCATCACTTTTTTTCTTAAAGTAAACACAACTGTCAAAACTACTTCTTTTGAAATCATGAGAAGTCATAAAGGAATCAAACCTCTTGTACCACTGTCTTGGTGACTGTTTCAAACCATAAAGGGACTTTTTCAGCAAGCAAACATAGTCCTTTTTTTCTGAGACTGTAAAACCCTCTGGTTGTTGCATGTAAATATCCTCCTCAAGTTCTCCATGCAAAAATGCAGTTTTTACATCTAACTGCTCAAGCTCTAAATCATGCATGGCCACAATACCAAGCAAAGCTCGAATCGAACTATGCTTCACAACTAGGGAGAACACATCTGTGAAGTCCACTCCTGGAATTTGACTGTAACCCTTTGCAACAAGCCTTACTTTATATATGGGTTCTTTAACTCCTGGAGTCCCTTCTTTCTTTTAAAACACCCATTTACAACGAACAGCCTTTATACCTTTAGGAAGTTTCACAAGATCCCATGTTCTATTTTTGTGGAGTGATTCCATCTCCTCTTGCATAGCAAACATCCACTTTTCTGAGTCTTCGCAGCTAACCGCCTCAGAATAATTAGATGGCTCTTGTTTTACATCTATATCTTCAGCCACATTTAAAGCATAAGAAACTAGATCAGCCTCGGCATACTTCTTTGGAGCTTTAATATCTCTTCTAGTTCTATTTTGGCGATAGAGTATTGTGGTAAAGAAGCAACTCTATTCTAAATTTTTGTACTGGCTTGAGGAGTCGACTCTGTTGTAGATTCTGAATTAATCTGATGCTCCACCTGCTTTTGATTTTCTTTATTTGAAAAGTCTTTAAGAGATAAGTTAGGTAGCATAGCAGTTTCATCAAAAACAATATCTCTGCTAATTACAACTTTTCTATTTTCAGGACACCATAACTTATACCCTTTTACACAAGCTTTATAACCAAGAAAAACACATTTAATGGATCTCGGTTCCAATTTTCCATTATCAACATGAGCATATGCAGGACACCCAAAGATCTTTAAATCAGAATAGTCAGCAAGATTACCAGACCATACCTCTTGTGGAGTCTTTTTTTTAGTGGCAACGGATGGAGATTGGTTGATCAAAAAACATGCAGTAGAGGCTGCTTCGGCCCAAAACGACTTTGGTAAGTTGGTATTTGACAACATACATCGAACCTTCTCCATGATCGTTCTATTCATTCATTCTGCAACACCGTTTTACTGTGGAGTATGACGAACTGTCAAGTATCTCATGATCCCTTCTGACTTGCACAGTTTATTAAACTCATTAGGACAGAACTCTAAGCCATTGTCTGTGCGGAGGTATTTTATTTTTTTCCCATCTATTTTTCAATCATGGTTTCCCAAGACTTAAATGTGGAAAACACATCGCTTTTCTGCTTCAAGAAGAACTCCCAAAATTTTCTAGAAAAATCATCAATAAAAGTTAGCATATAATTAGCTCCACCTCTCGAAGGTACTCTAGATGGCCCCCACAGATCAGAATGAATATACTCCAATGTTCCCTTCATGTTATGGATTCCTCTAGTGAATCGAACTCTCTTTTGCTTTCCAAAAACTCAGTGCTCACAGAACTTTAGTTTGCAAATTTCTTGCCTATCAAGAAGTCCTCTTTTTCTCAATTCTGCCATGCCATTCTCACTCATATGTCCTAGGCGCATATGCCAAAGTTTAGTAATATCATCATCTGACAAGGAAGAGGAAGTGACAGCTGCATCACTAGTAACAGTAGAACCTTGCAAAACATATAACTTGGCAGGCATCACCAGTAACAGTGGAACCCTGCAAAACATATAACTTAACAGTCTTTCTCTACCCTTTCATCACAACGAGGGGACCTTTAGAAATATTCAAAACCCCACTTTCAGCTGTGTAACACACCTTACCCATATTCAACGCTGGAACAGGGTACGAGGCATTACCAGACTCACAACACAAGTAATCATACAATTTCGAGTCATAAATTTGCATCCAAATTAAAACCATTCATACTCAATCATAAAGTCCCTAATACGAGCCTACGAGGCCCAAAACATGCTTTAGTAGTGGTTCGGGACTAAACCGAGCACTTAGGAAATTTTTACAAAACTTAGAAAATTTTTGCTAGAAACAGGGGTCACACGCCCGTGTGGGCAGGCCGTGTGGTCACACATGCCCGAGTCCCTAACCTGTGTAACTCTTTGTTTGTAACTCATGAACAAATTGAAGTCACACGGCCAAGTCACACGCCCGTGTGCTAGGTCGTGTGGTCGATTTAATTTCATGATTTTTCATAAAATAGGTGCAGACTTCACACACCCGTGTCTCTGCCCGTGTGCTCAATTCTGAGCATTCTGTTTCTCAAAATTTAGGGTGTAAGAGACACACGGTCGGAACACATGCCCATAAGACAGACTGTGTGTCACACACGGCCTAGACACACGCCCGTGTGTCTATCCATGTGGACAAAATAAAGGCTATTTATCAAGCCATTTGCCACCCTCATTTGCACACACTTGTACACAACTTCAATGGCATAATTGATAGCACAAACAAGCAACCAATACCATCATAACTAAGGCCAAAGCATGTCATTTACAAGCCAATATCTATCATGCTTGAAAACATCATACTTTGCCAAACTCAAGCATACCACAAGCACATCCACAAACATTCAATATGATTACTTTCAATATGTATAGTCTAGCCCAATTTCACTAGCTTACCAACAAGCCAATTCTCCCCATTTAACACCTAAATTATTTAGCCACAACCATTCATCTACCAAGCAAATAAAAGGCATATCACAAATAACATTAGCCCATGCATAACTCACATCCAAATTAACCAAGATAGGCCATCTTTCAAGGCCTTATACAAAATATAACATTTATCAATTACAAGCCAATACTTTTGGCCAAATCATAATGACACATATACCCAAAATGACCAAGTCACTATACATGCCATATTCTCAAATTATTTAAAATCATCAGCACCCAAAATAACAGTTGATAGTATGATGCGAGTCTCCAACGATCCTTAATCCGAGCTAGCTTGGCGACACTATAAAACATTAAAAATAAAACGGAGTAAGCTATATAGCTTAGTAAGCTCATATGCAAGAAATAAGCAAGCCATACGATACAATCAACATTCAAGAGGTATAATGTAAGATGATATAATTTACCATAAGTTTCACCATCATAATTCATTCCTTCATAAACTTGTCTTGAATTCATCATTTCTCGAAATCCAATAAACATAAGCTTTATGTACGTACCTGTACCATCTCGAAACAAATTTACACATATTCTCGTCTTTGACATACCCGTCAACCACTCGGAATAATAATGTCGGATACTCGGGAATCCTACACACTAAGTGCCACATATGTAGCTAATGCTACCTAATCTTACATCACATAGTTGCTCACTCTCAAGCTATCAACGGGCCTACTCACACAAGCTGTCACTCAAGACGTATCTACAAGGTGCTGCTCACACAAGTTGTTAAGTAACCGCAACATATGCCGGTATACTCAGCCACTGGTAGAACGTACAGGACCGATATCGATAGCTCCGTATAGAATGGCTCCAATAGAATTAAAAGAGTTGAAAGCTCAGTTGCAAGAATTGACAGACAGAGGTTTTACACAACTGAGTTATTCGCCTTGGGGTGCACCAATATTGTTTGTAAAGAAGAAAGATGGCACGATGAGAATGTGTATCGATTATAGACAGCTGAATAAAGTGACTATAAAGAAAAACTACCCTCTACCACGGATTAATGATTTATTTGACCAGTCGATAGGTGCAACAATGTTTTCAAAGATTGATTTGAGATCGGGTTATTATCAATTGCGAGTTAAAGAGTTAGATGTGCCAAAAACCGCGTTCAGAACGAGGTACGGACATTATGAATTCCTTGTTATGCCTTTCAGATTAACTAATGCTCCTGCAGTTTTCATGGATTTAATGAACCGGATATTCAGACCGTATTCAGACAGATTCGTTGTTGTATTCATTGATGACATTCTGATCTATTCGCGAGATGAATCTGAATATACCGAGCACTTGAGAATTGTGTTACAAACTCTACGTGATAAGCAATTATTTGCAAAGTTCAGTAAATGTGAGTTTTGGCTCCGAGAGGTTGGATTTCTGGGGCATATCGTTTCAGCTGAAGGTATTAGAGTTGAACCGAATAAGATTTCTGCTATTGTTGACTGGAAACCTCTGAGAAATGTGTTTGAAGTCCGTAGTTTTTTAGGTTTAACGGGCTATTACAAAAGATTCGTGAAAGGATTTTTGATGATTGCGACACCGATGACACGACTACTTCAGAAAGATGTGAAATTTTGAATGGTCAAAAAAATGTTAGCAAAGCTTCGAACAGTTGAAAGTATTGTTAACTGAAGCACCAGTTCTGGTTCAACCAGAATCGGGGAAAGAGTTTGTGATTTATAATGACGGGTCATTAAATGGTCTGGAATGTGTTTTGATACAAGAAGGAAAAGTAATAGCTTATGCTTCCCGGAAATTAAAACCGTATGAAAAGAATAACCCGATGCACGACTTAGAGTTGGCTGCAATTATATTCGCATTGAATATTTGGCGACACTACTTATACGGTGAAAAATGCCACATTTTTATGGATCACAAAATATTAAAATATCTGATGTCACAGAAAGATATGAATCTGCGACAATGAAGATGGCTCGAGTTATTGAAAGATTATGAATTTGTGATTGATTATCACCCGGGAAAAGCTAATGTTGTTGCTGATGCCCTGAGCCGAAAATCTTTGTTTCCATTACGAGCAATGAATACTCAATTGATGATTTAGGATGATGGGTCTATTTTAGCTGAATTAAAAGCTAAACCGGTTTTTCTTCAATAAATATGTGAAGCTTAGAAAGATGACCCTGAATTACAAAATAAATGAATTCAATGTGAGACTATCCCTAATTTAGAGTTTCAGATCGGAGCAGATGATTGTTTAAGGTTCCAGAACAGAATTTGCATACAAAGAAATTCAGAACTCATTCATAAGATTTTTCACGAAGTGCACAATAGCTGCTTATCTTTTTATCCGAGAAGTACGAAATGTATAATGATTTGAAACAATTTTACTGGTGGCAAGGCATGAAACGAGATATCTTAGATTTTGTTTCTAAATGTTTGATTTGTCAGCAAGTCAAAGCTGAACATCAAGTACCATCGGGTTTACTGCAGCCTGTGATGATTCCCGAGTGGAAGTGGGATAGAGTTACAATGGATTTTGTGCCGGGATTGCCCTTAACTCCGAAAAAGAAAGATGCTATCTGGATTATTGTTGATCGACTAACAAAATCTGCTCATTTCATACCGATATGTAGAGATTACTCACTTGATAGACTAGCTGAATTGTACATTTTTTAGATTGTTTGATTGCACGGGGTGCCACTGTCTATTATTTCTGATGGAGATTCGAGATTTACATCATGATTCTGGAAGAAACTGCAAGAAGCTCCGGGAACACGGTTGAATTTCGATCATCGCTTTTCATCCACGCATCGGTCGGGCGTAATCGGGCAGAGAGAGTTATTCAGATTCTTAAAGATATGTTGAGATGTTGTATTTTAGAGTTTGAGGGTAGTTAGGAAAAATACTTACCGTTGATTGAGTTCGCGTATAACAACAGTTTTCAGATGATTATAAAAATGGCACCGTACGAAGCTTTATATGGTCACAAATGTCGAACTCCGTTATACTGGACTAAGTGAGAAAAAGATTCACGGGGTTGAATTGATCAGAGAAACTGAAGAAAAAGTGAAAACGATTTGCGACAGTTTAAAAGAAGCTTCAGATCGATAGAAATCATATGCGGATTTGAAACGTAAAGAAATTGAATTTCAAGTCGGGGTGTAACAGCACGTTTTTAGGTCAAATAAGAACAGTGGTTTTAGGACCGCAAATTTGAGGCCAAAATATTTATTTTATTTTTTTATTAAAGTTTACAGCATGATAGTATTATTGTGTGAAATTTTCGTAAAGAAATTTTACTGTTTGAAGGCTTAATTCGGTAAAAAGGACTAAATCGCGTAAAATACAAAAGTTGCATTCTACTTGCTAAAGGTGTCAATTAGCTTTGGCTTTTAAATATGGTGGCCTTAAATGGTAATTAGACCATTTTAAATGTTAGTGGACTTTTATGGACATTGTTTAAGTGATTTTAAATGTTATATTTTAAGGTTAATTTTTGTATTTGATAAATAATGATAATATTAATAAAACAAAACGAAATAAAGCTTCATTATCATCTTCATGCACTGAAATTAAAATAAGAAGAAGCTAAAATTGGGTTCTTCATTTAGCAACCTTAAATTCTCTAATTAGGTATGCATTTTGACTCAGTTTTTAATGATTTTTACATTTTTTTAGATCATTGCTTCGTATTCTAGCTAGCTCGTACCTTAAATTTTGAAACTGTTAAAGATTTTAAGAGTTGCCATTGATGAGTTTATGTGTTCTTTGGTGTTTGAAGATGAAATATGAATTTTTGATGATAGATTTTTATGTTTTGTAAAGTGATTTTTGACAAAAATGTTAAAAAGGGATTAATTTGTGAAATTGTAAAATTATGTGGGAAAAAGTGTGAATAAATTTAAAATATGGGCTGTTAGTAACATGTAGTATATTCGGATAGCATGAAATTGTACTAAATTGCATGAATTTGCAATTTTATGTGATAAGGACTAAATTGTAAAAATGTGAAAGTTTAGGGGCAAATGTGTAAAATACCCCTAATGTGTGTTTTGGACTAAATTGAATAGATTGAATACTGAATGTGCTAAAATTTATAATATATAGATCAAGATAAGCCGAGATCGGATTTAGATCGGGGAAAAGGGAAAGTTGACGAATAGCCGATATTGCTAGTCGAGCAATACGAGGTAAGTTCGTATAATTAGAATCGAACTTTTAAATACTTGTAATTATTTGAAATGTATGTATAAAATTGAGTAATTGATATTCTTGGAATACGAATGCCTATTTGATATAAGCTGATGGTTACCGAGTTCCGTTTGAACCGTACGAATTCGTAGGATACAAGTGACATGTCACTAGGGTTACTATTTTGGTCGAGCTCCTGCATTTGTTGCAAACTCACTACAGCTCGTATGAGCTTACAGATATATCAGCTCGTAAGAGCTTACTGTTTTTAGCTCGTCATAGCTTACCGTTTCAACTCAATAGAGCTTATTGTCCATCAGCTCAGGAGGAGCTTACTGATCATAGCTCAAAAGAGCGGAAATGATAATGAATTGACGGATTATTGATGTATATCACCTGAGTATCCTTTGAAGTTCTAAAGGGTTCAACGGGCATAAATATTGTTTATACGGATAGTTACTGTTATCGAATGAATTACTGTTTATATTATGGATTGTTGATTATATGAATATGAATGAATTGTTACATGTGTTTTATATGTTACATGAATTTAGCATGAAATTGGGATAAAGGTTGAATATATGTACTTATGAGACTAACTCATTAATGAATGCTTATGTTTAGGCATTTGGCAAGTGAATTTGATTTACTTTGTTTAATGGTTTGGTTTTGTAACAAATGGTAAGTTTATTTCTAAATTATGCGGGCTTACTAAGCTATAAAGCTTACTTTGTTTCTTTTCCTTGTATTATAGAGGTTCGATAGCTCGTTCATTTCGGATAAAGTTGGAGTTACGCATCACACTATCCAGTTGTCGATTGGTACTTATGAATTTGTGGATATATGTAAATATGGCATGTATAGGCTAGTTATGAGAATGATAGTTAAGGTTGCTTGAGATATTGATTTTGGTACATGTTGTGATATGAGTTGAAGCCATGTGATTTGGCTTAACTTGATATAATATTTTAGTTGTGTTTAAATATTCAAATATGATATGTTTAGCTAGTAATAGATGGAATGGAAATATGCAAATGTTATCTTGATATGTGGTTAGTATGAAAAAGAAAAATGCATGTTATTTATTAGACAATTGAATACTATGTTGAATTGGTGTAATATGTGTATGAAATGTCATGGATTGGCTGCCTATTAAGTTGTGAGTTGTTGCAATTTATGCTTGTATATGCATGTAAAAATAGGGTGGCAAAATGGCTTTACAAATGGCCTATTTTTGTCCACACGGGCAGAGACAAAGGCGTGTGTCTCAGCCGTGTGTGACACATGGTTATGTTGCACGGCCGTGTGTCCCTTGGTGTTGGAATTAAATTGAATTCAGAGTGCTCCACACGGTCTTACACACGGGCATTTGACTGGCCGTGTGGTACAAGCCAGTATACCCCCCAAATGGCACACGGCCTAGCACACGGACGTGTAACTTAGCCGTGTTGCATAAGTCAGTATACCCTACAGGTTTGGCACGGCCTAGTACACGGCCTGGCACACGGGCGTGTGTGGCCATTTCGAAGGGCACACGGGTTAGACACACGGGCGTGTGGTCGGCCGTGTGACCCAAGTTAGTATGTATGCCCTGTTTCCACACGGCCTGAGACACGGGCGTGTCTGGAGCCGTGTGAGGCACACGGTTTGTTCACACGGGCGTGTGACCCCTGTATGGATGAAAAATTTTTAAGTTTTCCAAAAATTTTGTATGTTATCATTTTAGTCCCGAACTACTTCTAAAGCATGTTTAAGGCCTCGTAGGCTCTTATAAGGGACAAATTGAATTGTTTTGAATGGTATTTGAGTATGAATGCATAAATGTATGAGTATTGTATGTTAAATGATGTGTATTGATTGGTAATACCTCATAACCCTACTCCGGCGACTGATACGGGTTTGAGGTGTTATATTTATTGGTATCAGAGCTACAGCTTAGTCGATTCTAGGACTAACGTAGCATATGTGAGTCTAGCTCTACATGCCATATATATAAACTGTGATAGTGTGATGACTCCTGACATTTTAAATGTGTTTTTATATAGTAAATGAATCTTGATCGAACTGTAGTTGATGAGGTCGAGAGTAACGCGCCTGCTCCCGCACAAGGGACAGTACCATCTGACTCTAATCCCGTAACGGGTAGCCAATGAGTAGAGGCTAAAGAAGCCTTCTTCCAAATGATGAACGAATGGTTCACACAATACATTCGTACGAACCCGGCTGCTCAACAACCTCCACCCTCACCTATTCCCCAACCGATCCTTATAGTTCCTCAAGGTATGGATCCTTTGCGATTGAATAAACCACCTATTGATAAGATACGGAAACACGGGGCTAAATACTTTAGAGCTACTGTTAGCGATGATCCAGAGAGAGCCGAGTTTTGGCTTGAGAACACAATTCGGGTATTTGACGAACTATCTTGAACACCTGAAGAATGATTAAAATGTGCTGTATCACTGTTGAGAGACACCGCGTATCAGTGGTGGAATACCTTGATACCCGTAGTTCCTCGAGAAAGAGTTACTTGGGAATTCTTTCAAATTGAATTTAGAAAGAAATACATCAGCCAAAGGTTCATTGATCAGAAAAGAAAGGAATTTCTTGAATTGAAATAGGGCCGTATGTCGGTAACAGAATACGAAAGAGAGTTTGTACGACTCAGCAAATATGCTCGTGAATATGTTTCTTCTGAAGCTATAATGCGTAAAAGGTTTGAAGATGGATTAAATGAAGAAATCAGACTATTAGTGGGGATGCTTAAGTTAAAAGAGTTTGTTGTTCTATTGGACAGAGCTTGCAAAGCCGAAGAGCTTAGCAAAGAGAAAAGAAAAGTCGATTCTGAGGCTAGAGACTTTAGAAAAAGATTTGCGGGCAAATCACATCAGTCAGCATCAAAGAAATCTAAAGAATATCATCCTCGTTCTACTACTTCTGCATGAATTTTGATCAGAGATAGAGATGCAAGAAATTTCAGCTCTAAACCTCAGATGACATCTGTTGCTAGTGTGGGTAGTGTTAGAAATGTTGTACCTGAATGTAAGCATTGCAACAAGCGACATTATGGTGAATGCAGAATAGTGAGTGGAGCTTGTTTTAGATGTGGATCTCTTGATCATTATCTCCGAGACTGTCTAGAAAATTCTATAGCTGAAAGAGATCAACCAGCGAAAGTGAGTAATACAGCTACTAAAGGGAGACCACCCCGAAACTGTAACACCCCTAACCCGTATCTGTCGCCAGAATAGGTTTACGAAACATTACCTATCAAATCACAACATACATTTATGCATCCATTCTCAAACACCATTCAATCATAAACACATTGTCCCTTATAAGGACCTACGAGGCCTTAAACATGCTTTAGAAGTGGTTCGGGACTAAACTGATAACTTATAAAAATTTTGGAAACATAGAAAAATTTCAAACATATAAGGGTCACACGCCCGTGTGAACAGGCCGTGTGCTTCACACGTCTCCAGACACGCCCGTGTCTCAGGCCGTGTGAAAACAGGGCATACATACTGACTTGGGTCACACGGCCGACAACACGCCTTTGTGTCTAGCCCGTGTGCCCTTCGAAATGGCCACACACGCTCGTGTGCCAGGCCGTGCCAATCCTGTAGGGTATACTGACATATGCAACACGGCCAAGTCACACGCCCGTGTGCCATTTAGGGGGTATACTGACTTGTGTCACACGGCCGGTCACACGCCCATGTGTGAGGCCGTGTGGAGTATACTGACTTCAATTCAATCTCAACACCAAGGGACACACGGGCGTGTAGCATGACTGTGTGTCACACACGGCTAAGACACACGCCCGTGTATCTTCCCGTGTGGACAAAAATAGGCCATTTGTAAAGCCAATTTGCCACCCTTTTTGCACATACCTACACAAGCTCAAATGACATCAATTTAAGACACAAATATGCAGCCAAAGTTCACCAATCAATACATAATCATACCATATTCATTTCAACTATTTCAATACTCAATTCCATATCATTTACCTATTCAAATACTTATACCATACCAAATCAACCATGATATATCATTGGTGATTAATCAAAAACAATTAACCACTTAGCCATCACAACAACTATACCAAACATGCCAAAACACAAGGCCATATATATACATCACATATCACTTACCAAATTCATAAAATAAGCCAACCCAAATTGCTAAATACATACCAACATTTACATCATTCATGAGCCAAATCTCATGGCTAATATCAAATCTCAAAACACATCATCATATCACTAGCCTATACATTCCATATACCATATTTACAAAACATCAAAAGTACCAACAAGTTGATCGATAGTGTGACGATGTTCCTGATGATCCCCAATTCCGAGCTAGCTTCGATTAACTATAAAACAGGGAAAGAACACACAAAGTAAGCTTTAAAAGCTTAGTAAGCCATATACAAATAAAATTACCACATGAATCAACATCATTTTCATTATTAGGCAAACATGAATAAGCATATAAAAGCTCACAAACCTTTTCCAGTGTATACATATTCGATATCATAAGTGAATTCATCAAATACTTCCCTTTTCAATACTTATATGAATCTCGTACGTACCTGAGCCACTTAACTCATTCACACATTCTTTCTTGACTTGACTTTGCCCGTTGAACCATTCGAAATCGTTAAGGATACTCGGAAATCACATATAGCTCGTACAATGCCATATCCCAGATATGGTCTTACATGTTATCACATATCGATGCCACTATCCCAGACAGGGTCTTATACGAAATCTGTAACACCCCAAACCCGGCCTAGAAGTTAGGCCCGAATTCGGAATGTCACATTAAAGGCCCAATTTCAAAACGATTTTGCTAATTAACAATTTAAGGCCCAAAAGCCCAAATTTTAATAAAACGATCATATGTTGAGTTATTTTGAAAACCACGTTAACTTTAATAATTTTATGGAATTTAATAAGCGGATAGCTGAAACAATAATAATAAAACCCAAAATCTAAAGTCACTTAGGAGTTACATGGCCTTATTACAATCCAATGAAAAAAAAAACAAAGCATTTAAAACAGAATCATTTGAATAAAATAAAACAGTTGATCAACTTGTAGTGTGGCCATCTCGGAGTCCTCTCCCGCGTCGAGCCGACTATTCAGGATCACCTGAAACATTAAATAAAAGGGTGTGAGTTTCGAAACTCAGTGTGTACAACCCTTGGCAATCAATTCACATACAAATATTCACATTGGGCCTAAGCCCTATCAAATCGGTGGTCTTGGGCCTTAGCCCACCATGACCTCATAGCACATCATATCGCATCATATACAACAAGATAATGCAAAACCCACCCCAAAAATCCATCCACTACACACACCATTTCCCTTCCAACCTTATGGCTCCTGTGGGGAATTCTAGCTCGACCCACCCCTCCGCTACACACCATGGGTAGCCCGGTTGTGGTACTACCGAACGTTGTAGCAAAGCTGCTAATCATATATTGGGCTTAAAGCCTTCTGTGGATCCATACCATACGGCCATGCGATCCTGGATCCATACCATACGGCCATGCGATCCTCAAATCTTCCTCCGTACCATAATTCCCACCAATATGCATCCTAAGTAGAATATTATATGAATGCATCAAACACACAAGTAACATCTATAAGCTTATATTCGTCACATAGGGGTATTCTCGTCATTTCACTACCCACGGGTATTTTCGTAATTCTACCCTACAGGGGTATTTTGGTACTTTTGCAAAACAAGGGTATTTTGGTACTTTTGTAAAGCAGGGGTATTTTAGTAATTTTACAAATATAAGGGTATTTTAGTAATTTTACAAATATAAGGGTATTTGGTCCCTCTCAGGTTTTAGTTATGAACTTTGGCCCATAAACAAGTCCTCATGGTTAAAGTGAACAAACACTATGCACGGTAGGATCTCGAAAAGAGGAGGTGGGTCACTAGGACCGCTTAAGTACCAAGCTCTCACTAGATCCAATCCTAGACATGCATATGTCGGTTACCACACTCTAACTAATCGACTTGTCCACAGACATGTTTGATTATTAGATTAAGTCTTATGTGATTTAAGAGTTGTTCAGAACTAGGCCTAAAGTCCATTAAACCCTAGCATACTTGTCTACGTCCCCCATGAAGCCCATATTACATCCTTACGGCCCATTAGGCCCAAATCTCATTCATATAACCTACTAGGCCCAAAACAATTCCAAATCATGTAACATGCGTGACTAACTTAATACGTATGACCAAACCAACCAATTTCATCAAACTTAGCCTCAGGGCCCACCGGGCCTATTTAGCCACTTTTGACTTTTCAGCTTTTCGGCATTGCCGGTATCGTGTGTGTAGTGTTTGTACACACTTGGTAACCTCGCGTGCTGCAAACCCCTTAGTCACGAACCTACAATTGACATTACTAGCGATTAACCAAAGCGTTAACACATACTAACCAAAAACCAAAACCTCACCATACCCTTACCGTGTGCCTCACGTTCTAGTAGCCCTTCCCTTGCTACTATTGGCGATTAACCTCTAGATCTGCACCCAAACACCTATATCGTCAAAACCAAGTGACCCATATTGATCATAAGTCATCCCTATGAGCCACAATAGATTCGGTCATTTACTAAACCCTAACTAAGTTAAGAATACTTACTGCCTTGATAGCAATCCTTACCTACCGCACTTGCGATTGCTGAACCTCACCCTTGTTAATACATGGTAACGAAAAAGAGGGGTTAGATAGCCCTTCGGGTTTTAACAAATCGTACTAAGGGGAGTTAACAGAATACTTACCGAATCCAACCTTAGATCCTGCGGCCTACCAAACGAGATTCAGCTTTTAACCTTGACTGAGAGTAGATACCAACTTATATGTGATAGAGAAAAACAACAAAGATTCGGCACTAATGGGGGATTTCGGCAAGAGAAGATGATGGTAATTCAGAAATAGAAAAGTTTGGCTAAGAGAGAATTCGGCAAAAAGGAATGATAGTTTTTCGGCAATGGAAGAATTTACAACATGTAAGAATAGAATGAGGGGGAGAAAAGAAAAGATCAAATGTGCTTGTGTGAGGGTAACTACGGGATATTCGGTAAAGAAAAGAAAGACTAACTTATTTGCAAAACTCTCCAAATGCCGAAAGCCACAATGAAAATTCGTAATACCCCCTAAAAGACCCAAAAACGGCACTCATTTACCCTCCTAAGCTGAATTTATCCCACTTCCCACAACGACACCAACTCTTCACACTTCTCAGCTCCTAACTTTTCTCCCTGATAACTCCTCAATCTCATCCTAAATTTTCTAAGATAAGCTCCTTTATCCCTTCCTTAATTTTCTCTCATGAACACTTCCTTCAGAGTTCACATCCAACGCCACTACTAACCATCTAGAAGGCAAAAATTAAATCCCCAACAAAATACCATGCCACTACTCGAACCTTGGATTCCTTGCTCGCTAATGACGCCACCTCCTGCTCCCTAAGTGGCGCCACTTTGCCACTACACCACAAGCTCTTTTGTGTCATTTTTCTTCTTCATTTATTTAAAAGGCCTACTAATCAAGTCACGATTCTCTTGGGCTAAAACTAAAATTTTTCCTATACCCTTACTTGATCCCGAACATCTCTAACACCCCTAGACACTCCAAATTCATTAACCCTCAAAGCCCACATGCCAATTGTCATTTTCTCGCTCACTTAAAAATTTTCTGAGGCCCAAAGCTCAATTCTTCTAGGCCCAAATTCGGGGCGTTACAAAATCAAATAACGATGCCAATGTCCCAAACATGGTTTTATACGTAATCACCTAATGATGCCAATGTCCCAGACATGGTCTTACACCTAATGACATCTCGATAATCCTAATGTCATGACATTCGTATCCTATACTATTCCTAAGGTTCGTACGGGACTTTCGGATATTGTAACCCTGTCGATTCTTGCTCGTATTTGACCATTCAACATTCATAGCAGTTCAATGACAATTAAACATATATAATTCAATTTAAATACATTTATTTGCATATGAACTTACCTTGTATTCGGGATAAACGGACTGGATCGACTATTTAATAACCTTTGATTTTATCTATATACATTCAAAATAACTCATTTATTCATCAATTCATTCAATTAAATCCACAAACACATATTTGGACATTTTTACACTTTAGCCCCTAAAGTTCCATATTTTTACAATTTAGTCCCTATTTCATAAATACATAAAATTCACACAATTTAATTCAAACATGCTAGCCGAATTTTCCTAATGTACATATCAACTCATATTTATCATTTATTCACACATTTAACCCCTCAATTTACATATTTCACAATATAATCCCTATTTGACATTTTTTGTCAAAAATCACTTTACAAAATATTAAAATCTATCATCAAGTTTTCATATTTTATCATCAAACGTCCAAAATCTCAAATAATCATCAATGGAATTTCACAAAATCATGAACAAATTCAAAAATTAAGGCATGGGCTAGCTAGAACACGAAGCAACGATTACAAAAGCATAGAAATCATCAAAAACCGAGCTTAAACCGTACCTTAATCAAGCCAAATGTGTATCGAACCCTAATGTTCTCCCATGGCTTCTTTATCTTTTAAATTTTCGGTGAAGATGATAATATTTAGGCTTATTTTGAACTTTGTTTTATTTATTTCATGTATATTATCGTTTTTACTAAATTAACCTTTACTAAACCATTTAAAATCATCATATTAATACTCATTTATGTCAAATTACACTATCAATGGTCTAATAACATCATAAGGACCTCTCATTTAATAAATCATAGAAATTAAACACATTTAACATATAGAATGCCACTTTTGCATTTTACGCGATTAAGTCATTTTTCTCAAATTAAGCATTCAAATGCTAAAATTATTTCACGAAACTTTCACACATATATAATTACATGCTAGAAACACCAAAATAATATTAAAATAATTTTTTGACATCGAATTTGTGGTTTTGAAACCACTATTCTAATTTAGCTAAAACCGGGCTGTTACAGAAACATTAGAAATACGAGTGGTAACCGAGGTGCTATGAGAGATTCTACTGTGAGATCTAAGGCACGAGCACCTACCCGAGCTTATTCTATCCGTGCACGGGAGGAGGCATCATCTCCAGACGTTATTATGGGTATTTTTTCTCTTTTTGATACTGATATAGTTGCATTGATAGATCTTGGATCAACCCATTCATATATCTGTATGAATTTAGTATTTAAAAAGAGTTTACATGTCGAGTCTACAGAGTTTGTAATTAAAGTATCGAACCCCTTAGGCAAATCTGTGTTAGTTGATAAAATTTGTAAGAATTGTCCTTTGATGACTCGGGGTTACTGTTTTTGGGCTGACTTGATGTTTTTACTGTTTGATGAGTTTGATGTGATTTTGGGTATGGACTGGCTAACTACGCATGATACAGTTGTGAATTGTAGATGAAAGACTATCGAATTGAAATGTCAAAACGGTGAAATTCTTCAGATTGAGTCTGATGATTCGAGTAAATTACCTACTGTGATATCGTCTATGTTAGCCCAAAAATGTATGAAAAAGGGCTATGATGCATATCTTGCATACGTACTGAATACAAAAGTGTCTGAATCAAAGATTGAATCTGTACCTGTTGTTTGTGAGTTTTCAGATATATTTCCAGAAGAATTATCGGGTTTGCCACCGATCAGAGAAGTTGAATTTAGTATTGAATTAGTACCGGGAACAACACCGATATCGATAGCTCCGTATAGAATGGCTCCAACAGAATTAAAAGAGTTGAAAGCTCAGTTGCAAGAATTAACAGATAGAGGTTTCGCACGACCGAGTTATTCGCCCTGGGGTGCACCGGTTTTGCTTGTGAAAAAAAAAGATGGCACAATGTGAATGTGTAACGATTACAAACAGTTGAATAAGGTGACTATAAAGAAAAAATACCCTCTACCATGGATTGATGATTTATTTGATCAGTTGAAAGGGGCTACAGTATTTTCAAAGATTGATTTGAGATCGAGTTATTATCAGTTGTGAGTCAAAGAGTCGGATGTGCCAAAAACCGCGTTCAGAACAAGGTACGGACATTATGAATTCCTTGTTATGCCTTTCGGATTAACTAATACTCCAGTAGTTTTTATGGACTTGATGGACCGGATATTCAGACCGTATTTAGATAGATTTGTTGTTGTATTCATTAACGACATTCTGATCTATTCGCGAGATCAATCTGAACATACTGAGCACTTGAGAGTTGTGTTACAAACTCTACGTGATAAGCAATTATTTGCAAAGTTCAGCAAATGTGAATTTTGGCTCCGAGAGGTTGGATTTCTGGGGCATATTGTTTCAGCTGACGGTATTAAAGTTGACCCGAGTAAGATTTCTGCTATTGTTGATTGGAAACCTCTGAGAAACGTGTCTGAAGTCTGTAGTTTTCTGGGCTTAGCAGGCTATTACCGAAGGTTCGTGAAAATATTTTCGATGATTGCAACACAGATGACATGACTGCTTCAAAAAGATGTGAAATTCGAATGGTCATAAAAGTGTCAATAGAGTTTTGAACAGTTGAAAGTACTTTTAACTGAAGCACCAGTTTTGGTTCAACCTGAATCGGGGAAAGAATTTGTGATTTATAGTGATGCATCATTAAATGGTTTGGGATGTGTTCTGATGCAAAAAGGAAAAGTCATAGCTTATGCTTCCCGACAATTGAAACCACATGAAAAGAATTATCCGACGCATGACCTTGAGTTGGCTGCAATTGTGTTTGCGTTGAAAATTTGGCGACACTACTTGTACGGTGAAAAATGCCACATTTATACGGATTACAAAAGCTTAAAATATCTGATGTCACAGAAAGATCTAAATCTGCGATAACGAAGATGGCTCGAGTTATTGAAATACTATGAATTTGTGATTGTTTATCACCCGGGAAAAGTTAATGTTGTTGCTGATGCCCTAAGCCAAAAATCTTTGTTTGCATTATGAGCAATGAATACCCAGTTGATGATTTGTGATGATGGGTCTATTTTAGCTGAATTGAAAGCTAAACCAGTATTTATTCAACAAATCTATGAATCTCAGAAAAAGGATCGTGAATTTCAAGTTAAACGGATTCAATGTGAAAATATCCCTGATTCAGAGTTTAAGATTGGAACAGATGATTGTTTATGGTTCCGGAATAGAATTTGCATACTGAGAAATTCAGAACTTATTCATAAGATTTTTCACGAAGCGCACCGTGGCTGCTTATCTGTTCATCCAGGAAGTACCAAAATGTATAACGATTTGAAACAATTTTACTGGTGGCGAGGCATGAAACGAGATATCTCAGAGTTTGTTTCTAAATTGTCAGCAAGTCAAAGCTGAACATCAAGTACCATCGGGTTTACTGCAGCCTGTGATGATTCCTGAGTGGAAGTGGGATAGAGTTACAATGGATTTTGTGTCAGGATTGCCCCTAACTCCGGAAAAGAAAAATGCTATATGGGTCGCGGTTGATCGACTAACAAAATTTGCTCATTTCATGCCGATATATACATATTATTCACTTGATAGATTAGCTGAATTATACATTTTTGAGATTGTTCGATTGCACGGGGTGCCATTATCTATTATTTCTAATAGAGATCCGAGATTTATGTCGTGATTCTGGAAGAAACTGCAAGAAGCTTTGGGTACGAAGTTAAATTTCAGTACAGCTTTCCATTCTCAGACAAACGGTCAAATCGAAAGAATTATTCAGATTCTCGAAGACATGTTGAGATGTTGTACTTTAGAGTCTGAAGGTAGTTGGGAAAAATACTTGCCGTTGATTGAATTCGCGTATAATAACAGTTTTTAGACGAGTATAAAGATGGCACCGTACGAAGCTTTATATGGTCGCAAATGTCAAACTCCACTATACTGGACTGAACTATGTGAGAAAAATATTCACGGGGTTTAATTGATTAAAGAAACTGAAGAAAAAGTGAAAACGATTCACGACAGTTTAAAAGCAGCTTTAGATCGATAGAAATCATACGCGGATTTGAAACGTAAAGAAATTGAATTTGAAGTCGGGGACCGAGTGTTTTTAAAGGTGTCACCATGGAAAAAGGTTCTTCGATTCGGCCGTAAAGGGAAGTTAAGTCCGCGATTTATCGGACCTTGCGAGATCATTGAAAGAATAGGGCCTGTAGCATATCGACTAGCTTTACCGTCAGAACTTGAAAAGGTTCATAATGTCTTCCATGTTTCTATGTTACGTCGATATAGATCCGATCCGTCACATGTGATTTCTCCGATAGATGTTGAGATACAGGTAGATTTGACGTATAGCGAAGAACCGATCAAGATTTTAGCTCATGAAATCAAAGAATTGAGAAATAAATGCATAGCCCTAGTGAAAGTTCTTTGGCATAAACACGGGATTGAGGAAGCTACGTGGGAACCCGAGGAAGCTATATGAAAACAGTACCCTAACCTATTCACTGGTAAGATTTTCAGGGACGAAAATCCCTAAGGGGGGAGAGTTGTAACAGCCCGTTTTTAGGTCAAATCAGAACAGTGGTTTTGGGACCACAAATCCGAGGCCAAAATATTTATTTTATTATTTTATTAAAGTTTACAGCATGATAGTATTATTGTGTGAAAGTTTTGTAAAGAAATTTTACTGTTTGAATGCTTAATTCGGTAAAAAGGACTAAACCGCGTAAACTGCAAAAGTTGCATTCTACTTGTTAAAGGTGTCAATTAGCTTTGGCTTTTAAATATGGTGGCCTTAAATGGTAATTAGACCATTTTTAATGTTAGTGGACTTTTATGGACATCATTTAAGTGATTTTAAATGTTATATTTTAAGGTTAATTTTGGTATTTGATAAATAATGATAATATTAATAAAACAAAACAAAATAAAACTTCATTATCATCTTCATGCACCGAAATTAAAATAAGAAGAAGCTAAAATAGGGTTCTTCATTCGAAAACCTTAAATTCTCCAATTAGGTAAGCATTTTGACTCGGTTTTTAATGATTTTTACGTTTTTGATATCGTTGCTTCGTATTCTAGCTAGCACGTACCTTAAATTATAAGAGTTTCCATTGATGAGTTTATGTGTTCTTTGGTGTTTGAAGATGAAATATGAATTTTTGATGATAGATTTTTATGTTTTGTAAATGATTTTTGACAAAAATGTCAAAAAGGGATTAATTTTTCAAATTGTAAAATTATGTGGGTAAAAGTGTGAATAAATTGAAAATATGGGCTGCTAGTAACATGTAGTATATTCGGATAGCATGAAATTGTACTAAATTGCATGAATTTGCAATTTTATGTGATAAGGACTAAATTGTAAAAAAGTGAAAGTTTAGGGGCAAATGTGTAAAATAGCCTTAATGTGTGTTTTGGACTAAATTGAATAGATTGAATACTAAATGTGCTAAAATTTATAATATATAGATCAAGATAAGTCGAGATCGGGTTTAGATCGGGGAAAAGGGAAAGTTGACGAGTAGCCGATATTGCTAGCCGAGCGATACGAGGTAAGTTCGTATAATTAGAATCGAACTTTTAAATACTTGTAATTATTTGAAATGTATGTATAAAATTGAGTAATTGATATACTTGGAATACGAATGCCTATTTGATATAAACTGATGGTTACCGAAAGTGCAGATTTGAAATGCATTTAATTCGTAGGATACAAGTGACATGTCACTAGGGTTACTGTTTTGGTCGAGCTCCTGCATTTGTTGCGGACTCACCACAGCTCATATGAGCTTACCGATATATTAGCTTGTAAGAGCTTACTATTTTTAGCTCGTCAGAGCTTACTGTTTCAGCTCAATAGAGCTTATTGTCCATCAGCTCAGGAGGAGCTTACTGATCATAGCTCGAAATAGCGGAAATGATAATGAATTGACGGATTATTGATGTATATCATCTGAGTATCCTTTGAAGTTCTAAAGGATTCAACGGGCATAAATACTATTTATACGGATGAGTTACTGTTATCGAATGAATTACTGTTTATATTGTGGATTATTGATTATATGAATGTGAATGAATTGTTACATGTGTTTTATATGTTACATGAATTTAGTATGAAATTGGGATAAAGGTTGAATATATGTACTTATGAGACTAACTCATTGATGAATGCTTGTGTTTAGGCATTTGGCAAGTGAATTTGATTTACTTTGTTTAATGGTTTGATTTTGTAACAAATGGTAAGTTTATTTCTAAATTATACGGGCTTACTAAGCTATAAAGCTTACTCTGTTTCTTTTCCTTGTATTATAGAGGTTCGATAGCTCTTTCGTTTCAGATAAAGTCGGAGTTACGCATCACACTATCCAGTTGCCGATCGGTACTTATGAATTTGTAGATATATGTAAATATGGCATGTATAGGCTAGTTATGAGAATGACAGTTAAGGTTGCTTGAGATATTGATTTTGGTACATGTTGTGATATGAGTTGAAGCCATGTGATTTGGCTTAACTTGATATAATATTTTGGTTGTGTTTAAATATTCAAATATGATATGTTTGGCTAGTAATAGATGGAATGGAAGTATGCAAATGTTATCTTGATATGTGGTTAGTATGAAAAAGGAAAATGCATGTTATTTATTAGACAATTGAATACCATGTTGAATTGGTGTAATATGTGTATGAAATGTCATGGATTGTCTACCTATTGAGTTGTGAATTGTTGCAATTTATACTTTTATGTAACACCCCTTACCTGTATTCGACGCTGGAACCAGATACGAGGTATGACCGGACTTAGCATACTTAATCATACAAAATCAGGCCATAAATTTTCATTCCAACTTAAAACTTTTCATTCGTACTCATAACATCCCTATTATGAGCCTACGAGACCCGAATCATACATATAAGGTGGTTCGGTACTGAAGCGGAAGCTTACGAACACTTAGAAAGTTTTTGTTCAAAACAGGGCCATACGCCCGTGTGGAAAGGAACACGCCCGTGTCTATAGCCCATGTCCCTCACACGGCCATGACACGCCCGTGTCTTAGCCTGTGTATGAAAACCTTGACATTTTTTATGACGTCAGCAGATATTTAGGGTCACACGGCCAAGTCACATGCCCGTGTGTTAGGCCATGTGGCGAATTTAATTCTCACAATTAATGTGCAGACTTCACACAGCCTGGGCACACGCCCATGTCCTGAGGCCGTGTCCTTCACACGGCTGAGACACACGGCCATGTCTCTGCCCGTGTGTTTACTACTGGGCATTCTATTTTTCTAAATTTGGATGCAGGGGACACACGGCCTATCAACACGCCCACGGGGCTGACCGTGTGTCACGCATGGCCTAGACACACGCCCGTGTGGACAAATGTAAGGCTATTAACCAAGTCATTTGCCACCCTAAAAAACAACCCCACCTATATCCTTTCCAGCAACACATAGCATAAAAATAATGTGCCTCTAATATCCACAATCAAGACATCCCCACCTTAATTTCACACTGCGTTCATCATGCATAAACTTCACACATTACTCATTCAATTGCGCAAGCTTGCACTTCATGAATTTCATCATCATTGAGTAGATATAACTTAACTAGTATTGGCCAATTCCAATGGCCATTTGCAAAATGAAATAAGAAACATTATTAGCCAACACATTGGCTAACCACTATGACATATAACAAAATGACAAAGTTCCTTTACATGCCATACCCAAAATAATCAAACTTTACTATACCCAAAAGAATAGCTTGATAGTGTGAATCGAGCTCCGACGTCCTTCGATCTCTGAGCTAGCTTGGCAATAGTACAAGAAAAGGGAAAAGAGAGGGAGTAAGCATAAAGCTTAGTAAGTTTGCATGTAATAGATAACAACATAAAATCTTGTAATAACATCCACATATTACATTATGAATTAACACAAAATTCTCAATGCAACATTGACATGGCTTACTCATACTCACTTTTACCGACCACATATCACATACCGGACTCATTTCTCGTGAGTTTCACATATGTACCTGTATCACTCCATCACAAAATTTTAGCCCTTTTTCCATCTTTAACATAAACTTTAATTCTTTACCCCGTTGAACCACTTGGAATATCGAAGGATACTCGGAAATTATCATACACGTAGTAAGATGCCAATGCCATATCCCAGATATGGTCTCACATAGGATCACATGTCGATGCTGATGCCATATCCCATATATGGTCTTATACGGGATCTCATATCGATGTCGATGTCATATCCCAGATATGGTCTTACACGAGATCGTATGTCGATGCCATGTCCCAGACATGGTCTTACACGATTTCATACCGAAGCTAGGTCCCAGACGTGGTCTTACACGGAATCACTATTCGATGCCGATGCCATATCCCAGATATGGTCTTACACGAGATCTCAATTCGGTGCCGAGGCCATATCCCAGATACGGTCTTATACGGGACCTCATTAATCTAATGTCGTGACAAGGGTATCCTTTCTATTCTTAAGGTTCAACTGGGACTTCGATATAGTAAAACTTCATCATTTTTTTTCTTCGTCGAGACCTCATTAACCAATTTCATAAAAAGAATATACATTTCATGAATATCAAGCATTTAAATACATAATAACATAATGTTGATTTATTACACACAAACTTACCTCGGTATCAAAATATAGATAGTTGTTCAATTTAGTCCACCACCTTGTTCTTTCCTCGGTTTAGGTCCGGACTTCGTGTTTCTTGATCTATAATGACAAATTTCATTTATTTAATTATCACATTGACTAAAACAGCCCATGAATCATACTTTGGCAAAAATTATAGTTTTTCCCCTAAACTTTCACATATTTGCAAAATGGTCTCTAGGCTCGTATGATGAAATGTACTCATTTTCTTGGTTACACAAGCCTAGCCAAACCTATCTTAAGCTCATAATAGCTCACATTTTCCTTAAAAACTGATTTTTACTACACATTTTATCACTTTTACAAATAGGTCCTTTTTAGGTGTTTCCATGAAAAATCACTTAGAGAAAGATGTTCATCACACCTCAAACTTCCATATTCCTCCATTAAACATCAAAATACATGCATGACATACATGGGTAAGTTTTTGAACATGAACTCTAGCTAAAAATATGGTTAGAAATAGCTAAATCGAGCTACGAGGACCTCAAAAATGTAAAGAACTTTAAAAACGGGGCTAGGATACACTTACTTTGAGCTTGAAAATGAACAAAACCCTAGCTATGGCTTCTCTTCAATTTTCGACACTTAGGGAAGAAGATGGACACCAATTTTGACTTCTTTTCCCTTTTTATTAATTTATTAACTAAATGACCAAAATGCCCTTAAGGCCCTTCCTTGAAATTTTTCCCTTCCTTGAGATTTTTCCCTTCCATGTCCATTTTTGTCCATCATGAGATATAATGGTCTAATTACTAAATAAGGACCTCTAATAAATTTATACTTAAAACTTCTAGAATCTCATATTTTTCAATTTTTTGCAATTTAGTCCTAAAAGAAAAATTGATCACTAAATCATAAAATTTCTTCATGAAATTTTCACACAACCATGCAAACATGTCATAGACCTCTTAAAAACCATAAAACATATATTTATACTTCGGATTTGTGGTCTCGCAACCACTATTCTGACTAGGCCCTAAATCGGGCTGTTACATTTTATATGCATGTAAAAATAGGGTGGCAAAATGGCTTTACAAATGGCCTATTTTTGTCCATACAGGCAGAGACACCGGTGTGTGTCTCAGCCGTGTGCAACACACGGTTATGTTGCACGGCCGTGTGTCCCCTAGTGTTGGAATTAAATTGAAGTCAGTATGCTCCACACGGTCTCACACACGAGCGTGTGACTAGCCGTGTGGTACAAGTCTGTATACCCCCTAAATGGCACACGGCCTAGCACACGGGCGTGTGACTTGGCCGTGTTGCATAAGTCAGTATACCCTACAGGTTTGGTACGGCCTAGTACACGGCCTGGCACACGGGCGTGTGTGGCCAATTCGAAGGGCACATGGGTTAGACACACGGGCGTGAGGTCGGCCGTGTGACCCAAGTCAGTATGTATGCCCTGTTTCCACATAGCCTGAGACACGGGCGTGTCTGGAGCCGTGTGAGGCACACGTTCTGTTCAAACGGGTGTGTGACCCCTGTATGGATGAAAAATTTCTAAGTTTTCCAAAAATTTCGTATGTTATTGGTTTAGTCCCGAACGTAACACTCCTAACCCGTATCCATAGTTGAATTAGGGTTACGAGGCATTACCCATAAAACACATCTTTTAATCAATCATTAAATCACATAAATTCTTTTCACCATTAAAATTATAACACAATTTCAAATTTGAATTAAACATATATCATTTAATAAACCAAATTCACTAAAACATATTTTAAAGTTTAACCGAATACATAACAAATATAAATGAAATCACATAATTCAAAACAAGATAATCACTTAAGTTTAATTACTACATAAACTTACGCACATAAATTTTTATGCCATCATTTAGCATAAAAATTACAAAGACATAATATAAATTATTATTTACTATCATAAATATATGCAAAATTAATACTTCTTTATAAACTTTCATCACACAACCTTGCGTATATAACATATTATTTCAAGTTAACTTAAGTACAAAGGATAACTAAAAATATATCTATTTACATGCCAAATTAATTTAAATAAGCACATATGCATAACCAAATAGTTAACTACCCATTCGGTCATATCATATTACTTATAAATCTTTCACAATCAAACTATATCAACACATGTCCTT
Organism: Gossypium sturtianum; assembly: GCA_025698515.1. Classification (NCBI taxonomy): domain Eukaryota; kingdom Viridiplantae; phylum Streptophyta; class Magnoliopsida; order Malvales; family Malvaceae; genus Gossypium; species Gossypium sturtianum. Next base: position 69,818,914 of record CM046952.1, read on the forward strand.
TATCACATTTATTATACTAAGATCAAATAATAATCAAAATCATATAAACTTAACCTATGCACATTACAACCGAACACAAATACCAAACCAAAATAGAAATCCAACAACACATACACATATATATCATGGAATATACTTTCTACTCATACTTATATCATGACCAAATATGCACAAACATTAACATTAAATTCAAATCAAGCCATATAACCAAATACACACATACATATACTATGGAATAAATAACTTATTAACAAATCTATGACATAACCAAAAACACATATAGACATTAATATAAAAAAATTAAGCCATTTTCGCATGGCTCAACATATTTACAATTTCAAAACAACCCAAAAACATATGCTAGCCCATACATGCCATAAGATCTTAATTCAAGTTTTTAAAATACCAAAATAACGATCGATAGTGTGATGGACTTTCTTGACGATCCCTGAGCTCGTAACTAGCTTTCCAAAAATCTATAAAACAACGAACAAACACATACAAAGTAAGCTTAAATAGCATAGTAAGTCATAAGCACAAAAATAATTCAATGTTAATAATAATTTAACCTTACCAACCAACTTATAATACCAAAAACCAATTTTTTTTTCCAAAGTCATAATCTCAAATATAAATAATAAGCATCCATATACCAATCCAATAATGGCCAAATATACACAAATTTTATATTCATATGTTCATGAATCAAAATATAAATTTTTGACTTCAAAATCATAAGGCCGAATATACTTTCCATAATTACATACACTCTCAATTGCATCATATAACATTGTATCGCATATCTTTCAATCAATTTACCTTCCTTCCAAATAAGTAAATTACTTTCACATACCTGTCACTTTAGCTCATTTAACACATCTGATTTTTTTATCTTTGCTCACATATAATTTGCAAGGCATATAACATAATATAATACACCGGCACATAGCCTGCTAGGCATAAAGCCCGATATCTTTCACCAGCATAAAGCCTGCTGGGCTCAAAGCCCGATTATCATTATTATAAAGCTGTCTCATAATCAATTCATATATCAAACTTTTCATATACTCCATATACTTCATACGGGCTTTCAAATGCTATAGCTCAATCGAACTAACTTCAAATACATTATTTCTATATTTATTCACATTCGACTAATTTAACATTATTTCCATAAATTCCAAATCAGCATATTACTAAACTACATTTCAAATTAATGATGTTTAATTGCTTAAAGACTTACCTCGGACGATGAAAAACTGGTACGGGTCGGCTAGTCGACAACTTTACTTTTCCCCCGATCTAAATCTGATTTCTTTTGTTCTTGATCTATATAATTCCAAAATAACCTCATTTAAACACAATTTCATTCAATTTAGTCCAACAACACATAAATGGGCAAATTACATTTTTACACCTAATATTTCACATTTTCACAATTTAGTCCCTATTGCACTAAACACAAAATATTCAAAATTTGACTTCACCCTAGCTTGGCCGAATTTCACTAAGGTCCTTAGCAGCCCATTTCTTTCATTTATTTCATATTTTGACCCCTCAATTTATAAATTTCGCAATTAATCCTATTTAGGCATTTTTACCAAAAATACCTTAATTAAATTTAAAAATCTAACAACCTATATTTATTTTCCATCACTAAACACCAATTTCATCAAGCTATCAACAATGGCATTTCATGAATATATCATCAAATTCAAAAATTCAAGCTTGGGTTAGCTAGTATTTAATACAACGATCTCAAAAACGTAAAAAATTATCAAAAACCGAACTCAATTACATACCTTAATCAAGCATGCAAGGGCCGAAAGTTTCAAAAGTTAAAACCATTTCTTCCTTCTCAAAATTCGGCAGTAGAGAAATAAAACAAAAGAAAAGATGTTCATCCACTTTTGTTTATGTTTTATTATTATTATATTATTATAAGTTAACAAAATTACAAAATTGCCATTACTAAAATAATTTAATAATCTATTTACTATTACATGCATACCAACCGGCCACTATGTTAATTTATGGCTAAATTACACTATCAACACTTCAATTTATAAAACCATCATCAATTCGGTACTTACACATTTAACCACCAAATTTTCTTTTTATGCAATTAAGCCCTTTTTCACAATTAAGCACCAAAACGATCAAATTTTTATACGAAAATTTCACACACATAAATTCACACATAATGAACATAGAAAGTATTATTTAAATATTTTTCTAACTCAAATTCGTGGTCTCGAAACCACCATTTTGAATAAGGTATAAACTGGGCTGTTACACCGAACCACTTCTAAAGCATGTTTAAGGCCTCGTAGGCTCTTATAAGGGACAAATTGAATTGTGTTGAATGGTATTTCAGTATGAATGCATAAATATATGAGTATTGTATGTTAAATGACGTGTATTGATCGGTAATACCTCGTAACCCTACTCCGATGACGGATATGAGTTAGGGTGTTACACGGGGACCGAGTGTTTCTAAAGGTGTCACCGTGGAAAAAGGTTCTACGATTCGGCCGTAAAGGAAAGTTGAGTCTGCGATTTGTCGGACCGTATGAGATCATCGGAAGAATAGGGCCTGTAGCGTATCGACTAGCTTTACCTTCAAAACTTGAAAAGATTCATAATGTCTTTCACGTTTCTATGCTACGTCGATACAGATCGGATCCTTCACATGTGATTTCTCCGGTAGATGTTGAGATACAGACTAATTTGATGTATAGCGAAGAACCGATTAGGATTTTAGCTCGTGAAATCAAAGAACTGAGAAATAAATACATAGCCCTAGTGAAGGTTCTTTGGCATAAACACGGGATCGAGGAAGCTACGTGGGAAACCGAGGAAGCTATACGAAAATAGTACCCTGACCTATTTACTGATAAGATTTTCGGGGACGAAAATCCTTAAGGGGGGAGAGTTGTAACAGCCCGTTTTTAGTCAAATCAGAATAGTGGTTTCGGGACCACAAATTTGATATCAAAATATTTATTTTATTATTATTTCAAGGTTTACAGCATGATTGAATGATTGTGTGAAAGTTTCGTAAAGAAATTTTACTGTTTGAATGCTTAATTTGGTAAAAAAAAGACTAAATCGTGTAAAATGTGAAATGCATGTTCTATTAGTTAAAGGTGTCAAATAGCTTGGCTTTTAATTATGGTGGCCTAAAATGGTAATTAAGCCATTTGAAAGATGAGTGGAAAATTTTGGACAACCATTAAATGATTTTAAGTTATATTAGTAAGGTTAAAATAGTAAATTATGTATTAACGTAATAAAACAAAAGAAATAAAATAATTTGATGCTATCATCTTCTTAGATAGCCGAATATTGAAGAGAAAGAAAACCATTCTTTAGGTTTTCCATTCGGTCACTTTGAAAGCTAGATTAAGATCAAGAAAAGCAAGGATTAAATCTAGATCGGGGAAAAGGAAAGATTCATGATTAGCCGATATTTGTTGTCCGAGCGATACGAGGTAAGTTCGTATAATTAGAATCGAACTTTTAAATACTTGTAATTCTTTGAAATGAATGTATGTAATTGAATAAATGATCTACTTGAAATTTGAATGCCTTACTGATATAGTCTAATGGTTACCGAGCCCCGTTTGAACCGTAGGAATTCGTAGGATACAAGTGACATGTCACTAGTGTTACCGTTTAGGTTGATATCCTGCATGTGTTGCGGACTCACTGCAGCTCGTATGAGCTTACTTAATTATATCACTCGTAAGAGCTTCATCATTTCGGCTCGATAGAGCTGCATCGTTCATCACTCGGGAGGAGTTCACCGATCATAGCTTGAAAGAGAGAATACGATGACGAATTGATGGATTACCGATTAATACACTTAATGTGTATCACCCGTGTATCTATCGATATTCTAATAGGTTCAATGGGCATAATTCTGCTAATGATTATATAGACGAATTATTGGTTATATAAATGGATTTGTCGATTATATGAATGAGGATTGAATTGGTACATATGCTATACATGTTATATGAATTTGGTATGATATAATACATTGATGTATGAAATTGAGATAAAGGTTGATTATATGTACTTATGAGACTAACATATTGATGAATGCTTGTGTATAGGCATTTGGCAAGTGAATTTGATACATTTTGTTTAATTGTTTGATTATGTATAAATGGTAAGTTAAATTCTGAATTATACGGGCTTACTAAGCTATAAAGCTTACTCTGTTGCTTTTTCCGTGTTTTATAGAGGTTCGATAGCTCACTCGATTCAGATAAAGTCAGAGTTACGCATCACACTATCCAGTTGCTGATTGGTACTTTTGAACTCATGGATATATGTAAATATGGCATGTATAGGTTAGTTATAAGGATGATAGTTATGGTTACTTAAGCTAGTGATTTTGGTACATGTTATGGTATATGATAAAGCCATTTGATTTGGCTTAACTTAGTATAATGCTTTGGTTTCTTATAAGTATCCAAATATATGTATGAAATGTTATGGATTGGCTGCCTATTGAGTTACAAAATGTTGCAAATTATGCTTGTGCAGGTATATGAAAATAGGGTGGCAAAATGGCTTTGCAAATAGCCTATTTTTGTCCACACGGGCAAAGACACGGGCGTGTGTCTCAGCCGTGTGTGACACAAGGTTTTGTTACACGGCTGTGTGTCCCCTGGTGTTGATATTAAAATGAAGTCAGTATGCTCTACACGGTCTCACACACGGGTGATCGCTATGTCACAGTCTTAAATTTTATAATGAGAATGATCGAGCCTAAAAACTAACTATGACAACGATTGAGGCAAGTGTACCTATCGAACAGTAGTATAGCTTAGTGGCAAGATCGGATTGTCGAACCCAAAGGAACCGAAAGTACTAATACTAACCTTCTTTTTATTATTTAGCCCTAAAATTGAAGTGAATCGGTTTAATCTAGAAAATTAACTAACTACTAAGCTAAAGACAATGAGACAAAAAAATGAAATTGGGGAAATACTTGTGGGAAAAACCAATTGATTAAAACAATACCCAAGGAAGAATCCACCTAGACTTCACTTGTTAACTAACTCTAAACCAGACGATTTATTCATTTGACTTGATCCGTAAGATTCCCTAAGTTATATTAATACCTCCGTCGAGGCTACTAACGTCTAATCCTAGGTTGATTAATTGAAATCTCTTTCTAATTAAAACCCCTAAGATTACATTAACTCGATCTATGGACTCCCATATTAGGTTTCACCCTAATCCGGTAAAATCTCGTCACCCTATGTCTAAGCGTGCGATCAAGTCCGCTTAATTATGCTAGATCTACTATTAGGCAGGGACTTTTGCTCCTCCACCTAAGCACATCAAACTTGAATTAATATCCGTGAAAATATCAACACAAGAATTAAGAACACATAATTAAGAACAAGTCAAATATTTATCATATAGTTCAGCAAATGATAACAAGATTCATCTAAGTTTCATCCCCCTCAGGTATTTGAGGGTTTAGTTCATAATGATAACAAAATACATCTCAAAAGAAAAGGTGAAACAAAACATAAGAAAAACTCTAAAACCCCCTGAAGGAATTGAAGAGAGATCCTCCGTCTTGAGTATGACTCCGGCTTCTTGAGATGAATCAACTGGCTTTCTTCGAGTAATTTCCACAATTCGACATTTACGGCTCGGCTCCTTGGCCTAGATGGACGCCCGAAAGTTGGCCTCTAGGGTGTTTATATAGGCTTTTGGAATGTGTTTCTTTACCCCTAAGTATCCAAATCCGAGTGAAATTCCTCTTCTCCACGGCAGAGACACGCCCTTGGCATACGCCCGTGTGAATCGTGGCCAGGCCGTGTTTAGGTCTGATTAGGGAGGCACGGTCGTGTTGCATGGGCCCAGGCCGTGTTGATTTCTTGATTTGGCCTATTTGGTCCACTTTAAGCCCGTTTCTCATTCTTTTCATCCTCCGGTGCTTTCTTGAGTATAAAACATGAAAACAAAGGATTAAGAGCACCAAATTACACAATTCAAGGCTTAAATCACCCAAAAGCATGCTAAATGTGGGTCTAAAATATGTTACTATTTCGATTTATCAACGGGCGTGTGATCGGCCGTGTGGCACAAGTCAGTATACCTCTTAATTGGCACACGGCCTGGCACACGGGCTAAACACACGGGCGTGTGATTGGCCATGTGGCCCAAGTCAGTATGTACCCCATGTTTTCACACGGTCTGTGACACGGGCGTGTCTAGTGGTCGTGTGAGACACACGGCCTGGCCACATGGGCGTGTGTCCTCTGTTTAAAGCAAAATTTTCTAAGTGTTGAAAAATTTCCCGAGTTACTAGTTTAGTCCCGAACCATTTCTAATGCATCTTTAAGGCCTTATAGGCTCGTTTAAGGGACACTCTCATTGGTTGTGATTGAATTGTATATGAAATGATAAACTGTATATGAAATGTATGTTTAAAGGTATTGAAAGTTCGGTAATGCTTCGTAACCCTATTCCAGCGTTGAATACGAGTGAGGGGTGTTATAGAGACTCTCTCCTTTAGAGTTGGGTTTAACCACAAGATGCTTCATCTTATCATACGAGGTCAAAGAATCATAAACCTCATCAATTGTGAGAGACTCACAGCTATATAAAATCGTGTCTCTAAAGGTTGAATAAGACAGGGGCAACGAACAAAGTAGAATCAACCCTAGATCTTCCTTATCATACTGAACCTCCACGGCCTCCAAGTTTGAGAGAATTTATTTAAACACTGTTAAGTGTTAGTGCACAGACGCACCTTCCTCCAAACGATGAGCATAAAGACGCCGCTTCATATACAACTTGCTGGTTAGAGTTTTCGACATACATATTTGTTCCAGCCTCTTCCATAATGCAGCAGTGGTCTTCTCCTTCATCACATCTTGCAAAATTTCGTTAGACAAATGCAGATGTAATTGTGTTAACGCCTTTCGATCCTTACACTTCTTCTCTTCACTTGTTAATGTCGAAGGCATCTTATCTATCCCTAGCAGGGCATCCTCCAGATCCATCTGCGCAAGAACTGCTTGCATCTTAATCTGCCACAACGCAAATCTGGTGTTGCGATCCAACAGCGAAATTTCATACTTCAAAGACTCCATTACCGTGATTGAGATGAACAACCCAGAAGTTCTGATACCAATTTGTAAAAATAGAATGTCGATAATGATAATATTTCACAAAGAAAAGAGAAATAAAAAAATAAAGAACACACAGATTTTTACGTGGAAACCCTTTCGGGAAAAAACCACGGGCAGAGGAGAAGAAAATTCACTATGTCGAATTCGAATGATTACAAGAAGAGTTTCGACTACATCTATTTATAAGTTGAAAAAACCTAATTCTAATCAAAGTCAAATATATTATGCTAATAAATGCTAAATATATTATACTCATAAATACTAAATCTTCTAGAATGAAGATATATTTTGTTTAACTTGACTTGCAAGCAGTCTCTTAGAATTTGGGTCACACAACTCTAACAACAGTAAAAAAATTGCAGTTCTCTTTCATTTTCAACTCCACCATTTAACACCTCACTTTTTCAAAAGCTTCACTTACACTAAGATTCAACACCACTTTGGTCTTTATATTATAAGGCATTCAAACAAAACATTAAGACCAGGACAGAACTCATACTAATATCATAAGCAGCTAAAACAACTCTATCGATCAATAAACAATAAAAAAATTGAGTTTTGGTTTCTCAAATGCTCAGGATACACATTCACACACACACACACACATAGCAGAAGGGTCACTAACCAATTCATCATTGCAATAAACCTCAAAAGCACCGAAGCTTTGCAGAAAAAGACTGCATTACATTCCCAAGAAGCCAAACAGTTGTAATGGACCCGAACCTGTTTGTACGCGAGGAATAATACCACGACGGTGGTGTCATAATCCCAATCATAGGAAAATTTTGTTCACTTGCCATCATAATCCCTATTACTGCAAATTGGAAAACTGGAACCACTTTCGAAAGCAAACGTTTCGGCAATGGTGGTGGATAGTTATCAAGCATTACATCAATTCCAAGAAACTGGGCTTCTAACATCTTCTTCATTGTCAAAACAGTTCCCCTGCAAATTTTCATCAATTACATGTTCAATTGTTACTTGGGGGAAAATATAAACTATAATATTCAAAGAAAAGGAAAGCATCAAAAGAAAAAAAATCAAATAGAACCTATAAAAGCATGAAGCGCAAAAATTAATATTCATCGTGCTCCCATAGCCGATTCCTCCAATAGCGTTGAGTTTCTTAGAAGGAAAAAAAAAAGAAGAGGAGATAAATTGAATAAGAAATTCAATTAAAATAATGGATGAATGATTAAAGTTACCTGTAAAAGAAGAGGTTTGGGTAGGTGGGGATGATGGTGGTGATGGTGTGAGTGAAGCTTTTGGAAAAGTGAGGTGTTAAATGGTGGAGTTGAAATTGAAAAGGAACTGCAATTTTTTTTACTCTAACAGCAGCTACAGGGAAAGAGAAGAAGGGAGAAGAATAAAGAAGATGGAAACAAAATGAAAAAAAAAGATGATGTCATTTATGACATCACATAGGCTTACTTCGTTGATCGGCGCTTGACTGACGGTCAACTCATGTTTACTGTTAAAATTGGGTTGATTTCTGAAAAAATTATAACGTTGAATGTGTCAATAAAAAAAAAGGTCAAAAGCACAAAACCAAAAGCCCCCAAACATTGAGGGTTTTTTTTTTTTTTTATGCCATTAGATTTCAAGTTCTTATTAACCAGCTGAAATGGAGGACCTCCAAGTAGAAGCGATCATACGTATTTACTCAATTTCTTTGAGTAAATGGTTGAAACCTCGTTTTGCAAGGTAATGGCCCCTCTATTTTATTATTATTATTTTTTTTTTGCTGTTTAGAAGGGTTAATAAGGCTTGTTTGTTATCTAAGATTTTCTATTGGTGTATTGTCCATGTTCTCTTAAAGGTCTGCTGTCCTGTGTTTCTAGGATCTTTTGTGTCTCTTCCAATGAAATGAAATCTACTTCTAATTTGTTAAAAAAAAAAGAATTACATCGATTTAGAGTGGGTTTGGATGGGAGACAAGATGCAATGTGTTTAGCTTACTTTTTGTCTCACGCTACAGTATCGCTACAGTATCTAATCTCACCGCAATCGTTGTTTTTACACTAATCACAGGTAAACGCACCGTCCATCCAAACCCAGCTTGAAACAAAATTGAAGGTGATATATGTCAAATAGTAAGTGTGCATTCAAATTTTTAGCTCACACTAATTCGAAGTTAGATTGGGACCACCTTTATCTCTTATTTCTTATAAAAAAACTTAAATTTTTATCATAATAAATAAAAAAAGATATTTATAGGTATTATAGATTACAATGCTCAAACTTTCTTTTATATATTTTGTGTAAGTTATGGATTTAGTTCTTATATTTTGATTTGGTCATTTTCAGTTACTTGTTTTTTTTTATAAATTTTGAAATTTTAGTTTTTACTCAAATGCTATCCGTTAAATTCGTTAAGTTAAATTATGCTATTTTCAAAATCTTATGTAGTAAATATATTATCACATGTGAAATGCCATGTAAGCTTGTTATTTTCACATAATACTCACAAATAAAAAGTCACAACATTTTAGTTAATGAATTTAATGACTACTATTTGAGTCAGGATTGAATTTTAAATTTTGAAATGTATAGAGACTAAAAATGATCAAATTGAATAATAAAGACTAAATCTCCTACTTACGCAAAGTATAGGGACTAATAGAAAGTTTTGGCTAAACAAATTGAACTAGTTGGATTAAGATTGAAATTCTAAAATTTAAAAAATACATAAATTAAAATTGATCAAATTAAAGTATAAAGACTAAATTCATAAATTAGGCATAGTATATGGACGAATAGAAGATTTTGAATGTATTAGAGCTGAAATCATGGTCTTTGAGGTGGGCCTATTCTAATACATAAAGTAGGCCCATTATCTTCTAACAAATCCAATAATTGAAGATTTTTTTTTTCTTTTTTTTTTATAACGCTGAAAAAGAACTAGATCCGACTCGACCGGATATCCAAATTGCCGACCCTAAAACTTTGAAAGGCACAAAAACAAAATCAAATTGTGAAGGAAAAGATTAAGCGAAGCGACTCCCAGTCCCAGAAGAGTTGATGGCAATGACATTGCCTTCTTAGAGTTTTGAAGGATTCAACTTCTTCTGGAATTCGTGTCGCTTTTCTCGGTTCCATTTTATCACCAAATTTTGAAAAACATTATCTGGTAATGATTTTTAATATATATTTTAATTTTGAATGCCAAAGTCCTCTGTTTTTTATTTATTTAAATTTTCTCCTTTTCTGATGTACTATTTTATTTTATTTATTTAATATGTGAAATTTTGAAAAATTCAGTCTCGATGCTGTGATGTGTTTGTGTGTGTGCGCTTCTAAGATTTTTGTATAACTATTTTATTTGCGTATGTATGCTTTTGTGATTTCTGGCAGTGCACAGGAATTAATATTTATTGTTCTAAGAATTAGAATTTGGTGGAGATTTATCCAACATTTGAATTTTATTTAGTGTTTATTTTTTGTTTATAATCAAGCCACTACTTTTTATATCGCCTGGATACAGTAATTGAGAAAACTTTGTTGGCTAGGATTAATTATATGAAGCATAGTTATAATAATTTTGTTAATTTCGTTGCGCCAGAGCAGTGACTGGTCTGGTAACGAATCTCTTCCTAACAAGTTTTATATGTTTGTTGGCTTATTTTCTTTCTCTTTCATATTCATGGCATTGCTTTTTGGTTCCATCCTTGTTTGGTATGTGAATGTTTAGTTTGTTCAAAATTATGCTAAAGGACCCAGTTTATGTTATTTGAAGTTATAAAAATGAGCGAGTTTTGCTTCTGTAAGTAAATTCTATGGCAAGCATTTAGTCTTGCTTTTCGTTTCTCTATCCCTTTTTACAATGCCTTTGGACTATATAACATTTTAAAGAAGTCTAAAGAGCAATGTAGGAATGTAATGTGTTAATTTGTTTCTCAGGTTGGTTACATTACTTATAAATTATATCATGAAAAGGTGACTTTTTCTGTAATGACATTTTAGTTTGGACTATAATGTTATAAACTGCCATGGGCTGGAGAATTTTTATAAGCAAATTGATATTTTTGTGATTAAAGCTTCATATGAAGTCAGGACCTGACCTTGTGTGTTTCAGTAGATGCAGCAAATGGAGGAAGTGGACATTGATTCAGTATTGGACATGCCCAACACTGTCGATAAGCTATCTGTACAGCAAATGAACAGATGGGATTATGTTGAACAAGAAAGTAAAATTTCAGTGCTTAGTCATTTGAGAGGTTCTAATACTGCAGGCAAAGAATCTTTGGATACGTTAAGGAGAAGAGGTAGGCTGGTTGTTGGAAAAGGACAAAACCGAAAACATTATATACACCCACAAAAACTTTCAGGTAGTGTTGATGAAATTGAACATAGGAAAAACACCATTATCTTATCCCCCCTAGAGAATTCTCAAGCAAATGCTCCTTTATTTGGGAAAACTGCAGTGGAGAGAAGCAGGAATTCCATTACAGAGCACATGGATAAAGGAAGAGCTCCTTGCTCTAAGTTGCCTTTTAAGTCATCTGTATTCCAAGAAAATCATGCTGTTATAGATTTAACTGAAAAGAAAATGTACAATCAAATACCTGAAAGGGCATTTCCACAAGGTGGATCAACAAATCACTTAGCTGAAGGAAGAAAAGAATGTCAGCTACCAAGAATTGGTGGTTCTTTCTTTCATAACTCTGCAGACAGTTCTGCAAAATCCAGAAATAACTGCAAAGGAAAGGAGAAAATAGATGGCATAGAATTTAAAAGTGTAGGATTGGTTATGGATCATGGAAAAGGGGTGGATCCTTCCCATGGGTCCCCACATAGAATGGAAAAACAATTGCCTGCATCTCACCGTTCTTTTGTCTCGCTAAGAGCAGTTGGGAGAAAAAGATTGGTTCAAAATGGCTGTATCTCTCCCCAGAATATAGCTATCAAGGACAAGACACAGGAAATTAACAAACAATCCCTAAACAGCTTTAAAGTTGAACAAAATTTTGGGAATGTGGCTAGCTATGGTAAAGGAAAAGGAGTTGTTTATTCTCACACACCTAAGGAGCATGAAACCAATTTCATTAATTTATCTGGGAGGTAACTTTTTGTTGGAATTCCTAGAATTAAGGATAGATTATTAAGGAAATTTTCTGTAAATAGGAACTAATCATAGTTACTGATTCTTAGGACAATTACAGCTTTTTAGGGATTATTTCCTTCCTTAGGATAGTTTATCTCTTTTTATACTTGTAAGCTAATTATGAGTGAGTTGTAATCAGTTACTAAAGTTTCTACATGGTATCGGAGCTTTAGGAATTTTTCGATCCTCTCATTCATCTTCCTAAAAATTCCTCCGAGTTCTCTTCCATTTTCCTAAAAATCCCTCAATTTTTTTTCCCATGGGTGACCTTAATAAAGCCTTGTCTCAAGGCGAGATGTCACAAATGTCTCGAATATTAACGATCTGTCAATCAAAGTGATCTTAATTCTTCACTTATGATCACTAGTCATCGACTAGATGGGAAGAATTTTCTACAATGGTCTCAATCTGTTCTTATGGTGATCCGTGGCCGAGGCAAATTAGGATACATCAATGGAGAACTTCCACAACCGAACGTAGTGAGACCCTACTTATGCTACTTGGGAACTCAATAACTCCATTGTTATGGCATGGTGATCAATTCGATGGAAGGCCATATAAGCCGAACTTACCTTCTCTTCAAGGCGCAAAAGACGTGGGATGCGATCAAAGAAAACTACTCGATCTTGGAAACGCTTCCCGTGTTTTGAGATCAAACTCAAGTTGAGAGACACTCGACAAGGGACACTTAAAGTAACTCACTACTACAACAATCGAAAATCTTGTGGCGGGAGTTAGATATGTACTATGAGGTGATTGGGGGAAGGCCTAGAACACACTAGGTTTATGACTCACCTCAACAACGAACGTCTCTATAAGTTTCTAACCGGGGTGAGGCATGAGTTAGATGAGGTCAGGGGAGAATTTTGGGCGGATCACCTCTCCCAACCATTTCTTTGAAGCTTTTGCGAAGTAAGAAGAGAAGAGAAACGTCGTCTTGTCATGATGGGAGAACCCAAACCGATAATCTCTTGAGATGACCTACTGAATCCGCTGCTCTTGTGTCCAAAGGTCCTCAAACACAAAAACCTTGTCTTTGGAAATGAGTCCGGATTGAAGCAGGACCATGGTGTAGCCATCGCAACCGTGTTGGTCACACAAAGGAAAAATGTTTTAAACTCCATGGTTATCCCGATAAGAAACAGAAAGACAAGAAAAGCGCCTGGTTTCTTCCAATACTGCAGATGAGGTCTTTGGATGTGCGCCTAACCAAGACTCAACTCGAAAATCTCCATAAAATTCTTAGTACTCTCATTGGTCATGGGAATTTAGCCACTCAAGGTACTCGCTCTCAATATTGCTCTTGAATCTAATAACCAATCCTCTTGGATACTAGATTCGGGTGCTTGGACCACATGACAGTAACCTCACTCTATTCCAAACTTACACCACTGTCATAACAAGTCCCGAATCGGGATTCTTTGATGGTTCATACTCACCTGTGGGTGGAATAGGGACGATAAAAATAACAGAGAATTTCTCCCTTGATAATGTTCTATATGTTCCCAACTTATCTTGCAATTTACTTTCAATAAGTAAACTTACTAAAGATGGGAAAATGCTTGCTGAATTTTCTACGCAATTGGTTGTAAATTACAGAACAGTAAATCGGGGAGGATGATTGCACTTTGCTAAGGTTGATGATGGATGTATGTGTGGAATAAAGACAAACTGACACAAAGGGGATTAGCTCTATCTCTGCAAAGAGGATACTATTATGCTATGGCACCGTGAGGTTAGGACATCCAAATCTTTTGTACCTAAAAAGCATCTTCATTTGTTATTTGAAATAAGAAAATAAATTCCTTAAAGTGTGATATTTGTGAATTGTCCAAACATACCCGTGTTCCATACCCTTTAAAACCATACACTCAATCCAAACCTTTTTCATTAATACACAGTGACTTATGGGGAGCTAGCCGAGTGAAAAACATTACTGGTGCTAAGTGGTTCATTACTTTTATTGATGATCACACTAGGGTATGTTGGGTCTACCTTTTAAAAGAAAAATCTGAAACACCCAAAGCCTTTCAAAAATTTCACTCAATGGTTCGAACCCAATTCAACTCTACCATCCAAACTCTCCACACAGACAACGGGAGAGAATACTTTAATTCTGTCCTAAGTTCATACCTTTCAGACCAAGGAATCATTCACCAGAGTTCATGTCCAAATACCCCCCAACAGAATGGGATCTCCGAGAGGAAAAATCGACATCTCCTTGATGTTGCTCGGGCCTTAATGTTCACCATGAATGTCCCAAAATATTTATGGGGCGAAGCTGTTCTTACTGTCTGCTACCTAATAAATCGAATGCCATCAAAAGTCCTAAACTTCCAAACACCTCTAAACACTCTTCACAAATCCTTTCCTCTATTTCATGTTCCTAACCTTCCACCAAAAATATTCGGTTGCAAAGCCTTTGTCCATAATCATCAACCAAATCAATCCAAACTTGATCCTCGAGCCCACACCTGTATATTTGTTGGGTATTCCCCCACTCAAAAAGGATATAAATGTTACTCACCAACCTTGCACCGACTATTTGTTTCTCGGGATGTCACCTTCTTTGAAACCGAACCTTTCTTTAGAGCTTCTCATCTTCAGGGGGAGACTTTTAATAAAGATGAGAACCTTAATACCCTTCTCATCATACCGCCAGACCCTACCACCACTATCACTAAGCCTAAACCCAACCTAGACACTGTTATTGTTCCTCCTATACCGCAAGAACCTAGCACTATAATTCCTGATAACAACACCATCACTGAACAGTCCCCTGATCAAGGAAAACAGCAACAACAGGTGCCCAAAGCTGCAGTTTATTCCGCACGTATTCGACGCCCCGAATCGATATATGAGTGCCACTCCCATCTTCAACCGAGGACTGTTCTGAAAAGGAAGTATCACCATCCATCTATCTTCCAATTGCAATGAGGAAAGGCACGAGGAGAGTCGCACTCAACACCCTATCTCTCGGTTTGTATCCTATGGAAACTTGTCTAAGTCTTATCAAACCTTTGTGAATAATGTTGATTCTATTAAAACTCCAAAAATATAGAAGAAGCATTTAAGTCATTTGAATGGAGACAAGCCGTGATGGAAGAAATGGAGGCCCTCAAAAATAATGGAACGTGGGAAGTTTTGGATCTACCTAAAAGAAAGAAACGAAAGAGGGTTTTGCAAATGGATTTTTACTACTAAATTCAAAACTGGTGGCAGATTGACCGATACAAGGCTGCGTCTTGTGGCTAAGGGATTCACTCAAACTTATGGGCTTGATTATGAAGAGACATTTGCACGGTTGCCAAACTTAACACAATTAGAGTCCTTTTGTCCATTTTGTCAATCTTAATTGGCAATTGACTCAATTGGATGTTAAAAATGCTTTTCTCAATGGAGAGTTAAATGAAGAAGTTTACATGGACTTCCCACCGGATTTGAAGAAAGAAAGGGCCAAGTGTGTAAGTTGAAAAAGTCTTTGTGCACGGTGAAACAATCTCCAAGGGCGTGGTTTAGTCGATTGCGAAAGCCATGATGAGCAGGAGTATACTCAAGGACAGTGAGACCACACCATGTTCTACAAGCATTCGGAACAAGGAAAATGTTGCATCCTAATTGTCTATGTGGACGATATAATAGTGATGAGGAGATGATACAAGTGAAATTGGGAGATTGAAAGAGTTTTTGGGCAATTTGAACTTAAAGATTTGGAAAATCTTAAATATTTTCAGGTATGGAGATAGCAAGGTCTCAAAAGGTATTTCTATTTCCCAAAGGAAATATGTCCTTGAATTCTTTGTCAGAAGTTGGGTTGATGGGGTGTAAACCAAATGAAACTCCTATGGAGTTTAATCTCAAGTTAGTAATCTTGATGAAGATGGAGAAGAAGTTGACAGGGGAGATATCAACGCCTAGTAGGAGACTTATCTACTTGGCTCACACTCGACCGACATTGCTTTTAGTGTCGTCGTCATAAGTCAATATATGCATGCCCCAAGGAGAAACACCTAGAAAGTGCATATCGGATACTTAGATACCTAAAGGGAACTCACTGGCAAGGGCCTATATTTCAAGAAAAATGATAGCGAGAAATGTGGAAGTGTATATCGATGTCGATCAGGCGAGGATCTCATTAATGATGCAGACGGTCAACCGGTGGTTATTGCGGCTATGTTTGGGGTAATCTAGTGACATGGAGGAGTAAAAAGCAATCTGTGGTAGCACGCAGCATCAGGCGCGAAGTTCGAGTATCGAGCACTAGCGCATGGTATTTGTGAAGGAATTTGGATACAAAGGGTGATGAGAGAACTAAAGGTTCCTTATAATAGACCTATGCGATTGCATTGTGACAACCAAGTCTGCTGTCAAGATAGCTCACAATCCTGTGCATTATGATCGTACCAAACATGTTGAGATAGACCGACACTTCATAAAAGAGAAAGTACACTCAGCGAAGTGAGTGTTACCTATCTTCCTACCGGACAACAAAGTTGCGAGATATGTTGACAAAAGCTTAAATAAAAACATGTTTGAAGAACATGTTGGCAAGTCAGGGTTGATAAACATCTACACACCCGGCTTGAGGGGAGTGTTGGAATTCCTAGAATTAAGGATAGATTACTAAGGAAATCTTACGTAAATAGGAACTAATCATAGTTCTTGATTCTTAGGACAATTACAGCTTTTTAGGATTATTTCCTTCCTTAGGATAGTTTATCTCTTTTTATACTTGTAAGCTAATTAACAGTAGTAGTGATCAGATTACTAAAGTTTCTACACTTTTAATTAATGTTCTCCAACTATTTTTTTTCCTATTGTCAATTGGATGCTTTCATTTTTATTGTTGATTTATTTCATTTATTTTGTTAAAATGTTTGCAAAAGAGATGGCCAGGCTGGTACATTTCAGCCAAAAGCTTTTAAACAACATCCGATAAAAGGACAATGTAGCAGGCTTTTAGAATTCAGAACTTTTTTTATTGATGTCGATAGTATTGGTCAGTTAATGTTTTTCAGTGCTTAATTCTAAGTAGAAGGGTCCTTATGACTAAAATGTGTTGTCTTGTTGCTGCAGTCCTATATATAACAATATAGAAGCTAATTGTTTTGGTGATTCAAATAGAGATGCATGCTTTGAAGAAAAAGGCGGCTGGAGAAGCACACACTACCACTCAGACAATGCAGATCAGGCAGTTGGACATCATTTCAGCAGATTTAATAATATACGATGCCAAATGAGTCAACAAAATGAAAATATTGTTTTGAAAAGAGATAATGCTAGTGGAGGAAACAATAGGACCACATGTGATGGTCCAGAAAGTCATGATGCAACTGAAAAAGCTGGTGTGATTGTCTCAAAATTCAACCAAAGAAGTGAACCTTCTAGTGCAAAAACCATACTGCCTAAAAGGCAAACAAAACATGTATTGAACTCAAGAAATAGTGGTTTTGGTGATTCAAATAGAGATGCATGCTTTGAAGGAAAAGGTGGCTGGAGAAGCACACATTACTGCTCACATAATGCAGATCAGACAGTTGGACATCATTTTAGCAGATTTAATAATGTACGATGCCAAGCGAGTCAACAAAATGAAAATATAGTTGTGAAAAGAGATAATGCTAGTGGAGAAAAGAACAGGACTGTATGTGATGGTCCAGAAAATCATGATGCAACTAAAACAGATCCTATGATTGTCTCAAAATTCAACTACAAAAGTGAACCTTCTCATGCAAAAAACATGCTGCCTAAAAGGCAAACATAACATGCATTAAACTCAAGAAATAGTGATGAAAGTGCTAGGATCATTCCTAATGACTCAGACATTGTGTTTCTTGGTTCATCTAGGAAGTCATCTAGTTCAAGGTTATCTAGAATTAATGGGAAACATCTGGATGTTTTGGATCTTTATGAGTCATCTGAAATTAGAGGGGAAAATTCCAATAATATGGAGAATGGAAATGATGAGGACTCCGAGGATAGGGCAAGACAAATTGAAGCAGATGAAATGTTGGCCCATGAACTGCAAGAACAATTATATCATGAGGTACTTATATTTGGTGATAGCAAGGTTGATTATGTTATTATTTGACACTTTCTGCCTCCAATAGTGGTGACTTGTTTATTTACATGCATTAGCTTTAAATGTTTATGAACCTTTTAACAGGTTGATGGAGACATTGCATGGGCACTTCAGCTGGAGGAGCACACACTCCATCCAACTATTCAGAATCTCCAAGAGCCAGATCATGTTAGTAAGCTTTAATTTTCTTTTTCTCTTTTTAAATGATGATAACTTGAGAGCCTACATTTTGTGCATCATGAAATCACTCATGCCGAAGGTTTAAGATAGCTGCAAGATTTGTGTCTAAACCAGTATAGAACGAACTTGGGTGTAGTAATGTTGTTCCTAAATCTCAGCACAGTAAATGGTACGGTTTATATGCAAATCTTGATGTTATTACTCAGCAAGGGATTTTGCAGTTCATCATTATTTAAGCTTTTGCATGTTTGATTGTGTTTGTTTAATCTTGATTTGAACTTTTTTGTTAAAGCTTGTGAACACATGTTTTTTTCATTTTGAAGTTATTAGTGCTAGCTTAGGTGTCCATGTTTGTTGTACCCAGGAATTGGAATCAAATCCTGCTATCACAAGGGATAGAGGAAAGTTGGGAGGGCTGATCCCCCTTGTCTAGCCTGGTTGTTGGACCTAATAATGTTTTGAAACTGGTAAATTCAATAACTTTGGGAATTTGTTATACTCCTCATGTACTCTATATCTATGGAAGCCGTATTTAAAGTTGAAAAATAATAATTTTATTTGAAAGAATATGAAAGAGGTTGTATATGCTAGAAAGCCTGTCCTCTCAGAATCATTATTTGGATGCTTTAGCAGCTATGGTTATATTTTTAAAAAGGTAGAGGTCCAACTTAATGAATGCACTTCTTGTTGCTGCAGGATTGTATATTTCTAATTTTAAAAAGGGCATAATATTAATAAATAGTATATTTCATTTAAGCTATTCAACTTGAGTGCAAAGACTTTTTTTGTAGGATTTTATATCTGTATTTATCAGACAATAGAATCATGAAATATGCTAATATTCAGTCAAGTTTTCTCTTTTTTGTCTAGCATAAAAGAAATGTTTTGCTTTATCCTTTTTGTACCCTTTTTTATGTACTTTTGGTAAATGATGGCTTGTAAACTATGAAATGGATGCTTCTCTTTTTGGATTTGTATAAGTGCCTCTCTGTAATATTATTATTTCCCACTTGTGCAGATAGGCTCAACAAGGCATTATCGTACCCAGTCTCCATTCCCGACTTTTCAGGATTCTTCTAATTGGATTGCTCGTTTCCCTACTGATAGACTGCCATGGTTAAGGAGTTGAGTTTTGGATCAACTGCGAGTGACATTGTCTACGACTAGGAATTTTCAATCTTCTTTGGGCATGGATTTGGATATGGTAATTGTTTTGCCCTGTTCTATCCTGTATTTTTTTTCCTTCAACAATACCTGATTTCTGGCTTTCTGATACAGAGACTTGATATATTGGAAGCCATGGAGGCTGTAATTGGAGATGCTGATGGCATGGGAATGGCTAGTCAAATTTTCCAAGTTCAACATGATTTTAATGAGTAAGATTTTTCTATTATTGTTACTATTAAAACTGGATTTTGGATTTACCATATTACATGATCGAATCATGCATTTGGTAGACAATATTTAGGAATTGCAGCTGTGCCATTGTTTTTGGCAAAGATTATTGTCTTGGGCAGCCAATACAAATGCAGTCACATAGGTTGCTAAGCTATGCAGAAATATTAGGTCTGTATTCAGACTTGGCTTCAGCTTTGGTCAGTGGCAAGTTCAGAGAATTTATGTTTTGGTAGACAATGTATGGGATTTTAGCCGTATTGTTTCTTTGTGGCTTCCTTCAAGACTGCAATATACTGGTTCGCTGTTGTATTGATGTAAAATAGGTTTATTAGAAACCACACTACATGTATGAAAACAAAGTAGTTGGAAACCATCTGTTTTGGTTGAATATGTTTATTGCAAGATGCAAATAATTGCCTACTTGGACTGGTTCTTGATTACAGGGTTTGAAGTAGCCAAAAATTGGAAAAATATTATAGTTTAAATCTTGCAACTATTTAGAGGCTGGAAGCATTAGTGTACATTGATAGTGAACAAGCTACTATGGGACTCTGGCTTGGTATGTCCAAAATTGTGGTAATTTGCAAGCCAGGAATGCTTTACAAAATGGTGAAGCTATAGCATTTCAAAATAATCCATGAACCTCTCTATAAGATTATTTTAATGTGCCTAATTTCTCCTCCTTTTCAAGTATTTTTGTTGACAGTTCAAAATTAGTTTGTACAGACATTTCATCCAAGCTTAAATCTAATAATGGATAGACCACCCAATTTCGGGTCAACTAGCAGTTACCTTATTGCAGTTTGTTCAAAGAAAATTAAGATGATGGTATTTTGTCTAATAACATGTCATTGTGTCGGTAGGAGTATCCTGGATTGTTAATAATATCTTTCTATAGCTTTAACTTCAACAATTCATCTTTGTATTGTGTACTTTCTACCTATGTTTTATCAAATTTCTACATCGCTTAATTTTGTTTTTGCAGCTTTCTATCTTCATGGGGTTACAACTGTTTACTTGAAGAGTTGAAGTTGTTATATCTTGTCTTGTTTTTCATTTTTCTTGCAGAAATGATTATGAAATGCTGTTGGCCCTTGATGACAATAATCATCAGTATGGTGGTGCGTCTATTAATCAGATTAACAGTTTACCATTATCCAAAGTGCAGGTATATATATATGTTTGGAGCTTGTGAAAAAACACCATATAGATAGGTGTTCTAATTTCTTTGCTTTTCACATCCGCTCATGTGCAAATACACTGCATTGTTTATGTTTTGCTCCCCAAACCTAATTTCTAATTATTGTTTTCATCCCCTTATTAATGCATCTAGACTAATAACTTTGAAGAAGCTTGCGCTGTATGCCTTGAAACCCCTGCAATTGGAGATACCATTCGTCATCTTCCTTGTCTACATAAATTTCACAAGGATGTAATGCTGTCTACCTTTTTCTAATCTTCAATGCCATTATGTTTTTCCTTTTCTTGGATTGATTTTCAGATCTCATAGCGGATGAAGTTAAAAAGTCATTAATATATATTTTTTTTCATTCCCCTTATATGGCAGTGTATTGATCCATGGCTCAGCAGAAAGAAATCATGCCCGGTTTGCAAGTCATCTATAACTTGAATGGGGGTATTATCATGCATGATGGTAAAAATGTCTTAAGGAGGTATGTTTCTATTAATTTACTCCTTTAAGCTTTTTGTATGCATGAACTTGTTGGCAGCATGAAAATGACATGGGATGAATAACTAAAACACGATATGAGACGCGAAGAAAATAACAGTGCCATGATAAGTATGTCAAAATCTATCTAAAATGATTTCTTAGGAAAAAAAGAGGATGGTTTACTGATATAATTCTACAAACTGTTGTCATTGTATATGGATCTTATCTTTTTCCTTGCCTGCAGATTTGACCGACACAAACAAAAACTAGTAGGGAACAGGAAGGTTGATGAGAGAACTGTTAAAAGGTAATGAAAGGTCCTTTATTTTGTCGAAAGCTGATATTATTTTTGAATTTTCCACTACACCTCCCCATTTGAAAGGCATTTATTTTCAGCCATATCTCCTCTGCCTTCTGTTCACATTTTATTTTCCTTGTATATCTCATTTGGGAAGTGAGAAGAATATATTTATGGAATAACATAAAAGTATATGTACAAGTAAATACTACAATCGATTTGTTAAGAAATAAATTATACAGAATTATAAATAAGACTCGTAAAATTATTTAGTTTTACACCAAGCTGATATCTTCTCTATATATCTACCTACATGGTGGCAAAGGCAAAAATAAAAAATAGAAAGGGTAGAAGAAGTGGAAATTGTTTACACATAAAAGTGACAGCAGCCAAAAAGCTGCAAGTCTCTAAAATTAGGTTAGGGTGCAGCCGCTGTGCCACAGGATGAAATACACAGGTAAAAGCACCACACCTTTGTTTCAGCTCCACCAGCAGTAGTAGCAGCTTTAGGCTGTGTTTCCTTTATGAAAAATTAATTTCCGAAAATGAATTTATTTTTTGAAAAAATTGATTTTTTCTAAACATTTCTTTTCTGGGAGATTCTTCAAAAAAAAAAAAAATTAAATTTC
The DNA here is from genome assembly GCA_025698515.1 of Gossypium sturtianum. Lineage (NCBI taxonomy): Eukaryota > Viridiplantae > Streptophyta > Magnoliopsida > Malvales > Malvaceae > Gossypium > Gossypium sturtianum. The sequence goes on from CM046952.1 coordinate 69,841,446, forward strand.
TAAGGCTAAGTATTGTACATTCAAGAATACTTTTTGTTTAAAAATACTTTCAAAAATCATTTTTGAACATAATTTTAATTGTATTTAAAATAAAATAATTGATATTATTGCTTCATTTAGACATTCGGGTAGAGATCGTATGAGACAAAGTGTTAGTCCAAGAACTCAAGCTCCATTGAATTAAGTGTTGGTAGTGTTAAAAGCAATAAGCCTGAGTGTAGACAGTGTGGAAGACGACATGTTGGAGAATGCTGGGGCAAGTACAATAATAGAACTTGCTACAAATGTGGATCACGAGACCATTTCATTCGATATTTCTCAGAGTTAGTTGAGAAAGACAATTTTCAGAGTGCGAGACCGAGTAATACGACGACTAGGGGTAGACCACCCAGAAACACTGGAAATGTGAGTGGTAGTCAGAAAGGGACGTCGGATACAGCTGTGAGATCCGAGGCGAGAGCACCTGCCCGAGCCTATGCTATACGCGCACGAGAAGAAGCGTCACCTCCAGACGTCATTACTGGTACTTTTACTCTATTTGATACTGATGTGATTGCATTGATAGATCCAGGATCTACTCATTCCTATGTGTGTGTAAATTTAGTATCAAGTAAGACTCTACCTGTTGAGTCTACTGAATTTGTGATTAGAGTATTGAACCCCTTAGACAGGTGTGTCTTAGTTGATAAAGTGTGCAAGAACTGTCCGTTGATGTTTCGGGATATTTGCTTTTCGGCTAATTTGATGTTGCTACCATTTGATGAATTTGATACTATTCTGGGTATGGATTGGCTCACTCTGCATAATGCTATTGTGAACTGTAAAAGAAAGAGTATTGATTTGAGAAGTCAGAATGGTGAGATGGTTCGAATTGAATCCAGTGTGTTGAATGGACTACCGATTGTTATATCATCTATGAAAGCTTTGAACTATGTGAAAAAGGGTTGCGAAGCTTATCTTGCATATGTGATTGATACAAAAGTGTCAGAAAAGAAAGTTAAATCTGTGTCTGTGGTTTGTGAATTCCTTGATGTGTTTCCTTAAGAACTACGGGAATACGAGTTGATCCGGGTAAGATTTCAGCTATTTTAGAATGGAAGCCTCCGAGAAATGTGTCTGAAGTCCGTAGTTTTCTAGGAATAGCGGGATATTATAGGCGGTTTGTGAAAGGCTTCTCAATGATTGCGACTCCTTTAACGAAATTGTTACAGAAATATGTTAAATTCGAGTGGTCAGAAAAGTGCCAGCAGAATTTTGAACAGTTGAAAGCACTATTAACAGAAGCACCAGTGTTAGTTCAACCTGAACCGGGTAAAGAGTTTATAGTTTACAGTGATGCATCGTTGAATGGTTTGGGCTGTGTGCTGATGCAAGAAGGCAAAGTCATCGCTTACGCTTCGAGGTAGTTAAAGCCGCATGAAAAGAACTATCTGATGCACGATCTTGAATTAGCTGCGATTGTATTTGCATTGAAGATTTGGCGTCACTACCTATTTGGTGAGAAATGTCATATATATACTGATCATAAGAGCTTGAAATATCTGATGACTCAGAAAGAATTGAATTCGCGAAAGAGAAGATGGTTAGAATTGTTGAAAGACTACGAGCTTGTGATTGATTATCATCCGGGTAAAGCTAATGTTGTTGCTGATGCTTTGAGTCAAAAGTCTATATGTACTTTGCGAGCAATGAGTACTCAGATAGATCTATGTGATGATGGTTCGGTTTTGGCTGAGTTGAAAGTTAGGCCGATGTTTATACGTCAGATTTGTGATGCCCAGAAAAGTGATGATGAGATGATAGCAAAACGAACTCAATGTAATTTGAACTCTGATTCAAAATTTCGAGTTGATAATGATAATTGTTTGAGATTCAGAGATCGGATTTGTGTTCCGAGGAATTTAGAGTTGAATCAGATGATTTTAAACGAAGCTCACAATAGTTGTTTGGCTGTTCACCCCGGGAGTACAAAAATGTATAACGATCTAAAACAGTTTTATTGGTGGCATGGTATGAAATAGAGTATCTCAGAATTTGTTTCGAGATGTTTGGTTTGTCAGCAAGTTAAAGCTGAACATCAGGTTCCATCCGGTTTGTTACAACTGATTATGATTCCTGAGTGAAAATGGGAGAGAATCACGATAGACTTTATGTCGGGATTGCCTTTATCTCTGAGAAAGAAAGATGTGGTCTTGGTGATAGTTGATAGATTGACGAATTCAACTCATTTTGTTCCGGTGAGAACAGATTATTCACTTGAAAAATTAGTTGAACTGTATATTGCTGAGATTGTGAGATTGCACGGAGTGCCATTATCTATTGTATCGAACAGAGATCCGAGATTTACCTCGCAGTTTTGGAAGAAATTGCAAGAGGCTTTAGGAGAAAAGTTGCATTTCAGTACTGCATTTCATCCGCAAACGGATGAACAATCCGAGCGGATCATTCAGATTCTCGAAGATATGTTGAGATGTTGTATTCTTGAATTTGAAAGTACGTTGGAAAAGCATTTACCGTTGATTGAATTCGCATACAATAATAGTTTTCAATCTAGCATCAAAATGGCACCATATGAGGCTCTTTACGGTCAAAAATGTCGAACTCCATTGTATTGGACTGAGTTGAGTGAGAATAAGACTCACGGGGTTGATTTGATAAAAGAGACTGAACAGAAAGTAAAAGTGATTCGTGACAGTTTGAAAGCAATGTCAGATCGCCAGAAGTCTTATGCAGACTTGAAACGAAAAGATATCAAATTTGAGGTTGGTGACAAAATGTTTTTGAAAGTGTCTCCGTGGAAGAAAATACTTCAATTTGGCTGAAAAGGCAAGTTGAGTCCGAGGTTCATCGGGCCGTATGAGATTATCGAAAGGATTGGGCCAGTTGCTTATAAGTTGTTGTTGCCACCTGAATTGGAAAAGATTCATAATGTATTTCATGTATCGATGCTTCGACGATACAGATTTGATCCATCGCATGTAATTGCTCCTACTGAAGTTGAGATTCAGTCAGATTTGTCGTATAGTGAAGAATCAATCCGAATTTTGGCACGTAAGATTAAAGAGTTGAGAAATAAGAGAATTTCCTTAGTAAAAGTGTTGTGGCACAAACACGAAGTAGAAGAGGCTACGTGGGAGCCTGAAGATGTTATGAGAGACCAATATCCAAATTTATTCACTGGTAAGATTTTCGGGGACGAATTGTAACAGCACGGTTTAGACCCTAGTCGGAACAGTGGTTTCGGGACCACAAATCCGAGGTTGGAAAAAAATATTTTTATATTATTTTTGGTGTTTATAATATGTGATTGAGTATGTGTGAAAATTTCGTGTGAAAATTTTATCGTTTGTGTGTCGAATTATGAAAAAAGACTTAATCGCATAAAATGTAAAGTTGTGTGCTGATTGTTGAAGTGTCTATTTGGCATGGCTTATTAAATAGGAAGTCCTTATGTGGTAATTAGCCCTTTGGTAGTGGTGATGGACATAAATGGTCATTAAATGAATGAATTATAATGTTTTAAATTAAGGGTAAAATGGTAAAATTTGTATTAATGTTAATAAATTAAAACAAAACAAAATGTAAGTCATTTTTGTTCATCTTTCCACCGAATATCAAGAAGAAAAAGAGAACTTTCATGGCTATTTAGGGTTCGGTCAAGAGAAGCTTCAATTAGTATGTGATTTTTGTTCGGTTTTTAATAATTTCTACGTTTTTGTGATCGTTGCTTAGTGTTCTAGCTAGCCCATGCTTTAAATTTAGAAATTGATGGTGATTTTGAGATATGCCATTGATGAATGTTTGAGCTTTTTGATAGTTGATGATGGAATATGAAAGATATGTGAAAGATTAACATGTTTTGTCTTTGAGTTTTTGGTGAAATTGAGTAATTTGGACTAAATTGTGAAAATAATATTTTGAGGGACTAAAATGTGAAATACATGAAATGTGTGAGCTTGTATGGACATAGGGAGAATTCGGCTAGGCATGGGTGGAATGATTTTTTGGATATTTGATGATTTTATGAAATAGGGACTAAAGTGTCGAAATGTGAAAATGTGAAGGCTATTTTGTAAAATGCCCTAAATATGTGTGTTTGGACTAAATTGAATGAATTGGTGATTGAATGAGTTAAATTTGAATATGTATAGACCAACAAAGGAGAGATTCGGATCGAGATCGAGGCAAAGACAAAGTACTCGATTGATCGGCTAGTTTCGGTATTTCAATGTCCGAGGTAAGTTCGGATATAATATGTGTTCTTAAATTATGTTTAAATGCTATGAAATGAATAGTTATGTGATTTTGGATTAGTAATGCTATGTGTAGAATCGAGTTAGGTGGCACTAAGTTTGCGTATTTGGAAATGAGACCGAAATAGTTAGCACTGTGTGTGCGAAATAATAGAAGTTTCGGCTTTTTAATTGGCACTGTGTGTGCGATACCGATTTAAGTTCGGTTTTATATTATGGAACTAAGTGTGCGATGTTAATTAAGCTTCGGCTATGAATTGGGGCACTAAGTGTGCGATTGAACTGAAGAGATAGTGAACATTGAATAAATTATGGTATCGAGCATTGAATAGCAAGAACATTTGTTAACTAAGTGTTGGCAAATGTATGTTTCGAACCTATGTGGTTGATGATAATGGTTATGGTTAAATAGATGTATGTATGAGTATATGGTTGAGGATGATAATGTGTTTAGTTGTGAATCTATCTAAGTGATGATTTATTTATGTATTGATATTGTAAATTACGAACTTACTAAGCTTTAAAGCTTACTGTGTGATGTATTTCTCTATTTTACAGTGTCAGTAAAGCTAGCTCAGATTTGGGGATCGTTAGCGACTCAATCACACTATCGGCTAACTATTTTGGTACTTTGGAAATTGTATATATTTGATATATGGCATGTATAGGCTAGTGATTATGGGATGTTTGAACCTTGCCATGTGATATGGCTTGGAAGTTGAATGATATAAGCTTTTTATATGTAGGCTATGAAAATGATGAATGTGGTATGAAGTAGTGAGGATGGAAATGGACTATTTCATGCTTGAATTGGTTTATGAGATTTGTGGTTTAAATGTGAACTTATGGTATGGATTATATGATGCTTGATTTATATGTTTTGAGATGTGAATTTGATACTTTGGATGGACTTATTTGAGATGATATTGAGTATGGAACTAGGTGATATAGATGATGATTATTTGGTGCATATATTGATATGTTTTGGTTGCCAATTGAGGTATAAATGCATGAGATTTGAAGCTTGTAGGTGATTTCAAAGTGTGGATAGCAATTTGGCCTTGAAAATGGCCTATAATTGCCCACACGGTTGAGCACACGGGCGTGTGGCTCGACCGTGTCTTTCGAGTTTGCAAATTGAAACAAGTCAGGCTCGACCACGGGCTGGACACACGGGCGTGTGACTGGGTGTATGGTGCAAGTCAATGTCGACCACGGGTGAGGCACACGGGCGTATCGTAGGTCGTGTGAACAAGTCAGTAGGTATGCCCTGTTTTGCCACGGCTTGGACACATGGGCGTGTCCGAGGCCGTGTGATGCACACGGCCTACCCACACGGGCGTGTGACCTCTGTAACTTAGAAAAATGTTTGAATTTCAAAAAATTTCGTATGTGTTTGGTTTAGTCCTGACCCTTTTCTAACACGTGTTTAAGGTCTCATTGACCTATTTAAGGGACTATATGAATGTGAATTGTTATGTTTGGATGTGGAATGATATTGGATGTTCTTAATTGTTAGGTAATGCCTCTTAACCCTGATCCGGCGACGGTCTCGGGTTAGGGGTGTTACAATTTAAGTTGAAAGTACATGTAAAATGTGCATATGATTCATTACATTTAACTTATGCATTAGTATGTATCATATTATGTTTAATATTCAGATTATAGAAATACCATTGATTTATACTCAGTGTATGGTTTTTTTTCTTGTGCGCAGGTTATGTACTTATCGATTTGATTGTCGACTCAGCATCCAGCGACAATCCCAAACTCAAGTGTTGGTGAATGGTTTTTTTTGTTCTTGGCATGTACATAGGATGTGTTATACTTTTATGGTCATTTTGAATCTTGTTGGCCTTAAAGGTTATGTAACTATGCATAAGTGTTGTTGATATCCTGATCATTGCTTTGGTTATTTGCTTACTGCCTTCATGAATGAGATGGTTATATCCTAGGTATTATGCTTGATTGATGCTTGGATTTGGTTTGATTCATGATATGTCTAGATTAAGTCTTAGCAAGGAATTGGTAAAATTCATGTTTATACCTATTTTTTTACTTAAAAGTTTTGGTAGTTTTGTATCTAGGTTGTTAGGCTAAAGTGAAAATTAAATGTGAAATGGTTAAATGGTTGAATGCGTTCATGATTGGCTTGATTTATTTTAGGTGCCATTGAAGGCATATTGGTATGATTGAATAAGATCATTTAGTTAATTTTGAATTGTTGGTTAAGGTTCCAATTGTGGCATATTGGTTAAACATTTAGATTGGTTATTGTAAATGATGTTTTTGACTTTATTTAGATGTCTTTGAATAGGTTGAAATGTGGCTTAAATGATAGTTTATGGCTTAAGTGTTCATGGTTGAATAGCTTGGTTAAAAAGGCATTTTTCAAGTACACACGAGCTAGCACGTGGCCTGGCACACGGTCGTGTGTCATACACAGGCTCATGGCACGGCCGTGTGGTTTGTAAAATTTTAGGTGATTTTGGTGCACACGGTCACAGTTAGTTGCACAGTCTAGCGACACGACCATGTGGTCTATCTCACACGAGCTGAGCTCTCGTACACGGTTAATGACACGGCCGTGTGATTCATCACACATGATCTAATCTTTTGCATGCAACCTAGGGACATGACCGTGTGACCCCTTTTTTAGATTTTCTTTAACTTTTTGTTTTTGGTTCAATTTGATCTTTGTTCATTACCGAATTATTTTTGAGCTTCCGTATACTCAATATTTACCTGAAATAGATTGAATAATGTATTTATACATTATCGTATGTGATTATTTAATATTTATTTGAGATTTTCATTAGTAAATTGTATGACATTAGTTGGTAATTGTTCGTAGCATCTCATTACTTGGGGTTCGACGACCAGACCGAGTAAGGGGTGTTTCACCTCTCCCTTGAATCAAGCAAACTGTGCACCCTCTCCCTTGAATCAAGAAAACCATCCACCTACAAAGAGAAAATTAAGGGTGAGATGCCAAAAATAGTAAAGGGAGAAAGGGTGCTCACTAGTATAAATAGAGAGCAAATGCTTGAGGGAAATGACACCATCACACAACACAATTGAGTTCCACACAACACAGAGTTGAGAGAGCATTTTAGAGACATTGAGAACTACCAATTTTGGCAATCTTGAAAGCATTTGTGCCTAGTGCAACACAAAGGAGAAGAGATGGGGAGGAGCAACATGAGCAGTATCACAAAGAACCACAGAAATCGACTTTACAATTTTCCTTTAATCTTTTATTTTGCTGAGTGTTGATAAACATGTTTGCAACTTGTTCTGTAAAATCCCTGCTTTTAAAAAAAAAAAGAGAGAAGAAAAATATTTATGGTAGAAGTTATTGAATAAGTGATCTATAAATAAATAGTATAAGAAATTGTGATCATTTTTAGAGGAAACTGTCAGACATGAAAACACAGAAGATTATTAGTAGGAGTATGTGGTTAAGTTAAAAATTCAGTATCGAGTTTAAGGATTAAATTGAATAATTTGGAAAAATTTAGAGATTAAAGTGCAATTATCTTATTTTTATTTTGATGGAAAGGACTTAATGGCAATTTTACCATTTCTTAAAAAAAATTAAAAGTTTCATGATGGCTTTAAATGATATTTTTATTAAATAATTATTATTTAACATTTTATTAAATAATTTCTTTCTCATCTTCTTTCTCACTAAAGTTGGGAAAAAAAAAACTTCTTTTATCATTTTCCTTAAAATTCAAGCTTAAGGTATGGTTTTTCTTCAAAAAAAATTTAGAATTTGAATCTTTGAAACTTGCTTTACATATATATACCAATAGCTTTTGATTTTATCAAGTATTTTGAAAGTTGTCATTAAAGGACATTGATGGAAGCTTAGAAAACTTAAGTGAAGTAGGTATATTTTTGGATAGGAAATGATTAGAAGATGAATTCTAGCTTGTTAGAAGTGTAAAAAAGAAATAAAAATGGATGGAAAGTTTACTTGGTATATTTGGCCATGTTAAAGGGGAAGTAGGGAACATTGGCCACTTTGTGTAATATTGGTGCTAAATGATAGCTTGTGAAGCAGTGAGTACTTTGGTGAAGACAGAATTGAAAATGGATAATCAAGTCGAAAGATATGCGAATTTCGGACTAGAAAACTTAAGTTGTCAATATGAATAATCATGCATATTTAAGTTTGTTTTTATTAGTTTTAGTTTTAGAATGGATAAATGATGTTGTTTCGTATTGAATTGCTCCTAATGTAGCTAAAAACGAAGCGAACATCTTGAAGGAGAAATGCGAAGAAAGGGAGTAAAGCGATTAAAACTTCGGTTTATGCTAATATCTTATTTTCATTACATGATACTTTTAATATTTATTTTACTATGAATAACTATATAAATTTTATTCTTATTATTTTTGAATGATATTTGAATGATTTAATTAGTATTTAAAAGTTTATGTTTTGAATTGAAAATTAAGATTTCAATGATAAAACTAGTAAATTCATGATTTTGAGTTGAATTTGAATATTAAGATTTCAAATGGTTGAACAAGCAAATGTATAGTAAGTTTGTATTGGAAGCTTAATTTTACATTAGGCGAAATATGATTTGAACATGAAATGAAATTGAAATGAGAATGATATGAAAATAGAATAGAATTGAAACGAGTCATGAAACTTGGTTTTTACCCCATCACACTATGTTAGACTAAATAATGTATAATTGGCATGCTATAGAGTCTTTATATCAGAGAATTTAGATCTCCCCAATTCCCAAAGGGTCGAGGGAGAAAAGGCTAAGTTGGTCAATTGTTATTATTGTTAGCCCCAATTCCCAGAAGGTCGTGGGTAGTCCCAATTCCCAGAGGGTCATGGACTACTCTGATAACCATCGTTGCCGAACAACTCGGGGTGATAGATTCGTGTATCTGGTTATGAGTCTAAACTTTAGTACGAGGTCCAAATTGAAAGAAAAGCAAAAGCAAAAATTTAATTTATTTGTATTTCCATATTGCGTGAATTAAATTAATTACGTGATTTTGAATTTGATTAAAAAAACTTATTTTATTTAGTCGATTTGTCAATATCAAAATATTAGAGTTTATTAATATTAGAATTTTCTTTTATTGTGATGTTATTAATGAAATTTATAATCATGTTTTCATTTATTTCTATCAATTAATTTATGTTTAATACTTATGTAATGATTTATATGATATTAGCACCACTGAGCATAAAAATTGCTCAGCGTACGGTTTGTCTTTTTTCCGTGCACAGGTAGTTAGATTCGATAGGTTGTTCCAATAGCATCCGATGAACCGAAGTTCATCTCAAACAATGTTGGTAAAGAGTTTACTTTATAGTTGATGTAAATGGCATGTACCTAGGCATGTATATATATAATACTATGTCGTAAACTGAATTTAAATATTTTCGTTATGTTTTCTTTGCTAGTACTTTATAACTAATGTTTTGGATGAAATAGTAAAGCATAGAAATCTAGTTTATTGGTATGTTTTGAGTAATCGAAGTGTGGGAAATTGATTTGGAAGATGAATTCAATGTGATTACGTTGTGAAATCTAAATTTTTGCAAGGGGTTTTGCGTAAAATAGGCAAAAGTACTGCCGAAATTTTTATAAAATAATTTTACCACTACGTTTCCTTTTTAAAAAAAAAAAGATAAAATGGAAAAGTGAGTTGCTTCGACAATGAAATGTGACATTTTATATTCAGATCCAACAATTGGGTCGAGTATAAGGTGTCACATGTTCTTTTTCTTTTAATTTAATTATGATGATTTAATTTTGTTAATGCTAGATTAATTACGATTCTTTAGTTTAGTTGTTAATGCTCTGTTGAAGATGTTCTGTGCATTTGGTTGTTTTACTCATTCAAGTATTATCATGCTCATGCTTGCTTATGCATCACTAACATGAGTAAGTTTATGAATTAAACTATTGATCTGAAGATGATAATTAATGGACACACTACTTGAATGGTGCATGTTTGATTTCTTAACAATTAGATTAGTATTAATATCGAGAAATATTGTTACCTTGCACAACCTTTAGGTAAGATGCCTGAATATAAAACCTTAAAGTAGATTAGACATAGACATGTGTAAAAGAAACTAAAATGTTAGACATTTACGAGCAGTTTACTTCTTGTAGAATTTGGTTAGTAAATCACCAATTTGCCATGGGACCACCGAAACATCCTTTAGCATTTTTTTTAATAATCATAAGTTATGGGAAAGTAATTAGTCTAGCCTTTCATGCCATTGTGATTAAAATTTGTGTTAGTATTTGCTATCTTTTATTCTGTGTTTATATTTTTATACTTAGTAAATTTTAATCAAACTAGATAGTTAACTCATTTCACTATCATTATTCTTCATCACCAACTTGCCAATTATTAATTGTGCAACTATTGACTTACATATACAGTCCATGTGGAGACGATAACTTTTTACTAACTACTTTATTTCTTATTGACGACTGTCTACACTTGCACATTATTTGATAATCTCGTGAACAAGTTTTTGGGCCATTGCCAGGGACTATTTAATCATTAATTGTGAAATTAATTATTTTGCAATTGATTTACTTATTTTTTTTAATTTAGTTGTTTCTGTGATCTTTTTTAGGTGTTTATGAACATAGACTGAATTATTAATCTACTTCCAATTGATCCTGAAATTGAACTCACCTTTAGACAAAGAAAAAGGGAACAAGTAGCTCATAGACAAGCTACATAAATGAATCCTGCACTGTAACGCCCCGAATTTTGGGGCTAGAAGTTTTGGGTTCTATGGTTAGGGTCAGAGGCAGGAGTGTGCTATTGTGTAAAGTTTCGCATCTAAGTGTAAGAATGGGTCTGCTGGTCTGGTGGTTTGGTTCTGTGTAGTTAATCTCAAGGTTCTGGGTTCGAATCTTTGGGCGCGCATTTTGGGAGAGTCTTTTTATTTTGTTTTGTTTTTTTTAGTTAATAATAATTATTTAGTGTTATTTATTTACTTTATTTATTTCTTTTATTTCTTTTATTTCTTTTATTGTTTTTTCTTTTGTTTTTTTTTCTTTCACGTTCTCTTCTTGTTCTCTCTTTTGGTTTTGCTTTTTGTTTTTCGGAAACGGTGGTGTTGTGGTTTCGAAGGGCTTAGATTTTCTGGTCAACAAATCGGCATCGAGACGTCTTAGATCACGAGACAGGTGTGGGTTTCGAACTTCTTCTACTTTATTTACAAATTCTAATTTGACTTTGCGAAAAGTCAACTATGGATGTGATATCGATATCTTGTGCCTGAAATGTGTATAATTTCGGTCTAACGAGGATCGAAAAGTGCTTTGTGGCTGAAAGCATGTTTTTCGAGGCTATTTTAGGGTGGTTTCGTGACCACACAGGTGTCCACACGGGCGTGTGGCGACTCAAACGGTCGTGTGCTTTTGGGAATTAGAGTTTTCGGGCCAATTTTGGTGCCACACGGCCGTGTGGCCGATTAGGGAATTATATTGTTTCTCACACGGTCGTGTCCCTTGGGCACATGGGCGTGTGAGTTTAGGGATTAAGGTTTGAGTGATTTGGTGTCACACGGCCTGAACACACGGCCGTGTGGCTAATTTAGGGTTTTAAGGATTCTACGCGGGCGTGTGTTTTAGACACACGGCCGTGTCTGGTGGGGGCACACGGGCATGTGAAACCCTCACACGGTCGTGTTAGCCCTGTACTTGAATTTAGTGCAGATGGACAGAGAGTTACACGGCCTGTCCCCACGGCCATAGCCCTGGTCCACACGGGCGTGTGCCTTAATCACACAGCCGTGTGCCTCTCTTAACACGGGATTTTGATCTCCCACACAGCCTAGGCGTTACCACACGGCCAGAGCACACTGGCGTGTGGTCTTAAGTCACTTGGATTGATTTTGTATGCATTTCTAATCTGAATATGTGCTTGTGTGTGTGTTCCGACCCTTAGCTAAGTTTAGTGAGGGTATTCAAGACTTGATATCTGTGATGGTTGTGTGTGATGTATGATTTTGAATCTGGTCTGAAGAGTGTGCTACGTAACTATTCTGACTGACTGTCTGTTAATGTACCTCTGTTCTGTTAGCTTGAATGCATTCATGCATTTGCATAAAATATTTTGGGTTGGGTTGAGAAGAGAAGGAAGATCAGACTCGTTTCTAAATCGCGCAGTTTAATCGCAAACTTATATGTCTGATGATTTATCGCATCATCATCAGTACATACGTCGCCTTTGCCGCATACTATTATCGATCTCGCGGTTTAATCGCAACATGATCAGATAAATGGATTACCGCATTGCATCTTTTATGTACGCGACGCGACTTTGCCGCATACCATTATCGATATGGCTCGTGTCTGCGCGGTCCATCGCATTGCCTGACAAGATCACGGCATATACGCTAGCCCTGCTGCGTATTATTATCTGAGTGGCTTAGTCCACATATGTAGAGTGTAGGGTTGGATGGGCCTTCTGAGGTCCTAATTGGTGTGATTGGTTGGATGAGCTTTAACAGCTCTTATGAGGTGTGATCAGGGGACAGAGAGGTGTGTCGGCTGGATGGGTGGGTTTTATTTATTTGACTGCATTTCATCTGCATCTGTCTGTGTGTTCTGACTGCAAGACTAGTTGCCTGTAATCTGTTTGTCTGATCAGCATTTGAGCTGAGTATTTGAGTGAATTTGATGTGCTCTGGTTGTTAAGTTCTGTTGGGACATTAGTCCCAAGTGTGCGTTCTAACTCCATGAGTAGCTGAAAATCTATTGTGCTACTATTTTGAATTCTGTATCTCTGTTTGAGACTTGTTTCGGACTTACACTGAGCTTGAGTAGCTCACCCCCTCTTAGTGTTTCTTTTCAAATACACTTTCTGAATTCTGATGCTGGACTCGGTATGCGGAGGTCTCGGTGGAAAATAAATTATCGATTTGGGGTTTTCGATTACTATTTTGTTAATCAGTTTTGAAATGTAAGGTGTTATAAAAATTGTGGTAAAATTCCGTTTTAAGTTTTATGCGATTTTATTTCAGTTAAATAAGTATTAAACTTAACTGTAATTTTATTGTCTGAATTTTAAATGGTTAAGTGTTTCGATTTGACGTGATAACTTGCTTTGTAAAAATTTACCTATGATCACTTCGGTGATCAATGTGACATCCGAAATTCGGTCTAAACTTCTAGGCCGGGTTTGGGGTGTTACATGCACAACAAGATCAAAGAGATGGAGCTGCTAATGCTCTAAATCCAGTCATTGTTACTAATGATAGAGACTGTGCCATACGCCAATATGCTATTCTTATTTTCCATGAACTTAATTCGAGAATTGTGAGACCCAAAATTGATGCACTGTAGTTTGAATTGAAGCCAGTGATGTTCCAAATGCTTCAAATGGTGGACCAATTTAGTGGGATGCCTACTAAATATCTACACCTTCATCTTCACTAATTTATAGAAGTAAGAGGCTCCTTGAAATTGGTCGGAGTGACCAAGGATGCTTTGAGATTGAAGTTATTCCAATACTCGTTGAGAGATAGAGCATGAGCATGGTTGAATTCCTTACCACCTGACTCCATAACCACATGGAAAGAATTGGTTGAACGATTCTTGATGAAATATTTTCCTCCTAGTAAAAATGCCAAGCTTCGGAATGAGATCATTACGTTCCAGCAACTTGATGATGAATCTCTATATGAGGCATGTGAGCGATTCAATAATTTATTACGAAAGTTCCCTCACCATAGTTTACTACATTACATTCAATTGGAGACTTTCTACAATGGTTTCAATGCACATACAAGAATGGTGGTAGATGCTTCTACAAATGGAGCTTTTCTTTCTAAGTGTTACAATGAAGCTTAAAAAGTTCTTGAAAGAATTTCTAGCAACAATTATCAATGGTCGACTAACCGAACAACTACAAGAATAAGAGTGGCAGGAGTACATGAAGTTTATGTACTTACTTCGCTGGCAGTCCAGGTATCTTTTATGTCTTCCATGCTTAAAAATATTATTGTAAATGGATTCAATACTAACATGACAGGTCAATAGCCAAGAAAATTTAATAACATTTCATGTGTGTACTGTGGAGACAATCATGTGTTTGAAAATTGCCCGTCAAATCCAGAATCCATCTACTACATGGGAAACCAAAATCAGAATAGGAGTGGCCCAGGTCCACAGTCAAATTTCTATAATCCTTTATAGAAAAATCATCTAAATTTCTTGTGGAGTAATCAAGGAACTGGTCCTAGCAACTCTTATATGCAATCCCAATCAAATCACTCGCAAATATTTTCCCAACATGTTCAGAAACCTTCGCAAGCCGAATCTTCCAACAATCTGGATAACTTATTGAAAGCATGTATGGCAAAGAATGATACAACTTTGAGAAATTTGGAGAACTAGATGGGATAGTTAGCCAATGAACTCCAAAGAAAACCCTAAGGTGCTTTGCCAAGCGACACTGAAAATCCAAGAAGTGCAGGCACAGAGCATTGCAAAGTTGTCACCTTGAGGAGTGGAAAGATGTTGGAACCTAAAGTTGTTGAACTTGAAGATGAGCCTGTTGTTGCTTAGAACAAAGAGGAAGATCAACTGAATGTTGAAATTCCCACTTTACAGAACTCAGATTTCGCGACTCCTAATGAGGTATTGTCACAACAAGTTAGTCTTGAAAGTTCAACATCTGCGACAAATGTAGAAGCATTACCGCAGAAGAGCTGTCCAATTAAAGCTAAGATTCCACCACCTCCTTATCCTCAAATACTCCAATAGCAGAAGCAAGAGATCCAATTTAAAATGTTCTTGAACATTCTTAAACAACTTCAAATCAATATACCATTGGTGGAAGCTCTGGAGAAAATGTTGAACTATGTCAAATTCATGAAGGATATTCTCTCCAAAAAGAAAAGATTTGGGGAATTTGAGACAGTGGCATTGCCAAAGGAGTGTAGTGCATTCCTACAAAATAAGATGCCCCAAAAAATGTAAGATATCAAGAGTTTTACCATACCGTGTAACATTGGAGAATCTTATTGTTGAATGACTCTATAAGATCTAGGAGCAAGTATTAACTTGATGCCCATGTCCATATTTAGACAATTGGGTATTGGTGAAGTTAGACCGACGACGGGTACACTTCAACTGGAAAACAGATCATTAACACATCCTAAAGGGAAGATCGAAGTAGACCGACGACGGGTACACTTCAACTGGCAAACAGATCATTAACACATCCTAAAGGGAAGATCGAAGATGTATTGGTATGTGCTGATAAATTTATATTTCCAGATGACTTTATTATCTTGGATTTTGAAGTAGATAAAGAAGTATCAAATCATCCTGGGAAGGACTTTCTTTGCAACGAGTAGAACGTTAATTGATGTGTAGAAAGGCGAACTCACCATACGAGTTCAAGACGATCAAACAACCTTTAATGTATTTAAAGTTATGAGATTTCCTGATGCAGTTGAAGAATATTCCGCAATGGCTGAGATAGAATTATTGGTCTCTGCAAAATGGAAATTCAATTCTGTAGATGATCTGTTGGAACGTGTCTTAGTGTCCGATCCACCAAAAGATAATGAAAAAGAGGAATATCTGGCCTTGTTGGAAGCCAATTCGAAAGGATTCATTCCACAATCTCAATTCGAATAATTGGGGTTAGCATCTAATGAATACACACAACCTAGGGCATAAATTGAAGAACCACCCAAATCGGAGTTAAAGGTACTTCCATCCCATTTGAAATATGTTCATTTGGGTAACTTTTCTACTTTGCTTGTTATAATTTCAGCTGAGTTAACTGAGAGTCAATAGAAAAAGTTTATTGATGTTCTGGAGAAGTTTAAAAAGGTAATCGGGTAGGCTATAGCTAATATTCGAGGTATTAGTCTTTCTCTATACAAGCATAAAATCCTACTAGAAGACAGTGAGAAGGCATCGATTGATGGTCAGAGAAGACTAAACTCGATTATGAAGGAGGTAGTCAGGAATGAGATTATTAAACGGTTAGATGTGGAAATTATTTACCCCATCTCTGACAGCTCATGGGTGAGTCCAGTTCAATGCATACAAAAAAAGAAGGGGGAAATCATAATTGTGGAGAATGAAAATAACAAGCTGATTCCAAAAAGGACAGTTACGGGTTGGCAAATTTGTGTAGATTATAAAAAATTAAACAAAGCAACTAGAAAGGACCATTTCCCACTACCATTCATAGACCAGATGCTGGATAGACTTGTGGGTCAGGATTATTATTGTTTCATGAATGGATATTCGAGGTACAATCAAATAGTTGTAGCATCAGAAGATCAGTACAAAACCACTTTCACTTGCCCGTACGGTACATTTTTTTTGACGAATTTGGTTTATGCAATGCACCTGCAACTTTTCAAAGATGCATGATGGAAATATTTACTAACATGGTTGGGTGTTCTTTGGAAGTATTTATGGATGACTTTTCAGTGTTCGGGGATTCATATGAAGACTTTTTAAATAATTTAGCTAAGGTGCTAAAACGGTGTGAGGAGATGGACATTTTCCTTAATTAGGAAAAATATCATTTTATGATTAAATAAGGTATCATTTTGGGGCATAGAATACCAAGATGAGGAATTGAACTTGATAAAGCAAAAGTCGATGTAATAGAGAAGTTGGCACCTCCTATGTCTTTAAAAGGAGTTAGAAGTTTCTTGGGGCATGTCAGTTTTTATCGAAGGTTCATCAAAGATTTCTCAAAGATTTCTAAGCCATTGTGTACTTTGTTAGAAAAGGATATAGTATTCAATTTCGATGAGGTGTTCTTGAAAGCCTTTGATGAACTGAAACAACGGTTAATTTCGAAACCAATCATCGTTACACTGGATTGGAGTTCTCCTTTCGAGTTGATGTGTGATGCTAGCAACTTCGCAGTTGGAGCTGTAATGGGTCAACGGAGAAACAAAGTCTTCCATCCAATTTATAACGCGAGTCAAACTTTGATAGGGGCCCAGTTAAATTATACAGTAACTGATAAAGAACTACTTGATAATGTTTTTACTTTTGATAAATTTCATTCTTATCTTGTAAGCACTAAAGTGACGGTCTATACGGATCATTCAACAATTAAGTACTTGCTTACAAAAAAAGATGCTAAGCCAAGATTGATTCGATGGGTACTCTTACTCTAAGGATTCGATCTTGAGATCCAAGATAGGAAAGGGGTTGAGAACCAAGTGGCAAACCATCTGCCAAGATTGGAACAATATGAGGGAACTCATTCCTCTGTCCCTATTAATGAATATTTTCCAGATGAACATATCTTTAAGGTAAGTCGCATTCATGAAATTCCTTGGTTTGTTGACGTTGCTAACTTTTTGGCTAGTGGAATAATGCCGTCCAAATTGTCATATCAACAAAGGAAAAAATTCCTTCATGATATAAGGTATTATTTCTAGGAAGATCCATTTTTGTTTAAGCAATGTGTAGATCAAATTATCAGAAAGTGTGTAGCTGTGAGGTAGTTTATATCCTTTATCACTGTCATTCGTCTCCAAGTGGGGGACATTTTGGAGGTTCATGCACTGTATCCAAGGTGTTGCAAGCTAGATTTTATTGGCCTACTTTATTTAAGGATACGTACTCTTATGTGAGGAATTGTGACCGGTGCCAACTGTTGGATTTGGTGCTCTAAGTGTAGTATATTCATTTGTAAACTTGTAATTTTTTAGAACAAATTGGTTAATAAAAAAAATTCATTGATTACATTAATATACTTTGTATAATTTCCCTCATATAGTTTTTGCACGCAAAGCAAAATGGAAGCAAATGTTGCTCATTGGTTATCTGATGTTTAAATTGATACTAAGCGGTATTGCATGGTCGGATCGTAATACGGAAAGAAGACTTGTATTTGTAGACAAACATAAACATCTCATTAGTCTAATTAGAAATGAGCAAACCAATTGAAAGACTAATATGTCGTCTATCAAGTCCAATTGGGGAGACGTTTTGTCTTGAGCATCGAAGCGGATGACTCCCAGAAGATAAAGACATAGATGTGACTGACTGGACTGACAATACATTGGACAAGACCCAATATGAATAGATCCCGAACCCATTTATGATTTTTTTTTCACTTGTGACGTTCATAGTCTAGCATACCTAAATCTTGAATGGATGACGAACTATGTATGCGTGACTTGTACAAACCTGAGTTCGAATAGATAAGGAAACGAAAGCTGGTGCGTTGGGTGTACGACTTCTGCAGTATGTAGCATCTTTCACAACAATGAAATTCATAGCCCGAGACATGGGTAAATGATATCCTCTCATTGACATTACATGGTTGATGAAAAGTAAATGTGGCCACAAGTCATTCGTCTTTATGATGAATGACTTGATTACTATTTGATAGTAATTGACTTTTCATGAAGGAAGATGTAATGATTATCATAAGATAAAATAAGATCATATTGGGAGAACGAATATTATCCCAAAAAGATTAAGGATATCCTATGAGGGTAACACACTTATGACAAGGTCATTGTACAAGCACTGAGTAGTTGCTTTCGTAATGGTATGTTGTTAGGGAGAGCGTAGTCGCGATACTATAGTGACTTCGTGACTAAATGAGTTTATAATTAATAGGCAAAAAGCGGGAACTTAATTATAAATCATTTGAGCCCTAATTGCATATATCCAATCGGTTCCTTTGCTAGGTCATTGAAACCAGAAATGAATTGCGTGTTGAATCAAAATAAACATAATGAATAGAAATAGAGAAATGGAAAACGTTTAAAAACAATTATGGTTTTTTTCTGAAATGAAGAAATGAAATCATTTGGAAATGAATGTGATTTTCTCAAAATGGAAATGAAAATGAAAATGAGAAATAATTCATTTGCAAATGTAGATGAGTTACTTAAAAACGATCGGGAGAATGAGTTTATGTTCTTGAGCTATCTAAAAGCCCGAAAATGAAAATAAACCATTCAGTCATAGTGAATAAGTTGAATTGTTAAATTATAAATATATTTTTCAGAAATTTTACCAGGGGTAAAATTACCATAATTTTACTGGGGTAAAATTGGGATGAGAAAATTATTTAATATAAAATATTGAAGTTTATTTTAGGAAATAGAAAAAAAAATCGGGTTGGATCAAATTACAAAGTACTGGGAGAGATTGTTGGATTAGTAGTGATTGTTGGTTTGAGTTTATGGGTTTTCATAGAAGAAATAAAAGGACCTCTATGGAAGGACCTTCAACAAGGTTTATAATAGAAGCTTTCAAGAATTAATACAATCAAGTTATTATCTGATGCAAGTAAGATTCTCATCTTTCTCTCTTCTTAAATGGATTTCCTTTGTTTTTTTAAGTTATATACAAATGAATGAGAAAATAAAAGGAAGGCAGAGAAGAGAAAAAACAAAAAATAAAAATGAAGTGTTTTGGGTTAATTATAGAGAGGTCATTATCTTCAGTCAAAAGTTAAAAAAATTTGTAACACCCCAAAATAGAGCCTAGGAGTTTTAGGGATATTTTAGGAATTTTAGCCTTCGAGTGTTTGGAATTTTGTGACATGGCATATCGTTAATGTTGTAAATTATGGTTTTTAGAAAATTAAATCAATTTTTGAAAATGAATTTTAAATAGCTTTAATTTTGAAAATAGGACTGATTTGCAAAAGAGTCAAAATTAAGAGTTTTTATGAAGCAATTTGACCAAATGTCTAAAATCAACCTAAACCCCCCTTTTCCAAATAATTTTCACATCAACTTCTCCTTCCCATATTGGTGTCGTCCCTTTGTTTTCCCTTTTACTATCCCAATCAGTTTTTATTTCTAATTCTTAATCCTCTTTGATTTCTATCACCCTTGAACCTTAAAACCTCCATTTAAACCAAGAAAATCACCCAAAAACTTCATTATCTATATCATCTTCTCTAAATGTGGGTTTTTTCAGATTTGTGTCAAAGCTCGTTTTTCTTCCATCGAAGGTAACCATTCGACTTTTTGAGTATTAAATGATATCTAGTCCCTTAAACTAAATTTGTAGCCATTGAAACGCATGTTTTAAATAAAAGCCGAAAATCGGGTCTTTAATGGTGAATTTTGGGTTTTTGGATAAAAAAGTGGTTTCAAAGTGTTTTTCAATTAGCTTTAACATGATTAGAAGGTTTCTAAACTTATTTTGAAGTTTTGTTAAAGATTTCTTGTTTTAATGAATTTTCAAAAAATAGCCATAAAACATGTCGAAAAAGTCGATACTATGAATTGAGTATTTTATTGTAGTTTAAAGGTTGGGAATTAGTCGTAGATGAATATGTAGATGAATGGAATTCGTTTTGTGCGAAAAGATTAAGCGTAGACTGAGTTATTTGAATTTTAAGTTTGTCGTGCTAAAGGTTTTGGTTAGAAAAGAGTGTAGCTTAGGCTTGTGTTTGTGGTTATATAAGGTGAGTTATTGACTGATTGTTGACTGAATATATGTGTGATTTGTCTTGTTGAAGTGTCGGAGTTGATCAGACCTTCAACGAGTAGAGATAAGGGCAAAAGGAAGCCTGTCTAGGCTTTCGATTTTTCGACAAAAGCAAATATTTCAGTGAGTATTTTAGAATTGCTGCTCGTAGATGATTCGTTGTGTATTTGGGAATTTAGAGGTAGCCAAAACCCCTACTCAAAATTTCGAGTGTAAGTGTTCTTGTACCTATGACTAAGTATGAAATATGTTTGTTTGTGAATTTGTGAATTTGTGAAATCATGAACATATATAAGATGCTATGATATATTCTATGAGTTTCTGTTGACTGCTGTGAAAGTGAATATGAGAGTATGTTAACCATGCCATGTGACAGTAAATAGAAGGGTATGTTCTCATGCCACATGTTAGAGATTACATTGTGTTAATAATTTGAATGTGCAATGAATATGTGTGGAAAATCGGTAAATAAATATGTGATATTAATATGGATATTTGGCCTTGTGACTTAATGAGATCATTGGATATAGTTGGCATGCCATAGGATTGTGAATACTCACTTATATGTGTTGTGATATATGGGGCGGTGAGGCCCAGGGACAGTTTTGGAAAGATAAGGGAATGTGAGCCAAGCTCCATTCACTAGGATATGTATGTGTGGTGTGTTAGAGAGCGTTAGCTATATGCTTCGCTTATAGGATATGTTTGACTCTACGAGTCTATGTGTGGTATGATGGAGATTCGTGTATCCGATGAATGGTGATAAAGTTCACTTTACGTTTCATAATCTCAAGAGCCAAATTATCATACACTATGACTAAATGTGATTGTATGTAATTATATGTGCTTATATGTGATTGATATGTGTCGGAATATATATATGCATGCCTAAACGTTCGTATAAATAGAGTGTAAAAGAATGCATGGAATATGACTAAATATGTGAATTATGACACTTAGTTAAATACGTTTTGGGAATAAGTTTATGTCGTTTGGTTGATGCATGACGACTTGTTTGCGTAGTGGTTGTTCTATGCATTCACTAAGCTTGTTAAGCTCACCAACTCCATTTTATCCATTGCAGAGTAGTTGCGTTCCCGGTGTGAGCGGTGTGGCCGTCGAGGGATTGATCCAAGCTATTCTTTATTCATTATAGTAGGTGTTTTGCTTATTCTAGCTCTAAGGAATAAAAAGGCAATGTGGTAGACATTTATATCGGTTTTGCTAAGACGTATTTGGGATTATTTGCATATTGTGTATGCTTGGAAGCTTGTGAACTTGGACATGGTGCTTGGATTATTATTTAGACATTTTGATGCTTATGTGACTAGGTGAATGAAGCATAATGTTTAAGGACTAAGTTTGAATGATTTAAGTGCTCTTATATGCTGAATTTTTGTAACCTGGAGCAGAGGTATCGATATTAAGGCTTTTAAAACGATACATCTATATTTTCGAAAGTGTAGGGAGTCAGAATAACAATGTGGTATCGATACCTTGGCCCGTGTATCGATACTCAGGGTGTAATTATCGATATCTTGCGAAAGATACCAATATTTTTCCAATGTTTTGAAATTTGGTGAGAAACATAATGCTAGTTTGGTATCGATTTTCCAGGTGATATCGATACCACTTAAAGGAAATATTGATACCATATAGGCGGTATCAATACCTACGTAACATTTTTGGGAAAATATCGATACCTATGTTATGTTATTTTATGAAATCTTGGTATGGTTTATCAACAAAAAGTGAATGTATGGTTTATAATTCATGATAATGCTATTTTATTATTGATCGAAAAAAAAAAAGATGCATGAGAAATAACATGTCATGTTAGATGAACAAGTAGTGAGACAATGGTGTGGCATCTTGATATTCGGTTTGGCGTCCAGGCCGGGTATGGGGTATTACAAAAATGTCACATGTTAGTCATTCAAAGGGTTAATGTGCCACGTCAACAATTCGTTAATGGATTAACGAAATTTTTAACATAAGTAACTAATTCAAACAATTATCTTAATTGGAGTTACTAAATTGAGAAAACAATTTAGAATGACCAAAATAGGGCAAACCTTGTTTTAAAGTGACCATAGGTGTAGTTTACCCAAAAACTTAATCAGAAGAATTAATTAAATTTATTTTAATTAAATAAATAAATAATATTTTAAGAATAGAAAATTGATTATTAGGTTGGAGAATTATATGAGCTTGTTTTAAATTAAATTAAGACTGGATAGCACATATGATTATATTCAATACATGAGATAGATCCAATAAGCCCACACCTTAAGGTGTGGGCAGCACACTAAGGGTGTGTTTGATAAAATGAAATTTTTAAGTGTTGAAAAATTAAATATTGAATTTTTACTGCTAATTTTTTTAAGTGTTGGAATTATATTAGAAAATTGTTTGATAAATTAGTAAATATAAGTACGGAATATAATTATGTTGTTTGATAAAAAAATATCGTTTAAAAAAATATTTATTCTTTAATTTTAATCTTATTAATATAATATTTTATATTATTTTAGATAGTTTTGGATAAAAGATAAATATGTTAATTTGATTTTTTTGGGGGGGGGATAGTTTAATACTTTTTACATTAAATGATAAATATTAAATGTCATTTCATTGCACAAAACAAAACAAAAGGAACCTGATGCTTCTTTCTTTAATCTTCAAGTGCAAGGGGCGAATCCAGGAGGGCTGACAGTGGTTTCAGGCTCTCTTAAAAAGGAAATTTTTTTAAGATTTTTAAAATTTTAAATTAGTAAAAGTAAAATTGTACTTTGGCCCACCCTAAAAATGATAAAATTTCGATTTAATCTTTTAAAAATAGTAAAATTATATTTTTATTATTGTAAAAATTATAATTTAATTTCAACCTCTAAAAATATTTTTTGGCTTCGCCTCTGTTCAAGTGTCTTTTTCCTTTGCTTAAACCTCCACTTTCAAGCTTTTTCTCTTAATAATGACAACAATAGACACAAAAGCCATATTAATGGCTCAACAGCTGAATGACCATATAAAAGAAAAATAATGAGGATGAAAAGATGAACCATGAACTCTTACCTATTTCAACATTTTCTCATTCTAACAGCTTTTTCACTCAACTACCATAAATCCTAGGTGATGGAGATGATGAAGAGAGATGGCTCAAATAAGGTGTTTACGAGGCGGGTATGCAAGAGGATAAAGAGAAAATGGGGTGGCCGGCTGGTGAAGGGAAAAATGGGAGAGGGGTTCCTTTATGAGATACTTTTATTGTTTAGAGGGTTAGTATCCTATCCACAAAGCAAAATTTAATATATGATATGTGTCTATTTTTATTTATTTTTAGATTTCTTGTATTTTTTTCAGAACACTTAATAGCATTTTACCTCTGTTTATATAGCTTTTTAATTTCATAAAGGGTGTAACAAATATTTTTTTTAAAAGATTTTCCATCCTAGTGTTAGGAGAGAATAAGACTTTGAATTTGGTGATACTAATGCTTTGCCCCCATTCATACTTGTGATGCACTCTTTCTGAAAAAAATAATTTATACAGTATCTTATAGAATCCCAATCCCAAAGCCTGTGATTTGTGTCAGGCTCAAGAATGAGAGAGAGACTTGACACTTAAAACTCATTCTTGTAAAATAATGAAAGCTAATACCAGTAAAAGTTTATAATATCTGTAAGCTGAATGCAAGTAACTTGATAAATATTTAAGTCAATAAAAATAATTAAAGAACACCCTTTTCCAGTCATCATCGCTGATTAAGACAGTTCATCTCTATAAAGTTAAAAAGTTCAAACAAAATTCATTTTGACTTGTAAAATGGTAAAAATCTTCTTGAGGTTTTGCTAAGCATAACAGCTACACAATTGTGGTTAAAAAAAAAGACCCTCCTCCGCATATGAAAACTAATCATTTCGAGATCAACATCAGTTGCACTGCTAACAAAATCTACTTCCATTGTGGGACTGAAGAAACAGAAAATTTTTGACACTTATTATATAGCTGAGATATAATTTTATGAAAGATAATAGCCAGAACGTCTGAATACTACTCTTTTCTGGGGTAACATGATCTGTGACTTATTACATTGCTTTATTAAATTTTCCAACCCGATTTAGGATATTTTTAACAAGAAAACTAGGGTATCCTAGCGGGCATCCTTAGATAAGAGGCTGTTAGTTTCAACTTTTCGGGCATTGCACAGCTCATCAACACAATCACCCCTTTCCAAGACCGCTGCCGCCCCCATTCCTGTACCTGCATTTCAGTGGTGAAACTGATGGTCAGCAACTCAGAAAGTATATAACAGAAAGGGAGAGAGGGAGGTAGATAGATAGTACCTATGCACATCGAGATCACTCCGAATCGGCAGTCTTTGCCACGGCGCTTCATTTCATGCAGAAGCGTAGCAACACAACGAGCACCTTCAACAAAAGCACAGATGTATACTAGTGTCACATTGACAACATCCTTTAATTCTATGTCAATTCATACACAATACATGTATATTATACGGAAACCCTCTTAGGCATTGTAGTTACAAGCGCTGATTAGTATAACTCTGACTCTCATGGATGTCATGTAGTAGAGCATCAACAAGTAGATCATCTTGAGCATAAATTACCATCAGCAACTCCAAAAGATAATTACAGTAATCACACAGGAAAAACAACAAAATTGCATAAACTGTTGCGAGAAATACCTGTTGCGCCCAATGGATGTCCAATTGCCATTGCGCCTCCATTTACATTAATCTTTTGTGGATCGAGCTCCAACTTCTTTTGACAATATACGAACTGGGATGCAAATGCCTGCAATAGATAATAAAATTAGAGACTTAGTGTACTATAATTCTCTCTAATTACATAGGTCGAAGCTAATTCATGTTCAAAATTGTACTTCATTTATCTCAAAAAGATCAACATCATCAAGTTCCAGACCAGCAGATTTAACTGCTGCTGGAATTGCCACAGCTGGGCCAACACCCATGATAGCAGGATCCACACCAACAGCAGCAAAAGTCCTGGAAGATCAACAAGCACTTTCGTATATTAATAGAAACTTCCATGTTTATGATTAGTTTGTAGAATGAGGGGCTGAGCTGATACATAAAGCTTCAGTTCTTATTAAAAACTGAGTTGCTGCTATAACGGAAAAATTACAACCACCAAAAGATATGCTTCATAAATGTAAGTGAAGGATGTGAAACCAAGCAATTGCAGACCTGAAAACACCAAGAATTGGTAGTCCTTTGCGCATCGCAACACTTCTTTTCATAAGCAGAACAGCTCCAGCACCATCACTCACTTGACTAGAATTTCCTACAATACAATCAGCATATAAGTAAAATACGCTAAAACCAACATGGCAGCATAACCTTCAAGAAAGAATTCGGAGCATTTTTCAATACCAGCAGTAGTGGTTCCATTTTTCTTGAATACAGGCTTCAATTTTCCCAGATCTGACACTGATGCGTTAGCTCGGATCCCATCATCAACAGAGATTGTGACAGGTTTCTCATCACCAGTCTTTGGATCAACAATCTTCATCATACATGAAATATTATAATCAAAACATGAATATACACACAAAGCTTCCTGTGAAAACATATCAAACAGAGATAATATCTATAGGTTGAAAGGAGATAGTAGCTACCTTGGTAGCCACAGGGACTATTTCATCTTTGAATTTACCAGAAGCTGTAGCAGCAGCTGCTTTCCTGTGAGATTCAACCTGGCAAACAGAATTTAAGAAAATCAAACATGTAATAGATCATTTGCAATACCAGACTGCAAGAGAATAATCTAACTTACTGCAGCCCGATCCTGCTCCTGCCTTGTCACACCAAAGCAATGAGCGACGTTCTCCGACGTAACACCCATAGGAAGGAGACAATTCTGAGCTTGCTCCATTTGCTTCACCTGCCAAAATCAGCAAAAGATCATATCAGACCTAAAGTTCCCTTTTATGTTTTTCGGCTATTGGAAGAATGATAAACAAATAAAAGCAAACAAGGAGAGTGAGTACCCTTGGGTTAACTGAACCTTCCCATGCCATTGGATTAGTGGTCATAGATTCCAACCCAGCTCCAATGCCTACAATACAAGTAGTTATTAGTAAAAATACAATGTGATAAAGAAATATCATTAGCAGCATAGGTTTCTAACCAATTTCATAAAACCCTGCTTTTATCGCTGCGGCTACATCAGCAACTGCCTGAAGCCCGGATGAGCATTGCCTGTTCACAGTTCTAACGGGCACAGTTTCTGCATCACCATAAGAAGTGCTTACAATCAACCAACATGACAATGACAAAATACAGAACCATAAGAACACAATCAATGATATATATGTATACCAGGGAAGCCAGCATAGAATGCAGCCATCCGACATTCGCTAGCTCGTTGAGATCCTGGTGCCAAGACCGTTCCCACAACAATATCCCCAACTTCACTAGGATTCAAATTTGTTTTCTCTATCACTGCCTAAACTCAAACGTAACAACAACATAATAATAAATTACAGGGAAAAATAAAAACCGACCACAAAAAGAAAAACCTAAACAAAATTTCTTTCAAGACAAACCCTTAAAACAGGTGCAAGTAAATCATCAGGATAAGTATCCTTGAAACCCCCTCGCTTGGATTTGCAAAGCGCGGTCCTATATGCTCTGTAAAATAATAATAATAAATTCCATAATTAAAAAACAAAAAAAGTTCCAAATAATCTCTCAATTATTTACAAACAAAAATGTAATGATTATTAATTAGTCAATTCAAAAAGAGTTACTTACGCTACTATCACCACATCATCTCCAAATACATTAGTTCTTTGATAAGCAGCGCTATCTCCAGCTAAACAAGCCGATGCCTGAGGAATTTTTGTCAAGTTTTTTTAATTCATTAGAGAAACAAAAGGAGATATTTTGACATAAAAATAATCAAATCATCAAAATTAAATCCATAAATTAAATATTAACGCAGTTCTAAACGTTATCAAAGATGATTCTTCTTTTTTTTTTTCCCTAAATAGGAAAATAAAATTATTAAAATTTGAAATCGAGATTTAATTTAAGGAATAAAACTCTGAGTCATTGTGTCAAAGTTACACTAAGATTTAGGTGAGAATAGTAAACAGATCTTACAGAGAGGGCAGAGTTGTTTTGGTGCGACGAAAAAGAAGAAGCTGAAGGATTAAGGTGTTGAAGCAAAACTTGCTGTCGGTTGATCGCTTTCTCCATCGTTCCCTGCGTCTAGAAATGAACTAAGATTTCTGTTTGGAGAGGGAGAAAATGCAGGAAAAATAATGGGAAAAGAAAGAGGCTTGGACAAGAGACGTTGGCGAAAGACATTTATAAGGGGCAGAGAGAAGTCTAATTAAGATAAAGATTTTATTTAATTAATTTATTTATTACAGTAAAAGCAATTGGAGGGTTATGAGTTCTGATTTTGGATGACGATGATATGTAAGCCTTTTTGGCCTCACCTTCGCTATTCCCTTCTCCTTTCAAGCGCGTGTACTTCACACTTCAATCCTGCAACGTAAAATTCGTTTCATCGTGTTTCGTAATAATTATAGGATTAAATCATTTTTCTTAAGTTTAGATTTGAATTTTCTTTAGCTTTAAGGGGGTAAAAAACACTCCATCTTAAAAATAAAAAAACTTAAGTTCCTTCTTTTCTTTTACTCAATTAAGCACTTAAACTTTTAAAATATATTAAAAATACTCTCAAACTTCTTCCAAAAAAAATAACCAAGTCCCTACTTTTTTCATTCAATTGGGTACTTAAACTTTCAAAATACATCAAAAATAACCTCAAAATTTTTTAAAAAAGCATTTAAGCCATTGCTCTTATTAAAAATTAGAAAAAAATTATAAAAAAATAATAAGTAATAAATTTTAGAAATTTTATTAAATTTTAATAAAAATATAAAAAATTAGAAATTTATCAAAAATTAGAAATTTTTATAAATATAGTAAAAAATAAAAAAATCTAAAATTTTATAAAAAATCATAAAAAAATTAATGACTCCTAGTTTTTTCAATTAAAGTTATCATGTGACGCAATATAGCGTGACATGTAGTAAAAAATGATAAATAAAAATAAAATTCAATAAAAGTTATAGAAAATTATAAAATGTTTCTTTTGGTACAATAATTTTTTAAATTTTTTACGAAATTTATATTTCTTTACATTTTGTATAATTTTCTTGCGGCTTTATAAAATTTTATAATTTTTTACGATTTTTATAAAATTTTACAATTTTTTATATTTTTTTACGATTTTTATTTTTCTAATTTTTAATAATTTTGTAATATTTGAATTTTTATTAAAATTTAATAATATTTATAGGTTTTATTGATTTTAATTTTTTATAATTTTTTTTCTAATTTTTAATAAAAGCAGGGGCTTAATTGCTTTTTTGAAAAAGTTTGAGGGTCATTTTGATGCATTTTGAAAGTTTAAGTACCCAATTGAGTGCAAAGAAAAAAAAATAGAGGCTTAATTACTTTTTTTTGAAAAGGTTTGAGGGCTTTTTTTATGCATTTCGAAAGTTTAAATACCTAAATGTGTGTAAAAAAACAGGGGCTTAATTACTTTTTTTGAAAAAATTTGAGGGCTTTTTGCACCCTTAAGCCATTTTTTTATTTAAGTTAGGTATTTGGCAATTGTTTTCGGGGGTTTGAATTTTTTTTTTAAAAAATTAGTCTTTGAAAACTTTACACTACATTTGGTTGGGGTGAATGGATTATGTAATATCCCGATTTAGGGCCTAGTCGGAATAGTGGTGCGAGACCATAAATCTGAGTTAGTAAATTGAGTTCTTAATGTTTATGACATGTTTGCATAATAGTATTAAAGTTCCATGTAGAAATTTTGTGAAATTGACATGGAATGATCAAATAGGACTAAATTGCAAAAGTTGCAAAATATGAGTTTCTAGAAGCTTTTTGTATAAAATAGCTTTAGAATATTAATTATGAGTCCTTAAATAGCAATTTGCCCAAATTATAAGTTTTGGACAAAAATAGACATTAGTTAGTAAAAGGGAATTTTTTTAAGAAAAGGGCATTTTGGTCATTTGTCTAATAAATGATTAAAATAGGAAAAATATGATAAAATTTCATTCATCTTCTTCCTCTTGTGCCGAAAATTTGGAGACTCCATAGCTAGGGTTCTTCATTTTTTTCAAGCTTGCTAGTAAGTTCATCTTAGCCCCGTTTTTAATATTCTTCGTGATTTTGAAGTTCTCGTATTATGAATTAGCTATTTTTAGCTATAAAATAAGTTAATATGCATGTTCAAAAATCTACCCAAGAGTGACATGCTTGTAAAATGATATTTTATGGAAGTTTATGAGAGTTTGATGTTAGATACACATCTTTTTCTAAGTGAATTTCATGAAAAATGCTAGTAAGGACTAGTTTGTAAAAATTATGAAATTGGTCATATCTATTAGAAATAATGGGAATTGATGATTTCTATAGTAGATAAAATGAATCATCTAAGCATGAAGTTTAAGAAAGTTGAATGAGATTCATTTTACGAGCCTTTGGGCAAAAGTGCAAATATGAGAAAGTATAGGGGCAAAATAGTAATTTTGCCAAAGTATGAGTTAAGAGTCAATTTAGTCAATGTGAGTACTAAATAATCTATTTATGATTATAGATCAAGAAAAATGAAGCCCGGATCGAAACCGAGGCAAGAACAAAGTCGATGACTAAATTGCATACCTACATACATTTTGTATATCGAGGTAAGTTTGTATGATTTCTGAGCTTTATGATTAATATCATTGAATTGCTTAGTATAATGTACAATATTATTATGAAAATGTTTAATGTTATGTTAAACAAAGTAATCAATGAGATCAAGTATGAGAAAGCCCTGATTGAAGATGAATAGCTTAGGATACTCGATCTATCACATGAAATAAGAAAGTCCGTATAAGTCCAAGCTGAGACATGGCATCGGCTATCAGACAAGTTATCATGTAAGACCAAGACAAGTCTTGGCATTGAAGAGTTGTTATGAGATGAAGACCCATGTAAGTCCAAGCCAAGGCATGGCATTGGTGAGTCTCCAAGCAAAGATGTCATGTAAGTCCAAGGCAAGCTTGGCATTGAAAAGTTATCATGTAATTCCAAGGCAAGCTTGGCATTGAAAAGCTATCAAGAGAAAGAGATTTCATGTAAGCCCAAGCCAAGGCTCATCATTGACCAGTTCATGAGCAAAAATACCAAGTAAGACCATGTCAAGACATGGCAATGGTAAGTTCCAAAGGAACTCACGAGAAATACTTCGTATAAGTCCATGTCAAGACATGGCCTCGATACCAAGATGAGACATTCCATGTAAGACTGCACCTAGGATATGGCTTTGGTATTGAGTTATGTGATATGAGATTTAGTATCATCGGTTATTCATATAAATTCGTCGGGCAAACGAACTAAGTTCAAATGAGATAACAAGAAAGCTAAGTAAGCAAAGTTATTATTAAGTGAAAATGAGTATTATTCATGTTATGAATGATAAATTAGAGATTATGATTATTATGTCAAAGTATACTGATCAATGTGATCAAGTGATACAGGCACCTTGTTTACCTCACAAGTATGAGACTAGTAAGTATCATGAGATATGTAAGAATCAAGTATGAGCAAGTAAGCTTTATAGCTGAAATTATGATACCATTGTTTATGTCAAATGGTTTAATTTAAGCAAGTATATTGTTATATGCGTTATATGCAAACTTACTAAGCTAAATGCTTACGTCTTTCACTCTTTCTTTCCATGTAGTCCCGCCAAGCTAATCTCGTGAATCATCATCATCGGAGCTCGAAGCACACTATCAATCGCTATTTTGGTAGCCAAGTTGTTTTATTAAGTATGGCATGTATAGGAAACACTTCATTTGAGTATATGTTTTAAGAAGAGCCATAGTATAGGCTATCTTGTTCATTATCCTTTTTGTATATGGCTAGAGAAATTGGCCAACTTTGACTAAGTGTGTATGTTTATAGATATCAATGAAAGATGTAGTAATTTGAGTAATTGAATTGAGTATGAATGTGATCTCGATTTCAGGGTGGCAATTGGCTTGGTAAATAGCCTCTAAGTGCCCACACGGTTGGATACACGGGCGTGTGTCTAGGCCATGCGTACCCTGCACTTTTATACTTGAAGTCAGGATAGGCCACGAGTAGATCACACGGTCGTTGGTTCAGGCCGTGTAACACACACGGTTGGCACATAGGCGTGTGCCAAGGCCGTATGAAGTCTGCACTTTTCACTTAGAATTTTAATTGCCACATGGCTGATATACACGGGCGTGTTTATAGACTGTGTGGATAAGTCAGAATACTAAGGTTTGGCACACGGGCCAGGGCCACGGGCGTGTCCAGGCCGTGTGCAACAAGTTAGTGTCGACCACGGGTGGAAGACACAGGCATGTCCAAGAGTACACGAGCGTGTTTCAAGTTGCACGGGCGTGTGGTCCCTGCTTCGAGTAAAAGTTTTCAGATGAGTTTCGAAAGCTCCCGGATATGTGTTGTAGGCCTCATAGGCCCATGATATGTACGTTTTGACCTAGAAAGAAGAGTTTCTATTTCGGGACAAAATTTTACAGCCCGTAAGTACATCTTTAAGCAAGTTAAAGCATGGTAATGTCTTGTATCCAGTCTTAGCCTCGGACTCGGGTATGGGGTGTT
Source organism: Gossypium sturtianum (assembly GCA_025698515.1). NCBI lineage: Eukaryota > Viridiplantae > Streptophyta > Magnoliopsida > Malvales > Malvaceae > Gossypium > Gossypium sturtianum. The sequence continues at coordinate 69,873,890 of CM046952.1, forward strand.
ACATTTAGTGGTATCAGAGCTACGGTTTAGTCGGTTCTAGGACTAACGTAGCACAAGCACGCAGTCTAGCTATACATGCCATACGTAAGAATGTTTTTATAATGATAGTGTGACGACTCACGACGACTTAAATTATGTTTATACATTTAGTAAATGGATCCCGATAGAGCTGTGGCGGATGACGTAGAAAGTAACACACCGGCTCCCGCCGAAGGGACGGTGCCGAACGAGAATGAGAATCGACCCACTATGGTGAGTCAAGAAGGAGGAGAAGAGGCTAGAGAAGCCTTCCTCCATATGATGAATACATGGTACACGGAGTTCGCTTAAATGTAACCCGAATGCACAACCCCTCCACCCCCACCTATTCCTCAACCTATCCCGGTGAGCCCTCAAGTAGTAGAGGTGGTAAGAGGAGAGAAGCCTTCGGTTGATAGAATCAGGAAACATGGGGCAGAAGAATTCCGGGCTAAAAAAGATGATGATCCAAAAAAGGATGAGTTCTGGATAGAAAATACTATCAGGGTATTTAATGAGTTGTCGTGCACACCTGAGGAATGCATGAAGTGTGTAGTCTCTCTTCTAAGAGATTCTGCTTACCAATGGTGGAACACCCTTGTGTCGGTGGTACCGAGGGAAAGGATCACATAGGAATTTTTCCAAGAAGAATTCAAGAAAAAGTATATCAGTCAAAGGTTTGTGGACCAAAAAAGGAAAGAATTCCTAGAAGTGAAGCAAGGCAAGATGTCAGTGACTGACTATGAACGTGAGTTTGTACGACTCAGTAAGTACGCTCACGAATGCGTGTCCACTGAGGCCATCGTGAGTAAAAGATTTAAAGATGGGTTGAATGAGGACATCAAACTGTTTGTTGCTGTTCTAGAACTAAAGGAATTTGTTGTGCTAGTAGAGAGGGCTTGTAAAGCCAAGGAATTAGTAAAAGAGAAAAGAAAGTCTGAAATGGAGTCTCGTGACTCTAGGAAGAGACAGTGGAATAAGTCATTCCAATCTTCATCCAAGAAGTTAAGAGATTTCCCTACCCGATCTGCTACTTCCGCTGGATTTTCAAGGAAGGACAAGAGTAAGCAGTATTCGGGAAGTAAGGCACAGACGGCCTCAGTTGCTAGTGTGGGGAACATCCAGTCGGATAGACCCGAATGTCCACAGTGTGGCAGACGCCATCTTGGAGAATGCCGAGCGCATGAAAATGCATGTTTTAGATGTGGTTCCCAAGACCACTATATAACAGATTGTCCAGAGACGACAAAAGAAGAAATAACTCAGAACCCGAGATCCGGGAGTGTGGTCAGAGGAAGACAGCAGGGGAACCTAGGAAGTGGGGCGAGAGAAAGAGGTAACCCTAGAGAACAGGCTGCGAGACCCGAGGGTAGGGCGCCTGCGAGAACTTATGCCATTCGCGCTCGCGAAGAGGCATCTTCTCCTGATGTTATTACAGGTACCTTTTCTCTTCATGATGTTAAAGTTATTGCTTTAATAGATCCCGGATCCACACACTCTTACATTTGTATGAAACTAGTATCCAGTATGAAAATGCCTATAGATTCTACAGAATTTGCTATTAAAGTGTCTAATCCTTTAGGCAAGAGTGTGTTAGTGGATAAAGTATGTAGAGAATGTCCATTAATGATTAGAGGTCATTACTTTAAAGCAAATCTTATGTTGCTACCATTTGATGAGTTTGACATCATTCTTGGTATGGACTGGTTGACCGCTCATGGTGTAATAGTTAATTGTGGGAAGAAATATATTGAGATGAAATGTGAGAATGAGGATACTCTCCATGTAGAATCAGATGAGCAAAGTAAATCTTCGGCAATGATTTTTCACATGATGGCACAGAGATACGTAAGAAAGGGGTATGAGGCATATTTGGCCTTTGTGATGAATGATAAAGAAACAGAGTTAAAGATTGAGTCAGTACCAATAGTATGTGAGTACGTGGATGTTTTTCCGAAGAATTACCGGGACTACCACCGGTTAGAGAAGTTGAGTTGACATTGAGCTAGCTCACTGTGCTGTACCAATATCTATTGCTCCTTATAGAATGGCTCCAACGGAGTTGAGAGAGTTGAAGTCACAGTTGCAAGAGTTGACAGATAAAGGTTTTACGAGATCAAGTTGTTTTCCATGGGGTGCTCCGGTTTTATTTGTGAAAAAGAAAGATGGCACCATGAGATTATGTATAGATTACCGTCAACATAATAAAGTGACGGTAAAGAACAAGTAGCCATTGCCTAGGATCGATGATTTGTTTGACCAATTGAAAGGAGCCACTGTGTTCTCCAAAATAGACTTGAGATCAGGGTACTACCAGCTGAGAGTAAGAGAATCAGATACGTCCAAGACGGCTTTTCGAAGGGCATTATGAACTTTTAGTCATGCCTTTTGGTCTAACCAATGCTCCTGCGGTGTTCATGGACTTAATGAACCGCATTTTTAGACCATACCTCGACAAGTTTGTAGTCGTGTTCATTGACGACATACTGATTTATTCCCGAGATAAAAATGAGCATGCTGAGCACCTACGGACAGTTTTACAGATTCTACGAGAAAATCAATTATATGCCAAGTTCAGTAAAAGTGAATTTTGGCTCAAGGAAGTAGGATTTTTGGGACATATTGTCTCGGGAGAAGGAGTTCGAGTAGACCCCGGTAAGATTTCAGCTATTATGGACTGGAAGCCACCAAAGAATATCTCTGAGATTAGAAGTTTTCTAGGCCTAGCCGGCTATTACAGACGATTCGTCAAGGGGTTTTCCATGATTGCAACCCCGATGACTAAATTGTTACAGAAAAATGTGAAGTTTGAGTGGACAGAATGATGCCAATAAAATTTCGAGAAGTTGAAAGCAATGTTGACAGAAGCCCCAGTTTTAGTACAACCTGAGACAGGGAAAGAATTTGTAATTTACAGCGATGCATCCTTAAATGGATTAGGCTGTATACTTATGCAAGAAGGCAAAGTGATTGCTTGTGCCTCCAGACAGTTGAAGCCTCATAAGAAGAATTATCCGACGCATGATTTAGAGTTGGCTACCATAGTCTTCGCATTGAAGATATGGAGACATCACCTATATGGTGAGAGATGACGGATTTTCACTGATCATAAAAGTTTGAAGTACTTGATGACGTAGAAAGAGTTGAACTTAAGACAGCGGAGATGGTTAGAGTTGATAAAAGATTATGAGATGGACATTGACTACCATCCTGGGAAGGCGAATGTGGTTGCCGACGCTTTGAGTAGAAGTCCCTATTTGCATTAAGGGCAATGAATTCACGGATGACTTTACTCGACGATGGTTCTATTCTAGCCGAGTTGAGAGCTAGACCAACTTTCCTCCAAGAGATCATTGAAGCTCAAGAAGAAGATAGTGAATTGCAAGTCAAGAGAGCTCAGTGCGAGACAGATGTTGAATTTGACTTCCGGATTAGTCCCAATGGAATTCTGATGTTCAAAGATAGAGCTTGTGTACCGAGAAAAGAAGAGCTTATTCAGAATATTTTGCATGAGGCCCATAATGGATGTTTGTCTGTACATCCGGGTAGTACCAAGATATATAATGACTTGAAACAACAGTATTGGTGGCCGAGAATGAAGAAAGATATTTTATAGTTTGTTTCCAAATGCTTGATTTGTCAGCAAGTAAAGGCTGAACACCAAGTACCTTCGGGTTTGCTCCAACCCATTTTAGTTCCAGAGTGGAAATGGGACCGTATTACTATGGATTTTGTAACGGGTCTACCATTATCTTCGAGCAAGAAAGATGCCGTATGGGTTATAGTTGATAGACTCACGAAGTCAGCTCATTTTATACCTATTCGAGTTGATTACTCACTAGACAAGTTGGCAAACTTGTACATTTCAGAAATAGTAAGGCCTCACGGTGTTCCGTTGTCAATCATCTCGGATAGAGATCCGAGGTTTGCATCCAAATTTTGGAAGAAGTTACAAGAGGGCTTGGGTACAAAGTTGAACTTTAGTACCGCTTTTCATCCTCAAACTGACGGTCAGTCGGAGAGGTTAATTCAAGTACTCGAAGATATGCTCAGATGTTGTATTCTTGAATTCCGAGGTAGTTGGGAAAAGTTTCTCCCATTGGTAGAGTTTGCCTACAATAATAGTTTTCAGTCGAGTTTAAAGATAGCACCTTATGAGGCTCTATATGGGCGAAAGTGCAGAACGCCTTTATTTTGGACTGAACTCAAGGAAAACCAAATTCATGGGGTTGATTTGGTTAGAGAAAATTTGAAGAGAAAGTGAAAGTGATACGAGACTGTTTAAAAGTCGTCAGAGACAGACAGAAGTCCTATTCGGACTTAAAAAGAAAAGAGATAGAGTATCAAGTCGGAGATAAAGTTTTCTTGAAAGTGTCACCATGGAGAAAAGTTCTCAGATTTGGCCGGAAAGGCAAGTTGAGTCCACGTTTTATTGGACCGTATGAGATTACCGAGAAAGTTGGACCGGTAGCTTACAGATTGGCTCTGCCATCAGAGTTAGAAAAGATACATGATGTGTTTCACGTGTCAATGTTTAGACGCTACCGATCAGATCCTTCAATGTAATTATCCCGTCAGAGATAGAGATTCATCCCGACATGACTTATAGTGAAGAACTAGTTAAGATTTTAGCTCGGGAAGTCAAGCAGCTAAGGAATAAAAGTATTGCCCTGGTAAAAGTATTGTGGCAAAGACATGGAATAGAAGAAGCTACGTGGGAACCAGACGAAATCATGAGAAACCAGTACCCAAACTTGTTTGCTGGTAAGATTTTCGGGGACGAAAATTCCTAAGAGGGGGAGAATTGTAACATCCCGATTCAGGGCCTAGTCAGAATAGTGGTGCGAGACCATAAATATGAGTTAGTAAATTGAGTTCTTAATGTTTATGACATGTTTGCATAATATTATTAAAGTTCCATGTAGAAATTTTGTGAAATTGACATGGAATGATCAAATAGGACTAAATTGCAAAAGTTGCAAAATATGAGTTTCTAGAAGCTTTTTGTATAAAATAGCTTTATAATATTAATTATGAGTCCTTAAATAGCAATTTGCCCAAATTATAAGTTTTGGACAAAAATGGACATGAGTTAGTAAAAGGGAAAATTTTTAAGAGAAGGGCATTTTGGTCATTTGTCTAATAAATGATTAAAATAGAAAAACAATGATAAAATTTCATTCATCTTCTTCCTCTTGTGCCAAAAATTTGGAGACTCCATAGCTAGGGTTCTTCATTTTTTTCAAGCTTGCTAGTAAGTTCATCTTAGCCCCGTTTTTAATATTCTTCGTGTTTTTGAAGTTCTCGTATTATGAATTAGCTATTTTTAGCTATAAAATAAGCTAAGATGCATGTTCAAAAATCTACCCAAGAGTGACATGCTTGTAAAATGATATTTTATGGAAGTTTATGAGAGTTTGATGTTAGATAAACATCTTTTTCTAAGTGAATTTCATGAAAAATGCTAGTAAGGACTAGTTTGTAAAAATTATGAAATTGGTCATACCTATTAGAAATAATGGGAATTGATGATTACTATAGTAGAGAAAATGAATCAGCTAAGCATGAAGTTTAAGAAAGTTGAATGAGATTCATTTTACGAGCCTTTGGGCAAAAGTGCAAATATGAGAAAGTATAGGGGCAAAATAGTAATTTTGCCAAAGTATGAGTTAAGAGTCAATTTAGTCAATGTGAGTACTAAATAATCTATTTATGATTATAGATCAAGAAAAATGAAGCCCGGATCGAAACCGAGGCAAGAACAAAGTCGATGACTAAATTGCATACCTACATACATTTTGTATATCGAGGTAAGTTTGTATGATTTCTGAGCTTTATGATTAATATCATTGAATTGATTAGTATAATGTACAATATTATTATGAAAATGTTTAATGTTATGTTAAACAAAGTAATCAATGAGATCAAGTATGAGAAAGCCCTGATTGAAGATGAATAGCTTAGGATACTCGATCTATCACATGAAATGAGAAAGTCTGTATAAGTCCAAGCCGAGGCATGGCATCAGAAATCAGACAAGTTATCATGTAAGACCAAGACAAGTCTTGGCATTGAAGAGCTGTTATGAGATGAAGACCCATGTAAGTCCAAGCCAAGGCATGGCATTGGTGAGTCTCCAAGCAAAGATGTCATGTAAGTCCAAGGCAAGCTTGGCATTGAAAAGTTATCATGTAAGTCCAAGGCAAGCTTGGCATTGAAAAGCTATCAAGAGAAAGAGATTTCATGTAAGCCCAAGCCAAGGCTCGGCATTGACCAGTTCATGAGCAAAGATACCAAGTAAGACCATGTCAAGACATGGCAATGGTAAGTTCCAAAGGAACTCACGAGAAATACTTCGTATAAGTCCATGTCAAGACATGGCCTCGATACCAAGATGAGACATTCCATGTAAGACCGCACCTAGGATATGGCTTTGGTATTGAGTTATGTGATATGAGATTTAGTATCCTCGGTTATTCATATAAATTCGTCGGGCAAACGAACTAAGTTCAAATGTGATAACAAGAAAGCTAAGTAAGCAAAGTTATTATCAAGTGTAAATGAGTATTATTCATGTTATGAATGATAAATTTGAGATTATGATTATTATGTCAAAGTATGCTGATCAATGTGATCAAGTGATACAGGTACCTTGTTTACCTCACAAGTATGAGACTAGTAAGTATCATGAGATATGTAAGAATCAAGTATGAGCAAGTAAGCTTTATAGCTGAAATTATGATACCATTGTTTATGTCAAATGGTTTAATTTAAGCAAGTATGTTGTTATATGCGTTATATGCAAACTTACTAAGCTAAATGCTTACGTCTTTCACTCTTTCTTTCCATGTAGTCCCGACAAGCTAATCTCGTGAATCATCGTCATCGGAGCTCGGAGCACACTATCAATCGCTATTTTGGTATAGCCAAGTTGTTTTATTAAGTATGGCATGTATAAGAAACACTTCATTTGAGTATATGTTTTAAGAAGAGCCATAGTATAGGCTATCTTGTTCATTATCCTTTTTGTATATGGCTAGAGAAATTGGCCAACTTTGACTAAGTGTGTATGTTTATAGATATCAATGAAAGATGTAGTAATTTGAGTAATTGAATTGAGTATGAATGTGATCTCGATTTGGGGTGGCAATTGGCTTGGTAAATAGCCTCTAAGTGCCCACACGGTTGGATACACGCGGGCGTGTGTCTAGGCCGTGCGTACCCTACACTTTATACTTGAAGTCAGGATAGGCCACGAGCGAGATCACACTACGTTGGTTTAGGTTGATGTAACACACACGGTTGGCACATGGGCGTGTGCCAAGGCCGTGTGAAGTCTGCACTTTTCACTTAGAATTTTAATTGCCACACGGGTGATATACACAGGCGTGTTTACGCCGTGTGGATAAGTCGAATACTAAGGTTTGGCACGGGCGGGGCCACGGGCGTGTCCAGCCGTGTGTAACAAGTCGATGTGTCGACCACGGGTGGAAGACACGGGCATGTCCAGGAGTACACGGTGTGTTTCAAGTTGCAGGCGTGTGGTCCCCGCTTGAGTAAAAGTTTTTGAGATGAGTTCAAAGCTCCGGATATGTGTTTTAGGCCTCATAGGCCCATGATATGTACGTTTTGACCTAAAAAGAAGAGTTTCTATTTCGGGACAAAATTTTACAGCCCGTAAGTACATCTTTAAGCAAGTTAAAGCATGGTAATGTCTTGTATCCAGTCTTAGCCTCGGACTCGGGTATGGGGTGTTACAGATTAGGACTGTATTAGGATAGAAATGTAATGAAATAAAGCTATCAGTAATTTAATTGTTTGGTTTAATGGAATGGAATAGAGTTATAATAGTATTTTTGTGTTTGGTTGAATGTAATAGATATTGTAATAGTATAAGGAAAGAGGCTTAAATGACCAAGTACCCTTAGCAGAATTTTTTTTAGGTAGATGATTATTGTTATTGTTATTAAATTTTAATAGGATTATTATTAAATTATATTTAATAATAAATAATAAATAATTTAATTATATTAAAACATAATTATTATTAAATACAATTTAAGAAAAATAGTATATAATTTAATAACATTCTTAAAAATTATTACTAAAATATAATTTAATAAAAATCATAATATATAATATTAAAAAAATAATATATAACCTAATTTATTTTAATTTCTTACAATGGTTCTAGTTAAGATTCCGCAAACATAAAATCTAAATTGCGTGAATAATTCTCATTTGTTTTAAGTTCTTACAATGGTTCTAGTTATCGTAAGTGATTCTCGTTTGTGGTTCAATAATTTGATTACAAGAATAGTTCAACAATATTGATAGAAGACAATATTGAACAAAGAATAGTTCAAATATATAATTATGAACATAAGATCACACATTTTAGTCGAAGTGACCAACCCCAAAATATAAGTTTACAATTGAAGTAAAGGAAGTCATAATAGTTTACGTACATAGAATATAAGTCATGCATTACACATATAAGAAAAATAGAATGTAATGTCTTATCGGATATCAGATTATATCAGAAATAACACTTGATCCTAAAACCTTTAATGGAAAAAAAATAACCAATAAATTATAAAAAAAAAACCACTAAAAACAATGTAAATAGATGACATCTACAAATCAACTTATCATCCAATTCAAACACGCACCTGCACTCATTAGTCTTTAAATTTCTACAGTGTCGACAACAATTAATTTCCTATACTGGGAAATATTTCATTCAAAAGAAAAATTATATATGCAGAGTGAGCTGAAGAGAGCAAAAGAACTATTTGTGCATATATGCAGGATTAAGTTTATCTTTAGGAATTCTGCATCAACAAAAAGTTCTTAAAGCAATTATAAGCTTAAACTTAAATCTTTATTAGTACATTGGCCCCTAAACTATACCCCAATTACCGGATTGGTCTTTAAAGTCTTTTTTGGTAAGTGTTAACTAAACTATCAATTTTATCTCATTTTACCCAAAAAGTGTATGACATCTATATGTTACTTTTTTTATTATCTGGTATTGTTTTGGGAGGTAAAATGGGAAAAAAAATTGATAATTTAGGTGCTACTTCTAACAAAAAATAACTCCGAGGATTAATCAAGGAATTGGGGTATAGTAATTAGGAGCCAACTGACCAATAAAACCTAAAAATAATCCTACCACCCTCCAACTTCCACCCACTATTTCTCGTATAACTTTTAGCTTCCTATCACAAATCATTTTTGCAACTCTTGTAACTTGATTTAGAGTAAAAGAAAAATACTAACAGAAAAAGGAGAAGGATAGTTCTTTGTTGTCACTGATATGAGCAATCATAAAGGTTTCTGGAAGGTTAATTGTATCATAGTCACAGCAAGAGTTTATTCCAAGTTTGGAAAAACATAATAGACGTCTTGTGTGTTGGCTTAATTTTAGCAAATTGCAAATTTTTGTGATATTTATAACAGAGAAAAACAACTAAGCATAGCAAGTTTGCAGTTTAGATGGTATGCATTTACATATGGAAGGGAAAAAGAAAAACCTTTGGCACAAGAGGAGTGTTTTTGTCCTTCTGGATTTTAGCAACAACACATTTAATATCCATTCCTGTGATACCCGTGAATGGTTAGCCCCCAAAACTCCCTTAACACTAGTAAAACGAAACATAGCCTACAATGATATCTATCCACATTTTTCATTACAAACACGAAATGATATTTACAAGTATCTTTTCCCAACTAAAGAAGAAGGCTTAATATTTCTTCAAGTACCTACACAAAACGCACGCGATGAGCTGCCCTCAACCAGAACACATTTGACCTTTGGATCCGGTTCTCATTCTAACAAATATGCAAACAAGTAAATTCAAGCAGTAGAGTAATGAACATTATTGTTAAAATTTAACTTCAAACCCAAAACAATCAAAAAAAAAAAGATAAAATGAAAATTTAAATTTACCAAAACAAAAGAAACCCCAAATCAAGAGAAAAATCCAAAGGGAAATCACTGATGCACTGATAGAGCAATTAGCGAATAGAAAAATATTGTAGTCTTTGTAGATACAATCCCAACCTGAAATTGAAATCCTTGCTATCTACAAAAAGAAAAAAAAAAGAAAATCATGATGTTCATCTACAAATAATCAAGGAAGAGAAAAAGAAAGAAGAAATTACAGGGTATTGGCGAAATGAAAGCTAGCTTCAAGAGCCTTGAAAGAATCCTTGAACGATTTCCTCATCTCCCCTATCTTTGTTTTCTTTTTCTTTTTCTTGCTCAAAAACTTTGTAACTGATTCAAAGCTCAAAACCAAAAACTCTATCGTGGGATGAGAATAATCGAACGGGAACGAGGAGACAGGGATGGGGGTGTGGTGGCTTGAGGTGTTTGCTGAGGGAGAGTGGTGAAGGGCAAGAATGGGAGGTTATGTTTTTTTTCTTTATTCGGTGGAGGCTCTGTATTGCTATTCTTTGGTTATGGTGGGGAATGGCTATTACGGGAGAATATAGAATGGGGGATGAATGGGATTTCGTTGAATGAAGGATTCAGTGAACCAAACTAAGGAATGCCTTTTTATCATTGAATCAGCCAGGAACTGTTTAGTTATTCATGCCAACCAAACGTGGTGTTATAGTTCAGGTCAAATGTGGGAACAATTGTCAAGTTCAGAGACTAACTTGTCAAAACCATTTTAAAATTGGTTTGAAAAAATGGGGATCGACTTTTAAAAATAAAAAAAAGGGAGTCGCCACCAATCCTTTTTACTTAGGTGTGATTGGATCACCTTGTAAAGCGTTTCATTTTAAAACATTTGATTTTGGTCTACTTAAAAACGAAAACGGGTTCGGAGAGTCGATTCACGTATGAGGAAGGGTTAACACCCTCATAACGCCCAAAAATTGGTACCTAATTGATAGAATCATGTCCAAATGTTTGAAATTTAAGAAGTTTAAAATAAGATCCCTTATTAGAAGGAAAACCAAGATTTACCTATTTCAAAGAAATAAAAAATACCACACCCAATAAGTTAGGATACAACATCTTATAACTTCGAAGCTAGGTGCATCTTTATTTTAGAAAATTCTTACCTCAAGACACAAAACATCACACCCAATAAGTTAGGATACAACATTTTGAATTCTCAAGAATAAGTTTTTTTGTTTGAAATTAGTAACCTTGAACTTTGAAAATGGAGAGATATCTAATACTTTAAGTTCTTACGAGAAAAATTGAAGCCCAGTAAGTTAGGGCACAATTCTCCTCGAAGTTCCCAAAACATTAGATATCACCTTATATTTTTAAAACTATTTAAATAAAATACTTAAAAAGGTATTTTTAGAAAACGACGGTTTGAGTAAGACATTATAATATACATATCAATTCAACCTAACTCTAAATTGTATTAACAATAAATAATCAATGAATAATATAACATGAATAATAATAAAAACATGCTAGCAATAATAAACGAATATAAAGATAATTAATAAAATCATAATATATAATAAAATAATATAAAATAATTAATAATATATAAGGATTATACATAGAAAAAAAATAATTAGTAAATAATATATATAATAATTAAAAAAAACATATATATTTATAATATATTAATCATAAAAATTATATATGTAAAAAATAATATAAAATAAAATAGGTTATCTATTATAATAGACTTTATACAAAACAAAATTTTAAAACTAATATATAATATAATATAATACTTAAAAATATAATATAAAAATAATATATAAATATTAAAATAATATATAGATTACTAAATCAAGTAAAATAATATATAATAATAATTAAATATATATAAAAATAATATATGTAAAATATATATATGTGAATTTCGTAATATTAACAAATTAATAAATATAAGAAAATAATATAGAACATGATAAAATAATTAAATACAATGTAAAATAGTAAAATAAAATAAGAGGATAAAAGTAAAATAAAACAAAGAAAACAGGGGTTAAATAGTAATTAAAACAGATTAAAAGGATTAAATTAAAATGCGCATTAAACCACAGGGACTAATATGGAAATTATACCAGATTTAAAAATGACAACGTTTTGAATTTATCCTTTAAAAAAAACCCGAAGGATCAGATTGGAACATAATATGAGTTTTGGGGCCAAATTAAAAATAATAAGAATTTAAAATAAACAGAATTAAAAATAATAAAAATGCGGGAGGACTGAAATGGCAATTAGGCCATTCAATGAAAACGCGCGGATCCTTCTCCGGGTCGGGTCAGTGCGCGGGTTGGCAAAACAAAACAGCGTCGTTTTTGGTTTCAAGGGAAATCATCAAAACGGCGCCGTATGGATCCTTTATATAAACCAAAATTTAAACCAAAAAAATCATTTCAAATGACCCTTTAAAAAAAAACGAAAACAGAGCTCTCAATGCTCTCTCCCTCCACCACCGGAGGTCCGAATCCGGTCCCAACTCCGACGATGACCAGTCGCGCGTATACTCCACGGCCGAAAGCCATAAATTTACGCTTTTTAACACCGATAAAAAAGGTAAACTCTTGTTCTTTTTAAAAATATATATATAATATAAAAAAATGCTGGAATAAAATAAAAAACGGAACAGTATAAAAAACAACCTCTGCTTGTATATATTTTTTGTATTTCTGTATATTCCTTGTGAATATGTGTCTCTCTCTGTTTGTGTATCCCCTTTTACAAGCTTTTGTAAGGCTTTTATAGCCTTCAAAATAAAAAATAATAAAACTTGTTGCCATTTTTACTGTGTTTTTGTTTCCTTTCTTTTGCAGGCGGAGAATCTGGCGACGAGGCGCGTTGATGGCGGCGCGATTCGCGGCTTGACGAGGGCTGGTGGCGCAATTGTTGGCCTGGGTGCTATTGCGGTGCAAGGAAACCTAGAGTTTCAGAAACCCTTGGTTTCTAATTTAGAGTTGGGCCCTTTTTGGGCCGTGTAGGTTGGGTTAATATTTGGGTCAAGGGGTGTAATCGGGCCACGGGTAATTTTGGGCTAAGGGTCTGTTCAAGCTGTTTAATTTGGATTTGTATTGGACTGTTTAAAAAACATTATTTATTTTTTATTTCTGTATGGGCCCGGGCAAAAATGGGTCTCTACATAACTTAGACAAGCAGTTACCTAATTCAGGCCCCAATGAGAGAATAGTTGTCAAGTTCAAAGCTTAACTTCGATAAAAAAAAAATTCAAACCCCAATATAGAAAAAATTGTCAAATTCAGACCCCAAATAATGATTTAATCCATAATTAAGATACAATGCAGCGTTCATTACAAATATGTGTTGGAGTGATTATAAATTAAAATCAAATAATATAAATTATAGACAGATTAATAATCGAAATAATCCCGACAAAAATTAATTCCTAAACTAAAACATATACATAACAACAATGAGGCTTGAATACTCAAAAAACTAAGGTTATATCTTTGCTAATAATGTCGAATCATCAGCAGATTTTAGTTTTTTAAATGTATTATTTTTGTTTGTGGAAAGATACAATTAAGTTAAAATAGGTCTTAAATTCATGTATTCTTCAAAAATTTTAAATTTAGTCTTTGTACTTTTATTCTAGGAATTTAATCTCTCTACTTTTCAAATTTCAAAATTCAAGTTCAACTGCTAACATTATTTAATTTTTTTTGTTAAACTTAGGTTTATTACAACGCCTTTTTTAGTTACATGGCTACCAAATAAGTAATTTTTTTTTATTTCAAAATGTCATACCACCAAATTTAATTAAAAAAATTCAACAATGTTAACAATTGGACCTGAATTTTAAAATTTGAAAAGTAGAGAGACTAAGTTCCCGAAACAAAAGTACAAAGACTAAATTTCAAATTTTTGAAAAATACAAGGACTTATGCCATATTTTAACCATAAAGTTATTTTTGATAAAGCAATTGCAATTATAATTCTGGTTGGATTTTAACTAAATTATAATTAGGTTTATTATATTATTTGATACTCGAGTATGACATTTTTTTTTCTAATGTGATATCTATATGTTAGGATTAATAATCACCAAGAGGGGGTGAATTGGTGTTTAAAAAATTTAAGCAGAGATAGTGTAACACCCCAAACCCGGCCCATGCGTTATGACCGGATCTGACATGTCACATGAGAAAAACGTGTTAAATCCCTTTTGATTTGTACTAAAATAGATATTATTTTGTTATAATCAAGAAAACATGTTTAATTAGAAATATTTGATAAAATACTACTACATTTGAGAGGTTGTTTTGATGAATCAAAAATCAAGGTAGCGAACTTTAAAACCGTGGCTTTTGAAAATATTGTTGATAATTCGAGAGAAAATTTTCGAGTTAAAATATTTGTAAAAGTTTGTTATAAAATCCCTTTATTAATCGATTTTGGAAAACCTTTATTTAAGTTTTTAGAAAATTCTCATTTTAAACAATTTAAGCAAAATAATAAATATAACAACCATAAAGCAAATAATAAAATACTCCAGAGGCCTTATTACAACATAAAAAAAACCCAAAATAGTAAAGTGAACGGAAATAGAAATTTAAAGTTCAAAATAAAACACCATTTCTGAAGTATGGCTTCCACCGAGTCATCCATGGCCCAAGTCCACATCACTGAGCATTACCTACAAGGGTTAAGAAAAGGGGGAGTGAGTTACAAGAACTCAGTGTGAAACCCCTTACCGTCATCCACTGGGCCTGAACCCATATAGCAAAAATTTTGGGCCTAAGCCCCTTTTTACATAATAATGTATCAAATATATCATATGAATGTAATGCAATCCCAAACCAACCTAATAACCCATCCGCTACACACCACCCGTACCATCCCATCACACCTGTGGGGATCAAGTCAACCCACCCCGCCAAACACACACGATCACACGGGCATTATGCCATTTATAACAAATTTTGATTGTGGCCGAGCCACTAGAATCATAGTATCATATTAACAAACATTTTTGTGGCAGTGCCACCGGAATCACTTCTCTTCAACATTTTTCCCATCCCATGCAAAATTATGGCGTTATCTTGGGCTTAAGCCCATTTAACATACACTTGGACCGAAGCCCATATACAAAAAAGAATATATTTATATATGTGCAATATATGCAACCCAATCCAGCCTAGTAATCCATCCGCTACACACCACCCGTACCATCCCATCACACCTGTGGGGATCAAGTCAACCCACCCCGCCAAACACACCAATCGCAGGCATTATGCCATTTATAACAAATTTTGATTGTGGCCAAGCCACCAGAATCATATACGGTAATATAATCGGCACACAGCCTTAGTAAAAAAATGATCGACACAGAGTCGTTAATTCATATGTTAGGCACATAGCCCCGGGTAAATACGTTTAGCACAAAGCCATAATCACGATGGCACAAAGCCATATTTAGATTGGCACATAGCCATTATCGTAATTTGTGGCAGAGCCACCGAATCGAATGTATCGCATCGATCAAAGCGCTTTTCATAATTTTTTGTGGCAAAGCCACCAGGCTACACTTCTCTTCAGCATTTTTCCCATCCCACGCAAAATTATGTAAATGAAACATTCATAGTAAGGCATAATATTTACAAATATAAACAACAATTATTAATCCAGAGATTTGTTACGATAAATCGGCCCATTATAACACTTTGTAATTCGGCCCATTAAGGCATTCTATCTAATTGGCCCATAAGGGCATTTTCATAATTCGGCCCATAAGGGCATTTTCGTAATTCGATAACCTTACCCACTAAGGGTAATTTGGTAATCTCGCAACCCAGGGGTATTTCGGTAATTTACCCTCTAAGGGTATTATGGTAATTTCGCAACCCAGACTTAACTACTAATTTGGGGCATAAAAATTGAAACTGTCCATCTGCGTCATACTGACTAAATTGACTATAACTCGAGTTAGGAAACTCAAATTTTAAATCTGTAAATTTTCCTTGAAACTAGACTCATATATATTCTTACTACAATTTTTCCAGAATTTTTGGCTTAGCCGTTTAGTACAGTTTATTCCTTAAAGATTCCCTTGTTTCACTGACCAACGGTTCTGACCTCTCTTACCCAAAATTCAAATATCTCACTGTACGGTTTTCATATGTTGCTCCCACTTGTTTCTATTGAAAATAGGCTCACTAAGGAATCCATACATATAACTTATAACTCATAATTCACTTTGTACAATTTTAAACGATTTTTCCAAGACAGAACAGGGAACCACGAAGTCAATCAGAACCAGTCTCACTAAAATTAAGATATCACAGAATATACAATTCCTCTTCCTCCTATGTTTCTTTCATATAAAAATAAACACAGTAAGCTTTATTTCAATATCTTTTTCACTTTCTAAATCTCTTTATCCTATTTTTTGTGATTTTTCAAAATCACGTCACTGCTGCTGACCAAACTATTTCATTGCAAAAAATATGGTTACCACTACGAATATACACACGCCCGAGTGGTCACGGATGCCGGTTTTCGGTTTGCTTCGGTATTTCGACCGAATCATAGAACATATCATACAAACATTCAGAGAGGTATGAGATTACACACCATTTCAAACATGTATTCAGAAGGGTACGGGATTACACACCTTATTCGGAATCCGTAACACGATACTCTCCGCGGCACCTAAAGGTACAATCGTTTAACAATTAGTCCAAAGCCCAATTTTCAACTTCAACCAAGTATTGCGATTGATTAACAATCTATATCACTTACCAACAATCTGAGTCTCTTATTACGAAGGATAGGTGATCGAGCGATTTGGTCCCTAAAAATAAACGATTAGTTATCACCTCTATACCGTTTAGCAAACTAACCGATCAACGAAAAAGATCAAAAAGAACCATGACGAATCCCTTACCTTGACAATAATAGATCCCCTTCTATCGATTTCCTTAAGGCTAGAAAGATGATGAGACTGTAAGCTAACACTCTACCGATTCGGCCCACACCAAGAGAACCAAGAAGATGGAAGTAGCAAAGAATAGATTCGGCCTTACAACCACCGAAAACCCGAGAAGACAAAGAAGCTTCGGCAACCACAAGAACCAAGTTTCGGCTATGAGATGAAGTTGATTGTTTCAGTTATGGTGTATAAAAGAGAATGTTTGAAAAGAAAAGAGTAGAAGTCAATAGGCAAATTGAAGTTTCAGTCAAGAGGAAATGCAATCAAAAGAACCAAAATATTTAGAAAGGAAAAAGAAATGACCCCCAAAGATGTGAAAATGCAAGGGAGAGCTAGAGAAATTCGGCTCCCCCTCTTTCCCTTAACCAAAACCATGTATCATCTTTTCCAAAAGATGAGCATTGACCAAATAAAAATCTTTCCAAAACACCTTCCACACTATAAGCCAACATGTTCCCTTCACATGCCTTTTTCCTTCATTTCTTTCCCTCTTTTTCCCTAGTCTTCCTCCTTACCATATTCCTTAGCCATCTTTCCCAAATTAAAAAGTCCACCTTGCCTTATATACTACCTTGGCCGACACTTAGGGAAAGAACACAAAAAAAATAGTCAAAATTTTGCACTTGATGGGATTTGAACCTCCTCCCTCAAAGTCCTTCATGTGGCGCCATATCCCCTTTACCATAAGCTCCTTTGTGCTAGCAAATTACTCATTTATTTCCATAAGCAATGAGGCCACTTACTATATCTCCTTAAAGTGCTAAAATACCAAAAATTTTGCTAAGGCCCAATTTGAACCCAGAACTTCCTAGAACCCCGTAACTTTCCAAAATCACCCTCCTAATAAGTCCAACTTGAAATAATGCCGTTCTCTTGTTCTTAAAAATTTTAAACACTCCTACGCCCAAGGCCCATTGGGCCCAATCCTACTAGGCCCAATTTCGGGTCGTTACAGATAGCAGACAATAGACACTCAAGAATTTATAATGATTTTTCCCCATTGCCTACCTCCACTACCTTAGCTTACCAAAACTAAGGATTTTCTAAATTCACTAGATTTCAACCTATTAAGGACAAGGTTTAACCTTTACAATCTCTCTTTTCACAATGCAAGATAAGATCACTTCCCCTTAAGGTTTTCTACCCAAAACCTTAAGTAAATCCTCTCAAAAATGAGAAATAAAGTTTGGAAAGAATTATCACCTTTAGAAGGATGATATGTAAAAATAAAACATTCTCACACAATAACACAACACTTGAAAGAATGAATCACAACTAAACCCACAAGTGTGTACAAGAGAAAATGAGAATAATAATGAGAAATGATTGGAATTTTGGCTCTTGATCTTTATTCACTTGTTTCTTGACTTATTTTGAGTGTTCTTATGCTCTATTTATACTCTCTCATGGACTAATAATAGGTTGAAGATGTTAGAAATAAATTGAAGCCATTGAAGTCTTTAATTGCATCATTAATTGCTTCTGTAGGCCTTTAGGTATTGATACGCAAGTCATAAGGGTCTGGTTCCTTTGGTCAAAAAATGATCGTTGGAGCCACGAGTACCACACCTTAGATGGGAAAGGTGTGGTACCTCTTCATTGAGGGTGCAGTACCTAGGAAACAAGATGCTTTGAGGAACTAATTTGGGGTGCAATTCCTTTGAGGTGGTACCTCTGCCTCAAATTGCTTACTGACTCTTATGTACCACACCATTTTCCAAAAAGGACCGGTACCCCTGAGTCATTTTGCCCACGAACTCTTAGGCACCACACCTTTTTGGTTAGGGTACTATACTTGATCTGGTGCAACTAAAAATTTTGTTTTTCATTTTTGAAAAATAATTTGAAAATGATTTCTTAAAAACTATTAAACCAAATTTGAATTAGAGATAATTTTTTATATCGTAACATTAGAAAATCAACCTTAGTCTTGAGTGGATGATGGATTAAGTATGTGTGACTCGTATAGTTTAATGCAAGTAAAAGCTTAAGTTCAATCTTGAGCGGATGATGAACTATGTAGGGTAGAGAAAAGGAATCGAACTTTACTAGGCATGGTTCGATCGATGTTAAGTTAATCGCAGTTGTCAGTCTCCTTTTAGGGATACACTTTACAAACGGCTTGTTACATTTTGAATGATTGTCAACTAAGGCTGCACAAAAAAAATCATACAAATTTTAGCATGGCAGGAAGCCAAACCTAAAACATTTTAGGATTTGGGGGTGTCCAACCCACATATTGGATAAAGATGCAAGGAAATTGGATTCACGGATAAAGTTGTGCATGTTTGTAGGATATCCTAAAGGAATAAAGGGTGGTTTATTTTATAACTTAAAAGAGCGAAGAATTATAGTGTCGGCTCATGCTACCTTCCTTGAGGAGAGTTACATGAACGATCTTAAACCTTGAAGTACAAAATTTCTTGAGGAAATTTCGAGAAATACACAAAACCTTATAGTAACGGTTCTGAAACCAACTCCTAATAGAAGACCTATAAACAATCAGCAACATAGGGAGCTTTGTTGCAGTGGGAAGGTCTTTCTTAGGCTTGAGTAATTCTAGTCTGGCGTAAATGTTTTAAACACTGAGTCTGTCAAACAAGAAGATGATGACTCACTCACATTTGATGAAGTGATGTAGAGTGTTGATTCCAAGCTCTGAGAAATAGCTATGTAAGTTGAAATGGATTCTATGAAATCCAACTCAATGTGGGAACTTGTAGACTTATCGAAAGAGAAAAAATTCATAGGATGTAAATGGGTCTACGAAAAGAAAAGAAATGCAGATGGAAAAGTGAAAACTTATAAGGCTAGACTTGTAGCTAAATGATATACGTCGAAAGAATGTATCAATTATGAAAAAACATTCTCTCCTATTGCCATGCTTAAGTCAATCTGCATATTGTTATCCACTACGGCGACTCTCAGTAACGATATCTGGCAAATGGATATCATAACAATGTTCTTGAATGACTATCTTGAAGAGAACATACATTATGCAACCCACCAAACATATAGCTAAAGGAAATGAGAATAAAGTTTACAAACTACTTAGATCTATATATGGACTTAAGTAAGCATCTCACTCATAGAATCAAAGATTTGATCAAGTGATTGTAACTTTCAGATTTGAGAAAAGCGTAGATGAACCTTGTGTTTATAAATGTATTGGGGATGGAAAGGTGGTCTTTCTCGTCCTATATGTCGATGGCATTCTACTCATTGAAAATGATGTAGAGACATTTTCATCGATTAAACTGTGGTTAACTCAATAGTTTAGCATGAAGGACTTCAGAGAAGCTAACTTTGTCCTAGGTATTTGAATCCTAAGGGATCGAAAGAACAAAGTGATAGCATTATTGTTGGTAAATGTGTCCATATTGTAGTAAACATGTAATTTTTTTCTATTTATTTGAACGATAAGTGAATAAATAAATTTAATTTCACATTTCACTATTATGTCTTTTGTATTTATGCCTTTTATACATAGCAAAATTGTGATGAGCAAATATTAGCTCATTGATTGTCTAAAGTTCAAACTGAAGATAAGTGGCATTGTAAAGAATGTTTATATTCTGAGAAAGACAACTTACTTCAGTAGATAATCTAAATAAGTCTGTAATCCTGTAAAAGAATCAAAGTGAGCATTTGATTCAAATACTGAGAAGGATTATTATGTCGTCTACAATTCCAATTAAGGAGATAGCTAGCCTTGGCTATCGGAGCAGTTGACTCCACGAGTAGAGACATAGATGTATTCATTGCTAGAATGATACATGGGACTGGACCCAAGATGAATTAATTCTAAATCTGTTTGTGAATTAATTCACTTGTGACGTTTATGGTGTGATTTACGTAAATCCTGAGTTAGTCACTGACCATGCGTATGCAACTTATGTGCGTTGATATAAATGGAGGCTTATGCTCTAAAGATGATTGAGCCCACAACCAGTATGTTGGGTACATGACTTGTGTATGACATGGTTTTACTAGCAACAGTGGAATTCATAGTTCAATTAAAGAGTAATGATATCCTCTCATTGGAATAGTGCGGATTGATAAATATGGAAAGTGGCCACGGGTTGCTTGTTCTCGAACGAGCAATTTATCACAGTCATTTGTTAACAGTGATCATATTAATCATTAAGAAGACAAAATAGTGACAGTGAGATAAAATAAGATTGTATTGAGTGAATGGATTTAACTCAAAGGAATCAAGGATATCATATGAGGGTAACATACACATGACGAGGTTATTGGACAAAGCAGTTGGATGAATTGCTTTCGTAAAGAGCATACAGTAAGGAGTTTTCAATCATGGTACTTCTTATGGACTGACTCCATGATTAAGTAATTGTGAATTATTGGAACGATGCTTTTGGACATAATTGCAATCACTAGAGCCTAATTGTATATGTTTGATTGGTCCCTCTGCTAGCTCAACAAAAGCTCGATCGGACTACATTTGAATCTGAAGAAAATTCTACGACTTTGGGAATAATTTAATTGAGTCGATTTATTCAATGTGGAATTAAATTAGTTGGTCGTGAGAATTATTCAACTAGAGAATTTGACTAAAGAATTTTCTTGAAAATTTAATTTGGAAAATCTAAATGATTTTTGGAAAAAATTAATTTTGATCAAGTAAAATTAAATTAATCAAATCAATTAAAATTAATATGATTTTTTGGAAGTTAATTTTCAAGTCAAACAATTGGCCCAATGGTTAATTCAACTTGAAAATTGGACATGAGATCGTAAATTAGGCTTTAGAGCCCAAAACCGAGACTAAGACCCAAAAACTGGTCAAACCGGGCCTGGTATGTGAAACCAGTCCAAAGGTCCAACTGGTGGCTAGACCGGACCAGTTGAGTCGTCATTGACCTGGACCAAACCGGCAGTAATCGAATCAACTCGGGGTGCCGTAAGGGTGTTGCACCTGCATCACTGGACACGACAGTGTCGGTGGCTACGACGGCGGCGTTCCGATGACCGACAGCAGTTGGTCATCGGTGGTTGAGCAGTAGAAGAGTTACACTCTTACTGGGACTCTACCAGAGAATTTGATTTCAGATTAATTATTCCAAAAATAATATTATTTTAATAGTTTAATATTAAATTAAATTTAATACTTATCTTAATAGTATTTTATTACTTTAATATTAAAGTGATTATCTTAATATTAAATTTAATTTAATGCTTATCTACAAGATAAACATTCTATTATTTTAATAAGATTTAATATTAAATTGATTAGGTTTAATCATAGTTTAAGTTTCTAAACTCTCTCTATATAAAGAAAGCCTTGGGTCATTATTTCTACACACTTGAATTCAAGAGAAAGTTGTAGAGAGAAAGTTCTCTGAAGAGATTATTCCAGAAAATTTCTAGAGATATTTTTCTGATTTACAACTTACCCAGAAGTTTAGAAAAATTGCAAAATTACCCCACTAGTAATTTTTATGAAAACTTTTCTGATTCGAAGCAAACCCACACTCGGCAGACGTGAGCTTAAGGATAGCATAGAAGACTACTCGATCAAAGCGCTCATCCTAGACGAATCGAAAAGATAAAATTTTGATTAAGTGTTTATTACTTTAGATATCACAACCAATATCTTATTTCGAAAAAATTTTAAAACTCTGGTTTTTCCCTAAATTTATTTCCCGTTGCATTTTCCAAACCCGTTTTTCCAACAATTATCATGAGCTTCCTACGTAGACAATAAATTGGAACATTATTCAATGGTCGATTGAAAGAAGGGAACTCAACCTTTTATATCGGGCTTTCATATTTCTTTGGAGAACTATCCTACGATAGCAAAAGAAAGAGAATGCATGAGAAGGGTTCCTTATGGTTCAACAGTAAGAAGTCTCATGTATGTTATGTTATGTACACGTCCAAATATGTATTTCGCAGTAGGGTTGGTGAGTAAATATTAGGTGAATCCTAGTCCAAGACATTGGCAAGCAGTTAAGCATATACTCAAGTATTTACGGAGAACGATGGATTATATGCTTGTGTATTTCGGAGGAGATCTTAGTCCTATTGACTATATTGATTTTGACTTCCAAACATGTTAAGATTGAAGAAAATTAATATCGGGTTGTGTCTTTGTCCCAAGTAGCGAGTCCATAGTGTGGAGAAGTGTCAAGCAAAGTTGTATTGCTAACTCCACTATGGAAGCCATATATGTGGCCGCTTCTAAGGAAACAAAAGAAGAAATATGGCTTTGAAAATTCCTTACGCATCTTGAAGTTGTTTCTGATATGGAAAAAGTTATCACACTGTATTGTGATAATAGTATGGCAGTAGCTAACACCAAGGAAACTAGAAACCACTAGAGGACGAAGCAAATTAATAAAAAGTATCATATCATAAGGGAGGTAGTAGCAGACAGAATAGTGGATGTAGTCAAAGTCACATCAGAGGATAACCTTACAAACCTGTTTACCTAAACTCTAATAGCTAGGAGTTTTGAGAAATATGTAGTGAGCATAGGAATGCGAAATATGACCCATCTACTTCATTAGGGCAAGTGAAAAACTTTTGGATCTGGTGCCCTAAGTGTAGTATATTTATTTTGTATACTTGTATTTTTTGAATAAATTGGTTTAATAATAAAATTCATTAATTACATTAATACCCTTTTTATATTGTCTCAATGTTTTTGCATGCAAAGAAAAATGGAAGCAAATATTAACTCACCTATTATCTAATGTTTAACTAATACTAAGTGGTATTACATGGTTGAATCGTAATATAGAAAGACGACTTGTATTAATAGATGAACCTAAACATGTCCTTAGTCTAATAAAAATGAGTAAACTGATTGAAAGGCTAATATGCGATCTATCAAGTCCAATTAGGGAGATACTTTATCTTAAGCTTTAAAGCGGATGATTCCTAAAATATAGAGAAATGAACAGAATAAATAGGAAAAGAGAAATGTGAAATATTTAGGAATGATTATGGTTTTCTCCGAAATGGATTCATTTAGAAATGAATGTAAGTTTCTAAAAATGGAAATGGAAATTATCTATTTGCAATCATATATGGATTACTTAAAAAATGATCGGAAGAATGAGTTCATGTTTTTGGACTATTTTGAAGCCCGAAAATGAAAATAAATCATTTGGTCATAGTGAACATGTTGAGTTGTGATATATTGAACATATTTTCTCGAAATTTTACCAAGGAAAAAATCTTCAAAATTTTACCAAGGGTAAAATCGTCAAAATTTTCCTGGGGTAAAATAAGGATGAGAAAATTGTTTTATATATAAACATTAAATTTTATTTTTGGAAATAGAAAAACTAAATCGGGTTGGATCACATTACAGAGTATCGGGTCAAAAAGGCCCAAGAAATACTCGTAATTGGACCCAATGTGAGAGAGGCCCAAAAACCCCTCTGGACATGAAGGGGCGGCAACCCTAGTAAGAATACTAGAGTGTGTCATCCACCCTAGTCCTATTCTAAGTAGGATGTTTTTTTTTCTATTTGAAATAAACCACTACAACTCAAAAAGGGTTTTACATTCTCTTTTTATTAATAGATGGCACTAGTAGAGCTATTAAGACAATTTTGAGATATTGTTATTCTATCGAAAAACAGAGTAAATTTATTTTCAACTATTACATATACTTTTTCGGAATATCAATTCTATCGGTTTCTATTAATAAAAGAGAATTTTTGTTTTTCACCTCAAAAGGAGAGACTTTTTCTAGTTCTGTGTTTTGATTCAATTGGTTCGAGCCCACACTCAAATCAGTTCGTGGTACGAGAATAGCGGAGAAGATCGTTTGGTTAAAAGATGGGAACAATGAACGTCCGCTAAGCCAAAAACACAGGTATGAATTCGGTTAAGGTTTATTGCTATAAATCTTACAAACTTAGTCGGTTTTCAAAATTTTAATTTTTCACTGTGCAAGAAACCATTTTCAAACCAGGATTTTTCCAACGAGTCCTCTCCACTAAAAATAAATTTTGTCCTCAAAATTTCCCTTCATGCCAACCTTAGAGGCAGACTTAGATAACTCTCCATCATTACCAATTCTCCTTACTAATTCTCCCTCGTAAGGTTCGCGTAACCCTCATCCATTATCCTAAATTTTGTCCTCAAAATTTCCCTTCATGCCAACCTTAGAGGCAGACTTAGATAACTCTCCATCATTACCAATTCTCCTTACTAATTCTCCCTCGTAAGGTTCGCGTAACCCTCATCCATTATCCTAAATTTTGTCCTCAAAATTTCCCTTCATGCCAACCTTAGAGGCAGACTTAGATAACTCTCCATCATTACCAATTCTCCTTACTAATTCTCCCTCGTAAGGTTCGCGTAACCCTCATCCATTATCCTTACCAATTCTTCTATCTTGATACTTTTTGCACATTTTCATTTCCTTTCAGCTTCGTCCAATTGGTGGATTCTTAATACCTAGCAAAATAGGAGTATTGGCTCTCTGGCGGACATCTAGTTACTCTGTTGCAAGGTTTTCCATCCCATAGCATCTCCTTACTATCATAACTTGGTGGGCATTCCATGGCGAATGCCACCTGTCTACTAACTCTTCGACCTTATCATTGGTGGATGCTTCGGTAAATCCTAAATTTGATTATGCTCTAACTCCACCCATCTTGCAGATCCTTAACTTTGGAGAATTTTGGTTACTAACTTGTTAGCAACTTTTAATCCTCCTGTTGCGCTACACTAATCCACAATCCTTTCTTCCATCCTTTAATTTGGCGGATGCTCGAAGATGAGCACTAATTAACTTAATGCTTTTTTATTCCTGGCAGAATATTTCGAAACCTCTAGGCTCGTTCACATGCTAACCTTACCCATCTGATGGGTCAAGTCTTTGTTTTCACAGGACAGCCAAGCTTGCCCGTGACTTATCTTTTACTACTATCTTAGCAAAGTATTAGAGCAACTACTTTGTCCCTGAGTTCCTACTCCAATGGTAACAAAGGCTTTATGGCTTTATGACTTACACAAAGAGGGTTGTTACTAAACAGTCCTATGACCGATTTTTCCTTATTGGGTAGTTACATTCTATGAGGTAACAGTCGGCATCCATTCTCATCTGAGGATTGCTAAAAGACACTTCATTCTCTTGATACTAACAAGTGTCCCATCATTATTGGTGGGTTTGAATGATTTCTTATCACTCATTAAATTTTCATAACTTCCCACGCTCTCTCGTGGCTATAAATAACCAGGACGTGGTGGGGAAGTTCATACTCATCTAAGCCTTTTGCTTGATTCATCTCTAATTTATTTTTCACTTCTTTTCTTCCTATCTTTCTTTTTCTCATATGATTACATTGCTAGGGTGTAGCTTCCCCTGCTACTCCCAACACCAAAGTTTTCTACGAACTAATTCTGTAACATCCCAAAATTTAACTTAATGAGAATGTAGAATTATATAAAAAATAAGGAGTTAGTTAAGTGGTTAGTTGTTAAATGTGAAAGCATGAAATTTAATTTGAGGTCCCAAGTTCAAATCCCTTCCCTTGCAAAATAATTAATATTTTTACAAAATCACTTATTTTTAGTGTGTGTGTCATACATACCCTTGTAACCCTAGGTATAAATGTTAATTTTACACAAAATTATCATCCTGTATTCTATTTTTTCCTCGTCCTAGTCGTTCCTCCCCTCTCCTATCTTCATTGATCTTTAATTTTTCTTTCTTCCTCCATTGTTGTCGTCGCTTATAACACATAGTTTTATTATCTTTTTTCTTTTATTTTTGCCACAAGATTTTGCATCATCTTCTCCATCACATTGCTACCATTTTTCTCTAATTAAATCAACCCCAAATCTAAAATATTGAGTCTCCAAGATCGATTCCTAACGTTGCCAAGAACTGTCATTGTCTCCCGCAACATCTAGCTTGTGTAAGATATCTTTCTCTCTCGTTTTCTTGTTAAATCTTTTCAAATAAAAACCTAAATTTCTAGATCATGAATTTTGGGGATTTTTAAGGATTTAATGGATATTTTTCTAGCTTTTTAATCAATTCCTAAAGTGGTTTTAAATCAGCCCCAAAATTGGCCATCGCGGGTGGTGGTGCATGCGCCTATGGGCAAGAAAGGGGGCTTTTCTTCTTTAATCTTTCCCATCTTTCCCCCCCACATGATTTTGGGTTCTTGAAACCCTCCTAATCAGCCTTGAAACATGTATTAATTAGGAAAAATCATTCTTGACCAATTGGCAAATCGGATCTGACAATTCGGAAAGCATAAGTGTGGGTAATCGTAAACTAGTTTGTTTCGACATAGATCTTGGAAAAAGGTTATGGATTAATTAAATAAAGGGTTTTAATTAATATTAACACTAATTTTCCAGTATTTAAATATTTTAGGTACTAATCCAAACACTCCAAATCATCAATAAAGCTAAAAGACATTCGCGCGTACGGTTCACCTCAAACCAATGTAAGAAATCTAACTAGTTTGGATTCAGAAAATAGTGGTAATTGTAGAAATTGGATTGAGACCATAAGTGGGTGTTAGGTGTTGTATAAGATGTTTAATTATTTATTTATATACTGATTTCTTTTAATTTAATTAATTTAGGTCCATTTTAGAGATTATTAAAGAAACCACAAGATTCGCTAATGTGCTGCAAAAGAGCGTAAATAAGGTGTGGGACCTAAACTCAATAACTTGTTTGATAATAAAAAATATTATGATTAAATTGATGGTTTAGCTTTCTGATTGGCCTTGGCTTCATATCTAAGAAATTAAATTTGTAAGTGGTCGAATCAGGTACGTTACGAGCCTTAACTATTTGGCATGGTAGCATTGTTGCTAGTTTGATTGAATGATTGACGTTGTCATGAATGTTTAGTTAATTTAATGTATGATTTGTGGTATGTATGGCATGTTTATGAATGAAAATAAGGCTTATGCATGATGTATTCGTACAAGTGAATTGCTATGATATGTTTGAAAGACTGTTGTACATGCACACAGAAAAAAATGAAAGTACATGAAATTATGTTTTGGGAATAATACCGTTTTTATGGTAGTTTGAAAATTGGATTATTGATTCCATATTTTGAAAGTATGTGATAATTGAGGGCACGTATTGAGAATGCCAGCTAAATGTGAAAAATATTGATTTATGGCTATGTATGAGATAGTGTGACATATTGCATGTGCATGGGGTGAGATTATGTGATTGATGGAGGACTTCCGTGGAGTTCTGGCGGCATATTAAGTCTACATTTATATGTAGCCAGTGCACTGCACCTGGATTACCGAGGGGATTGGCGATTTATTGTATTATATTTTTTACGGTAGATTTTCTACATTTATGTTATATGGTGGTTTCTACCACATCGAGCTTTGCTCGCATACGTTGGAGTTCGGAAGACGGGTTCTGGGGAACTCGTGGTGTGTAGCGGATGGTTTGGGTGGGAATTCATATGTACATTATGTCATGATCATTTTACATAAGAATATTATTATGAATATTGATTGTGTTATTTGGTTCAATGAGAAAATGCTTGAATGTATATAATATGCTTGATTGTTTAGACTCACACTGAGCTTGTTAAGCTCACCCCATTACTTCAACTTCTCAAGTAATAAACAAACTTAGAATTAGAATTGACATGCAGACGTAGGAGGACTCGAAACACCATTATGATTTTATTTATTTAGTTTTCTTTCCTATTATTATTTGGTTTTTGGACTGTAAAATTATTTAAAATTGTGGTTTGAGACTATTTTTGTTTTGGGGATTTTCATGAATACATGTTTTTCATTCTTAGGATGGATTTTTGGATTTATATATAAATAGAAATTGAACTATGCATGTTATTCAGCTAAGTTAAAATTAGGATAGTATGGTATATTTTCCGTTGTAACCAAGATAAACAAAATAGTTTTCAAAGGCAATGATGTGTATTGAGTTATTCGAAAATCTACACCTAATTTGCTATCTTGACTTAATAATAGTTCGAAAATCCACACCTAATTCTGTCTAAAAGAAGTCCCAAGTCACACGATCCTTTAGTACCACAGTAATCAAAGTATTCCACCACTGATATGCTAAGTCTTTTAGAAGATATACCGTACATTTTAAACAATCAATTGGATAACAAGACAGTTCATCAAAAACTCTAACAGTGTTTTCTAACCAAAATTCAGCTTTTTCAAGGTCGTCTTCATCTGTTCCACAAAATTCTTCTGCCCCATACTTACATATTTGATCAACCGGAGGCTTGCTTACATGTACTTGTTTCGGACCTTGAGGAATAGAGATGATAGGTTAGGGTATAGGAGGGGGTGGAGGTTATTGAGCCATAAGGTTCATTCTAACAAACTCAGAGAACCATTCAGACATTATATGGAAGAAGGCTTCTTTTACCTCACTTCCCTGGCCCTCACCTACAGGCCTACTACTAGCTGCTCCTTGAACAGAGGCTTGGGGATTACTTTCAACCTCATCAAAATCAGCTCGATTGGATGACATCTTTTATCTATATGAAAACATAATTCAATTTGAGTCAAGAGATACCACACTATCACAGGTTATGTAATAGCATGTATTCTATACTCCTTACTAGCTATGTTCAGTTCGAGAACAGACTAAACCATAGCTCTGATACCACTAAATGTAACACCCTAACCCATTTCCATCATCAGATTAGGGTTACCGAGCATTATCATACAAATCATAACAATAATGTCATTTAATATTAATTAAATAAAACTCATTATAAACTTATCAAGCCTATACATTTGGGCCTTAAATCGGGCCTTCAAGGCCCTAAAAACAGTTTGGAAACAATTCGAGGCTAAATTAAAACAAATCAAAAAATTTGGGAAAAAGTTGAAATTTTAAAAATAGGGGGTCACACGATCGTGTGACATAGCCCAGACTGTGTGATACTTGAACAAATGGACACACGGCTGTGTCTCAGCCTGTGTCTTAAACTGTGTAACTCACTGAGTTAGGTCATACGGTCGTGTCGCAGGCCATGTGCCAAACCGTGTAACTCTCTGACTTGTGACACACGGTCATGTCGCAGGCCGTGTGCTCCATAATTTGACCCTAAAAACAAGCCATTTTAATACCGAAACTTGCTCAATCAACCACTCCATTTGTGCATACATTCAAAAGACCTAAACACCTTTCAAACACATATAAACATACCAATTCAATCAACCTATTTCACCTAACCAATATGCCATTCAGAGGCGCCAGATTTATACCAAAACAACTTCAACCAAAACAAGGCTATAATGCCACATCTCAAGCACAAAGCATATTCAATTTAGCTACCTAATGACCTAAATTATAAACCATTTTATTTTTATCATAAACATACCAAAAGGACCATTTATTACCAAGTACTTAAAAGTGACCAAAGAAAATAAATTTGCCAAGGCACTAAAAGTCCATCAAACAAGATATATACTTCAAAAGCATATTCATACCAAATTGATCATTAACACATTCAAGAACTACTATAATATAAAGTCCTATACATGCCATTTATAACCTTGACCAAAATGACTCAAAAACTATCGAAGTGATTGCTAGATAGTGTGATAGTACTCCGACAAGCTTCTAATCGATCGAGCTTCTGATAATCTACGAAACAAAGGAAAATAACTATGTAAGCAACTAGTGCTTAGTAAGCTCGTATAAACTCAAACATAACTTACCATTCTTAAGCTCAATTTATAAAATGTGCATAACATCTTTTCCATACTCATAAGCTTAATATAATCCTATAAGCATCACCAAACTCACAAATTAGTAGGCTCATGTATAATGCATATAGAAAATCAACCATTTCACAAATGAATCTTAATGAACATAACATTCATCACATAATGATTTAGTTTCCTTCAATTGATTTGCATTCATCCAAATTTACCTCTCATAAGTTCATGAGCAATTATCCATTTGAACACATGCCTTGCCAAATACCTTTACTTAACCATTGAAGCATCTAGAATTACATTGGATACTCGGGAATGCTCACACATAGTGTGCCTTTCCATATAACCGTAACCTTTCCTTTTCAATAGTGCTCACACGAGCTGTAAAATCGACCTGCTCACACAAGCTGTGGGTCAGAATGTTAGCTACATGATGTTGCTCACATGAGCTGTGGAGAATCTGCAACAAATGCAGGACCTCAGCCATCGATAGGACATTCAAGGCCAGCATCTGAAACATGAAATCTCTAATGACATGTCATTCATATCCTAAGAATTTTTAAGGTTGAAACGGGATTATTTATCTGTCAACTACTCAAAACGCCAATCTATTTATACATTCAAGTCAATTTATAACCAATATAATATAACAGATAATCAATCAACTATCATTAATAAGATTATAGTTCATACAAACTTACCTCGATAACTATAGTCGTAAAAGTAGAGTTGGAGATTAATCCAAAGCTTTTGCCTTTACCCAATTTAAGTCCGATTGTTGTTTATCTTGATCTAAATAAATAATTTCATTCAATTAAGTATTTCTATTAAACTCAAGTATTCAATTCAATCTATCATAAAATTACAAAATTACCCCTCTTATTTTAACTTTTTCACAATTTAGTCCTTAAGCTCAAAACTTGTAAAAATACTATTTTTACCCTCCATACATGCTAAAAGAACTTCTTAGGATCCATACCAGCCCATTTAAAACATCATTTCATAATGTTACCATGAAATTTTACTATTTTCATAAATAAGTCCCTAACCCTAAATTTACTGAAAATCACTTAGCAAAATAAGCTTATTCAAAAATCAACCTTAATATTCTATCAATCAACTTCACAAGTACATCAATTTCATTCATGGTAAGTCCTTCAACCTAAAAATCATTAAAAACAGAATCAAAATCACATACTATGCATCAAGAATCAACTTGGCTGAACCTAGCTCCTCTTTTTCTTTGATGTTTAGGTTTGAAAACAAGAAAATAAAGGTTGAAAATGACTCATTTTGTTTCTTTCTTTCTTTTGTTTTAATATTTCCATTAATTTAATTACTATTATAACCTTTTAAAAACTATTAATTTACACCAAAACTAATCCAACATCATCCACTAACTTAATTATGGTATAATTACCATCTAAGTTCATTAGTTTTACTTTCCATAGCCATTTAGTCCTTTTAACTAATAGAATTCAACTTTTGCACCTTTTTCAATTTAGTCTTTTTTACCTAATTAACCATTTAAACCTCAAAATTTCATAACAAAAATTTAATATAACCTTAAAATAACTCTATAGAAATTAAATAAATATTTAAAATATTTACTCACTCGTTGGAATCGTGTTCTCAAAACCACTGTTTTCGACACCACTAAAAATGGGTTGTTACAAGTCTGCTCCATGCAGAACCTTCCATGGCTATTCTTTCTTCAAGCTATCAAAGAAGGTGAAGAAAAGAAAATGAAACATAGTCAGGGAAGAAAAATCATCCATGGAAAGCCATTTCCAACTATTTATAGTCTTCCCTGCGCTATTACTAACCCCATGAGAACCGTGCATTCACAATCATTGTGTCTCCCATAATGGAATCGGTTGGTTCATTTCTATCCGAACCAAATTTGGGTCTCAACCATGTCTAATTTTGTTGCTAGCTTTCCCATTTCTTTCAATAGAGGCTACCAACTTACGGTCTCTTTCAATTAAGTCCCTTAATTATTTTAAATTTCTGGGTTATTAGAAATCAGAGTGTTACATAGAGTATAAGGTTCTGATTGTCATATCAACGAGTATGCATTTTTAACAGAAAACATATCATTGTGTTCATATTTCCAAACAATTTTGTCTCGACCGTCTTGTATTAAAAAAGGGTCTATTAAAGAGATCGGATGCATGACCAGGGTTAAGAATCTCCCAGGTCCTTCTATAGTCCCAAACCTTTGTATGAAGATTGAGACACATTTGGGCTTGAAAGGTTGAGCCATTTGTTTTAATTGAATCTAAGAGAGGCCTATTTGGGTCTGTAAAAGTCCAACAACTACTCCCACTCAAAAGTTGAATGCCTTTTGCTTGATTGTAGATGTCTCTTTTGAAGAGGATGCCTTTCCAAACCTAGGAGTCAGAAGGCTTAGGCTTTACAGTTTCAAAAGGGTGATGCTTGTAGTATTTAGATCTTAACCCCCTTGAGAGGAGGCAGTTTGAATCAATCATTACATTGTTGGATCTAGTGAACTAAGTGTAGTATTTTTTTTCTATGTACACTTTTATTTTTTGAACAAATTGGTTTAATAATTATTTATTTACACTTTTATTTTGTCTATGAATTACATTAATACCCTTTGTACATGGTCCTTAATGGTTTTTGCATGCAAAGCAAAATGGAAGCAAATATTATCTCACTGGTTGTCTAATGTTTAACTAATACTAAACGGTATTATGTGGTTGGACCGTAATAAAGAAAGAAATCTTATATTAGTAGATGAATCTAGATATGTGTTGAAAAAAAATCCGGTTTGAAAACAATTTTCTTGCATAGCGAAAAATTAAAATTTTTGAAATTTGACCCAGTTTGTGATATTTATAGCAATAAACCTTGAATGAAAATCATATTTGTATTTTTAGATAAGCGGATCCTTGATGTTTTCTGGTTTTCAAGCAAATGATTTTCTCCATTATTCTCGTACCACGAATTACTTCGAGTGTGGGCTCAAACCAGTCGAATCAAAACACAAAACTAGAAAAAAAAATTATTTACTTTTGGGGTGAAAACGAAAAATCTCTCTTCAAAATAGAATTTGGGAAAATTGTTGTTCCGGAAAAATATAAATAATAGTTGAGAATAAAATCTCTTTATTTTTTGACAGAGTAACAATATCTTCAAGTTGTGTAAACAGCTCTACCGATTTCATTTATTTATAAGGAGAGAAGGTAGAACCCTTGTTGAATTGTAGAGGTTTATTTCAAATAGAAAAACAACTTATTAGTCCAACTAGGAGAGTGAGAAGGGCTAATAAGGTGTGTTTCCTCTCATATGTAATATGATGGAGATCGAGCCTCTCATTGATTGGGCCCAATTAAATATGTTTTTTGGACTTTTAACCCAAAACTTTATATTTTAATCCAACTCAATACATATTTTTCTATTTTCCAAAATAAACATTAATTTTTCAATTAAATAATTTTCTCATCCAAATTTTACCCCCGTAAAATTATGACGATTTTATGCTTAGTAAAATTTCCAAGAAAATATATTCAATATTTCACAACTCAACTTGTTCATTATGATCAAATGGTTTATTTTCATTTTCAGGCTTTAAAATTGCTCAAAACATAAACTCATTTTTTCAATCATTTCTGAGTAATCCATATATATTTGCAAATGGATCATTTCTCATTTTAATTTCCATTTTAGATAAAACCACATTCATTTCTAAATGATTCAATTTCTCCATTTCAGAGAAAACCATAATCATTTCTGAATGTTATCCATTTCTCTATTTCTATTCATTCTGTTCATTTTGATTCAAACACGCAATTCATTTCTGGTTTTAACGAGCTAATGGAGGGACCGATTAGACATATGTAATTAGATCTCAAATTATTTATAATTAAGTTTCGGCATTTTGCCTATTAATTAAAAACTCATTTGGTCATGACGTAATTCCACTATAGTATCGTGACTGAGCTCTCCCTAACGACATACCATTACGAAAGTAACTACTCAATGCTTGTCCAATGACCTTGTCATAAGTGTGTTACCCTCATGGGATATCCTTGATATTTTTGGGATAATATCCGCTCTCCTAATATGATCCTATTTTATCTCATGGCAACCATTACATCTTCCTTCATGAAAAGTCAATCACTATCAAATAATGATAAAGTCATTCATCACAAAGGCGAAAAATCCGTAGCAATGTTTACTTTTCATCAACCAAGTAATGCCAATGAGTGGATATCATTTAGCCATGTCACAGGCTATGAATTCCACTATTGTGAATGATGTTGCATACTACATAAGTCATGCACCCAACACACCACCTTTTGGTTCTTTATCTATTCGAACTCAGGCTTTACTTACATCGAAGTATATGAGTCACGCATACATAGTCTGTCATGTAACACTCCTAACCCATATCCGTCACCAGAACAGGGTTACGGAGCATTACCAGAGTTTACAGATCAACTACAGACATTCCATATTATTTTACATTTATATCAGAAATCAATCATAAATCAATCATACTGTCCCTTATTTGAGCCCTTGAGGCCCAAAATATGTATTAGAAACAAGTCGCGAATAAATCGGGTACTTAGAGAATTTTTCGCAAAATGACAAAAATTTTCCAAGGTTCAGGGAACACACGCCCGTGTGGTTAGGCTGTGTGGCTCACACGGTTAAGAGACACGCCCGTGTCTTAGGCCGTGTGGGCATTCGAATTAGGGGCACATGGTCATGTCCCAGCCCATGACCAAATTAGGGTGCTCACTGACTTGGGTCACACGCCCGTGTGCTAGGCTGTGTGAGCATACTAGCTTGCATTAAATAAGTGCAGGGGTCACACGTCCATGTGCCAAGCTGTGTGAATATTTTGAGCATTCTGTTTTGGAAATTTTAAAGATTCAAGGGACACACGGCCAATTCACACGCTCGTAGGCTAGACCGTTGATGCGAACCCGGTCGCATCATGTTTCTACACAACTCGCCGACCTCAGAATTAGCCTAAACTTGAAGGGCCCAAGTACAAGATGAAACATCTCATAGACCTGATTGATTATTGGGCCAATGTTTTAAGGACTTTTTAATTTAATATAGTTTTATTTAAATTAATAAGTTTGCATATTTTTAATTTTAGATTTGCACTTTGTGTGTTCTGCATTTAATAAAGTTATGCATTATGTAACTCCCATGTTAGTTTAAGTCTGCATCATTAAATTAAGTCTTGCATTAAGTAACTCATTTGTTCATTTAGTTTGCATTTCAAACCATGCATTTAAGCATCTTAGTTTAATAAATGAGTTGCTGGACATTTATTCAACTCATCTTAGTTTAATTAATAAGTGTTTTTGTTGAACTTTATTTAATAAGTGTTGCTTTTAATTAATCTAGTTACTAGGATTATTTATTGATGCATGAGTTTAAGTTTATTTATTTATGCTTCTTTAATTAACTAGTTGCTGGAATAATTGATGAATAAGTTTTAGTTCATTTATTGAAGTTAAGTGTTTAATGTGTTTGAGTTTAATTAGTGTTTAATTGTGTTTAATAAGCTCATTTTAATATATTTATTGCAGGAGTCTTTTCAAGCCATAACCGTTACAGTTCAAGGCTGTTACAAATTAAATAAAGTGGCTGTTCAAGTCATTTTTGGTTACAAGCAAGGGGCTGTTACAAAGAAGGTTTAACACATCATTTAAAAGAGTTTAAAGAGTGGATTATTGCTTCTTTAAATTCAGCAACAAGCTTTTCAACTACCAACCGTTTTTGCTGCTTCAAAAGAATTAATTCAAGCATTCAAAACACCATTAAGGTGCTGGTGACTATTCAGCTAACCAAAGGACATTTCAAGAGTCACTTTTCAAGCATTCAAGGTCAATTATGCAGCTGAATTGAAGTGAATTAAATGGTGGAGTTATTTGGTTCAAGAATTCCAAGAGACTTGAGCTTTATTTAAGCTTTTAAGATGAATACTTGTGACCATTCAGCTAGCCTTTTTCTAGCCTTATAAATATGTGTGTAATCAGCTTTTTGAAGGAACTTTTGGCAAAACTTTGAATGAACATTTGTTCAAGAGTGAGTTATCTCCTCTCTATTTTCGTACGAGTTTCGAATTGACTTATCTAGCGTGCTAGTGGCGTCAACCGAACTCCTTCCGAACTTATCACCAACCTGGTGTGGCGTTCGTCCATCTTTTTATACCTTCAGTTCTTACTTCGCTAAGTAATGGGTCGAGGTCCATCAACTATTTCCATCCTTCACCTTAAGCCATATAAGTCCCGAGGCGATACTCGCTATAGCATCGAATCAAATTTGTGCTTAAATTCGATTTTTCCACATCCACCACTTATCCGACTTACCTATCCTTTATTTCTTTATCATTAAACTGAACCTACATATTTCCAAACCCTCCGTTCATTCCCAAAACCACTTTGTTAGCTTCCGCATATCATCACCAAACTTGCGATTTCAACGCCCCGAACATTCTCCTCGTCGATGATCGGGCAAACTAGTGAAATGACTCGAATCACTCGGGCCGGATCACATCATTTGGTATCAGAGCTACTAAAACGAGGAGCGCCGACGTTCGTGAAGATTCTGAGTAGGTTCGTATTGAAAAAAAAATTTGAATTTAAAAAAAATTCATCAAGTTGTATTTTTTTCTTTGAAAGTAGCATATTATTGTAATTGAAGTGAAAAAAAACAAAAAATTTAAAAAAAAAATACGAGTTAAAAAAAAAAGAAAGTGTGAAAGTTTTGCTTTGTTTTTCATTTCCTTCTATTTCTGTTTGTTCCCGATCATCACAACGTCCATTCTACCATTTCTTCTACCCCCAACGCCACACATACCAAAATTTCTTTTTATTTTTATCCTACCCTACACCCGATGTTATCCTTTGTTACCATTTTGAAGCCGACCCTCTAAGCCGCAAATAGGTCTAAACGAGACAAAATACGAAATCACAAGAGCGAGAAGAGCGGTAAAAGGCAAGAGATTGTGAGATCATTTGAGAGAAAGAAAAAGCTTATTAAACGAGCGTAAACACGAGCGGAGTGAAAAATCATCTATTTTCTTTCTGAGTGAATTTGCGAGGTTTTTGTGGTGAGGTAATCATTTTCTGCTTTTGTTTTTAACACTTCTTCTTTTCAGTAAACAATCATATCTCGGGACGAGTTTTCAGCGTTTGAGTTTCAATACTTGTTGAAAGAAATGGAGAATATGCTCGACCGAAAGATTAAGCCCATTCAAGACAAGTGAGAACCTCGAGCAATAACCCAACGGAAGCAAATTCCACCAAGTTAGAAAATGAAGCCACGACGACACCATTCGAGAAAAGACTCTTATCAAGACTCCTATTCAACAAGGCTGTCGAGACAAAGAGAAGAAAGTTTTGAGTTTGAGACTTTTCGAGGTGACGAACAAGAAAGTAAGAGTAATTTTTTTGTATCTTCAAAGAAGTCCCTCACGAAGGATCGTTCCCGAAAAATTGATCTAGAAACCTATGAGAATATTTTCTCTTTCTTTGAGCCAAGCAATTATCTTTTTGATTCTTTTGTAACATCCTAACGTTGTAATAAAATAGAAAAATAAGAAAAAGAAAAAGAAAAAGAAATTGAAAAAGAAGAACAAGAAAAAGAAATTGAAAAAGAGAATGAAAACGAGAAAGAATATGAGAGTGAGAAAAAGGAAGACGAGATTGAGATTGAACAAAAGTGTGAGGAAAAAAGAGAAAATTGAAAAGGAAAAAGAAATGAGAGAAAAAGAGGCAAGCGAACAAGAAAAAGTGAGGAATTTGTTTACTAACCCTAATGAGACTTTTTCTCGTGTTGTTTCTTTCCAGGTTCCTGAAAATTCGATTAGCAAGTTCCATCTTAATTACCTTCCCGATGAGAGGCGATTTCGATTGATCGAACAAGGTAAGGAAGGTAAGTGCTCTAAAGCATTTTAGTCTCCTCCAACTTATTCGGATGCTTGTGATTGTGTGGATGATATCATTAATTGCCATTCTTTGATTAATTTTGATGTTTTAAATGATGGTAAGACGAGTTTTTCTAACAAAAATCATTGTGTTGCAAAGTGTGAAGGTGGAGTAATATTTATTCGGCAAATGCAAAACTCGGTTAGGTATGTCAATGAATTTTCATGTAAAAATCTCAATTTGTCTGATTGTGGTAATTATGTGACTTATTTATTGCCCCATTTGAAATTTTTGAGTTTTTGCAAATCTGTTTTGAAGCATGTAAAGAGGTTTGAATGTTTGTTACTGTGGACGCAAAACTCCTATTGGTTTAGCCTGTTTGATTTAACGAAACTGTTGCTACATTTTGGCATAAGTAATCAAACTCGCGTTTTTAAACCCGAAATTTGTTTTGGTTCGTTTTGTGGGCTAAACCAGCATCTTAAATTTCGTATGACTAATCCATTTTTGATTGATGCTTGGTCATTGAATCAAGGAACGAAACTTAACGGTTGTGATCATGATTTAAAATTGTTCCTTGAACAATTTTTGTGGATGTACATGAGATTCATATTCCTACCCGAAAAGGTAAGTTCGACTTATGTTTTTGAGCTAGGAATCGAATCCTATGTGAATAAAAATTCGAGAAGTTCCTTTGAGTTCATTATCCATGGTGATACTAACTTCTCTCATCTTTGTGAAGGTGACCCTTTTAAAAACGCGAATTGCCTTTGCGTTAATCCGGGTAAAGGGTTTCGACTACACTACCTTCCCGAGGAAAGAAAGTTTTTGTTGGCTAAGAGAGGTACTGTCCAATACGATTTTCGGTCACCTATTTCTAAAGGTGAGCAAGGTAAGATTCTGCTATTCCTTAAACCACCTCAATCAACTCGAATTGATGATCTTGCTCACGACTTGAATTTTGAAAAGGTAAAGTACTTTGATGATGTTAATTGCCATTCTTTGATTGGTGAAAGAATGTTTGTTTTGAATGATGACATCAAGACTTTTGTTTTTGGAAAATGTGATGCGTTTGTTGGAAAATCCATGTTTAAACTTCCTTTGCCAAGATTTCTCCATATTCCTGATTTTGAACGGAATGTGTGTTTTATGAATTGTTATGAGACGTTGATTTGTTTGAACCATGCTCAACTCAAGGTGTTTGAGCGATGCACTTTTGATTTCCAAGATTATATCTTCATAGTACTTTGTGGTTCTGGTTTGTTTCCATTGAAGAACATTTTGATTCATTATGAGAAGGTGAGATCAACTTCTACTTTTGATCCCGGTATCGGGTTAAGCATTCCAAGTTTGGATGGGTTGTCGAAAAGTTATTTTCTGTTCAAAATTCAAAGTGTCACTAATTTATTCCATTATTGTGTAGGTGACAATTTGAAATGGTATCCTACTCAAGAGGGAGGGTTCATGAAAAAAGGTGTTTGTGACGATGAAAAATTTTTCGCGAGCAAATGGCCCGATTTGAGGACAAATCATCTTCAAGAGGGGGGTATGATGCGAACCCGGTCGCATCATGTTTCGACACAACTCACCGACCTCAGAATTGACCTAAACTTGAAGGGCCCAAGTGCAAGATGAAACATCTCATAGACCTGATTGATTATTGGGCCAATGTTTTAAGGACTTTTTTATTTAATATAGTTTTATTTAAATTAATAAGTTTGCATATTTTTAATTTTAGATTTACACTTTGTGTGTTCTGCATTTAATAAAGTTATGCATTATGTAAATCCCATGTTAGTTTAAGTCTGCATCATTAAATTAAGTCTTGCATTAAGTAACTCATTTGTTCATTTAGTTTGCATTTCAAACCATGCATTTAAGAATCTTAGTTTAATAAATGAGTTGCTGGACATTTATTCAACTCATCTTAGTTTAATTAATAAGTGTTTTTGTTGAACTTTATTTAATAAGTGTTGCTTTTAATTAATCTAGTTACTAGGATTATTTATTGATGCATGAGTTTAAGTTTATTTATTTATGCTTCTTTAATTAACTAGTTGCTAGAATAATTGATGAATAAGTTTTAGTTCATTTATTGAAGTTAAGTGTTTAATGTGTTTGAGTTTAATTAGTGTTTAATTGTGTTTAATAAGCTCATTTTAATGTGTTTATTGCAGGAGTCTTTTCAAGTCATAACCGTTACAATTCAAGGCTGTTACAAATTAAATAAAGTGGTTGTTCAAGTCATTTTTTGTTACAAGCAAGGGGTTGTTACAAAGAAGGTTTAACACATCATTTAAAAGAGTTTAAAGAGTGGATTATTGCTTCTTTAAATTCAGCAGCAAGCTTTTCAACTACCAACCGTTTTTGCTGCTTCAAAAGAATTAATTCAAGCATTCAAAACACCATCAAGGTGCTGGTGACTATTCAGCTAACCAAAGGACATTTCAAGAGTCACTTTTCAAGCATTCAAGGTCAATTATGCAGCTGAATTGAAGTGAATTAAATGGTGGAGTTATTTGGTTCAAGAATTCCAAGAGACTTGACCTTTATTTCTGCTTTTAAGATGAATACTTGTAACCATTCAGCTAGCCTTTTTCTGGCCTTATAAATATGTGTGTAATCAGCCTTTTGAAGGAACTTTTGGCAAAACTTTGAATGAACATTTGTTCAAGAGTGAGTTATCTCCTCTCTATTTTCGTATGAGTTTCGAATTGACTTATCTAGCGTGCTAGTGACGTCAACCGAACTCCTTCCGAACTTATCACCAACCTGGTGTGGCGTTCGTCCATCTTTTTAGACCTTCGATTCTTTCTTCGCTAAGTAACGGGTCGAGGTCCATCAACTATTTCCATCCTTCACCTTAAGCCATATAAGTCCCGGGGCGATACTCGTTATAGTATCGAATCGATCTTGTGCTTAAATTTGATTTTTCCACATCCACCACTTCTCTGACTTATCTATCCTTTATTTCTTTATCATTAAACCGAACCTACATATTTCCAAACCCTCTGTTCATTCCCAAAACCACTTTGTTAGCTTCCGCATATCATCACCAAACTTGCGATTTCAACGCCCTGAACATTCTCCTCGTCGATGATCGGGCAAACTAGTGAAACGACTCGAATCACTCGGGCCAGATCACATCAACCGTGTGTCACACATGGCTGAGAAACACACTCGTATGGACAAAAATAGGCTATTTCAAGCCACTTTTCTCACCCAAATTTGTCTTCCATCTACATTAACATTATAACACATTCAAAAGCCAATACAAGACATTCAAATCAAGCTAATATCAAGTCTTAATACATGTCATAACAACCCACATGTCCAAGTATTCAATCTTACTTAATTGACCATATAAACATATATGCATATTTCTCCAATCATGTTATCTCAAACTATCACTAACATGCCTATATGATTTTTCATCATTCATCCATTTCAAACACACATCAAACATATCAAGGCCATTTTACAAATAAAAAATATACCAATTACAAGCCATACCAATGGCTAGTTTCAATCAAACATTTACTTGTCAACTTTAGTCTATTAACCTATACATGCCATTATAACCAAAATTAATTTACTTTTTATACCGAAATGAGCTAAAGGATAGTGTGATGTTGCTCCGACCAGCTTCCAACCAAACGAGCTTCCGAATTACTATAAAATAGAGAAAATAAAATAGAGTAAGCATTTAATGCTTAGTAAGTTTGTATAGCATGGAATTGAACTTACCATTTAATTCACATTTAAGGTAAGCATACAATACATATTCCAAACAACTTGGCCAAAGCTTAAACACATATCCTCAACACTCATGTTAGTCATGTATTACATATAAATATCAAGAATCATGTATGAGCTCACAAAAAAGTCATGTATTACATATAAATATCAAGAATCATGTATGAGCTCACAAAAATCTAATCTCTATATACACATATATTCCACATCATAAGTCCATATAACATATACAAATCATATCTAGGTATCTCAGGCATATTTCAATAATAATTTGTCTCAAATTCATATTGTCCCTTACCAGAACTTTGCCCGTTGAATCGTTTCAAGTATCGATGGATACACGGGTAGTACACACTAAGTGTACAAATCTATAATCCGTCAATTCATATTCAGGAATGCTCATACGAGTACATAAACGGGAAGCT
Organism: Gossypium sturtianum; assembly: GCA_025698515.1. Lineage (NCBI taxonomy): Eukaryota > Viridiplantae > Streptophyta > Magnoliopsida > Malvales > Malvaceae > Gossypium > Gossypium sturtianum. Next base: position 69,916,621 of record CM046952.1, read on the forward strand.
CTTTCGAGCCATATAACAGGAAGCTTATGTGAGCCATGTAACGGGAAGCTCATAAGAGCCATAATTGGGAAGTTCAAGCGAGCCAATATATGGAAGCTCTAGAGAGACAATTAATTGGGAATCTCCGAAGAGCTATATATCGAGACGCTCATAAGAGCTAATAACGGGACGCTCTTTTGAGCTGTGGTGTGTCCGCAACACATGCAGGACCATAACCAATTCGGGAACCCTATATCCATCAAATTTCATTTATTCAAACGAGACTTAATATTTGTCAGACATTGTCGGATATGTGACTGATTTTCATACATGTCAATTACACAATTCACATACATAACATTCAATTCAAACATATAAATATACAATTTAGTTACACGAACTTAACTCGACAATTGTATGTTGATTTGTTGTCTACTAATCCGATACTTCTTCTTTTCCATGATCTAACTTCGTATTTGATCTATCTGGATCTATATGAATGAATTTAACATCAATTTAATACAATTCTTATTCAATTCAATCCAATTCACATCTTAGGCAAAATTACCATTTTGCCCCTATACTTTTAATTAATTATGATTTCGTCCCTAGGCTCGGAAAATAAAATTCATGTAATTTAATCCTTATTCCAAGCCTAGCCGATTTTTATATATAACAATAGCAGCCTATGTTTTTCATAAAATTCTAAATTTTTCCATGAATTTTACATCTTTTCAATTTAGTCCCTAAATCATAATTTCATCAAAATTCCCTTTACAAAAATTGTTTATCTATCAGCAACCTTTCATTTTCTACCATAAAACTTCATAATTCAACTATATTCATTCATTTAAAAACCCTAATACTTTGATAACTTTGCAAATTAATCCCCGAGATAGCTAGATTAAGCTATTACGATCTCGAAAACATAAAAATTATTAAAAACGGGACCAAATACTTACCTAATTAAGCCAAATAAGCTTGTCTATCTTCAAGCTTCATAACTAGGGTTTCCATGTCTTTTATTTGGGAAAGATAATATAAAATGATGATATTTTGTTATTTAATTAATTTATCATCTTTATTTTATCATCTTTCCAATTTAATCATTTTCTTTTCTTAAATTTCCAATGATTAATCATCATACTTATCTACTAACTCCTCTAAATGGTTTATTTGCCATATAAGGACCTCCAATTTTGAATTCCATAGTTATTTAATACCTATAGCTACTAGAACTCAACTTTTGCATTTTATGCAATTTGGTCCTTTCCATCTAAATAGACATGTAACCGATAAAATTTCTCTACGAAATTTTCATACGATATTTCAATCATAATGCAGACCATGAAACAATATTAAAATAATTTTTCTTCCGGACTCGGATTTGTGGTCCCGAAACCACTGTTTCGATTTCATTGAAAATGGGCTGTTACAACTCTCCGCCTTAAAGAATTTTTGTCCTCAAAAATATTACCAGTAAAATTGTTCGGATATTGCTTTCTCATAGTTTCCTCGGGTTCCTAGGTAGCCTTTTCTATTCCATGTCGTTGCCAGAGGACTTTTACTAAAGCTACATTTTTATTTCTCAATTCTTTCGTCTCACGTGCCAGAATTTTGATCGGTTCCTCATTGTATTTCATGTTAGGCTGAATCTCGATTTCCGTCAGAGAGATAATATGTGAAGGATCCGACCGATACCGTTGCAACATAGACACATGAAAAACATTGTGAATTTTTTCAAGCTCTGGCGGTAGGGCTAATCGGTATGCAACAGATTCGATTCTTTCAGTGATCTCATATAGCCCGATAAATCTTGGACTCAGTTTTCCTTTACGGCCAAATCGAAGAACTTTCTTCAAAGGTGAAACTTTTAGAAATACCTTGTCACCAACTTGAAATTCTATTTATTTTCGTTTAAGATTCGCATAGGATTTTTGACGATCAGAAGCTGCTTTCAAACTATCTCGGATCACTTTTACTTTTTTGTCGGTTTCACGGATCATATCAACTCCATGTATCTTTTTCTCACTAGGCTCAGTCCAATATAATGGAGTTCTAAATTTGCGACCATACAGAGCTTCATACGGTGCCATCTTTATGCTTGACTGATGACTTTTATTATATGCAAATTCGACTAACGACAAATATTTCTCCCAATTGCCTTCAAATTGTAGTACACAGCACCGAAGCATATCTTCAAGAATCTTTATCACACGCTCAGATTGACCATCATTATGAGGGTGAAATGCGGTACTGAAATATAATTGCGTACCCAGAGCTTCTTGTAACCTGTTCCAGAATCGGGATGTGAACCGTAGATCTCTATTAGAAATAATAGAAACTGGCACACCATGTAATCTGACAATCTCAGAAACATACAATTCAGCCAATCTGTTAAGTGAGAAATCTATACGTACCGAAATAAAATATGCAGACTTCGTCAAACGATCAATGATTTCCCAAATGGCATTTTTCTTTTTCGGAGATAGGGGTAACCCCGATACAAAGTCCATAGTAATTCTATCCCATTTCCATTCCGGTATCGTAACTGACTGTAATAATCCTGAAGGTACCTGAAGTTTAGCTTTAACTTTCTAACATATCAAACATCTAGATATGAATTTAGAAATATCACGTTTCATTCCCGGCCACCAATACATCTGTTTCAGATCGTTGTACATTTTATTACTTCCCGGATGAATAAACATAGCACCACTATGAGCTTCATGCAAAATTTTTTGTACAAGCTCTGAATTCATCGGTACACATATTTTGCCTCTGAACAACAGACAATCATCAGGCCCAATCTGAAATTCTAAGTCGACTCACATTGTACCCGTTTAGCTTGCAACTTATTATCACTTTTCTGAGCTTCACAGATCTATTGTAGAAACACCGGTTTAGCTTTTAATTTAGCTAAGATTGAACCATCATCAGACAGTGTCAATCGGGAATTCATTGCTCGTAAAGAAAACAAAGACTTTCTACTCAAAGCATCCGCCACCACATTTGCTTTTCTCGGATGATAATCGATAACCAAATCATAATCTTTCAACAGTTCCAGCCACCTGCGCTTTCTCAAATTCAAATCTTTTTGCGACACCAAATACTTTAAATTTTTATGATCGGTGAATATATGACACTTTTCACCGAACAAATAATGACGCCAAATTTTTAGCACAAAGACAATAGCTGCTAATTCTAGATCATGTATCGGGTAATTCTTTTCATGTGGTTTTAGCTGTCTAGAAGCATAAGCTATTACTTTACCTTCTTACATCAAAACACAGCCTAAACCATTCAATGACGCATCACTGTAAATCAAAAATTCCTTACCCGATTCAGGCTGAACTAGAAGTGGTGCTTCAGTTAACAAGGCTTTCAACTGATCAAAACTTTGCTGGCACTTATCAGACTATTCAAATTTCACATCTTTTTGTAATAATCGAGTCATCGGTGTATCTATCATCGAAAACCCTTTTACAAGCCTCTGGTAATAACCAGCTAATCATAGAAAACTTCTGACTTCAGACACATTTTTCGGTGGTTTTCAGTTAACAATTGCTGAAATTTTATTCGGATCCACTCTAATGCCTTCAACAAATACTATATGTCCAAGAAAACCAACTTCTCGAAGCCAAAATTCACATTTGCTAAATTTAGCATACAGTTGTTTCTCACGCAGAGTTTACAGAATAATTCTCAAATGATCAACATGTTCATTTTTATCTCAAGAATATACCAGAATATCATCAATAAATACCACCACAAATCTATCCAGATACGGTCTAAAAATTCTATTCATCAAATCCATAAATGCCGCAGGTCCATTAGTCAAACCAAATGGCATTATAAGAAATTCATAATGTCCGTACCTGGTTCTGAAGGTTATTTTCGGTACATTTGAGTCTTTCACTCGTAACTGATAGTAGCCAGAACGAAGATCTATCTTTGAGAATACTGTAACACCTTTCAATTGGTCAAACAAGTCATCAATACGAGGCAGTGGATACTTATTCTTGATTGTAACTTTATTGAGCTGCCGGTAATCAATAAATAATCTCAACGATCCATCCTTCTTCTTAACAAACAGAATCAATGCACCCCAAGGTGATGAATTAGGTCGAGCAAAACCTTTATCAGTAAATTCTTGTAACTGTGCTTTTAACTCTTTTAATTTCGTAGGGGCCATTCTATATGGTGCTATAGATATCGGTGTTGTCCCCGGAACAAGATTTATAGAAAATTCAACTTTTCTGACTGGTGGTAGTCCGGGTAACTCCTCTGGAAACACATCAGGATACTCACAGACTACTGGCACTGATTTAATCTTCGACTCAGATACTTTAGTATCCAACACATAGGCAAGATAAGCATTATAACTTTTTCTGACATATTTCTGTGCTAACATGGCTAATATCACATTAGACAACCCATCCATTTTATCTGATTCAATACAGAAGATTTCACCATTTTGACATTTCAACACAATATGCTTCTGTTTACAATTTACCACGGCATCATGCTGAGTTAACCAATCCATACTCAGAATCACATCAAATTCATCAAACAGTAATAACATCAAATCAGCCAGAAAATAATAACCCTGTATCATTAACGAACAATTCTTGCAAATTTTATTAACCATCACACACTGGCCCAGGGGGTTCGATACTTTAACCACAAATTCAGTGGACTCGACAAGCAAATTTTTACTAAACACTAAATTTGTGCAAATATATGAATGAGTTAAACCGGGATCAATTAAAGCAATTGTATAAGTATCAAGAAGAGAGAAAGTACCAGTAATAACATCGGGTGCAGAAGCATCCTCAAGTGCACGAATAGCATAAGTTCTGGTTGTGCTCGTACTTCAAATTTTATAGTTGAATCTCTTGTCGTACCCCAGCTACCACTCACATTGTCGGGATTATGAGGTGTTCTACCTCTTGTAGCGAGATTGCTTGGCCTTGAAGTTTGGACGACATCTTTTTCAGGCTTTTTCGGGCAGTCTCTGAGAAAGTGGTCAAAGGAACCACATCTAAAACAAGCTTCGCTTTTCATGCGGCACTCCCCAAAATGTAGTTTATTACAATGCTTGCATCTAGGTTTAATTTTTCTAACACTACCCGCACTTGCTACAGATGTAGCTTGAGATCTTAGGCTGGAGCGTTGAATATTTCTATCTTTCCCAGAATACCCCGCAAAGGTGGTAGAACAGTCATGATATTTCTTTGATTTCTTTGAGGTAGACTGATATGACTTCCCCGTAAGTCTTTTACTTAAAGTTCTAGCTTCCATCTCGGCTTGCTTTTTCTCTTTACTAAGCTCTTCAACTTTATGAGCTCGGTAAACCAGTACAACAAATTCTTTTAATTCAAGAATCCCAACTAACAACTTTATGTCTTCATTTAAACCTTCTTCAAACCGTTTGCACATTGCGATTTCAGTCGGGATACATTCTCTGGTATATTTACTCAGTCGAACGAATTCTCGTTCATATTTAGATACTATGATATGCCTCTGTTTAAGTTCAAAAAATTCATTCCGTTTCTGATCAAGGAATCTCTGGCTGATATATTTCTTTTCAAACTTAGTTTGGAAAAATTCCCATGTGACCCTCTCTTTCGGTACAATAGAAATTAAGGTGTTCCACCACTGGTAGGCTAAATCTTTTAACAGAGATACAGCACATTTCAAACATTCATTAGGTGTGCATGATAGTTCATCCAGAACTCTATTAGTGTTTTCCAACCAAAATTCAGCCCTTTCAGGATCATCTTCAGCGGTAACTCTGAACTCTTCAGCACCATATCTACGGATTTTATCAACAGGTGGCTTACTGATTCTAACAAGTTCTGTACCTTGTGGAATATCGGGAACCATTTGTGGAGCAGGAGGGGGGTGGAGGTTGTTGTACAGCCGAATTTGTTCTTACAAATTCTGTAAACCATTCGTTCATCATTGGAAGAAGGCTTATTTAGCCTCTCCTCCTCGGCCCTCAGATACGGGCCTTCTACTACTTGAGGCTGCTCTTTGAATGAAGCTTGAGCATTGCTCTTAGCTTCTTCGGATTCAACTCGGTTGGATGATATTACTATATGAAAAACATGTTTTAAAATGGTCAAGAGATATCACACTATCACAGGTTATATAATGGCATGTATAGCTAGACTTGTATATGCTACATTAGTTCGAGATTCGACTGAACCGTAGCTCTGATACCAATAAATGTAACACACCTAACCCATATTCGTCACCAGAACAGGGTTACGAAGCATTACCGGAGTTTATAAATAAACTACAGACATTACATATTATTTCACATTTATATCAGAAATCAATCATATTGTCCCTTATATGAGCCCTCGAGGCCCAAATATGCATTAGAAATAAGTCGGGACTAAACCGGGTACTCAGAGAATTTTTCGTAAAATGACAATTTTTTTCCAAGGTGCAGGGAACACACACCCGTGTGGTCAAGCCGTGTGGCTCACACGGTTAAGAGACACGCCCATGTCTCAGGCCGTGTGGGCATTCGAATTAGAGCCACACGGCCATGTCCCAGCCATTGTCCAAATTAGGGTGCTCACTGACTTGGGTCACACGGCCAAGTCACATGCCCTGCGCTAGGCCGTGTGAGCATACTGACTTGCATTAAATAGGTGCAGGGGTCACACGGCCAAGTCACATGCCCATGTGCCAGGCCGTGTGAATATTTTGAGCATTCTATTTTGCAATTTTTAAAGATGCAAGGGACACACGGCCAATTCACACGCCCGTAGGCTAGACCGTGTGTCATACACGGCTAAGACACATGCCTGTGTCTCTGCCCGTGTGGACAAAAATAGGCTATTTCAAGCCACTTTTCTCAGCCAAATTTGTCTTCCATCTACATTAACACTATAACACATTCACAAGCCAATACAAGACATTCAAATCAAGCTAATATCAAGTCTTAATACATATCATAACACCCTACATGTCTAAGTATTCAATCTTACTTAATTGACCATATAAACATATATGCATATTTCTCCAATCATGTTATCTCAAACTATAACTAATATGCCTATATGATTTCTATCATTCATCCATTTCAAACACACATCAAACATATCAAGGCCATTTTACATATAAAAAATATACCAATTACAAGCCATACCAATGGCTAGTTTCAATCAAACATTTACTTGTCAACTTTAGTCTATTAACCTATACATACCATTATAACCAAAAGTAATTTAATTTATACCGAAATGAGCTGAAGGATAGTGTGATGTTGCTCCGACCAGCTTCCAACCAAACGAGCTTCTGAATTACTATAAAATAGAGGAAATAAAATAGAGTAAGCATTTAATGCTTAGTAAGTTCGTATAGCATGGAATTTAACTTGCCATTTAATTCACATTTAAGGTAAGCATACAATACATATTCCAAACAACTTGGCCAAAGCCTAAATCGTTTAAAGTATCGATGGATACACGGGTAGTACACGGGTAGTACACACTAAGTGTACAAATATGTAATCTGTCAATTCATATTCAGAAATGCTCATACGAGCACATAAATGGGAAGTTCTTTCGAGCCATATAACAGGAAGCTCATGTGAGCCATGTAACAGGAAGCTCATAAGAGCCATAATCGGGAAGTTCAAGCGAGCCAATTAATCGGGAAGCTCATAAAAGAGCCTTTAATCGGGAAGCTCTGAAGAGCCATATATCGGGACACTCATAAGAGCTAATAACGGGACGCTCTTTCTAGCTGTGGTGTGTCTACAATACATGCAAGACCACAACCAATTCGGGAACCCTGTATCCATCAAATTTCATTTATTCAAACTGGACTTAATATTTGTCGGACATTGTCGGATATGTGAATGATTTTCATACATGCCAATTACACAATTCACATATATAACATTCAATTTAAACATATAAATATACAATTTAGTTACACGAACTTACCTCGACAATTGTATGTTGATTTGTTGTCTACTAATTTGATACTTTTTCTTTTCCACGATCTAACTTCGTATTTGATCTATCCGGATCTATACTAATGAATTTAACATCCTTATTCAATTCAATCCAATTCATATCTTAGGAAAAATTACCATTTTGCCCCTATTCTTTTAATTAATTACGATTTCATCCCTAGGCTCGAAAAATGAAATTCATGCAATTTAATCCTTATTCCAAGCCTAGCCGATTTTTATATATAAGAATAGCAGCCCATGTATTTCATAAAATTCAGAATTTTTTCATGAATTTTACATCTTTTCAATTTAGCCTCTAAATCATAATTTCATCAAAATTCCCTTTACAAAAGTTATTTATCTATCAACAACCTTTCATTTTCTACCATAAAACTTCATAATTCAACTATATTCATTCATGGAAAAACCCTAATACTTTGATAACTTTGCAAATTAATCCCCAAGATAGCTAGATTAAGCTATTACGATCTCGGAAACATAAAAATCATCAAAAACGAGACCAAAATACTTACCTAATTAAGCCAAATAAGCTTGTCTATCTTCAAGCTTCATAACTAGGGTTTCCATGTCTTTTATTTGTGAAAGATAATATAAAATGATGATATGCTGTTATTTAATTAATTTATCATCTTTATTTTATCATCTTTCCAATTTAATCCTTTTCATTTCTTAAATTTCCAATGATGAATCATCATACTTATCTACTAACTCCTCTAAATGGTCTATTTGCCATATAAGGACCTCCAATTTTGAATTCCATAGCTATTTAATACCTATAGCTACTAGAACTCAACTTTTGCATTTTATGCAATTTGGTCCTTTCCATCTAAATAGACATGTAACCGATAAAATTTCTCTACGAAATTTTTATACAATATTTCAATCATAATGCAGACCATGAAATAATATTAAAATAATTTTTCTTCTAGACTCAGATTTGTGGTCCCAAAACCACTGTTCTGATTTCACTAAAAATGGGCTGTTACATGTCATCCACTCAGGATTTAGGTATATCACACTATGAGTGTCACAAGTGAATAAATCTATAAATGAATTCAGGATCTATTTTGTTTGGGTCTTGTCTAGTGTACTTTCAGTCTAGTCAGTCACATCTATGTCTCTATCTTCTAGGATTCATCCGCTCCAATGTCTAAGACAAAGCATCTCCCCAATTGGACTTGATAGACAACATATTAGTCTTTCAATTGGTTTGCTAATTTCCAATTAAACTAAGGACATGTTTAGATTTGTCTACTAATACAAGTTGTCTTTTTGTATTACGATCCGACCATGTAATACCGCTTAGTATTAGTTAAACATTAGACAACCAATGAACAACATTTGCTTCCATTTTGCTTCGAGTGAAAAATCGTTTGAGGACAATAATATAAAGTATATTAATTGTAATCAATGAATTTTTTTTATTGACCAATTTGTTCGAAAAAATTACAAGTTTGCAAACGAATATACTACACTCAGGGAATTAGATCCAACAACATGTCATTAGTCTAATCGAAAATAAGTAAACCAATTGAAAGACTAATATGTTGCCTATCAAGTCCAATTGGGGAGATGTTTTGTCCTGAGCATTGAAGCGGATGACTTCCAGAAGATAGAGACATAGATGTGACTGACTAGACTGATAGTATTTCAGACAGGACCCAAATAGAATAGATCTTGAATGCGTTTATGGATTTATTCGCTTGTGATATTCATAGTGTGACATACCTTAATCTAGAGTGGATGATGGACTATGTATGTGTGACTCGTATACTTTGATGTAAGTAAAAGCCTGAGTTCAAGTAGATAAGGAACTGAAAGCCAGTGCGTTGGGTATACAACTTCAACAGTATGTAGCATCATTCACAATAGTGGAATTCATAGCCCAAGACATATGTAAATGATATCCTCACATTGACATTACATAATAGATGAAAAGTAAAATGTGACCACGAGTCATTTGACTTTGTGATAAATGATCTAATTACTATTTGATAGTAATTGACTTTTCATGAAGGAAGATGTAATGGGTACCATGAGATAAAATAGGATCATATTGGGAGAACAAATTTATCCCAAAAAGATTAAGGATATCCTATAAGGGTAACACACTTATGACAAGGTAATTGGACGAGAACTGATTGAGTAGCTTTCGTAATGATATATAATTGGGGAGAGCTCAGTCACGATACTATACTGGATGACTTTGTGACTTGATGAGTTTATAATTAATAATTGAAAAGTTGGAAATTAATTATAAATCATTTGAGCCCTAATTACATATGGCCAATCGGTCCCTCTGCTAACTTGTTGAAACCAAAAATGAATTGCATATAGAATCAAATGAATAAAAATGTATAGAAATGATAAAGTTAAAGAAATGTGTTACATTCATAAATGAATGTGGTTTCTTACTAAGTATGGAAATGACCTGAGAATTAATTAAAAATTTTCAAATTAATATTTAATCAAATAATTTAAGTTCAAAAAATGGAATTAAATTAATGGTCATCATGAATCTATTGAACATGAAAATTAAATATATTTTTCATTGATTCTTTTACGGTAAAGTTATCTTGACTTTAACAAAATTATAATTGAGTTGAGAAATTATTTAATAATTAATTAAATTTAATAAATAATATTTATTTTAGGAAATAAAAAAACTTATATTGAGTTTGATTAAATTTTAAAGTGTCAGGTTAAAAGTCCATGAAGTACATATAATTGGACCTAATACATGAGAGGCCCAATACTACTTTCTCTCTCCTAGTAGAACTAGGGGACTAGTTTTTTTATCATATAAATATTATTTGTATTCTACTAATTCAACAAGGATTCTGCTATCTGTCCCTATAAATAGATGACACTGGTAAGGCTAAAAGTACACAACTGTGAGATATTGCTATTCGGCTCGAAAATAGTGAGAATTTATTTTCTAAGCATAAATTATATTTTTTAGGAATAACAATTCTTTTGGTTTCTATTAAGAGAGAGTTACTTTCCTACTGAAAGTAAGAAAATTATTTATGGTTCTATATTTGATTCGTGGTTGTTCGAACCCACACTCGAAGAGATTCATGGTACGAGAATAGCGGAGAAGGTCGTTGGGTTGAAAGTCGGGAACGTCAAGGATCTGTCCCACACAAAGCACAGGTACTTTTCGAGAAAAGTTTATTGCTATAAATATCATAAACCGACTTGGTTTTCAAAATTTTAATTTTTCGCTGTGACAGAAAACCGTTTTTAAATCGAATTTTTCCAACATACATGTCATGTAAGTTCTGAGAAGAGAACTTCTTTAAAAAGTTTAATTTTTATCATCATTATATATATACCCTTAATTTGATTTGTAAAAAAAAATAGATAAAGAAAATGAGACCCGAGGAAATAAGGGTGATTTCTGTTTTTTCTATTAATTTTTTGAATTTTTTGAATCGATCTATGAAACTAGGTTGAATTTGATTATTGACTTTTTTATATTAATATTGGGTTTTTAGCTTTATTTTTATAAAATAAATTTGATTTTATGATTTTTTTTTCTAACATTATTTAGTAAAATTTCAAAATATTTTTTATAAATATTTCTTAAAAAATATTTTTTCAAATAAATAAAAATAATCAATAACCTTTATATGAATATTTTTAAAAAATATTTTTATGTAAAATTTCAAGTTATTGTCACTATTTTAAATAAATTATTATTTTTTATATAATAAAAAATCTAAATTAAAAAAATTAAATAAAAAATATAAATTGGTTCAACCTAATCGCGATTAGCCCTATGAGCATTAACTAATGGATTAGAACATTATATATTCATCTACTCATAATTAATCTTAATATGAAAATTTCACCTTGGTGGATAAGATAAATTTATTTTCTTCAGGTAAATATATAATTCTTGTTATCTATAATAATACCAAGTTTTAGGGTAGGTTTGAATGGGTAGTGCGTTTATTTGCGGTTAGTGTAAAAACAGCCGTGATGGTGAGATTAGATACGATAGTGTGAGATAAAAAATAAGCTAAACGCATTGCACTGCACTATCTATCCAAAGCCACACTTAAATTGGAGAATAATATATGTTTTCAGTACGCTCAAATTTATATTATTTTTATTGTTACAATAACAACGGTGTTAACTAAGCTAAAGCTCACTTTTTTTTCTTATAAATCTTGAGTCTGAAGATTTAGAAATATTTTTTGTTCAATTCTTTTTTTAAGCATGATTTAAAAATAGTAAAGTTTTACTTAGTAAAAGTATTATGGAGACGCTTGTACTAGTAGTTAAATTACATTTTGCCCTTTTACTCCAAAAAATAGGTAAATTACTCTTTACACGTTAGATGAACAAGCAAACTGGTCTTTTTTGTTAAAATTTTTATATGTTTTTATTGTTAAAAATTAGTGTGGTTGACGGTTGAACCAAACCGCCACGTATACCTCATTCTGATGTACATGAATTAGTTTTTAACAGTAGAAATGAATATAATTTTTAATAGAATGACTAATTTACTTTTTAATCTAATGTATACAAATTAATTATCTATTTTTAGTAAAAAAATACAGTCTAACTCTTAATAAAAAAGTCCCATAATACTTTTACTAATTTTTTCTTTTCACCATAATTTAAAAGTATGAACCATAACCGGGTAACTAGCAAAATCTATATTACTATATATAAAAGGAAGGCACAAAGATGCTGTCCATTTTTAAATGAGAAAATAATGGCTAAATTTCAATTTTAGTCTCTTTATTTTTTAAGACTATATAAGAATGGTTAAATTTCAATTTTAATCCCTAAATTTTACTCAAATTTGACTCAATTTCTATACTTTAATTTTGACATAATTTAGGCACATGTCTTTTTCTACTTTTCTTTTGACATGAGAAATAATGGCTAAAGTTCAGTTCTAATCCATCTACTTTTTAAGCTTATATAAGAATGTTTAAATTTCGATTTGGTCCCTATATTTCACTCATATTTGAGATTTAATCTCTATACTTTAATTTTGACGTAATTTGGTACCTCAATTTTTATAGTGTCATTAGTTAGTCTAAATATTTTATTCTGATTAAAATGTTAAGGTGAAATTTTAATAATTGTTAACATCGTTAAAATTCTCTATTAAATTCAAGTCCATTATAATACCATTTTTTTGTTATATGGATATCAAGAGAGTTTTTCTTTTTTTTAATTTCAAAATGTCACATCAACAAATTTAACATAAGGATTTAACGGTGTTAACAAATAGACTTAAATTTTAAAATTCGAAAAGTATAGGGATTAAATTCGTAAAAATAAAAGTATGGAGATTAAATTTCAAATAAATAAAAAGTAAAATAACTTTGAGCATAACCTTTAAATTTTTACTCTATAATTTAGTAAAAAAATAATAATCAACTTAACACGAAGTGTGGGTGACAACCATACTAGTATAATTGAAAATTTTGAGTGATTGATTATTTTTATTCGAATTTGATTTTAGATAAATTTGATGAAAAAAGTTTAAAAGGGTTTGTGGCCTATGGTCGAAAATTTGAAGTAATTCAAAATAACATACATCTGCCACCAAAAAATAATAATAATAAGATACATTTAACCATTTTTTTATTTAATAGTAAAGTTTGAGATTTTAAGAAATTTGAAATCTTATATTTGAATTTTATTTTATATAAATTATTGTGAATTTTTCATCATATATGAGCCTTATCTAGATATGTTATCATTATTAGTTCAGTTCATCGCACTTGATTGATTATGATTATAGTTATTCAACTTATATTATTTGTAATTGCAATTATATCATGTGTGGGTAAGGGTGTAAATGAGACATTAGTGTTTGCAAGTTACTTGAGTTCGATTCGAAAAAAATTGAATTCAATTCGATAATTATCGATACGAATTCAAACTTAGTAATGCTTGAATGACTCATGAACCTTATCAAGCTTTTCATATTTTTATATTATTAAATTATGTTATTGCCCTTTAATTTATTATTAGCCCTAAGCTTAATTACTGAGTTGAGCTCGAGCTCGGGTTTAAAAATGAATATTCGATTGAGCTCAAACCGAGTATCGGGCTTCAAATTTTGAGTCGAGCTCGAGTTTGACTGTAACACCCCCTAACTCTTAACCGTCGTTGGAACAGGGTTATGGAGCATTACCAGACATTTCAGATCAAATACGAACATTACATAAATATTTTGCATACACATTATAATTAAATCATATTGTCCCTTTTATGAGCCCTCGAGGCCCAAAATACACGTTAGAAACAAATCGAAACTAAATCAGACATTCAAGAAATTTTTCGCGAAATTTTAATTTTTTTTTCCTAGAAACAGGGCACACACGCCCGTGTAGACCTGGGACATGCCCGTGTGGCCATAGGACACGCCTGTGTGGCCATAGGACACACCCGTGTCTCAGACCGTGTCCTACCCCGTGTAACTCTCTGACTTAGGTCACACGGCCAGCCACATGCCCGTGTGCTAGGCCGTGTGCCTCACACGGCTGAGACACACGCCTGTGTCTCTGGCCGTGTGTAAATTCCTGGGCATTCTGTTTTAAAAATTTTAAGTAGCAGGGGACACACGGCTAATTCACACGCCCATGTGTTACCCGTGTGTCTTACACGGTCAAGTCACATGCCCATGTGTCTGGCCGTGTGGACTCATTATGAGCCTTAAACATTAAGGTTACCATTCCCTGCAATCTTACACATCAAGCAACTCAAAACCATTTATTCAACCAATTTAAAACTCAGTTATACACACTCTAAACATGTCAAAATAGGCATTCTAAGTACCTAACCAATGTACCTTCATAGGCCCTCTACCTAATTTATTCAAACACGTATGTGCAAATTTTTACTAAATAATCTTTTTGAAACCAATTATCATATACCTATATGTTTACATGCAACCAATATGCCTTTAGGCACCTCTTATGCATATTCAACCACTATTTTACTTCTCATCATTCAATCACATCAATATTATAAGGCAATCATGCAAATACCACAATACCAAAACACAAGCCAAATACATGACTAATTTCAACAAAACTCCTATAGACTAATATTTAGTCAAAATAACCTATACATGTCATTATAACCAGAATCAAGTCATCAATAATTACAATTAGAACCAATGGATAGTGTGATATAGCTCCGATAAGCTTCCAACCCGTTCGAGCTTCCGATAATCTATAAGGTAAATAAATAAAACAAACATGTAACACCCCTAACCCGAAACCGTCGCTGGAATAGGGTTAAGAGGTATTATCAGACAATCAAAACCACTCACATCTATTTCACGACACAAAGTCATTCTTCAATCATACACATTCAATTACAACCATATAGTCCCTTATTGAGGTCTACGAGACCTTACAACACATGTTAGAAAGAGGTCGGGACTAAACCGAACACTTACAAAAATTTTCAGAAATTCAAACATTCTTCAACACTGTTGAGGTCACAAGCCCGTGCAGTCAGGCCGTGTGCCTCACACGGTTACAAGACACACCCATGTGTCCAGGCCGTTTCAAAACAGAGCATGTATACTGACTTATCCCCACGGCCACTGGACACGCCCGTATGCCATGACCGTGTGTTAATAGGCTAGCTACTGACTTGATCACACGGCCACCATGCACGCCCGTGGGCCTCGGCCGTGTACCCTGTCCAGACACACTAAAAATGATTCTTAAACCACATGGCAGAGACATACGCCCGTGTCTCTTAGCCATGTATGCAAAATAGGCCATTTGCAAGGCCAATTTGCCACCCACACAAAGGTCAACCAACAAGCTTCAATACAATACCAATTCATGCTTTTAAATGCATTCAAACATACCATTTCATGCACCAAATAATCATCAACATTACCATCTACTTCCATGTCTAATATCATCACAATAAGTCCGTTCAAAGTAACAATAGTATATCTCAATATATATATCAAGCATTATGAAATTCATGCCATAATTCATCTTCAAACCACATCTTTCACAATTCAAAAAGTCATGAAATATACCACATTCATAGCTCATTCATAAATTCTACATCATTCAACTTCCAAGCCAAATCACATGGCAAGGATTAAATATTTCAAGACATATCATAACTTCTAGCCTATACATGCCATATTCCAACTATATACATCTTTCCAAAAGTACCAAAATAGATTGTCGATAATGTGATAGAGATGCTGACGATTCCCGAATCTGAGCTAGCTTTACTGACACTGTAAAATAGAGAAACAATCACACAGTAAGCTTTTAAAAGCTTAGTAAGTTCGTAACTTAATACATTATACTAAAACCAACCATCACATAGATTATTTCACAATCGCATATATCGTACCATCCAAAACTAATATGTTCAATCAACCTTCCATAACTCATTCATAGTTTCATCCACCACATAGGTTCCGAACGTACCTTAGCCAACACTTAGTTGTCAATTACATTTGCTACTCCATACTCACTATTTCATTTCGATCAAATTCCGTCTCTACTTCGATTCAATCGCACACTTAGTGCCCAAATAGTTAGCCGAAGCTTAATTAGCATCGCACACATAGTGCATTCATATCAAACCGATCTTAAATCAGTATCGCACACACAGTGCCAACCACAAAGCCGAAGCTTATATTATTTCGCACACACAGTGCTAATAATTTCGGTCACATTTCCGAATACGCACACTTAGTGCCACATAACTTGAACCCTCACATAGCATTCACAATTCAATAATATCATATCATTCATCTCATAACATTAAACATAGTTAAATACACGTATTATGTCCGAACTTACCTCGGACGTCGAAATATCGAAACGGTCGATTAATCAAGCACTTTGTCTTTACCTCGATCTCGATCCGAACCTCTTCTTTCTTGGTCTATACACATTCAAATTCAATCCATTCAATCAGCAATTTATTCAATTTAGTCCACACACTCATATTTAAGGCATTTTACAAAATAGCCCTCACATTTTCACATTTCGACACTTTAGTCCCTAATTCATCAAATCACCAAATACACACAATTTACTTGTACCCATGTTTAACCGAATACACACTATGCTCAAATCAATCCATACATTTCATTTATTTCTCAATTTAGTCCCTCAAAATGCTATTTTCACAATTAAGCCCTAATCAGCTAAATTCATCAAAAATTCAATGACAAAACATGTTCATTAAACACATATCTTTCATTTAACACCAATACTCATCGCAAAGCTCACCATTTCATCAATGAAAAATCTCATAAACATCATCAATTCTCAAAATTACAACATGGGTTTCAAAGTTTACGAAGCAACGATTGCAAAAACGTAGAAATTATCAAAAACCAAGCAAAACTCATACCTTAATCAAGGAAGACAAGAGCTGAAACCTAGCTTTGCTTTCTCTTTTCTTCCTCTTTTAATTTTCGGTGATAGATGGATGAATAAAATCCACTATCATGCTTATTTCTTTTATGTTTCATGAAATAATGACTTAATTATCATTTTACAATTTTAACATTTACTAATAAATATATACAACATATAATGCAAGGTCATTCTTGACCATTACCACCCACTCATCTTATTAATGGGCTATTTTTCTATTAAGGGCTTCCCATTTCAAAGCCAACAACAATTAGACACTTTAACAATCAGCATACTGCTTTGACACTTTACGCGATTAAGTCCTTTCTCTTAATTCGGCACACAGTCGATAAAATTACCACACAGAATTTTCACACAGGCTATATCACATATAATAAACATAAAAAATAATTCCAAAATATTTTTTCGACCTCGGATTTGTGGTCTCAAAACCACTGTTCCGACTAAAGTCTAAACCGGATTGTTACAACTCTCCCCCTTAGGGATTTTCGCCCCCGAAAATCTTACCAATGAATAGGTGTGGATATTGCTCTCTCATGATGTTCTCAGGCTCCCACGTAGCCTCTTCTACTCCATGTTTGTGCCACAATACTTTCACTAAAGAGATTTTCTTATTTCTCAACTCTTTGATTTCTCGTGCCAAAATTCGAATCGGTTCTTCATTATACGACAAATCTGGCTGAATTTCAACTTCAGTAGGAGCAATCACGTGAGACGGATCAGATCTGTACCGTCGAAGCATTGATACATGAAACACGTTATGGATCTTTTCTAACTCATATGGCGACAACAATCTATACGCAACTGATCCAACACGCTCGATAATCTCATATGGTCCGATAAACCTCGGACTCAACTTGCCTTTACGGCCAAATCGAAGTATTTTTTTCCACGGAGACACTTTCAGAAACGCTTTGTCACCCACTTCGAATTCAATATCTTTTCGTTTCAAGTTTGGATAAGACTTCTGACGATCCGAGGCCGCTTTCAAACTGTCTCGAATCACTTTTACTTTCTGTTCAGTCTCTTTTATCAAATCAACCCCGTGAATCTTATTCTCACTCAGTTCAGTCCAATACAATGGAGTTCGGCATTTTCTACCATAAAGAGACTCATATGGTGTCATTTTGATACTAGATTAAAAATTGTTATTATATGCGAATTCAATCAACGGCAAATTTTTTTCCCACGTACTCTCAAACTCAAGTATACAGCATCTCAACATGTCTTCGAGAACTTGAATGATCCGCTCGGATTGTTCATCCGTTTGCGGATGAAATGTAGTACTGAAATGCAATTTTGTGCCTAAAGCCTCTTGCAATTTCTTCCAAAATCGCGAGGTAAATCTCAGATCTCTGTCAGATACAATAGATAATGGCACCCCGTGCAATCTCACAATCTCAGCAATATAAAATTCAGCCAATCTATTGAGTGAATAATCTGTTCTCACCGGAATGAAATGAGTTGATTTCATCAATCGTTCAACTATTGCAATTTTTTTTTTCCGGAGATAAAGGCAATCCCGACACAAAGTCTATCGTAATCTTTTCCCATTTCCACTCAAAAATCATAATCGGTTGTAACAAACCGGATGGAACCTGATGCTCAGCTTTAACTTGCTGACAAATTAAACATTTCGACACAAAGTCAAAAATATCTCTTTTCATACCATGCCATCAATAAAACTGCTTCAGATCGTTATACATTTTCGTACTCCCCGGATGAACAGTCAAGTGACTATTGTGGGCTTCGTTCAAAATCAACTGAATCAACTCTGAATTCTTCGGAACACAAATTCGATCTCTGAATCTCAAACAATCATCACTATCGATTCGAAATTCTAAATCAGAATTCAAATCACATTGAGCTCGTTTTGCTATTATCTCCTCATCACTTTTCTAAGCATCGCAAATCTGACTTATGAACATCGGCCTCACTTTCAACTCAGCCAAAACTGAATAATCATCACACTAATCTATCTGAGTACTCATAACTCGCAAAGCACATGTAGACTTTCGACTCAAGGCGTCAGCAACAACATTAGCTTTGCCCGGATGATAATCAATCACAAGTTCATAATCTTTCAACAATTCTAACCATCTTCTCTGTCGCAAATTCAATTCTTTCTGAGTCATCAAGTACTTCAAACTCTTATGACCGGTATAAATATGACATTTCTCACCAAATAGATAATGACGCCAAATCTTCAATGCAAACACTATCGCAGCCAATTCAAGGTCATGCGTCGGATAATTCTTTTCATGCGGTTTTAACTGCCTCGAAGCATAAGCAATGACTTTGCTTTCTTGCATCAGCACACAGCCCAAACCATTCAATGATGCATCACTGTAGACTATGAATTCTTTACCCGACTCTGGTTGAACTAACACTGGCGCTTTCGTCAACAATGCTTTCAACTGCTCAAAACTTTGTTGACACTTTTCTGACCACTCGAATTTAACATCTTTCTGTATCAACTTCGTCAACGGAGTCGCAATCATCGAGAAGCCTTTCAAAAACCGTCTATAATATCCCGCTAGTCCCAGAAAACTACGGACTTCAGACACATTTCTCAGAGGCTTCCATTCTAAAATAGCTGAGATTTTACTCTGATCAACACAAATTCCCGCCGCTGACACAATATGCCCCAGAAAACCAACCTCACGTAGCCAAAACTCACATTTACTGAATTTTGTATACAA
This sequence comes from Gossypium sturtianum, assembly GCA_025698515.1. Lineage (NCBI taxonomy): Eukaryota > Viridiplantae > Streptophyta > Magnoliopsida > Malvales > Malvaceae > Gossypium > Gossypium sturtianum. The sequence continues at coordinate 69,936,717 of CM046952.1, forward strand.
TTGCTTCTCACGCAGAGTCTGTAGCACAATTCTCAAATGCTCGACATGTTGTGTCTCATCACATGAATAAATCAGAATGTCATCAATAAACACTACCACAAAGCGGTCCAAATACGGTCTGAATATCTGATTCATCAGATCCATAAACACTGCAGGAGCATTTGTTAGTCCGAAAGGCATCACTAAGAATTCATAATGTCTGTACCTCGTTCTGAAAGCAGTTTTTGGCAAATCGGATTCTTTGACTCGTAACTGGTAATAGCCCGATCTCAAATCTATCTTAGAAAATACTGTAGCTCCTCTCAGATGATCAAACAAATCATCGATACGAGGCAACGAATATTTTTTCTTTATCGTCACTTTGTTCAACTATCGGAAATCAATACACGTTCTCATGGTGCCGTCTTTCTTTTTCAAAAACAACACAGGAGCACCCCAGGGCGAGAAACTCGGTCGTGCAAATCCTCTGTCAGTCAACTCTTGTAACTGAGACTTTAACTCTTTCATCTTCGTTGGTGCCATTCTGTATGGAGCTATTGAAATGGGAGTAGTCATCGGCACTAATTCAATACCAAATTCAACTTCCCGAATCGGAGGTAATCCCGGTAACTCTTCAAGAAATACATCTGGAAACTCACAAACCACAGGCACCATTTCAACTTCCTTTTCTGTCACTTTTGTATCAATCACATATGCCAAATAAACTTCACAACCCTTTCTCACATAGTTCAAAGCTTTCATCGCAGATACAACAGCTGGTAACCCTTTCATATCACTGGATTCCATTCGAACTATCTCACCATTCTGACTTCTCAATTCAATACTTTTTCGTTTACAATTCACAATAGCATTATGCAAAGTGAGCCAATCCATACCCAGAATTATGTCGAATTCATCGAATGGTAACATCAAATTAACCGGAAAGCATATATCCCGAAACATCAATGGGCAATTCTTGCACACTTTATCCACCAAGACACACTTGCCTAAGGGGTTCGATACTCTAACCACAAATTCAGTAGACTCAACAGATAAAATCTTACTTGATACTAGATTCACACACACATAAGAATGAGTAGAACCTGGATCTATCAATACAATCACATCAGTATCAAATAGAGTAAAAGTACCAGTGATGACGTCTGGAGATGACGCTTCCTCTCGTGCTCTTATAGCATAAGCTCAGGCAGGTGCTCTCGCCTCTGATCTCACAACTGTATCGGTAGTCTCTCTCTGGCTTCCACTCACATTTTCGGTGTTTTTGGGTAGTCTACCCCTAACCGTCACATTACTCGATCTCACATTCTGAACATTTTCTTCCTCAGCCATCTTTGTGCAGTCTCGAATGAAGTGATCTCGTGATCCACATTTATAGCAAACTCTATTGTTGTACTTGCCCCAACATTCTCCCACATGTCGTCTTCCACACTGTCTACACTCAGGTTTGTTACTTTTGGCACTATCAACACTTGATTCTATTGGAGCTTGAGTTCTCGGACCAACACTTAGTCTTGCGCGGTCTCTATTCGGATGTCCAAATGAAGTATTTGATTGGTTGCTTGTATCTCTGAATCTCTTCTTTGAAGGTTGAGAAAACTTACTCATCAATCTTTTTCTTTCATCACGAGCTTCAGAATCAACTTTCTTCTTTTCCTTACTGAGCTCCTCGGCTTTGCATGCTCTTTCGACTAACACAACAAATTCGTTTATATCAAGTATCCCAACCAACAACTTAATGTCCTCATTCAATCCTTCTATGAAGCGTTTACACATAGTAGCTTCGGTCGAAACACATTCCCGTCCATACTGGCTCAATCTCACAAATTCTAGCTCGTACTCAGTAACTGACAAACGGCCCTGTTTCAGCTCTAGAAACTCTTTATGTTTCTGGTCAACGAATCTTTGACTGATATACTTTTTTCTGAACTAAACTTGAAAGAAATCCCAGGTGATTCTCTCTCTCGAAACCACGGATGTCAACGTTTTCCACCAGTTATAAGCCGTATCTCTCAACAAAAAAACTGCACACTTAATACACTCATAAGGGGTCAACGACATCTCATCAAATACCCAAATTGTATTCTCGAGCCAAAACTCGGCTCGCTCAGCATCGTCATCAGCTGTGGCCCTAAACTCTTCAGCCCCGTACTTATGAATCTTATCCATAGGAGGTTTATTCAATCGAATCGGATCTATCACTTGTGGCACAACAGGTACTTGTGGGGGTAGAGGTTGTGGAGCAGCCGGATTCGTTCGAACGAACTCCGAAAACCACTCACTCATCATTTGGAAGAAGGCTTGCTTAGCCTCTCCTCCCTCACTACTTTCATTCGGCCTAAATGTGGCTGCAGATCGTCCCCTTGAGCAGAGCAGCGTTACTCTCTACATCGTCAGCAACTGCTCGATCGGGATCCATTACTATATAAAAACACATTTTCAACTGTCAGGATTCATCACACTATCGCAATTTCATATATGGCATGTATAACTAGACTCGCACGTGCTACGTTAGTCCGAGAATCGACTAAATCGTAGCTCTGATAACAATAAAATGTAACACCCCTAACCCGAAACCGTCGCCAGAATAGGGTTAAGAGGTATTACCAGACAATCAGAACCACTCACGTCCATTTCACGACACAAAGTCATTCTTCAATCATACACATTCAATTACAACCATATAGTCCCTTATTGAGGTCTACGAGACCTAAAAACACATGTTAGAAAGAGGTCGGGACTAAACCGAACACTTACAAAAATTTTCAGAAATTCAAACATTCTTCAACACTGTTGAGGTCACACGCCCGTGCAATCAGGCCGTGTGCCTCACACGGCTACCAGACACACCCATGTGTCCAGGCCATGTCAAAACAGAGCATGTATACTGACTTATCCCCACGGCCACTAGACACGCCCGTGTGCTATGGCCGTGTGTTAATAGGCTAGCTACTGACTTGATCACACGGCCACCATGTACGCCCGTGGGCCTCGACCGTGTACCCTGTCCAGACACACTAAAAATGATTCTTAAACCACACGGCAGAGACACACGCCCGTGTCTCTTAGCCATGTATGCAAAATAGGCCATTTGTAAGGCCAATTTGCCACCCACACAAAGGTCAACCAACAAGCTTCAATACAATACCAATTCATGCTTTTAAATGCATTCAAACATACCATTTCATGTACCAAATAATCATCAACATTACCATCTACTTCCATGTCTAATATCATCACAATAAGTCCGTTCAAAGTAACAATAGTATATCTCAATATATATATATCAAACATTATGAAATTCATGCCATAATTCATCTTCAAACCACATCTTTCACAATTCACAAAGTCATGAAATATACCACATTCATAGCTCATTCATAAATTCTACATCATTCAACTTCCAAGCCAAATCACATGGCAAGGATTAAACATTTCAAGACATATCATAACTTCTAGGCTATACATGCCATATTCCAACTATATACATCTTTCCAAAAGTACCAAAATAGATTGTCGATAGTGTGATAGAGATGATGACGATTCCCAGATCCGAGCTAGCTTTACTGACACTGTAAAACAGAGAAACAATCACACAGTAAGCTTTCAAAAGCTTAGTAAGTTCGTAACATAATACATTATACTAAAACCAACCATCACATAGATATACCGTACCATCCACAACTAATATGTTCAATCAACCTTCCATAACTCATTCATAGTTTCATCCACCACATAGGTTCCGAACGTACCTTAGCCAACACTTAATTGTCAATTACATTTGCTACTCTATACTCACTATTTCATTTCGATCAACTTCCGTCTCTACTTCGATTCAATTGCACACTTAGTGCCCAAATAGTTAGTCGAAGCTTAATTAGCATCGCGCACATAGTGCATCCATTTCAAACCGATCTTAAATCAGTATCGCACACACAGTGCTAATCATTTCGGTCACATTTCTGAATACGCACACTTAGTGCCACATAACTTGAACCCTCACATAGCATTCACAATTCAATAATATCATATCATTCATCTCATAACATTAAACATAGTTAAATACACGTATTATGTCCGAACTTACCTCGGACGTCAAAATATCGAAACGGTCGATTAATCGAGCACTTTGTCTTTACCTCGATCTCGATCCGAACCTCTTCTTTCTTGGTCTATACACATTCAAATTCAATCCATTCAATCACCAATTTATTCAATTTAGTCCACACACTCATATTTAGGGCATTTTACAAAATAGCCTTCACATTTTCACATTTCGACACTTTAGTCCCTAATTCATCAAATCACCAAATACACACAATTTGCTTGTACCCATGTTTAACCGAATACACACTATGCTCATATCAGTCCATACATTTCATTTATTTCTCAATTTAGTCCCTCAAAATGTTATTTTCACAATTTAGCCCTAATCAGCTAAATTCATCAAAAATTCAATAACAAAACATGTTCATTAAACACATATCTTTCATTTAACACCAATACTCATCGCAAAGCTCACCATTTCATCAATGACAAATCTCATAAACATCATCAATTCTCAAAATTACAACATGGGTTTCAAAGTTTACGAAGCAACGATTGCAAAAACGTAGAAATTATCAAAAACCGAGAAAAACTCATACCTTAATCAAGGAAGACAAGAGCCGAAACCTAGCTTTGCTTTCTCTTTTCTTCCTATTTTAATTTTCGGTGATAGATGGATGAATAAAATCCACTATCATGCTTATTTCTTTTATGTTTCATGAAATAATGACTTAATTATCATTTTAAAATTTTAACCTTTACTAATAAATATATACAACATATAGTGCAAGGTCATTCTTGACCATTACCACCCACTCATCTTATTAATGGGCTATTTTTCTATTAAGGGCTTCCCATTTCAAAGCCAACAACAATTAGACACTTTAACAATCAGCACACAGCTTTTAAACTTTACGCGATTAAGTCTTTTCTCTTAATTCGGCACACAGTCGATAAAATTACCACACAGAATTTTCACACAGGCTATATCACATATAATAAAAATCAAAAATAATTCCAAAATATTTTTCCGACCTCAGATTTATGGTCTCAAAACCACTGTTCCAACTAAGGTCTAAATCGGACTGTTACAAAACACGTAAGCAATAAATGCTTGGTAAGCTTGTATAATCTTTAATCATATTAATTCATCTCAAATATAAAATTTTACGTATCAAAAATATTCCAATATTGTTACCGTAATACTCATAAACTATATTCATTAATTCACAAGGTGAACTAATTCATAGTATCACACATATACTTATTACCCCCAATCTTAGTAGAATTTTATATAACTTTAACTCTTCCATACTTATTCCATATGAATGTCATACAAGTCAGATGCATATCATTTAGCCATGGTCACAAATTAGTGCATCTAACCAAAGCCTTATTCTAATTGAACGCATAATAAATCGTTCCATAAGAAATTGCATAATTTAAACCTTACCATTCTTTCCTGAGTACTAACTCATTTTCACTTAAATACTTACCATTTCAATGCATCAAATAAATAAACAAATTACTATTCAGCCAATAGCTTGACACTTGCCTAAACATCAAGTAACAACAATAGTTAGCGTACTTGCACATCTTACATATAAATTCAATATTGATAAACTTATTTTCTCGACATGTCACCATATACATGCTTTCCTTGTATCAACATATCAAAGATAATCATATATTTACATGTCACTTTTTAATATATTAAGTAAATATCACTTCCAAGACACATTTCAATATATCAATTAAATATCATTTCCAAGTATTTCAAGTATATACTGGTAATAACCATAAATATTTCAATATTAATTCATATATATTTATAGATCACTTATAGCACATTCAATTCTCATTAATTTGCTATCTCAAATGGCTTTTCACAATTTAATACACAGTTCATATGTCTCATTTCTATTTCACATTTGGTATTATTAATTTCCATTCATAATATCATTTCATTTAATTTCCCCTATTAACACAACTCGAACTCTGACGGATACACGGATCCAACCAAAACACATCATTTTGGCACCCAATGCCTCATCGGATAATTTGAAGTAACAATTTGACACCCAGTGTCTCATCGTCCATGCCGAAGTAAATTGGTACCTCATCGAATTTATCCGAAGTAACAATTTGACACCATGTGTCTCATCGACTCGAAGTCGAAGTATCCCTGAACTCTTCCAATCCTATGGCATGCCAACTATATTCGACTCAGTCTGATACAGTTAATAGGGTTTCAATTCACTTTTCAATTGCCACAACTATTCAAATATCACAATTTCACATACTTTCAATTCAATAACAATCAATATTCCATGTACCATTATTTTCATGAATTTCGTGTATATTTATTTTGATAACAATTTATAATCATGAATATACATAATTATCAGACAAGTTTCATATACATGAATTTTACATGTCACTAACCAAGTCTTTCCAAATCGGAGAACGACTACGGATATGAGTACATCATTTCCTTTGTGCCATAACCCAGTTATGGTCTTTTCATTAAAATGCCATAGCCCAGCTATGGTCTTACATTTAAAAATTTCCATGGTCCAACCATCATCTTGCCCGTCAATTCATCCGTTGCCACAAACGATGGTACTCAATTTTCGCATTCCATTTAACCCGAACATTCACTTTAAATTCATTGTATAATAATATTCCATATTTTTACCAAATAGTATAAATAAATACATAATACCATCCATCAATTCAATATAATTATCAAATTTCAACCATACGAACTTACCTGGGGTAAATTGTGGAAGTTGTAGTAATTCAGGGACTATTCGGCTAATTTCTCTTTTTCACGTTTGTCTTCAGATTCTTGATCTATAATATAGAATTATTCATTCATTAGCATTTAATTCAATTCCAATTCAATTTACAATTTATGCCATTCAATTTTCAAATTTACATATTTACCCCAAATTTTATAGTTTTTACAATTTAGTCCCTGATTAGTTAACCCATCAATTGAACTAATTTTTCTCAATTAACACTTTATCTAATTATTTTAGGCTACTATACAGCCTTTGATACTCATAATTTCAACACTAAACCCTAATTCTTAACTTTTTCACAATTAGGTCCTAATTTCAATTTCTATTGAAATCACTTAATAAAATCATCACATAACAAAATTAGAGCTTCAAATCCATGTTTATTCATCATAAAATTCTAGAACTCATCCATGGTAACTTTAAAAATCACTCATAGAATAAAAAACTAATGAATTAAATAGTTGGACCTAATTACAAAAGTCTTAAAAACACAAAAATTTCAAGAAAAGAACAAGAATTGACTCACTTGAAGTGAAAATATGAAAAAAAAAACAGCTTATTTATGGCATTTTGTTGAAGTTCTTGAAGAGAATTTGTCTAGAATTCTCTTGTAAATTCAATTTTAAGCTTAATTTTACAAAATTTCTAATTTTACCCCTTGTTCACACTAATTTTTGTCATTTCTTGTACACACATGCCGTCCAGCCTTATAATAATTGTATATTTGCCTTTTTGGTCCTCCTTTACTTACTATTTAAACTATTTAATCATTTTAACAAGTTTTGCACCTTTTTCAATTCAGTATTTTTTAATTAATTGACTATCGAAACGTTAAAATTTCCTAACGAAACTTTAATATTAACTCAATGACACTCTGTAAATATTTATAAAATATTTACGGCTCGGTTTATGAAATCGAGGTCTCAATACCTCATTTTCGAGACTAATTAACCTAATAATTCTTTTAAATCACAAAATTCAATAATTCAATAATATTTCTAAAATCACACTTGACTCGTAAATAATAATTATTAAAATTTTTAAACTCAATCATCGGATTTAATGGTCTCGAACCACTGTTTTCAACACCACAGAAAATTGGGTTGTTACATTGACAGTATTCGAGCTCGACTCGGCTCAATTACAATCTTAGTGTGAGCCTTATTCTGATATATTTCGATTATCAATACGATTATAGTTTGTAACGATTGATTATAATTATAATTATCCAAAATGTATTATTTTTAATTATGATTACATCATATGTAGGTCATGTCACGATATATTAAATTATCATGCAATTGTATTTTGTAATGAATTGCTGAAATTGTATTATATAAAATGAACAACATTTTAAAAAAGATAAATATAAAAAATTATACATAAATTTTGATACAATCTATAATGTTAAACATCAATTTTAATTTGGTACATTTTTTATACATCAAACTTTAATTTTGATTCAATTTTCTCATTTCACTAACCTCGTTATTTATGTGGCGCAATTTTTTATTTTGTCATGTGTAAATTACTGACATGACATTTTATTAAATTTAAATTATTTCCACCTAAATTAAAAAAATAAACACACTTGGGGAGTTTCTTATTTCTTCTAAGAAATCTATTTTTTTTTTTTTAATCTTGGTGGAAACTCTTCAAATTTATTTGTTTGTTTTTAAGTTAATAAAATGATATAGTAGCAGTTTACACGTAACTTTACAAAAAATTGTACTCCATAGATAATAAGATTAATGGGATGTGAAAATTGAACCAAAATTAAAATTTAATATATACAAATACACTAAATTAAAATTGATATATAACATTACAAATTATATTCAAATTCATGTATAATTTTAGTATTTATTATTATGTAATCTTAGCTTAAAGGATCATGTCGTCAGCCCTTTCGTAAATGTGAACCTAGAAGACGGTGGTTGTTCCGGACCATACAACTCATCTCTTGAAGGAACCTTTAAAAGGATAAATATCAAAAGTATACATTAATTTTGATTTAATGTGAAATATCATACATAAATTCTGATTTGATTCAATTTTCTCAAACCACTAATAACATCGTTGAATTAGTGTCATTTTATATTAATATATTGTATATAGAAACAATTATATTAATTCAGTATGAAAGAAATGTATGAATCCATTTCGTTAAATCTAGAAAATTGAATCAAAATCAAAGTTTTATATGCATATGAACCACAACTCAAGTTTCATGTGTATAATTACACCAAATTAAAGTTCATATATAAATTTAATATTTATCCCAAGTATTGATGTTGTTTTTTTATTTGCCCTAAGGATTCTTTTTCCATAAGGAAGTCCTAAGGATTTCTTTAATTTATTAATACTAGAAGCTTTATCATACGTGTATGCGTGTGAAAACCACATATTTTGAATATAAATTTGTGTTTTAAAATAACATACAATAAATAATATAATATATTATTTGAAATTAATTAATAATAACACGTGAAATATATACGATATTAAAATAAAAAAATAGATAAAATTGTAAGTAAAAATGAAATTTAAACATATGAATACATCATATTAAGAATACTAAATACCAAATAAATGTAATTATTTATCATGTGTTGTCATCAATCTTAAGTTGGTGTCGAGATAATTTGTGACACAATTTCAATCAACAACATTATTAATGTATACAAATTGATGAAAGTAATAAAGCGTGTATAATAAAATTAGAATGTATAAAATTTCATAATAAAGCTTTGGTTGAGTGGTAAATTTAAAATTTTATGCATTGGTGTGAGTTTAAATCTCATCTTAAGTACAATAGTATTTTTAAAATTTTTTAAATAAAACAACAAAAGTGTCATAGAATAATATTATTTATTTTAATTATGAAATGATATTTTTATAAATTTTCTAACTGGATTGATGCATGATTAATTTGTGAGATCAATTCAGGCAAATACTTAAATAATAGTAGAGATATAAAAACAATCAGATAATAAATTTTTTTGCATAAAATAAAGTATATTCCAAAATGCCAAATATTCAATTTCATTTTATTTTTAATTTTCTCAAGATATTCACGTACTAAAGTAAGAAAAATACTTGTAGCGGTTGATTCTTTTATTTAGCATATATAAAATCAAACATCTTAATCCTATCGGATTGGAATTCTGAGAAAAAGGAAAACAATCGTAGGACGACAAGGATGCATCCACGCGCTCCATTGCGAGTGGCATGCTGTGGCTAAAGACAAGATAGGAATGGAGGAGATTTGGGATGCGTGCCGGCATGGAAAAAGGGTACTAAAATGACACCTCTCTTATCTATCCTTAAGGATCTTGGAAACAGAAATTAGCTGCTATCATTGTTTGTTTCTATCATTATACAGTGAATAATAACCGTTGATGCGATTGTCAACGAAAAATAAGTTGATCAAACTAATTGATGGTCAATCATAAATACGCGCAAATAAAGCAATAGATCCACGGCAACGGTGTTTTGATGAGGATAATAATAATTTTATTATATTAGGCCTTCCTTTTTCACACCTGTCCAAGCTTTTTCTATTTCTTTTATTTAGATTTCATAAAAATATTACTCTTTAATTTTGATTTTTATATTACGTTCAAATTTAAAATATAATTTTCATGCTTTATATTTTTAGTACTATAATTTCATTAATAATTTATATAAAAAAACATGTGCCCTTTTTCTTTTTTTGCCATATAAAATAATGATAAAATTTTAGTATTGATCCCTTTACTTATCTAAATTTTAAATTTTAGTCTATATTAATTATTTTAATAAATAATTATAAATATAATTAAAAATTGAAGCGGAGCAAAAGCAGGCAAAACATTCTAGTATTATTATGTAAGTTTAAAATATTAGTGTTTCATATTCGATATCTTTATAATGTTTTAGTTATTTCTCATATTACATTTTTCCTTTTAGTTAATTTATTAAGGATGGATGTAGGGACAAAAAGACTTAACTTTAACTCGAATTTAAACTATAACAATATTAAAAATGTAAAGATTTAATCACTAGTTTATTTAATGTACTTGTGTTGAAATAATTAAATATAAAATAATAAATAAATGAATTTTAATTTTAATTTTAATTTCAAAAAATATTTAATGCATATGTGATAAAATAACTATACATAAAATAAAAAATAATTAATATAAATATTTCAAATAGTTGTTGGGAAAAGTAAAAAAAAAAAATGGTTACTAAACTATTTATTTTATTTTATTTTAATCACTTAACTATTAATTTTTTTAACTTAATTACTCAACCTTTTGAAATCAAATATTTTGATTCCAGTTTGAATTTTGACGGGTTGTTTGAAGTGGATTTTTTTTTTTTTTTGCAACTAATTTTCTCAATATTCCATATGGTAAGTATTTTTTTTAGTTTTGACTTTCTTTTTCTTTTATTTCTCTTTTCTTATTTCTTTGATCGCCACTTTTCTCTATTTCTTCTTTCTTTAACAGTTTCTTTTGAGGGATTCAAGCTTCTTCTTCAACAACTTGAACCTCTTCTTTGCTATGTTCCTTAATTTGGTCTCTTCTTTCAGTTGGTTCTCAAGTTCTAGTAACTGCAGATTCATGAACAACAAAATAAACATCAAGTAGAAATTTCAGATCTTTCTCTTCAAAAACATTGAAAACATAATCAAAATGTTTAAAACCCAAATTAATAGATTAAAAAAATGACCTTATTTTCCATTAGTTCAGCATCTTGTTTAGCAGTCTTTTATGCTTTCCTCTCAAGCATTGTACAGTCCTCATCCCATCATCTCCTACCACCTTCTTGTTGAGTGTTTTCCTCTATCTTCTTTAGATGGTAAGGTTGTATATTTATATGATATGGTTACTGTTCATTGATGTGATATTTTAGGTAGGTTTAATGCATGCCAGCATGTACCCTACTCTAGACTTAACACGTGTTTATACGATAGGGGTTGGCCTATATGGTGATATACGAACCCACATCGCACGGTCCCATGTGTAATAACACTTAGCGTTATGTGAGCTCGATATGCAAGCCTAATGTGAGAGCTCGATATGCGATCTCAATGTGAGAATCGTGTAGAATTCGACCCGGACCCATTCGAGTTGTGGGTCGGTAATAGTAAGTGTTATAACAATTTGTCCCCCACCTGGTTTGAAGAAGACTTATAAAGTGACTTTTTTTGAACTTGGTTCTATAGGGCAAGAAATATCATAAAGAAAAACTTATTGAGTACGTTTTATACTTTAATTTGCAACGTACACTTCGCCACATGTGAAGAAAGAGTACAGTTGTTTGCAATTGATTGTGCCCTCATTCTTTGTCATTTCAATCGTTAAAGTGCAAAGAAATTTCTTTTAAAAGGAGGTTACCAGAGCCCTAAAAATAACATTATTTGAATCTGAGACTTTGAAAAAAAAACCAATAGTTGAGAAGAGCGTTTTCAAAGGTAATCTTCTTAAAATTTCCATCGTTTTGTTAGCATACCATGGCTAGGACTAGAGGAAATGGCCGTATTGCCCAGAACATCCCTTTGCGACACCACGAAGCGAGAAGTCCAGTAGAAGCTAAGGCCTACATTTGCACCAAGAAGGTGGAAGAAATGAATCGAGCATTAGTTGTTCGGGGAATTCAAATACCGAATTTTGCTTACGATTTCTCGATTCCCAAAGGGTTAAATCGTTTGAACGACACCAACGATGGTAGCTTTTTACTTTCACAACACGTGATAGAAGCAGGATTTCATTTACCCCTCCACCTCTTTTTCTACCATATTCTCTGTAACATCCCTAACCCATCTCCGTCACCGAATTAGGGTTACGAAGCATTACTGTACATTCAAAAACATTTAAACATTATATTATTCAATAATTCAATCACATCATAGACCATCCATATATATGCACATCATCCCTAAATCGAGCCCTAAAGGCCCTAAAAATAGCTTAGAAGCAATTCCAGACCAGTTTGAAAGTGTTTGGAAAGATTAGGAAAAAGATGCAAAATTTTGGAAACAGGGGTCACACGGCCGTGTGGTCATGTAACGCCCTACTTTTCTTATTTCCGATTTTGTATAATTTTGACATAATTGTGTATCTACTTCAGTGGTTAAGTGTTCTGGGTATCTGTGAGAAGTCCCAAGTTCAAGTCCTACCTTTGGCAAATTTTAGTTTTTTTTTAAAATCCAAGCCTTATCCCTGTTCAGTGGGCTTTTATTTAATTTCCTGTAAATCCATGTCAGAATGAGCCTGCTGGTTCGAGTGGTAAGAGGGTCTGTGTGTTGAAGGTCTTGTGTTCGAATCCCCGCACAAGCGCAGAAGTTATTTTTGCTCGATTTTTCTGGAAGAGTTTCAGTGGGATTTGAATTCTGAGGTAGTTGAGTTTGAGGGGTTAGTGGGGAGGAATTTGGGGGATTCTGATAATATCTGATTTTAGTTTGTTGCTTTTCTTTTTTAAAATTTTTCATTTCTCCACAATTCCCAAAATTTTTGACGTAAAATTTCTCTCCTTTCTGCTCTCTGCCGTTTGCCTTCTCTGTCTTGTCGTCGACTTAATTTTTGTTTTGCTGTTTTCTATCAAATCTTCGCGTCTCCGTATTTCGGTGCTTTTCGTGTGCTACCGGTAAGTTTGGTGGGTACGATTCTTGTTTTGGCTAATAAATCATTGGTTAATGGAGTACGTTTCATGTCTAGGGGAAGGTGGTGAGGCAGGAAATTGCGCTTCAAAGGTTTGATTCGAGTTGAGGATCATTTTCGTTAGTGGTAAGTTATTTCTGTGTGTTTAGGTATCGTTTTAGTCTCTTGGTGTGATTGCTAATAGGTTGGAATACACTATTTTTAGGTTTTGGAGGGTTCGTGTTTGTAGTAGCATCGAAACGATACTAGGTGTGCACCCGAAATGCAAAAAATGAGGTTTCGACAAAAGCCAAAAAATGATTCTGTCGATGCCACACAGGCGTGTGGTCGCCTGTGTGGTAGGCCGTGTGCGAGACACGACCGTGTGGTCAACGAAGGCATGGCCGTGTGGTGGCTCATGTGTGGCCGTGTGGGCCACACGGGCACGGCCAAGTTAGGCATGTGGGCCCACACGAGCATGTCACACGGGCGTATGGACTTTGGGCCAGGTCGTGTGGGCCACACGGGTAAAGGCCAACCTGGGCGTGTGGGCCACACGGGTATGTGGGCTCATAATTCTAAAATTTTCCCTAGGGTCACACGGGTCACTCCGATCGACTGTGGGGCTACTGTAGGGTCGGTAAGGGCTAACTAAACCCTAGATTGTATACTAGAATAATCTGATAGACTGAACTGTGTAGGATACTAAATGTATGCCTGAATATATTAATGTATGTGTGTCTGTTATCTGTATAAAGCATGTTGGGCATGTTATATCTGCATCTGATTTCTGTATTTGTTATTGGGGTGGGGATTTATATGTATGGAGGAAGTATCTACTAGGCATTAATCGCATATATCCTGGTAGCTTGACTGCATATATATTATGTTATGTGTCTTAAAGGCACAATATGGTGTGTAGGGATGGGTAGGTGTCTTAAACCCCACATGGTGTGATGGGATGGTCAGAGATGGTGTGTAGAGGATGGGGGTAGGACTTATGCATATCTCAGTCTGTGTCTCGAATGCGGATCTGGATCTCGATTCGAACTGGGCTCAGATTCGCTTCTAAGCGTGTATCTAAATCTGTATGCTTGTATGCTTAATTCTGTGGGTTGCACACTGAGTTTATGTAAACTCACATTTGTTGTCTGTTCTGTTAAGGTAATCCACAGACCTAGGCGGATCGGTGCGGTGGAGTCTTGCGCTGACCACTAGTCCACGAACTGAGTTAATAAAGGGTTTTGTTTATTTATTTGAAAGGTTATTTTTGGGAGTTTTGTATTAATTGGACTCTCCGGATTATTTTCTAAATTTTAGGGTTTTGGATTTTGTTTAATATTTCATCTGGACGACACGCTAAAAACACGGTTTCCAACAACAAAGGTTTTCTAAAAATATGAACTACATTTTTAAAATATAACATTTTATTAAACTTCCGCTGTAAATTACATTCTTTAGCAAATAATTTGGATTAAGTAACACTTTTGGAAATTTGCATAATGAGTACGAATTCTGAATTGTGAATAATTTGGACGAGACGACTTTGTACTCAAAACTCTATCTTGTGACACATCCGAATTCGGCCATAACGTCTAGGCCGGGTTTGGGGTGTTACAGGTCAGGCCGTGCACCTTGCACAACTGAGACACACGCCCGTGTCTCAAGCTGTGTAACCTTCGAACTAGGGACACACGGCCGTGTCCCAACCCATGTCCTCACCCGTGTAACTCACTGAGTAGGGTCACACAGCCGTGTCACACGCTCGTGTGCCAGGACGTGTGTTAGGCCGTGTAACTCACTAACTTGCACCCTAAGGAATATCATCAAATAACACACGGTCGTGTCGCCAGGTCGTGTGTCACACACGGCTGAGTCACACACCCATGTCTCAGGCCGTGTGAACCCAAAATTAACTAAAATCAAGACGTTTCAAAACCATATCATGCATAACCATTCAGATCATTTAATCATACATTCAAGGGTTCCACCCATCCTCCATTCATACATAAAGATACCAATTCAAAACTCTAATTGAACTAACCAATATGCCATTCAAGGGCACCACAGTTTTAACAAACAACATTTACCAAAACATGTTAACATTGCCTAATTCCATGCATAAAAACGTCATTCTATTATGTACCTAATACATATCATAAATGGCCATTTCTAAGCCAGCATCTTATACCAAAATTCCATATACATCCATTATCAAAAGTGACCAAAATGAATTACCTATACAAGCATTATAAGTCCAACAACCATACATAAACATCAAGGCACAGACATACCAAATTACCATTTACATATTCATCAAAACACCATTATAAACCACCCTATACATGCCATTATAAACCTTAGCAAAAATGCTCAAAAACTACCGAATTAACTGCTAGATAGTGTGATAGGTCTCCGACGAGCTTCCAACCAAATCGAACCTTCTGATGATCTACAGGAAAAGAAAACAACTAAAGTAAGCAATAATGCTTAGTAAGTTCGCATAAAGGCAACTTAACTACTGAACATATTAAAATAAACAACTAAACATAATTTTCATTATATCTTAAGCTAACTTTTGTTTTCTATTCACTACACCTCTCATGGATAATTGGTGTAACCTTGCATATACATATATATATATATATATTTCCATATAAGCATTTCATATAACTATTTCAATTAAACAGTTCTTCTTACCATAACATTTACACACTTAACATGTAATTATTCTGCAATTCATCTTTCGTTTCAAACTTTCATATAAACATATCATCCCGGAATAACTTACTTTCACTAAACAATGTGAAAAACTACATAAATAGATTAATCAAACCTGTTAATCATTTACGAAGCACTTATAGGATTATTAATGAAAATGGATCATCGTACGCTTCCTGTACTATAATAATAATTGTAATAGCCCGTTTTTAGTGAAATTGGAATAGTGGTTTCGAGACCACAAATCTGAGTCAAAAAGAAAATTTATTTTAATAACATTGCATGGTCTACATTATGATAGGAAATATGTATGAAAATTTCGATGAGAAAATTTTACCGATTTCATGTTTAATTATAGAAAGGACCAAATTGCATAAAATGCAAAAGTTGAGTTCTAGTAGCTATAAGCATCAAATAGCTATGGAATTCAAAATTTGAGGTCCTTATATGGTAATTTGACCATTAAGAAAAGTCAGTAGATATTTTTGATGATTCATCCATGGAAAATTTGAAAAAGAAAAGAATTAAATTGGAAATTGAAATAAATAAAAGATGATAAATAAAATAAATATCAAATAACATCATTTTATATCATCTTCTTCCCCAAATTTTATGGAAACCCTAGGAAAGAGAAAGAAAATCAAGCAAGCTTAATTAGGTAAGCAATCATGTCCCGTTTTTAGTAATTTTTATATTTTTGAGATCGGAATAACCTAATCTATCTATTTTAGGGATCAATTTGAAAAGATATTAAAGTATTAAAATTTTTCCATGGATGAATATGCTGAAAATTTGAAATTTATGGTAGAAAATGAAAGGTTGTTGATAGATAAATAACTTTTGTAAAGTGAATTTTCATGAAATTGTGAATTAAGGACTAAATTGTAAATATGTAAAATTCATGGAAAATTTCTGATTTTTATGAAATATATGTGCTGTAAATGTTATATGTAAAAATCAGTTAGGCTTGGAATAAGGATTAAATTGCATGAATTTCATCTTCCGAGCCTAGGGACGAAATCGTCATTTATGAAAAGTATAGGGGTAAAATGATAATTTTGCCTAGGATGTGAATTGAATTAAATTGAATATGAAATGGATTAAATTGACGTTAAATTCATTTATATAGATCCGAATAACTCAAATACGAAGTTAGATCGAGGAAATGAAAAAGTGTCGGATTAGTAGATTTCCGTATACGAACAAGTGACAAGGTAAGTTCGTGTAACTAAATTATGTGTATTTATATGTTTGATTTGAGTGTGGTAGATGTGAATTGTATAAATGCATTATATATGAAATTGATTACATGTCCGATTATGCCCAATAAATAATGAGTCCCGTTTGAATAATGGAATTTGATGGATACAGGATTTCCCGATTGGTTGTGGTCTTGCATATGTTGCAGACACACCATAGCTCTTATGAGCATCCTATTATAAGCCCTCTCAAGCTTCCTGTTACATGGTTCCTGTGAGCATCCTGATCGGTAGTGATCCTGCATGTGTTGCGGACTACCGCAGCTCCTTGTGAGCGTCCTGTTATATGATCGGTTATGATCCTACATATATTGCGGTCACAAACGCAACTCTTTATGAGCGTCCTGATATAGGATCTTTTTGAGCTTCCTGACATGGCTTGCTTGAACATCCTATTATATGGCTATTTGGAGCTCCCTGATAATAGCTCTTCGGAGTTACCTGTTAAGCTCAATGAGCTTCCTGTTCTAAACTCTTATGAGTTTCCTGTTATAGCTCGGATAAGCTTCCTGTTACATGGCTCACATGAGCATCCTGTTATAAGGCTCGAGAGAGTGCTTCCTGATTATGTACACTAATTAGGTACCCCTAGATATGAATTGACGGATTTCAATTTTGTACACTTTAAGTGTACTACATGAGTGTATCCATCGATATTTCAAATAAATTCAACGAGTAAAGTTCTGACATGGCTAAACTGAACTTGAAATGATTTGTCATGGAAATGTACATGTAATATGGAATAATGATATGGAAAGCATATGTATATGAAAGTCATTAAATGATGAGCTCATCCATGTTCTTGGTATTATGCGAATTACTTGACTAACATGATTGGTGAAGTTGTGTGTTTTAGGCTATTAGCCAAATTGCTTGGATGCATTTTTGTATGCTTATCTTAAATGTAAGTATATGGTAAGTTAAATTCCTGTTAAACGAACTTACTAAGCATTTGAAATGCTTACTTGGTTTTCTTTTCTTTGTTTTATAGTGCTCAGAAGCTCGTAAAGGTTGGAATCGGTTGGAGCATCATCACACTATCCTTGAACTCGTTTTGGTATAAATAGTAATTTTGTTTTGGTATAATGGCATGTATAGGCTAACTTGGCAAATATTGGCATGTAAATGGTTGGGAAACAGCCGTGTGCCTCACATCGAATGCCCACACGGCCTGGGACACGGGCATGTCACTTGGCCGTGTGAGCCACACGGCCTGTCCACATGGGCGTGTGTCCCCTGCATCTAAGAAAAATTTTAAAATTTCGCGAAAAATTCTCTGAGTTCCCGATTTAGTCCTGACTTGTTTCTAAAGTATAAATAGGACCTCGATGGTCCATTTAAGGGACAACATGATTGAATTATTATTTGTTTCGTATATGAATAGTAAAAGATATGAATTAATTGTATTTGTTCTGTAAACTCCGGTAATGCTCTTTAACTCTATTCTGGCGAAGGATATGGGTTAAGGGTGTTATATTTATTGGTATCAGAGCTACAGTTTAGCCGATTCTCGGACTAATGTAGCAAGTACGAGTTTAGCTATACATGTTATTATACAATTTGTGATAGTGTGATATCTCCTGACCATTTTAAATGTGTTTTTCATATAGTAATGTCGTCCAACCGAGCTAGAGCTGAATACGAGGAAGCTGAGAGCAATGCTCCAGGATCAGTTTAAAGAGCTACATCTAGTAGTAGTAGAAGGCCCGAATCTGAGGGCCGAGGTGAGGAGGCAAAAGAAGCTTTCTTTAAAATGATGAATGAGTGGTTCACAGAATTCTTGAGAACAAATCCTGTTGTACAACAACCTTGTAACACCCCTTACCCGGGTTCTACGCCAGGAACCGGGCCCGAGGCGTTACCGAACTCAACCCACTTAATCGCCACTTAGGCTCAATGTCATTACTCTCTATAACCTCATTCTCGACTTACGAGGCCTCACTCATACACACGAGGGCTCTCGAGACTAATCCGGAACTTTTACGATCCTTAAAATTTTTCTCTTTTATACAGGTCTCACACGCCCGTGCAAGATTAGACACGCCCGTGCATGGACACACACGCCCATGTCCCCAAACCGTGCCTAAAACCCCAACATTCTGCCAATGCCCCACGGCCAAGACACACGCCCGTGCTTACCACCCGTGGTGCACACTGACTTCACACACACGGCCTCAAAGCCTAGTCATACGCCCGTGTGGCTAGCCCGTGGACTATCCTGATTTAAAATGTTAACGTGCAGGGGACGCACGGCCACAGCACACGCCCGTGGGCTGACCGTGTGTCACACATGGCCTATACACACGCCCATGTGTCTATCTACATGGTCAAGAACAAGACTAAGTGTCAAGTTCTTTTCACCCTTCTAACATACACAACATATACTCATCTAACACCATCATCATCAACTCAAATTGAAGTGCATTCTCACATAGAAAACTATATCTTTCTTTCATATAATGTAATAGCCAACAACCATGGAATTATACAAAATAAGCTATCAATCTAAAGGCCAACACATCATAACCATTTACAACAAAATCCACTAACTTGTCTAGCCCCTATACATGCCATATACAAAACATTAAGTTTCATGTACCAAAGTGTGCTGATATGTGGGCTACCTTCTAATGATCCTCGTATCTCGATTCAACGCTTTTAATCTATAAGATAAGGGAAAAGAAAGAGAGTAAGCTTTGAGCTTAGTAAGTTTACACATAAACAATTAAGCAACATAGTATAAGCTAAGCAACCATTAGCATTATACCAACAAGTAATTCACAACTATGCTTACTCTTTCTATCCCTTACCACATTTCCAACACATCATGAGTCACATACTCATAACCATCAAAATGCACCCCTGCATTCTATGTCACATTTACACAATATACAACACATCATTATTTCTTGTAATACATCCACACAGTTTATCCACATAACTTATCCACACAGACTATCCACACAGTTTATCCACATAACTAATCCACATAGCTATTCACACAGTTAGTTCACATAACTAATCCACACAGCTATTACACACAGCTAATACACGCAGTTAATCCACACAGACAATATCTCAGTGGTTTCGCACTTAGCACACCACAATTGATTAATAAGGTGGTATCGCACTTAGCCTACCACAAAGGTATTCGTAGTGATTCAGCACATAGCTCACCAAACGATATACCTCACGATAGCATCGCACATAGCTAGCTCATCGTCAATATGCATTAGGATGGTATCACACTTAGCCCACCATCTAGCATTATCACAACACATGCACAAGTCTACTTACTTAATCATTCTCGATCATACATTCATTCCACATTTTCTACTACATTCATCCCACATAGGTTCTCAAATATGCTACACACTAGCTAACTTTAACAAATTGTAAGTATGAATACATTATTTATGCATAGACTTACCTCGATACTCAAAAGTATAGAAATATGTAATTTAGTCCACCACCTTGCATTTGCCTCGGTTTCGATCCGGGCTTTGTCTTTCTTGATCTATAATGAATAATTTAGCTTATTCAATACACACATTGACTAAATTGACCCACATTTCATACTTTAGAAAAATTACTATTTTGCCCCTAAACTTCCTCATTTTTACACTTTAGCCCCAAGGCTCGTAAAGTGATTTTTATTCAACTTTCTATCCTTTCATGCTTAGCCGAACCACTTACTCAACTAAAGCATTCATCAAATCTCACTAACTCACACATGTATGAACAAACTAAAGTTTTTCACAATCAAGTCCCTACACGCATTTTCATGGAAAATCACTTAACAAAAGATATTTCTACTACATCAAGCTTTCATAATCTTCCATAAAAAATCAAAATACATGCATGTCATTCATGACCGCATTTTTGAACATCCATTATAGCTCATCAAATAGCTAAAAATAGCTTACTCATGCTACCGGGACTTCAAAAATACAAAGAATATCAAAACCGGGCTTAAGAGCACTTACTAGCAAGCTTGAAAAATTGAAAGAACCCTAACAATGGCTTCTCAAATTTTCGGCAGCTAATAGGGAAGAAGATGAATGAATTTGTCATCTTTTCACCTATTTTAATCACTTATTTGATAAATGACCAAAATGCCATTTTTGATAAACTTCAAATTTTGACTCATCCATGCCCATTTTTGTCCAAAAATTAGAATTTGGGTAAATTGCTATTTAAGGACCTCTAATTAATAATATAAAGCTATTTCACACAAATAGCTTCTAGAAACACACATTTTGCAACTTTTACAATTTAGTCCTTTTGGACAATTCAACCACAATTTCACAAAATTGTTTCATGAAACTTTCACACTAGCATGCATACATAATATAAACCTCAAAAACTCATTCATAACCCTCAAATTTGTGGTCTGGAACCACTATTCCGACTAGGCCCTAAACCGGGATGTTACAACTCTCCCCCCTTTAGAGATTTTTGCCCCCGAAAATCTTACCAGAAAAGAGGTTTGGATGTTGCTCTCTCATAGCTTATTCCGTTTCCCACGTAGCCTCTTCCACGCCATGTTTCTGCCATAACACTTTCACTAGTGCTATGCTCTTATTTCTCAACTGTTTCACTTCTCAAGCCAAGATCTTAATCGGCTCCTCTTCATAAGACATATCCGGTCTTATATCAATTTCTGTTGAAGGAATCATATGTGAAGGATTGGAGCGATCATGTCACAAAGATCGACACATGAAACACGTTATGAATCTTTTCCAACTCTACTGCAAGCAAAGCCAACCGGTAAGCTCTGTGCCCAATTGCATGCGTAATCTCATACGACCCTATGAACCTTGGACTCAATTTCCCTTTTCGTCCAAATCTCATAATATTCTTCCATGGCGATACTTTCAAAAATACTTTGTCACTACCTCAAACTCAATTTCTTTTCTTTTCAAATCCATGATACGACTTTGTCGATCAGGCGACTTTTCGGACTATTACGGATTTACTTTCACTTTCTCTTGGTCTCTTTTACTAGATCGACCCCATGGATCCGCTTCTCGCTAAGCTCGGTCCAATACAAAGGAGTCCGACACTTACGGCCATACAAAGCCTCATACGGTGCCATCTGTATACTCGACTGATAACTATTGTTATAGGCAAATTCGACCAAAGGTAGATATCTCTCCCAACTACCTTCGAATTCTAACACATAGCATCGAAGCATATCTTCAAGAACTTGAATCACTCTTTTAGACCGACCGACCATCGGATTGCGGATGGAACGCAAAGATCTTGAAATTCAATCTCGTACCCATGGCCTCTTGCAACTTCTTCCAAAATCTCAAGTAAACCTTGGATCTCTATCCGATATAATAGACACAGTACACTATGCAATCTCACTATCTCTGCCACATACAACTCTGCTAACTTATCCAGTGAATAATCAACGCGTACTGGAATAAAGTGAGCCGACTTCGTCAATCTATCCATAACAACCCACACAGCATCTCCCTTTCTCGGAGTCATCGGCAACCCCGTTACAAAATCCATGGTAACCCGATCCCATTTCCATTCGGGTACCATTACTGGCTGAAGTAATCCCGAAGGCACTTGATGCTCAGCTTTCACTTGTTGGCAAATCAGACACTTAGTCACAAACTCTGAAATATCTCTTTTCATACCCGGCCACCAATACAACTTCCTCAAGTCGTTGTACATTTTGCATCTTGCCGGATGTCTTGACAAGCATCCACTGTGGGCTTCATGCAAAACCTTTCGAATCAACTCCTCATTTTTTGGAACACAAATTGCATCGCGATACATCGACAACCATTCAAATTCACTCGAAAATCAGAATCACATTCGACCGCATTTAGCTATCTTAGCTTGCATCTCGCTATCATTTCTCCGAGCTTCACATATTTGTTGAACAAATAGTGGCCTAGCTCTCAACTCTGCCAAAATAGCACCATCATCAGACAATGCTAAACTCGCTCTCATAACTCTTAGAGCATACAAGGATTTCCTACTCAAGGCATCCGCAACCACATTCGCTTTTCCCGGGTGGTAATCAATGACTAACTCATAGTCTTTCAACAACTCAAGCCACTGTCTCAGATTCAGATCCTTCTGATCCATCAAATATTTTAAACTCTTGTGATCCGTAAAGATTCGGAACTTTTCGCCATACAAATAATGTCGCCAAATCTTTAACGCAAACACAATCGCAGCCAACTCCAAATTGTGAGTCGGATAATTCTTCTCGTGCGGTTTTAACTACCTCGAGGTGTAAGCAATTACCTTACCCTCTTGCATCAACACGCAACTGAGACCATTAAATGACGCATCACTATAAACCTCAAACTCTTTCTCCGATTCTAGTTGAACTAAAACCGGTGCCTCAGTCAACATTGTTTTCAGTCTCTCGAAGCTCTGTTGACATGTCTCAGTCCATTCAAACTTGACATCCTTATGCAATAGCTTCGTCATCGGGGTAGCAATCACAGAGAACCCCTTTACGAAACGTCTGTAATATCCCGCTAATTCCAAGAAACTTCTGATTTCTGACATGTTCCTCAGCGGTTTCCAATCCATAACAGCTGATATCTTACTCGGGTCAACTCTGACACCATCACCTGACACCATGTGTCCTAGGAATCCGAATTCTCTGAGCCAAAACTCACTCTTGCTAAACTTAGCATACAACTGCTTATTTTTCAAAGTTTGCAAGACAATTCTCAAGTGCTCTTCATGATCGTTCTCATCCTGAGAATAAATCAATATGTCGTCAATAAAGACAACCACAAACTTGTCCACATATGGTCTGAAAACACGGTTCATCATATCCATAAAAAAATCGCAGTGCATTCGTCAAACCAAACGGCATAACCAAAAACTCATAATGGCCATACCTTGTCCGAAATGCGATTTTCAACACATCTTGGTCTTTCACTACGAAGTGATAATAACTGGACCTCAAGTCTATCTTGGAGAACATCTTTGTAGCTCCCTTGGTTGATCAAAAGATCATCAATCCTTGGTAAAGGATACTTATTCTTAATCGTCACTTTGTTAAATTCGCCTATAGTCTATACACAATCTCATAGACCCATCTTTTGTTCTTCACAAACAATACCGAGGAGCACCCCACGCGAGTAGCTCGGTCTTGCAAAACCCTTATCTGTCAACTCTTGCAATCGATCCTTGATTCCTTCAACTCTACTGGTGCCATTTTGTACGGAGCAATCGAAATAGGTGCCGTTCTGGAACCAACTCAATTCCAAACTCAACCTCTCTCTTTGGAGGTAATCAGGGTAACTCTTAGGAAATACATCCGGGTACTCACATACCACCCAGCACTTTGTTTTAAACTCTACTCCAACCTCTTGAGTATTCAACACAAACGCAAGATAGGACTCACATTCTTTCCTCAAACATTTCTCAGCCATTAAGGAAGAAATCATCACGGGTAGACTGTCCAATCCACCTGATTCAACCCGAACCACATCTCCACTCTTACATTTCAGTTCAATAAACTTACTACCGCAGTTCACTAAGACATTATGGGTAGTCAACCAATCCATGCCTAGGATTAAATCAAACTCATCAAACGGCGACAACATAAGGTTTGCCGGAAAATAATGATTCTCAATCAATAAAGGACAATTCTTACACACTTTGTCCACTAACACATGCTTTCCTAATGGGTTTGACACCTTAACCACTATGTCCGTAGACTCAACAGTCATACTCAAACAAGATGCTAACCTCATGCAAATATAAGAATGAGTAGACCCTGGATCTATTAAAGCAATAACAAAGGTGTCATAGAGAGAAAAAGTACCGTTATCACATCGGGAGGATGCCTCTTGCGGCGCGAATGGCATACGCCCTCGCAGTGCCCGACCCTCCGGTCTCTGTGAGAATCTCTAGGAGCACCTCTACCACTAGCCCCACCTCTTGGGTTCCTTGGTGGTCTACCCTCGTAGAGACACATCACTAGGTCTCACTTCTGCTTCTCTTCCTTATCATCCCTCTCGGAGATGACTACGGATAAAGTGGTCGGGGAACCACACTTATAACATTTTCGACTATTTCCCCAACACTCTCCGGTGTGATACCTACCACAACTAGGACACTCCGATTTACTCTTTGTATTGCCCACACTTTTCATCGAGGGCGCTTGGACTCTCGAACCCGAACGAGTATTGCCCAAATCTCGATGCGAATAACCCACTGGTGCTGTCGTCCGAGGATTCACTTCCTTGGATCTTTTTGACTGGGCTTGGTATGACTTGCCCATCGGCCTCTTTCTAGCATCTCGGGCTCCACTCACAGCCCTCCTCTTTTCTGAACTCAGCTCTTCAGCCTTACTTGTCCTCTCAACTAATACCACAAATTCTTTCAACTCCAAAATGCCCACTAAGAGTTTGATATCCTCATTCAGCCCATCTTCGAACCTCTTGCACAAGATGGTCTCTGTCGACACGCATTCTTGAGCGTATTTGCTAAGCCTAACAAACTCACGCTCGTATTCTGCTACTGTCATCCTTCCTTGCTTCAGCTCAAGGAACTCTTTCCTTTTTCGGTCAGTAAACCTCTGGCTTATATACTTCTTTCGAAACTCTTCCAGAAAGAAGTCACACATCACCCGCTCTTTCGGGACCACTAACGTCAGCGTCTTCCACCAATGGTATGCCGAATCTCTCAGCAACGATACGACACACTTTAAACTCTCCTCAGGTGTACATGAGAGCTCATCGAACACCCTCATCGAGTTCTCCAGCAGAGAACTACGCCCTCTACGGGTCATCATCTACCTTAGCTCTAAACTCCTCAGCCCCATGTTTCCTAATCTTATCCACCGGGGGTTTCGATATCCTCACCACATCCATACCTTGGGGAGCCACAGGATTTGGCTGAGGTATAGGAGGAGGTGGAGGAGGTTGAGCATTAGGGTTCGCTCGAACATAATCCGAGTACCAATTACTCATTATTTGGAGAAAGGCTTCCCGTGCCTCTTCCCCTTGACCCCTGACCTCGGGTCCACTCTCAACGGGCGCGGTCCCTTGCGCAGGAGCTGGCGCGTTACTCGCTGCTTCATCAGCATTCAATGGATCAGAATCCATATACTATAATAAACAAGATTTAAATCATCAGAAACCACCACATTATCATTGTACACTTATGGCATGTATAGCTAGACTCTTTACACCCGCTACGGTAGTCATAGAAATGGCTAAACCATAGCTCTGATACCACTAAATGTAACACCCCTTACTCAGGTTTTACGCCAGGAACCGGGCCCGAGGCATTACTGAACTCAACCCACTTAATCGCCACTTAGGCTCAACGTCATTACTCTCTATAACCTCATTCTCGACTTACGAGGCCTCACTCATACACATGAGGGCTCTCGAGACTAATCCGGAACTTTTACGATCCTTAAAATTTTTCTCTTTTATACAGGTCTCACACGCCCGTGCAAGATTAGACACACACGTGCATGGACACACATGCCCATGTCCCCAAATCGTGCCTAAAAACCTAACATTCTGCCAATGCCCCACGACCAAGGCACACGCCTGTGCTTACCACCCGTGGTGCACACTGACTTCACACACACGACCTCAAAGCCTAGTCACACGCCCGTGTGGCTAGCCCGTGGACTATCCTGATTTAAAATGTTAACGCGTGCAGGGGCCGACGGCCACGGCCACACAAAGACACGCCTCAGGCTGACCGTGTGTCACACATGGTTCTCACATAGAAAACTACATCTTTCTTTCATATAATGTAATAGCCAACAACCATGGCATTATAAAAAATAAGCTATCCATCTAAAGCCAACACATCTTAGCCATTTACAACAAAATCTACTAACTTGTTTTGCCCCTATACATGCCATATACAAAACATTAAGTTTCATGTACCAAAGTGTGCTGATATGTGGGCTACCTTCTGATGATCCTCGTATCTCGATTCAACGCTTTTAATCTATAAGACAAGGGAAAAGAAAGAGAGTAAGCTTTAAGCTTAGTAAGTTTACACATAAACAATTAAGCAACATAGTATAAGCTAAGCAACCATTAGCATTATACCAACAAGTAATTCACAACTATGCTTACTCTTTCTATCCCTTACCACTTTTCCAACACATCATGAGTCACATACTCATAACCATCAAAATGCACCCCTGCATTCTATGTCACATTAACACAATATACAACACATCATTATTTCTCGTAATACATCCACACAGTTTATCCATATAACTTATCCACACAGACTATCCACACAGTTTATCCACATAACTAATCCACACAGCTATTCACACAGTTAGTTCACATAACTAATCCACACAGCTATTACACACAGCTAATACACGCAGTTAATCCACACAGCCAATATCTCAGTGGTTTCGCACTTAGCACACCACAATTGATTAATAAGGTGGTATCGCACTTAGCTTACCACAAAGGTATTCATAGTGATTCAGCACATAGCTCACCAAACGTTATACCTCACGATAGCATCGCACATAGCTAGCTCATCGTCAATATGCATTAGGATGGTATCACACTTAGCCCACCATCTAGCATTATCACAACACATGTACAAGTCTACTTATTTAATCATTCTCGATCATACATTCATTCCATATTTTCTACTACATTCATCCCACATAGGTTCTCAAATATGCTACACACTAGCTAGCATTAACAAATTGTAAGTATGAATGCATTATTTATGCATAGACTTACCTCGATACTCAAAAGTATAGAAATATGCAATTTAGTCCACCACCTTACTTTTGCCTCGGTTTCAATCCGGGCTTCATCTTTCTTGATCTATAATGAATAATTCAGCTTATTCAATACATACATTGACTAAATTAACCCACATTTCATACTTTAGCAAAATTACTATTTTGCCCCTAAACTTCCTCATTTTTACACTTTAGCCCCAAGGCTCGTAAAGTGATTTTTATTCAACTTTCTATCCTTTCATGCTTAGCCGAACCACTTACTCAACTAAAGCATTCATCAAATCTCACTGAATCACACATGTATGACCAAACTAAAGTTTTTCACAATCAAGTCCCTACATGCATTTTCATGGAAAATCACTTAACAAAAGATGTTTCTACTACATCAAGCTTTCATAATCTTCCATAAAACATCAAAATACATGCATGTCATTCATGACCGCATTTTTGAACATCCATTATAGCTCATCAAATAGCTAAAAATAGCTTACTCATGCTACCGGGACTTCAAAAATACAAAGAATATCAAAACCGGGCTTAAGAGCCCTTACTAGCAAGCTTGAAAAATTGAAAGAACCCTAACAATGGCTTCTCAAATTTTTTAATGACTAATGGGGAAGAAGATGAATGAATTTGTCATCTTTTCACCTATTTTAATCACTTATTTGATAAATGACCAAAATTCCATTTTTGATAAACTTCAAATTTTGACTCATCCATGCCCATTTTTGTCCAAAAATTATAATTTGGGTAAATTGCTATTTAAGGACCTCTAATTAATAATCTAAAGCTATTTCACACAAATAGCTTCTAGAAACACATATTTTGCAACTTTTGTAATTTAGTCCTTTTGGACAATTCAACTACAATTTCACAAAATTATTTCATGAAACTTTCACACTAGCATGCATACATAATATAAACCTCAAAAACTCATTCATAACCATCAGATTTGTGGTCTCGAACCACTATTCTGACTAGGCCCTAAACCGGGATGTTACAAACCTCCCCCTCCAGCTCCTCAACTGATTCCCGATATGCCACAAGGTATTGAATCTGTTAGAATTAGAAAGCTTCCGATACATAAAATTCAGAAATATGGGGCAGAAGAATTCAGGGCTACTGCCGATGATGATCCAGAAAAGGCTAAAATTTGGCTAGAAAATACAATCAGGGTTTAAGATGAATTGTCTTGCACACCTGAAGAATGTTTGAAATGTGCTGTATCTCTGCTAAAAGACTCAACCTATCAGTGGTGGAATACCATTATTTTTGTTGTACCGAGGGAAAATGTTACATGGGAATTTTTCCAGATAGAATTCAAAAAGAAGCACATTAGCCAGAGATTCCTTGATCAGAAAAAGAAAAAAAAATTAGAACTTAAACAGGGGAATATGACAGTATCCCGAGTATGAATGAGAATTTTTCAGAGTAAGTAAATATGATAGAGAATGTATCCCAATCGAAGTTGTCATGTTTAAACGATTTGAAGAAGGATTGAATGAAGACATCAAGTTGTTAGTTGGAATCTTGGAATTAAAATAATTTATTGTATTGGCTAACCGAGCACATAAAGCTGAAGAATTACATAAAGAAAAGAGGCAGGCAGAATGGAAGCTCGAACTTCAAGTAAAAGATTTATAGGCAAGCCACAATCATCAGCTTCAAAGAAATCAAAGAAATATCATGATCGTCATGTCTCATCTGTTGGGTATTTTAGAAAAGATTAAGGCTCTCAATGCTCTAATCCGAGATCTCCGGCCCCATCAGTAGTAAGTGCTGGAAGTGTCGGGAATTCCAAACCTAAATGAAAACATTGTAATAAATTTTATTTCGGTGAGTGCCGCATGAGAAGCGGAGCTTGTTTTAGATGTGGTTCTCTTGACCACTATCTCAAAGATTGCCCAGAAAGGATTGAAATAGATACTGTTCAGACTTCAAGGCTTAGCAACCCTGCTTCGAGAGGTAGACCACCTCGTAACCCCGGTAATATGAGTGATAGCCGAGGTATAAGAAAAGATTCAACTGCTAAATCTGAAGCACTAGCACCAGTCAGAACATATGCTATACGTGCACGTGAGGATGCTTCTGTATCTGATGTTATTACTGGTACATTTTCTCTTCTTGATACTAATATTACTACTTTAATTGATTTTGGTTCAACACATTCATATATATGCACGAATTTGGCGTCTGTTAAAAATTTACCTGTTGAGTCCACTAAATTTATGGTTAAAGTTTCAAACCCCCTGGGCTAGTATGTGATGGTAGATAAAAATTGTCCGTTAATGGTACGAGGTTATTGTTTCACGGTTGATTTGATGTTACTACCATTTGATGAATTTGACGTAATTCTAGGTATGGACTGGCTAACTCAGCATGATGCAGTAGTAAATTGTAAACATAAGTATAGTGTGTTAAAATGTCAGAATGGTGAATTGCTCCGAGTTGAATCTGATGTATTGAACGGGTTGTCAAATGTAATCTCAGCTATATCAGCACAGAAATATGTCAGGAAAGGGTATGATGCTTATCTTGCATATGTGTTGGACACTAAAGTGTCTGAATTGAGGATTAAGTTAGTGCCAGTTGTTTGTGAATTTCTTGATGTGTTTCCAGAAGAAGTACCTGGTTTACCGCCAGTCAGAGAGGTGGAATTTTCTATAGATTTTGTAATGGGGACAACACCGATGTCTATAGCACCCTACAGAATGGCTCCTACCGAATTAAAAGAGTTGAAAGCTCAGCTGCAAGAACTAATGGATAGAGGTTTTGCTTAACCTAGTTTTTAAACACTAAAATTACCAAAAATTACTTAATAAAATATGTCTATTTAACAACAAAGCTTAACAATCTATCATAAACTTAAAAAATATTACAAATTCATCAATGACAAGTTTTACAATCTTTAATAGTTTTGAAAATGGAGATACGGGTTAACTGGACCTAGTTGCAATGATATCAAAAATATAAAAATTACTAAAAACAGGCTTCAATTTCATACCATGCAAAAGAGAATGGCTTGATTGGAAGCTTGGTGTTCTTCAACTATTGAGTTTTGGCTCCAAAACCATGAAAATGACGATGATGATGATTATAACTTTTATTTTATTCATTTATTATTATTTTAACATATAAAATCTTTTAATTTAAAAAAATTAATTACATAATATTTCTTATTTTTCCACCCACTAACCATACATCACGATAATTTAAGGTATATTTTCACTTTAAAACCTTCACTTCATACTTTTATAACTATTTAATATAAATAAGCTTATTGCGATTAACTTTTGCATCCTTTACAATTTAGTCCTTTTTAATTAATTAACTATCTAAACATTAAAATTTCTTAACCAAATTTTAATATGACCTTAATAACGTTCCGTAAATATTTAATAAAATATTTATGGCTCGGTTTATAGAAACGAGGTCTCAATACCTCATTTTCTAAAATCACTTGACTTTAGGATCTTACCACTTGAACTTAATTGTTCTTCCATTTAATATCAATCATTAAATCAAATTTTATTATTACACCATATTACTTGTAAATATTTATGGACCCACACGTCAGATTTGTGGTACTGAAACCACTTTCTGACACCACAGAGAAATGGGTTGTTACAGTCTCGACGAGTATAGGATAGCTCTGGGACAGTTATCTGGTTTTTCATGGTGGGTCACAATGGCATACTTCATTGAATGTAGTCGATGCGATGAAGTGCCATTGATTACCATTTTTCAAAATTTGTATCAACTAAAAGCATACAGTCGAGGAGGTGCGGTAGGTTTATTTTATTTCACTCCCTACGAAGATGTGGAAACGACGATGTAAGTATATATGGGTTAAATACAAGTTTAATAGTGGTTTTGACTTTCCCACTGAATGGCCAATACCTGGCAAGGAAGTGTGTTCAAGGAAGCGAGAAATTATGACAGAAATAGGTTGGGGGCAGTATTACAGACTTCGTAAGGGTTATGTTCTAGTTTAAATGAACTGCTGACTGCGAGGAACGTGTTTCGACATTGTCTCTTGAACCTAAGCCCTAATTGATGGAGGCAAGTCGATGTTGATAATGGTGTAGACATTGTTGGATTACTACCTGCACAGTTCACCTAGCCACATGGAGCTATTGTCGAGATGGTGCTCAAATTATTGAGGAAAAAATATGAGCTTAAAAATTATTTTTATAGTTTCTGTATATTAAAGCCCCGTGCATGGTCTTCGAAATCTTCAGGGAATGTAGAAAGTGGTGCGAGCCCTCTTATGTTAATTTTCGGTGCTAATGTTACACTTGTTGGTGATGCAAGCATAGCTTGCGGTGTTGAAGAAAGTTTAGAAGAATCCACCAGCTTATCGAGAGAGATCGACGAATACATGGACATGTGATATTTTATGCAAAATGTGCGAGGTGGCCCTCTGGCACTGCTGTTGGGGAGGGAAGTGCCAGTAGTAGAAAGAGGCAAAGAACTATTTCTGGGATTGGAAACATTATACTAAGTAGCGAGGATGAGGGTAGCCCAATAAAGGAGCTTCATTGTAAAAAGAGAAGGGACCGCGATAGACCTTTTATCGAGGTAACTCTTATTACTACAGTTCCTGCCACAATTCCATCTCCCTCCATTTCTCTTGTTGCTTCTCCACCACCACCAAGATCGGTAACTGACAACGTCTTTGGAGTAGTTGTTGATCATGGCCCCCTGGTGGTTCTATGAAATTCACTGCTTCTGGTGGTGAAAGAGGGACTCTATTTCCATGGCAAGAGCATCTCAGTATGTATAAGTTTCCATTTAGTCCTAATGAGGTGAGGAAACAATAGAACAACTGTAGGTTTGAAGAAGCCAAGAAACACATCTGCCTATCTAAGTTTTCCAGCGGTACAAGTAAACCTTCGCTGCAATAGTTAGCACTCTCTCTGCAAGTGCTCTTAGCTGAAGTTGGCATGGTCAATGTGGGGCTTGCTGAGGGTGTAACAGCCCATTTTCAGTGAAATCAGAACAGTGGTTTCGAGACCACAAATCTGAGTCAGAAAGAAAATTTATTTTAATAATATTGCATGGTCTGCATTATGATAGGAAAGACGTATAAAAATTTTGATAAGAAATTTTTACCGATTACATGTTTAATTATAGAAAGGACTAAATTGTATAAAATGAAAAAGTTGAGTTCTAGTAGCTATAAGTATCAAATAGCTACAGAATTCAAAATTTGAGGTCCTTATATGGTAATTAGACCATTAAAGAAAAGTTAGTAGATATTTTTGGTGAATCATCCATGGAAAATTAGAAAAAGAAAAGGACTAAATTGGAAAGTGGAAAAAAATTAAAAGATGATAAATTAAATAAATGTTTAATATCATCATTTTATATCATCTTCATCCCCAAATACATGTAAACCCTAGGAAAGAGAAAGCAAGCTTCCTTGGCTTAATTAGGTAAGTAATCTTGTCCCATTTTTAGTAATTCTTATATTTTTGAGATCAGAATAACCTAATCTATCTATTTTGAGGATCAATTTGAAAAGATATTAAAGTATATAAAATTTTCCATGGATGCAAGTGCTGAAATTTTGAAATTTATGGTAGAAAATGAAAGGTTGTTGATAGATAAACAACTATTACAAAGAGAATTTTGATGAAATTATGATTTAGGGACTAAATTGAAAAATGGTAAAACTCATGGAAAAATTCTAATTTTTGTGGAATCCATGGGCTGTTATTGTAACATGTAAAATTCGGTTAAGCTTGAAATAATGATTAAATGGCATGGAATTCATTTTCCGAGCCTAGGGACAAAATTGTCATTTATGAAAAGTATAGGGGCAAAATGGTAATTTTGCCTAGGAAGTGAATTGAGTTCAATTGAGTATGAAATGGATTAAATTGATGTTAAATTCATTTATATAGATCCGGAAAGATCAAATAAAGAGTTAGATCGAGGAAAAGAAAAAGTGACGGGTTAGTAGATTATCATACACGAACAAGTGTCGAGGTAAGTTCGTGTAACTAAATTGTGTTTATTTTTATTATTCAATTGAGTGTGTTATGTATTTATGTTAATTATATAAATGTTATAAATGTATGAAATAATCACATGCCCGATATTGCTCGATAAATGATAAGTTCCGTTTGAATAATGAAATGCGATGGATACAGTATTTTTCCGTATTGATTACAGTCATACATTTTTTGCGGACATTATAGCTCGGATGAGCATCTTGTGAAAAGCCCTCTCGAGCGTCCTGTTATATAGTTCCTGCGAGCATCTTGATCGGTAGTGATCCTGCATGTGTTGCGCACTACCGCAGCTCTTTGTGAGCGTCCTGTTACATGATTCGATCGGTTGTGATCCATCATTTCTTGCGGACACAAATGTAGCTCTTTATGAGCGTCCTGATATAAGCTCTTATGAGCTTCCTGATATGGCTCGCTTGAACTCCCTGTTATGCTATCCAGAGCTCCCTGATAATAACTCTTCGGAGTTACCTGTTAAGCTCAATGAGCTTCCTGTTATAGACTCTTATGAGTTTCCTGTTTAGCCCAGATAAGCTTCTTGATACATGGCTCACTTGAGCATCCTGATATATGGCTCGGGAGTGTGCTTCCTGATTATGTGCCCTAATTGGGTACCCCATGATATGAATTGACGGATTTCAGTTTTGTACACTTTAAGTGTACTATATGAGCGTATCCATCAATATTTCAAACAAATTCAACGGATAAAGTTCTAACATGGCTAAACTGAATTTGAAATGATTTGTCATGGAAATATACACGATATAGAAATAATGATATAGAAAGCATATATATTTATGAAAGTCATTAAATGATGAGCTCATCCATGTTCTTAGTATTATGTGAATTACTTGACTAATATGATTGTTGAAGTTGTGTGTTTTAGGCTATTAGCCAAATTGCTTGGATGCATTTTTGTATGTTTATCTTAAATGTAAATATATGGTAAGTTAAATTCCTGTTATACGAACTTACTAAGC
This sequence comes from Gossypium sturtianum, assembly GCA_025698515.1. Classification (NCBI taxonomy): domain Eukaryota; kingdom Viridiplantae; phylum Streptophyta; class Magnoliopsida; order Malvales; family Malvaceae; genus Gossypium; species Gossypium sturtianum. The sequence continues at coordinate 69,971,915 of CM046952.1, forward strand.
ATTTGAAATGCTTACTCTGTTTATAGTACTAAGAAGCTCATAAAGGTTGGAGATCGTTCGGAGCATCATCACACTATCCTCTAGCTTGTTTTGGTATAAATAGGAAACTTAATTTGGTATAATGGCATGTATAGGCTAATAGTGTAGAGTGAGGGTATGTAAATGTTTTGGTTGTATGGAGTCATTGGAATGACTATTGATAACATATTTAATATATTTGTACATGAATTTATAATATGCTTGGTATGTGAGAATACATGGATTAGCAACTTAGATATAATCACACTTGGGTAAGTGTAACACCCTGGTTTTAGGGGTTAGATTTTTGGTATTTAGCTTGGGTGTTGGCACACTTCAGTGTGTGTTTGGGTAAGTTTTAGGGGTCCTGAGAACCCTAGGTGGTGGTAGATTGCTTTGGTGAATTTTTAGTTTTAGGGGTTAAAAGGGGAGCTTGGCGAGGGGTGTCTTAAGAGAATTTTTGGTGGGGTTTTGACACAAGAAAGGAGCTGGTGGAGTGGCAGGATAGGCGCCACTAAGGCCTTGTGTGTGTGACGCCATTTGCAGGGGGGAAGAGGCTCAGGTTCGATTCGCAAGAGCAGCGAATGGGCATTCTTTTTTGCGTCATCTTGGTGGGGTGGATGGACGGTTTGAAAGGCTTAAAAGGTGGGAAGACTTGGTCAATTTTTTTTGAATTTGGCTAAGTAAAAGTTTGACTCATTCAAACTTTTTGAATGGGTGGTAGGGAGGTATTTTAGGAGGATTTTGAGGACTATTTTTGGGGGTTGGAGCTTGGCCTTTTAGTATAAATAGGGGGGGGAGTGCTCATTATTCATTCACCATCTGCCTTCTCTCCTTTCTTCTTCTCTCACATTTTTCCAAGTGGCGAGAACCCTTCACTCTCCCTATTTCCCTTCCTTTTCACTTCAAAACCAAAAGTACATCCCACACCTTTCTTTCTCCTCTCTTTGGTGAAACCAATGTTCCCTACCCTTGATTTAATTAATAGCCGAATCTACATCCATCACCTTTGCCGAATTTCTTTCTCTCAACTTGATAGCACTTGGGCGAGTGTTAACTTAGATCTTTTCGGGTTCCGTGATTGAGATACTTGGGGTTTTAGTGGTTGGCCAAGCCTCCGTTTTAGTGATCGGTTTGATCAAGTGGAGGTAAGGTTATTTATTAAGGTTAAATGCTTAAGTGGTGTTTTGGGGTTAAACTGTTTACACGATTAAGTTTTTGCATGGAGGCCACAACCGGTCGAGTGGGCAAGGGAAGGTCCCTATTAGAAGTTTAAGAAAAGAGCGGTTTCTGCACATGAGATTGGCCACCGGTGTGGGGGCAGCAGTGGCGTTAAGCAAATAGCCGTAGTTTCGCTAGACGATAGCGTCAAGGATCGAGAGTCTAGTACTCCTAGTAGTAAGGTGTGTAACTAACCCACTGTTTCCGGGTTTATGTGTTATATGTTTTACTAACATGTGCAGTATCAAGTATGCCATATATATACCCCTAAAGGGTATAGCGATGATCAGGTTAGTATCGAATCTATTGCAGTGTGATTATTTGTTATGAGTATGTTTATGGACATTAATAAGCATGTGCATGCATGATCACGATTATATTTTATGTGGCATGTGCATGGGTGGGGTATGAAAAGAAGGTACGGGTGTACTTCGAGTACGTGGTTGATGTCAGCTTTGTGCTACATCGTGGATTGGCGGATCGAGGTCGCGTTGTGGATCTTTGCGATTTGGTCGGCGTGGTTACCTTGATTGATATGAGCTTTATGCCATATCGTGGCTTGATGGATTCTTTGTGTGCTCCATCGTGGTTTGATGTTGGCTATACGCTACATCGTGGATGGCATTGGTTGCCTTTTGGAGGAATAGGAGAGGGTGACTTGATGGTCCCCGGTGTGTAGTAGGTGGATAAGGGGTGTGTAGCGGATGGACCCTAGGTTGGGTTGGGAATCATGTTGCATTATTTTTGTAATAATATGGAAATGGGCCAAGCCCAATATGACATGTGGATAGGTATGTTTTGGGAACGTGCGTGGAAATGGGCCAAGCCCAGTTGATATGTGGTTTATTGAGAAATGGGCCTTGGTATTTGAGTATGATTTGAATGTGGGCCAAGCCCAGATTGTAGTAATGAATATATATATATTACTTATTGCATTCAATATTTGGGATATTATGAGGCTAGCATGTGGGTGGATTTGGTGGTTATCTTACACACTGAGTGCATATGACTCACCCAACTTTTAATCATCGCGCGGTGAGTCGTGACTAGTGGACGGGTTGGAGTGGATACAAGGTGGCCCATGCAGAAGGAGATTTTCATACAGAAGATGTTTCACTTTATTTAAGCATTTTATATTATCAGTATTTTGGGATTTTATTGATGTAATAAGGGCCTCTTTGATTTAAGGTACTCTATTTACTAAAGTTGAAGTTTACACTACACTTAGTAATAATTTCGCAAAAAGATTCATATTATAGCAACTTTTAATAATGTCTTAATTTGGAAGTTTTCAACAAGCTTATATTATTTATTAAATTTTAAATGGACACGATTTCCAGAGATAATAAAATTTTCAAGTTTAATTCTAAGGTCAAAGATTTCCAACCGTCTTTCCCAGTGACATAACCAGATTCGGTCGTAGTGAATGGGCCGGGTTTGGGGGTGTTACAGTTTGGTATCAGAGCCCGGTTCAAAACTCGGCTTTGAGGGTTTTGGGGCCCGAAACAGTTTTTAAAATCTGTTTTTGAAATATGGGCTTTTATAAAAAGGTTTTCAGGTTATTCTGGCATGGCACCTGTACCTCCGGCCCGAGTCCGCCAGGTAAGTACTTCAGACTTCTGAAGTGAATTGTTATATGAACTGTTATGGGCTTAGTTGGGCTCGTAGATTAGAATATTAGGGCTATTGAACCCTAGGATTAGACTACTCAAACAATGGCATAAGACTTAAGGTCACTAAACAAACCTATGATTAAGTCACCGAGTTAAGGTGTGGCAACCATTGCACGCATGTCTAGGAGTGGATCGGAAGAGCACGGTACTTAAGCAGTCCTCGTGACTCACCTCCTCTTCGCTGGAATCCTACCAGTGCGTAGCTACGGTTCACCTTAACCAAGAGGACTTGTTCATAGGCTAAACCCGATTATTAAAACCCGAAAGGGATTAGCCTTCTTTGTTTTAAAATTTTCATTTTAAAATTTCTAAAATTTACCCCTTTTGTTGGTAAACCCTAAATCTGATTTTGAAAGATGTTTTCTCGATTTGCAAAATTACCAAAAATACCCCAGTAGGAAAATGACGTGAAATTACCCACAGGTAGGAAGGAAACTTTGATTGATCGAAAGAACTACTCTCGGAAACTTCATTGCATAAAATTGCTCGTGGATAAAAGCAGTGAAACAATAATTTCTAATTCATAAAACTTTCTAAGCAGATTAAGTCGAGCGCTAGAGATGAGTTCTAGGGGACGCGGTAGAGGAAGAATGACGACGGAACCAGTAGGAGTGCGCTATGGGTCGAAGAAAGCGAAGTCGCCAGCAATGGATGTAGAGGAGCAAGATCAGATAAGTGAAGAGAACGCCTTGTGAGTGTCGCGAGCTATGTTACGTGTGCTTGACAAGTGGCAAGAGCTAGTAGGGAAATGGAGCTCGGAAGTCGGTGTCAGAGACTTAGGTCTAATGGGGCTGAAGTTTTTAGGGGAGTATCTGAGTAGCTCGAGCGTGGCGAATCTTGGCTAGAAGGAGTCGAGAGAATTATGGACGACTTGGATTGTGCCCCGGAGGAAAAGCTAAAAGGTCTTTGTTTTCGCTTCTTGGGATGAGGCTTATCGTTGGTGGCTCATTGTCAAACAAGGTGTACCGGCAGATCGATTGGATTGGGACTACTTTAAGGAAAAGTTTGAAGGAAAATACGTTGGAGCAAGCTACTTAGATGCGCAAAGGAAGGCGTTTCTAAATCGGTGCAAGGAAATAAGTCGATAGCGGAATCTGAGCGAGTTTGTGCGGCTAAGTCGGTATGCTAAAGGAATTGTGGCCACCGACTATGAGAGGTGCGTCCGGTTTGAAGGCGGATTGCGAGATGAACTTGAGTCTTGATCGCTCTGCGAGAGGAAAGAGACTTCGCGGTGCTAGTGGAGAAAGCTCGTATAGCCAGAAGAAGTTAAGAGGACGGTAAGGGGAAACCGAGAAAAGAATAGGAGCGAGAATAAGAGAAATATTGGGCCGTCGGCATCGTTTGGTAATGTCGAGAAAAGACCAAAGATCGAGAATCCCTGTGCATGCACTTGTACCAGTGGATCGAGAATTGTCTACGTGCTCGATGTGGAAGACCTCACGAGGAGAGTGTTGGGGGAATAGTAAAGAATGTTTTTGGTGTGGATCTAAGGCACATTTGGTCAAGAATTGTCCTCAGCGGCGACGAGGGTCGTGGTTCAAGTCATGGAAGGAATGGTTCTAGTCTGAGTCAACCAAGGATGTGATTCTAGGTAAGCTCCTTTGCTTGGGTACTTGCGTTAATTACTATGTTTGCTTATAAGTTAGCCTTTCTGTGTTGCTAAGAGAGGCGTTTGAATTTTGAGCGAATTTGGAGATTGTGTAGGTACGATAGCCTTAGTAAGATCAGAGTGCAGACATAAGCGTAAGGTGGTAAAATAGGTTGTATGGGCGTTTGTTAGTAAAGTAATTTCGAGGACGAAATTATTTTAAGGAGGGTAGAATTGTAACACCACGGTTTTAGGGTTAGATTTTTGGTATTTAGCTTGGGTGTTGGCACGCCGGTGTGTGTTTGGGTAAGTTTTAGGGGTCCCGAGAACCCCTAGGTGGTGGTAGATTGCTTTGGTGAATTTTTAGTTTTAGGGGTTAAAAGGGAGCTTGGCGAGGGTGTCTTAAGAGAATTTTTGGTGGGGTTTTGACACAAGAAAGGAGCTGGTGGAGTGGCGGGATAGGCGCCACTAAGGCCTTGTGTGTGTGACGCCATTTGCGGGGAAGAGGCTCGAGTTCGATTCGCAAGAGCAGTGAATGGGCATTCTTTTTGCGTCATCTTGGTGGGGTGGATGGACGGTTTGAAAGGCTTAAAAGGTGGGAAGACTTGGTCAATTTTTTTGAATTTGGCTAAGTAAAGTTTGACTCATTCAAACTTTTGAATGGGTGGTAGGGAGGTATTTTAGGAGGATTTTGAGGACTATTTTGGGGGTTGGAGCTTGGCCTTTTAGTATAAATAGGGGAGTGCTCATTATTCATTCACCATCTGCCTTCTCTCCTTTCTTCTTCTCTCACATTTTTCCAAGTGGCCGAACCCTTCACTCTCCCTATTTTCCTTCCTTTTCACTTCAAAACCAAAAGTACATCCCACACCTTTCTTTCTCCTCTCTTTGCATTTGAAACCAATGTTCCCTACCCCTTGATTTAATTAATAGCCGAATCTACATCCATCACCCCTTTGCCGAATTTCTTTCTCTCAACTTGATAGCACTTGGGCGAGTGTTAACTTAGATCTTTTCGGGTTCGTGGTTGAGATACTTGGGGTTTTAGTGGTTGGCCAAGCCTCCGTTTATGTGATCGGTTTGATCAAGTGGAGGTAAGGTTATTTATTAAGGTTAAATGCTTAAGTGGTGTTTTGGGGTTAACCTGTTTACTGATTAAGTTTTTGCATGGAGGCCACAACCAGTCAGAGGGCAAGGGAAGGTCCTATATCGAAGTTTAAGAAAAGAGCGGTTTCTGCACATGCGAGATTGGCCACGGTGTGTGGGCGGTGGCGCGTTAAGCAAATAGCCGTAGTTTCGCTAGACGATAGCGTCAAGGATCGAGAGTCTAGTACTCCTAGTAGTAAGGTGTGTAACTAACCCCTTTGTTTAGGGTTTATGTGTTATATGTTTTACTAACATATGCGATTATCAAGTATGCCATATATATACCCCTAAAGGGTATAGCGATGATCGAGTTAGTATCGAATCTATTGCGGTGTGATTATTTGTTATGAGTATGTTTATGGACATTAATAAGCATGTGCATGCATGATCACGATTATATTTTATGTGGCATGTGCATGGGTGGGGTATGAAAAGAAGGTGCGGGTGTACTTGAGTACGTGGTTGATGTCGACTTTGTGCTACATCGTGGATTGGCGTTGGCGAGGTCGCGTTGTGGATCTTTGCGATTTGGTTCGCGTGGTTACCTTGATTGATATGAGCTTTATGCCATATCGTGGCTTGATGGATTCTTTGTGTGCTCCATCGTGGTTTGATGTTGGCTATACGCTACATCGTGGATGGCATTGGTTGCCTTTTTGGAGGGAAAAGGAGAGGGTGACTTGATGGTCCCCCGGTGTGTGGTAAATTTGGATAAGGGGTGTGTAGCGGATGGACCCTAGGTTGGGTTGGGAATCATGTTGCATTATTTTTGTAATAATATGGAAATGGGCCAAGCCCAATATGACATGTGGATAGGTATGTTTTGGGAGCGTGCGTGGAAATGGGCCAAGCCCAGTTGATATGTGGTTTATTGAGAAATGGGCCTAGCCCAGTATTTGAGTATGATTTGAATGTGGGCCAAGCCCAGATTGTGGTAATGAATATATATATTACTTATTGCATTCGATATTTGGGATATTATGAGGCTAGCATGTGGGTGGATTTCAGTGGTTATCTTACACACTGAGTCTGTATGACTCACCCAACTTTTTAATCATCGCAGGTGAGTCGTGACTAGTGGACGGGTTGGAGTGGATACAAGGTGGCCCATGCAGAAGGAGATTTTCATACAGAAGATGTTTCACTTTATTTAAGCATTTTATATTATCAGTATTTTGGGATTTTATTGATGTAATAAGGGCCTCTTTGATTTAAGGTACTCTATTTACTAAAGTTGAAGTTTACACTACACTTAGTAATAATTTCGCAAAAAGATTCATATTATAGCAACTTTTAATAATGTCTTAATTTGGAAGTTTTCAACAAGCTTATATTATTTATTAAATTTTAAATGGACACGATTTCAGAGATAATAAAATTTTCAAGTTTAATTCTAAGGTCAAAGATTTCCAACCGTCTTTCCCGGTGACATAACTTGATCGATTCGTAGTGAATGGGCGGGTTTGGGGGTGTTACAGTAAGTATATGATTAAAAAGGGTAAGATGAATACATGAAATCATGAGCAAACATGTCATATATAAAACTTGAATATTAGTTTGAATTATATGTCTTGAATTTTTTGGTGAATATATTGAAGTAATGATGTAGGTGAAAGGTAAAAAAGGGTGAGAAATAAGGCTTGGAAAATGGCCTTATTCTGTCCACATAGGCAGACACACGGGCGTGTGTCTCAACCGTGTGTGACACACAACCATGCACACGGGTGTGTGGTTTGGCTGTGTGTCCCCCGTATCTTAAAATTTGAAAAATAGAATGCTCAGAATTGAGCACACGGGTAGAGACACGGGCGTGTGTCTTAGCCGTGTGATACACACGGCCCAACATATGGGCGTGTGTCCTAGCCGTGTAACCCCTGCACTAAATTTTTGAAAATTAAATTATCCACACGGTCTATCACACGGGCGTGTGGCTAGCTGTGTGACCCAAGTCAGAGATTTACACGAGTAAGGACATGGGCTGGAACACAACTGTGTGCCTCACATCGAATGCCCACATGGATTGGCCACATGGGCGTGTGTCCCCTGTGCCTAAGAAAAATTTTAAGATTTTGCAAAAAAAATTCTGTGATCCCGGTTTAGTCCCGACTCGATTCTAATATGTAATTTGGGCCTCGAGGACCCATGTGAGGGACATTATGATTGATTGTGATTGATTTTCAAAAATGAATAGTAAATGACATGAATTAACATAAATTTAATAGTAAACTCTGGTAATGCTCTATAACCCTGTTCTGGCGACGGATACAGGTTAGGGGTGTTACAGAGGGCATTAGCAAAGTAGAGATTAAAAAGAGAGAAACTAAGAATGTTCACCAATGTACCAGTATTTTGTATTATCTTTGTTTCTTATATATTTTAAATCTATAATATCAATACTATAATTACCAAAAAATGTTGGGTGAAGTGATAGGGTACATTCCATTCTCAACAAAAAATACAAGTTCAAATTTTGGAGACAACATTATTGGGAAGGGCAACCACAGATCCCCTGTAACATCCCAAAAATTAGGGGTTAGTAGAATCGGGTTTGTGAATCGAGAGAGAGTGATCATGCCTTGAAATTTTAAATTATGCATTTTTAGGAAATAAATGATGTATTGGTTTGTTGGTTAAGTGTTAGTGTAACGTTTCTTGAAACCCAAGTTCAAATCCCTCCTCTCGCATCATTTTTATTATTTTGAAAATTTTGCCTTAAACCATAGTATGTGACATGCCTTATTTTTTTAAAATAAATATTTCGAATTATATCAAGAATGGGTTATTGGTTTGATGGTTAAACATTAGTGAATTTATCCTTGAGGTCCTAACTTCAATTCCCTTCCCATGCAAATAATTTAATTTTTTGACAAAAACCCCTTGTTTTAATGTGTGGGCCATCCAAGCCTAGTTAGCCTAGGTATAAATATTAATTTTTCACTAATAATCAACCGTTAATCCTCCTCCTCATTTCCCTAGCCGTTCCTCTACTCCTCTCATTCTCTTTGATTTTAATTTTTTTTCCTTTCCTCCATTGTTGTCGTCGCCTACACCTAGTTTTACCATCTCTTTCTTTTATTTTTATTTTTATTTTTATTTTTGTCACAAGATTTGTTAACATGTTTTCCACCATATTGCTGTCATTTTTTTCATTAAAATCAGCCCCAAATCTGAAATCTTGAACTCGAAGATCGATCCCAAACGTTGCCAAGAAAGTGCCATTGCTGTTTCTCTCGACTAGCTTGGGTAAGGTCTCTTCTCTCTTCAGTTTCTTAATTAATATTTTCCATTAAAAACCTAAATTTCAAGATCTGGAAGTTGGGGGATTTTAAATTATTTCAAAGGTATTTTTCTAGAATTTAATGAGATCTGAAACTGTTTTAAAATTCAGCCCCAATTTTGGCCACCATAGGTGGTGGTGCGTGTGCCTATGTGCAAGAAAGGGGGCTGTTTTGTTTCTTGGTTCTTTCCTATATTTTTCCAGAATTAATTTGAGTTCTTGAATCCTCCTAATCATCTTTTAAACCCATTTCAATTACAAAAAAACATCCTTGATCGATTGGCCATTCGGATTCCACAAATCGTGAAGCGTAAGTACAATTAAGGGTAATGTAACACCCCTAACCCGCAACCGTCGCCGGAATAAGGTTAAGAGGCATTACTAAACTTATAACATAATTCAACATTCATAATCATATCTCATTCAAATACAATCACTTTATCTCTGAAAAGGGCCTACAAGGCCTTAAACATTCTTTAGTAATGGTTTGGGACTAAACCGATAATTCAGAATAATTTGGGAAACTTAGAAAAATTTTGCTTCAAACATGGGACACACGCCCGTGTGATCAAGCCGTGTGTCTCACACGGACACTAGACACGCTCGTGTCAACAGCCGTGTGAAAATAGGGGGGTACATACTGACTTGGGTCATACGGCCGACCATACGCCCGTGTGTCTAGCCCGTGTGCCCTTCGAAGTGGCCACACACACCCGTGTGCCAGGCCGTGTGCTAGGCCGTGCCAAACCTGTAGGGTATATTGACTTATGCAACATAGCCAAGTCACACGCCTGTGTGCTAGGCCGTGTGCCAATTAGGGGGTATTCTGACTTGTGCCACACGGCTGATCACACGCCCGTGTGTGAGACCGTGTGGAGCATATTGACTTCATTTTAATCTCAACACCAAGGGACACACGGCTGTGTAACATAACCGTGTGTCACACACGGCTAAGACACACGCATGTGTGGACAGAAATAGGATATTTTTTAAAACCATTTTTCCACCCTATTTTCATATACCTGCACAAGCATAATTTACAACATTTTATAACTCAATAGGCAGCCAATCCATAACATTTCATACACATATTTGAATACTTATATGCAACCAAAGTATTATACCAAATTAAGCCAAATCAAATGGCTTTACTTTATACCACAACATGTACCCAAAATCACTAGTTCAAGTAACCATAGCTATCATCTTTATAACTAGCCTATACATGGCATATTTATATATATCCATGAGTTCAAAAGTACCAATCGGCAACTGGATAGTGTGATGCGTATCTCCGACTTTATCCGAATCGAGCGAGCTATCGAACCTCTATAAAACATGGAAAAGAAACAGAGTAAGCTTTATAGCTTAGTAAGCCTGTATAATTTAGAAATTTAACTTACCATTTATACATAATCAAACAATTAAACAAAGTATATCAAATTCACTTGCCAAATGCCTATACACAAGCATTCATCAATATGTTAGTCTCATAAGTACATATAATCAACCTTTATCTCAATTTCATACATCAATGTATTATATCATACCAAATTCATATAACATGTATAACATATGTAACAATTCATCCTCATTCATATAATCGATAATCCATTTATATAACTAATAATTCATCCATATAACCATTAGCAGAATTATGCCCGTTGAACCTATTAGAATATCGATAGATACATGGGTGATACACACTAAGTGTATTAATCGGTAATCCGTCAATTCATCATCGTATTCACTCTTTCAAGCTATGATCGGTGAACTCCTCCTGAGCTGATGAACAGTAAGCTCTATCGAGCTGGAAAAAGTAAGCTCTGACAAGCTAAGAACAGTAAGCTCTTACGAGCTGATATATCGATAAGCTCATAAGAGCTGCGGTGAGTCTGCAACACATGCAGGATCTCGACCTAAACGGTAACCCTAGTGACATGTCACTCGTATCCTACGAATTCCTATGGTTCAAACGAGGCTCGGTAACCATCAGAATATATCAATAAGGCATTCGAATTTCAAGTAGATCATTTACTCAATTACATACATTCATTTCAAATAATTACAAGTATTTAAAAGTTTGATTCTAATTATACGAACTTACCTCGTATCGCTCGGATAACAAATATCGGCTAATCGTCAACCTTTCCTTTTCCCCGATCTAGATTCAATCCTTGCTTATCTTGATCTTAATCAAGGATTCAAGTGGCCGAACCTTAAAAGAACAAAAATGGCTATTTTTTCTTCTTAGTTTTGGCTAAGGAAGATGACAATGAATAAAAATAACTCTTGGTTTTATTAAATTAACCTTTATTTACCAAATTACTAAATTAACCTTTAAAAATATTATAAATTACACCAATTTCCATGATATCATCATCCACTAACCCATAAATGGCCTATTTACCACTTAAGGACCTTTACTTTAATGTTCTATAGCTATTTGACACTTTTAGCTAATAGAACACAAGTTTTACGCTTTACGCGATTTAGTCCTTTTTACCGAATTAAGCATTCAAATAGTAAAATTTCTTTACGGAACTTTCACACAATAATTATATCATACTTTAAAATTTAATAAAATAATAAAATAAATATTTTTACTTCATATTTATGGTTCCAAAACCACTGTTTTGATTTGACTAAAAACGGGCTGTTACAGGTAACTAGTTTGTTAATTTGACATAGTTGTTGGGTAAAGGTTATGAAGTGATTAAATGAATAAATTTAATAATTACTTAGATATTTATTTTCCAGTATATTATTTAATTAGGTGCTGACCCAAACGTTCCAAATCATCCGTAAAGGCGAAGAACGATTGTACATACGGTTTGCATCAATCAGTGTAAGGAATCTAACTAGTTTGGATTCATAAAATAGTTATAATTCCAACGATTGGTTTGAAATAATAATTGGGTGTTTGGGGGATGATTTAATGGTAAATTTATTTATTTATACTAAATTTTGGTTTAGGTTCGTTTAAGGAATTATTAAGGAAAATTGGAAGCTTTGCTAGTGTGCTGCGAGGAAGCGAAAAATAAGGTGTGGGTCTTAAACTCATAAAATTGTTTGAAAATGTTAAATATCATGTTATATTTGATAAATTAGCTTACTTATTGGATTTTCCTAATACCCAAATTATTGATTTTGTGAGTGGCCAAACTAGGTATGTTTTGAGCCTTAAAAGATTGACATGTTGGCAAAATTGCTAGTTCGATATGTATGAATGTTTGATTGAGTTTGTAATTGCATATTTGAGTTATGAGATATGAGAATGTTTGACTGAATGATATAATGTTTTGAGATAATAAGCTTATGTATGATTTAAATGCATGAGATATTGGTTATATTGTGTACTGAAAAGGGTGTTATTTATGCACAATGAAAATCCATAAAGTATGTGAAATTGAACGACATTGAATGATACCAACACAATGGTAATTTGAAAGATCGGAACACTGTTTCCATTTACTAAAAGCATGTGATTATTGAGAACATGCTGAGCATGTCAAATAAATGTGAAAAGTATTGAGATATGATTATGTATGAGATTGTGTGACATATTGCATATGCATTGGGTTGGGATTTTATGGTTGACAGAGGAGTTCCGTGGAGTACTGGCGGCATATTAAGTCCGTATTATTTGTAGTCAATGCACTGTACCTGGAGTACCGAGGGGATTGGCAATTTTATCGCATATTATATGTTATTGGCGATTGTATCGAACTATTTGATATCTGGCAGATTTTCTGCATTATTGATTATTCGGTGGTTTTACCACATCAAGCTATGCTCATAATGTTTTGGAGTTTGGCAGATGGGTTCTGGGGAACTCATGGTTTGTAACGGATGGTATGGTAGGAACCTTTTTTCATTGCATCATGTGCATGACATATTCGAGTGTTATTGATTTATGCTACGCATTATATTTTGTTGTATTGAATGGTATCGAAATTAATGATTGTTACTCGAATGAATGATGACCTATGCTCATATAACGTTTGACATCAATTTGATAATGGCTATGTAATGACATGAAATTCCTATGATGGTTCTGTTTTCTTCTGTTAATGCTAATATGTTTCACTGTATTTGATGTTTTTGCCCGTTTAAATAATTATTCGACTCACACTGAGCTTTTCATAAGCTCACCCCCAATAGTGTTTAACTTTTCAGGTAAACCTCAAAATTAGGACCGGACTCGACATTCAGAGAATCAACTTGGACCTCGGATTATTATTTTTTAATTAAGTATTATTAAGTCTTTATTGGTTTTGGCTTGTAATTTTTAATTATTTCTGGTCTGTGGCTTGGTAACTTTTCTTTTGGGGATTTTTGCATGCATGGATTACTCAAGCATAATAACCGGATAATGCATGATATCAGGCTTAAGTAAAATTTGATATTGTTCCCTAGTTTTCACTACATTGCAAAGGAACTGTTTTTGAAAAACAAATCGATAAGGCAACTAATTTTCCAAAATGACTTGAAAAATGGTTTTTCCGCTATATTAGTTTAACTTCGAGTTTTTTTTAAAGAAGAACGACAAGCAAACGGTTTTTCTAAAACAAAATTGTCAACAGTAAAATGAATCCTAAGCATACACGACCTAATGAATGAAGGCTTTTAAGCTAACTCAAAGTACAACTACGGTTTTCTCTAAAATGAGTTTATTTAAAGTTTTAAAAAGTAATGTAAGTTAGCTTAGCCATTTAGGTGGCTAATGTAGCCTTCTCAATCTAGCCATAACGTCTAGCCTGATTTGAGAGGTTATATTTAGTGGTATCAGGGTCTTGGTTCAAAACCTCAGTCTGAGTTTTTAAATCTACTTAAGTAAGTCTGCATGCATGCATACATGAAAAAGGGGAAATTTGGGAAAAACAAGCCACAGAGAATTTTGAAAATGATATTCTACAAATAAAATCAGGTTTGAGACTCCGATACCAGTTGCCATAGAAAAGATGCTGTTAAGTTATAGGTAAACACTTGAGGTGTATTACTGTAGACATAGAACTAAAATAGTTGGTATTTAATTTTTCTTTGAAACTGTAAGATAGGAAACTGAAAATTGACTGAAGTTAGCTAATGATTATTTTTTCTGAAACTGTAGATCAAATTTAAAACCATAGGATACATAAACAACTGTAGAATGAAGAACTGTGGGGCTCAGTGTCGAGCTACCCAATTTGAGTCATTTGTTTCTCAAGGAATTGTGCCTAACCCTAAGAAGACTGACATCGTGATTACGCCTACTTCTGAAGGTGAAAACCAGGAGGCTAGGCATGATGCATTGTCTGTCCCAAGCGATATTAGGAGTTTTAGAAAAGGTTTTCAATATTATGATTGAAAGGAATAATATGGAGGGAGAGACTAAATGCTTGGAGTGCAAAGGAAAGGAAAAGAATAAAGTTCAGAAAAGGAGAGAGTTTGCTTCCATAGACCAAATCCGTGACCTTTAAAGTGGGCTAGAGGATCTAGACCTCAATGAAAGGTTGTAGTAGTTCTTATTGGAGAAACTGTTAGATCAGCTAAGGTTCTGATTTGTAGATGTTGTGGTCAGCGTCATCTAGTAGAGTTTCTATTAAAATTGGAAATTGGGGTAGAGGAATCTGTTAGTAACGTTTGCTTAATTAGATATGCAAAATATATGTTGGGAATTTAAGGAGACGCATTGTCTGGAATTGTGTTGGAATCAGAGTTGCGCAGCGAAAGCTTGGTGGCCTGGTTGGAAGGAAAATGGGTAACATATTTTGTGACTAAGAAAATTTCGAGGATGAAATTTCCTTAAGGAGGGGAGAATTGTAACATCCCAAAAATTAGGGGTTAGTAGAATTGAGTTTGTGAATCGAGAGAGAGTGATCATGATTTAATTTTTAAAATTATCTATGCATTTTTAGGAAATAAATGAGGTATTGGTTTATTGGTTAAGTGTTAGTGTAACACCCCTAACCCGTATCCATCGCCGAATTAGGGTTACAGGCATTACCAGACAGATCGAAGACTTTTACAGACATTTCATAATACAAGTCATCAATTTCAATCACAGTGTCCCTTAGATAGGTCACTGAGACCTTAAGCATGCTTTAGAGAAAGGTCGGGACTAAACCAAACACATACGGAAATTCTCAGAAATTTAAAACTTTTTGAACACTACAAAGGTCACACGCCTATGCAGTCAGGCCGTGTGCCTCCCACGGCTACTAGACACACCCATGTGTTCTGGCCGTACCAAAATAGAGCATGTATACTGACTTATCCCCACGATCACCAGGCACGCCCGTGTACCATGGCCGTGTACTCTTAGGCTAGATACTGACTTATTCACACGGCTACCAAGCATGTCCGTGTACCATGGCCGTGCACACTTGAGCTAACTACTGACTTAATCACACGGTCATTAGGCACGCCCGTGTGCCACAACCGTGTATGCATAACAGGCCCTTTGTAAGGCCAATATGCCACCCACACTAGGGTCATACCAACAAGCATAAACAAGCCTATTTCCACAATCAAATGGCAACCAAAAACACACCAAATAGTCATCATATTATTCCATTTAATCTCATTTCTAAACATGCTAATTTGTACAATCAACTCTCATATAAATCTAAGTATAATTCAACCATAACCTCATTAACTCACTAAGGCATCAATTCATCCATAAGCTTACCATTCATAATGTAACACCCCCAGACCCGGCCCAGACGTTATGGCTGAATTCGGGAATGTCACATCAAAGGCACAATCTCAAACAATTTTGCTAAGTAAAATTTAAGACCCAAAAGCCCAAAATCCTTAAATCTTGTTAAGTAATGATATAAGCCCATTATAATATTTTAAGTATTTCGGAACCCAAGTTTAAACATAAGAAATTTGCTTAGGTTTAGTAATTAAGTAAACAGTTGGAACAATAAAACCCAAAATTTCTAAAGTCAAATCGGAGTACAAGGCCTTATTACATCCAACGAAAATAAAGCAATTAAAACCATGTCTTTTGAAACAAATAAATAAAAATTTAAACATCTTGTAGTGTGGCCATCTCCGAGTCCTCTCCCACGTCGGGCCATTTACTGAGGATCACCTGAAACATTAAATAAATGGTGTTAGTTTCGAAACTCAGTGCGTACAACCCTTGTCATTCAATTCAATATACAATTATCACATTGGGCCTAAGCCCTATCAAAATCAGTGGTCTTGGGCCTTAGCCCACAATGACCTCATATCATATCATATTATGTCATATCACACAAAAATAAGGTTATGCAAACCCTCCCCAAGAATCCATCCGCTACACACCATTTCCCTTCCAACCCTACACACCTGTGGGGATATAAGTATCAACCCACCCATCCCTACACACCAAAGGTAGCACCATCGGCACTATTTCAACGTTGCAAAGCAAAGTCGCTAATCATAAAATGGGCTTAAAGCCATCGGTGGATCCACGGTCGTCAAGCGACTATGCGATCCTCAAATTCTTCCTCCGTACCATAATTCCCACCCATATGCATCCTAAACAGAATATCGTATGAATGCAACATACACATGTTCACACATTCGGCATTTAGGGGTATTTTAGTCATTTCACTACCCAAGGGTATTTTCGTAAATCTACTCTACAGGGGTATTTAGGTGATTTTGCAAAATAGGGGTACTTTGGTAATTTTGTAAGTCAGGGATGTTTTGGTGATTCCGCAAATCAAGGGTATTCTGGTAATTTTATAATCAGGGGTATTTTAGTAATTTAACAAATCTAAGGATATTTTGGTAATTTTCAAACTAAGGGTATTTTGGTAATTTTCAAATCAGGGGTATTTTAGTAATTTTGCAAATCTAAGGGTATTTTGGTAAATTTCAAATCAGGGGTATTTGGTAATTTTCAAATCAGGGGTATTTTAGAAATTTTACAAATCTAAGGGTATTTTGGTAAATTTCAAATCAGGGGTATTTGGTCCCTCTCGGGTTTTAGTTATGAACTTTGGCCCATAAACAAGTCCTTGCGGCTAAAGTGAACCGACACTATGCACGGGTAGGATTCCGTAAAAGAGGAGGTGGGCCACTAGGACCGCTTTAAGTACCAAGCTCTCCTAGATCCACTCCTAGACATGCATATGTTTGTTGCCACACTCTAACCCAAATGACTTGTCCACGGACATGTTTAATTATTAGAATTAAGTTTTATGCAGTTTGAGAGTTGTTCAGAACTAGGCCTAAAGTTCATTAAACCCTAGCATACTTGTCTACGTCTTCATAAAGCCCATAAAGCCCATTTCACGTTCATATAACCCATTATGCCCAATTCACATCCTTATGGCCCATTAGACCCAAATCTCATTCATATGGCCCATTAGGCCCAAAACAATTCCAGATCATGTAACATGCATGCCTAACTCAATTCATATAATCAAATCAATCAATTTCATCCAACTTAGCCTCAGGGCCCACCGGGCCCATTTAGTCACTTTCGGCTTTTCGGCTTCCCGACATTGCCAATTTCATGTGTGTGTAGTGTTTGTACACATCTGGTTAATGCAACGTGGTATACTATCCTTGGTCTTGAACCTAGAACCAACCAACCTTCAATCAATCACCCATACTGAAATAAAATATCTACCAAAAGCTGAAACCTTACCATAACCTTACCGTGTGCCACCGGGTTTTAATAGCCCTTCCTTAGCTACTAATCAGGAGTATCCCCTAGATCTGCACTCACACACACACCATCAAGATTCGAGTGACTCATAATCCACACAAGACACCCCTACAGATCAAACCCACATTTGGCCATTCACTTAAACCACAATCGAGTTGAGTACACTTACCCTTGCTAACGATCCTACCACGCTTGCGATCTTTGAACCTTATCCTTGTTATCACAGAGTTAACGACAGGATAGTTAGATAGCCTTTTGGCTTTTAGCAAAACGTACAAAAGAGGTTAACCGAATACTTACCAAATCCCCTTTCGACCCTGCGACCTAGATAGCTATTAACTAGATTCGGCTTTCAACACTTGACTGAAAGTAGGTAACAATTGATTTGTGATGGAGGAACAACCACCAAGATTCAGCACTATTAGGAATTTCGGCAAGAGAAAAGATGGTGGTAATTCGGCTATAGAAGAGTTTGGCTATGAGAGAATTTGGCACAAAGGAATTCGGCTTTAGGAGATTTCGGCAATGGGAGAGTTTGTCTATGGGAGGAACCGATTGAGGGGAAGAAAGGAAAGAAAAAGAATGGAAAATTCGACATTACCTAGGACCCCAGATTCGTCACACACACATTTATATAGCCTATAGCCGAAACTTAGCCACCCCTACAGTCCAATTCGGCACCACTTCCTCCACTGCTCATCTCCTAATTTTTCTCCATGATATCTCCCTTATCCTTCTCCTAAATTCTCTCTACTGATCACTACTCCTTAGAGTCCCTCTACACGCCACTTCCAGCCTTCTAGAAGCCTAAAATTAAATTCCAAAATAAAACTAAGCTAGTACTCGAACCTCAGACCTCCCTGCACGCATATGTCGTCACCTCTCTACACTCTAGTGGCGTCACTTAGCTACTTCACCACAGGCTTCTTTGTGGCATTTTTCACTTATTTTTATTTAAAATCCCACTACTCACAACGCTGATTCCTTAATTAATTAAATTAAGAATCCTCCACCACAAAACTCGAACCCAGAGCTTCTCCAACACACCTACACACTCCAAATTCATTAAACCTTTAAAGCCGTCATGTCATTTGCCATTTTCTTGCTCACTTAAAATTTTTTATGAAAACCAAAGCCCAATGGGCCCAACTCTACTAGGCCCAAAAGTTGGGGCGTTACACATAAGGCTACTTCTTGCCATCAAGCCATACCGAAACATGTACCAAATACTATATATACTCATGAACATTACCAACATTAACTAGCCAAATCACATGGCTATTTACATCTCAAACATATACCAAATTACTAGCCTATACATGCCATACTTAGTTTATACATTTCCAAAAGGTACCAAATTGAGTTTGAGTAGTGTGATGACGATCCTCGACGGTCCCGGAGCTTTCAGTAGCTTTGACGATCTATAAAACAGAGCAAACACACACAGAGTAAGCTTTCAAAAGCTTAGTAAGCCATATACAAATAAACTTAGCATATAATGCATATAACCAATTTGATACAATAACATCATTGATTCTCATAACAATTTCCTCACATATACTCTTTGGCTTATTTGCTTAGCCATATCTTCCATATTCTTCAACTCAAATATCATATATACACATGGCTCATTCAAGCACATCTTCACATATAATCTCATCATTTCCATATACATAATCATCTTAGTAAGTTCATATAGATACTTACTTTTCATACACACTTAGTGTACATATCAAACGTACCTGAAACGAATATACAAATCACATAGTCGTTCGTATCTCGGATTATCCTGTTGAACCGTTCGCAATCAAATAGGATACTCAGAGTGATCGGAATAGTCGTACAATGCCAACGTACCAGACGTGGTCTTACATGTAACCAGATATCGATGCCACTGTCCCATACAGGGTCTTACACGAATTAATACGATGCCAATGTCCCAGACATAGTCTTACACGTAAATCTCATATCGATGCCAACATCCTAGATGTGGTCTTACTGAAATCTCGAATCAATGCCAACATCCCAGACATGGTCTTACATGATATCTCATATCGGACACCTATGTCATGACATATACTATCCTATCTATTCCTAGGTTCAGATGGGACTTCTCGGATGTTGACACTATGTTGATTCTATCTCGGAATTCATGTGTACATCATCTCATGTGCATTCATCCTTATCAATAGTCATGTGAATATATATAATTCAATATAAATACATTTATTTGTATATCGACTTACCTCGGATTCGGATGGTTGATCGGATTCGGTTATTCGACTACTTTCGCTTTCCCGCGATCTAAATCCGTTTTCTTTGGTTCTTGATCTATACATATTCAAATTTCACCCTTTTATTCACTAACTCATTCATTTCAATCAAAGAACACATATTTAGGGAAATTTGCAAATTAGCCCTCACATTTCACATTTGGACAATTTAGTCCCTAATTTACAAAATCACAAATTACACAAAATTACCATATACCCATGCTTAGCCGAATATTCATGTATCTCATACAAGTCCATACATTTCATTTATTTCACAAATTAGTCCCTGAAAATACTATTTTCTCAATTGAGTCCAAAATACTCAAATTTAACAAAACTTCAAATACAAACTATGATAAACACATATCTTTCATTTTTTCACCATCAAACATCATAAAACACATGAGTTCATCAAAGGCTGATCTCAAAAACACCATCAATTCTCAAAATTAAGACATGGGTTTTGAAGTATACGAAGCAACGATTACAGAAACGTAGAAATTATCGAAAATCGATCAAAAACACATACCCGATTTAAGCTTGAACCTTGGCCGAATGAAACAAAGCTTAACCCTTCTTTTTGTTTTAACTTTCAGCACCCAAAATAAGATGAACATGCTTGATTTTAAATTCTTGTTTTATTATACTCATATTAAGGCACAAATGACAAAATTAACCTTTATTAATGCATTAAAAATTTCCACTAACTTTGGCATTATTGTCCATCCATTTTCCCAATGGTAAAATTGCATTATAAGGACTCCACATTTATAAAGACATGACACATAAGTGCTTTAGCAAATAGCATGCAAATTTTGCATCTTTCAGAATAAAGTCCTTATGCCAAATTAAGCACACAATCGGATAAATTTATTCACAGAAATTTAACACATGCTTAATCACATATCATAGGCACGAAAAATAATATTAAAATATTTTACTGACTCAAATTTGTGGTCCCGAAACCACTATTCTGACTAGGGTCTAAACTGGACTGTTACAGTTAGTGTAACATTTCTTGAAACCCAAGTTCAAATCCCTTCTCTCGCATCATTTTTATTATTTTGCAAATTTTACCTTAAACCCTAGTATGTGACATGCCTTGTTTTTTTAAAATAAATATTTCAAATTATATCAGGAATGGGGTATTGGTTTGCTGGTTAAACATTAGTGAATTTATCCTTGAGGTCCTAACTTCAATTCCCTTCCCATGCAAATAATTTAAAATTTTGACAAAAACCCCTTATTTTAATGTGTGGGCCATCCAAGCCTAGTTAGCCTAGATATAAATATTAATTTTTCACTAATAATCAGCCTTTAATCCTCTTCCTCATTGCCCTATCCATTCCTCTCCTCCTCTCCACTTTGATTTTAATTTTTTTCCTTTCCTCCATTGTTGTCGTCGTCTACACCTAGTTTTACCATCTCTTTCTTTTCTTTTTCTTTTTTCCACAAGATTTGTTAACATATTATCCACCATATTGCTGTCATTTTTCCTCATTAAAATAAACCCCAAATCTGAAATATTGAATGTAACACCCCCAACCCGTATCCCTCGCCTGAACTGGGTTACGGAGCATTACCGGAGTTTACAGATCAAACTGACAGAAATTTCAAACATTTCATATCATCAAAACAAGTCATCAAAGCATAATTTTAATCCAAATTATAAACATACCAAATCAAAATCAATTTGCCTAGTTCATGAGCACTTAAACATAGAATTAAATTCCCATGCACCTATCTAGATTTAGTTCAATTTACCATGCCATAATATAACTTCAACAATCAAACACATATTTATATGTAACACCCCAAAATTTTTTATTATTAATTCTGTATGTTGTTGTCACAAATATATATCTGCTTCAATGGTTAAGTGTTCTTGGAAGAGTCTGAAAGGTCCCAAGTTCAAGCTTTGGCTTGGGCAATTTTTGCTTTTTATTGAATAAACCCCTAACTTTAGCCAGTAGGCTTAAGAATAAATGTTTGTAAAAAATGTCAAAATGGGCCTGCTGGTCAGGTGGTTAAGTCGAGTGTTAATGTGTAAAGGGTCTGGAGTTCAAGTCCCAGCACTAGCAAGGGGATTTATTTTTAAAACGTGGCGGTGGTAGAGTTGTAGTTTGATCGAAACTGGAGTGTTTGAGGAGTGTGGGGAGTTGTGGCCGAATTTTAAGAGATAGTTGGAGGGAATTTCTGTTGTTGAGGGATTTGGGGAGTGTTTTGGGGAGAAAAAGAAACAAATTTGAGTTTGGTGGGAGAGTTGTGCCGAAATTTGGAGTGTAGTTGCCGAATTTTAGGAGAAAATAGTGGGATATGAGAGTTATCCTGATTTGATGGAGTGTTGGATTCGGCTCTCTCCCTTCATTTTTCTCTAAATTTGGTTTTGATAGAGTTCTTTCTCCCTTCTTCAAGTTTGCTGCTGATTTTCCCTTCTCTCCATCTCTACTGTTTCGTTTTTATTTTGTTAATTTGCTCACCACAGTCTCTTTCTTTTCCTTTCCCGAAAACTTGTGTCGAGTATTGCTAGGTGTGCATTTACTATATCTCTTGGTTCTCTTCGGCCTTGACCTCCCCACGACAGACGTTCTTTCCTCCTCTTCTTTTTTCTATTCATTTTCTTTTACTGTTCCCTTCTTTGTGTGGTTCTTTCTATTCTTGTTGCTGCCATTTTTTTCACTCTTCTGCTCTCGGCCGAATTGTGGTTACTTTGGTTGCTTTTCTTTTGTTTTGATATTTTTTCCAAGTGGCTCATATCCTTTACGTGATTCTACGCTTTCGGTAAGTTTGATACTCATTTTGATTCAAACTATTCTTGTGAGTAACTGTTAATGGGAGTTTTTGCTTAATACAGATAACAACCGAGAAGCTAGTGGTTATTCTTTTTCTACGGTGTGAAGGTGTGAAGCCTCGGTTCCTCAATCAAGGTTAGTGGTTGTCTATTAAGGGGATAAGTGTTTGGCTAGGGTTAATTTTAATTCGATTGGCAGGCAATTAACCGTGTGTTAGGCGATTAACCAAATGTTGTGGTTGAATATAGGTTTGGAGTGCGGCTCGTGGGCTATTTACGCACTTTCGCAAACAAGGTGTGTGTGTAAACACCGCTCTTAATTGAAAATTGGTAAAAAGCCGAAAAGTGTGATTAGCCGACACCACACGGGCGTTTGGCTACCCGTGTGGTAGTCCGTGTGAATAAACATGGGCGTATGATCGACGAGGCCGACCATGTGCGATTTAATGGGCTGGGCTGTATTGGGCCAAATTGGGTCGTGTGGGCCCCACGAGCATGTGTGCCCCACACGAGCAAACCACACGGGCGTGTGAAAGTTATTCACGGCCAAGGCCATTCTGAGCCATGTGGGCCACACGGGCGTGTGGGTCCACATGGGCCTGCAACATGGGCTCGCAATAGGGGCCATGGGCCCATTTTTACTGTTTGACTGCTAAGGTTGCACGGGTCGCCTGAGACAACTGTGGACCTACTGTTGGGTCGGTAAGTTTACTTAGAACCCTAACTGACTGAATGACTGTTACGGCCCTGTGTAATATATATACATACGTATGTACAAGTATGACTATACTTTCGCATGCTAATTTGACTATACTAAATACATGTATGATGTTCTGATATGACATGACATGATTGCATGAGGCATTACATGGGGGTGGGTTTTATATTGATCGGAGGAAGTGCACTGAAATGCTTCGAGCCTAAATTATCGGGCAAGCCACCGTGCATATTATCAGATAGTGCCGCATCCGGTACTTTCTGGAGTGTAGGGATGGGTGGGTTGATTATATCCCCACATGGAGTGTAGGGTTGGACGGAGATGGAGTGTAGAGGCTGGCTGGGTAGGACTTGTATGCTGGATGATTTGTTACTGATACTGTAATGGGCCAATGCCCAAATGCATGATTGCTTCTGTACTGAGATGGGCTAAAGCCCAAATCATATCACATCTTTATCGCCATCTTTATCTTGAAAAGGGCTTAGGCCCGCATCAGATTTGCCTTTCTTTCTGTTTGATTTATAAGGGATTACACACCGAGTTTTTGTAAACTCACCCTTCTAATTTGACTAAACAGGTAATCCCCAAGCATAAGCGGATCGGTGCGGCGGAGGACTCGGTGGTGGCCACACAACTTACTTCGTTTTATTTTAGTACTTAAATGAATTTTAATTTTATTTTGGGTTTTTTTTGTAATAATGGCCTTTTGAGATTTTTAATTTAATTTGGGATTTTTACTGATTTGTTTTATACGTGCTAGAAGTAGGGGTAATCGGGTTACTGAAAAGGGCCAAGGGCTTTTGTTACTGTAATGGGCCAAGGCCCAAACACATGACTTCTTTTGTACTGAGATGGGCTAAAGCCTAAACTGATATTGTCACTGATACTGAAAAGGGCTCAGGCCCAAAATATGATTGCTTTCTGTCTGTTTGCTTTATTTGGGATTACACACTGAGTTTTTGAAAACTCACCATTCTGATTTGACTGTACAGGTAATCCCCAGACATAGGCGGATCGGTGCGGCGGAGGACTCAGAGGTGGCCACATGACCTAAATTATTTGATTTAGTACTTAATAATTATTTTTAAGTTTATTTTAGGGTATTTTACTGTAATAATGGCCGTTTTAGATTTTCATGGTTAAATTGGGATTTCTATTATTTTGATTTACAACTGCTAGAAGTAGGGGTAATCGAGTTTTCAAAGGAATCAGGCGTTTTAACAAATTTCACACAAATACGCAAACTGTTTTAAAAGCTTACGCGACAAGTGACGTTTTGGAAATTAATAACGTTTTGGAAATTTAATATCATTCTGGAAGTAATAACTTCTTGATAATGATTAACGTTTTTGAAATGAATGACATGTCTTCGAAAGATAATAAAAAGAGGCTGAATAGAAAAGAGAGTTTTTAACGATAACTTGTTTCATGAAAAACACTTCAATGTGACATCACCAGATTCAGCCATAACGTCTAGGCCAAGTTTGGGGTGTTACATTTAGTGGTATCAGAGCCAGGTTACAAAACTCGGCAGTGGATTTGGGTTTTTAAACTTGGATTTTAAAGCACCGATTTTTTTTAGATGATTGAAATATTTTCGCAGCATGTGTGGTACATCGAGTCTCCGGCGCCGATCGTGTAAGTCATCTGAACTGTTATCTGTTTAAAAACTAAAAATGCTTTAGATAGTATGTACCGAAACTACTATAGATAGACTATAGTGAAACACTTAAGTTAGTGTATACTGATACGGCAGTAAACCGATAAACACTGATAGACACTGCGACGTACGAAAACAAACATTACACTTTTGATACTGTTTTCATAAAATATTTTTTAACGAACAAACGAAACTGTAAACTGATACATAAAACTGCTAATCCAGATAAACGCGATTAGACAATAAGCACTAGAGGAACTCGAGGAAGGGGTACAAGAGGCCGTGGTAGAGGCCGTAGAGGGGCTCGAGCGGGGTCCTCATTTTTTGGAAATTTGCCAAATCTAGACACTAGTGAGACGCCGGTGTCGCCCACTACTGATATTGGATCTGGGACTCATAATCGAGCGGCTGGGGACGACGCACTGTCCCAAGCCATGTTAAGAATTTTGGAAAGGGTCGCTGGGGCCAATATTGGAGTAGGAGGCCGAGGGTCGATTACGGAACGACACCGGTCCAATAGAGCCGAGATTTTTAGGGGTATTGCTGGAGTTGCCCCTAACATGGCTGAGTATTAGATAGAGGCCACAGAGAGAATTATGGACGACCTGGACTGCACCTCCGAGCAAAAACTAAAGGGTGATGTATCGCTGCTACAAGATGAATCATATCAGTGGTGGCTCACTGTGAAGGAGGGCACTCAGCCCGAACGACTGACCTGGGAATTCTTCAAATCTTCCTTCCAGGGAAAATATATGGGTGGCAGTTATGTGGATGCCTGGAGGAGAGAGTTTTTAAATCTGACTCAGGGGGACAGATCAGTAGCTGAATATGAGGCTGAGTTCTTAAGGTTGAGCCGCTATGCGAGAGGTATGGTGGCGAGTAAGTATGAGCGATGTGTTCGCTTCGAGGATGGCCTCAAAGATAGCTTAAGAGTTCTGATAGCTCCACAGAGGAAGCGAGACTTTGCTGCCCTAGTAGATAAGGCGAAGATCGCTGAAGAGGTTAAGCACACTGAGCACCAGAACCGTGAGAAAGAGAGAGGTAGGAATAGGAGGGATTTAGAGCCCTCGAGTTCCATTCAAAGGCTTAAGAAAAAGGCCAAAGTAGATGGGCCGGTCAGAGTTGGGGCCCCTATGGTTGCTACTGGCCAACAGCCTTGTACCGATTGTGGGAGACGCCATCATGGCGAGTGCTGGAAAAAAACTGGGGCATGTTTGAGGTGCAGTTCATTGGAGCACCGTATTAGAGAGTGTCCACGGAGGCTTGATCAGATGCAAGCTCCTGGCATGGGTACTGCACAACCGCCGAGGGGTGTTCAGCAGCCACTGAGAGGCCACGGTCAGGCTCGAGGTGGTAATGGGTTGGGCCGTGGGCAGAGAGCACCGGGCAGAGGTGGTAATCAGACTGAGGTGAGGCAGCCGACTCTTGTATATGCTGCACGTCACCGAGAGGAGAAGCATGCTCTGGATGTCATCTCGGGTATGTTCTTAATTTTTAATATACCTTATACTGCATTGATAGATATAGGATCCACTCATTCCTATGTTGCCTGATCTGTTACTGAAAACTTGGGGATTCCGGTGGAGAGTACTCCGAGTGAAATTACGATATTAAGTCTATTGGGGCAGTCCATCTGGGTTAATAAGTTATTTAGAGACGTCCCTTTAGAGGTACAAGGAGTTATTTTTCTGGTCGATCTAATGGAACTCCCTTTTGGAGAATTTGATCTGATATTGGGCACAGATTGGCTAGTTAAACACCGAGTGAGCTTGGATTGTGCCACTAAACGGGTTGTACTTAGAACTGAGGAGGACAACGAGGTAATGGTAATTTGGGAACGTCAGAACTACTTGTCGAATATGATTTCTACATTAAGGGATGAAAAGTTGGTTCGTAAGGGATGTGGGGCACATCTGGCCTACATCAGTGTTTCAGATTCTGGGGATTCTTCTGTTAGAGAAATTAGAACGGTTAAAGACTTTCTGGATGTCTTCCCTGAAGAGCTACCTGGGTTATCTCCAAACCGTGAAGTTAAGTTTGTGATTGAGCTCCATTCTGGTATAGCTTTGGTGTCCATCACCCCTTATAGAATGGCACCGAAGGAGCTTGTAGAGCTTAAAGCTCAAATTCAAGAATTACTGGATCGTGGGTTCATTCGCCCTAGTGTGTCTCCGTGGGGAGTACCAGTGTTGTTCGTGAAAAAGAAGGATGGATCCATGCGCATGTGCATCGATTACCGACAACTAAACAAACTGACCATTAAGAATAAGTACCTTTTGCCGAGGATAGATGACTTGTTCGATCAGTTCCGAGGAGCTTCGATTTTCTCTAAAATTGACCTCCGATCTGGATACCATCAGTTGAGAGTTAATGAGGTTGATGTATACAAGACTGCGTTTAGGACTCGCTATGGGCACTACGAGTTCTTAGTAATGCCATTTGGATTGACGAATGCACTAGCAGCCTTTATGGATCTGATGAACCAAGTGTTCCAGCCCTATCTGGATCAGTTCGTGGTAGTCTTTATTGACGACATTCTGGTGTATTCGAAGACTGATGATGAACATGATGAACATCTACGAGTGGTTTTGCAGATTTTGAGGGAGAAGCAACTGTACGCCAAGCTCAGTAAGTGTGAGTTTTGGTTAAAAGAAGTAACATTTCTGGGCCATGTGGTATCTGCTGGGGGGATTAGGTTCGATCCTTGAAAGATTGAGGCTGTCTTGGATTTGAAGCAGCCTAAGACTGTATCAGAGATTCACAGTTTTCTGGGAATGGCTGGGTACTATCAATGATTTGTAGGGGGTTTTCTCTTATTGCAGCACCCTTGACTAAGCTGCTACGTAAGGGTATGCTGTTTAACTAGACTTATACGTAGCAAAAGAGCTTTGAGAAGCTCAAGACTGTATTGCCCGAGGCCCCTGTTCTGATACAGCTAGAGTCTAGAAAGAGTTTACTATGTACAATGATGCATCACATGTTTGTTTGGGATGTGTGTTGATGCAAGAGGGTAAGGTAGTAGCGTACGTGTCTCGACAGCTTAAGACTCATGAGGCAAATTATTCGACGCATGACTTGGAGTTGGCCGCAGTGGTATTCGTACTAAAAATCTGGAGACATTACTTGTATGGTGAGAAGTGTATCATTTAAACTGATCAAAAGAGTCTCAAATATCTCCTCACTCAGAAGGAGTTAAACCTTAGGCAGCGTAGATGGATTGAGCTGCTAAAGGATTACGATTGTACGATTGAATACCATCCTGGTAAGGCCAATGTGTCGGCCAACGCACTGAGCCGAAGGGCTATGACTGATTTGAGAGCGATGTTTGCTCGTCTCAGTCTATTTGATGATGGTAGTCTGCTAGTCGAACTTCAAGTTAAACCGACGTGGATAGAGAAGATTAAGAGTAAACAAGTGGAGGATGAGTCGTTGGGTCTTCGTTTCCGACAGGTCGAGAGCGGGAATACCGAGGTTTTTGGACTGAATAGCGAAAGGGTGCTCTGTTTCTGTGGGAGTGTCTGTGTACCGAATGATACCGAGTTGAGGAAGTCTATACTGCGAGAGGCGCATAGTAGCCCTTATGCTATGCATCCTGGTGGAAATAAAATGTACCGAGACCTTTGTGAGTTGTACTGGTAGCCAGGTCTTAAGCGAGAGGTTACTGATTTTGTGAGTAAATGTCTGATATGCCAGCAGGTTAAAGCTGAGCATCAGCTACCCTCGGGTCTACTGCAACCAGTTAAGATTTCTCTCTGGAAATGAAAGAGAGTGACTATGGATTTTGTTAGTGGGTTTCCCTTAACGCCTGCGAAGAAGGATGCAGTGTGGGTCATCGTGGATCGGTTGACCAAGTCTGCCCACTTCATACCTGTTCGCACTGATTATTCACTTTAGAAGCTAGCTAAGCTGTATGTGTCTGAGATAGTGAGACTACACGGAGTACCAGTTTTGATAATATCTGATAGGGATCCTCGCTTCACGTCTCGGTTCTAAGGAAAGCTACATGAGGCTTTGGGTACAAGGTTGGACTTCAGTACTGCGTTCCATCCTCAGACAGATGGTCAGTTTGAGAGGGTGATTCAGATACTGGAAGATATGTTAAGGGGTTGTGTAATAGACTTCCGAGGCAGTTGGGAGGACTATTTGCCATTGGCGGAGTTCGCTTACAACAACAACTATCAGTCTAGCATACAAATGGCACCTTACGAGGCATTATATGGGCATAGGTGTCGCACTCCTTTGTGTTGGACCGAAAGGTGAGTGTCGATTCGGGTCCCGAATCGGTTTCGATATCGAGGACAAGGTCAGTTGATTCGAGATCGACTGAAAGAGGCATCTGACAGACAAAAATTGTATGCGGATCTGAAGCGTCAAGAGATAGAGTATTCTGTGGGGGAGTTCGTGTTTCTCAAGGTCTCCCCATGGAAGAAGATACTTAGATTTGGACGCAAGGGTAAGTTGAGCCCTAGATTCATTGGGCCGTATCGCATACTGAGACGAGTGAGACCAGTTGCCTACCAGTTAGAGCTACCACCAGAGTTGGAGCGGATTCACGATGTTTTCCACGTCTCGATGTTGAGGCGCTACCGCTCTGATCCGACACACATTGTCTTAGTGGAGGAGATTGAGGTTAGGCCGAACTTATCTTTTGAGGAAGAGCCGGTTCAGATTTTAGATCGTGATTTAAAAGTTCTGAGGAGGAAGACGATTCCACTGGTTAAGGTTCTGTGGCGTAACCATGGTTCGGAGAAGGCCACGTGGGAGCCTGAGGGTGCCATTCGACAGCAATATCCTCATTTTTTCTGATCAGGTAAATTTTGAGGCCAAAATTTTCTTTAAGGGGGTAGAGTTGTAACACCCCAAAATTCTTTATTATTAATTCCGTATGTTGTTGTCACAAATATATGTCTGCTTCAATGGTTAAGTGTTCTTGAAGAGTCTGAAAGGTCCCAAGTTCAAGCCTTGGCTTGGGCAATTTTTGCTTTTTATTAAATAAAACCCTAACTTTAGCAAGTAGACTTAAGAATAAATGTTTGTAAAATAATTCAGAATGGGCCTGCTGGTCTGGTGGTTAAGTGGAGTGTTAATGTGCAAGGGGTCTGGAGTTCAAGTCCCAGCGCTAGCAAAGGGATTTATCTTTACAACATGGCAGTGGTAGAGTTGTAGTTTGATCGAAACTGGAGTGTTTGAGGAGTGTGGGGAGTTGTGGCCGAATTTTAAGAGATAGTTGGAGGGAATTTCGATTGTTGGGGGATTTGGGGAGTGTTTTGGGGAGAAAAAGAAGGGAATTTGAGTTTGGTAGGAGAGTTGTGCCGAATTTGGAGTGTAGTTGCCAAATTTTAGGAGAAAATAGTGGGATATGGGAGTTATCATGATTTGATGGAGTGTTGGATTCGGCTCTCTCCCTTCATTTTTCTCCAAATTTGGTTTTGATAGAGTTCTTTCTCTCTTCTTCAAGTTTGCTGCCGATTTTCGCTTCTCTTCATCTCTATTGTTTCGTTTTTATTTTGTTAATTTGCTCACCACAGTCTCTTTCTTTTCCTTTCCTGAAAACCTGTGTCGAGTATTGTTGGGTGTGCATTTACTATATCTCTTGGTTCTCTTCGGCCTTGACCTCCCCACGACAGACGTTCTTTCCTCCTCTTCTTTTACCGATTCATTTTCTTTTACTATTCCCTTCTTTGTACGGTTCTTTCTATCCTTGTTGATGCCATTTTTTTTTCACTCTTCTGCTCTCGGCCGAATTGTGGTTAGTTTGGTTGCTTTTCTTTTGTTTTGATATTTTTCCAAGTGGCTCATCTCCTTTACGCGATTTTGCGCTTTCGGTAAGTTTGATACTCATTTTGATTCAAACTGTTCTTGTGAGTAACTGTTAATGGGAGTTTTGGCTTAATACAGATAACAACCGAGAAGTTAGTTGTTATTTTTTTTCTACGGTGTGAAGGCGTGAAGCCTCGGTTGCTCAATCAAGGTTAGTGGTTGTCAATTAAGGGGATAAGTGTTTGGCTAGGGTTTATTTTAATTTGATTGGAAGGCAATTAACCAAATGTTAGGCAATTAACCAAATGTTGTGGTTGGATATAGGTTTGGAGTGCGGCTCGTGGGCTATTTACGCACTTTCGCAAACAAGGTGTGTGTGTAAACACTGCTCTTAATTGAAAATTGGCAAAAAGCCGAAAAGTGTGATTAGCCGACACCACACGGGCGTTCGGCTACCCGTGTGGTAGTCTGTGTGAATAAACATGGGCGTATGATCGACGAGGCTGGCCATGTGCGATTTCATGGGCTGGGTTGTATTGGGCCGAATTGGGCCATGTGGGCCGCACTGCAAACCACACAGGCGTGTGGAAGTTATTGGGCCAGGCCATGTAATCCATACGATTAAGGCCATTCTGAGCCATGTGGGCCACACGGGCGTGTGGGCCCAAATGGGCCCGCAACATGGGCCCGCAATAGGGGCCATGGGCTTATTTTCACTATTTGACTGCTAAGGTTGTACGGGTCGCCCGAGACGACTGTGGAACTACTATTGGTTCGGTAAGTTTACCTAGAACCCTATCTGACTGAATGACTGTTACGGCCCTGTGTAATATATATACATACGTATGTACATGTATGACTATACTTTAGCATGCTAATTTGACTATACTGAATACATGTATGATGTTCTGATATGACATGACATGATTGCATGAGGCATTGCATGGGGGTGGGTTTTATATTGATCGGAGGAAGTGCACTGAAAGGCTTCAAGCCTAAATTATCAAGCACCCACCAGATATTATCAGATAGTGCCACATTCGGTACTTTCTGGAGTGTAGGGATGGGTGGGTTGATTATATCCCCACAAGGAGTGTAGGGTTGGACGGAGATGGAGTGTAGAGGCTGGCTGGGTAGGACTTGTATGCTGGATGATTTGTTACTGATACTGTAATGGGCCAAGGCCCAAATGCACGATTGATTTCAGATCGAGATAGGCTAAAGCCCAAACTCATATCACATCCTTTATCGGAAAAGGCTTAGGCCCTGCATCAGATTTGCCTTACATGCTTGATTTATAAGGGATTACACACTGAGTTTTCGTAAACTCACCCTCATAATTTGACTGAATAGGTAATCCCCAGGCATAAGCGGATCGGTGCGGCAGAGGACTCGACGGTTGCCACACAACTTACTTCGTTCTATTTTAGTACTTAAATGAATTTTAATTTTATTTTGGGTATTTTTCTGTAATAATGGCCTTTTAAGATTTTTATTTTAATTTGGGATTTTTACTGATTTGTTTTATACCTGCTAGAAGTAGGGGTAATCGGGTTTTTAAAGGAATCAGACGTTTTAACAAATTTCACACAAATATGCAAACTATTTTAAAAGCTTCCAGGACAAGTGAAGTTTTGGAAATTAATAACATTTTGGAAATTTAATATCGTTCTGGAAGTAATAACTCTTGATAATGATTCACGTTTTGGAAATGAACGACATGTCTTCGAAAGATAAAAAAAAGATGCTGAATAGAAAAGAGAGTTTTTAACGACAACTTGTTTCATGAAAAACACTTCAATGTGACATCACCAGATTCGAACATAACATTCTGGCCGAGTTTGGGGTGTTACATTATATGTGTAAAACCAACCAAAATTAAACTTATAACCTCATTTACAATTAAACCACAAAATAACTATTATTTAGATACCCTAGGTACATGCCGACACAAAGGATAAACATCACCACATTTGAGTTCGGGATCACTGTTGGATACTGAATCGGCGATCAAAAGTTAAGTACCTAACCTGCGCACGGGAAACAAAACTGTACGCTGAGTAAAAACTCAGTGGTATTTTTATAATCCGAATATTTAAAGATAAGAAATTTCAAATATGCTATTGAAATATAAACATATATTAATATTTAATTATTACAACAACCATATCATATTTCATTTGTTTCACAAATATCTCACTTCTCATACTTGCTATATAAATAGTTTTTGACAATTTATTTCACATTTCATTATCCATTCCATATTCATTTCATGAGTATATAACTCATATATTCCATATATTTGCAACATATTTCACATTCTATTTTCAATTCACTATTTCACTTCCATTTTCTCATACCATGTCATTTCAAAATCAATTATAAAACTTTATTTTTCATTTACCCCTATTAACACGACTCGGACTCGAACGGATACACGGATTCAACCAAAAAACACCAGTTTGGCACCCAGTGCCTCATCGGATAATTCGAAGTAATAAATTGACACCCAGTGTCTCATCGGCTAAACTGAAGTAAATTGGCACCCAGTGCCTCATCGAATTAATCCGAAATAGTAAATTGACACCCAGTGTCTCATCGACTCGAAGTCGAAGAAATCCCTAAACTCTTCCAATCCTATAGTATGCCATCTAAATCTGACTCAGCCCGATACAATTAATAGGATTCCGATTCACTTTTCTAATACAACCAATATTCATTTCAATTCAAATAATAAATATATGTGATATATATATATACCAATTCAATTCAATCAATATAAATTTAATAAATTTATCACATAACTAATCAATCCATTTCAATTGCAAAACACAATAATTCTCACCTCAACACTTACCATATATATAAATTTGAATTATAATAATTAACAACTAAATTCAGATTATAGAAATACAAATCAGAAATTTCGAGCTATTCTTCGTCGACTTTATCTTTCCCCTTTTTAGTCGAGGGTTCCGGTACGACGTTAGCTACGGAATTAAAGCAATTAAAATTCATTAATACGTCATAATTTAATTTCATATTTAAAAAAAATCAATTTTTACTCAATATTTTCCTAATTTCCAATTTAGTCCCTAAACCGAGACTAATTTCATTTCTTCACAATTTAATTCTTTATTTTCATGCAAATTCCACTTTAGACTGAATTCAACTCCCTATTTTCACATAAATTTCTAAATTTCTAAATTTTCACAATTTAGTCCCTATTACACAAAATTTACTATTTGTTCTACAATTTAATCCTTTTTCATTTCTATCTTAAAAATCTATCAATTTAGTCCCTAATACTAAACTTGTTCAACATAGACAACACTTAAAAACTCAATAATTTATAAAATTTTGACATAGGTCGGGTAGTATTTAACACCAGGATTCCAAAAAATATGAAAATTACAAGAAAAAGGGATTAAATTGACTAACTAATTGAATTTGGAACGTTTGAAACCCTAAGACCCTTCGTCTGTTTCTTTCTCTCTCTTTTTTTTCGTTTTGCTTCTCTGTTTCGTTTCTACCTTTCTATTTCTTTTTATTTCTTTATTTTTTTTGTTTTTTTGTTCTATTATTATATTATTATATTGTTTTATTATAATATAATATAATATATATACTTAATACTTAAGTAAATATTATAATATATATTAACTTAAAGTTTTATAATGATTTCACAAAAAAAATCTACCTTATGCCGCCTCATAAAGAAACAATGGCATAATTGCTTCTTTAGTCCTTTCATTTTTCTTTAATCTATAATTCAACTTTTACCCTATATGCAATTTAGTCCTTATATCTAATTTACTTTTAATTCAAGTAAATTCACTTAATCGAAACCTAATTAACTACACAACTAGCTACGTAAATATTTTTAATAAATATTTACGAGTCTGATTTACGAGAATAGAGTCTCGGGAATGCACTTTTTTAATTTGGTCATTTTTAATTAATTAACTATCGAAACGTTAAAATTTTTCAACGAAACTTTAATACCACCTTAATGACACTCCGTAAATATTTATAAAAATATTTACGGCTCAGTTTATAAAAACAAGGTCCCGATACCTCATTTTCTAAAACCACTTGAACTTAATAAATCACTTATATAACATAAATTATCAAATCAAAAACCTTTTTAAAAATCACATTTGTCTCGTAAATATTAAATAATAATATTTACGAACTTACTCGTCGGATTTGGTGGCCCCGAAACCACTATTTTCGACACCACTAAAAAACGGGCTATTACAACTCTTCCCCTTTAAAAAAATTTCGTCCTCATAATTTCCCAATAACAACTAGTGCAGTAATACAACTTCTATAATCTAAGATCCATATCACCGAGCTCTCATGATCGAACCAGGATTGATAACAGTAATAAATATAATTACCTCCGGCCAATGAATATCTTTTACAGATGAACCATGTTTGATAAATTAAACAATAAGAATGATAAGAAAACCAAGATAATGAAATCCAAGATGTGAAGCTATACTAAATTTTTGAGAATAAAAACCACATTTAATGATAAAGTGATCGATGATATCCCAGAGAAAGTCCAGAAGAAGAATATCGCTCATACGCACTAGAAACAGTTTTGATAGAGATAATGTAAATTGTATATATGTAATTCAGAACATCAACCAGTAGAAGTAGAAAATAGCTTCATATGAGTCTTATCATCAAGTATTCTATCTAACATAATGGATTTGAAAACCAAAGAAAGATAGATCAATGTCGATCATGAATCAACCATACTAATAATAATTTTGTCTAACGTTTATGATTAGCTAACATTATCTTACAATAAGAATCACCTCTGAAGATGAATTATTACATATACCTCTGAGAATAAAAGAACATGAAACATCCCAAACCCGGCCCACGAGCCTTGACCGGATCTGGTATGTTCCTTGAAGAAAACCAGTTCACATTTCCTTTATTACCTTTGAAAAACTGTGGGTTTTGAAGAAAGTTTGTTTGTGGGTTGGGCTTGAGTTGAAAACAAGTTTGTTTTATGTTAAAAACCCATTTACCTCAAGTGACAAAATATTTAAAGTTTATTCTTAAACTAAATTGACTTAAGCTCTAATAAAATTTCGTCACATAGCAAATAGAATGGAAATTAACATAGTTCACTATGGCCTTATTACATCAAATAAAACCCAAAATAAAATTTATAAAGTGCTTAAATAAATTAAAATGTCCAAATTAAATAAAACTTCAAGCTGAGCATGGCCACCACAAGTTCTGGCCTTCTCGGTCCATCACTGTTCATCACCGAAACATGTTCCCACAACGGGGTGAGTCAACAGACTCAATGTGTACTACAACACTAAATCTTAACAACTTAGGCATACGTAATCACATCACATACCAATTCACATAATAGATCAAAAATAATGATGCAATCCCAACCCAAACCTATATGCCATCCACTACACATCCCCGTACCAACCTGCACACCGTGGGGACTACTAAGTCGACCCTCCATCCGCTACACACCATCGAAGGCAGTCGCTGCAGTCGACGTGCTCATCGCCCTTATGAGTATTCGTGGTCTTAGGTCACCACACTCAGATATCGTGGTCTTAGGTCACCACATTCAGATTATCGTGGTCTTAGGTCACCACATTCAGATTTCGTGGTCTTAGGTCACCACATTCACTTCCCCTTTTCAATAACCCATGTGCCCCATAACATATATTATGCATTAACATGCCAACTTTCACATTCTTATCACATATTAAATATAACATGTTTCATAATCCTAGTAGGAGTAGGATACGCACTGGGTACTTTGTACCATTCACTGTACCTTAGCCATATTCTTGCACATTCTTATAGTCACATACAAATTAAATAATGCCATAAATAAATTAAGAAGTAGTGTGAGGTACACACTGATTAACTTAGCGTATTCCTTGAAATCCGAAAAAAAGAAAAACCGATCTATCGCTTTAGATCCTTAATCCCTACATTTGGTCAATCCCTTACTATTTAGTAAAAGCCTATTCGGCCATAAGATGAATCCCGAAGGATTATTGTAACCAAAACTTACCTTGTGCCGATCAAATCCCAAAACTTGTCGAGTTCCTTCTTGAAATCGGCTAGCCATTAAATCACTTAGCTATGTCGGGTTTTCCGCTTTTGAATAAATAAGAAACAGTTCAAAATACCAAAAATAGGCCTTGGCCGAATACCTTATATGCTTACCTTGTGGATTCTAAAGTCCCGAAAAGATTCACTTGCTCAGGGAGTTGTCGAAATACCTATGGACTCATGTTAGATCCGATTTCATCCTTAAACATAATTAATGGCCTTTGGCCGAATATTCACATGTCTTACCTTGAAGCTTTAAATCCCGAAAAATCCTCCTTTTAGTCGCCTACTCTGATAATCCCGAAAGATCCTTCCATATTTCAGCCAAAATCAATAATAGGGATTAGTCCCTAAATTTCGATAAGTCTACAATATAAAAGAATGGAAACCAAACTTGGATCTTACCCTTATTTGAAGAAATCGATTGCACCTTCACTTCAACCTTCAGGGATTCAGCTATGGCTAGATGATGATCTCACAACCTTCGGCTTTTGGAAGGTTGAGAGAAAAAGAAAAAGGAAGAGAAGAAAGGTGAAGAAATCGGCTTGCTTTGCTAGAGATTTCGGTTTTGACAAGATAGCAGAGAAGAGAGGATTTTGCTAGGAAAATTCGGCAGAGGGAAGAGAATGAATGAATGGCCTTAGTTCTCCTCCTTGTGCCGAAATTACTAGGCCAAGACTCCCTTACTTGGCCACCACTCTTCTATTTTGATAGCTTTATCCCTTTAATTTAAAATTAAAAGAAATAATCCTTTTAATTATACCAATAATTATCCATCATTTATCTACCTATTTAACATAAATTTAAAGAGGATAAAACTCCTCTTTTAAGAGCCTTCATGCCGTCCAACTCCCTTGCTCCTTGTAGCAAAATAAAAATCTTTTATTTTGCTTCCTATGTGACTCGAACCTTGGCCCCTTTCTCTTTGGACATGGCGTCACTTGCTAGGCCCTAAGTGGTGCCTTGTAGCCATTTTACCAAGGCTATTTGTATGTCATATTTCACATACATTTTCTCTTAAGACCACCTTGCCTTAGTTTCCCTTTTTGAACTTTAAAACTTAACATTTCTATGACATTTCCTTACATTTCCAAGTTTCCAAAATTTTCGTTTTCCTCTTTAAACTTGACATTTCCTTTCATTTCCAAGTTTCCGTAAATGTTCGCTTCCTCTTTGAATCATTTCTAAATCATTTCCTTACATTTCCTAGTTTCCAAAAATGTTCGCTTTCCTCTTTGAATCATTTCTAAATCATTTCCTCACATTTCCTAGTTTCCAAAAATATTCTGAATACATTCATAACACATAAGACATGTCATTTCGCACAATTAAACTGAAAATGCATAGGCCCTTTTCGTGATGTTACGCTTCTACCCCTTAAAATAATTTCGTCCTCGAAATTTCCTAGCTAAAATAATTGAGGGTATTGCCGTCGCATTGCCTCTTCCTCGCTCCCACTAAGCTTCCTCCGATCTATGGTTGCGCCATAACACTTTGACTAGAGGAACCGACTTCCTCCGCAACACTTTCACGCCTCGCTCCAAAATGCGAACCGGCTCCTCTTCGTAGGATAAGTCCGCCTTAGCTCCACCTCTTCAACCGGTACTACGTGAGATGGATCCGGCCGATATCGCCGTAGCATGGAAACATGGAATACGTCGTGCATCCGCTTCAACTCCGATGGCAACTCTAATCGATATGCCATCTGGTCCAACTTCGCTTCAACACTCGGTAGGGCCCTATAAACCTTGGGCTTAACTTTCCTTTGCGACTCAAACCTCATCACCTTCTTCCAAGGCGAGACTTTCGAAACACTTGATCTCCCACTTCAAACTCTATTTCCTTCCGTTTAAGGTCTGCGACGACTTCTACCTATCGAGGCTTCTTTTAATGCGCTCTCGATTATCTCAACCTTCTCTTCATTTTCTCGCCACTAACTCGGGCCCAAAACTCGACGTTCTCCTAACTCACCCAACAAGTAGGTGTTCGACATTTCCGACCATACAACGCTTCATATGGTGCCATCCGAATGCTAGCCCGATAGTTGTTGTTGTAGGCTAACTCACTAAAGGCAAATAGTCTTCCCAACTTCCTCGAAAATCCATCACACACCTCTCAACATATCCTCCAACACTTGTATAACCCGCCTGCATCGCCGATGCCCGATTGTGGATGAAAAGCCGTAGTGAAGTCTAACTTAGTGCCTAAAGCTTGATGAAGTGCCCTCCAAAACCGAGACGTAAACCTTGGGTCCCTATTAGAGATGATCGACACGGCACTCGTGCAACCTCACAATTTCCGCTACATATAATTTGGCCAACTTCAAGAGAATAATCCATTCTTATGGAATGAAATGCGCGGACTTGGTCAAACGGTCCACTATTATTACCCATACCGAGTCCTTCTTAGTAGGCGTAAGGGGAAGCCCACTAACGAAGTCCATGGTGATTCTTGCCCACTTCCATTGTGGAATCTCGATTGGTGAAGTAATCCAGATGGAACTTGGTGTTCAGCCTTAACTTGTCGACACGCGACACATTCCCCATGAATTCAAAGAACTTCCCGCTTAAGATCAAAGCCACCGTAATCTGCTCCTTAAATCCTCAGACAACTTAGTGCCTCCGGATGCATAGCATATGGGCTACTATGCGCCTCCCAAGAATCCTTTGTCTTAACTCCTCGCCTTTTGGCATACTGACCTTTCTCTTGAAGCACAATACTCCTCATTGTTAACACCATAATCTTCTAACTCTCCGCTCGTATTTGTCGTAGCTTAGCACTTAAGTCCTCATCCAACAATTGACTTTCCTTTACTTCATTCAACCACGTGGGTTTGACTTGCAATTCTGCCAGCAGACTTCCATCATCATACAAACTTAAGTGTGCGAACATCGCCCTTAGATCCGACACCACTTTCCGACTTAAGGCATCTGCTACCACATTCGCCTTGCCTGGGTGATACTCGATCGAACAATCATAATCCTTTAATAGCTACACCCACCTTCATTGTCTTAGGTTCAACTCCTTTCGAGTCAAGTAGATACTTTAGACTTTTGTGGTCTGTGTAGATCACCGACTTTTCTCCATAAAGGTAATGCCTCCACACCTTAAGAGCGAAGACCACTGCCGCCAATTCCAAGTCATGAGTTGGGTAGTTAACCTCATGAGGCCTTAACTGTCGAGACGCATAAGAGACCACTTTTCCATCTTGCATTAGAACACACCCTAATCCCGTATGTGAAGCGTCACAGTATACCACAAACTCCTTTCCCGCCTCCCACTGAATTAACACCGAGCTTCAGCCAAGACCTTCTTGAGCTTCTCAAAGCTCACTGTTGCTTATCCGTCCATACAAAGGGTACTTCCTTCCTCAATAACTTTGTCAAAGGCGGCTATTGACGAGAACCCTTCTACATACCTCTTGTAATAGCTCTGCCAAACCTAAGAAACTTCTTGATTTCAGCCACGGACCTAGGTGGTTTCCAATCCAACATCGCTCGATCTTCCTAGGATCCACCCTTATTCCTCTCGCGGATACCACATGTCCTAAGAATGCCACCTCCTTAAGCCAAAATTCACACTTGCTGAATTTGGCATACGCCTTCTTTTCCCTTAATACTTGTAGCACTATCCGTAGGTGCTCATCATGCTCATCCTCCGACTTCGAGTATACTAAGATGTCGCCGATGAACACGATGAAGAACGATCCAAGTAGGGTTGGAAGACCCGGTTCATCATATCTATGAACGCGGCCGAGCGTTCACAACCCAAATGGCATTACTACAAACTCATAATGGCCGATCTTGTCCTAAAGGCGGTCTTATGGATATCCGCCTCCTTCACCTTCAACCGATGATATCCGCATCTTAGATCGATCTTTGAAAATATGGCAAATTTCTTAAGCCGATCGAACAAGTCGTCTATCCTTGGCAAAGGGTACTTGTTCTTGATGGTCACTTTATTCAATCGACGATAGTCTATGCACATTCGCATAGTCCCATCTTTCTTCTTCACAAACAAGACCGGTGCTCCCCATAGAGACACACTGGCCTGGGTCGGATGAACCCACGATCCAAAGCAATTCTTGAATCGAGCCTTGAGCTCAACTAACTCCTTTGGTGCCATTCGGTATGGGGCGATTGACACAGAGCTGCTCTCGGTAACAAGTCTATTTCAAATTCCACCTCCCTATCCGGGGTATTCACTGTAATTCCTCCGAAACACATCCACAAAGTCCCTTACCGCTCTAACTCCATTGACTCCTTCCTCTTTTCCATCTAACGCACTTACGAAGTCTAAAAACGCCTTGCACCCTTTCCGAACCATCATTTCAATTTTTTAGTGCGAAACTACATTAGACAAGTAGTTTCTTCTTTCTCCTATCATGATAATCACCTCACCCTCCGGGTTCTTAGTTCCATTCGTTTAGCCGCACAATCCAACACGGCTCGATGCTCTACTAGCCAGTCCATCCCAAGTATGAGGTCAAATTCTCCGAAGGGTAACTCCATTAAGTCAGCCCGAAAGTTTACTCCCTAAATTTCTAGGGGTACACTCCGAAAGATCTTATCCACCACTATAGTTTGGCCTAATGGGCTTACTACAGTCATCCGCCTATCAGAGAGTTCAGAGTCTAGGCCTAGTGTTTCCACTACACTACATGCAACATAGGAATGGGTCGAGCCCACATCAATCATAGCATAATAAGGTTTCCCAAATATAAGGAACGTACCGGTTATGACGTCCGGTGCGTCTCCATCCTCCCTCCGGTGAACCGCATAAACCAAACCTCGGTTGCCTTGCCTCAAGATAGCAAGCACCTCTCGCCGGTGTTCCTCATCCTCCGCCAAAGCACCATTACCTCTATTATTCGGACCACGACCACGTTGGGGTCTGCTGCCCACCTCTACCACTGATGAACATTCTCCGAGTCGCCGCCTACTCTCCTCCGGCTTCTTTGGACAATCCTTAATCATGTGGTCCTTAGACCCACACCTAAAACATCCTCCCGTCTTTTCCAACACTCTCCTAAGTGTTTCTTCCCACACCGGTCACAAGGACGACATCGCCTCTCTTGTAGCAAAACTGTCGACCTCGCGCCTATCAACTCTAGGCCTTTTATTCCTAGATGATCCCGACGATTTAACCAAAGCCTCTCTTTCTCACTGCTCGGTCGAAGTTCCGCTTTGTAGAATCCTTAATCCCCTCAGCTACCTTAGCTTTCTCTACTAAAGCGTAAAACTCTCGCTCTCGATGCGGAGCTATCAACGCTTTAAATCATCCTCAAACCGTCCTCAAATCGGACACACCGCTCATGCCCGTAGCCACCACTCCTCGAGCATAACGGCTCACCCTAAACTCACTTCATACTCGCCACGGACTTGTTCCCTTGAACCAGCCCCATAAATGCCTTCCTTTGCTCATCAAGATACCGCACCGACATACTTCTTCCGATAAGCCGCCTTAACATAGTCCCATGTCGATTCTCGTTGTGGCACCATCACGAATCGTGAGCCACCATTGGTACGCTTCATCGCGTAGGAACGCCACCATTCCTTTCACCTTCTCTTCGTGGGTTAGATCTAGTTCATCCATGATCCGCTCGGTTGATTCCAACCAATACTCGGTGGTACCGGGTGCCACTCCCGACACTCCACGGAACACCTCACTGTTGGCACGGTTGCTCTGTGTACCGACTTCCGGCCCCGAATTTCCTCCTACACCACCCACCAACTCTAAAACTCGCAAAGACACCGCGACACAAAGATCATCCCCCCGTCTGTGCTTGCCGCTCAACACCAACATTCTGGGGTGGTGGTGGCATCTCATTGTCGCACCTCGACCGATCTAACGGGTTCCGACACGGTTATTCTACCTCTACCGCGCCCTCGTGACGTTACGACCACGTCCCCTAGAGCTCATTTCACCGTCGCGATCCGATTAAAAAGTTTTATGAATTAGTGCTTGTTTCACTTATTACCCGCGAAGAAGTTTTATGAAAAGAAATTTTAGGAGTGGTTCTTTCAGATTCATACATGCACACAGATCTTTGCATTCATACATCCATCAATCAAT
Source organism: Gossypium sturtianum (assembly GCA_025698515.1). Taxonomy (NCBI): domain Eukaryota; kingdom Viridiplantae; phylum Streptophyta; class Magnoliopsida; order Malvales; family Malvaceae; genus Gossypium; species Gossypium sturtianum. Next base: position 70,014,885 of record CM046952.1, read on the forward strand.
TATGATCTTCCGTTCATTCAGAGAAATGTTGTAGTTTCCATTGTTGTTGTTTTTCCACTACCCAGGGGTATTTTCGTAATTTGTCCTACAGGGGTATTTTGGAAATTTTGAATCTCGGGGGTATTTTGGAAATTTCATAAACCAAGGGCATTTCTGTAATTTTACCGCTAGGGGTATTTTAGTAATTTTGTAATTCAGAAATTTTTCGAAAAATTTTGTAAAAATAGTTCTCACGAATTAAAAAGGGTAATTTTAAGAGTTTTAGAACTAGGTTTTTTTTTTATAAAAACACGGCTAGTTTCCTTTCGGGTTTTAGTTATTGTGTTTAGCCTATGACCGAGTCCTCTTGGTCGGGGTGAACCAAAGCTACGCACCAGGTAGGATTCGAGTGGAGAGGAGGTGCGTCACGCGGACTACTTAAGTACCAAGCTCCCACCGAAACCGGTCCTAGACATGCACACAGAGGTTGCCACACCCACTGAGTCTTCTTGGTTAGGGTGAACCGAAGCTACGCACTGTAGGATTCCAACAAGAGGAGGTGAGTCACTAGGATCGCTTAAATACTGTGCTCTTCTAGATCCAATCCTAGACATGCGCACAAGGGTTACCACACCCTAACTCGGCGACTTAGCCATAGGTTTGTTTAGGCATTTAAGTCTTATGTATTTGTGTTTGAGTAGACAAGACCTACGGTTCAAGTACCTATCATACTATTCTACGTTCCATTACATTTCTACCATTCTACAGATCATATTAAAAATCACACAAGAGATAGGGTACTCACCTGGTGGACCTCTTGCCGGAGACTTGGGTGCCATGCCGTAAAAACTGCTGATTTCATAAAATATTTTTTTAAAACTTATTTGGGCTCGATTCGAAAACGTTTTGGGCCTTAAACCTCAGGCCAAAAGTTTGAAATGGGCTCTGATACCAAACTGTAACACCCCAAACCCGGCCCACGAGCCTTGACCGGATCTGGTATGTTCCTTGAAGAAAACCAGTTCACATTTCCTTTATTACCTTTGAAAAACTGTGGGTTTTGAAGAAAGTTTGTTTGTGGGTTGGGCTTGAGTTGAAAACAAGTTTGTTTTATGTTAAAAACCCATTTACCTCGAGTGACAAAATATTTAAAGTTTATTCTTAAACTAAATTGACTTAAGCTCTAATAAAATTTCGTCACATAGCAAATAGAATGGAAATTAACATAGTTCACTATGGCCTTATTACATCAAATAAAACCCAAAATAAAATTTATAAAGTGCTTAAATAAATTAAAATGTCCAAATTAAATAAAACTTCAAGTGAGCATGGCCACCACAAGTTCTACCGCCTCGGTCCATCACTGCATTCATCACCAAACATGTTCCCACAACGGGTGAGTCAATGACTCAATGTGTACTACAACACTAAATCTTAACAACTTAGGCATACGTAATCACATCACATACCAATTCACATAATAGATCAAAATAATGATGCAATCCCAACCCAAACCTATATGCCATCCGCTACACATCCCCGTACCAACCTGCACACCGTGGGGACTACTAAGTCGACCCTTCATCCGCTACACACCATCGAAGGCAGTCACTGCAGTCGACGTGCTCATCGCCCTTATGAGTATTCGTGGTCTTAGGTCACCACACTCAGATATCGTGGTCTTAGGTCACCACATTCAGATTATCGTGGTCTTAGGTCACCACATTCAGATTTCGTGGTCTTAGGTCACCACATTCACTTCCCCTTTTCAATAACCCATGTGCCCCATAACATATATTATGCATTAACATGCCAACTTTCACATTCTTATCACATATTAAATATAACATGTTTCATAATCCTAGTAGGAGTAGGATACGTACCTGGGTACTTTGTACCATTCACGGTACCTTAGCCATATTCTTGCACATTCTTATAGTCACATACAAATTAAATAATGCCATAAATAAATTAAGAAGTAGTGTGAGGTACACACCTGATTAACTTAGCGTATTCCTTAAAATCCAAAAAAAAAAAGAAAACCGATCTATCGCTTTAGATCCTTAATCCCTACATTTGGTCAATCCCTTACTATTTAGTAAAAGCCTATTCGGCCATAAGATCAAATCGAAGGATTATTGTAACCAAAACTTACCTTGTGCCGATCAAATCCTCGAAAACTTGCCGAGTTCCTTCTTGAAATCGGCTAGCCATTAAATCACTTAGCTATGTCGGCTTCCGGCTTTTGAATAAATAAGAAACAGTTCTAAATACCAAAAATAGGCCTTGGCCGAATACCCTATATGCTTACCTTGTGGATTCTAAAGTCCCAAAAGATTCACTTGCTTAGGGAGTTGTCGAAATACCTATGGACTCATGTTAGATCCGATTTCATCCTTAAACATAATTAATGGCCTTTGGCCGAATATTCACATGTCTTACCTTGAAGCTTTAAATCAGAAAAATCCTCCTTTTAGTCGCCTACTCTGATAATCTCGAAAGATCCTTCCATATTTCGGCCAAAATCAATAATAGGGATTAGTCCCTAAATTTTGATAAGTCTACAATATAAAAGAATGGAAACCAAACTTGGATCTTACCCTTATTTGAAGAAATTGATTGCACCTTCACTTCAACCTTCAGGGATTTGGCTATGGCTAGATGGTGATCTCACAACCTTCGGCTTTTGGAAGGTTGAGAGAAAAAGAAAAAAGGAAGAGAAGAAAGGTGAAGAAATCGGCTTGCTTTGCTAGAGATTTTGGTTTTGACAAGATAGTAGAGAAGAGAGGATTTTGCTAGGAAAATTCGGCAGAGGGAAGAGAATGAATGAATGGCCTTAGTTCTCCTCCTTGTGCCGAAATTACTAGGCCAAGACTCCCTTACTTGGCCACCACTCTTCTATTTTGATAGCTTTATCCTTTAATTTAAAATTAAAAGAAATAATCCTTTTAATTATACCAATAATTATCCTCATTTATCCACCTATTTAATGAGAAATTTAAAGAGGATAAAACTCCTCTTTAAGAGCCTTCATGCCGTCCAACTCCCTTGCTCCTTGTAGCAAAATAAAAATCTTTATTTTGCTTCCTATGTGACTCGAACCTTGGCCCCTTTCTCTTTGGACATGGCGTCACTTGCTAGGCCCTAAGTGGTGCCTTGTAGCCATTTTACCAAGGCTATTTGTATGTCATATTTCACATACATTTTCTCTTAAGACCACCTTGCCTTAGTTTCCCTTTTGAACTTTAAAACTTAACATTTCTATGACATTTCCTTACATTTCCAAGTTTCCAAAAATTTTCGTTTTCCTCTTTAAACTTGACATTTCCTTTCATTTCCAAGTTTCGTAAATGTTCGCTTTCCTCTTTTGAATCATTTCTAAATCATTTCCTTACATTTCCTAGTTTCCAAAAATGTTCGCTTTCCTCTTTTGAATCATTTCTAAATCATTTCCTTACATTTCCTAGTTTCCAAAAATATTCAGAATACATTCATAACACATAAGACATGTCATTTCGCACAATTAAACTGAAAATGCATAGGCCCTTTTCAGGATGTTACAGAACATATAAAATACCCAAAAGAGATCACTATAAGATACTCGACTATAACAGCTGTAATCAGATATCATTACAATTTCAATACTATCCACTGACTACTACAGTCATCAATGATCCCACATTATCCCTGTAACAGCCCAGTTTTGGTCAAATCGAAACAGTGGTTTTGGGACTACAAATCTGAGGTCAAAATAATTATTTTATTATTATTTTAACGTCTACAGCATGATAGTATGATTGTGTGAAAATTTCGTTAAGAAATTTAATCGTTTGAATGCTCAATTTGGTAAAAAGGACTAAATCGCGTAAAGTGTAAAAGTAGAGTTCTAGTAGCTAAAGGTGTCTAATAGCTATAGAAATTTAAAGTAAAGGTCCTTAAGTGGTAATTAGCCCATTTATAAAGTTAGTGGACAAATATGGACACATGATTAAAGGATTTTTAATGCTAATAGCCAAGGTTAAAAATGTAATTTAATAACATAAATTAAGTAAAATAATTAAAAAACAAAGCTATCATCTTCCTTAGTTAATTTGTACACCAAAAATAAGAAGGAAGAAAATCTATTTTTGTTTTCCAAGGTTCAGCCAAGTCCTCTTGTGCATGTAAGTCATTTTTGACTTGGTTTTTAATGATTTCTATGTTTTTGAGATCGTTGCAGCTTAATCTAGCTATCAGGGACTAATTTGCAAAACTGTTAAAGGTTTAGGGTTTTTCCATTAATGAATATATGAGTATTTTGATTTTTGATGATAGAAAATGTATGCTTGTTGTTAGATAAACAACATTTGTTAAGTGATTTTTGACAAAATTGTCATTTAGGGATTAAATTGAGAAATGTTGAAATTTTGTGGTTAAAATGTGAAATAATTGAAAAATATGGGCTGCTAGGGACTTAATTGAAATTCGGCTAGCATGGGTATAAGGTGAATTTCATGAAATGTGTTTTTATGAGATAATGACTAAATTGTAAAAATGTGGAAATATTAGGGTCAAAAGTGTAAAGTTTCCTTAATGTGTATTTTGGACTAAATTGAATAGAATGATGATTGAATTAGTTAAATTTGATTACATATAGATCAAGAAAAGTGAAAGTCAAATTTAGATCGGGGGAAAAATAAGGTTTTGGACTAGTCGATCCGTTCCGTCGTTTTAGCGATCGAGGTAAGTTCGTATGTTAATAAGAATTTGTATAATTGTGTTTTAAATGCTTTATTATTGAATCATTTGCGAATACTACCTTGCGGATATAATCGACGAAGTTTCGGCATTGAGAAATCCCGGTTGAACTTTAGGAATAGATTAGGATACGAATGACATGTCATTAGGGGTTATGTGATTTGGGTGCTGGTCCGTACGTCCTACCAGTGGCTGAGTTATCTGGCATGTGTTGCAGATTATCATCAGCTTGTGTGAGCAGCACGTGTAGCTTTGTCATGACCATCAACTTGTGTGAGCAGACCCGTTAATAGCTCGAGAGTGAGCATTATATGTGATATGAGATTGAGATAGCTTCGGCTATGTATGTGGCACTTAGGGTGCGAGATTCACGAGTATCCGATAGTATTCCAAATGGTTCAATGGGTATATTAAAGATGTGAATGAATATGAGATCCATACGAGCTTGTACAGGTATGTACGTAAATTATACAATCATCGAATTGAAGAAGTTAGTGGAAATTGAGCTTAATCTTTGGATTGAATACATATGTTAAGTTATGATTCAATTTTAAATTGCATTTATATGATGTTTATGTTATTGAATTATTGGTTGGAAAGTTTTACTTATTTAGCATACAAGCTTACTAAGCTTTATAGCTTACTTTGTTTATTTTTTGTGTTTTATAGTATTTTCAAAGCTAGCTCGAATTTGGGAATCGTCAGAGACCTCATCACACTATCAAGCTATCACTTTGGTACTTTTGAACCTATGTTTTTGGTATATGGCATGTATAGGAGCTTTGGTCATTTTGGTTTATGCTAGTAATGGATTTAGCCATTTGAGTTGGCTTGTAAATGTTAAGTGTTTGGTTTTGTGTATAGCCATGAGAGTTGGCTTATTTTGGTATTTTTGGTGATATATATATTTGTGCAAATGGACTTTTTTTTTGTGTTGGTAATTGCTATGCAAATAATTGTGGTAAATGGTTGATATTTGAGAATTGGTATGCTTGTGAAATTAGGCAAAATGATGCATATTTGGAAGTATCCACATTGATGATTTGAGAAAGTGAAGTTTGGCATGTAATTGAATGGCATATTGTAGTATTTGTGTGCCTTGTACTTGTTGGTATTGAAATGGTATGAATTATGCTTGGTTGAGGTTGGTTGAATGCCTATTTATGCCATATTGTGTGCCATTTGTTTTGGTGTAGGTGTATGCAAATTTGGGTGGCATGATTGCTTGGTAAATAGCCTATCTTTGTCCACATGGGCAGAGACACGGGCGTGTGTCCCAGCCGTGTGTGACACACGGTCAGGTTACACGGCCGTGTGTCCCCTAGTGTTGAATTAGAAATCAAGTCAGTATGCTCCACACGGCCCAGCACACGGGCGTGTGACTTGGCCGTGTGGCATAAGTCAGTATACCCTACAGGATTGGCACGGCCTAGCACACAGTCTGGCACACGGGCGTGTGAGACCATATCGAAGGGCACACGGGCTGGTCACACGGGCGTGTGGTTGGCCGTGTGACCCAAGTCAGAGAGTTTCACGGGGTCGGACACGGGCTGGGACACGACCATGTGATCCCAATTCGAATGTCCACACAACCTGTGACATGGGCGTGTCTTTGGCAGTGTGAGACACACGGCCAGGCCACACGGGCGTGTGTCCCCTGTATTTTGTAAAATTTTCTAAGTTTTTCAAAAATTTTATAAGTTATCGGTTTAGTCTCGAACCACGCTGAATGCATGTTTTGGGCCTCGTAGGCTTGTATTAGAGACAATGTGAATATTTTTGAATGATGTTTATTTGATATTCGAAAATGTATGTGAAATGTATGGTTATTTGCGAAATAAGTTCGGTAATGCTCCGTGACCCTATTCCAGCATTGAATACGGATGAGGGGTGTTACAATCCCAATCACTAAAGAAATCAATTCAGAAGAAATTTCGGTTAACCCGTTCTTTAAATACCATACCTAAATAAGTCGATTACTTGTGAATAACTTCTTCCTTAATAGTGACATTGCGTATCCCGAATAATCTTAAGAAAAATCTGATATCTCTTCTAGAACTCTCTTTACTTGCTAATCCATCCTCGGCTCTGGCCGTATTATTATTTATTCAGCTATTGAACTCTTCAGTTTCACACTTGTAAGCTTAATGAATATAAATATTGTAAATTCCGTTGTATAAGATTGTACAGGTGAGGGGGTGAAGGTCGTAAAGCCTCAAAATTTGACTCTCATATATACACATGTATAACATAACATTTATCATCAACATAATCATTATAATCATTCGACATTTTCAACTATAAAACAAAAACAAATATATCAGCATCCCAATCCATACTCAATTCGACTCAATTATGGCATGTACCTCTAGACTAATTCCGAGCTCGATTTAGTTCGAGAATCTGCTAAACCTGCAAAACTCTGATACCACTAACTGTAACACCCCCAACCCGTATCCTTCACCATAACCGAGTTACGGAGCATTACCGGAGTTTACAGATCAAACAGACAGAAATTTCAAACATTTCATATCATCAAAACAAGTCATCAAAGCATCATTTTAATCCAAATTATAAACATACCAAATCAAAATCAATTTGCCTAGTTCATGAGCACTTAAACCTAGAATTAAATTCACATGCACCTATCTAGATTTAGTTCAATTTACCATGCCATAATATAACTTCAACAATCAAACACATATTTATATGTATAAAACCAACCAAAATTAAACTTATAACCTCATTTACAATCAAACCACAAAATAACTATTATTTAGACACCATAGGTACATGCCGACACAAAGGATAAACATCACCACATTTGAGTTCGGGATCGTTGTTGGATGTTGAATCAGCGATCAAAAGTTAAGTACCTAACCTGCGCACGGGAAACAAAACTGTACGCTGAGTAAAAACTCAGTGGTATTTTTATAATCCAAATATTTAAAGATAAGAAATTTCAAATATGCTATTGAAATATAAACATATATTAATATTTAATTATTACAACAACCATATCATATTTCATTTGTTTCACAAATATCTCAATTCTCATACTTGCTATATAAATAGTTTTTCACAATTTATTTCACATTTCATTATACAATTGCATTATCCATTCCATATTCATTTCACGAGTATATAACTCATATATTCCATAAATTTGCAACATATTTCACATTCTATTTTCAATTCACTATTTCACTTCCATTTCTCATACCATGCCATTTTAATATCAATTATAAAACTTTATTATTCATTTACCCCTATTAACACGACTCGGACTCGAATGGATACATGGATTCAACCAAAACACACCAGTTTGGCACCCAGTGCCTCATCGAATAATTCGAAGTAATAAATTGACACCCAGTGTCTCATCGGCTAAACCGAAGTAAATTGGCACCCAGTGCCTCATCGAATTAATGCGAAATAGTAAATTGACACCCAGTGTCTCATCGACTCGAAGTCGAAGAAATCCTTAAACTCTTCCAATCCTATAGCATGCCATCTATATCCGACTCATCCCGATACAGTTAATAGAGTTTCGATTCACTTTTCCAATACAACCAATATTCATTTCAATTCAAATAATCAATATATGCAATATATATATATATACCAATTCAATTCAATCAATATAAATTCAATAAATTCATCACATAACGAATCGATCCATTTCAATTGCAAAACACAATAATTCTCACCTCAACACTTACCATATATATAAATTTGAATTATAACAATTAACAACTAAGTTCGGATTATAGAAATACAAATCAGAAATTCCGAGCTATTCCTCGTCGACTTTATCTTTCCCCTTTTTAGTCGAGGGTTCCGGTACGACGTTAGCTACGGAATTAAAACAATTAAAATTCATTAATACAGCATAATTTAATTTCATATTAAAAATTTCAATTTTTACTCAATATTTGCCTAATTTCCAATTTAGTCCCTAAATTGAGACTAATTTCATTTCTTCACAATTTAATTCTTTATTTTCATGCAAATTCCACTTTAGACTGAATTCAACTCCCTATTTTTACATAAATTTCTAAATTTCTAAATTTACACAATTTAGTCCCTATTACACAAAATTTACTATTTGTTCTACAATTTAATCCTTTTTTATTTCTAACTTAAAAATCTATCAATTTAGTCCCTAATACTAAACTTATTCAGCATAGACAACACTAAAAAACTTAATAATTTCTAAAATTTTGACATTGGTCGGATAGTATTTAACACCAGGATTCCAAAAAACATGAAAATTACAAGAAAAACAAATTAAATTGACTAACCAATTGAATTTAGAACTTTTGAAACCCCAAGGCCCTTCGTCTGTTTCTTTCTCCTTTTTTTCTTTTTTTTTTTTTTTCGTTTTGCTTCTCTATTTTGTTTCTACCTTTCTATTTCTTTTTCTTTCTTTATTTCTTTTGTTTGTTTTATTATTATATTATTTTTATTATTATAGTATAATATAATATATATACTTAATACTTAAGTAAATATTATAATATATATATTAACTTAAAGTTTTATAATGATTTCACAAAAAAAATCTACCTTATGCCGCCTCATAAAGAAACAATGGCATAATTTCTTATTTAGTCCTTTTAGTTTTTCTTTAATCTATAATTCAACTTTCACCCTATATGCAATTTAGTCCTTATACCTAATTTACTTTTAATTCAAGTAAATTCACTTAACCGAAACCTAATTAACTACACAACTAGCTTCGTAAATATTTTTAATAAATATTTACAAGTCCGATTTACGGGAATAGAGTCATGGGAATGCACTTTTTTTTTAAATTTGGTCCTTTTTAATTAATTAACTATCGAAACGTTAAAATTTTTCAACGAAACTTTAATACCACCTTAGTGACACTCCGTAAATATTTATAAAAATATTTACGGCTCAGTTTATAAAAACAAGGTCCCGATACCTCATTTTCTAAAACCACTTGAACTTAATAAATCACTTATATAACATAAATTATCAAATCAAAAACCTTTTTAAAAATCATATTTGTCTCGTAAATATTAAATAATAATATTTACGAACTTACTCGTCAAATTTGGTGGCCCCGAAACCACTGTTTCTAACACCATTAAAAAACGGGCTGTTACATTAAACTCTAAGATCGATCCCGAACATTGTCAAGAAAGTGCCATTGCCATTTCTCTCGACTAGCTTGGGTAAGGTCTCTTCTCTCTTCAATTTCTTAATTAATCTTGTCCATTAAAAACATAAATTTATAGATATGGAATTTTGGTGATTTAAAATGATTTCAAAGGTATTTTTCCAGAATTTAATGAGATCTCAAACCATTTTAAAATTCAGCCCCAATTTTGGCCACCATGGGTGGTGGTGCGTGCACCTATGTGCAAGAAAGGGGGCTGTTTTGTTTCTTGGTTCTTGGCTATATTTTTCCAGAATTAATTTGAGTTCTTGAATCCTCCTGATCATCTTTTAAACCCATTTCAATTAGAGAAAAATTTTCTTGATCAATTGGCCATTCGGATTCCACAAATCGTGAAACGTAAGTGCAATTAAGGGTAACTAGTTTGTTATTTTGACATAGTTGTTAGGTAAATGTTATGAATAGATTAAATGAAGAAATTTAATCATTAATTAGATATTTATTTTCCAGTATATTATTGAAATAGGTGCTGACCCAAACGCCCCAAATCATCCATAAAGGCAAAGAACAATTGTATGTACGGTTTGCATCGATACAGTGTAAGGAATCTAACTAGTTTGGATTCATAAAATAGTTATAATTCCAACGATTGGTTTGAACTCATAATTGGGTGTTTGGGGGCTGGTTTAATGGTAAATTTATTGTATTTATACTGAATTTTGGTGTAGGTTCGTTTAAGGAATTATTAAGGAAAATTGGAAGATTCGCAAGTGTGTTGCGAGGAAACGAAAAATAAGGTGTGGGTCTTAAACTCATAAAATTGTTTTAAAATATTAAATATCATGTTATATTTGAAAAATTAGCTTACTGATTGGATTGACCTAATAGCCAAATTATTTATTTTGTGAGTGGCCAAAACAGGTATGTTTCAAGCCTTAAAAGATTGACATATTGGCAAAATTGCTAGTTCGATAGTATGAATGTTTGATTGAGTTTGTAATTGCATATTTGAGTTATGAGATATGAGAATGTTTGACTGAATGATATAATGTGTTGAGATATTAAGCTTATGTATGATTTAAATGCAAGAGATATTTGTTATATTGTGTACTGAAAAGGGTGTTACTTATGCACAATGAAAATCCGTAAAGTATGTGAAATTGAACGATATTGATTGATACCAACACAATGGTAATTTGAAAGATTGGAACACTGTTTCCATTTACTGAAAGTATGTGATTATTGAAGACATGCTGAGCATGTCAAATGAATGTGAAAAGTATTGAGATATGATTATGTATGAGATTGTGTGACATATTGCATATGCATTGGGTTGGGATTTTGTGGTTGACGGAGGAGTTCCGTGGAGTACCGGCGGCACATTAAGTCCGCATTATTCGTAGCCAGTGCACTGCACCTGGAGTACCAAGGGGATTGGCGATTTTATCGCATATTATATGTTATTGGCGATTGTATCGCACTATTTGATATCCGACATATTTTCTGCATTATTGATTATTCGGTGGTTTTAGCACATCGAGCTATGCTCATAATGTTTTGGAGTTTGGCAGACGGGTTCTGGGAAACTCGTGGTGTGTAATGGATGGTATGGGTAGGAACCTTTTTGCATTGCATCATGTGCACGACATATTCGAGTGTTATTGATTTATGCTACGCATTATATTTTGTTGTATTGAATTGTATCGAAATTAATGATTGTTACTCGAATGAATGATGACCTATGTTCATACACCGTTTGACATCAATTTGATAATGGCTATGTAATGACATGAAATTCCTATGATGGTTCTGTTTTCTTCTGTTAATGCTAATATGTTTCACTGTATTTGATGTTTTTGCCCGTTTAAATAATTATTCGACTCACACTGAGCTTTTCATAAGCTCACCCCCCAAAAGTGTTTAACTTTTTAGGTAAACCTCAAAATTAGGACCGGACTCGACATTTGGAGAATCAACTTGGACCTCAGATTATTATTATTTTAATTAAGTATTATTAAGTCTTTATTGGTTTTGGCTTGTAATTTTTAATTATTTCTGGTCTGTGGCTTGGTAACTTTTCTTTTGGGGATTTTTGCATGCGTGGATTACTGAAGCATAATAACCGGATAATGCATGATATTGGGCTCAAGTAAAATTTGATATTGTTTCCTAGTTTCCACTACATTGCAAAGGAATTGTTTTTGAAAAATAAATCGATAAGGCAACTAATTTTCCAAAATGACTTGAAAAATGGTTTTTCCGCTGTATTAGTTCAACTTCGATTTTTTTTTTTAAAGAAGTGCGACAAGCAAACAGTTTTTCTAAAACAACAGTACCAACAATAAAATGAATCCTAAGCATACACGACCTAATGAATGCTTTTAAGCTAACTCAAAGTACAACTACGATTTTCTCTAAAATGAGTTTATTTAAAGTCTTAAAAGGTAACATAAGTTAGCTTAGCCATTTCGGTGGCTAATGTAGCCTTCTCAATCTAGCTATAACGTCTAGGTCGGGTTTGGGAGGTTACACCCCCGAAAGGATTAGTCTTCATGGATTTAAAAAGGACATGGAGAAAACCTTGGTTATACCAAAATAAAATCTATAGTATAATTATGGTTATAATTATAATTATTTTATTAATTATGTTTGCATTATCAATGTAATAGTTACTATCACTTAATTAGATTTTGAATTCATATCAAATTACATTAATTATTACTTAATTAATGTTACAGTTGTATACCAATTAAAACTAATATTTAGCAAAATAAAAATATATGCATTAACTAGAAATTTTCTTTCAAAATAACATCTAAAGAAGTACTAGAAAAAAAAATCATATTTTAGCATTATTTAATAAGTTTTTTTAGTTATTATTATTGATATTAAATAGTTTTACTATTATTTGATTTTAATAATATTTACATAATTGTGGATATTGTTTACCTTTGTGTTTTGAAATATTATGTCAAAGGCACTGAAATATTAAAATAATGGTTCTTTGTAGGTGAAATTTTGACTCATATTCAAATGACAAGTTATTTTATCCAATTAATTAACATTTTACTATAAGTTGTTTCCACTTTTTATTTTCATTACTTTTAATATGTTATTTTATTTTCTAAATTATTTTTCAAAATTAATATTTTTATTATAAATTAGAAAAATTCTCATTAATTAACAAATATATATTTTTTAAAATTATAAAATATTTTATTTAATAAATTTTAAAAAATAAACTAGGAACTAATTAAAACTTAAAAGAGATTAGATGTGGAAATTTTAAATGTGATTTAGAAGATAATATCTGCATATAGATTTTGTTGCAATAAAAGTTAGAAAAACTTCATTCATAATATGACGGGAAAGAATTGTATGAAACAGTGATGTCACGTCATATGTATATATTTTTCCAATAGTTTAATGCCACATCAGCATTTTCATCCTGAAAAAATTAAATCCAAATGAAAATGTTGAAGTTTAGGATGAAATTGCTGATATTACATTAAACTATTAGAAAAGTGATACAGATAACGTGGCATCACTGTTTCAAATAATCCTTTCTCCTCATGTTGTGGGTTAAAGAAAAATTATTATTAAAATTAGATTTATAAAAAAAATTGTAACAACCGAAACCCGGCCCAAACTTTAAGGCCGAATCTAGCTTGTTACAGTAGAAAACATTTTTGAGAAATTCGTTTTTCTAAATCAATTTAAGTTGTTGAAAACCTTTTGTTTGAATGTCTTGTAAAAACTTTATTTAGTTTTTATTAGAAAATTTATTTAAGCCAAGTTAATATAAAATTCCAAATGTGCCCGATGGCACGTTAAAAACAATTTTCGTTTTAACTTGGAAAACATGTGATTTAAATTCAATAATAATAGCATAGCGTAAAACAAGTATCCCACATATGAAAAATAGCAAAAAATAAAGTGTCAGGAGGCCTTATTACATTCGAAATAAAATTTAAATCAACAATCCAAAAATAAATAAACTGAAATTCAAAGTCTATTAAAATTTAACTCCCACTGCATGGCCACCTCGAGTCAACCCGGCTCCACATCCGCGATCTACGAGTCACCTGAAAAATGTTAAAGGAGAAGGTGAGTCACCAAGACTCAGTATGTAACCCTTCCCCCGGATTTAAACAATTTCATACACAAGATATAATCAATCATCATGTACTAAGTCATGCACCCGACCTAGCCAACCAAACGCCTTTGTCTACCCGTGTGGTACCAAACCACCGGTGGTGCCAAACCACCGGTGACATATAGTCACGCAGATGTGATGCCAAATCACCGGAGGTGCCAAACCTCCGTGTCCGTGAGACACAATCGATTGATGGGGCCAACCCATCGTGTGATGCCAAATCACCGGGCGTCAATCCCTTATGATAATCTGTGGGGCCAACCCAGCGTGGTGCTAAGCCACCGACGACGAGACGCGATGAGGTACCAAACCTCCGGAGGTACCAAACCTCACGTGACCGTAGTCACAGTGTGTTACCAAAACACTGGTGCCCGCCGGCACGAATATCCGCCCCTCCACTCATCAACCCATATCAAGTATTTATAATACTCATGCCATCATATGTTTAATCACATATATCATATCTATCATTAATCATAAACAACATATCATGCTTTCCAAAAGCATCATAAAATCTCATAATCAATCGAGGACTTACTCGTATCCTTGCTTATGCCATTCATGGTATTAACATCTACATAGATCCAATTATCACATGCAAAAGATTTAGTACATTTAATTAACTATAAGTGTGTATGTACACACTGTCACCCACGAGAAGTCTAAATCCGAAAAAAGAAATGTCACCACCTAGATCTACTTATCCCTATATTCGGCCAAATACAATATTAGTATCATGGCCTATTCGCCAACCCAAATATTTAAGAGGTTCTCTTTTTGAACCCGAATCCTTACCCGAGTGCTTTTAAATAATTACCACCACACTCCAAGCGTTTACGCTTCCTAATAATCAGCAACCTTAGATTAGTAGCCTTCGGCTTAAACGAATATTAACTAAATTCATAGATCCTTACCAAAATTACTTGACAGGGAATGGGACTTGAATCGTATACCTTGAGGTCCCGGCACCTAAACATAATCGATTCCACCACTGATTAATCACTGGATTAATTCGGCTTTCCAACTAACCAAATCGACAGAGAGAGAAAAAAACTATGGGAGAGGAGTTTCGACATACCTACCCCTTGCTTCAAAATTCGGCCATGACTACACCAACAGGAGAAGGAGTTTCGGCACTTCCAAGGGGTGTATTCGGTTAAGAGAAAACAAAAGAGATGCTGAAATTTTCTAATAATTTTGAGCAATAGTGTAAGGGAGTTTCGGCAACAAGGTGATAGGGGTTTGGCTAATGGAGGCAGAAGAAGGAGAAAGAAAAGGAGTAGGGGGATTAATGGTGGTTTTCGGCTATGTGAAAGAAAAAGGTGCTGGAAAAATTTTGAGTAATTTGCCTAAGGGAAATTCGGCCAGCAACTTGTGAAAGAAAAGAAAAATATGGCTGAATGATTTCGGCACTCCCCCTCTTACTTGCCGTCTACTCCTAGCAACAAGGAGTTCAAACTCCAACAATTACCTTGGACCACTCCTAGCCACCCATTTAGAAATATTCAAATACTTTGATTAATCAAATAATAATTCTATAATAATCCAAGATAAAAATCAACTAATATCTTTATTATCCTATCTTTTATCACCTTTTCAAATTAAAAAAAAATCAAAACAAATGCTAAGCTTATCCCAAATTTCCAATGCCCATGTGCCCATCAACTAGCCGAATAAGCACCCATGTGCAGGCCAACTCTTCACCCACGTTAGCAGCAAAATAAAAAGGAAAAACTCATTTTGCTACCTCCTAGATTTGAACCAGGGACGTTTAACAGCAGCCCCTCCAACGCCCCGTGCCAACTCTCCCATCCGACTTTCTTGCTATAGAACCTTATCTTTTAATTTTAAGCCTACCTCTCGGCCCTTCGCGCTTTAACGCAAAAACCCAAAATAGAAACGTTCCCTTCGTTCCTCGAACCCGAGACTTCTCTCTCCTCAAGTGGCGCCCTGTGCCACTCTTACTCACCTGGACTTTCATGCTACGAACCTTCCCCAATTATTTTTAAGGCCTTCATATTTTTGGCCCCCTTCATTCAACGCCCAAAAATAAAAACAAAATAAATTCTCCCCTTTCCAAGATTCGAACCCAAGACCTCCCTTGCAAGCCCTTAAGTCATCAAGCCAACACGCCAATTACAACCTTGTGTCAAATTTCCTTAAATTTTATTTAAGCCCTATCGTTACCTAGCTCCTTCCTTGTACACACTTTAAAAATAAATTTTTAACACTGGTCGAGCCTAGCTCGGAGTTATTTTTAGACCCTTAAACATGTCAAATAAATCCTAGAATTTAACTCTTCAAGCACACACATGGGAAAATATTTAAAATAATTAAATTCTCAACAACCCCTAATTTAGGGTGTTACAAAAATTCAAGAATTGAATCATAAGTAGAGTGATAAAATATTCAAATAAATCTTTTTTAAGCACAATATCAATATTTAGACTATTACAATCGTAAAATTCAATATAAAATTTAATAAATTAGGATATTTCATGTCAGATCATTAATAATAAAAACTAGATGGAAAAGTGTATTTAAATCCATTAATATATTGAAATATTTGATTCTTGATTTTGATCTTCCAAAGTAACACATAAGTATTTTAGAGAATGTAACTCTCTCTTTTTTTAATGTATGATGTAAGAAAAGGTATGTATGTGTAATTTGGAGCCCATAACCCTAACATATAACTTCCACACTAGCTAAACATCAATTAGAAATTAATTACTAGAATATATACAAATATTTGACTCATATTTGCATGGTTGTTGAAACCTACAAAATTAAAAACATACTAAAAAAATATAAATTAGTAGACAACAGTTAGTAATGTCATATCCATAAAAATCGATGATAATTTTATTTCTTAAAAAAATAAAAATAAATAAAGATGAAGGGAGAATTTTTCTTAAAAGAAAACTAAAACTAAAATTAAAACTATGTAAGAAGATATCATAAAATAAAATACAAGAAAATTAATGAGATGAAGCTCTAGCCAAAGATAAAATCTTTGTTTGATTCACGAGTTTGATCATTAATGCAAAGCTAATTTTCAGTGTTCTTTAATAAATTGGTTATAGTTACTAACAACCACCTAGCAGCCAATTTGTTCTTACCTTCTCGATAATCTAGATGACCATCATTAATTTTTTTCCCTTTATCGAAAAACAACCTTATAAAGCTATAACGAATGCTTAAGGTTTAATCTATCTATAGCATTAAGAACAAAAGAGACTTAATTCTAACCAACGAACACACAGTCAAAGCATATTTAAGTTAGATCACATATCCATATAACAATGAATTGCATACTATAACATACACAACCATGTTATACGTCACAGATATTAGAACCAATCAAACAATTAAATTTCTAATTGACAAGACAAATATTTTAAGTTTGTAACACCCTACACCCGGCCTGGGCGTCATGGTCGGATTATGGAGGTTACAATGCTTTAGCAAAAAGAGACAAATGCTTGATTTGAAGAATAACCAATTTCGGCGGAAGAAAACTTCTATCAATTCACCTTTTTATTTAAAAGAACATATAGACTCTTGAAAATTCAAACTTATTTGCGTTTCAAAATCAAATCTAAATTTACTTATAACATTCTCATACAAAAAACATTTTAGTAAAATCTTGTAGTTAAGTTTGCAGCGGAAATGTAACAGTCCGTTTATCAGTGGTGTCAGAAATAGTGGATTTGGGGCCACAAATTTGACAAGTAAGTTCGTAAATGTTATTATTTAATATTTACGAGTCAAATATGGTATTAAAATAAATTTTGAATTGGCAATTTATACTATTTGAATGAATAATTAGGTTTAAATGGTATGACCCTAAAGTCAAGTGATTTTAGAAAATGAGGTATCGGGACCTCGTTTTTATAAACTGAGCCGTAAATATTTTATTAGATATTTACGGTGTGTTATTAGGGTCATATTAAAATTTGACTAAGAAATTTCAATGTTTGATAGTTAATTAATTAAAAAAGACTAAATTGTAAAGAAAGCAAAATTCAATCGCTATTAGCTTAATTGTACTAAATGGCTAAAGAACCATGATTTAAGGGTTTTAAAAGCTAAATATATCTTTGTAACAGCCCGATTTTAGGCCTAGTCAGAACAGTGGTTTCGGGACCACAAATTCGACGCAGCAAAGTTCATTTTTATTATATTTTTATGGTATACAGTTTCACGGAATTATTTCGTGAAAATTTCGTTCGAAAATTTTGACGTTTGGGCACTCAATTTAGCCAAAAGCACTAAATTGTAAAAAGTACAAAAGTTGAGTTCTACATGTTACGGGTGTCTAATTGCTATAAAATTTTAAATTGAAGGACCTTAGATTGTAATTAGACCATTTTACCTTAAGTTGGACAAAAATAGACATGAGGTAAGAGAATTTTAGTGTTTTGAGAAAAGGGCAATTTGGTCATTTGGTAAATAAAAGAATAAAAAGGGAAAATAAAGCCAAAATTTGCTCATCTTTCTTTAACCTTGGCCGAAACTTGGGAGAACACCATATCTAGGGTTTTGTCATCTTTCAAGCTTGATTGTAAGTGCATCCTAGCCCCGTTTTTAATGCTCTATATGTTTTTGAAGTCGTTATCATCCGATCTATCTATTTCTACCATTAATTTAAGGAATAATCAAGGTCTAGGGTTCGAACCATGTTAAACATTTGTGTATTTTGATGTCTAATGGTAGAAAAATGAAGGTTTGGTGTTAGATAAACAACTTTTACTAAGTGATTTTTGATAAAATTGCTTAAAAGGACCTATTTGTAAAAAGATTATAAAATGTGTGTAAAAGTGTGATTAAATGAAGAATGTGGACTGCTATAAGTATAAAAGAGGATCGGCTAGGCTTGGAATTTAAAGAAATTGAATAGATTCCATTTTTCGAGCCTAGGGGCAAAAATGTAATTTTGCCATAATGTGATTTTTGGACTGGATTGAATAATGTGAATAATAAATGAGTTAAATTTTCTATTTTAGATCAAGAGAAATGAGGTTCAGACCTAGATCGGGGGAAAAATGAAGTATTTGATGATTAGGTCCCATTCTTACTATTTTTGTACCGAGGTAAGTTCGTATGTAAATAATGCATTGTTATTTATGCTTTAATTGCTTTATTATTATATGAATTGTGGTTTACTCTTGAATGAAATCGAAAAAGTTTGACAAATAATAAATCCCGGTTGAACCTTAGGAATAGGTAGGATACAAATGTCATGACATTAGGGTTATTTAAGATTACGTGTAAGACCATATCTGGGATATGGCATCAATATGAGATTTCGTGTAAGACCATAGCGGGGCTATTGGCTTCGATATGAGATCCCATGTAAGACCATATCTCGGATATGGCATTGGTGTGGTACTATGTGTGTGAGATTTCCCGAGTATCCTTTAGTATTCCAAGTGGTTCAACGGGAAACGTAACGGAAATGTTAACGTTGCGAAAGACCATGGTATGTTTCTAATTGGTACAGGTATGTGCGTAGAACTTATGCCTAATGAGCTCGATATTTGAAGAATCTCTCGGTAAGGTTATGATTTTGCAAGATATGATATTAAGGTTTCTAATAATATCCATGCCAAGTTGGACTATGAGATTTATAATGACATCTATGTTAATTCATTTCATGTTATTTGCGTGATAAATGTGTGTTTATGATGCTTATTATTTGCATAGGAACTTATTAAGCTTTAAAGCTTACTCCCATTTCTTTTCCTTTTTCCTATAGTGTCACCAAGCCAGCTCGGGGATCGAAGACTGTCGGAGATCCATTCACACTATCAAATTATCATTTTGGGTACTTATGATTACAATATTTTGAGTTATGGCATGTATAGGGACTTGGTCTTTTTGTCATGTGTCATAATTAATTTGGCCATATGTGTTGGCTTCAATAGTTGATAAATTCATTTTGTAAATGGCCATTTGATATTGGCTAATATTGGTTAAGTATATATATATATATACATATGATGATGTTTTCATGAATGTGGGAAATTGCATGGTTTGAGATGCTAAGTATGTGATGTTTGTATTTGATCAATGATAGCATGTAAATGATATGTGGATGCCTTGTGTATGGCTGATTGGGTTGAAAGTATATGCTTGGATTGGTGCTAGGTTTTGTTGTGTAGGTTGGTGCATGGAAGGGTGGCAAAAAGGCTTGGTAAATAGCCTTATATTTGTCCACACGAGTAGACACACGGACGTGTGTCTAGGCCGTGTGCGACACACAGTCTGCCCCACGGGCATGTGCTTCTGACGTGTGTCCCCTGCACCTTAATTGTTGCAAAACAGAATGCTCAGTAATGAGAACGCGGGTAGAAACACGGGCGTGTGTCTCAGCTGTGTGGACGGCACGGCCTCAAACACGGGCGTGTGCCTTGGCCGTGTGAAGTCTGCACCTATTTTATGAAAAATTATGAAAATTTAATCGATCACACGGACTAAGCACATAAGCGTGTGACTTGACCGTGTGACCTCAATTTGATGATGACATCATAAACAGAATGTAACAGCCCGATTTAGGGGCTAGTCGGAACAGTGATCTCGAAATCACTAATTTGAGGTTAGAGAAAATTATTTTCTTGTTATGTTATGTGTTATAATATGTTTATAAGGATGCATGGAAATTTTGGTGTCTTAATTTTAGCGATTTCTAGCTAAATTGTGAAAAAGGACTAAATCGCAGAAAGTGCGAAAGTTCTATTTTATTTGCTAGAGGTGCCAAATAGTTATGGAACATAATGTGGGGGTCTTTAATGGGCAAATAGGCCAATTTTAAAGTGATGGCCGGCCAAGAAGATAATAAAAGGTTGAAAAGTCAAAATTTGGTATGGGTTGGTACATGATGACATAAGCAAAAGTTGATTAAAATAATAAGTGGTCATCTTTCTTCCCTATTTTTCCTTTCTCTGCTGAAATTGAAGAAGAAAACCCCCATGGAAGCTGAAATTTTCAGCCACTTCTCATCACCTCAAGTAAGTGATTTTACTAGCTTCTCTTGATAAAATTTGTACTTTTGGAACCCTTGTGGCATGGGCTAGCTATTTGGGGGGGCTATTTTGAAGAATGGTGAAGGGTTGATGGTTTTTCCATGAGGGAAAATGTCTTGGTTGCTGAATTTTTATGAAAGAAAATGAATCCTAGTTGTTTGATAAACAACTTTTGTGAAAGGATTTTCATGAAAAATACCTAAAATGGTTTAAGATGCAAATGTTATAATTTGTTCATTAAGGCATGAAATTGATGGAATTTTGAATAGTTGTAAGAGGATTAAATGTTCATATAGGCTTGTTTAACGAGAAAATGTGATAAAAATTTATTTACGAGCCTAGGGGCAAAATCGTAATCTTGCTAAAGTGTAGGGGCAAAACAGTCATTTTTGCCTAAAATGTAGTTTATGGTGAATTAAGATTTATAAGTGATTAAATCACTAAATTCCATTGTTCTAGATCAAAGAAAACGAGTTTCGGACCTAGAACGGGTGAAAAGTGAGATGTGGGCAAAAAGTCCTTTTCGGCCTTTTCGTCATCGAGGTAAGTTTATGTGCAAATGTTACAATTACGTATGAGTTAATTTAATATTCCAATGCTGTATGGAATGTATAATTACTCTATGAATGCATGAATTATCTTTTAATGAGATGTCAAGAGAATTGAATCAAAGAGTAATGATAAATGTAGATAGTATGGAATGATGTTAGTTAAGGTTTCGTGTAAGACCATATCGGAATATGGCCTCGATGTAAGAATCTGTATAAGACCATGTCTGGGACATGGCATCGACATGTTAATGCAGGTGAGACCCTATTGAGGTATGATGTCAATGTGACACTAGATGTATGAGACCCAAGAGAGTTATTTAATAATTTGAGTGATTCAACGGGTATGTTGAAAGAGAGAGAGTGTGGTTGTGCCATGAGAAGCACAAGTATGTGTTAGAACTGAATTGAGATGAATTCAGTATATGGAGAAACCTAGTGAGTTATGTGTAATCAACACACCTAGTTGCATAAGATAGATTTATTAATGCATTGTGTTAATGTGAACGATTGTTGCAGAATCTAATTAAGAATGATAGTGAGTGAGGATGTTCACGGATGAACATTTGAACTAGAGAAATGTATGTGGATGAAAAATTGTAAATGTATAATATCGGTGAGCTAAGTGCAATAACACCGATTATTACGGTGGTGGCTGTGTGCGTTACCACCTGATTAAATATTAACGGTGAGCGGTATGCGTTACCACCTGATTAATTATTAATTGATGGGCTGTGTGCGATACCATCAACTATATTATTAACGGTGGGCTGTGTGCATTACCACCTGATTAAATATTAACGGTGGGGCGTAATGCGTTACCACCGATTAATTATTAATTGATGGGTTGTGTGCGATACCATCAACTATATTATTAACGGTGGGGTGTGTGTGCGTTACCACCGATTAATTATTAATCGATGGGTCAGGTGCGATACCATCATCGATAAAATCATTTGATGGGCTAAGTGCGATACCACCCTATTAGAGATCAATGGTGGGCTAAGTGGATGACCACCGAGAGATTTGTAGTATGAGTGGCTTATTGAAATTGCTTGATGTGTTGTTTATGTGATTACATGACGATCAGTACAGGAATGCGTGCTATTTAACACGAACAGTTGACTTGTGGCGTGGTATGAATATGGTAAGAGATAGAATGAGTATGCTTCAAGAGTGGTTAAGTAACCATGAGTTAATGGGAAAAACTCAAGATAATACTTTGTGATTATCCATATTCAATAAATATCAGTATTTGTCAGTTTATGCAGATGAACTTACTAAGCAATATTGCTTACTTTTCTCCCTTTCTCATCTCTTATAGGTTAATTTAGCTAGCTCAGGTTGGAGATCACCGGAGATGTTTTCACAATATCGAGCAGACTCTTGGTATGAGGTATCAATTCCTTAGGAGTTATGGCATGTATAGGGCTAGTACTTAAGGTTGATTAAGTCATTGTTAATGTGCCAAATGTGTTGGCCTAAATGAGTTATGGAACGTTTGCATATAGACATAGATGACGACAAAAGTCGATTGAAATTGTACTAGAAATAGTTCTACCCCATGTATGGGAGGAAGACTTCATTTTTATGAATCAAATGTGTTAATTCATGTGTTTTAATTGATGATTTGAGAAGGTTTTGAAGTAGTATATGAATGTATGCAAACGAGAATGGTAAAAGGCTTGGTAAGATAGTCTCTAAGTGCCCACACGGATAGACACACGGGCGTGTGTCTAGGCCGTGTGTCTCCTGCACCTTAGAGTCCTAAGTCAGAATAGACCACGGGCTGGTCACACGGCCGTTTGTCTAGGCCGTGTGATACACACGATTGGCACATGGGCGTGTGCCAAGGCCGTGTGAAGTCTGCACTTGACACTTAGAAATTTAATTATCACACGGCTGAGGCACACGGGCGTGTGTATAGGCCGTGTGGATTTAGTCAGTGCTGACCACGGGTGGAAGGCACGGGCATGTCTTAGGGACACACGAGCGTGTCCCAAGTAACACGGGCATGCGACCCCTGTTTAGAGGAAAAGTTCCTGATTGAACTCTGAAAGTTTCCGAACGTGAGTTTGAGGCCTCGTAGGCCAATGAGATGTATGAGTTGTTTAAGAAAGAGAAATTTTTAATTCGGAACGAAATTTTATAGCCGTAAATACATGTTTACTCAAGTTCAAGCATAGTAATGTCTCATATCCAGTCAAAGCCTCAGATTCGGGTATGGGTTGTTACATTTAGTGGTATCAGAGTTATGGTTTAGTCGGTTCTCGGACTAACCTAGCGTGAGTAAGAGTCTAGCTATACATGCCATAGGTGGACCGTGATAGTGTGATATCTCCCGGCTCTAACGAAATTGTTTTGTTAGGATAGAGATGGTTCCCAACCGAGCTAAATCCAATAATGTTGTAAGTGATAATGAGGTAATTGAAATGATCTTATGCATTGATGAGATTTAAAGAGGTATGAATAGAAGTATATGACATGTGTGTGTTAATGCATGAAATGAGAATTATAAAGTGATAAGCTTATCTGTATTGGCTTGATGTGCATAAGGTGATATATATTCAACCTATTGGGTTTGGTGCATATAGTGAGTAAATTTACCCAGAGAATGGGGTATATGTGTATGTACGATTGTTTGAATGATGTATGATCAAAATGTCCACATAGTTGAATCTCATGTGTGACTGTTAAAGTAGATGATGTATAATGTTTTATTTCGTGACTCTGTATGAAACCACATGTATTATGGTGTGAGAGTTAAATTGGGAAGCTTGACTAAGTAGAATGCAGGAGATGAGTACGGACGTTCAATGATAAAATGATGAATAAGACCATGGTTGGACCATGGCGATATACATGCGATTCCGTGTAAGACCATATCCGGGATATGGCATCGGCATCAACATGAGTTCCATGTAAGCTTTGTATTAGGGATATGGCATTGGTACTCGATATGAGATTTCGTGTAAGACCATAGCGAGGCTATGGCATCGTGATAACATCTGTGGAAATAGCTGGACTATGATGTGTGATATGAGTAAGACCATAGTTGAACTATCGCAATCTAGTAAATGACGTGCTCAAACTCGTAAGACATTCTTTAATCGTTAAGTGATGGTAAGAGAAATTAGAGATAAGTGTTGAGTACTCAAGTAGATATTAGTGTGGAACTTGAGTAAGTAAAGTTACTGTTCGAAATTATGAGTGATATAGATAATTGTAACGTGATAAACGTGAAAACTCACTTGAGATGAGTTATGTGACTATGATGATATTTCATTGATAATGAATAGTAAATCATATGTATGTAGTCCCGAGAATCAAGTTAGGGACTCTACGACTTCACCCCCTTACCACTGTTGAATCATGATGAGATGTTTATGAGAATCAAATTGAGTACGTTTACATGTGATTAATGCAATATTTATGTTAGCATAATTGAGAATGCTTTGTATCACATTGATACATGATACTCTACTATATAGAGTAATTGTTGTTGAACATGAGGTTGAAGTCCTAGGGGACTATAATGAAAAGGCTATCATTGAGATATGAAATAGAGAAGGCCCCGTATAAGACCATGTTCGAGGCATGGCCTCGGCACCAAGTTATGATCCCGTATGAGACCACATCCAGAATATGGTTTCGGTAATGGATATGAAGATCGTATAAGACCATATTTGGAATATGACATCGATACTTGATGTGGCAGTCCATATAAGACCATATTTTGAATATGGCATTAGCATTTGCATTTATAAGTGCTTCCATATAAGATCACCTCTAGAGTGTGGCATTGGCTTTGAAATTGTGTTAATGATAATATTATGCGTTTTTGAGTATCCCTAGTGATCTTTGGGACGGATAGATGAGTCTAGAGGTAGAAAGGAGAATTATACTAAAGTCATGTGAATGAGTGAATACAGGCACTCGTGAACGAGTCGCAGGGAAAATGAGTATGTAGTGTGGCACGGTATGTGCGTAATAAAGGCAATTGTGAGTAAGTATGTCTGAATGCTTTGACGATTGTATTGATTATGCAATGTTAAGAACAAAGAGAAAGTTAGCCTAGGCTATTTGATTCAAGTGAATAGGAAGCCTGAGGTGTATGTTTATCGAGATCTTCTTAAGTTGATGTTCATTAATGAAAGGAATTGTTAAAGAGTTGAGGACGAAATGGTTAAAGAAATAATGTTTGAACTGTGAGAGTGTTTAATTATGATAACCATAGTTGTATAGATCATAATGATCTCTTTAAGTATTACGTGTTAATATCTTTTGCCTTTCAGGGGCGATGTGGTTGTTTATCTCATGAATCGAGATCGTGTGAGAATGTTAGCTGATTGTGAAATTAGATTAAACGGTTGTCGGTTTAGTAATTGGAATTGACATTCTTTTATCTCCTTGTAACCCTATTCGGGTGTTTTGAGGGGGAAGCTGGGGATGATTCTAGTATAAGGAGTGAAATCATGAGTTTCACGTCGTGTGATGGGTTTTCGGACAGGCCGAATAGAATTATTGATTTGATCAAGATTGTACCTGTTTTCGTGAGATGTGACGATGGTAAAGGTTTTAGATTAGTACAGCAAGAGAAACTCAGATGAGAGTGTGCTTGAAATATGTTTTCAGTGTGGAGAAAAGAGTAGATTAATGTATTGAGATATGATTTGAGTTCTGTGTATATCCACGCATGAATCAATAAAGAGAATAAAATTCTGTGTGTTCGTGAGTGGGGAGCATGATACAAAGATATGCTCTTAGAAATGTTCAAACTGCGATGGTTGAGTTGAAAGTTATTGAAAGAACTATTTATTTGAATGTTCTAGTACTGAGATCAGTCTGAATCGAGAAATAGAGTTGACAGGTTGGTGACCCTAAGATGATCACTTTTATGTTTGTGATGTGAGTTAGATGTTATGAAAGATCCATTTTAAGCGATGCGAGCTAGTACTCGGTTGATCTTAGTTGGTAATATCCTAGTTTCCGCGAGGTTAATGACAAAAGTGAGTTTTCTTTTCTGAACAAAAGGGTTCAGAAGTGAGATAGTAAATGGTATTTTAAATAAGCTCGGAATGAGTTTATTTGAGATGATAAATACAGATTGTATAAGTTTTCCGTTGTGGATGATTTCTCGAGATAGAATTTGAATGATGATGAATCCAAAACTTATACAGAAGTTTTGATATAAGATTTAGTAGTAGCATATCTACTAATGTAAGAATAAGAAAGTGCAATTATGTGCATAAATATTTTGACAATAGAGTACATTTCACGATATGATTGAGTCTATGGTCAGAAGTAGTTGATCACTAAAAGCTAAATTTTCAAAGCATACGAGTCAAGACTATTAAAGTTAGTAAACGCTTGAATGAGAAAATGAGATATAACCTTATAGATTTCAAATTTGATTTGACAAATTCCCAAGAAGGGGAATGTCATTCAAATTGTAGTGAATCAACCAGTAAAGATCTGAACGATTATTTGGACATATACAGAGTTCCAAATTGGTGGATTACTGAGTATATGCCCCAGAGGAAGAATAACCTAGGTCTCAAGTTACGTTTCGACCTTATGTATCACAGCTAAAGAGTTATTGGTAAGAGAAAATTAAGGATAAGTGGATTCGCGATTTTGAAGAGTAGATGGAAGCGTTACAAGAATGTTGGTCGCAACTCCTCCTGATAAGATTTTCGGGGACGAAAATCCTTAAGGGGGGAGAATTGTAACAGCCCGATTTAGGGGCTAGTCGGAACAGTGATCTCGGAATCACTAATTTGCGGTTAGAGAAAATTATTTTCATGTTATGTTATGTGTTATAATATGTTTATAAGGATGCATGGAAATTTTGGTGCCTTAATTTTAGCGATTTCTAGCTAAATTGTGAAAAAGGACTAAATCGCATAATGTGTGAAAGTTTTATTTTATTTGCTAGAGGTGCCAAATAGTTATGGAACATAATGTGGGGGTCTTTAATGGGCAAATATGCCAATTTTAAAGTGATGGCCGGCCAAGAAGATAATAAAAGGTTGAAAAGTCAAAATTTGGTATGGGTTGGTACATGATGACATAAGCAAAAGTTGATTAAAATAATAAGTGGTCATCTTTCTTCCCCATTTTTCCTTTCTCTGCCGAAATTGAAGAAGAAAACCCCCATGGAAGCTAAAATTTTCAGCCACTTCTCATCACCTCAAGTAAGTGATTTTACTAGCTTCTCTTGATAAAATTTGTACTTTTGGAACCCTTGTGGCATGGGCTGGCTATTTGGGGGGGCTATTTTGAAGAATGGTGAAGGGTTGATGGTTTTTCCATGAGATAAAATGTCTTGGTTGCTGAATTTTTATGAAAGAAAATGAATCCTAGTTGTTTGATAAACAACTTTTGTGAAAGGATTTTCATGAAAAATACCTAAAATGGTTTAAGATGCAAATGTTGTAATTTGTTCATTAAGGCATGAAATTGATGGAATTGTGAATAGTTGTAAGAGGATTAAATGTTCATATAGGCTTGTTTAACGAGAAAATGTGATAAAAATTTATTTACGAGCCTAGGGGCAAAATCGTAATCTTGCTAAAGTGTAGGGGCAAAATAGTCATTTTTGCCTAAAATGTAGTTTATGGTGAATTATGATTTATAAGTGATTAAATCAATAAATTCCATTGTTCTAGATCAAAGAAAACGAGTTTCGGACCTAGAACGGGTGAAAAGTGAGATGTGGGCAAAAAGTCCTTTTCGGCCTTTTTGTCATCGAGGTAAGTTCATGTGCAAATGTTATAATTACGTATGAGTTAATTTAATATTCCAATGCTGTATGGAATGTATAATTACTCTATGAATGCATGAATTATCTTTTAAAGAGATGTCAAGAGAATTGAATCAAAGAGTAATGAGAAATGTAGATAGTATGGAATGATGTTAGTTAAGGTTTCGTGTAAGACCATATCGGAATATGGCCTGTAACACCCCTTACCCGAGACCGTTGCCGGAGTCGAGCTCGAGGCATTACTAAACTTAACTACTAATTCAGGGCATAAAAATTGAAACTGTCCATCTGCATCATGTTGACTAAATTAACTATAACTCAAGTTACGAAACTCGAAATTTAGATCCGTAAATTTTTCTTGAAACTAGACTCACATATATTTTTACTATAATTTTTCCAAAATTTTTATTATGTCCAATTAGTCCAGTTTATTCATTAAAGTTTCCACTGTTTCACTGTTCAATGGTTCTGACCTATCTTTACAAAAACTCAGTTATCTCATTGTACAGAATTCAATTAATGTTTTTGTTTATTCCAATCAAAAATATACTCATTAAGGATTCTATTAATATAAACTATGCTCCATGATTATTTTTGTACAATTTTTAATAAATTTTCCAAGACAGAATAGGGGATCACGAAGTCTTTCAGAACCAGTCTCACTAAAATTTAGATATCTCATAATATAAAATTATTTTGCCTACTCTGTTTCTTTCATATAAAAATAGACACAATAAGATTTAATTATATATCTTATTCACTTTCTAATTCCATTTCTCCTATTTTTGGTGATATTTCAAAATCACGTCACTGCTGCTAACCAAAAACTGTTTCATTGCAAAATATGGGACATGGCCTCGATGTAAGAATCTGTATAAGACCATGTCTGGGACATGGCATCGACATGTTAATACAAGTGAGACCCTATTGAGGTATGATGTCAATGTGACACTAGATGTGTGAGACCCAAGAGAATTATTTAATAATTTGAGTGATTCAACGGGTATGTTGAAAGAGAGAGAGTGTGGTTGTGCCATGAGAAGCACAAGTATGTGTTAGAACTGAATTGAGATGAATTCAGTATATGGAGAAACCTAGTGAGTTATGTGTAATCAACACACCTAGTTGCATAAGATAGATTTATTAATGCATTGTGTTAATGTGAATGATTGTTGCAGAATCTAATTAAGAATGATAGTGAGTGAGGATGTTCACGGATGAACATTTGAACTAGAGAAATGTATGTGGATGAAAAATTGTAAATGTATAATATCGGTGAGCTAAGTGCAATACCACCTGATTATTAACGATGGGCTGTGTGCGTTACCACCTGATTAAATATTAACGATGGGTTGTGTGCGTTACCACCTGATTAATTATTAATTGATGGGCTGTGTGCGATACCATCAACTATATTATTAACGGTGGGCTGTGTGCATTACCACCTGATTAAATATTAACGGTGGGCTATGTGCGTTACCACCTGATTAATTATTAATTGATGGGCTGTGTGCGATACCATCAACTATATTATTAACGGTGGGCTGTGTGCGTTACCACCTGATTAATTATTAATCGGTGGGTTGTGTGCGATACCATCGCTGATAAAATCATTTGGTGGGCTAAGTGCGATACCACCCTATTAGAGATCAATGGTGGGCTAAGTGCGTGACCACCGAGAGATTTGTAGTATGAGTGGCTTATTAAAAT
Organism: Gossypium sturtianum; assembly: GCA_025698515.1. Classification (NCBI taxonomy): domain Eukaryota; kingdom Viridiplantae; phylum Streptophyta; class Magnoliopsida; order Malvales; family Malvaceae; genus Gossypium; species Gossypium sturtianum. Next base: position 70,044,958 of record CM046952.1, read on the forward strand.
TGCTTGATGTGTTGTTTATGTGATTACATGACGATCAGTGCAGGAATGCGTGCTATTTTACACGAACAGTTGACTTGTGGCATGGTATGAATGTGGTAAGAGATAGAATGAGTATGCTTCAAGAGTGGTTAAGTAACCATGAGTTAATGGGAAAAACTCAGTATAATACTTTGTGATTATCCATATTCAATGAATATCAGTATTTGTCAGTTTATGCAGATGAACTTACTAAGCAATATTTCTTACTTTTCTCCCTTTCTCATCTCTTATAGGTTAATTTAGCTAGCTCGGGTTGGAGATCACCGGCGATGTTTTCACAATATCGAGCAGACTCTTGGTATGAGGTATCAATTCCTTAGGAGTTATGGCATGTATAGGGCTAGTACTTAAGGTTGATTAAGTCATTGTTAATGTGCCAAATGTGTTGGCCTAAATGAGTTATGGAACGTTTGCATATAGACATAGATGACGACAAAAGTCGATTGAAATTGTACTAGAAATAGTTCTACCCCATGTATGGGAGGAAGACTTCATTTTTATGAATCAAATGTGTTAATTCATGTGTTTTAATTGATGATTTGAGAAGGTTTTGAAGTAGTATATGAATGTATGCAAACGAGAATGGTAAAAGGCTTGGTAAGATAGTCTCTAAGTGCCCACACGGATAGACACATGGGCGTGTGTCTAGGCCGTGTGTCTCCTGCACCTTAGAGTCCTAAGTCAGAATAGACCACGGGCTGGTCACACGGCCGTTTGTCTAGGCCGTGTGATACACACGGTTCGCACATGGGCGTGTGCCAAGGCCATGTGAAGTCTGCACTTGACACTTAGAAATTTAATTATCACACGGCTGAGGCACACGGGCGTGTGTACAGGCCGTGTGGATTTAGTCAGTGTCGACCACGGGTGGAAGGCACGGGCATGTCTTAGGGACACACGGGCGTGTCCCAAGTAACACGGGCGTGCGACCCCTGTTTCGAGGAAAAGTTCCTGATTGAACTCTGAAAGTTTCCGAACGTGAGTTTGAGGCCTCGTAGGCCAATGAAATGTATGAGTTGTTTAAGAAAGAGAAGTTTTTAATTCAGAACGAAATTTTATAGCCGTAAATACATGTTTAAGAAAGTTCAAGCATAGTAATGTCTCATATCCGGTCTAAGCCTCGGATTCGGGTATAGGGTGTTACACAGAAAGCTCCCTAAATTGAACATGACCTGAAGCACGGGCGTGTCCCGAACCCACACGGGCCTGTGACCCCTTTTTCATGAAAATTTTTCTAAGTTTTCCAAAAGTTTCCAAAGTTCTCAGTTTAGTCCCAAACCACTTTCGATTCATGTTTTGGGTGTTGTCGGCTCGTATTAGGGACAATATGAATGTTTTTGACAAGTTTTAAATTTGAGTGGAAATTCAAGTCTCGGTTTTGAATGTTTACTTGTGAATAAGTTCGGTAATGCCTCGTACCCTATCTCGGCATCAGATACGGGTAAAAAGTGTTACATTTAGTGGTATCATAGCTACGGTTTAGTCGATTCTCAGATTAAAATAGCATGTGTAAGAGTCTAGCTATACATGCCATAAATGAACTGTGATAGTGTGATGACTCCTGACAACTTTAAATTGTGTTTTCATATAGTAATGGATCCCAATCGAGCTGAGGCTGATGAAGTTGAAAGTAATGCGCTGGCTCCTGCTCAAGGGACAGCACCATCTAATAGTAGACCTCCTACGGTTAGTCAGGGAGATGGAGGCAGGGAAGCCTTTTTGCATATGATGAATGAGTGGTATATGGAATTTGTTCAAACAAATCTGAATGCCCAACCTCCTCCACCCCACCCATTCCTCGACTGGTTCCCATAGCCCCATAAGGTATGGAATTTGTAAGAATGAATAAGCCACCGGTTGATAAGATCCGAAAGCATAGGGCTGAAGATTTTAGAGCTAATGTGGATGATGATCCCGAGAGAGTCGAGTTTTGGCTCGAAAACTTCATCAGGGTATTCGATGAGTTGTCCTACACACCGGATGAGTGTTTAAAGTGTGCTATCTCACTTCTGAGAGATTCTGCATACCATTGGTGGAATACACTGGTATCAGTGGTACCGAGAGAAAGGGTTACATGGGAATTCTTTCAAGAGGAGTTTCGAAAGAAATATATTAGTCAGCGGTTCATCGATCAGAAACGTAAGGAATTTCTTGAGCTGAAGCAAGGCTGTATGTCAGTTACCAAATATGAACGAGAATTTGTCAGACTTAGTAAATATGCTCGAGAGTGTGTTTCCAGCGAGGCTATTATGTGCAAGAGATTCGAGGATGGGTTGAATGAGGACATTCGTGTGTTAGTTGGGATTTTGAGTTGAAAGAATTTATGGTATTGGCTGAACATGCTTGTAAGGCCGAAGAGTTAAACAAAGAGAAGAGAAAAGCTAATCTCGAAGCTAGAGATTCAAAGAAAAGACAGATGAGTAAGTCGTTTCCATCACAGTCCAAGAAGTCTAAACAAATGTATTCCCGCTCGAATTTTTCAGCGGGGTATTCAAGCAAAGATCGCGAGAAGAAACATTCGAGTTTTAAGTCTCAAGCCACCTCAATGGTGAGTGTGGGCAATCTAAAGTCTAACATACCCGAATGTCAACAATGTGGAAGAAGACATCTCGGTGAGTGTAGGATGAATGACCGGACTTGTTTCAAGTGTGGCTCTCAAGAGCACTTTATTCGAGATTGTCCTGAAATGGCTGAGAAGGAGAAATTTCAGAGTGTGAGGTCGAGTAATACTACTAATAGAGGTAGGCCACCGAGAAATACCGAAAATGGAGCTAGTAGTAAAGGTGTGACAAAAGATACAGCTGTGAAATTTGAAGCTCGAGCACCTGCTAGAGCTTATGCCATCCGTGCTCGCGAAGAAGCGACATCTCTCGATGTTATCACTGGTACTTTTTCTCTCTATAATACTAATGTAGTTGCATTGATCGATCCTGGATCGATGCATTCTTATGTATGTGTGAAATTGGTAGCTAGTAAGAGCTTGCCTGTTGAGTTTACTGAGTTTGTGATTAGAGTGTCAAACCCCTTAGGCAAACATGTATTAGTTGATAAAGTTTGCAAGAATTGTCCCTTGATGATTCGAGGTCACTATTTTTTGGCTGATTTAATGCTGTTGCCATTTGATGAATTCGATGTTATTTTGGGTATGGATTGGTTAACATTGCATGATGCCGTAGTGAACTGTAAAAGAAAGATTATTGAACTGAAATGTGAAAATGGTGAAATTCTTCGGATTGATTCAGATGAGTTAGGTGAGTTACCTGTTATGATTTCTTCGATGACTGCCCAAAGATATGTAAGAAAAGGCTGTGAAGCTTACCTTGCTTATGTGTTGAATACAAAAGAATCTGAATTAAAAGTTGAATCGGTGCTGATAGTTTTTGAATATCCGGATGTGTTCCCGGAAGAGTTACCTGGGTTACCTCTAGTTAGAGAAATTGAGTTTGGTATTGATATAGTCCCAGGGACCTCGCCGATATCTATTGCTCCGTATAGAATGGCTCTGACTGAATTGAAAGAATTAAAAGCTCAGTTGAAAGATAAGGGTTTTGTGAGACCGATTTATTCTCCCTATGGTGCTCTGATATTGTTTGTAAAGAAGAAAGACGGATCCATGAGACTTTGTATCGATTATCGACAGCTCAACAAGGTGACTATAAAGAAAAAGTATCCGTTGCCGAGAATAGATGACTTGTTTGATCAGTTGAAAGGAGCAACGGTATTCTCGAAGATTGATTTGAGATCTGACTACTACCAGTTGAGAGTTAAAGAGTCAGATGTGCCGAAAACCACCTTCAGAACAAGGTACGGGCACTATGAATTCCTTGTTATTACTTTTGGGTTAACGAATGCTCCTGCAGTTTTTATGGACCTAATGAATCGAATCTTTAGACCGTATTTGGACAAGTTTGTGGTTGTGTTTATTGATGATAGTTTGATTTATGCTCGTGATGAGTCCGAGCATGCCGAACACTTGAGAACTGTTTTGCAGACTTTGAGAAATAAGAAGTTGTATGCTAAGTTCAATAAAAGTGAGTTTTGGCTCCGAGAAGTCGGGTTTTTAGGACATATTGTCTCAGGTGATGGTATTCGGGTTGATCCAAGTAAGATTTCAGAAATTGTTGATTGGAAACCGCCAAGGAATGTATCTGAAGTTAGAAGCTTTTTGGGATTAGCCGGGTATTACCGACGTTTTGTCAAAGGATTTTCAATGATTGCTACTCCAATGACCAAGTTGTTGCGAAAAGATGTTAAATTTGAATGGTCCGAAAAATGTCAGCAAAGTTTTGAGAAATTGAAGACATCATTGACTGAGGCACCGGTTTTAGTACAACCTGAACCAGGAAAAGAATTCGTAAATTATAGTGACGCGTCACTGAATGGATTGGGATGTGTGTTGATGCAAGAGGGAAAAATGATAGCCTATGCCTCGAGACAATTGAAGCCACATGAGAAGAATTACCCGACGTATGATTTGAAATTAGCCGCTATTGTGTTTACTCTAAAAATTTGGAGACATCATTTGTACGGTGAGAAATGCCATGTTTTTACTGATCACAAGAGTTTGAAGTATTTGATGACTCAGAAAGATTTAAATTTGCAGCAACTAAGATGGCTTGAGTTACTGAAAGACTATGAGTTGGTGATTGATTATCACCTGGGTAAGGCGAATGTAGTTGCAGATGCCCTGAGTAGGAAATCCTTGTTTGCCTTGAAAGTAATGAACACGAGGTTGACTTGGTCCGATAATGGTTCGATTCTAGCTGAGTTGACAGCTAGACCATTATTTCTTCAATGAATTTGTGAAGCTCAGAAATGTGACAATGATTTACAAGCTAAGAGAGCTCAATGTGAATCGGGCAGTGATTCAGATTTTCATATCGGATCCAATGACTGTTTGATGTTTCGAAATAGGACTTGTGTGCCAAAAAATGATGAGATTATTCAGAAAATTCTTCATGAGGCACATAATGGTTGTTTATCTGTGCATCCGGGTAGTACGAAAATGTATAATGATTTGAAGAAATTGTATTGGTGGTCTGGTATGGAACGAGATATTTCAGAGTTTGTCTCGAAATGTTTGATTTGTCAACAAGTAAAAGCCGAACACCAAGTACCTTCAGGTTTACTTCAGCCAGTGATGGTACCCGAATGGAAATGGGACAGAATTACGATGGATTTCGTAACTGGATTACCTCTGACTCCGAAAAAGAAGAATGCCGCTTGGGACGTTGTTGATAGATTAACAAAATCGGCTCATTTTATTCTGGTACGTACCGACTATTCACTTGATAAGCTAGCCGAATTATACATTGCTGAGATTGTTAGATTACACGGAGTGCCTATTTCTATTATTTCAGATAAAGATTCGAGGTTTACGTCGAGAGTTTGGAAAAAGTTGCAAGAAGCTATGGGTACGAAGTTGAACTTTAGTACCGCTTTTCATCCGCAAACTAACAGTCAATCCGAAAGAGTAATATAGATTCTCGAAGATATGCTCCGATGTTGTGTTTTAGAATTTGAAGGTAGTTGGGAGAAATATCTACCTTTAGTCGAATTTGTTTATAACAACAATTTTTAGTCGAGTATAAAGATGGCACCGTATGAGGCATTGTATGGCCACAAGTGTCGAACTCTGTTGTACTGGACCGAGCTCAGTGAGAGATAGATTCACAGGGTCGATTTGGTTAGGGAAACTGAAGAAAAAGTAAAGGTAATCCGTGATTTCTTGAAAGAAGCTTCAGATCGACAAAAGTCGTACGCAAATTTGAAAAGAAAAGATATCAAATTTCAGGTAGGTGACAAAGTGTTTTTGAAAGTATCTCCGTGGAAGAATGTTTTGAGATTTGGCCGTAAAGGCAAGTTGAGTCCACATTTCATTGGGCCGTATGAAGTTATTGAAAGAATAGGGCTAGTGGTATATCGGTTAGCTTTACCGACAGAGTTGGAAAGGATCCACAATGTGTTCCACGTGTCTATGTTACGCCATTACAGATCAGACCCTTCACATGTGATTTCCCCAACAGAGGTCGAGATTCGACCCGATATGACTTATGGTGAAGAACCGATCAAGATTTTGGCTCGAGAAGTTAAATAGTTGAGAAATAAGAGTATAGCCCTAGTGAAAGTTTTATGGCAACGACACGGAGTCGAATAGGCTACGTGGGAACCTGAGGAGGCTATGAGAAAATAGTGCCCGAACCTATTCTCTGGTAAGATTTTTGGGGACGAAAATCCCTAAGGGGGGAGAGTTGTAACAGCCTAATTTTGGGCCTAGTCGGAACAGTGGTTTCGAGACCACAAATCTGATGTAGAAAAGTTCATTTTTATTATAATTTATGGTCTACAATTTTACGGAATGATTTTGTGAAAATTTTGTTCGAAAATTTTGATGATTGGGCGCTCAATTTAGCCAAAAGGACTAAATTATAAAAAGTACAAAAGTTGAGTTCTACATGTTAGAGGTGTCTAATTGCTATGAAATTTTAAATTGAAGGTCCTTAGATGGTAATTAGACCATTTTACCTTAAGTTGGACAAAAATAGACATGAGGTAAGAGAATTTTAGTGTTTTGAGAAAAGGGTATTTTGGTTATTTGGTAAATAAAAGAATAAAAAGGGAAAATAAAGCCAAAATTTGCTCATCTTTCTTCAACCTTGGCCGAAACTTGGGAGAACACCATAGCTAGGGTTTTGTCATCTTTCAAGCTTGATTTTAAGTACATCCTAGCCCCGTTTTTAATGCTCTTTATGTTTTTGAAGTCGTTATCATCCGATCTATCTATTTCTACCATTAATTTAAGGAATAATCAAGGTCTAGGGTTTGACCCATGTTATACATTTGTGTATTTTGATGTCTAATGGTAGAAAATGAAGGTTTGGTGTTAGATAAACAACTTTTACTAAGTGATTTTTGATGAAAATGCTTAAAGGACCTATTTGTAAAAAGATTATAAAATGTGTAAAAGTATGATTAAATGAAAAATGTTGACTGCTATAAGTATAAATCGGATCAGCTAGGATTAGAAATCACAGAAATTGAATAGATTTCATTTTTCGAGCCTAGGGGCAAAAATGTAAATATGTCAAAGTTTAGGGGCAAAAATGTAATTTTACCATAATGTGATTTTTGGACTGAACTGAATAATGTGAATAATAAATGAGTTAAATTTTCTATTATAGATCAAGAGAAATGAGGTTCGGACCTAGATCGGGGGAAAACAAAGTATTTGATGATTAGGTCCCATTCCTACTATTTTTGTACCGAGGTAAGTTCGTATGTAAATAATGCATTGTTATTTATGCTTTAATTTATTTATTATTTTATGAATTGTGATTTACTCTTGAATGAAATCAACAAAGTTCGAAAAACAAGAAATCCCGATTGAACCTTAGGAATAGGTAGGATACAAATGTCATGACATTAGGGTTATTTAAGATTACGTGTAAGACCATATCTGGGATATGGCATCGATATGAGATTTTGTGTAAGACCATAGCTGGACTATTGGCTTCGGTATGAAATCCCATGTAAGACCATATCTGGGATATGGCATTGGTATGGTACTATGTGTGTGAGATTTCCCGAGTATCCTTTAGTATTCCAAGTGGTTCAACGAGAAACGTAACGGAAATGTTAAAGTTGCGAAAGACCATGGTATGTTGCTAATTGGTACAAGTATGTACGTAGAACTTATGCCTAATGAGCTCGATATGTGAAGAATCTCTCGGTAAGTTTATGATTGTGCAAGATATGATATAAAGGTTTCTAATAATATCCATTGCAAGTTGGACTATGAGATTTATAATGACATCTATGTTAATTCATTTCATGTTAGTTGCGTGATAAATGTGTTTTTATGATGCTTATTATTTGCATAGGAACTTACTAAGCTTTAAAGCTTACTCTCTTTTCTTTTCCTTTGTCCTATAGTATCACCAAGCCAGCTTGGGGATCGGAGACTGTCGGAGATTCATTCACACTATCAAATTATCATTTTGGGTACTTATGATTACAATATTTTGAGTTATGGCATGTATAGAGACTTGGTCTTTTTGTCATGTGTCATAATTGATTTGGTCATATGTGTTGGCTTCAATAGTTGATAAATTCATTTTGTAAATTGCCATTTGATATTGGCTAATATTGGTTAAGCATATATATATATATACATATGATGATGTTTTCATGAATGTGGGAAATTGCATGGTTTGATATGCTAAGTATGTGATGTTCATATGTGATAAATGATAGCATGTAAATGATATGTGGATGCCTTGTGTATGGCTGATTGGGTTGAAAGTATATGCTTGGATTGGTGCTATGTTTTATTATGTAGGTTGGTGCATGGAAGGGTGGAAAAAAGGCTTGGTAAATAGCCTTTTATTTGTCCACACGGGTAGACACATGGGCATGTGTCTAGGCTGTGTGCGACACACGGTCTACCCCACGGGCATTTGTTTCAACCGTGTGTCCCCTGCACCTTAATTGTTGCAAAATAGAATGCTCAGTAATGAGCACACGGGTAGAGACACGGGCGTGTGTCTCAGCCGTGTGGACGGCACGACCTCAAACACAGGCATGTGCCTTGGCCGTGTGAAGTCTGCACCTATTTTATGAAAAATTATGAAAATTTAATCGATCACACGGCCTAAGCACACGGGCATTTGACTTGACCGTGTGACCTCAATTTGATGATGACATCATAAATAGATTGCTCCCTAAATTGAACACGGCCTGAAGCACGGGCATGTCCCAAACCCACACGGGCGTGTGACCCCTTTTTCATGAATTTTTTTCTAAGTTTTCCAAAAGTTTCCAAAGTTCTCGGTTTAATCCCGAACCACTTTCGATGCATGTTTTGGGCCTCGTAGGCTCGTTTTAAGGATGATATGAATGTTTTTGAAAAGTTTTAAATTTGAGTGGAAATTCATGTCTCGATTTTGAATGTTTGCTTGTGAATAAGTCTGGTAATGCCTCGTACCCTATCTCGGCGTCGGATACGGGTAAGGGGTGTTACAATCTTTTTTAATATAGTGGACGGTTTCAAGGTGTGGATTTAAGCAATTCTAGTTAATTTATAAATGTTATAATGGTAATTTAGAAAGTAAATTAAAACAAAAACAAAATTAAAACATGTCTTTATCTTTTATTTTGGTCTTCAACCGATTGAAAAGGGGTATAAAACTCCATTGATGGTAGCTTGAGTTCGGCCAACTCTTCCTCATGCATGCTTGTGATTTTGAGGTCCATTTTTAGTAACTTTTACGTTTTTGAAATCGTTGCAGCTTAATCTAGCTAACCCGGGGATCAATTTGTTAAATTGTTAAATGTTTAGAATTTTACCATTGATGAATTTGAGATGTTCTTGGAAGTTTATGGTAGATTCTTAAGCTTGGTTGCTAGATAGGGCTATATTGTAAAGTATTTTTTGGTAATTTTAATGTTTAAGGACTAAAATGTGAAATTAGTAAAAGTGCAAGGACTTGTTGTAAAATAACAGCAAGTATGGGTTGTAATAGGGTTCCAAGCAATTCGGCTACACATGAAATTTAATAAAAATGGTTAATTTGCATGTTTGGGCTTAAGAACTAAATTGTATAAAAGTAAAATATTGGGGGTAATTTTATAAAAATGTCAAAAAGGACTTAATTGCATAAAGTGAATTGATTTTTTTGTTAGAATTAGTGAATTGAATGGAATTATTATTTTAGATCAAGAAGGAGTGAAAAATTGAGGAGAAGAGAAAATTACCAAATAGCCCTTGTACTTAGTCATTGCTGCAATTCAGTCATGTAAGTTCGTATGAACTGTAATCATTATAATGTTAATTAAACTAATTGTTTACTATGTTGTTTTTAATGTAAATGAATCAATATATATATGTGAATGTATCCACATTATGAAGAATTGACTGATATCGAGTCCCAGTTGAACCTTAAGAATTTTTATGATACAAGTGACATGTCATTAGGGATTTCATGTTTCGGATGCTGGTCTTGAATATCCTACCGATGGCTGAGGTCCATCATTTGTTGTGGATTCTCCACAACTCGTGTGAACAACATCGTGTAGCTTACATTCCGACCCATAACTTGTGTGAGCAATGATGTAAAAGAAAGGTTACGATTATATCTAAAGGCACACTTTGTGTAAGCTTTCCCGAGTATCCGATGTAATTCTAGATAATTCAACAGGTAACAAAAGGAATGGAACGATTAATGGAAAGGTTCATAATTATTTGAAAAGGTTGATGCTTATGTAATAATGTATCTTATGAAATCTATTTATTTTATAAATGAATTTATATGATTGTCAATGAATCTACTAACATGTGAGCTTGATGATGCTTGAATAGGCTTATATTAAACTCATGGTATTGGAAACGAGAAGTAAGCAAATGGAATGAATCATGATCTTATGGTAACGATGATGAATTAAATGTTATGTTTATACATGGTTGATTTCTTATGTATCATGAACGAGTATACTAACTTGTGAGTTTGATGGTGTTATATAGGCTTTTATTGAGTTTATGGCATTGGTAAAAGGTTTATACTTATTCTATAAGGTTCATTATTGAAATGGTATGTTATGTTTAAAGTTTATACGAGCTTACTAAGCATTCATTGTAACACCCCTCACCCGTATTCAACGCTAGAATAGGGTTGCGGAGCATTACCGAACTTACAACACTTTAAAACACACATTTCATATACAAATTATCATTTCAAATACAATTCAATCACGACCAATGATAGTGTCCCTTAAACGAGCCTACGAGACCTTAAACAAGCATTAGAAATGGTTCGGGACTAAACCAATAACTCAGGAAATTTTTTTCAACACTTAGCAAATTTTTCTTCAAACATGGGACACACGCCCGTGTGGCCAAGCCGTGTGTCTCACACGACCACCAGACACGCCCATGTCCCAGGCTGTGGGAAAACAGGGGGTACATACTGACTTGGGTCACATGGCCAACCATACGCCCGTGTGCCCTTCGAAGTGGCCACACACGCCCTGTGCCAAGCCGTGTGTTAGGTCGTGCCAAACCTCTAGGGTATACTGACTTATGCAACACGGCCAAGTCACACGCCCGTGTGCTAGGCCATGTGCCAATTAGTGGGTATTCTGACTTGTACCACAAGGCCGATCACACGCCCGTGTGTGAGACCATGTGGAGCATACTGACTTCATTTCAATTTCAACACCAGCGGACACATGACCGTGTATTATGACCATGTGTCACACACGGCTGAGACACACGCCCGTGTCTCTACCCGTGTGGACAAAAATAGGCTATTTACCAAGCCAATTTGCCACCCAAAATCTCATGTACCTAAACCACCCAAATGATACCAATTCATAGCACAATAGAACATCTATTCTAACCACATTCAATACAATTTCATACCATTTCAAATATTAATAACCAACATGCTTATATCCCAAGTTTAACTCAACCAAAACCTACTCAAATACATATACCAATCAACTAGTTTAACCATTACCTAACATACCTCATTTTTGTACCAATTCACAAGCAAGGTACCAATTCCACAAACTTCATAATATGGTCATCCACATATCCATCCAAGAACTCAAATATCAACATATATGCACATATAAGCACATAACAAAATTCACCAAATTAAGCCAAATCTCATGGCTATATTTACAAACCAAAACATATACATTTACAATGCCAATTCATTTGGCCAACATCATTACCAAAACATAACCAACATGATTCAAATACCTATACATGCCATATACTTAAAACATAGTTTCAAAAATACCAAAAAGTCAGTGGATAGTGTGGTGAAGTCTCTGACGATCCGCGAATCCGAGCTAGCTTTGAAATCACTATAAAACATGGAAAAACAACAAAGTAAGCTATATAGCTTAGTAATCTCGTATGTTAACAATGAGCAACTATCATCATTCATTAATCATTCATATAATGGAAAACAATGTACAACAATTCTAATAAATCTCAAGCTATCAAATGATCATTCATATACTTATCAAGGAACTCATCAATTTTGTAGTTTTCAATACTCAATTCATTTTCGTACGTACCTGTACCATCTCGTACTAATCTCATAATCGACCACATTCTTCTTTTGCCCGTTGAACTATTCAAAATAGAAGTCAGATACTCAAGGTCTCACTCGATAAGTACCTATACCATGGCCCGAAGCCAAATCAAGGTAACTTATCCAAAATTCTGATATCATGGCCCAAAGCCAAATCAGCTGATATGCATGGCCCTAAGCCAAATCGGTTTATGTCGCACACATAGTGCTAAATCATGGCCCGAAGCCAACTCAAGTATACCTAATGACATGTCACTAGCATCCTAAACTATTCCTAAGGTTCAATCGGGTTTCCAATTGTTGAATCTTCATCGAATCATTTCCGAACTCGTACATAATCACATAAACACAATTCATACTATATCGAAGCATATATAATACATTTGAAATGAATTTATAACATACGAACTTAAAACGGTGAATCAAGTCGATTAGTCGATAACTTTCATTTTTCCCTGATCTAGATCCGAATTCCGCTTTTCTTGATCTAAATATATTCAAAATTAACTCATTTTATCAACTATTTATTCAATTCAATCCAAAATATACATTAGAGCTATTTTACACATTTGCCCCTAATATTTCACATCTTTTACAATTTAGTCCTTATTACACAAAATCACAAATTCATGTAATTTAACCACAACTCATGCTAGCTGAATTTCTCTAGTATTCATATTAGCCCATATTTCTCATTTATTCACACTTTTAACAACCACATTTCATATTTTCTTAATTTAATCCCTTTTTGACATTTTTGTCAAAAATCACTTTACAAAAGTTATTAATCTAACCTTAAACTTTCCAAATCTATCATAAATCATTAAATTAATCAAGCATTCAATAATTGAAGCATGAGAAATCTTTAACAATTTCGAAATCTAGGGTATGGGCTAGCTAGAATACGAAGCAACGACCTCAAAAACGTAAAAATCATTAAAAACTGAGCTAAAACCATACCTTAATCTAGCGTTCAAAGTAGCCGAATGTTTAAAATTTTTTAATAGCTTTCTCAAGCTTTAGTTTTGGTGGAGATGATGAACATTTCCATGCATTTTCTTGTTTTATTTGTTTAATATAACATTATTCATAAATTACTAATTTAACCTTAGTATTAAACCATTAAAACACCTTAATAAATGTCCATATATGTCCACTCATGTGTAAAATGGTCAAATTGCAGCATAAGGACATCCATTTTAATGATCCAAAGCTAATAGATACATTTAACTAATAGAACATGCATTTTACACTTTACGCGATTTAGTCATTTTTCTCAAATTGACTGATTAAATGATAAAATTTCTTAACAGAATTTTCACACAATCATATATTCATACTGTAGACATTAAAATAATAATAAAATAATATTTTGACATCGAATTTGTGGTCCCAAAACCACTGTTCTGATTTTACCAAAAATAGGCTATTACAACTCTCCCCCCTTAGGGATTTTCGTCCCCGAAAATCTTACCAGTGAATAGGTTAGGGTACTATTTTCTTATAGCTTCCTCGGGTTCCCATGTAGCTTCCTCGATCCCGTGTTTATGCCAAAGAACCTTCACTAGGGCTATGCGTTTATTTCTTAATTCTTTGATTTCACGAGCTAAAATTCTGATTGGTTCTTCACTATACGTCAAATCAGTCTGTATCTCAATATCTACCAGAGAAATCACATGTGACGGATCGGATATGTATCGACGAAACATAGAAACGTGAAAGACATTATGAATCTTTTTAAGTTCTGACAGTAAAGCTAGTCGATACGCTACAGGCCCTATTCTTTCGACGATCTTATACGGTCCGATAAATCGCGGACTCAATTTGCCTTTCCGACCATAACTAAGGATTTTCTTCCATGGAGATACTTTTAAAAACACTTTGTCACCGATTTGAAATTCAATATCTTTTCATTTTAAATCCGCGTATGATTTCTGACGATCTGAAGCTGCTTTCAAATAGTCGCGAATTATTTTCACTTTTTCTTCGGTTTCTTTAATCAAATTAACCCTGTGAATCTATTTCTCGTTAAGTTCAGTCCAGTACAATGGATTTCAGCATTTACGACCATACAAAGCTTCGTACGGTGCCATCTTTATGATCGATTAAAAGCTGTTATTATACACAAATTCAACTAATGGAAAATATTTCTCCCAATTGCCTTCAAACTCTAAAACACAACATCTGAGCATATCTTCAAGGATCTGAATTAGTCGTTCAGACTGTCTGTTAGTTTGCGGATGAAAAGATGTACTAAAATTCAACTTCGTACCTAGAGCTTCTTGCAATTTCTTCCAAAATTGTGATGTGAACCTCGGATCTCTATCCGAAATAATCTAAACTGGCACCCCGTGCAATCTAACGATCTCAGCAATGTACAATTCAGCTAATCTATCCAGTGAATAGTCAGTACGTACCGGGATGAAATATGCTGATTTCGTCAGTCGATCAACGACAACCCAAATTGCATCTTTCTTCTTTGGAGATAGGGGTAATCCCGATACAAAATCCATTGTAACTCTGTCCCACTTCCACTCTGGTATCATCACAGGTAGAAGCAAACCCGATGGCACTTGATGTTAAGCTTTAACTTGCTGACACACTAAACATTTAGCTACAAATTCAAAAATGTCTTGTTTCATACCCGACCACCAATACAGTTGTTTCAAATCATTGTACGTTTTAGTACTTCCAGGATGAATGGATAAACAACCACTATGTGCCTCATGTAAAATTTTATGAATCAACTTTGGATTTTTCGGTACACAGATTCTATCTCGAAACATCAAACAATCATCGGCTCCAATTTGGTACTCTGAATCACTAGTCGACTCGCATTGCACTCTTTTAGCTTGCAAATCACTATCACATTTCTGAGCTTCGCAAATTTGCTGAAGAAATACTGGTTTTACTTTTAATTCGGCCAAAATTGAACCATCATCAGATAATGTCAACTGTGTATTCATTGCTCTCAAGGCAAACAGCGACTTTCTACTCAAAGCATCCGCGACTACATTTGCTTTCGCTGGGTGATAATCAATCACCAACTCATAATCTCTTAGTAGCTCGAGCCATCTCCATTGTCGTAAATTCAAATTTTTCTGAGTCATAATATATTTTAAACTTTTATGATCAGTAAAGATGTGGCATTTTTCACCGTACAAATGATGACGCCAAATTTTCAATGCAAAAACTATAGTAGCCAACTCCAAATCGTGCGTCGGATAGTTCTTCTCATGCGGTTTCAACTGTCTAGAAGCATAAGCTATCACTTTTCCTTCTTGCATCAACACACAACCTAAACCGTTCAATGATGCGTCACTTTAAATCACAAATTCTTTACCCGACTCTGGTTGAACTAACACTGGTGCCTTAGTTAACAATGTTTTCAATTGATCGAAGCTTTGTTGACATTTCCCGGACCATTCAAGCTTTACATATTTCTGTAACAGTCTGGTCATCGGTGTAGCAATCATCGAGAACCCTTTAACAAAGCGTCGATAGTAACCAGCAAATCCTAGAAAACTTCTAACCTCGGATACATTTCTAGGTGGTTTCCAGTCAATAACTGCAAATATCTTGATCGGATCAACTCTTATACCTTCTGCAGAAACAATGTGCCCCAAAAATCCAACTTCCCGGAGCCAGAACTCACATTTGCTAAATTTAGCATACAGTTGCTTATCTCTCAAGGTCTGCAACACAATCCTTAAATGCTCGACATGCTCAGATTCATCTCACGGATAGATCAGAATGTCGTCAATGAACACAATAACAAATTGTCTAAATATTGTCTAAATATCTGACTCATCAAATCCATAAAAATGGTAGAAGCATTAGTTAGTCCAAAAGGAATAACAAGGAATTCATAATTTCTGTACCTCGTTCTGAATGCGATTTTTGGCACATCCGACTCTTTAACTCGTAATTGATAATAGCCAAATCTCAAGTCAATCTTTGAAAACACAGTTGCACCTTTCAACTGATCAAACAAATCGTCTATTCTCGGCAATGGATACTTATTCTTTATTGTAACCTTATTGAGCTGTCGATAATCAATACACATTCTCATTGACCCGTATTTCTTCTTAACAAACAATACTGGTGCACCCCAGGGCGAAAAACTCGGTCGTGCAAAACCTCTATTTGTTAACTCTTACAACTGAGCTTTCAACTCTTTCAACTCTGTCGGAACCATTCTATACAGAGCTATAGATATCGGTAAAGTTCTCGGTACTAATTCAATAGCAAATTCAACCTCTCTGATAGGTGGCAACCTCGGTAATTCTTTAGGAAACACATCCGGATATTCACAGACAACTGGCACTGATTCAATCTTTTATTCAGACACTTTTGTATCCAAATCATAAGCAAGATAGGCTTCGTAACCTTTTCTCACACATCTCTGAGCTGACATAGACGAAATCACTAGTGGCAACCCATTCGACTCATCAGATTCAATCCAAAGAATTTGATTATTCTGACACTTCAATTCTATAGTCTTTCGTCTACAGTTCACAAAAGCATTATGTAGAGTCAACCAATCCATTCCCAGAATCACATCGAACTCATCAAATGGTAAAAGCATCAAGTCAGCCGGAAAATAGTAACCCCGAGTCATTAAAGGACAATTCTTGCAAAATTTATCAACTAAAATATATTTGCCTAAGGGGTTCGATACTTTAATCACAAAATCAGTAGACTCGACAGGCAAACTCTTATTAAACACCAAATTTATACATATATATGAGTGTGTCGATCCAGGGTCAATTAAAGCAATCACATTAGTATCATAAAGAGAGAATGTACTGGTAATAACATCTGGGGACGATGCTTCTTCGCGAGCATGAATAGCACAGGCTCTAGCAGGTGTTCTGGCCTCGAATCTCACAGCTGAGTCCCTAGTTATACCTCTACCACTGGATACAGTTCTCGTATTTCTCGGTGGTCTCTCTCTCCCAGTCGTATTGCTCGATCTTACATTCTGAACTTTTTCTTTCTCAGATAACTCTGGGCAATCTCAGATAAAGTGATCTGGCAAACCACATTTGAAGCAAGCTTTAGTACTCTTATTCCAGCATTCACCAAAATGTCTTCTCCCGCACTGTTAACACTCGGGTTTGTTATTTCTCACACTGCAAACACTTGAAACGGATGTAGCTTGAGCTTTAGGATTCACATGTAAATTTCCACGATCTCTAATCTGGTATCCCGCTGATGCATTCGATCGACTAAACAAATCTCAAAATGTCTTTGATGAAGAATGAGAAGGTTTATTCATCGGTCTTTTCCTCAAATCTCTAGCCTCTGAATCAACTTTCTTCTTTTCTCGGCTAAAGTCTTCAGCTTTGCAAGCCTGGTCGACTAACACAATAAATTCTTTTAAATCTAAAATCCCAACAAGAAGTTTAATGTCTTCGTTCAGCCCAACAACAAACCGCTTACACATTATCTCCTCAGAAGAAACATACTCTCGAGCATATTTACTTAACCGCACAAATTCTCTCTCATACTCAGTTACGGTCATACAGCCTTGTTTCAATTCTAAAAACTCTTTATGCTTTTGATCCAGAAACTGTTGACTGATGTATTTCTTCCGGAACTCGGTCTGAAAGAATTCCCAGGTGACTCTCTCCCTCGGCACCACCGATACTAATGTATTCCACCACTGATACGCGGTATCTCTCAAAAGGGATATAGCTCACTTTAAACATTCAGTTGGCGTGCAAGAAAGCTCGTCAAACACTCGAATCGTATTTGCAAGCCAAAACTCAGCTCTCTCAGGGCCATCATAAACATCATCTCTAAACTCTTCAGTCCCGTGTTTACGGATCTTGTCAACTGGAGGCTTATTCAATCTTAAAAGTTCGACTCCTTGAGGAGCTACTGGTACAGGTTGGGGATTAGGAGGGGGTGGAGGTTGTTGAGTAGCCGGGTTCGTACAAATATATTGAGGGAACCATTCATTTATCATTTGGAAGAAGGCTTCTTTAGCCTCTCCTCCCTGGCTTCCCGTTACGTGTCTAGATTCAGACGGTGCTGTCCCTTGCGCGGGAGTAGGCGCATTACTCTCAACCTCATCAGCTATCGCTTGATTGGGATCCATTTGCTATATAAAAATACATTTTCAAATGTCAAGAGTCATCACACTATCACATTTTATATATGGCATGTATAGCTAGACTCTCATACAAGCTACGTTAGTCCTAGAATCAACTAAACCTGGCACTATACCAATAAATGTAACACCCCTCAACCGTATTCAATGTCGGAATAGGGTTGCGGAGCATTACCAAACTTACAACACTTTAAAACACACATTTCATATACAAATTATCATTTCAAATACAATTCAATCACGACCAATGATAATGTCCCTTAAACGAGCCTACGAGACCTTAAACATGCATTAGAAATGGTTCGGGACTAAACCGATAACTCGGCAAATTTTTTTCAACACTTAGCAAATTTTGCTTCAAACAGGGGATAGATGCCTGTTTGGCCAGGCCGACCAGACAAGCCCGTGTCACAGGCCGTGTGAAAACAGGGGGTACATACTGGATTGGGTCACACGGCCAACCACATGCTCGTGTGTCTAGCCCGTTTGCCCTTCGAAGTGGCCACACACGCCCGTGTGACAAGTCGTGTGTTAGGCCATGCCAAACATCTAGGGTATATAGACTTATGCAACACGGCCAAGTCATATGCCCGTGTGCTAGGCCGTGTGCCAATTAGGGCGTATACTGACTTGTACCACACGGCCGATCACACGCCCATGTGTGAGACCGTGTGGAGCATACTGACTTCATTTCAATTTCAACACCAGCGGACACATGGCCGTCTATCATGACCGTGTGTCACACAGGCTGAGACACACGCCCGTGTCTCTTCCCGTATTGACAAAAATATACTATTTACCAAGCCAATTTGCCACCCAAAATCTCATGTACCTAAACCACCCAAATGACACCAATTCATAGCACAATAGAACATCTATTCTAACCACATTCAATACAATTTCATACCATTTCAAATATTAATAATCAACATGCTTATATCCCAAGTTTAACTCAACCAAAACCTACTTAAATACATATACCAATCAACTAGTTTAACCATTACCTAACATACCTCATTTTTGTACCAATTCACATGCAAGGTACCAATTCCACAAACTTCATAATATGATCATTCACATATCCATCCAAGAACTCAAATATCAACATATATGCACATATAAGCACATAACCAAATTCACTAAATTGAGCCAAATCTCATCGCTATATTTACAAACCAAAACATATACATTTACAATGCTAATTCATTTGCCAAAATCATTACCAAAACATAACCAACATGACTCAAATACCTATACATTCCATACACTTAAAACATAGTATCAAAAGTACCAAAAAGTCAGTGGATAGTGTGGTGAAGTCTCCGACGATCCCCGAATCCGAGCTAGCTTTGAAATCACTATAAAAAATGGAAAAAACAACAAAGTAAGCTATATAGATTAGTAAGCGCGTATGTTAACAATGAGCAACTATCATCATTCATTAATCATTCATATAATGGAAAATAATGTACAACAATTCTAATAAATCTCAAGCTATCAAATGATCATTCATATACTTACCAAGAAACTCATCAATTTCATAGTTTTCAATACTCAATTCATTTTCGTACGTACCTGTACCATCTCGTACTAATCTCATAATCAACCACATTCTTCTTTTACCTGTTGAACTATTTGAAATAGAAGTCGGATACTTAAGGTCTCACTCGATAAGTACCTATACCATGGCCTGAAGCCAAATCAAGGTAACTTATCTGAAATTCTGATATCATGGCCCGAAACCAAATCAGCCGATATACATGGCCCGAAGCCAAATCGGTTTATCTCGCACACATAGTTCTAAATCATGTCCCGAAGCCAACTCAAGCTAATGACATGTCACTAGCATCCTAAACTATTCCTAAGGTTCAATCGGGTTTCCAATTGTCGAATCTTCATCGAATCATTTCTGAACTCGTACGTAATCACATAAACACAATTCATGCTATATCGAAGCATATAAAATACATTTGAAATGAATTTATAAGATACGAACTTACCTTGGATGTTAAAACGGCGAATCAAGTTGATTAGTTGATAACATTCATTTTTCCCTGATCTAGATCTGAATTCCGCTTTTCTTGATCTAAATATATTCAAAATTAACTCATTTTATCAACTATTTATTCAATTAAATCCAAAATATACATTAGAGCTATTTTACACATTTGCCCCTAATATTTCACATCTTTTACAATTTAGTTATTTTTACACAAAATCACAAATTCATGCAATTTAACCACAACCCATGCTAGCCGAATTTCTCTAGTATTCATATTAGCCTATATTTCTCATTTATTCACACTTTTAACCACCACATTTCACATGTCCTCAATTTAATCCCTTTTTTGACATTTTTTTGTCAAAAATCACTTTACAAAAGTTATTAATCTAACCTTAAACTTTCCAAATCTATCATAAATCATTAAATTACTCAAGCATTCAACAATGGCAGCATGAGAAATCTTTAACAGTTTCAAAATCTAGGGTACAGGCTAGCTAGAATACGAAGCAACGATCTCAAAAACGTAAAAATCATTAAAGACTGAGCTAAAACCATACCTTAATCTAGCGTTCAAAGTAGCCGAATGTTCAAATTTGTTTAATAGCTTTCTCAAGCTTTAGTTTCGGTGGAGAAGATGAATATTTTCATGCATTTTCATGTTTTATTTGTTTAATATAACATTATTCATAAATTACTAAATTAACCTTAGTATTAAACCATTAAAACACCTTAATAAATGTCCATATATGTCCAATCATGTGTCAAATTGTCAAATTGCAACATAATGATCTCCATTTTAACGATCCATAGCTAATAGATACATTTAACTAATAGAACATGCATTTTACACTTTACGTGATTTAGTCTTTTTTCTCAAATTGACCAATTAAACGATAAAATTTCTTAACAAAATTTCCACACAATCATATATTCATACTGTAGACATTAAAATAATAATAAAATAAATATTTTGACATCGAATTTGTGGTCCCAAAATCATTGTTCCGATTTGACCAAAAACGGGTTGTTACATTCATTGCTTACATAGTTATTTTTCCTTTATTTTACAGATTATTGGAAGCACGATTGGTTGGAAGTTCGTTGGAGATCTATCACACTATCCAGTGGATAATTTGGTAGTTTTTTAGTAATTAGGCTCAGGTTTCTAATGGCATGTATAGGGTGATTTGTAATGGTATCATGGTGCATGTGTTAATGGTGCTTTGGTATGTATAAGCTTTGGTAAGCTATGTTGGTTTGGCACACCTTGATGCCTTACCAAGTTATGTGATTTTGGTCACTTTAAAGTGCTTGTTGATGATGGTTTGAAAATGGTTACTTGTGACATATTTTAGTTCATATTTGAACTAGGTTATTTTGTTTGGAAAATACAATATTAACATGTATAAGGTGGTTTATAATGGTGCTTTGATGAATATGTAAATGGTAATTTGGTATGTTTGTGCCTTGATGTTTAAGTATGGTTGATGGACTTATAATGCTTGATTAGGTAAGTCTTTTTGGTCACTTTTTGCTAATTGATGTGTATGGTTTTTTGGTACAAGATGTTGACTTGGAAATGGTCAATTATGTTGTGTTTTAGGCACATAATAGAATGAGGTCTTTATGCATGGAATTAGGTAATGTTCACATGTTTTGGTAAATGTTGTGTTATTATAATTGTGGTACTTTTGAATGGCATATTGGTTAGTTGAACTAGGATCTTGAAATGACATTATGATGTATGTTTGGATGATGTTTAGGTCCATTTTAAAGTGTGCACAAATGGATTGAATGTTTATGCATGAAATGGTTTTGAAATGGTTTGATTTTAGGTAAATTTTGGGTTCACACGGCCTGAGACATGGGTGTGTGACTCAGCCGTGGGAGGCACACGGCCTGGTGACTTATCCGTGTGTCATATGAGGATTTCTTAAGGTTCAAGTCAGAGAGTTACACGGCCTAGCACACGGCCTATCACACGGGCATGTGGGGAAACTTAGAGAGTTACACGGCCTGGCACACGGGCATGTGACACGACATTGTGGCCCTACTCAGAGAGTTAAACAGGTGAGTACACGGGCTGTGACACATCCATGTGTCCCTATTCTAAAGTTACACAACCTGAGACACAGGTATGTGTCTCAGCCATGTGAGGCACATGGCTGTGTGACCCTTATTTTGTAAATTTTACATCTTTTTCCTAAACTTTTCAAACTGTTTCAAATTGGTTCTGATTTGTTTCTAAGTTATTTTTAGAGCCTCAAAGGCTCGATTTAGGGACAGTATGCATGTGTATGAATGGATTATGATGTGAGTTAATTATTGAATGATAAAATGTTCAAATGTTTTTGGTTGTATAGTAATGCTTTGTAACCCTAATCTGGCGACAGAGACGGGTTAGGGGTATTACATTTAGTGGTATCAGAGCTACGATTTAGTCGGTTCTCAGACTGAACGTAGCATGTATGGAGTCTAGAAATACATGCCATTATATAACCTGCGATAGTGTGATGCCTCCTGACTTTGATGGGAATTGTTTTACATATAGATAAAGATATCTTTCAACCGAGCTAATTTCAATGATACTGAAGGCAATGTTCATGTCTCTAATTAAAAAGTTGTTAATGATGAGTAGAAACTCATAAAGGTTAGAGTAAAGGTTCATAGTGTTTACATTAATAATGAATGTTATGTCTGATGTGTGTATATGGGAATCAAATTTTGTGGCTTGACGAGCTCCACCCCTCATCCTCAAAGTCTGATACAATATAAATACCAGTTTAGCTTTTAATTTAGCCAAAATCGAACCATCATCAAACAAAGTTAACTGTGTGTTCATCGCTCACAAAACAAATAAATATTTTCTACTCAAAGCATCCGCGACTACATTCACTTTTCCCGGATGATAATCAATTATTAATTCATAGTCTTTCAACAACTCGAGTCATCTTCGTTGTTGCAAATTCAAATCTTTTTGAGTCATTATACACTTCAAGATCTTTTGATCGGTAAAGATATGGCATTTTTCAGCGAATAAACGATGTCGTCAAATTTTCAAATGCAAAAACAATAGCAGCCAACTCTAAATCGTGCGTCAAATAATTCTTTTCATGTGATTTCAATTGTCTGGAGGCATAAGCTATCACTTTACCCTCTTACATCAAAACACAGCCCAAACTATTCAATGACTCGTCGCTGGAAATCACAAACTCTTTACACAACTCAGGTTGAATCAAATTTGGTGCTTCAGTTAACAATGCTTTCAACTGTTCAAAACTCTATTGACATTTCTCGGACCACTCAAATTTCACATCTTTTTGTAGCAATCTAGTCATCGGTGTAGCAATCATCAAGAATCATTTTACAAAACGCCGATAGTAACCAGCTAATCCCAAAAAGCTTCAGACTTCGGACACATTTCTTGGTGGGTTCCAGTCAACAACTGCTGAAATCTTGCTCGGATCAACTCGTATTCCTTCCGCTGAAACAATATGCCCTAAAAACCTGACTTCTCGAAGCCAAAACTCGCATTTACTGAATTTAGCAAACAACTGCTTATCTCTCAAGGTTTGTAATACAATCCTCAAATGTTCAGCAAGCTTAGAATTATTTCGGGAATAGATCAAAATGTCATCAATGAATACAACAACAAATCTATCTAACTACGGTCTAAAAAATCGATTCATCAAATCCATAAAAACTGCAGGAGCATTAGTTAATCCAAAAGGCATAACAAGAAATTCATAATGCCCGTACCTTATTCTGAATGCAGTCTTCGGTACATCTGAATCTTTAACTCGCAACTGATAATAGTCAGATCTCAGATCGATCTTCGAAAATACTGTTGCTCCTTTCAATTGATCAAACAAATCATCAATTCTCGGTAAAGGATACTTATTCTTAATCATAACCTTGTTGAGTTTTTGATAGTCAATACACATTCTCATCGATCCATCTTACTTCTTTACAAACAACACTGGTGCACCCCAGGGCGAAAAACTAGGTCGTGCGAAACCTCTATCTGTTAATTCTTGCAACTAAGCTTTCAACTCTTTCAATTCTATCAGAGCCATTCTGTATGGAACTATGGATATCGATGATGTTCCCGGTATTAATTCAATAGCAAATTCAACTTCTCTGATCGGTGGTAACCCAGGCAACTCTTCTGGAAACACATCCGGATACTCACAAACTATTGGCACTGATTCAATCTTTGATTTAGATACTTTTGTATCCAGTACATATGCAAGGTAAGCATCACAACCTTTTCTCACATACCTTTGAGCTGACATCGACGAAATCACAACAGGCAATCCACTCGACTCATCTGATTCTATTCGAAAGATTTCACTATTTTGACATTTCAATTCAATAGTCTTTCGTCTACAATTCACAATAGCATCATGAAGAGTCAACCAATCCATACCCAGAATCACATCGAATTCATCAAATGGCAAAAGCATCAAATTAGCCAGAAAAAAGTAACCCCGAGTCATCAAATGACAATTCTTACAAACTTTATCAACTAAAACATATTTGCCTAAGGGGTTCGATACTTTAATCACAAATTCAGTAGACTCAACAGGTAAACTCTTACTATACACTAAGTTTATACAGATGTATGAATGAGTCGATCCAAGATCAATCCATGCAATTACATTAGTGTCATAGAGAGAAAATGTACCGGTGATAACATCTGGGGGTGACGCATCTTTGCGAGCGCAAATAGCGTAAGCTCTAGTTGGTGCTCTAGCCTCGGATCTCGCAGCTAAATCTTTTGTCACACCTTTGCTACTAGTTACATTTCCCGTATTTCTAGGTGGCCTCCCTCTAGTAGCTGTGTTGCTCAGTCTTGTATTCTGAAATTTATCTTTTTTGGCTAACTCAGGGCAATTTTGAATAAAGTGATCTAACGAACCACATTTGAAACAAGCTTTATTATTCATCCAGCAGTCTCCAAAATGTCATCGTCCACATTGTTGACACTCAGGTTTATTACTTCTCACACTACCAACACTTAACACCGAAGTAGCTTGAGCTTTAGGACTCGAGTATTGCTTTCCACGATTTCTATTCGAATACCCCACTGAAGCTGTTGAATGATTATATGAATCCTGTGATTTATTTGACGATGAATGATATGATTTACTCATCGACCTCTTTCTCAAATCTCTAGCCTCGAAATAATCTTTACTCTTTTCTTTGCTAAGTTCTTTTGCTTTACAAGCTCTATCGACTAACACCACAAATTCTTTCAACTCTAGAATCCCTACTAATAATCTGATATCTTCATTCAATCCATCTTCAAATTGTTTACACATAATTGCCTCAGTTGAAACACATTCTCGAGCATATTTACTGAGTCTCACAAACTCTCTTTCATACTCGGTCACAGACATTCGACCCTCTTTCAGCTCCAGAAACTCTTTTCGCTTTTGATCAATAAACCGTTGGCTGATGTATTTCTTTCTGAATTCTGTAACATCCTAAAATCTAGAGGTCTGTAAATTGTGAAATTCCATGTTATGCTGGTTCTATGTGTTATCTAAGGATGTTGGAAGGCCTAAGAAGGCCTGGGGTCGAGTTAGGCCCTGGTAAAATTTTAGTGGTTGAACATTTAAGGGGGGAGAAGGCAGGTGGCGTCAAGGCATAAAGGAAAAAAGTAGTTAAATTGCTAGCACAAGAGGAGCTAGTGGCAAGGTAGAGTGGAGTCACTTGTAGAAGCAAAGAGGGAGGAGTTTGAATCCCACCTGCTGCAACTTATTTAATTTATTTTGTGCTAAGCAGGTGAGGGTAGTAGAGTTCAGCTTGGACTCTGAAGGAGGAGTTGAAGACTCAGTCAAATGGATTTGAATGAGTGATGAGGAGAAGTTTGAGGAGAAAATCAAGGAGAAAATTATGGGATTGAGGTGAGAGGGAGTAGTGGCCGATTTTAGGGATGTTCTTGGGGGGAAAATTCAGTCAAGAGGAGTCTTTTGGGTGAATAGGGCATTCGGTAATGGTAGGGTGAGTAGGTGCCGAAATTCTTAAGTGGTATTTGAGGCTTGTGCGTGAGGAGCTTCTTCTCTTTTTGCCATTTTGTGCATTTTTCTTCTTTTCTCTTCTTGCCAAAATCGTGACCTTTAAGGGACTCTCCTCTTTACTTTTATTTATCTCTTTTTTTTGGTATTAGCCGAAACCTCCTTGCACCCCTCTTTTCCTCTACTCACTTTCTTTGTTTTCGTGCCATTTTTTCTCTTCCTTTTACCATAAGTCGAACCCCTTTTCTCCTCTCTACGTGTTTGAGCACCATCTTCCTTGGCCGAATCTGGTAAGTAGATTTCTTCCCTTCCTCTCATCTTCTTTTCTCCATGGCCGAATGTTTAACCCTTATCATTTGGTTGTTTCATTTCATCTCTAACCGAAACTCCATTTCCCTTGTTCTTTTCCTTGTGATTTCATCTTGTAGTGGCTTAAGCATAGATAGCCAAATCTTTCTTTCCCAGTCGACTCATCTGTTAGCATGGCCGAACGTGTTAGAGTCCGAAGGTGGAAGGTCTGTGAATTGCCGAATCTTACCATTCATTCGGGTTCTTAAGTAGTAAGGGTCGAATTTTCTACTTGGGTCTTTCAAAGAATAGGTAACACTTTCTTTGCCCTCTTTTCAGTTGTGGCTGAATAGTGATGTGCTAGTCGGGCATCCATTACTTTCATCTTGCGTGATGTTGTTTATCATTGTGCAAGGGTTCGATTCTCGATTGATCAAGAGCCTACTTGTTTGAGCACATCACTACGTGTTTGAGCACCATCTTCCTTGGCCGAATCTGGTAAGTAGATTTCTTCCCTTCCTCTCATCTTCTTTTCTCCATGGCCGAATGTTTAACCCTTATCATTTGGTTGTTTCATTTCATCTCTAACCGAAACTCCATTTCCCTTGTTCTTTTCCTTGTGATTTCATCTTGTAGTGGCTTAAGCATAGATAGCCAAATCTTTCTTTCCCAGTCGACTCATCTGTTAACGCAAGCCGAACGTGTTAGAGTCTGAAGGTGGAAGGTCTGTGAATTGCCGAATCTTACCATTCATTCGGGTTCTTAAGTAGTAAGGGTCGAATTTTCTACTTGGGTCTTTCAAAGAATAGGTAACACTTTCTTTGCCCTCTTTTCAGTTGTGGCCGAATAGTGATGTGCTAGTCGGGCATCCATTACTTTCATCTTGCGTGATGTTGTTTATCATTGTGCAAGGGTTCGATTCTCGATTGATCAAGAGCCTACTTGTGCCGAATTAGGGGACTCCAGTCAAGAGGGTAGAACAAATCTTTGTTGTTTTCTCTAAGGTAATGGAGCATTTTCTCGGTTTCTTGGCTATTATGTCCTTTTTTGTTCTAGTCTACCTTAACCAAACTCTCTTATTAGACAATCAACGACTCACTCTAAGTACTGATCAAGTCTCTTTATGGATGCAAGTGCCAGTCAAACTAGGGAAGGGAGTGGACTCGTAGTCCTTGTCCCTAAGTTTAAACGACGTGATGTGTCGACAGTTCGAGATTTTTCGCCAGGTTGTGGTAGAGAGCCAACATCGGCTTGGGATAGGAAAATCACTGTTGTTCCTACTAGTAAGAGTGTCGTCGATATAGAGAGTTTAGTTCTTCGTGTAATCAGGTGTGTAATACTCACACTTTTCCTTATTTTCCTGTGTTATTAACTGTGTTGGCTGAAAGCCGGAACGACTGTAAGGACAGTCGAGATACCCTAGTGGGTAAGGTTGGAGATACCAGGTAAGTACCTGTATAACTTGGTTTTTACGAACAGTATGATCTAAATGCATGTATAATTTGACTATTTGTTTACATTGGATATCGAATTGCATACATTTCGGCATGATAAAATGTTTGCACGGGCTTTGGGATGTGACTGGAAGGGGAAGTGTGATTCGATGAATGTCACAGTGGTTTGGTACCACAGTGGGCTGGCCCCACATGTTGTTATTAGTGACTATGTCATAGTGGTTTGGTACCATAGTGGTTTGGCACCACATATATATATTTATCAATGATTTGTCACAGTGGTTTGGTACCACAGTGGGTAGGCCTCACATATATTTATCCGTGACCGTCACAGTGGTTTGGTACCACAGTGGGTTGGCCCCACATATTTATATCAGTGACTCTGTCACAGTGATTTGGTATCACAGTGGTTTGAAACCACAGTGGCTTGGTGCCACAGGCATTTCGCTGATTCAGGTGATGTAGAGGATGGAAAACTAGGTTTGGCTGGGTTGCATTGCATACACTTATTCATATGCCATATTGTGAGGGCTAAGGCCCAATGTGCATCGGTGGGCTTAAGGCCAGATTGCGTTATAAGGGGAATTACACACTGAGTCTTAGTGACTCACCCCTCTGATTAACTTTGCAGGTAACCCTTAGGTGCGGATTTGGAGCTGAGGTAGACTTCGAGGAGGCCATGCATTATGTTTTCGTAAATTTCATTTCCTTCTTTTAAACTTATCTTTAATTTTGGATTTTTTATGTAATAAGGCCTTTTATAACTTTAATTTGGGTTTTACTTTAATAACGTTTATATATATATATATATATTGAAACGTCAAATATGGAGTTTTTCTAAAATAATAATAATAACAATCCGATTTTCCAAGGCGTTAACAAGAGATGACAAGCGAATAACTAATGAGTTCGGTAAGCTTTCTTAAATATCGCAACAGTGTTTCTCAAACATCACGTTTATGAAAATTCTCTGATTTCAGCTTTCATAATGTGAACCGGTGTATGACTCTTAGTAGTTTTTAATAAAGAAGTTGGTATGAAACCTTCAAATGAAATTTTAATTTATTCTTAAGGTGGAAACCCTAAACAAAAAGTTTTCTAAAAATACGATGTTTTCTTTAAAGTTTCAAACTATCTTTTCATGTAGCATACTAGATTTGGTCGTAACGTATAGACCGGGTTTGGGGTGTTACAATTTTGGTATCAGAGCCTAGGTTGCAAAACTCGGCTGTGGAATTGGTTTGAAATATTGGTTAAGAAATATATGTTTTATTTTTGAAGCATGGCACCCGAGTCTCCGGCACCAATCTGCACGGTTAGTTTTCTGATTATTGGTTAATTTGCATGAGGTGATTATATTGTGCTGTAATTGCTAGTATTAAGAAATTCGACTTTAGAGATTGAAACCTTTAGGTACATATGTTTTGCGAAAAACTACTTCTAATTCTATTTTCATAAGATTACCCGATAATAAACAGTGGAAGATATGCTAATTCATAAAATTTGTAATCAGATTAATTCGAATTGGTAGTCATGAGCACTAGAGGACGTGGACGTGGAATACGCGGCCGTGGTAGAGGCCGGGGTGTTGAGGCTGAACCCTCGAAATCAGGGCATGGACCGGAAGGTGAAGTGCCAGCATCACCAATTGTGGAAGCGGGATCTCAGGACCAAACTGGTGGAGACGATGCTGTGTCTCAAGCTATGTTGCGTGTTTTGGAGCAGGTTTCCGGAGCAAGCATGGGATCAGTAGCTCAAAAATCTGTTTCTAAGAGACTCCGAGCTAATGGGGCTGAGATGTTTAGGGGCATTTCTGGTGTGGCTCCTAACGTAGCAGAATACTGGTTGGAAGCGGTCAAACGAATTATGGACGATCTTGACTGTACAGCGGAAGAAAAGTTGATAGGAGTAGTGTCTCTCCTTCGAGATGAGGCATACCAGTGGTGGCTCACGGTAAGGGATGGTACATCAGCGGACCGTATTACCTGGGACTTCTTTAAGACAACATTCCAGGGAAAGTATATTGGGGCGAGTTACGTGGACGCTCAGAGAAAGGCATTTTTAAACTTGGTTCAGGGGAATAAGTCAGTGGCTAAGTATGAGGTGGATTTCCTGTGTTTAAGTCGCTACGCTCGGGGTATCATCGCATCTGATTATGAGCATTGTGTTCGGTTTGAGGATGGTCTGAGGGACGAGTTGCAGGTACTGATAGCTCCGCAATGGGAAAGAGAGTTTGCCACTCTAGTCGAGAAAGAAAAGATAGCTGAAGAGGCGAAGGGGTCCGAGAGGCAGAACCGGGATAAGGTTAGGGGTAGGCATAAGAGGAATTTTGGGTCGTCAGGATCTGCAGGGGGTTTTCAAAAGAGGCCTAGGTTTGATGGGCCGGGTCGAGTTGTGAAGCCTGTTGCTGTTGGTCGGTCTCAACCGTGTGCTCGATGTGGGAAATATCATTCGGGGGAGTGTGCAAGAAATAGAGGATGCTTGGTGTGGATCTATGGATCATCGAGATAAGGGGCGCCCACAAGAGCGCATGCAGTGCGGCCAGTGAGTGGAGGTCAGGATATGCACAATTTGGAAGAGGTGGGCAGCAGCCACCGAGAGGCCGTGGTCCGGCCAGAGGAGGAAATGGATTTGGTTGGGGGCGTGGAGCACCGTGCAGAGGTGCTTGGAGTACAGATGCAAGACAGCCAGGGTTGGTTTATGCAGCTAGACGTCGAGAGGATGGCGATGCACCAGACGTCATAACCGATACATTCCTTATTTTTGGTGAACTCTTTACAGCTTTGATAGATATTGGGTCTACACATTCTTATGTTGCTAGTACGGTGTCTGGAACCTTGAATATAGAATCTGAGGTTGCTTCTAGAGAAATGACTGTGATTAGCCCTTTAGGACAATCTGTAGTGGTGAATAAACTATTTAGGAGTGTGCCTTTAGAAGTGTAAGGGATTATTTTCCCGGCTGATATGATGGAATTATCGTTCGGTGAGTTCGACTTGATATTAGGCATGGACTGGTTAGTTAAGTATCGAGCAAACTTGGACTGTGCTGCTAAGCGCATGATACTGAAGACTCTGGAGGATAAGGAGGTGTTGGTGATAGGTGAGAGAAGGAATTACCTGTCCAATGTGGTGTCTGCTCTAAAAGCTGAAAGGATGGTGAGAAAAGGGTGTGAGGCTTTCCTAGCTTTCGTTAGTGCATTGGAAGCCAAGGAGTTGTCTGTAAGAGATGTTAGAACGGTGAAGGAATTCTCCGATGTTTTTCCAGAAGAGCTTCCAGGGATACCTCCAGATCGCGAGGTGGAGTTCGTCATTGATCTACTTCCGAGAATAGCTCCGGTGTCTATTGCCCCATATAGGATGGCGCCGAAGGAACTGGTAGAACTTAAAGCTCAGATTCAAGAATTGTTGGACCGTGGTTTTATTCGACCAAGTGTATCTCTGTGGGGAGCGCCAGTATTGTTCTTTAAGAAAAAGGACGGGTCGATGTGGATGTGCATTGATTACAGGCAATTGAACAAGTTGACAATCAAGAACAAATACCCGTTGCCAAGGATTGATGACCTATTCGATCAGCTGCGAGGCGCTTCGGTCTTCTCGAAGATAGACTTGAGGTCATGTTATCATCAGCTTAAGGTTAAGGAGGCGGATATTCGTAAGACTACTTTTCGAATTCATTATGCTCACTACGAGTTCTTAGTGATGCCGTTTGGGTTGACGAATGCACCAGCTGCGTTTATGGATATGATGAACCGGGTATTCCAACCCTATCTGGATCGGTTGGTCGTAGTGTTCATAGACGATATCTTGGTTTATTCAAGGACGGAAGAGGAACACGATTCGCATCTTCGGATTGTTCTGCAAATTCTGAGAGAGAAGCAACTGTATGCCAAATTCAGCAAGTGTGAATTTTGGTTAAGAGAAGTTACCTTTCTGGGGCATGTTGTGTCTGCCGAGGGAATTAGGGTCGATCCCCGAAAGATTGAAGCTATTTTGGATTGGAAACCACTGAAGTCGATAGCAGAAATTCAGAGTTTTCTCGGGTTAGCTGGGTACTACAGAAGGTTTGTTGAGGGATTCTCGCTAATAGCTGCACCTTTAACCAAGTTGTTGCGAAAAGGAGTACCGTTTGTCTGGTTAGGTAAGTAGCAGGAAAGCTTTGAGAAGTTGAAAAAGATTTTGACGGAGGCACCAGTGTTGATTCAGCCTGAGGCTGGGAAGGAGTTTGTTGTCTATTGTGATGCGTCGCGCACAGGGTTAGGATGTGTATTGATGCAGGAAGGGAAAGTGGTGGCGTATGCATCTCGGCAATTGAGACCTCATGAAGTGAACTATCCCACGCATGATCTGGAGTTAGCTGCGGTAGTGTTCGCTCTGAAGATTTGGAGGCACTACTTGTATAGAGAGAAGTCGGTTATCTACACCAATCATAAGAGCCTAAAATATCTCCTTACCTAGAAAGAGTTGAATTTAAGGCAGCGGAGGTGGATTGAATTGTTAAAGGATTACGACTGTTCGATTGAGTATCACCTAGGTAAAGCTAATGTAGTGGCAGATGCGTTAAGCCGTAAGGTGATATGTGATTTGAGGGCAATGTTTTCTCATCTCAATTTCTATGATGATGGGAGCTTGTTAGCTGAACTTCAAGTAAAGCCTTCATGGATAAGTCAGATAAAAGAGAAGCAGTTGTTAGATGAGGTGTTAAGTCCTCGATTTCAGCAAGTGGAAGGGGGTGAAATAGAAGATTTTGGTCTGAACAGCGATGGTGTATTATGTTTCCGTGGAAAAGTTTGTATGCTGAAAGACTCCGAGTTAAGACAAAAGATTCTACGGGAGGCGCACAGTAGTCCATACGCTATGCATCCCGGTGGTAGCAAGATGTACCGAGATTTACGTAAACAGTATTGGAGGCCAGGTCTGAAGCAAGAAGTTACCGAGTTTGTGAGTAAATGTTTGACGTGCCAATAGGTGAAGGCAGAGCATCAATTGCCTTCGGGGTTGCTGCAGCCGGTGAAGATTCCACTTTGGAAGTGGGAGAGGATAACGATGGATTTTGTTAGCGGGCTACCTCTTACGCCTACTAGGAAAGATTCGGTGTGGGTGATTGTCGATCGGTTGATGAAGTCTGCTCATTTCATACCGGTTTGTGTCGATTATTCATTGCAGAAGTTAGCCAAGCTGTATGTAGCGGAGATTGTAAGGTTACATGGGGTACCAGTGTCTATCATATCAGATAGGGACCCTAGGTTTACATCGTGATTTTGGAAGGCGTTACATAAAGCGTTGGGTACAAGACTGGATTTTAGCACGGCATTTCATCCACAGACTGATGGTCAGTCGAAGAGGGTAATTCAGATTCTGGAAGACATGTTAAGAGGTTGCGTTATTGACATCAGAGGTAGTTTGGAGGATTTCTTACCGTTGGCAAAGTTCGCATACAACAATAGTTATCAATCCAGTATCCAGATGGCACCCTACGAAGCGTTGTATGGTCGTAAGTGTCGTACTCCTACTTGCTGGATAGAGTTGGGTGAGCGAAAGTTGTTGGGTCCGGAATTGGTTTCAGAGACGGAAGAAAAGGTTAAGTTGATTTGGGCTCGGTTGAAGGAAGCTTCCGACAGGCAGAAATCGTATGCAGATCTGAAGCGTAAAGAGATAGAGTTCTCAGTGGGTGATCGGGTTTTTCTGAAAGTTTCACCTTAGAAGAAGGTTTTAAGGTTTGGACGAAAAGGCAAGTTGAGCCCCAGATTCATCGGGCCTTATTGAGTGTTGAAACGTGTGGGACCAGTAGCGTATCAGCTTGAGTTACCGCCGGAGTTGAATTGGATACATGATGTATTTCATGTTTCCATGTTAAGGCACTATCGT
Organism: Gossypium sturtianum; assembly: GCA_025698515.1. Lineage (NCBI taxonomy): Eukaryota > Viridiplantae > Streptophyta > Magnoliopsida > Malvales > Malvaceae > Gossypium > Gossypium sturtianum. The sequence continues at coordinate 70,078,853 of CM046952.1, forward strand.
TCGGATCCATCTCACATTGTGCTGACGGAAGAAATTGAGGTAAGACCTGATTTGTCTTTTGAGGAAGAACCAATGCAGATCTTAGATCGAGATGTCAAAGTGTTGAGAAGGATGTCAGTTCCGTTGGTCAAAGTATTTTGGCGTAATCACGGGTCAGAGGAAGCCACGTGGGAGCCAGAAGACGTAATGCGACAGCAATATCCTCACCTCTTTTGGTCAGGTAAAATTTCGAGGCCGAAATTTCTTTAAAGGGGTAGAATTGTAACATCCTAAAATCTAGAGGTCTGTAAATTGTGAAATTCCATGTTATGCTAGTTCTATGTGTTATCTAAGGCTGTTGGAAGGCCTAAGAAGGCCTGGGGTCGAGTTGGGCCCTGGTAAAATTTTAGTGGTTGAACACTTAAGGGGGGAGAAGGTAGGTGGCGTCAAGGCATAAAGGAAAAAGTAGGTAAATTGCTAGCACAAGAGGAGCTAGTGGCAAGGTGGAGTGGCGTCACTTGTAGAAGCAAAGGGGGAGGAGTTCGAATCCCACCTGCTGCAACTTATTTAATTTATTTTGTGCTAAGCAGGTGAGGGTAGTAGAGTTCAGCTTGGACTCTGAAGGAGGAGTTGAAGACTCAGTCAAATGGATTTGAATGAGTGATGGGGAGAAGTTTGAGGAGAAAATCATGGAGCAAATTATGGGATTGAGGTGAGAGGGAGTAGTGGCCGATTTTGGGGATGTTCTTGAGGGAAAAATTCGGTCAAGAGGAGTCTTTTGGGTGAATAGGGCATTCGGTAATGGTAGGGTGAGTAGGTGCCGAAATTCTTAAGTGGTATTTGAGGTTTGTGCGTTAGGAGCTTCTTCTCTTTTTGCCATTTTATGCATTTTTCTTCTTTTCTCTTCTTACCGAAATCGTGACCTTTAAGGGACTCTCCTCTTTACTTTTCTTTATCTCTTTTTTTGGTATTAGTCGAAACCTCCTTACACCCCTCTTTTCCTCTACTCACTTCCTTTATTTCCATGCCATTTGTTTTCTCTTCCTTTTACCATAAGCCGAACCCCTTTTCTTCTCTCTACGTGTTTGAGCACCATCTTCCTTGGCCGAATCTGGTAAGTAGGTTTCTTCCCTTCCTCTCATCTTCTTTTCTCCATGGCCAAATGTTTAACCCTCATCATTTGGTTGTTTCGTTGCATCTCTAACCGAAACTCCATTTCCCTTATTCTTTTCTTTGTGATTTCATCTTGTAGTGGCTTAAGCATAGATAGCCGAATCTTTCTTTCTCAGTCGACTCATCTGTCAACACAAGCCGAACGTGTTGGAGTCTGAAGGTGGAAGGTCTGTGAATTGCCGAATCTTACCATTCATTCGGGTTCTTAAGCAGTAAGGGTCGAATTTTCTACTTGGGTCTTTCAAAGAATAGGTAACACTTTCTTTGCCCTCTTTTCAGTTGTGGCCGAATAGTGATGTGCTAGTCGGGCATCCATTACTTTCATCTTGCGTGATGTTGTTTATCATTGTGCAAGGGTTCGATTCTCGATTGATCAAGAGCATGCTTGTGCCGAATTAGGGGACTCCAGTCAAGAGGGTAGAACAAATCTTTGTTGTTTTCTCTAAGGTAAGGGAGCATCTTCTCGGTTTCTTGGCTATTATGTCCTTTTTCGTTCTAGTCTGCCTTAACCAAACTCCCTTATTAGACAATCAACGTCTCACTCTGAGTACTGATCAAGTCTTTTTATGGATGCAAGTGCCAGTCAAACTAGGGAAGGGAGTGGACTCGTAGTCCCTGTCCCTAAGTTTAAACGACGTGCTGTGTCGGTAGTTCGAGATTTTCCGCCGGGTTGTGGTAGAGAGCCGACATCGGCTTGGGATAGGCAAATCGCTGTTGTTCCTGCTAGTGAGAGTGTCGACGATATAGAGAGTTTAGTTCTTCGTGTAATCAGGTGTGTAATACTCACACTTTTCCTTATTTTCCTGTGTTATTAATCGTGTTGGTGAAAGTTTTAACGCAGTAAGGATACAATCGAGATACCCTAGTGGGTAAGGTTGGAGATACTAGATAAGTACCTGTATAACTTGGTTTTTACGAACAGTATGATCTAAATGCATGTATAATTTGACTATTTGTTTACATTGGATATAGGATTGCATATATTTCGGCATGATAAAATGTTTGCACGGGCTTTTGGATGTGATTGGAAGGGGAAGTGTGATTCGATGACTGTCACAGTGGTTTTGTACCACAGTGGGTTGGCCCCACATGTTGTTATTAGTGACTATGTCATAGTGGTTTGGTACCACGCTTGTTTGGCACCACATATATATATTTATCGGTGATTTGTCACAATGGTTTGGTACCACGAAAGGTAGGCCCCACATATATTTATCCGTGTATTTATCACAAAGTGGTTTGGTACCACAGTGGGTTGGTCCCACATATTTATATCAGTGACTCTGTCACAGTGGTTTGGTATCACAGTGGTCTGGAACCACAGTGGCTTGGTGCCGCAGGCATTTGGCTGATTTAGGTGATGTAGAGGATGGAAAACTAGGTTTGGCTGGGTTGCATTGCATTGCATACACTTATTCATATGCTGCGTTATAAGGGGAATTACACACTGAGTCTTAGTGACTCACCCATCTGCTTAACTTTGCAGGTAACCCTTAGGTGCAGATTTGGAGCTGAGGTAGACTTCGAGGAGGCCATGCATTATGTTTTCATAAATTTCGTTTCCTTCTTTTAAACTTATCTTTAATTTTGGATTTGTTATGTAATAAGGCCTTTTATAACTTTAATTTGGGTTTTACTTTAATAACGTTTATATATATATATTTTGAAACGTCGAATATGGAGTTTTTCTAAAATAATAATAATAACAATCCGATTTTCCAAGGCGTTAACAAGAGATGACAAGCGAATAACTAATGAGTTCGGTAAGCTTTCTTAAATATCGCAACAGTGTTTCTCAAACATCACGTTTATGAAAATTCCCTGATTTTGGCTTTCGTAAAGTAAACCAGTGTACGACTCTTAGTACTTTTTAATAAAGAAGTTGGTATGAAACCTTCAAATGAAATTTTAATTTATTCTTAAGGTGGAAACCCTAAACGAAAAGTTTTCTAAAAATACGATGTTTTCTTTAAAGTTTCAAACTATCTTTTCATGTAGCATACCAGATTTGGTCGTAACGTATAGATCGGGTTTGGGGTTTTATAAATTCGGCTTGAAAGAATTCCCAAGTAACTCTTTCTCTCGATACCACAAATACCAATGTATTCCACCATTGATACGCAGTGTCTCTCAGAAGTGATACGACACATTTTACACATTCAGCTGGTGTGCAAGATAGTTCATCAAATAATCTGATAGTATTCTCAAGCAAAAAAATCAGCTCTTTCAGGGTCCTCATCAACAGTAACTCTGAATTCTTCAGCCCCGTACTTTCAGATTTTATCAACAGGCGGCTTATTCAATCGTAAAGGTTCGAAACCTTGAGGAGCTACGGGAACCGGTTGGGGAATAGGTGGGGGTGGAGGTTGCTCAGTAGCTGGATTTGTTTAAACAAACTCCATGAACCACTCGTTCATCATTTGGAAGAAGGCTTCCTTGGCCTCTCCTCCCTGACTACCCGATACGGGTCTCGACTCAGATTGTGCTACTCCGTGAATGGAGGCTGGCGCATTACTCTCAGCATCATCAACTATAGTTCGATTGGGATCCATTTACTATACGAAAACACGTTTTAAACTGTCAGGAGATATCACACTATCACAGGTTATATGTGGCATGTATAGCTAGACTCTCACATACGCTACGTTAGTCCGAGAATCGACTAAACCGTAGCTCTGATACCATTAAATGTAAACCCCCTCACCCATATTCAACGCCGGAATAATGTTAAGGAGTATTACCGTACTTATTACATAATTAAACATACATTTCTCAAAAAAATTCAATTTCACATGCAAATCATTCACAAACATCCATATCGTCCCTAATACGAGCCTACGAGGCCCAAAACATGCATTAGGAGTAGTTTGGGACTAAATCGATAACTTAGGAAACTTTTGGAACACTTAGAAATTTTTTGCAAAATACAGGGGACACACGCCCGTATGGCCCGACTGTGTGGACATTCGAAATGGGATCACATGGTCGTGTCTCAGCCCGTGTCTGACCCCGTGTAACTCACTGACTTGGGTCACATGGGCGTGTGTCACACGGCCAACCACACGCCCGTGTGACCAGCCCGTGTGCCCTTTGAAATGGCCACACACGCCCATGTGTCAGGCTGTGCCAAACCTGTAGGGTATACTGACTTATGCCACACGGCCAAGTCACACGCCTGTGTGCTGAGCCGTGTGGAGCATACTGACTTGATTTCTAATTAAACACTAGGGGACACACGGCCGTGTCACTTGATAGTGTGTCACAAATGGCTGAGACACACGCCCGTATGGACAAAAATAGGCTATTTACTAAGCCATTTTGCTCACCCAAATTGCATACACCTACACCAAACCAATTGGCACAAAACAAGGCATAAATAGGCATTCAAACCAACCTCAAGCAAGCCTAATTCATGCTAATTCCATACCATCAATCATAAGACACACATGTGTCAAAATAAGCAATACAATTTCATACCAAAATCACATTCACAATTCATCTAAATGGTCACTTTCAATTATGCATCAAATTACCTAAATCACAAGCAAACCAATCTCAAATTTCAACCATTTAGTATCCATAATGCCAATTCTCAACAAGAATCATAAATCAACCATCAAACACATAACAAAGGCCATATGCACATATATATACATCACTAAATATGTCAAAATAAGCCAACTCACATGGCTATTAACATTTACAAGCCAACTTAAATGGTTAAATCCATTATCAACATATACCAAAATGACTATATCTCCTATAAGTTCAAAAGTACCAAAGTGAAAGCTTGATAGTGTGATGAGATCTCCGACAACTTCCAATCCGAGCTAGCTTCGATAAACACTATAAAACACGGAAAAGTAAACAGAGTAAGCTATAAAACTTAGTAAGCTCGTATGCTAAGTAAGTAAAACTTACCAACCAATAATTCAATACCATAAATATCATATAATGCAATTCAAATTTGAAGCATAACTTAACATATATATTCAATCCAAAGATTAAACAAAATTTCCATCAACTTCTTCGATTTGATGATTTCATAGTTCACGTACATACCTCTACAAGCTTGTATCAATCTCATCGTTTCATATCTTCGATATGCCCGTTGAACCATTCGGAATAATATCAAATACATGGGAACCTCGCACCCTAAGTGCCACATACATAGCCAAAGCTATCTCAATCTCATATCTCAGAATGCTCACTCTCGATCTATCAACGGGTCTGTTCACACAAGCTGACGGTCATGACGTAGCTACACGGTGTTGCTCACACAAGCTGACGAGAATCCGTAACACATGCCGGATAACTCAGCTACCGGTAGGACGTACGGACCAGCACCCAAATCACATAACTCCTAATGACGTGTCATTCGTATCCTAATCTATTCCTAAGGTTCAACCGGGATTTCACATTTGCCGAATCATCGTCGAATATATCCGCAAGGTCATATTCACAATTTATTCAATGTTAAATCATTTAAAACATAATTATAATAATGCTTATTACATACGAACTTACCTCGAATGCAAAAACGACGAAACGAGTCGTTTAATCTAAAACCTTGTTTTTTCCCCGATCTAATTCTGAATTTCGCTTTTCTTGATCTATATAATATCAAATTTAGCTTATTTAGTCATCACTCAATTCAATTTAATCCAAAATACACATTAAGGCAACTTTACACTTTTGCCCTTAATATTTCAACATTTTTACAATTTAGTCCTTTTCTCATAAAAATACAAATTCATGCAATCAACCTATATCCATGCTAGCCGAATTTCAATTAGGTCCCTAGCAGCCCATATTTTTCATTTATTTCACAATTTAACCACAAAATTTCAAAATTTCTCAATTTAACCACAAAATTTCAAAATTTCTCAATTTAACCCCTAATTGACAATTTTACTAAAAATCACTTAACAAATGTTGTTTATCTAACAACAAGCATACATTTTCTATCATCAAACATCAAAATACACCTATATTCAACAATGGAAAACCATAAAACTTTAACAATTTTGCAAATTAGTCCCTGGGCTAGCTAGATTAAGCTGCAATAATCTCAAAAACATAGAAATCATTAAAAACGAGACAAAAACCATACCTAAATGGACAATCGAAGCTTGGCTGAATGTTAAAGGTAAAAATGGCTTTCTTCTTCTTCACAATCAGCTGAAGAAAAAAAATTAAGATGACAACTTTAATTGTTTTATTTATTTTATAATTATTTACTAATTTACTTAATTAACCATTAAAAACATTAATAATTACACAAAATACCAAGCCATTATCATACACTAACATACCAATGGTCTAATTACCACTTAAGGACCTCCACTTTAAATTTCTATATCTATTAGACACCTTTAGCTAATAGAACTCAACTTTACGTTTTACGCGATTTAGTCCTTTTTATCAAATTGAGCATTCAAACGATAAAATTTCTTAACAAAATTTTCACACAATCATAATATCATGCAGTAGACATTAAAAGAATAATAAAATAATTATTTTTACCTTAAATTTGTGGTCCCAAAACCACTATTCTGATTTGACTAAAAACGGGCTGTTACATATTCAATTATGTTTTGGTAAAAGACTCGATGGAAAAACTCATGTGTTGTTATTTTTCTACTTCTACTGGTTGTTATTTTGCTTTATGCATATGGAATTGGTGTTGTTTATGTCAGTTGGTTCCAGTGTGTCTGAGCGATATTCTCCTTCTGGATTTTTCTTTGGGGTATCATCAATTTCTTTAGTAATCAATATGTTCTTATTATGTCGTACGGTCTTCAAAAGAAATAGTTGGATGTGGACAAGTGTGTCTGGAAGGCTCATAATTTGTATATTCTAGTATAGAAATGGGTTATATTCTCAAGAGTTTAATAGAGCTTTACATTTTGGACTTCTTTATATATTGGCTTTCTTATTGTTCTTATTGTCTATGCTATCATATATGGTCCATCTGCAAGGGATACACATTGGCTTGGGATTATTACATTTATTATGGTTATGATTCTTGGTTGGATCATAAGAGCATGTTGATAGGTTTCAACTTTTTAGAGGTTGCGTTGCAATACTTATTGTTACTGGAACTATATTGGGTTTCTTTTTCTCTTTTGCTTCGGAATGCATTATTGGTACTTGAGGCATTGTTATATGGTTGTAGCGTTTGCCTTATTAGAGCATTGTGGTTCGTTTAAGGGAATGTTTTCGTAAGAAGGGGCAAATAATATTTCTAGTTCATCTGATGGTTGTGACTCCAGTATGGTTCAATGTTTTGATATTAATAATTGAAACAGTTTCATTATGTATCAAACTTTTAGCTTTCAAGAAGGGATAAATTATAGTAAAAGTGTAGATGGTGGAAGATCAAACATAGCATCGCATTTTAATTCTCATTACTTAGATGATCTCGATTTATGTCAACAAGTCAAAACTGGATGTCATATTTTGTATGAGTTAATACAGTTTGTGATTATCTTTGATTGGTATTCTGAGGGAATTATGATAGGCTGTATGTTTGGATTATCTTGAAGACAAGAAGAAAGAATTATTTTGAATTGTTACTATCAGGTTGATAAGATCGACTCATTTGTTTTAGTCAGAACAGATTATTCACTTGAAGAGTTACTTGAGTTGTATGTATTTGAGTTCATCTCTAGATTTGGGAATAAATTTTGGGAATTCATGGGCAAACAAACGAACAGTCAGAATGGGAAATTTATATTCTAGAAGACATGGTACATGGATATATCAACCAGATTAGAGATAATCGAGAAATGTTATTATGGGTTAAAATCATCTAGATAGTAGCAGCTATCACACTTGTATTTAAATGATACTGTTTGAAGCTTTTCATGAAATGGAATGTTTATCAGTTGAGAGTCTGTTATGAAAATTATGTATTTTAGCTAAACATTATGAATGATCAAATGTATCTGGAACCTGATGATCTGGATTTTTTTTTATTATGTTTCGACAGGTGATTTAATAGGAATTTCTTGGTAATTGTACTACTAATGGTGAAGCTATTACAGGAAAGCAACAAATTTGTTCAGTCAAGTTTCTACTTCAACCTCAGTTAGAGAAGAATTTATTGTTTATAGTAACGTTTTATTTAGACGATCTTGATTTATGATGGTTGAGTATTATGAAGTCGAGGGTTAAACCGTTAATTCTTTAGAGAAATTTGATATGCAGAGAAAAATATTCAAATTGGTGCACTAAACAATTCTGAGATTTCATAGCACATCCTGTATGAATGCAACAGCCCGATTTTGGGCCTAGTCGGAATAGTGGTTTTGGAACCACTAATCCGAGGTCGAAGAAATTATTTTTTTTTATTATTTTATGTGTTATAGGATGATTATATTAGTGTTTGAAAATTTTGGTAAATTAATTTTAGCGATTTCATGCTTAATTTTGAAAAAGGACTAAATCGCATAAAGTGAGAAAGTTTTGTTCTACAAGCTAAAGGTGTTAAATAGCTATGGAACACTAAAGTAGAGGTCCTTATTGAGTAAAAAGACCAATAAAATTAGTGGTGGCTGGACATGGAATTCAAAAATCATTAATGGTCAAAGTTTGGTGGCATTAGGTGACTAAATGAATAAAATAAAATAAAACAAAGAAAAAGTTATCATCTTTTCCCCATCTTCTTCCTCTTCCACTGAAATTTTCAGCAAAAATAAGGGTTTTGAGAGCTCAAATTTTAGCCAAGCTTTTCTCTTGCAAGTAAGTGATTTTGGTGGTTGTTTTTGTTAATTTTTGTGTTTTTGGAACCCCTATAACTTAATCTAGCTAATGAGGGGACTATTTTGAAAAATGGTTGAGAGTCTAGGGTCTTGCCATGAGAGTATTTATGTAACATCCCAAAAACGGGGCTATTTGGAAATAAATTATTTTTCTTATGTATGAACTGCTGTGCCATTATTTATGGAATAATAATGATCAATTTAAGGCTTTGTGTTGGCTCGATTTGGTAGGAAATTTTAGTTTTTAACTGTTAAAAGAAGGGAGCCTTAGTAAGTGGGTGTTATAAGAATAAATGTGGGTAATTTAACACTAAAAAGCCCTTGGTAAAGTGGCAAAAAGAAGCCCACTTAAGAGCTACATGTGACGCCACCAAGGAGCAAGGGAGAGCTTGTGTTCGAGTCACAAAATCCTCTTCTTTTTGTTTTTATTTGGACGGCACAAGGGGGGAGAGTTTTTCTCCCTTCAAACTCTTTTATTAGGTGTAATTATTAAAGGATAATAGGAGAGTTTTATGTGCTTAATAATAGTAATAATGAGAAGATATTCAAGGATAATGGATGGAATATTAGGAGATTATTTTTATTAATTCAAAGTTATTTGAATTAAATCAAATGAATGGCCAAGAGGAAAATTAGGAGTTGGCTAGGAGTTGAACTCCTTGTTGCCAAGGTTGGACGGCAAGCTTGAAGAGGGGGCGAATGCTTATAAAAACCCACCCTAGCTCATTGTTTTGGTTTTTTTCCATTCTTGCTAGTTGCTTGAAAAACCCTAACCCCTCTCCCTGTGCTCTTTTATTTTTTTGTTCTCTCAAGCTCTTTAGCTTGAAACTTCTTTCCTCCCCTATTAACTCTCTCTGGCCGAATATACCATTGGAAGTGCCGATTTCTTCATTTGTCTTCCTTTCTTTTTTTTTTTTCTTTTTTTTCTTTCTGATAGCCGAATTTCCCCTCTTCATATTCCAAGACGTGGCCGAATAGCAAGCAGGAGTAATCTCCTCTAGACTCTCCTTCAATCGGTTCATAAGGTGGTAAGTGATCTTGGCCGAATGTCCATCTTCCCTTTTCTCTTCTTATGTCGATTTCTTTTACAAGGAGAGGTGCCGATTTCGGCAATGGCTTCTAAACGGTTAGTAACCGATTTCTTATAGGTATTCAGGGAAGTAAAACAGTCGACTCACAGCCTGATCTCTAGTGTTCAATTTCGGTAAGTGGTGGTAAGATCAATCTCCTTATTCTAGCAAATTGTTTAAAAGCCGAAGGTTATTGGTTTACTTGCTAATCAATGATGGCTGACGAGCAGATTCGAGTATCAAGTACGGTTGATAATAGCAAAGAGTGTTAAGGTAAGATCTCGGGTTCATAAGGAACCCCTCCTAATATTTTGGTTTTGGCCGAATGGCCTAGGATACTAACCCTTATGAATGGCCGAATATAGGGGCAAGGACATTAAGTGTGGCCGACTTCTTCATTTGGGATTTAGATTATTCGGGGTGGTGTGGTGTGTACATACACACTTATAATAGTTAATAAAGTGTATTAAGTGTATGTTATGTGTAAATCTGCTCTGTGTAGATAGGGCGTTAGTGCCTTAATGGTACAAGCGGGGATCCCGGTAAGTCTCTATTTGTATGAGATTGATGATAATGCTTTTGGGAAGCATGGATTATTTGACACATGTGATATATGTATGTTCTGTTATTAACTGCTTGACATGGGTTGATGAGAGAGAGGGCGTGATATCGTCTTGCGAGCACCAGTGTTTTGGTAACACACTGTGACTATATGTCACCGGAGGTTTGGTACCTCAGAGGTTTGGTACCTCATAGCGACTTGTCCCCTGTAGTTAACACCACCGTGGGTTGGCCCCACTTGAGATATGGGATAAATGCGCGGTGATTTGGTATCACACGATGGGTTGGCCCCATCACCCGATTTGTGTCTACGACACCGGTGCTTTGGTAGCACATTGTGACTATATGTCACCAGTGGTTTGGCACCACCAGTGTTTTGGTAACACATCGTGACTACGGTCACCAGTGGTTTGGTACCACATGGGGTAGACAAAGGTGTTTGGTTGGCTAGGTTGGGTACACGATACTCTGCATAATTAACTGTTATATGTTGTGTATGAAACGTTGTATTAACCGGGGGAAGGGTTACATACTGAGTCTTGGTGACTCACCTTCTCCTTTAACATTTTTCAGGTGACTCGTAGATGGCGGTGGAGGAGCCGGTTGGACTCGAGGTGGCCATGCAGTGGATTTAAATTTATAGAACTTTAAATTTGGTTATTTTTACTATTGGTTGTAATAAGGCCTCCATAAACTCTATTTGCGTTTTTTTTATGTTGGATGTTTACTTCAAGCTATATTATTAAATTGAACTAAAAATCACATGTTTTCTTAAGTAACACGAAGAAGTTTAATCGTGCCATCGGTACACATGAAACCAGTATAACAAGCGGACTTAATTAAATTTCCAAATTAAATCTGAGAGTAGCTTTGGCAAGATAACCGAAAACGAGAAGTTTTCAATAAAAATTGAATGTTTTTCGAAATGGTGGTCACAAGGTTTTACTCCGTAACAAATCAAATTCGGTCGTAGTGTTTGGGCCGGGTTTGGGTTGTTCTGAACTGGTATCGAGCCAGTTCAAAGCTCATTGTGGGGGCCCAAGGCCCAAAAATGTTTTTAGTAGGCCTTATGGTATGATTTACGGGTTTTTAAGCAAAGCATGGCCCGAGTCTCCGGCACCGATCCGCCTGTAAGTACATCTAAACCTTTACGTGAATTATATTCGTAGAAGGGTAGGAAGCATGGGCGTAGAATAGTCTTATAGGACTTGGACCCTAAGGTTAGATTACTCAAACACACAAGCAGAGCATAAGACTTAAGGAACTAAACCAACCTATGACTTAGTCAATGAGCTAGGGTGTGGTAACCCACTGACGCATGTCTAGGATTGGATCAGGGAAGAGCTTGGTATTTAAGCGATCCTCGTGACTCACCTCCTCTTCGCAGTATCCTGCAGTGCGTAGCCGGTTCACCCTAACTCGGAAGGCTCGGTGGTGTGGTAACCTGCTGTGCGCATGTCTAGAAAGGTTCGGTGAGAGCTTGGTATTTAAGCGGTCCGCGTGACTCACCTCCTCTTCACTTGAATTTGCACTGGTGCGTAGCTTTGGTTCACCCCGACCGGGAAGGCTCGGTCATAGGCTAAAAACAACGATTAAAACCCGATAAGGAATTAGCCTTGTTTTTGAAATGGAATGAATAACCACCCTAGTGTTTTCAAAACTTGTCCAATAACCCTTTTGAACCTAGAACACTACGTATACAATGTTTTTCTCGGAAAACTTGACTTGTGAAAAATTACGAAATACCCTTAGGAGTAAAATTACCAAAATGCCCCACGACCCATAAAATATTAACTCAATGGTTTTGCCCCAAAATTCCAATGATTTTATAAAACATTCAATAACTTAGTTGTGGAAATCATCAGCAAAATATTTTGGGATCGGAAAATTACGAAAATACCTGTAAAGGAAAAAGACGAAAATACCACTGGGTTAGAAATGGCGAAATGTCCAGATGAGTGAATAGGTATGGAAAGTGTTAAGGAATGGATGCATGAACTTCTTTGTGTGAACTAGGATAGGAAATCTGAAACATTGTTTGCTCGAAAGAATCTCACGATTAAACCTTATCCATAAAATTTCTTCGCGAGTAATAAAGTGAAACAATGCTAACGCATAAAATTTTTCTTAACCGCAGATTAAAAGCGCGGTAGATAGAATGAGTTCTAGAGGACGTGGACGCCGTGGGACGTGGTAGGGGTAGGATGACGATTATCGAACCCGTCAGTCGGGACAAGGTTCGGAAAATGAGGTACCATCGCCACCACCACCTCCTACTTTTAGAGTGAGGAGCGGGAGCGGGCCGGTGGCGAGTCGGTGTCGCAAGTCGTGGTTGCGAGTCTTGGAGATGGTGGTCTGGGGCTGGTGGAAATGTTGGAGCTCTGGAAATCTGTCCCCGAGCGACTCCGATCTAACGGAGCGGAGGTATTCCGAGGTGTGTCGAGTGGCACCAGGGCTGTGGAATATTGGCTAGAGTCAAGCCCGAAAGAATCATGGATGACCTTGACCGGTGAGGAAGAAGAGAATTTGAAAAGGGCAGTGTGTCGCTTCTAAAGGATGAAGCGTATCGGTGGTGGTGGCTTACGGTTCGAGATGGGGCTACTCTGCAGATGATTTGACTTGGGAGTATTTCAAAACCGCCTATCGAGAGAAAAAGTATGTGGGCATTAGCTACACCGACGTGCAGAGAAAGGCTTTCACGGGATTAGTTCAAGGAACTAAGTCCGTGTCGGAATATGAGGCGGAATTTCTAAGGTTGAGTAGATATGCGAGAGGCATCGTGGCACCGAACATGAGCGCTGTGTCCGCTTTGAGGACGGACTCAGAGATGATTTAAGGTTCTTGATTGCCCCACAAAGAGTTCGTGAGTTCTCATCCCTAGTGGAGAAGGCTAAGGTAGCCAGAAGGAATCAAGGAGTCGTGTGAGGCGAACTATAGTAAGAACAATCGGAAGAGAAGTTTTGGGTCATTTGGATCAAGCGGAAGTGCTCGAGAAAAGGCTAGGCCAAGTGGGCCCAATCAGCGACAAGGCCCACGATCGCTAATCGAGAGGACTCGGTGCAATATTTGTGGAAAGACCCATTGGGGAGGTTGTTGGACCCGGTGACAAAGGATGTTTTGAGTGTGGGTCTTTGGAGCATCGCGTCGAGATTGTCCCCGAAACTAGCTAAGAAGCAGCCGGAAGGGCGCGAAGCCGTGCTCGAGGATAGAAGCGTAGGACCACGGAGGGTCGTGGTAATGGTAGAGGAAACAGCGGTTCTAACCGAGGTCGTGGAACTCAAGGCGAGAGGTTCGGGCAACACAGAGGCTAGGCGGCTGGCTTAGTTTACGCAGCGAGGTGTCGCGAAGAAGGTGACGACCGGATGTCATAACCGAGACGTTCCTAATTTTCGGTTTTCCTTATGTTGCATTGATTGATGTGGGCTCGGCGCACTCGTACATTGCTTGTAGTGTGGTAGGAACTATGGACCTAAACTCAAAGCGCTTCTAGGGAGATGGCGTGAAGTTAGCCCCTTAGGTCACTCCGTAGTCGTAGATAAACTCTATAGAGGCGTACCTAGAACTTCAAGGGGTAGTATTTGTGGTGATCTAATGGAACTACCGTTTGGGGAGTTCGATTTGATCCTTGGTATGGATTGGTTGGTTAAGTACCAAGCAAGGTTGGACTCTTGTGACCAAGCGCATGGTCATAGGACGGCGAAGGTGATGAAGTGGTTATGATAGGAGATCGAAGGAATTATCTATCCAATGTAGTGATCGCCTTGAAGGTGAAAAGATGGTCAAGAAGGGTTGTGAGGCGTATTTGGTTCAAATCGTGCTTTGGAAGCTAAGGGATTGGTAATTGAAAAGGTCCGAACGGTTGGGGAATTTGTTGATGTGTTCCCGGAAGAACTTAGGGTTTGCCTCCGGATCGAGAAGTCAGTCGGTATAGACTTGCTACACCGAACGGCACTGTGTCCATAGCACCGTCATCGAATGGCACCAAAGGAATTGGTGGAGCTAAAGGCTCAAATTCGGGAGCTCTTGGAGAGAGGGTTTATACGACCAAGTATATCTCCGTGGGGAGCACTGTGTTGTTTGTCAAGAAGAAGGGCGGTTCTATGCGGATGTGCATCGACTACCGTCGAGTTGAACAAGTTAACGATCAAGAATAAGTATCCGTTGCCTCGGATTGGCGACTTGTTTGATCAAGCGAAGGGTGCCTCGGTGTTTTCGAAGATAGACGAGGTCGAGGATATCATCAACTTAAGGTAAAGGAGGTCGGCGTTCACAAAGCGGCATTCGAGAACTCGGTATGGGCATTTCGAGTTCTTGGTGATGCCATTCGGGTTGACTAATGCGCCGGCGGCATTCATGGACTTGATGAATAGAGTATTCCAGCAAAGACTTGGACCCGATTCGTCGTGGTGTTTATAGACGACATATTGGTTTATTCAAAGACGAAGAGGAGCATGACAAGCATTTACGGATAGTTACGCAAGTATTGAGGGGAAGCGATTATATGCCAAATTCAGTAAGTGTGAATTTTGGCTTAGGGAGGTAGCTTTCTTAGGTCATGTAGTGTCATTTGAAGGAATTAGGGTAGACCTCGCAAGATTGAAGCAAAGATATTGGATTGGAAACCACCTAGGACGGTGGTGAAATACTGAAGTTTTACGGGTTTAGCAGGATATTATCGGAGATTCGTGGAAGGATTCTCTCTAATAGCAGCGCCGTTGACTAAGTTGCTAAGGAAAGGTGTCCCATTTGTATGGACGGAGAAGCAAGAAAGCTTTGATAAGTTAAGGAAGATTTTGTGGAAGCTCCGGTTTTGGTGCGACTGAAGCAGGAAAGTTATTCACAATTTATTGTGATGCATCTCACACCGGCTTGGGATGTGTGTTGATGCAGGATGGGAAGGTAGTAGCCTATGCATCCCGTCAATTAAGATCGCATGAGGTTAACTACCCAACTCACGACTTAGAGTTAGCGGTGGTCGTCTTCGCTCAAGATATGGAGACATTTACTGTATGGAGAGAAGTCGATGGTCTACACGGATCATAAAAGCTTGAGGTATCTTCCGACTCGAGAAGGATGCGAATCGAGACAGCGTCGATGGATTGAACTACTAAAGGACTACGATTGTTCAATCGAGTACCATCAGGTAAGGCTAATGTGGTAGCCGACGCATTGAGCGGAAGGTGGTGACGGACTTAAGAGCAATGTTCGCTCGGTTAAGTCTGTATGATGATGGGAGTCTTTTGGCGGAACTCCAAGTAAAGCCGACTTGGGTTGAGGAGATTAAAGAAAAGCAGTTAGTGGATGAAGGCTTGAGTTCTAAGAGGGTACAAGTTCAAGACGGTGGTTTGGAAAGGGTGATCTGTCTAGTGAAGGAGCGCTTTGTTTTCAAGGACGGGTATGTATGCCAAAGGATCCAGAATTAAGGCAGAAAATTCTTCAAGATGCACATAGCAGCCCATACGCTATGCATCCTGGAGGAAGCAAAATGTATGGAGACTTGCGGAAACAGTTCTGGTGGCCTGGGTTGAAGCGTGAGATAACGAGTTCGTAGGAAGTGTCTCGACGTGTCGCCAGGTTAAGGCTGAACATCGGTCACCATCGGGACTACTTCAACCGATAAAGATCCCTCAATGGAAATGGGAGAGGATCACCATGGATTTTGTTAGTGGGCTACCCCTTACGCCCACCAAGAACGATGCAGTTTGGGTAATTGTGGATCGCCTAACTAAATCAGCTCACTTCATGCCGGTGAGAATGGATTACTCACTCCGAGAAGTTAGCGAGAAGGCGTATGTGGGTGAAATAGTGAGGTTGCATGGCGTGCCGTGTGTCGATTATCTCGGATAGGGACCCCAGATTCACGCGTCAAGGTTTTGGAAAGCGTTGCATCAAGCTTTAGGTACGGTTAGATTTCGAGACGGCTTTCCATCCACGATCGACGGACGATCGAGAAAGGGTGATCTGATTTTAGAAGACATGTTAAGAGGTCGTGTCTTGGATTTTAGTGGTAGTTGGGAGGAGTACCTACCATTAGCGAAATTCGCCTATAACAATAGTTATCAAGCGAGTATTCAAATGGCTCCATACGAGGCCCTATATGGACGAAAGTGTCGTACTCTACATGTTGGACGGAGTTGGGAGAAAGACAAGTTAGGTCCAGAACCCGTGGCAAGACGGGAAGACAAAGTCAAGGTGATTCGGTCTCGTCTCAAGGAAGCATCGGATAGGCGAAGTCTTATGCCGATCTCAAACGCAAGGAAGTGGAGTATCTTTGTGGGAGACAAAGTCTTTACGAAAGTGTCGCCTTGGAAAAAGGTGTTGAGATTTGGACGAAAGGGAAGTTAAGCCCAAGGTTCATCGGGCCATATCTTGTTGTGAAGCGAGTAGGACCGGTGGCTTATCACCTAGAGTGCGCCAGCAGAATCGAAGTCGATTCATGGCGTATTCCATGTATCAATCTTTGAGGCGGTATCGGTCGAGATCCTTCGCAGACGTTGTGCGATGAGCAGAGATTGAGGTGAACACGGATTTATCTTTTGAGGAAGAACCGGTTCAGATTGTAGATCGAGATGTGAAAGTTCTACGAAGGAAGGCGGTGCCTTTAGTAAAAGTGTTATGGCGAAACCACGGAGTGGAAGAAGCTACGTGGGAGCCCGAGGAGGTGATGCGCGCAATACCCCCATCTCTTTTGATCAAGGAATTTGGGACGAAATTCATTCTAAGGGGGTAGAAGCTGTAACATCCCAAAAACGGGGCTATTTGGAAATAAATTATTTTTCTTATGTATGAAGCTCGGCATTGCATTATTTATGGAATAATAATGATCAATTTAAGGCTTTGTGTTGGCTCGATTTGGTAGGAAATTTTAGTTTTTAATCGTTAAAAGAAGGAGCCTTAGTAAGTGGGTGTTATAAGAATAAATGTGGGTAATTTAACACTAAAAAGCCCTTGGTAAAGTGGCAAAAGAAGCCCACTTAAGAGCTACATGTGACGCCACCAAGGAGCAAGGGAGAGCTTGTGTTCGAGTCACAAAATCCTCTTCTTTTTGTTTTTATTTGGGACGGCACAAGGGGGAGAGTTTTCTCCCTTCAAACTCTTTTATTAGGTGTAATTATTAAAGGATAATAGGAGAGTTTTATGTGCTTAATAATAGTAATAATGAGAAGATATTCAAGGATAATGGATGGAATATTAGGAGATTATTTTTATTAATTCAAAGTTATTTGAATTAAATCAAATGAATGGCCAAGAGGAAAATTAGGAGTTGGCTAGGAGTTGAACTCCTTGTTGCCAAGGTTGGACGGCAAGCTTGAAGAGGGGGGGGCCGAATGCTTATAAAAACCCCACCCTAGCTCATTGTTTTGGTTTTTTTTTTCCATTCTTGCTAGTTGCTTAGAAAAACCCTAACCCCTCTCCCTGTGCTCTTTTATTTTCTTTGTTCTCTCAAGCTCTTTAGCCGAAACTTCTTTCCTCCCCTATTAACTCTCTCTGGCCGAATATACCATTGGAAGTGCCGATTTCTTTATTTGTCTTCCTTTCTTTTTTTTTTTTCTTTTTTTTCTTTCTGATAGCCAAATTTCCCCTCTTCATATTCCAAGACGTGGCCGAATAGCAAGCAGGAGTAATCTCCTCTAGACTCTCCTTCAATCGGTTCATAAGGTGGTAAGTGATCTTGGTAGAATGTCCATCTTCCCTTTTCTCTTCTTATGTCGATTTCTTTTACAAGGAGAGGTGCCGATTTTCGGCAATGGCTTCTAAACGGTTAGTAACCGATTTCTTATAGGTATTCAGGGAAGTAAAGCAATCGACTCACACTGATCTCTAGTGTTCAATTTGGTAAGTGGTGGTAAGATCAATCTCCTTATTCTAGCAAATTGTTTAAAAGCCGAAGGTTATTGGTTTACTTGCTAATCAATGATGGTCGATTTGAGCGGATTCGAGTATCAAGTACGGTTGATAATAGCAAAGAGTGTTAAGGTAAGATCTCGGGTTCATAAGGAACCCCTCCTAATATTTTGGTTTTGGCCGAATGGCCTAGGATACTAACCCTTATGAATGGCCGAATATAGGGGCAAGGACATTAAGTGTGGCCGACTTCTTCATTTGGGATTTAGATTATTCGGGGTGACAGGTGTGTACATACACACTTATAATAGTTAATAAAGTGTATTAAGTGTATGTTATGTGTAAATCGCTCTCTGTGTAGATAGGCGTTAGTGCCTTAATGGTACAAGCGGGGATCCCGGTAAGTCTCTATTTGTATGAGATTGATAATAATGCTTTTGGGAAGCATGGATTATTTGACACATGTGATATATGTATGTTCTGTTATTAACTGCTTGACATGGGTTGATGAGAGGAGGGGGCAGTGATATCGTGCTGACGAGCACCAGTGTTTTGGTAACACACTGTGACTATATGTCACCAGAGGTTTGGTACCTCCAGAGGTTTGGTACCTCATAGCGACTTGTCCCTGTGGTTAACACCACCGTGGGTTGGCCCCACTTGAGATATGGGATCGTGCGCGGTGATTTGGTATCACACGATGGGTTGGCCCCATCACCCGATTTGTGTCTACGGACACGGTGCTTTGGTAGCACATTGTGACTATATGTCACCAAGTGGTTTGGCACCACCGGTGTTTTGGTAACACATCGTGACTACGGTCACCAAAGTGGTTTGGTACCACATGGGGTAGACAAAGGTGTTTGGTTGGCTAGGTTGGGTACACGATACTGCATAATTAATCGTTATATGTTGTGTATGAAACGTTGTATTAACCTGGGAAGGGTTACATCATCGAGTCTTGGTGACTCACCTTCTCCTTTAACATTTTTCAGGTGACTCGTAGATGGCGGTGGAGGAGCCGGTTGGACTCGAGGTGGCCATGCAGTGGATTTAAATTTATAGAACTTTAAATTTGGTTATTTTTACTATTGGTTGTAATAAGGCCTCCATAAACTCTATTTTCGTTTTTTTTATGTTGGATGTTTACTTCAAGCTATATTATTAAATTGAACTAAAAATCACATGTTTTCTTAAGTAACACGAAGAAGTTTAATCGTGCCATCGGGTACACATGAAACTGGTATAACAAACGGACTTAATTAAATTTCCAAATTAAATCTGAGAGTAGCTTTGGCAAGATAACCGAAAACGAGAAGTTTTCAATAAAAATTGAATGTTTTTCGAAATGGTGGTCACAAGGTTTTACTCCGTAACAAATCAAATTCGGTCGTAGTGTTTGGGCCGGGTTTGGGTTGTTACAATTTATATTGTTTTCTGAAATTTTATGAAAGAAAATGAAACTTGGTTGTTTAATAAACAACTTTTGTGAAAAGATTTTTCATGAAAACACCTAAAAGGACCATTTTGTGAAGTTTATAAAATAGGTTGTAAATGTGTGAAATAATTGAAAATTGTGAGTTGCTATAAGAGTAATAAAGGTTCGGCTAGGCTTGTTAAAGGAGGAAATTTGATTAAAATTGTTTTACGAGCCTAGGGGCAAAATTGTAATTATATGAAAGTCTAGGGGTGAAATGGTAATTTTGCCCAGGTATGAATTATAGATTGTCTTGATTAATGTAGTGATTAAATAAGTGAATTTGTCATTATAGATCAAGAAAAATGGGATCTGGACTTAGACCGGGGGAAAACCAAGCTATTGGACTAAATCGAACAAGTCGCCTATATTTTGTATACCGAGGTAAGTTGTACGTAAATAATACAACTCTATTGTTATTATGCATTAAACAATTGATATTGCATAAAATGTTTGATTATTGTTATCAATATGCATGACGAAATTTGAGGTGGTATACTCCCGGTTGAACCTTAGGAATAGATTGGATATCCATGCCATGACATTAGGGATATATGAGAGCCAATGTAAGACCATGTATGGGACATGGCATCAGCATTGATATGAGAGCCAGTGTAAGACCATGTTTGGGACATGGCATCGATGTTGATATGTGTGCTAGTGTAAGACCATGTCTGGGACATGGCATCAGCCTCGACATGTGAGCTAGTGTAAGACCATGTTTGGGACATGGCATCGGCCTCGACACGTGAGCCAGTGTAAGACCATGTCTGGGACATGGCATCGGCATTTTACCCTCTTGTGTGAGGCTTATCGGATATCCTTTAGTATTCCAAATGGTTCCATGGGTTATTTAAGCTTATGATAAAAATATGAAAGGATATAATCATGTTGTGAGTGGTACAGGTTCTTACTCGAAACTCATGAGATATGAGCTTAGTTATGATGCCTTAATGGTAAGGATGAAATTGAGTAAGTTCTATCTATGAGAATGATTTCGGGACGATCTTTTAATCTTTGGCTTATACTTGTGATGTGTAAATATGTAGTAAATCTACCATTGTTAAATCAAGAACGTTGTGCTGGTTTATAATATGCTATGTGTTTAAAGAGGCATGGTTGATGTTGTTACTTATTTGCATGCAACTTACTAAGCTTAGCACTTACTCCCTTTCCTTTCCGTTTTCCTATAGTATCGCCAAGCAAGCTCAGGGATCAAAGGACGTCGGAGGCTCGATCATACTATCAATCTGAACATTTGGTATAATTAGATTTATCATTATGAGTATGGCATGTACAGGGACTTAGTCTTTTGTCAAGTGTCATATTGTTTTGGCCAAATGTGTTGGCTTGTCTTGAAGATTGACTCATTTTGTATAAGGCCATGGATGATGGCTAATACTTGTTAATGATATATGTAGATGATGATGTTTTTCATGAATGTGCAATTTGCATGGTGAAATATATGGTGTGTTAATGCATGAATGAGTAAGTCGCATGATTGGATTGATAAAGTATGTGTTAAGTTTTGCATGTGAATGGAGTGTAGTGGCCTTGATGTGTGTATGCCTTGATGTGGCTTATGTTGGTGCAAGTAAGGGTGGAAAAAGGGCTTGGTAAATGAAATTGTTTTTGTCCACACGGGTAGACACACGGGCGCGTGTCTAGGCCGTGTGTGACACACGGTCTACCCTATGGGCATGTAGTCTGGCCGTGTGTCCCCTGCACCTTCATTTGGTAAAACAAAATGCCTAGTAGTAACCGCACGGGCTGAGGCACGGCCGTGTGTCTCAACCGTTTGGATGACACAGCCATAATACATGGGCATGTGCCCATGCCATGTGAAGTCTGCACCTTAAATGCGAAATTAAATTCGCCACACAGACGGGCGTTTGCATTGGTCATGTGACCCTAAAATGTTGCTAACGTCAGAAACAAAATGTTAAGGTTTTAACACACGGGCTGAGACACGGGCGTGTCATGGTCGTGTGAGGGACACGGGCCATGGACACGGGCGTGTGCCAGGCCGTGTGAAAACCCTTGTAGGTTTGAATTGAAAAATAAATCCACACGAGCAAGGGACACGGGCGTGTCCCTATATGCTTAGGTCGTGTGAGTTACACGGTCCTTCAACATGGCCATGTTATTAGGTACACGGGCGTGTGCCCCTATTTTTAGAGACATTTTCCAAATTTTTTTTCTAAAGAACTCTGTTTAGTCCCAAACCATTTCTAAAGTGTGTTTTGGGCCTTGTAGGCTCATATTAAGGATTTTAAGACAAACTTTGAAAAGTTTTAAATTTGAACGAAATTTCATAACTCGGAAGTGTTTGTATGCATGTTATTAAGTTAAGTAACGCCTCGTACCTTGTTCCAGCATAGGATATGGGTAAGGGGTGTTACAATGAAGTTCATGGCATTGTTTATTTGGGTTCCATCAGACAGCGAAGAAAATGTATAATGGCTTGAGACAAAGATACTGGTATTCAGGACTTAAACGTGAAATTTCAGAGTTTATTCTGAGATGTCTGTTATCTCTACAACTCAAGATATAGTGTCAAGTATCTAAGGTTGGGCAAGAAAAAACTTGATCTGAAGAGTTATTATCATGTGAGAAATTTCGAGGACGAAATTTTCGTAAAGGGGGGAGAGTTGTAACAGCCCGTTTATCAGTGGTGTCGAAAACAGTGGTTTCGGGGCCACAAATTCGACAAGTAAGTTCGTAAATATTATTATTTAATATTTACGAGTCAAATATGGTATTAAAATAAATTTTGAATAGGAAACTTATACTATTTGAATGAATAATTAGGTTTAAGTGGTGTGACCCTAAAGTCTAGTGATTTTTGAAAATGAGGTATCAGGATCTCGTTTCTATAAACTGAGCCATAAATATTTTATTAGATATTTACGGAGTGTTATTAAGGTCGTATTAAAATTTGATTAAGAAATTTCAATGTTTAGATAGTTAATTAATTAAAAAATACTAAATTGTAAAGGAAGAAAAAGTCAATCACTATTAGCTTAATTGTACTAAATGGTTAAACAACCATGAATAAAGGGTTTTAAAAGGTAAATATATATTTTTTAACATAGTGGACGGTTTCAAGGTGTGGATTTAAGAAATTCTAGTTAATTTATAAAGGTTATAATGGTAATTTAGTGTAACTGATAAACTATAGTTTACACATATTTTAACCCCATGCTTGGCTTAATTTTGGATGAATATTCATTAGATTTGATGAATTTGTTGCTCCTAATCTCTTAATTTCATGTTTTATACTCAGGAGAGCTTAGGGAGTAAAAAAAAAATGAGAAACAGGCCAAAAACGGAGAAAATGGGCCAAAGTAAGAAATCAACACGGCCTGGAGTTCACCACACGGCCGTGCCACTTTAGCAGACTCGAACACGGCCTCAGGCTCGATTCACACGGGCGTGTCCCTGCCGTGACCCGTTTTAATTCCACTCGGAATAGGATACTTGTGGGCCAAGTAAGGCATCCCGAAAGCCTATATAAACACCCTAGAGGGCAGCCTAAAGGAGGGGTCGACAGAAGCCTCCTGTCAGGGCTTTTGATAAAGGGCGAAGCCAGAGAGGGCTGAACACGGGAAATTACTCGAAGATAGTGATCGTTGTGTTTTGCGATGTCAAAGTCTTAAAATTTATAATGAGAATGATCGAACCTATAAACTAACTATGACAACGATTTGAGGCAAGCGCACCTATCGAACAATAGTTTAGTTAAGGCAAGACCGGAATGTCGAACCCAAAGGAACTAAAAGTACTAATACTAACTTTCTTTTTATTATCTAGCCTAAAATAAAGGGAATTTTTTGTTTAAATCTAAATTAACTAATTACTAAACTAAAGCCTCTAAAACAAAGAAGAATGAAATTGGAGAAATACTTCTGGGAAAAACCAATTGATAAGGACAATACCCGAGGAAGAATCCACCTAGACTTCACTTGTTATCTAACTCTGAACCAGAGAATTTATTCACTTGACTTGATCCGTAAGATTCCCTATTGTATATCAAACTCTCTCTCGAAGCGAATAACGTCTAACCCTAGGTTGATTAATTGAAATCTCTTTCTAATTAAAACCCCTAGAATTGCATTAACTCGATCTATGGAATCCCATATTAGGTTTCACCCTAATCCGGCAAAATCTCGTCACCCTATCTCTAGGCATGCGGTCAACTCCGCTTAACTATGCTAGATCTACTCTTAGGCAAGGACTTTTGCTCCTCCACCTAAGCACATCAAACTTGAATTAATATCCATGAAATATCAACATAAGAATTAAGAACAAGTCAAATATTTATCATATAGTTCAGCAAACGATAACAAGATTCATCTAAGTTTCATCCCCCTCAGGTATCTGAGGGTTTAGTTCATAACGATAAAAGAAAACATCTCAGAAGAAAAGATAAAACAAAACATAAGAAATCCCTAAAACCCCCTGAAAGAATTGAAGAGGAGATCCTCCGTCTTGAGTATGATTCCGGCTTCTTGAGATGAATCAACTTGCTATCTTCGAGTGAATCCTCACAAATCGCTTCTCGGCCTAGCTAGCGCCCCGACAAAAGCATTGGGCTCCCCCTTTTAGGTCATACTTAGGGTGTTTATATAGGCTTCGGAATGTGTTACTTCGCCTCTAAGTATCCTAATCTGAGTGAAATTTCTCTTTCTCACAGAAGGGGCACGGCCATGGCACATTCCCGTGTGAATCGTGGCCAGGCCGTGTTCGAGCCTGCTGAAGGAGCACGGCCGTGTGGTCTTGGGCCCAGGCCGTGTCAATTTCGTGATATGGCCCATTTGGTCCGTTTTAAGCCCGTTTCTTATTCTTTTCATCCTCCGGTGCTTTCCTGAGTATAAAACATGAAAACAAAGGATTAAGAGCACCAAATTACATAAAATAAAGGACAATTCATCCAAAAGCATGCTAAATGTGAGCTTAAAATATGTTACTATTTTGATTTATCAAATACCCCCACACTTAAGCTTTTGCTTGTCCTCAAGCAAAATTCTCAACTCATAATTAAAACAAACTTCCTCGATTCATGATATTCATCAATAATGTTTCATCATAATTGAAAGATAATTCATACATGGATAATTCAACTCAAAGAGGCCTAAAGATTCAACCAATATAAGTCATACATTTTTGTAGCATAAAACATAGGTGTTTCCCCTCATCTAAATAATTACCTCTGATTCAAAATCGACAAGGATTGACATCCTCACTAAAGATTCACTCAAATGTGTTTAAGGTTCAGGAAAAAGCACTCATAAGTCAAACATGAAAAGTTAATCCCATAGGCTTGCATGAAAATCAAATCTCCACCACTATAATATGAGATGATACACAAATCAAAAGGTCTTTAACAGGGTTGTAATGGGGCTTGGGTTAAAGGTGTGGATAAAGGCTAAATTAGAGGGTTAGAATCGAGATTGACCTGCCAAATTACCTAACCAGAAACAATAAACTGAATATAAATAATTACATCAATTGAAAACTTGTACTACTAATAATAATACTCTAATACGAGCTTCTTCTTCAATAATTGAAATTTAAATGTATAAGCTCACTTAATCACAGAACTTATAATGAATATACTTCGATTTTTTTTAAGAACAAGTCATAATAATAAGAAAGAACTTTAACAACTGAAATATAGAACATAGTCAGGCAACTGCTCAAAATCAAATCTCGACAAAAAGGGTAGTCAAAAATGGTGATAACAAATACAAAGGGTTTTGGGTTAGTATTAGTGGGTGAGTCAAAAAAAAAGGTTATTAGGATCAACGGGGTTCACTAGGGGTTAATTATGAAGGTAGGTTTTTTTTAGTGGAGTAAGTGGGTTAAAACCTAGGTGCCTTTAACATCTCTGTATATCAAATCAAAGGTGTGGTCTCGACATGTATAATCGATGCAAGTTCTAGAATAACAATTTAATGTTGACACACTCATAATAAAAAAAATGAGCAAGAAAAAGAATATATGCTTTATAGGCTCAAAATCTCACAAAAATTATGGGTAATCGATGTCAACCTCGTAAATTTCAAACTTCAAAGCAATATTCAAATTCAGGTAGACAACCTAAAAAAAATTTAATTTCTGAAAAAATAGACTTATCATGCTTGATTCTATAGTATCTTAAAGTTTAAATCATCAATGCATAATTATCAATGACTTAATCCAAAACATATCAACAAAAATCATAAATCAAAGGAAATTCCATTCTAATCATATTATAAGAAAATTACTTAAAAAACAGTACATAATTCAGGATTTGAGAATAATGCAAAAAGTTTGGCACTTTTTAGGTTCACCCCCCCACACTTAAGATGTACATTGCCCTCAATGTACAAAGATAGATAAAGATTCATAAAAGATAGGGAGAGATGAAACTTCCTGAATTTGGATGGATTCATTGCGTTGGAGGTGAAAGATAAGTTGGAGGAGGCTTCTCTGGTGGTGGTATGGTGGCCGTCCACAGTCTGCGCTAGATGAAGAAATTGGGTAGCTCAAATGCGAATTGCTTGAGAAATAATAATAATAATTCAAACTATACTAATTATATATTTAAAGAAAAGCAAGCTAAAGTGAAGGAAAATAAAAAGGGAAATAAAATTAAAAGAAAAGATTAATGGACCGAAGAGTCCTTATTGTTGGATGGTTCGTGAGGGGGTGTGATTTCTAAGGCTATGGTGGAGTGGTGGTCGTGGTCGAGGTGTGATTCCCTAGCAGCCTGAAAAACCTAAATAAACGAATTTAGAATAATATAAACTAAGATAAGGAAAATAAAGAGGAAGAGAAAAGAAAATTAAAAACTAAATGGCCTCAGATGTCCTTGGTTTTTTGAGTGAATGAAGCGGCCGGCATGAACTTATATGGATCGGTCTCCCACAAGGAGACTGTGCTAGAATCCTTCTGCTTCTTTGGCATTTGGACGGCGTATCAGGACTTTGTGAAAGGAAAAACAGAGAAAGAATGGAAGAGTTGGGATTTTGAAGGTGAGTAGTGAGAAGAAAAAGGGGGGGTTTAAATAGAATTTTCAGGTCTGGTACATCCCCACGCCCGTGTACCAGGGGCGTGTTGATTCACACAGCCACCTCGCATGGCCGTGTTGTGCTTCGTTCATTTCTCCCATGCCCATGTTCAGGTCGCCACGCCCGTGTATAATCTATCAGTGTCGGCCACGGCTGCATCGCACGGCCGTGGTGGGGTAGTTGGGTCCGTGAATGAAGATATGATCCGTCCTGACTCGTACCATCTCTGCCATGTCAGTACGGAGATTCGGTGCATCCACACGGCCATGGCCACAGCCGTGTCTAAGGCCGTGTGGTATGGAAATTGGCCTTGGTTAGTTTATAGTTAGTTGCTAAAAAGGAGAAATAAAAGTGAAAATAAAATAAACTAAAATATAAAGAGTAATGGAGTTAGTGCTCAGGTTGCCTCCCGAGAAGCGCTTGTTTAAAGTCTTAAGCTAGACTTTCCTCTTGTTTGCATAATGAGGGTGGTTTGAGGAGTTGAAAGTCCTTCCTCATGCTATCAGTTCCATTATCATAACAAGGTTCAAGTCGAGAAGTGCTTATTATGAAAGTGCCAAAAATAGGATTACTTACCTCGACTGTTCCATGTAGGAAAACACTGATTACCTTAAAAGGGATTTCTTTGTTTGTGTTAGGATCCGGAGGAGATATTCAAGGGTCTGCTTTATCTATCAATACCTGATCTCCAATTTTGAACTTTTTTGCCTCGTAGCGTGGCTTTGATTCTGATCTCCAATTTTCCTTAAAATGCGTCTTCCACTCGTCTAGATCATCGATCTGAATCCTTCGTTCCTTATGAGTTATTTCTTTGTTGGCATGGGGTATAGGATCGGGTTCAGTTGTATTCTTTTGTGGTGCTTCCTGAAAAGATGGGTTAACCGAATGGTCATCAATAGAATTTACTTTCTCACCTTGATTACTCGATGTTCTAGCCGAATCGAGGGCTTGAAGAGTGACTGTCTCATTACCTACACGAAGTATGAGTTCTCCTGCATCAATATCAATTTTAGTCCTGGCAGTTGCTAAAAATGGTCTTCCTAAAATTAGGGGGATCGTGTTGTCCTCATCCATGTCTAAAATGACAAAGTCTACTGGGAATATGAATTTATCGATTTTCACTAGTACATCTTCGATTATACCTCTAGGAATTCTAACAGTTTTATCAGCTAGTAAATGCTCATCCTAGTTTGTTTGGGTTTCCCTAGACCTAGTTGTTTAAACATTTTGTAAGGCATGACATTTATGCTTGCCCCTAAATCAGCTAACGTATTATCAATAGATAAACTACCAATTAAGCATGGAATTGTAAAACTCCCTGGATCTTTTAATTTCCGTGGTAGTCTATTTTGCAATACTGCCGAGCACATTGCGTTAAGTTCCACATGTGATGCCTCATCTATCCTTCGATTTTTCGTCAACAGCTCTTTTAAAAATTTTCTAGAATCGGGCATCTGCGAAAGAGCTTCAAGTAAAAGTAAGTTAATATGTAATTTCTTTAAAAGTTTAAGAAACTTACCAAACTGTTCCTCTGTGTCGTCTCTATTCATTGCTTCGGGATATGGTATACGAGGTTGGTACTTTTTGATTATTGGTTTTGGCTTATTATTCTTTACCTCAACCTTACCTTCTTCAACCACATTCTCTTGCCTTAAATTGGGCTCATCTAACCCTTCACTTTCTTGACCTGTTATGGCTTGGATTTGCTCCTTTGGGTTAGTTTCGGTGTTGCTTGGTAGGCTTCCCTGTGGTCTTTCGAAGATCTCCTTAGCCAGTTGCCCTAACTGATTCTCGATCCTCTGAATCGATGCTTGTTGATTCTGGAAACGTGTTTCTGTGGCTACTATGAATTTTGTCAGCATCTCCTCAAGGTTCGGCTTCTTTTCCTGTGGGTAGGGCTGTTGTTGGAAGTTTTGGGATGGTTGTTGCGTTTGATTTCCTTGACCACCCCATGAGAAATTTGGGTGGTTCTTCCAACCTGGATTATAAGTATTACTATAAGGGTTATTTTGAGATAGGAAATTGTTACCCATATAGTTCATTTGTTCGCTCTCCATGCCCTGTCCGTAGGGTGGGTACGCTGGATTCGCCACGCCTCCACTTGTGTCGCACTGCATAACTGGTTGTACCTGCGAGGAACCGTATACACCATCAAATTTTTTATGTAACATCTCTACCTGATTTGATATCATGGTTACTACGTCAAGGTTATAAACTCTGGCTGCTTTTGTTGGCCTTGTCCTTGTGACTTGCCACTGATAGTTATTCAGTGACATCTCTTCTATAAACTTGTAAGCTGCTTCAGGAGTTTTGTTATTCAGGGTTCCGCTGGCAGCTGAATCGATTAATTGCCTTGTTGAAGGATTAACACCATTGTAAAAAGTTTAGACCTTTAGCCACAAGGGTAATCCATGGTGTGGACACCTTCTCAGCAAATCTTTGTATCTCTCTCATGCATCGTAAAGTGTCTCTAAATCCATCTGCACAAAAGAAGAGATATCATTCCTTAACTTGGCCGTTTTGGCCGGCGAAAAATATTTTAATAAAATTTTTTGGTCATTTGATCCCATGTAGTGATTGACCCTCGTGAAAGAGAATGCAACCACTGTTTGGCTTTATTCCTCAAAGAGAAAGGAAATAACCGAAGACAGATGGCATCATCAGTAACGCCATTTATCTTGAAAGTGTCACAAAATTCTAGGAAATTTGCTAAGTGATTATTTGGATCTTCATCCTGCAAACCATCAAACTGAACAAATTGTTGTATCATCTGAATTGTGTTAGGTTTCAGTTCAAAATTATAAGCAACAATAGCAGGTCTAATGATACTTGACTCAGTTCCTGTTAAACTAGGTTTAGCATAATCATACATAGTTCGAGGAGCATGATTTTCAGCCATGTAACACCCCTTACCCGGGTTCTACGCCGGAACCGGGCCCGAGGCGTTACCGAACTTAAACCACTTGATCGCCACTTAGGCTCATCGTAACTACTCTCTGAAGTCATCTCAACAACCTCATTCTCGACTTACAAGGCCTTACTCATACACACGAGGACTCTCGAGACTAAACCGGAACTTTTTCCAATCTTAAAAATTTTCTCTTTATGCAGGTCTCACACGCCCGTGCAAGATTAGACACGTCCGTGCATGGACACACACGCCCATGTCCCCAAATTGTGCCTAAAAACCCAGCATTCTGCCAATGCCCCACGGCCAAGGCACACGCCCGTGCTTACCACCCGTGGTGCACACTGACTACTTTAACACGGCCTAGAGTCTTGACACACGCCCGTGTGGCTAGCCCGTGGCCAACACTGGATAATCCCACACGCCCTAGACACACGCCCATGCAGCTAGTCCGTGGTCTATTCTGATTTATAATACTAACATGTAGGGGACGCACGGCCAAAGCGCACGCCCGTGGGCTGATCCTGTGTCACACATGGCCTAGACACACGCCCGTGTGTCTATCAACATGGACAAGAACAAAGCTATGTGCCAAGCTCTTTTCACCCCTCTAGCATACACAACATATACTCATCTAACACCATTATAATCAACTCAAATTGAAGTGCATTCTCACATAGAAAACTACATCTTTCTTTCATATAATGTAATAGCCAACAACCATGGCATTATACAAAATAAGCTATCCATCTAAAGGCCAACACATCTTAGCCATTTACAAAAAAATCCACTAACTTGTCTAGCCCCTATACATGCCATATACAAAACATTAAGTTTCATGTACCAAAGTGTCTTTGATATGCGGTGTCTTGATTATCCTCGTGTCTCGATTCAACGCTTTTAATCTATAAGACAAGGGAAAAGAAAGAGAGTAAGCTTTGAGCTTAGTAAGTTTGCACATAAACAATTAAGCAACATAGTATAAGCTAAGCAACCATTAGCATTATACCAACAAGTAATTCACAACTATGCTTACTCATTCTATCCCTTACCACATTTCCAACACATCATGAGTCACATACTCATAACCATCGAAATGCACCCATGCATTCAGTGTCACATTTACACAATATACAACACATCATTATTTCTCAATAATTCATCCACACAGCTAGTTAACTTAATAATACATCCACACAGCTATTTTACTTAATAATGCAATCACATGGCTAATCCACACAGTTAACCCACACAGCAAATGTCTCGGTGGTTTCGCACTTAGCACACCACAATCGATTAATAAGGTGGTATCGCACTTAGCCTACCACAAAGATAATCATAGGGGTTTCTCACTTAGCCCACTAAACGATATACCTCACGATAGCGTCGCACATAGCCAGCTCATCGTCAATATGCATTAGGATGGTATCACACTTAGCCTACCATCTAGCATTATCACTACACATTCACATGTCTACTTACTCAATTAAACATCCATTCACAATTCTACTACATTCATTCTACTTGAACCACATAGGTTCTCAATCAATCTCGAACAAGCTACACACTAGCTATCATTAACAAATTGTAAGTATGAATGCATTGTTTATGCATAGACTTACCTCGATACTCAAAAGTATAGAAATATGCAATTTAGTCCACCACCTTGCTTTTGCCTCGATTTCGATCAAGGCCGTCTTTCTTGATCTATAATGAATAAATCAGCTTATTCAATACATACATTGACTAAATTGACCCACATCTCATACTTTAGCAAAATTACTATTTTACCCTTAAACTTTCTCATATTTACACTTTAGTCCCAAAGGCTCGTAAAGTGATTTTTATTCAACTTTCTAGTCTTTCATGCTTAGCCGAACCACTTATTCAATTAAAGCTATCATCAATTCTCACTAAACCACATATGTATGACCAAACTAAAGTTTTTCACAAACTAGTCCCTACAGGCATTTTCATGGAAAATCACTTAGCAAAAGATGTTTCTACTACATCAAGCTTTCATATTCTTCCATGAAACAACAAAATACATGCATGTAATACATATGTACATTTTTTAACATCCATAATAGCTCACCAAAAAGCTAAAAATAGCTTACTCATGCTACTAGGACTTCAAAAATACGAAGAATATCAAAAATCGGGCTTAGGAGCACTTACTAGCAAGCTTGAAAAATTGAAAGAGCCCTAACAATGGCTATTGAAATTTTTGGCAGCTTGGGGGAGAAGATGGGTGAATTTTTGTCATCTTTTCACCTATTTAATCACTTAATAACTAAATGACCAAAATGCCCTTTTTGATAAACTTCAAATTTTAACTCATCCATGCCCATTTTTGTCCAAAAATTAAAATTTGGATAAATTACTATTTAAAGACCTCTAATTAATAATCTAAAGCTATTTCACACATATAGCTTCTAGAAACACACATTTTGTAACTTTTGCAATTTAGTCCTTTTAGACAATTCAACCACAATTTCACAAAATTGCTGCATGAAACTTTCACACTAGCATGCATACATAATATAAACCTCAAAAACTCATTCATAACCCTCAGATTTGTGGTCTCGCACCACTATTCTGACTAGGCCCTAAACCGGGATGTTACAGGCCATCTTTGGAGGTAGTGGGTTATTCTCAGCCATCTCTTCAGTAGGATTGGTTTCGCCTTCTTGCCCTTCTTCTATGTAGTTTAGGCTTCGCCTTATTTCTCTGCGATTTCTACGAATAGTACATTCAATATCACTGTCGTAAAGTAGAGGTCCTGTCAGGTTCCTTCTAGTCATAAACTAGAGGTACTTGAAAGGAGAAAACAATAAAAGAAGAAAAATTAGCAAAGTTAAAAAATAAAATAAGAAATAAAAGTAAATTGCAAAAAATAAAAATGGCTAAAGTAATAGAAATAGAGCGTTCTTAATATTTTAGTTCCCCGGCAACGGCGCCAAAAACTTAATCATTGTGTTTTGCGGTGTCAAAGTCTTAAAATTTATAATGAGAATGATCGAACCTGGAAACTAACTATGCAATGATTTGAGGCAAGCGCACCTATCGAACAATAGTATAGTTAAGGCAAGACCGGAATGTCGAACCCAAAGGAACTAAAAGTACTAATACTAATTTTCTTTTTATTATCTAGCCTAAAATAAAGGGAATTTGTTGTTTAAATCTAAATTAACTAATTACTAAACTAAAGACTCTAAAACAAAGAAGAATGAAATTGGAGAAATACTTTTGGGAAAAACAAATTGATAAGGACAATACCCGAGGAAGAATCCACCTAGACTTCACTTGTTATTGATCCGTAAGATTCCCTAATGTATATTAAACCCTCTTTCGAAGTGAATAACGTC
Organism: Gossypium sturtianum; assembly: GCA_025698515.1. Classification (NCBI taxonomy): domain Eukaryota; kingdom Viridiplantae; phylum Streptophyta; class Magnoliopsida; order Malvales; family Malvaceae; genus Gossypium; species Gossypium sturtianum. The sequence goes on from CM046952.1 coordinate 70,112,055, forward strand.
TAACCCTAGGTTGATTAATTGAAATCTCTTTCTAATTAAAACCCCTAGAATTGCATTAACTCGATTTATGGAATCCCATATTAGGTTTCACCCTAATCCGGCAAAATCTCATCACCTTATCTCTAGGCGTGCGATCAACTCCGCTTAACTATGCTAGATCTACTCTTAGGCAGGGACTTTTGCCCCTCCACCTAAGCACATCAAACTTAAATTAATATCCGCGAAATATCAACACAAGAATTAAGAACACATAATTAAGAACAAGTCAAATATTTATCATATAGTGTAGCAAACGATAACAAGATTCATCTAAGTTTCATCCCCCTCAGGTATCTGAGGGTTTAGTTCATAACGATAAAAGAAAACATCTCAGAAGAAAAGATAAAACAAAACATAAGAAATCCCTAAAACCCCCTGAAGGAATTGAAGAGGAGATCCTCCGTCTTGAGTATGATTCCGGCTTCTTGAGATGAATCAACTGGCTATCTTCGAGTGAATCCCCACAAATCTGCCTTCTCTGGCCTAGCAAGACGCCCCCTGAAAAAAGCCTTGGGCTCCCGCTTTTTAGGTCATACTTATGGTTTTTATATAGGCTTCGAAATGTGTTACTTCGCCTCTAAATATCCTAATCCGAGTGAAATTTCTCTTTCTCACGGCAGGGGCACGGCCATGGCACACGCCTGTGTGAATCGTGGCCAGGCCGTGTTCGAGGCTGTTGAAGGAGCACGGCCTTGTGGTCTTGGGCCCAGGCCGTGTCGATTTTGTGATATGGCCGATTTGGTCCATTTTAAGCCTGTTTCTTGTTCTTTTCATCCTCCGGTGCTTTCCTGAGTATAAAACATGAAAACAAAGGATTAAGAGCACCAAATTACATAAAATAAAGGATAATTCATCCAAAAGCATGCTTAATGTGAGCTTAAAATACGTTACTATTTCTGTTTATCAGACAGCCAGTTGATTCATCCCAGATGTCGAAATCACACTCAAGACGGAAGATCTTCCCTTCAATTTCCTTCAGGGGGTTTTAGGGTTTTTCTTGTGTTTTGTTATTTACTTTCTTCTTAGATGTATTCTTTATTAAACATGAACTAAACCCCTCAAATACCTGAGGGGGGTGAAACCTAAGACTGATCTTGTTATTGTTTTCTGAACTGTATGATAAATACTTGATTTGTTCTTAATTATGTGTTCTTAATTCTTGTTTTAATATTTCAGGATATTGATTCAAGTATTGATGTGCTTAGGAAGTGAAGCAAAAGTCCCTATTTAAGAGTAGATCTAGCATAGTTAAGCGGAGTTGATCGCAACCCCAGAGATAGGATGACGAAAATCTGCCGGATTAGGGTCAAACCTAATATGGGAGTCCATAGATCGAGTTAATGCAACACTAGGGGTTTTAATTAGAAAGAGATTTTAATTAATCAACCTAGGGTTAGACGTTATTAGTCTCGAAAGGGATAATAATATAAATTAGGGAATCCTACGGATCAAGTCAAGTGAATAAATCGTCTGGTTCAGAGTTAAGTAATAAGTGAAGTCTATGTGGATTCTTCCTCGGGTATTGTCTTAATTAACTGGTTTTCCCAAAATTATTTTCCCAATTCACTCTCTGTGTCTTAGCAACCTTAGTTTAGTAATTAGTTAATTAAACATCGATTCTCTTAATACTTAGGCTAGATAATAAAAAGATAGTAACTACTAGTACTCTTGGTCCTTGAGGATACGATATTTCCGGTCTTGCCATAGCTATACTACCGAACGATAGGTGCGCTTGCCTTATTCGTTGTCATAGTTAGTTTGGACACGACCAAGTTTTTGGCGCCGTTGTCGGGGACTAAGATATTAGGAACGCTAAATTTTTATTACTTTAGCCATTTTTATATTTTTTATTTTTAACTTTGCTAATTTCTCTCTTATTTGTTTCTGATAGGTATCTCTAGTTTATGACTAGAAGAAACCCATCAGGACCCTTGATTTTTAACAGTGAAATAGAACATACCGCTCAAATCGAAGAGATGTCACTGAATAATTATCAGTGGCAAGTCATGAGGACAAAGCCTAATAAAGCAGCCGGTGTTTTCAACCTAGACGCGGTCACCATGTTATCTAACCAGGTAGAGCTTTTAAATAAAAAAATTGATGGTTTGTATGGTTCTACGCAGGTACACCCAATAATGCAATGTGACTCAAATCTAGGAGGGATGAGCAATACAGAATATCCACTTTACAACCCGAGCGCTGAAAACGAACAAGTTCATTATATGGGTAATAATCCTCGACCTCAAAATAATCCTTATAGTAACACTTACAATGCAGGTTGGAGGAATCATCCCAATTTCTCATGGGGAGGTCAAGGAAATCCAGGAAATCAAAGACCACCACCCCCTCCGGGATTTCAGCAATCACCTTACCGATAGGAAAAGAAACCAAACCTTGAGGAGATGTTAGAAAAATTCATCTCAGTGTCAGAGACTCATTCCCAGAATACCGAAACGGCATTGAAAACTCAACAAGAATCGATTCAAAGGATTGAGAATCAAATTGGACAACTAGTCAAGATAGTTTTCGAAAGGCAACCAGGTAACTTACATAGTAACACCAACCCAAAAGAACATGTGAAGGCAGTTACACTAAGGAGTGGAAAGGGGTTGGTTGAAGCTGAAAAGAAGATGCCACAAGAAATTAATAAGGAAAAAGGTGAGGAAGTAAACGAGAATGTAATACTGGAACCTAAAGAGTATAACCCACCGATCCCATATCCAGCAAAGTTGAAGAAAGACCGCATGGATGCACAATTCGGTAAGTTTCTCGAACTCTTTAAATAATTACATATTAACGTACCTTTTGTTGAAGCTATTTCGCAGATGCCTACGTACGCAAAATTCTTAAAAGAGCTTTTAACAAATAAAAGGAAGTTTGAAGAGCTATCAACAGTGGAACTTAACAAGGAATGCTCAGCTATTCTCCAAAATAAGCTACCAACAAAATTAAAGATCCAGGGAGTTTTACTGTTCCTTGTTTAATTGGTAGTTTAAATGTTAACCATGCTTTGGCTGATTTAGGGGCAAGTATTAATGTCATGCCCTGTAATATTCTTCTCAAACAACCATTATGCAAATAACAGGTAAGTCTAGCTCAAGAATTTAAATGAGCGCTTCTCGGGAGGCAACTCGAGCACTAACTCCATTAATTTTCATATTTTCAATTTTTAGCACCTAACTAAAAACTAACAAAATTTTTAGGCGCAGGTTTCCCTACCCACACGACCTTGCACACGGGAGTGGCGGTGGCCATGTGGAAATAGGAAAAAATTGATCCTAAAACACGGGCTGCGATAAAATACCACGGCCGTGCGATTCGACCGTGGTCGAAACTGAGAACTCTACACGGGCGTGCGACATGCCCGTGGGACCCTTGAGCCCATTTATTTTTTTTTCTTTTTTCTTTTATTTTCATTTTTAATTTCTTTTCTTTTATCTTTCTCTTCTTTAATTTATAATATTATGTTTTGATTTCTTTAATTTAGGTTCAAGGGGCTGTTAACGAATGACCACACCACCACCGGAGTATCCTCCCCACCTTCACCTCTCTCCAACTTTACCGTTTCTTTTCATTGACTCCATCCAAAATTCAGGAAGTTTCACTTCTCTCCCTATCTTATGATTTTATTAATATAGTGTCATTACTTATCTTTGTACATTGAGGACAATGTACATCTTAAGTGTGGGGGGGTTAACTAGAGTATTATTTGAAAATCCCTGAATTATGACTTGTCTTTAAGTCTTTAAGTAATTTTCTCATATTACTATTAGAATGAAACTTCTATTGATTTATGATTATCATTGATATGTTTCGGATTAAGTCATAGGTAATTGTGTATTGATCCTTTATACTTTAAGATACTAGAAAATCAAGCATGATAAGTCTATTTTCAGAATTAAAAAATTTCTAGGTTGTTTTCCTAAATTTAAATATTACTTTGAAGTTTGAAATTTGCAAGGTTGACATTAAAAACCATAATTTTTCTGAGATTTTGAGCCTTTTAGAGCATATTCTTTTCTTGCTCACTTTATTTATTATGAGTGTGTCAACATTGATCTGTTATTCTAGAACTTGCTTCGATCATACATGTCAAGACCACACCTATGATTTAGTATACTGAGATGATAAAGGCACCTAGGTTTTAACCCACTTATTCCACTAAAAAGCCTACCCGTTTAATTAACCCCTAGTGAACCCTTTGAAACCTAATCAACCGTTTCTTGACTCATCCATTAATATTACCCCAAAACCCACTTTGGATTTGTTATCACCATTTCACTTGACTACCCTTATATCGAGATTTGATTTGATCGGTTGCTTAACTATTTTCTTTATTTCAGTTGTTAAATTCTATCTTATTATTATTGTATATGCTTATTCTTAAAAAAAACAAAGTATATTCATTATTAGTTCTATGTTATTTGAGCTTAAGCATTAATGTTACATTTTGAGAAGAAGCTCGTGTTATTAGTGATGAATTCTTAATTAATGTAATTATTTAAGTTTTAGTTATTTTTCTAGTTAGGTAATTTATCTATTCAATCTCGATACTAACCCTCTAATTCAGCTTTTATCCACACCTTTAACCCAAGCCCCATTACAACCCTTTCAAATACCTTTTGATTTGTGTATCATCTCATTTTACAGTGGTGGAGATTTGATTTTCAGGCAAGCTTATGGGATTAACTTTTCATGTTTGACTTATGAGTGCTTAATTTGAACCTTAAACACTTTGAGTAATTTGAGTGAATCTTTAGTGAGGATGTCAATCCTTGTCATGTTTTGAATCAAAAGTAACTATTTAGATAAGGGAAAATACCTATGTTTTCATGCTACAAAAATTTATGACTTAGATTGTTTGAATCTTTAGGACTCTTTGAGTTAAATCATCCATGTATGAATTATCCATGAATTATGATAAGACATTGTTGATGAGAATTATGAATTGAGGGAAGTTATTTTTAATTGTGAGTTGAGAATTTTGCTTGAGGACAAGCAAACGCTTAAGTGTGGGGGTATTTGATAAACTATAGTTTACACATATTTTAACCCCATGCTTGGCTTAATTTTGGATGAATAGTTCATTAGATTTGATGAATTCGATGCTCCTAATCTCTTAATTTCATGTTTTATACTCAGGAGAGCTTAGGGAGTTGAAAAGAACGAGAAACGGGCCAAAAATGGAGAAAATGGGCCAAAGTAAGAAATCAACACAGCCTGAAGTTCACCACACGGCCGTGCCACTTTAGCAGACTCGAACACGACCTCGAGCTCGATTCAAACGGGCGTGTCCCTGCCATGACCCATTTTAATTCCACTCGGAATAGGATACTTGTGGGCTAAGTAAGGCATCCCGAAAGCCTATATAAACACCCTAGAGGGCAACCTAAATGGGGAGTCGACAGAAGCCTTCTGTCAGGGCTTTTGACGAAGGGCGAAGCCAGAGAGGGCTGAACACGGGAATTTACTCGAAGACAACCAGTTGATTCATCCCAGAAGCCGAAATCACACTCAAGACGGAAGATCTTCTCTTCAATTTCCTTCAGGGGGTTTTAGGGTTTTTCTTATGTTTTGTTATTTACTTTCTTCTGAGATGTATTCTTTATTGAACATGAACTAAACCCCTCAAATACCTGAGGGGGATGAAACCTAAGAAGGATCTTGTTATTATTTTCTGAACTGTATGATAAATACTTGATTTGTTCTTAATTATGTGTTCTTAATTCTTGTTTTAATATTTTAGGATATTGATTCAAGTATTGATGTGCTTAGGCAGTGGAGCAAAAGTCCCTGTTTAATAGTAGATTTAGCATAGTTAAGTGGAGTTAATCGCAACCCTAGAGATAGGATGATGAAAATCTGTCGGATTAGGGTCAAACCTAATATGGGAGTCCATAGATCGAGTTAATGCAACACTAGGGTTTTAATTAGAAAGAGATTTCAATTAATCAACCTAGGGTTAGACGTTATTAGTCTCGAAAGGGATAATAATATAAATTAGGGAATCCTACGGATCAAGTCAAGTGAATTAATCGTGCAGTTCGAGTTAAGTAATAAGTGAAGTCTAGGTGGATTCTTCCTCGGGTATTGTCTTAATCAACTGGTTTTCCCAAAAGTATTTTCCCAATTCACTCTCTGTGTCTTAGCATCCTTAGTTTAGTAATTAGTTAATTAAACATCGATTCTCTTAATACTTAGGCTAGATAATAAAAAGATAGTAACTACTAGTACTCTTGGTCCTTGAGGATACGATATTTCTGCTCTTGCCATAGCTATACTACTGAATGATAAGTGCACTTGCCTTATTCGTTTTCATAGTTAGTTTAGACACGATCAGTAACAGTCCGGTTTGTACCCTAGTCGGAATAGTGGTTTCAGAACCACAAATCTGAGTCCGTATAATATTTTATTTTTATTTTCTGTGCCTTTGATATGTGATTAAGCATGTGTTAAAGTTCCGTGAGTTAATTTGTCTGTTTGTGTATTTAATTTGAGAAAATGACTAAATCGCATAAAAGGTAAAAGTGGCCTTCTATTTAATTGAATGGCCTAATTGATGTGTCTTCTTTTGTATGAGGCCTTATGTTGTAAATTGGCCTTTTAGCAATGTAGTGGACGGCATATTAATGTGATAAATAGTTTATTTTATGTGATAATGGTTTATTAAATGATGAATATTATAATATAAAGTTTTAATAAATAAAACAAAATATGAATAATGGTCATATTCATCATCTTTGGCCGAATAAGAAAAGAAAAAGAAAGGAACAAAAGCTTTCAAGGGTTTCGGCCATTTCAAGCTTGAATTAAGGTATGTGTTGAGTATGATTTTTGATTATTTTTATGTTTTTGAGATTGTTGCTTTGTCTACTATCAAGCCCATGTTGTAATTTGAAAAATTGATGATATTTGTGAAATTTTCCATTTATGAAATGGTGAGATTTGTGATGTTTTATGGTGTTAAATGAAAGATATATGTTAGATGAACATATGTTGTTCTTGAATTTTTGATGAATTTAGCTAAATAGGGCTAAATTGATAAAATAGCATTTTGAAGGATTAATTTGTGAAATAAATGAAATGTGAGGACTTATATGAGCATGGGTGACATTCAGTTAGGCATGAGTAATATGAAATTTTGTGTATTTTGTAAATTTATGAAATAGGGACTAAAATGTCCAAATGAGCAAATGTGAGGGCTAAAATGCAAATTGCCCTAAATGTGTGTTCATGAATTTAATTGGAATGAATTTGTGAATAAATGGATTACATTTTAATATGTATAGATCAAGAGCCGAAGAAAACAGACTTAGATCACGGAAAGACGAAAGTAGTTGAATAACCGAGTCCAAACGAATATCCGAATCCGAGGTAAGTCGATATACAAATAAATGTATTTCTATTGAATTATATATGTTCATATGATTATTGATAAGGATGAATGCTCATGAAATGATGTATACATGAATTCCGAGATAGAATTAATTTAGAGACAATATCCGAGAAGTCCCGTTTGAATCTAGGAATAGATAGGATTAACTATGTCATGACATAGGTGTCTGTTCTGTGATATCATGTAAGACAACGTCTGGGACGTTGGCATTGATTGGTGATTTCGTGTAAGACCACATCTGGGACGTTGGCATCGATATGAGATTTACGTGTAAGACCATGTCTGGGACATTGGCATCGTATTGATTCGTGTAAGACCCTGTTTGGGACAGTGGCATCAATATCTGAGTACGTGTAAGACCTCGTCGGGGACGTTGGCATTCTACGACTATTTCGAGCTTTCTGAATATCCTATTTAGTTCTGAACGGTTCAACAGGCAAGTCTGAGAAATGAACAACTCTGTGATTTGTACATCTTTCAAGTACGTTTGAAAAGTACACTATGTGTGTATGAAAGGTAAGTATCTATGTGAACTTACTATGATGAACATGTGTAAAGAAATGATGAGATAACATATAAAGATATGCTTGAATAAGCTTTGTGCATATGTGATATTTGAATTGAAGAATGTGGTAAAGTGTGGCTAAACAATGAGCCAAAGAATGTATGTGATTAGATTTCTATGTGAACTAATAATAGCATTGATCTAATATGATTATATGCATTTTATGCTAAGTTTATTTGTATATGGCTTACTAAGCTTTTGAAAGCTTACTCTGTGTGTGTTTGCTCTGTTTCATAGATCGTCAAAGCTACTGAAGGCTCGGGACCGTCGAGGATCGTCATCACACTACTCAAACTCATTTTGGTACCCTTTTGAAAATGTGTATATGAAGTATGGCATTTATAGGCTAGTGATTTGGTATATGTTTGAATTGTAATAGCCATGTGATTTGGCTAGCTAATGTTAGTAATGTGCATGAGTAAATGTGGTATATGATGCAATGTTTTGGTATGGCAAGTTAGCTATTACAATGATCAATGTTATGGTAAGCTTATGAATGCATAATGAGTATGTATGGTTGATCAATGAAATGGCTACATGGATGAATAATGTGGTTGAATCATGCTTGGATGTATAAGTGTTTTTAGTTGTGCAAATTGGCATAATTAGAATTGTGAATGAATCAGATGAAATGTTGTTTGTTTGGTATGATTCTTGGTTGCCAAATGTGTTTGAAATGAATTGGTGAATGGCTTGTAGACTTGATCCTTTTTGGATGGCATTTCGGCCATGCGAGTAGCATGTTTTTCCAACACGGTTGAGGCACACGGGAGTGCCTAGTGGCCGTGGAATTTAGTCAGTATATAGCCTAAGAGTACACAGCCATGGTACAGGGGCGTGCCTGGTGGCCGTTGGGATAAGTCAGTATACCTGCCCTGTTTTGGCACGGCCAGGACACATGGGGGTGTCTTGTAGCCGTGGGAGGCACACGGCCAGACTACATGAGCGTGTGACCTCTGCAGTGTTAAAAAAGTTTTAAATTTCTGAGAATTTCCGTAAATGTTCGGTATAGTCCCGACCCTTCTCTAAAGCATGCTTAAGGTCTCGGTGACCTATCTAAGGGAAATAGTGATTGCAATTGATGATTTACATTATGAAATGTCTGTAAAAGTTTCCGATCTGTCCGGTAATACCATTAACCCTAATCCGACGATAGATACGGGTTAGGGGTGTTACATTTGGTTGGTATCAGAGCTACGTTTTAGTCGATTCTCGGACTAACGTAGCGTGTCAGAATCTAGCTATACATGCCATATATCTGAACTGTGATAGTGTGATGAATCCTGACATGAAAAATGTTATTTTTTGTATAGTAATGGATCCCGAAAGAGCCATAGCTGACGATGTAGAAAGTAATGCGCCTGCTCCCGCTGAAGGGACAGCACCCCCTGATCCAAGACCGGCTACGAGCGGTCAAGAGGGAGAAGCTAAACAAGCTTTCTTCTAGATAATGAGTGAGTGTTTCACTCAATTTGTTTGAAATAACCCTACTGCTTCGCAACCTCCGCCCCCGCCTAATCACCCTCAGACATCTGCTATGCCTCCGACTATGAATCTGAATCTGTTGAACAAGCCTCCGGTTGACAAAATCTGTAAGTATGGGGCTGAAGAGTTCAGGGCTACCAGTGATGACGATGCCGAGAAGGCCGAGTTCTGGTTAGAAAACACGATCCGGGTATTTGATGAGATGTCCTTGACTCTGGAAGAAAGTATTAAATGTGTTATTTCACTGCTTCGAGATGCAACTTATCAGTGGTGGAAGACTCTGATTTCTGTTGTTCCGAAAGAACGGGTGACATGGGACTTCTTTCAGATTGAGTTCCGGAAGAAATATATCAGTGAGAGGTTTATCAATCAGAAACGGAAGGAATTTCTGGATTTAAAACAAGGCCGCATGTCTGTTACTGAATACGAACGAGAGTTCGTAAGGTTAAGTCAGTATGCCAGAGAATGTGTATCATCTGAAGCTATAATGTGCAAAAGATTTGAAGATGGCCTTAATGAAGACATCCGCTTGCTAGTCGGGATTTTAGAGATAAAAGAGTTTGTGGTACTTGTTGACCGAGCATGTAAAGCCGAGGCACTCGGGAAAGATAAAAGAAAAGCTGAGTCTGAAGCCAGAGATACGAGAAAGAGATTTCCGAACAAATCATTTTAGTCTCCTTCAAAGAAATTCAGAGAAGAACGAAACCATTCAAGAGCTAATATGGGACAAATAAGTAGAGATCGAGCTAGATCAGAAATGAGATCCAAAACTCTGGCAACTTCAGTAGCAAGTGTTGGGAATGTACGATCCCAACGACCTAAGTGTAAGCATTGTGGTAAAAGACATCCGGGAAGTTATAGATTGAAAGACCGGGCTTGTTTAAGATGTGGATCATTAGATCACTTCATTCGTGATTGCCCCGAGTCTGTTGAGCCAGAGACTATTCAGAATCTGAGATGAGATAATGCTCTAGTGAGAGGTAGACCTTCACGAAATACCACAAATGTCAGTGGTAGTCAGAGAACTACGAGAGATACTATTGCGAGATCTGAAGCTAGAGCGCCTACTAGAGCATATGCCACCCGAGCTCGTGAGGAAGCTTCATCTCCTGATGTTATAATGGGTACATTTACACTTTATGATACTTCTGTGATTGCATTGATAGACCCTGGTTCTACTCATTCCTATATATGCCCGAACTTAGTATCTAGTAAGACTTTGCCTGTAGAGTCTACTAAGTTTGTTATAAAAGTATCGAACCCCTTAAGTAAAAGTGTCTTGGTTGATAAGATATGCAAGAACTGTCCGTTAATGTTTCGAGATATCTGTTTCCCTACTGATCTGATGCTATTACCGTTTGACGAGTTTGACATAATTCTGGGTATGGACTGGTTGACGTTGCATGATGCTGTTGTGAACTGTAAAAGAAAGACTATTGATTTGAGTTTTCAGACTAGTGAAATAGTTCGTATTGAGTCGAATGATTTAAATGGATTGCCTTCTGTGATATCTGTGTTGAAAGCTCAGAGTTATATGAAAAAGGGTTACAAAGCTTATTTTGCTTATGTGATTGATTCAAAAGTGTCTGAAAAGAAAGTTGAATCAGTGCTAGTTGTTTGTGAGTTTTCTGATGTATTTCTGGAAGAATTGTCGAGACTGCCTCCGATACGTGAAGTTGAATTTTGTATTGATCTGTTGCCTGGTACGACACATATTTTGATAGCTCCGTATAGAATGGCACCAACAGAGTTGAAAGAGTTAAAGTCACAGCTACAAGAGTTGACTGACAGAGGGTTCGCTAGACCGAGTTTTTCACCTTGGGGTGCTCCTGTTCTGTTTGTGAAAAAGAAAGATGGCACGATGAGAATGTGCATTGACTACCATCAGTTGAATAAAGTGACTACAAAGAACAAATATCCATTGCCCAGTATTGGCGATTTATTTGATCAATTAAAAGGAGGTACTGTGTTTTCGAAGATAGGTCTAAGATCGGGTTACTATCAGTTGCGAGTAAAAGACTCAGACATTCTGAAAACTACTTTCAGAACGAGGTACGGGCATTATGAGTTTTTAGTTATGCCTTTCGAACTAACAAATGCTCCTGCTATTTTTATGGATTTGATGAACAGAATTTTCAGACCGTACCTAGATCGATTTGTTGTTGTATTCATAGATGACATTTTGATTTATTCACGAATGGCCCGAACATCTTTGAACATCTGAGAATCGTGTTGAAAACTCTGAGAGAAAAGCAATTGTATGCAAAATTCAGCAAATGTGAATTCTGGTTGTGTGAAGTCAGTTTTCTGGGACACATTGTATCGGCCTCTGGAATACGAGTTGATTCGAGCAAGATTTCTGCTATTTTGGATTGGAAACCTCCGAAGAATGTGTCCAAGTTTCTGATTTTCAGGACTTGCTAGTTATTACCGCAAATTCGTAAAAGGCTTTTCGATGATAGCAACTCCATTAACTAAATTGCTTCAGAAAGATGTGAGATTTGAATGGTCCGATAAATGCCAAAAAAGTTTTGATCAGTTGAAAACTCTGTTAACTGAAGCCCCAGTATTAGTACAACCGGAATCAGGCAAAGAGTTTGTAATAGACAGAGATGCTTCGTTGAATGGTCTGGGATGTGTATTGATGCAGGAAGGCAAAGTAATAGCTTATGCCTCGAGACAACTTAAGCCTCATGAGAATAACTATCCGACACACGACCTCGAATTAGCTGCAATTGTGTTCGCATTAAAGATTTGACGACATTATCTGTTCGGCGAGAAATGTCATGTGTTTTCAGATCATAAAAGTTTGAAATATCTGATGACTCAGAAAGATTTGAATCTACGACAGAGAAGATGGCTAGAACTGTTAAAAGTCTATGAGCATGTGATAGATTATCATTCGGGTAAAGCTAATGTAGTTGCTGATGCATTGAGTCAGAAATCATTGATTGCATTACGTGCGTTGAATACTCAATTAGATCTATCTGATGATGGTTCAGTGTTAGCTGAATTGAAAGCGAAACCGTTGTTTTTACACCAGATATGTGATGCTCAGAAAGTTGATAATGAAATGTTAGCGAAACGAGCTCAATGTGATTAGAATTCTGATTCTGAGTTTTGAGTTGTTGATGATTGCTTGAGATTTCGAGATCGTATCTGTATTCCGAGAAACCCTGAGTTAATTCAGTTGATTTTGAATGAAGCACATAATAGTCGTTTATCTGTTCATCCGGGTAGTACAAAGATGTACCATGATCTGAAGCAACACTATTGGTGGACTGGTATGAAACGAGATATTTCTGATTTTGTATCGAAATGCTTAGCCTGTCAGCAAGTGAAAGCAGAACATCAGGTTCCGTCTGGGTTGTTACAGCCAATTCTGATTCCCGAGTGGAAATGGGATAGAGTGACAATTGATTTTGTTTCGGGATTGCCTCTGACTCCAAGAAAGAAAGATGCGATTTGGGTCGTAGTTGATCATTTGAAGAAATCTGCCCATTTTATTCCAGTACGATCTGATTTCTCACTTGATAGATTAGCTGAGCTTTATATTTCTGAGATTATGAGATTGCACGGGGTGCCACTATCCATTGTGTCTGATAGAGATCTGAGGTTTACATCTCGATTCTAGAAGAAACTACAAGAAGCTTTAGGCACGAAATTGCATTTCAGTATAGCTTTTCATCTGCAAACGGATGGTCAATCCGAACGGATCATTCAGATTCTTGAGGATATGTTGAGATGCTGTATTCTTAAGTTCAATGGTACGTGGGAACAGTACATATCGCTGATTAAATTTGCATATAATAACAGTTTTCAGTCAAACATCAAAATGGCACCTTATGAAGCTTTGTACGGACGTAAATGTCGTACACCTCTGTATTGGACCGAACTCAATGAAAATAAGCTACATGGGGTTGATTTGATAAAAGATACTGAACAGAAAGTAAAAGTGATCTGTGACAGTTTGAAAGTAGCGTCTAATCGTCAGAAATCCTATGCGGATTTGAAACGTAAAGATATTGAGTTTGAGATCGGTGACAAAGTGTTTTTGAAAGTATCTCCATGGAAGAAAGTACTCCGATTCGGACGTAAAGGTAAGTTGAGTCCGAGGTTCATTGGACCGTATGAGATTATTGAGAATGTTGGACCTGTTGCTTATAGATTGTTGTTGCCCTCCGAGTTAGAAAAGATACACAATGTATTTCATGTTTCGATGCTCTGCAGATATCGATCCGATCCATCACATGTGATTGCTTCGTCTGAAATTGAAATCCGATCTGATATGACTTACGAAGAAAAGCCGATCCATATTTTAGCTCGAGAAATAAAAGATTTGAGAAACAAGAAAATTCCGTTAGTAAAAGTGTTGTGGCATCGACATGGTGTAGAAGAGGCCACGTGGGAGCCCGAAGATTCAATAAGACAGCAATATTCAAATTTGTTTAACGGAAAGATTTTCGGGGACGAAAATCCCTAAGGGGGGAGAATTGTAACATTTCGGTTTGTACCCTAGTCAGAATAGTGGTTTCGAAACCACAAATTTGAGTCCGTATAATATTTTAATATTATTTTTTGTGCCTTTGATATGTGATTAAGCATGTGTTGAAGTTCTGTGAGTTAATTTGTCTGTCTGTGTGTTTAATTTGAGAAAAGGACTAAATCGCATAAAAGGTAAAAGTGGCCTTCTATTTAACTGAATGGCCTAATTGATGTGTCTTCTTTTGTATAAGGCCTTATGTTGTAAATTGGCCTTTTAGCAATGTAGTGGACGGCATATTAATGTGATAAATAGTTTATTTTATGTGATAATGGTTTATTAAATGATGAATATTATAATATAAAGTTTTAATAAATAAAACAAAATATGAATAAGTGGCCATATTCATCATCTTTGGCCGAATAAGAAAAGAAAAAGAAAGGAACAAAAGCTTTCAAGGGTTTCGGCCATTTCAAGCTTGAATTAAGGTATGTGTTGAGTATGATTTTTGATGATTTTTATGTTTTTGAGATTGTTGCTTAGTCTACTATCAAGCCCATGTTGTAATTTGAATAATTGATGATATTTGTGAAATTTTCCATTTATGAAATGGTGAGATTTGTGATGTTTTATGGTGTTAAATGAAAGATATATGTTAGATGAACATATGTTGTTCTTGAATTTTTGATGAATTTAGCTAAATAGGGCTAAATTGATAAAATAGCATTTTGAAGGATTAATTTGTGAAATAAATGAAATGTGAGGACTTATATGAGCATGGGTGACATTCGGTTAGGCATGAGTAATATGAAATTTGGTGTATTTTGTAAATTTGTGAAATAGGGACTAAAATGTCAAAATGTGCAAATGTGAGGGCTAAAATGCAAATTTCCCTAAATGTGTGTTCATGAATTGAATTGGAATGAATTATTGAATAAATGGATTACATTTGAATATGTGTAGATCAAGAGTCGAAGAAAACGGACTTAGATCGCGAAAAGACGAAAGTAGTTGAATAACCGAGTCCGAATGAATATTCGAATCCGAGGTAAGTCGATATACAAATAAATGTATTTGTATTTAATTATATATGTTCATATGATTATTGATAAGAATGAATGCTCATGAAATGATGTATACATGAATTTCGAGATAGAATTAATTTAGAGACAATATCCAAGAAGTCCCGTTTGAATCTAGGAATAGATAGGATTAACTATGTCATGACATAGGTGTCTGTTCTGTGGTATCATGTAAGACCACGTCTGGGACGTTGGCATTGATTGGTGATTTCGTGTAAGACCACATCTGGGACGTTGGCATCGATATGAGATTTACGTATAAGACCATGTCTGGGACATTGGTATCGTATTGATTCGTGTAAGACCCTGTCTGGGACAGTGGCATCGAGATCTGAGTAAATGTAAGACCTCGTCGGGGACGTTGGCATTCTACGACTATTCCGAGCTTTTTGAATATTCTATTTAGTTTCGAACGGTTCAACGGGCAAGTCTGAGAAATGAACAACTCTGTGATTTGTACATCTGTTTCAGGTACGTTTGAAAAGTACACTATGTGTGTATGAAAGGTAAGTATCTATGTGAACTTACTATGATGAACATGTGTAAAGAAATGATGAGATAACATATAAAGATATGCTTGAATAAGCTTTGTGCATATGTGATATTTGAATTGAAAATTTGGTAAAGTGTGGCTAAACAATGAGCCAAAGAATGTATGTGATTAGATTTCTATGTGAACTAATAATAGCATTGATCTAATATGATTATATGCATTTTATGCTAAGTTTATTTGTATATGGCTTACTAAGCTTTTGAAAGCTTACTCTGTGTGTGTTTGCTCTGTTTCATAAATCGTCAAAGCTACTGAAGGCTCGAGACCGTCGAGGATCGTCATCACACTACTCAAACTCATTTTGGTACCCTTTTGAAAATGTGTATATGAAGTATGGCATGTATAGGCTAGTGATTTGGTATATTTTTGAATTGTAATAGCCATGTGATTTGGCTAGCTAATGTTAGTAATGTGCATGAGTAAATATGGTAAATGGTGCAATGTTTTGGTATGGCAAGTTAGCTATTACAATGATCAATGTTATGGTAAGCTTATGAATGCATAATGAGTATGTATGGTTGATCAATGAAATGGCTACATGGATGATTAATGTGGTTGAATCATGCTTGGATGTATAAGTGTTTTTAGTTGTGCAAATTGGCATAATTAGAATTGTGAATGAATGAGATGAAATGTTGTTTGTTTGGTATGATTCTTTGTTGCCAAATGTGTTTGAAATGAATTGGTGAATGGCTTGTAGACTTAATCCTTTGTGGGTGGCATTCTGGCCATGCGAGTAGCCTGTTTTGCCAACACGGTTGAGGCACACGGGCGTGCCTAGTGGCCGTGTGATTTAGTCAGTATATAGCCTAAGAGTACACGGCCATGGTACACGGGCATGCCTGGTGGCCGTGGGGATAAGTCAGTATACCTGCCCTGTTTTGGAACGGCCAGGACATATGGGGGTGTCTTGTAGCCGTGGGAGGCACACGGCCAGACTGCACGGGCGTGTGACCTCTGCAGTGTTCAAAAAGTTTTAAATTTCTGAGAGTTTCTGTATACATTTGGTATAGTCCCGACCCTTCTCTAAAGCATGCTTAAGGTCTCTGTAAAAGTTTTCGATCTGTCCGGAAATGCCTTTAACCCTAATCCGGCTACGGATACGGGTTAGGGGTGTTACATTTAGTAAGTAAATTAAAACAAAAATAAAATTAAAACATGTATTTATCTTTTATTTTGGTCTTCAACCAATTGAAAGGGGGAACAAAACTCCATTGATGGTAGCTTGAGTTCGGCCAACTCTTCCTCATGCATGCTTGTGATTTTGAGGTTCGTTTTTAGTAATTTTTACATTTTTGAAATAGTTGCAGCTTAATCTAGCTAACCCGGGGATCAATTTGTTAAATTGTTAAATTTTTATAATTTTACCATTGATGAATTTGAGATGTTCTTGGAAGTTTATGGTAAAATCTTAAGCTTGGTTGTTAGATAGGGTTATTTTTTGTAAAGTAATTTTTGGTAATTTTAATGTTTAAGGACTAAAAGGTGAAATTAGTAAAAGTACAAGGACTTGCTATAAAATAACAAGAAGTATGGGCTATAATAGGGTTGCAAACAATTTGGATACACATGAAATCTAATAAAAATGGTTAATTTGCATGTTTTGGGCTTAGGGACTAAATTGTATAAAAGTAAAATGTTCGGGGAAATTTTTTAAAAATGTCAAAAAGGACTTAATTGCATAAAATGAATTGATTTTTCTGTTAGAATTATTTAATTGAAATGAATTATTATTTTAGATCAAGAACGAGTGAAAAATCGAAGAGAAGAGAAATTACCAAATAGCCCTTGTACTTAGTCATTGTTGCAATTCAGTCAGGTAAGTTCGTATGAACTATAATCATTATAATGTTAATTAAATTAAATGTTTATTATGTTGTTTTTAATGTAAATAAATCAATATGTATGTGAATGTATCCATAGTGTGACGAATTGACGGATATCGTCCTAGTTGAACCTTAAGAATTCTTAGGATACAAATGACATGTCATTAGGATTTCATGTTTCGGGTGCTGGTCTTGAATGTCTTACTGATGGCTGAGGTCCTGCATTTGTTGTGGATTCTCCACTGCTCGTGTGAGCAGCATCGTATAGCTTACATTCCGACCCACAGCTTGTGTGAACAATGATGTAAAGGAAAGGTTATGGTTATATGTAAAGGCACACTTTGTGTGAGCTTTCCCTCGTATTTGATGTAATTCTAGATGGTTCAACGGGTAAGAAAAGGAATGGAATGGTAAGTGACTTAATGGAAAGGTTCATAACTATATGAAAAGGTTGATGCTTATGTAATGTATCTTATGAAATCTATTTATGTTATAAATGAGTTTATATGATTATCAATGAATCTACTAACATGTGAGCTTGATGATGCTTGAATAGGCTTATATTAAACCCATGGTGTTGGAAACGATAAGTAAGCAAATGGAAAGAATCATGATCGTATGGTAACGATGATGAATTAAATGTTATGTTTATACATGGTTGATTTCTTATGTATCATGGACGAGTATACTAACTTGTAAGTTTGATGGTGTCATATAGGCTTTTATTGGGTTTATGGCATTGGTAAAAGGTTTATACTTATTCTATAAGGTTCATTATTGAAATGGTATGTTATGTTTCAAGTTTATACGAGCTTACTAAGCATTCATTGCTTACGTAGTTATTTTTCCTTTAGTTTACAGATTATTGGAAGCACGATTGGTTGGAAGTTCGTTGGAGATCTATCACACTATCCAGTGGACAATTCGGGAGTTTTTGAGTAATTAGGATAAGGTTTATAATGGCATGTATAGGGTGATTTGTAATGGTATCATGGTGCATGTGTTAATGGTGCTTTGGTATGTATAAGCTTTGGTAAGCTATGTTGGTTTGGCATATTTTGATG
The DNA here is from genome assembly GCA_025698515.1 of Gossypium sturtianum. NCBI lineage: Eukaryota > Viridiplantae > Streptophyta > Magnoliopsida > Malvales > Malvaceae > Gossypium > Gossypium sturtianum. Next base: position 70,130,548 of record CM046952.1, read on the forward strand.
CCTTACCAAGTTATGTGATTTTGGTTACTTTAAAGTGCTTGTTGATGATGGTTTGGAAATGGTTACTTGTGACATATTTTAGTTCATATTTTAACTAGGTTATTATGTTTGGAAAATGCAATATTAACATGTATAATGTGGTTTATAATGGTGCTTTGATGAATATATAAATGATAATTTGGTATATTTGTGCCTTGATGTTTAAGTATGGTTGATGGACTTATAATGTTTAATTAGGTACGTCCTTTTGGTCACTTTTTTCTAATTGATGTGTATGGCATTTTGGTACAAGATGTTGACTTGGAAATGGTCAATTATGTTGTGTTTAGGCACATAATAGAATGAGGTCTTTATGCATGGAATTAGGTAATGTTAACATGTTTTGGTAAATGTTGTGTTGTTATAATTGTGGTGCCTTTGAATGGCATATTGGTTAGTTGAGTTAGGACCTTGAAATGGCATTATGATGTATGTTTGGATGATGTTTAGGTCCCCTTTAAAGTGTGCACAAATGTTTGAATGTTTATGCATGAAATGGTTTTGAAATGGTTTGATTTTAGGTAAATTTTGGGTTAACACGGCCTGAGACATGGGCGTGTGACTCAATCGTGTGAGGCACACGGCCTGGCGACACGGTCGTGTGTCATCTGAGGATTTCTTAAGGTTCAAGTCAGAGAGTTACATGGTCTAGCACACGGTCTGGCACACGGGCGTGTGGGGAAACTCAGAGAGTTACACAGCCTAGCACACTGGCATGTGACACGACATTGTGACCCTACTCAGAGAGTTACACGGGTGAGGACACGAGCTGGGACATGGCCATGTGTCCCTATTCTAAAGTTACATGGCCTGAGACATGGGCGTGTGTCTCATCCGTGTGAGGCACACAGTCTGGCCACACGGCCGTGTGACCCCTGTTTTGCAAATTTTGCCTCTTTTTCCTAAACTTTCCAAACTATTTCAAATTGGTTTCGAATTTTTTCTAAGTTATTTTTAGAGCCTCAAGGGCTCGATTTAGTGACAATATGCATGTGTATGAATGGATTATGAATTGAGTGAATTATTGAATGATAAAATCTTCAAATATTTTTGGTTGTACAATAATACTCCGTAACCCTAATTCGGTGACAGAGACAAGTTAGGGGTGTTACAAGAAAAACCTTAAGACTTATTATTGGAGAAATTAGAATTCATTTTTTTTTTTATCTTAAGTTAAGTGTCATTAACAAGTTAAAGATTTAGCATGTCAAAAACCCTTATAGTCCTAACATTCTAAACAAATCATATAATGTCCAAAATTAACAAACCCATACAAAAATGCCCATAATGTCCAAATTGAATAAACAGAACAACCAAAAATACTTAGTTTTAGAAACGTGAAATTCTGAGCTTTAAGTCGCCATCCAAACCTAATTCTTAGGGTTACCTGAAACAAATCAAACAGAAACGTGAGCTTTAAGCCTAATGTGTGATTTGGCCCACACTCTCAGTACATATTAGATTACATTAAATAGAATATCACATAGCTTATCTTTCACATATTTCATATTGAATCAGAAATTCATATAGATCATAACTTATCAATTCATAAATCATGCCGAACATATCAAATCGAATCATAGTCATAACATATAATATCCTACCCCTGTCCGCTACACACCATCTCCATCCCACCAATCACACTATATAGAACCATAGAGTCCATCCATCTAATCACACCAATACGTGGCAGTGTGCCACTCACATATATTTGCAGCTGAGCTGCCATACATATAATTTTGCGGTCTAGCCGCCGTATTTGCAGTATGAACTACTATATATACTTCCTCCATCATAATATAACCCAACCAAAACATATACATAACATACTCATAAACAGACAACATATTTACATATAGCATATGTCACATGGCATGTTTACATACATAAATTATATTAATCATTACATAACATATAGTTTATTTATAGTTTGGCCCAGTTACCATGCTTTTAAAGCTACTCATACAAACTTACGTACCAAGACTTACGGGTTTTTGGCCCTTACGATGTGTTTGGACCAAAATATCAAGCCTAAAAATTGGCCAAAAGGCACGACGCGGTTTACCACATGGTCTACAAGAATCCCACACGGCCCAAACACTGCAAACGGCCTGGCACACGGTTTGTCACACGGCCTGCACACATGACCGTGTGACAATGGGCAATTTCGAAAAATAGCCCAGTTTCACAATATAATTGAGTTACAGACGAGTTTTGGGATGATTTTTACACACTTGATTGCGTAGTTGATTAAACACTCTAATGGGAACCCACAAAACCTACAATTAACAAATAAATATACAAATTATACACAAAAAGATTCCTCCAAAATAACATACAACTATCAAAACGATAGTCCCCAAAACAGAGATGAGCATTTACCACTCCAAAAACTGTGTCTAATCGAGACCAACTCTGCTGGGGAAAGTTGATTTCAAGCTCCTTCGCCTGATCAAAACACAATTACGCTTCTCAAAAACCAAAATGAAGATAAACACTTACAAAATCCCCACCTTAAATCGAAGAATGATTAAAGCTCCAAAAACCAGGAAAATTACACAATAATACTTACATATTGCTCGTATTTACCGAAGCTACTCAAAAAATCCTTTAAACTAGTCGTAATTACTTACACCAACCACCCAGGTTGCAAAACAAACGATTGAAATTGAAAAGAAAACAAAGGTGAAAGGAAAAAGAAGAAACAAATAAATAAATAAATAAATAAAGGCTGAAAGTAGCAATAGAGAAAAAGAACGTGTTTTTAAAATAAAAGAAATAAAAATAATAAAATGATAAAGATAATAACACAAACAGAATTGGGTACGGTAGTGGAGGAGTGGTTTTAGGAAAGAAAATATTTTGACTATAATTAAAATAATAACAAAATAAAAGAAAGAGAAAAGGTTAATACTCCAACTAACAGATATCCCACCAAACTAATTACTCTATACTTATCCCGCCACCAGAGTTTGAATCCCACCAACATACTTGTAACAGCTCGATTTTGGGTCTAGTCGGAACAGTGGTTTCGGGACCACAAATTTGACAAAAAAAATTCATTTTTATTATATTTTTATGGTCTAAAATTTTATGGAATGATTTCGTGAAAATTTCGTTCGAAACTTTTGACGTTTGGACACTCAATTTAGTCAAAAGAACTAAATTGTAAAAAGTGCAAAAGTTGAATTCTATATGTTAGAGGTGTCCAATTGATATGAGATTTTAAATTAGAGGTCCTTAAATGGTAATTAGACCATTGGTTAACTTGGTGGACAAAAATGGACATGGTTAGGTATGTTTTCAAAGTTTTTCATTAAGGGCATTTTAGTATTTTAGTAATTAAATGAATTAAAAAGCCAAATTAAAAGTCAATATTTGTCCATCTTCTACCCCATGGCAAAAACTTGCATGGAGAAGACATAGCTAGGGTTTTCCAAGCTTCCAAGCTCGATTATCAAGAAAAACGAGGTTCGGACCTAGAACGGAGGAAAAACGAGTAATTGACGATTAAGTCCTTTTGCCATTTTGATGCCGAGGGTTAATAAGCTAGCTCGAGTTGGAGATCGCCAGAGATCCTATCACACTATCAAGCTACCATTTTTGGTATATATAAATTCAAGTATTTTGAGTTATGGCATGTATAGGGACTAAGTCAATTGGTTATATGTGTCTTTATGATTGTAGCCAATATGTTGGCTTGTAATCGTCAAAGGCTTGTTTGCTATTTGGCCATGTAAGTTGGCTTATGTTGGCAACATGGTTGTAAGCCTAAGTATACTCATATATGTGTCAATGTCTATGGTGATATGATGATGGTATGCTTGGTGAATGTGAAATATTTGGAAATGTGATTTATGGCATGATTGTGTGATGTTGGAATTGTGACCTATTGATGAGATGAGGAATTTGAGTATAATTTGGTAACTAGATAGTAATTGAATGAAGCCTAGTGAATTTGGGATTTGTATGTTTGATTTAGGGCTTAATAAATGTAGTGAATATGTTAGATAAACTTATAAAGTTGATATGTTTTAACCATGAATGTGGATGCTTTGGTTGCCTAAGTATGTAATGTCATGTGCCTTTGAATTGATGTGAGTGTATGTGTGAATAAGGGTGGCAAAAAGGCTTGGTAAATAGCCTTATATTTGTCCACACGGGTAGACACACGGGCGTGTGTCTAGGCCGTGTGCGACACACGGTCTGCCCCACAAGCATGTGTTCTGGCTGTGTGTCCCCTGCACCTTAATTTTGGAAAAACAGAATGTCCAGAATTGAGCACACGGGCAAGGACACAGGTGTGTGCCTCAGTCGTGTGTGCTACACGGCCTAGCACACAGGTGTGTGGCATGGCCGTGTGGCACAAGTCAGAGAGCACCCTAATTTGAACACGGCTTGTAGCACGAGCGTGTCCCTTGGACCACACGGGCGTGTGAGCCCAGTAACATGAAAAATTTTCTAAGTCTTGTGAAGTTTTCTAAAGTTCTCAGTTTAGTCTCGAACCACTTCCAAAGCATGTTTTAGGCCTCGTAGGCCCATATTAGGGACTTTATGATTGAATGTGAATGGTTTTAATTTGGATGCAAATTTATGACTCGAAAATGTATGTTTGCTTGTGTTTATGTCCGGTAATGCCTCGTACCCTATTTTGGCGTCGAATACGGGTAAGGGGTGTTACATTTAGTGGTATCGGAGCTATGGTTTAGTCAATTCTCAGACTAACGTAGCGTATGTGAGTCTAGCTATACATGTCATATTACTACATGTGATAGTGTGATATCTCCTTACTCTAATGAAGTTGTTTTGTTGAGGCAGAGATGCTTTCCAACCGAGCTAGTTTCGAAAATGCTGAAAGTGATATTACAATATTTGAAAATGTGCTTGTGATGAGTCGAAACTTGGAAAGGTATGAATAAGAGTTCATGATATGTATGTGATGATGTACAAAATGGAATAACCATAAGTTGAGAAATATGGATAAAATGTTAATGTCCTGGATGAACATCGTATTTCGATGGATTATGGTGATTTTATGAAACAAATAAAATGTTTTAAATGTTGCAAATAGGATTTAGCCCGGAAGGGTAATCCTGAATTAAGCCCTCTCGAGCATATGTTATGAAATGGATTTAGCCCAGACGGGTAATCCAGAGTAAGCCCTTTGGAGCATACGTTACCAAAAGGATTTAGCCTGGACTGGCAATCCTGTTATATCATATGTGGCTCGAGAGTGTGCTCTATGAGTATGTGCTAACAAGGCCACTTTGGAATATGAATTGACGAATTGTTGACATGCATACCTTGAATATACTACCCGAGTATCAATCAAAATTACAATAGTTCAATAGGAATTATTCTTGAAATATGGAATGGTGAAATGAAATGAAAGTTTATATTGTAATAAGCTCATCTATGTTTGTTTGGCGGTCATATGATGTTATGTGCTGACTTGTTTGATTAAGTAAATGCTATGAGTAAACTTACTCAAAATATATGGAATGTATGTTTAAGTACACTTGTTTGAATAAAGATAATCGGAAAGTTCGTGTAACATAAATATGAATGTTAATTAGCTTGAAGTGAATTATATGATTGTGAAGATATTATGTTGATGATGAATGCTAAGTTATATGTGTGTATTTGTGAGAATTGAGCTAGAGGCTTTACGACCTCACCCCTTTACCAATGTGGAATTTTATGACGAAATTTTACGAGATTTAAGTTGAATGAACTTACAAGTGAGAGACTAAAGAGTTCAGTAGCGGAATAACTAATAATGTGGTCAGAGTTGAGAATAGTTTGGCAAGTGAATATAGTTCTGGAAAAGATGCCAGGTTATTCTAAAGATCATTCGAATTTCGCGATGTCACGGTTAAAGAAAAAAAGTTAATCTCGGCTAATCGACTCATTCAGGTATGATGTCTAAAGTATGTATTTTCTGGAATTTCTTCCGGATTGATTTTCGTTAGTGAATGGAATAATATGGGATTAGTGATTACAAAATTAGTCAGAGAAATGATATGTGAGTTGTAAATATGTCTGTATGTAACAGTTACAGTTGAATAGATTATGATGATCTCTCCTAAATATTCTATATATTCGTTTGTCCTATGGGGTTTATGTAATTGTTCATTCTCTGATGAAATTTTTATCATGTGAGAATGCTATCTAACTCTAATGTTAGACGAAAGCACTGTTGGTCTGGTTGGTTTATGATAAGCATATCTTATCTCTCTTTGGGGTTCTATTCTATTATGTTGAGAATAAAAGTTGATGGTGAAATTTTATGTGAGGCTATTCTTCTATTTCTACTGGATATTGATTTGTTTTATATACATATTTGGAAAATATATTATCTCTATTACAATTGATTCCAGAGCGTATAAGCATTGTTTTTCTTCCGGTTTTCTCTGAGAAATCATCAAGATCCTTATCATTTTCTTATGAGTTATGTTCTCGAACTTCCAGATGGTATCGCATCTTGGATTTCTTTGTCTCGATTTTCTTATCATCCTTATTTTGTAAATTATCAATCATGGCTCCTCTTTAAAGTGTGCTCTTTGGCTGTGATAACTATGTCTATTATGGTTGTATTTCTGGTTTGATCATAAGAACATGGTGATTCTGGTATCAGGATTTCTCTAATTTTCGTGAAAGGAATTGACATCGGCAAAGGTATAGATAGTGGAAGCTCAAGCTCAAATTGTATGATGGTTTTCTTTTCTCAGGTAAGTTTGATTAAAGTCAATGAGTTCAATCAGGATATTTTATTTTCTTGAGCTAATGCAGTTGTAAAGATCTTTGGTTAGCATGTTAAGGGAATTATAAAAGATTGTATGTTTGAGTTGTTTTAACAGCATGAAAGAGGAAGTATTTTGATATGATATTATTTGATAGTTGAGATCGACTCAGTTGTTTTATCTGAACGAGATGGCCAGTTGAAAGGTAATTTGAGTCATACGCATTTAAATTGTTCTTAGGTATGGAAATGATTTTTGTGTATTCATGAGTAATGTAACACCCCTTACCCGTATTCGACGTCGGAATCGGGTACGAGGTATTACCGAACTCAACTTACTTAGAACATACAGAATCGACCATAAATTTCTTTCGAACTATAAAATCTCTTCATTCATAATCATATAGTCTTTATTACGGGCCTACGAGACCTGAAACATACAAATAAAACGAATCAGGATGGAACTAGAAACTTACAAACACTTAGAAATTTTTTTTTACTCAAAACAGGGCCACACGCCCGTGTGGAAAGGAACACGCCCGAGTGGGCAGGCCGTGTGATCACACACGCCCATGTCCCTAGCCCGTGTGGATTTTTATTTTTCATTTGGAACCTATAGGGGTTTTCACACGGCCTGGCACACGCCCGTGTCTATGGCCCGTGTCCCTCACACGGCCATGACACGCCCATGTCTTAGCCCGTGTGTGAAAACCTTGGCATTCTGTTTATGACGTCAACAAACACTTAGGGTCAGACGACCGAGTCACACGCCCGTGTGCTAGCCCATTTGACGTATTGAATTTTTCGCAAATTAGATGCAGGGGACACACGGCCAGGCTACACACCCATGTGGCAGACCGTGTGTCACACACGGCCTAAACACACGCCCGTGTGTCGACCCGTGTGGACATATATAATGCTATATACCAAGCCTTTTGCCACCCTAAAAAGTAACCACACTTATACCATTCCAAGCATTACATAGCATAACAATGATATACTTCTAATATCTACAATTAAGACATCCACATATTAATTCACATCTTGTTAATCATGCATATACTTCACACATAACTCATTCAACTGCACAAGCTTACTCTTCATGAATTTCATCATCATTGAATTCCAATGGCCATTTACAAAATGAATTGAGTAACATTAATAGCCAACACCTTGGCTAACCAATATGACATATAACAAAATGACCAAGTTCCTATACATGCCATACCCAAAATAATCAAACTTTACTATACCAAAAGAATAGCTTGATAGTGTGAACCGAGCTCCGACGTCCTACGATCCCCGAGCTAGCTTGGCGATACTACAAGGAAAGGGAAAAGAGAGGGGTAAGCGTAAAGCTTAGTAAGTTTGCATGAAATAAATAGCAACATAAAAGATTATGATAGCATTCATACATTACATTGAGTAATAACTCAAATTCTCAAGCACATTGACATAACTTACTCATGCTCACTCTTACCAATCTCATATCACATATCGGACTTATTTCTCGTAAATTACTCATATGTACCTATATCACTTCATCACATAACTTTAGCACTAATTCCATATTTAACATAAACTTAAATCTTTATCCCGTTGAACCACTTGGAATATCGAAGGATACCCGAACTCGTCATTCACATAATACGATGCCAATGCCATATCCCAGATATGGTCTTACATGGGATCACATCTCGATGCCGATGCCATATCCCAGATATGGTCTTATACGGGATCTCATATCGATGTCGACGCCATATCCCAGATATGGTCTTACACGAGATCATATATCAACGCCATGTCCCAGACATGGTCTTACACGATTTCATACCGAAGCCAGGTCCCAGACGTGGTCTTACACGAACTCTTTATTCGATGCCGATGCCATATCCCAGATATGGTCTTATACGGGATCTCAATTAGGTTCCGAAGCCATGTCCCAGACATGGTATTACACGGGACCTTAATAGTCTCATGTCGTGACAATGGTATCATTTCTATTCCTAAGGTCTAACCGGGACTTTCAAATAATATAGTTTCATCATACTTTCATCGAGACCTCATTAATCAATTTCATAAAAATAATATACATTTCTCATGATATCAAGCATATTAAAACATAATAACATTACGTTGATTTATTACACACAAACTTACCTCGGTACCAAAATATGTATAGTTGTTCGATTTAGTCTACCACATTGTTCTTTCCTCAGTTTCGGTCCGGACTTCGTGTTTCTTTATCTATAATGAAAATTTCACTTATTTAATGATCACATTGACTAAAATAACCCATGAATCATACTTTGGAAAAATTACAATTTTGCCCCTAAACTTTCACATATTTACAAAATGCTCCCTAGGCTCGTATAATGAAATGTACTCATTTCCTTGGTTACCCAAGCCTAGCCGAACATTTATTGAGCTTATAACAGCTCACACTTTCCTTCAAAACTGATTTTTACTATACATTTTATCACTTTTACAACTAGGTCCTTTTTATGAAATTTCCATGAAAATCACTTAGAAAAAGATGTTTATCATACATCAAACTTTCATATTCCTTCATTAAACATCAACATACATGCATGTCATACATGGGTAAATTTTTGAACATGAACCCTAGCTCAAAATAAGGGTGGAAATAGCTAAATTAAACTACGAGGATCTCAAAAATACGAAGAACACGAAAAACGAGGCTAGGAGGTACTTACAATCAAGCTTGAAAGTTGAAGAAACCCTAGCTATGGTGTTCTTGAAATTTTCGGCCAAGCATGGAGAAGATGGACACCATTTTTGACTTCTTTTTCCCTTTTTATTAACTTATTAACCAAATGACCAAAATGCCCTTAAGGCCCTTTCTTGAGATTTTTCCTTCCCATGTCTATTTTTGTCCATCATAAAATATAATGGTCTAATTGCTAAATAAGGTCCTCTAATAAATTTTCTAATGCTATCTCATACTTGAATCTTCTAGAACCTCATATTTTTCAATCTTTGCAATTTAGTCCTAATGAATAAATTGATCGCTAAATAATAAAATTTCTTCATGAAATTTTCACAAAATCATGCAACCATGTCATAGACCTCATAAAAGCCATAAAACACATATTTCTACTTTGAATTTATGGTCTCGCAACCACTATTCCGACTAGGCCCTAAATCGGGCTGTTATAATCCTCCCCTTTGGGGATTTCCGTAGCCTCCTCGGACTCCCATGTAGTCTCTTCTACCCTTTGTCTTTGCCACAATACTTTTACAAGAGCTATACTTTTATTTCTTAATTGTTTGACTTCCCGTGCCAAAATCTTAATCGGCTCTTCGCCATAAGTCATGTCGGGTTGAATTTCAACTTCTGTTGGTACAATCACATGCGAAGTATCTGATCGGTAACGGCGCAACATAGACACGTGAAACACATCATGAATCTTTTCCAACTCAGACGCCAAAGCCAAACGATAGGCTACTGGCCCTATCCTTTTGGTAATCTCATACGGTCCGATAAAGCGTGGACTCAATTTACCTTTCCGGCCAAATCTGAGAATTTTCTTCCATGGTGATACTTTCAAAAATACCTTATCGCCAACTTGAAACTCAATCTCTTTCCGTTTCAAATCCGCGTAGAACTTTTATCTATCTGAAGCAGCTTTTAAACAATCAGGAATCACTTTTACTTTCTCTTCGGTTTCTCTGACCAGATCGACCCCATGACTCTGATTCTCTTTGAATTCGGTCCAATACAAAGGCGTTCAGCACTTACGCCCATACCATGCCTCATAAGGTGCCATTCTCAAACTCTACTGAAAACTGTTATTATAGGCAAATTCTGCTAACGATAAGTACTTCTCCCAATTGCCTTGAAATTCTAAAACACAGCATCGGAGCAAGTCTTCAAGTATCTGTATTACGCTCTCCGACTGTCCATCGGTTTGCGGATGGAAAGCTGTACTAAAGTTCAACTTTGTGCCCAAGGCTTCTTGCAACTTTTTCCAAAATCGTGATGAAATTCTCGGATCTCTATCCAATATAATCGACAAAGGCACTCTGTGTAATCTCACGATTTCTGAAACATACAAATCTGCCAACTTATCAAGCGAATAGTCAATGCGTACCGGTATAAAGTGAGCCAACTTTGTGAGCCTATCGACCACGACCCACACGGCATCCTTCTTTTTTGGTGTCAAAGGCAAGCCTGCCACAAAATCCATAGTAATACGGTCCCATTTCCACTCAGGAACCATAATAGGCTGAAGTAGACCCGAAGGTACTTGATGTTCAGCTTTCACTTGCTGACAAATCAAGCATCTCGATACAAATTCGAAAATATCTTTCTTCATTCTCGGCCACCAATACCATTTCTTCAAATCATTATACATCTTTGTACTGCCTGGATGTACAGATAAACATCCACTATGTGCTTCATGTAAAATTTTCTGAATAAGTTCATCATCTCTTGGTACACAGACCATATCTTGGAACATTAAAAATCCATCTGAACTAATACGAAAATCTGACTCAACACCCAACTCACACTGAACTCTTTTGGCTTGCAAATCACTGTCACCTTTCTGAGCTTCACAAATCTCTTGGAGAAACATCGGTCTAGCTCTCAGCTCGGATAGAATAGAGCCATCATCCGATAAGGCCAACTGCATATTCATAGCTCTCAATGAAAACAAAGATTTCCTACTCAAAGCATCGGCGACCATATTCGCCTTTCCCGGGTGATAGTCAATCACTAGCTCGAAATCCTTTATCAACTCCAAGCATCTTTGCTGCCTTAGGTTCAATTCCTTTTGAGTCATCAAGTAATTTAGACTTTTATGATCAGTGAATACCCGAAATTTCTCGCTATACAAATAGTGTCTCCAAATCTTCAACGCAAACACAATGGCAGCTAACTCCAAATCATGTGTCGAGTAATTCTTCTCGTGCAGCTTTAACTGTCTAGATGCATAAGCTATCACCTTTCCCCTTACATGAGTACACAACCCAATCCATTCAGGGATGCATCACTATATACCACAAATTATTTTCCCGGTTCAGATTGCACTAAAATCGGAGCCTCAGTCAACAATGTCTTTAGTTTCCCAAAACTCTGTTGGCATTTTTCTGTCCATTCAAACTTTACATCTTTTTGTAACAACCTCGTCATTGGAGTAGCTATCATGGAACATCCCTTGAAAAACCGCCTGTAATAGCCAGCCAGGCCCAAAAAACTTCTAACCTCTGATACATTCCTTGGCGGTTTCCAATCTATAATAGCTGAAATCTTACTCGGGTCAACTCGAATTCCATCTCTCGAAACGATGTGCCCCAAAAATCTGACTTCTTTAAGCCAAAATTCACTTTTACTAAACTTGGCATATAACTGATTATCTCGTAAAATTTGTAAGACCGTTCCCAAGTGCTCAGCATGCTCGTTTTCATCACGAGAGTAAATCAATACATCATCAATAAAAACTACATCAAATTTATTCAAATATGGCCGAAAGATGTGGTTCATCAAATCCATAAACACAGCAGGGGTGTTTGTTAAACCAAAAGGCATTACTAAAAATTCATTGTGACAATACCTTGTCCCAAATGCGGTTTTCGGCACATCCGCGTCTTTGACTCTCAACTGGTAATAACCAGACCTTAAGTCTATCTTGGAAAACACAGTGGCTCCCTTCAATTGGTCAAACAAATCATCGATCCTTGGCAATGGGTACCTGTTCTTTACGGTTACCTTATTAAGTTGTCGATAATCTATACATAACCTCATAGAACCATCTTTCTTTTTCACAAATAATACGGGAGCACCCCACGGAGAATAACTTGGTCTTGCGAAACCTTTATCCGTCAACTCTTGTAACTATGCCTTCAATTCTTTCAACTCGGTTGGAGCCATCCTATACAAAGCAATCGAAATGGGGGCAATACCAGGGGCTAACTCAATGTCAAATTCAATCTCTCTAACCGGGGGCAACCCTGGTAATTCTTCTGGAAATACATCTGGATACTCGCATACTATGGGCACTAATTCAATTCTTAACTCTGATTCTTTAGAATTCATCACAAAAGCAAGATAAGCTTCATATCCCTTTCTTATGTATCTCTGAGCAGACATGAAACAAATTACTACAGGCAATCTGTCATGTTCATCTGATTCAACACGAAGAGTGTCCCCATTTTCACATTTCAATTCAATAAATTTCCTTCCACAATTTACTATCACATCATGAGTAGTTAACCAATCCATACCGAGAATTACATCGAATTCATCACATGGCAATAACATGAGATTAGCCGGAAAATAATGACCTCTAATCATCAAAGGGCAATCTTTGCATACTTTGTCAACTAACACACATTTGCCTAGGGGATTTGACACTTTTATCACAAATTCTGTAAACTCTGCAGACATGTTCATACTAGATGCAAATTTCATACAAATATACGAGTGGGTAGATCCCGGATCAATTAAAGCAACAACATGAGTATCATAGAGAGAGAATGTACCCGTAATTACATCAGGGGAGGACGCCTCTTCGCGAGCGCGAATGGCGTAAGTCCTCGCAAGCACTCTACCCTCAGGTCTTGCAGTCTGCTCTCTCGGTGTATTCTTACTACTCGTTTCGTTTCCCGGATTTCTCTGTGGAGTCCCTCTAGTAGTACTTCCCGATCTTGCACTCTGAATTTTCTCTTTTTCAACCATCTCAGGGCAATCTCTAAAGAAGTGATCTTGGGAACCACATTTAAAACAAGCTCTCTCATTTGCTCGGCACTCACCGGGGTGACGTCTGCCACACTGTGAACATTTCGTTCTACTTGCTCGAGTATTACCGACACTAGCAATCGAAGTGGTCTGAGCTTTAGAACCCGAGTACTGTTTACCTTTACTTCAGTTTGAAAATCCCACTGAAGCAGCTGATCGAGTAGTGAACTCTCTTGATTTCTTAGATGAAGATTGGAATTACTTACCCAATTGTCTCTTTCTCGAGTCACGAGACTCAATTTCAGCCTTTCTTTCCTCTTTGGCCAATTCCTCGGCCTTGTAAGCTCTCTCTACTAACACAACAAATTCCTTTAGTTCCAGAATGCCGACAAACAATCGGATATCCTCATTTGGTCCGTCCTCAAACCTTTTACACATGATGGCTTTGGTGGATACGCACTCCTAGGCGTATTTACTAAGCCTTACAAACTCACATTCATATTCGGTTACCGTCATTCTGCCTTGTTTTAGCTCAAGGAATTCTTTTCTTTTCTGGTCGATAAACCTTTGGCTAATATACCTCTTTTGGAACTCTTCTTGGAAAAACTCCCAATTAACTTTCTCCCTTGGCACAACCGACACAAGGGTATTCCACCACTGGTAAGTCGAATCTCTTAAGAGAGACACCACGCATTTCATACACTCTTCGGGTGTGCAAGATAATTCATCAAATACCCAGATGGTATTTTCAAGCCAGAATTCTGCTCTTTCCGGATCATTCTCCTTATTAGCTCGAAATTCCTCAGCTCTTTGTTTTCGGATTCTATCAACCGGGGGCTTTTCTCTTCTTACCACTTCTACGACTTGAGGAGCTATAGGGGTAGGCTGAGGAATAGGTGGGGGTGGAGGGGGTTGAGCGTTCGGGTTCGTTCGAACGAACTCCGTATACCAGGAATTCATCATGTGGAGAAAGGCTTCCCTAGCCTTTTCTCCTCCTCTCTGACTTACAGTCATTGGTCTATTCTCATTTTCAGTTGGCACCGTCCCTTGGGCGGGAGCCAGCGCGTTACTTTCTATATCGTCTGCCACTGCTCTGTCGGGATCCATTTACTATATAAAAACATAATTTAAAATGTCAGGAGTCGTCACACAATCATTATGTAAATTCTCATACGTATGGCATGTATAGCTAGACTCATGCATACACTACGTTAGCCCAAGAATCGACTAAACTGTAGCTCTGATACCACTAAATGTAACACCTCTTACACCTATTCGATGCCGGAACCGGGTACGAGGTATTACCGAACTTAACTTATTTAGAACATACAAAATCGACCATAAATTTCTTTTAAACTTTAAAAACTCTTCATTCATAATCATATAGTCTTTATTACGGGCCTACGAGACCCGAAACATACAAATAAAACAAATCGGGACGGAACCGAAAACTTGCAAACACATAGAAATTTTTTTTACTCAAAACAGGGCCACACGCCCGTGTGGAAAGGAACACGCCCGAGTGGGCAGGCCGTGTGATCACACACGCCAATGTCCCTAGCACGTGTGGACTTTTATTTTTCATTTTGAACCTATAGGGGTTTTCACACGGCCTGCACACGCCCGTGTCTATGGCCCGTGTCCCTCACACGGCCAAGACACTCCCGTGTCTTAGCCCGTGTGTGAAAACCTTGGCATTCTGTTTATGACGTCAGTAAACACTTAGGGTCACACGACCGAGTCACACGCCCGTGTGCTAGCCTGTGTGACGTACTGAATTTTTCGCAAATTAGATGCAGGGGACACACGGCCAGGCTATACGCCCATGTGGCAGACCGTGTGTCACACACGGCCTAGACACACGCCCGTGTGTCTACCCGTGTGGACATATATAAGGCTATATACCAAGCCCTTTGCCACCCTGAAAAGTAACCACACTTATACCATTCCAAGCATTACATAGCATAACAATGATATACTTCTAGTATCTACAATTAAGACATCCACATCTTAATTCACATCTTATTCATCATGCATATACTTCACACATAACTCATTCAATTGCACATGCTTACTCTTCATGAATTTCATCATCATTGAATTCCGATGGCCATTTTCAAAATGAATTTAGTAACATTAATAGCCAACTCCTTGGCTAACCAATATGACATATAACAAAATGACCAAGTTCCTATACATGCCATACCCAAAATAATCAAACTTTACTATACCAAAAGAAGAGCTTGATAGTGTGAACCGAGCTCTGACATCCTACGATCCCCGAGCTAGCTTGGCGATACTACAAGGAAAGGGAAAAGGGAGGGGTAAGCGTAAAGCTTAGTAAGTTTGCATGAAATAAATAGCAACATAAAAGCTTATGATAGCATTCATACATTACATTGAGTAATAACTCAAATTCTCAAGCACATTGACATAACTTACTCATGCTCACTCTTGCCAATCTCATATAACATATCGGACTTATTTCTCGTAAATTACTCATATGTACCTGTATCATTTCATCACATAACTTTAGCACTAATTCCATCTTTAACATAAACTTAACTCTTTATCCCGTTGAACCACTTGGAATATTAAAGGATACTCGAACTCGTCATTCACATAATACGATGCCAATGCCATATCCCAGATATGGTCTTACATGGGATCACATCTCGATGCCGATGCCATATCCCAGATATGGTCTTATACAGGATCTCATATCGATGTCGACGCCATATCCTAGATATGGTCTTACAGGAGATCATATATCGACGCCATGTCCTAGACATAGTCTTACACGATTTCATACCGAAGCTAGGTCCCAAACGTGATCTTACACGGAATCTTTATTTGATGCCGATGCCATATCCCAAATATGGTCTTATACGGGATCTCAATTAGGTGCCGAAGCCATGTCCCAGACATGGTCTTACACGGGACCTTAATAGTCTCATGTCGTGACAATGGTATCCTTTCTATTCCTAAGGTCTAACCGGGACTTTCACATAATATAGTTTCATCATACTTTCATCGAGACCTCATTAATCAATTTCATAAAAATAATATACGATTCTCATGATATCAAGCATATTAAAACATAATAACATTACGTTGATTTATTACACACAAACTTACCTCGGTACCAAAATATGTATAGTTGTTTGATTTAGTCAACCACCTTGTTCTTTCCTCGGTTTTGATCCGTACTTCGTGTTTCTTTATCTATAATGACAATTTCCCTTATTTAATGATCAAATTGACTAAAATAACCCATGAATCATACTTTGGAAAAATTATGATTTTGCCCCTAAACTTTCACATATTTACAAAATGGTCCCTAGGCTCGTATAATAAAATGTACTCATTTCCTTGGTTACCCAAGCCTAGCCGAAAATTTATTGAGCTTATAACAGCTCACACTTTCCTTCAAAACTGACTTTTACTACACATTTTATCACTTTTACAACTAGGTCCTTTTTATGAAATTTCCATGAAAATCACTTAGAAAAAGATGTTTATCATACATCAAACTTTCATATTCCTTCATTAAACATCAACACGAAAAACGGGGCTAGGAGGTACTTACAATCAAGCTTGAAAGTTGAAGAAACCCTAGCTATGGTGTTCTTGAAATTTTCGGCCAAGCATGGAGAAGATGGGCACCATTTTTTACTTCTTTTTCCCCTTTTATTAACTTATTAACCAAATGACCAAAATGCCCTTAAGGCCCTTTCTTGAGATTTTTCCTTCCCATGTCTCTTTTTGTCTATCATAAAATATAATGGTCTAATTTCTAAATAAGGACCTCTAATAAATTTTCTAATGCTATCTCATACTTGAATCTTCTATAATCTCATATTTTTCAATCTTTGCAATTTAGTCCTAATGAATAAATTGATCACTAAATAATAAAATTTCTTCATGAAATTTTCAAAAAATCATGCAACCATGTCATAGACCTCATGAAAACCATAAAACACATATTTCTACTTCGGATTTGTGGTCTCACAACCACTATTCTGACTAGGCCCTAAATCGGGCTGTTACAAGTAATTAGACAGATAGTCTGAAAGAAGAATTTATATTTTAGACAGTATGATACAGAGATATACCTAATAGATTTGTTCTAATCGGATGATGTTATTATGAGTTAAAGCTATTCAGGTTGATAAAGTTAGCACATTTGTGAAAGTTTGAACGGTCTGTTGAGTGATAGCAAAGTTGAAAATAGTTGAAGGTATTGTTAACCAAAGCACTGATTCTGGATTCAGTTTAAATTGAGTAAAGAATTTGTGATTTTTCAGCGATGCACTATCGAATGGATTGGAATGTATTTTAATACTATAATGTAAAGTTACTGTTTATGCTATCAGACGGTTAAAGTCTCATTAAAAGAATTGTCTGACGAGTGGCTTAGAGTCGGCTGCTAGTATGTCTATGTTGAAAAATTGATAACATCGTTGGTTCGACAAAAAACATCATATGCTCCTTAATCCCTAGAGTATAAAGTATCTAATGTTATAGAAAAATCTGCAAATTAAAACAACATTGATGGCTTGAGCAATTGAAAGCTTGTGAATAATTAACGATTAAACTTTGAGAAAGTAGATATAGTTGCGAATGCTTGAATGGAAAGCCTTTGTTCATTTTGTGAGTATTGGATACATGATTAATCTTATTTGATGAAGGTCTAAATCCAGCTAAATTAGAAGCTAAAGAGATGTTTTCTTTGCAAGATTGAGAATCTCGGGAATGTGATAGTGAGTGGTAAACTAAACGAGTACAGTGTGAGATGACTTTTGATTCTGATTTCTGTTATTATTACTCCGAGATAGAATTCGTGCAATGAATTATCCAGAGCTTATATAGAAAATGTTGTACGAGACTCAGTAGTAGCTCGTTTGTTCATTCAGGGAGTAATAAATATACAGTTATTTGAAGAAGATGTTCTGATGATCGGGAATATAATCTGAGTACGCAGTTGCATCTTGGCAATGTAATTCATCTTTAGATTGATGGTAAGCCTGAGAGAGTAATTCAGAGCTTTGACGATATGCTCCGACACTATGTTCCAGAGTTCAAAAGTGATTGGAGAGACATATATGAGGTGGAATTAATTTGTGATTCTGAGGAAAAGGGTGAAAGTGATTCATGAAAGTTGAAAGCAACTTCAGACCTACATAAGTAGTATACAGATTTGATGATTTAAGATATTGGATTCCAGATCAATGAAAGAGTGCTTCTGGAAGTATTTCCCTCGAAGAGGACTATTCGATAAGGTAGAGGAAACTACGAGAATGTTAATTTAATCTCTTTTCTGGTAAGATTTTCGGGGACGAAAATCCCTAAAGGGGGGAGATTTGTAATAGCCCGAATTTGGGTCTAGTCGGTCGGGACCACAAATTCGACGAAGAAAAATTCATTTTCATTATATTTTTATGCTCTACAATTTTATGGAATGATTTCATGAAAATTTCGTTCGAAAATTTTGACGTTTGGGCACTCAATTTAGTCAAAAGTACTAAATTGTAAAAAGTGCAAAAGTTTAATTCTATATGTTAGAGGTGTCCAATTGGTATGAGATTTTAAATTAGAGGTCCTTAAATGGTAATTAGACCATTGGTTAAGTTGGTGGACAAAAAATGGACATGGTTAGGTATGTTTTTAAAGTTTTTCATTAAGGGCATTTTAATAATTTGGTTATTAAATGAATTAAAAAGCCAAATTAAAAGCCAATTTTTGTCCATCTTCTACCCCATGGCCGAATCTTGCAAGGAGAATACATAGCTAGGGTTTTCCAAGCTTCCAATCTTGATTATCAAGAAAAATGAGGTTCAGACTTAGAACGGAGGTAAAACGAGTAATTGACGATTAAGTCCTTTTGCCATTTTGATGACGAAGGTTAATAAGCTAGCTCGAGTTGGAGATCGCCGGAGATCCTATCACACTATCAAGCTACCATTTTGGGTATATATAAATTCAAGTATTTTGAGTTATGGCATGTATAGGGACTAAGTCAATTGGTTATATGTGTCTTTATGATTGTAGCCAATATGTTGGCTTGTAACCGTCAAAGGCTTGTTTGCTATTTGGCCATGTAAGTTGGCTTATGTTGGAAACATGGTTGTAAGCCTAAGTATACTCATATATGTGTCAATGTCTATGGTGATATGATCATGGTATGCTTGGTGAATGTGAAATATTTGGAAATGTGATTTATGGCATGATTGTGTGATGTTGGAATTGTGACCTATTGATGAGATGAGGAATTTGAGTATAATTTGGTAACTAGATAGTAATTGAATGAAGCCTAGCGAATGTGGGATTTGTATGTTTGATTTAGGGCTTAATAAATGTATTGAATATGTTAGATAAACTTATAAAGTTGATATGTTTTAACCATGAATGTGGATGCTTTGGTTGCCTAAGTATGTAATGTTATGTGCCTTTGAATTGATATGAGTGTATGTGTGAATAAGGGTGGCAAAAAGGCTTGGTAAATAGCCTTATATTTGTCCACACGGGTAGACACACGGGCGTGTGTGTAGGCCGTGTGCGACACACGGTCTGCCCCACGGGCATGTATTTCGGCCGTGTGTCCCCTGCACCTTAATTTTGGAAAAACAGAATGTCTAGAATTGAGCACACGGGCAAGGACACGGGCGTGTGTCTCAGCTGTGTGTGCTACAAAGCCTAGCACACGGGTGTGTGGCATGGCCGTGTGGCACAAGTTAGAGAGCACCCTAATTTGAACACGGCTTGTAGCTCAGGCGTGTCCCTTGGACCACACGGGCGTGTGAGCTCAGTAACATGAAAAATTTTCTAAGTCTTGTAAAATTTTCTAAAGTTCTCGATTTAGTCCCGAACCACTTCCAAAGCATGTTTTAGGCCTCGAAGGCCCGTATTAGGGACTTTATAATTGAATGTGAATGGTTTTAATTTGGACGCAAATTTATGACTCAGAAATGTACGTTTGCTTGTGTTAATGTCCGGTAATGCCTCGTACCCTGTTCTGGCGTCGAATGCAGGTAAGGGGTGTTACAATACTACTATCATTACGACATAAAAAATGAAATAGAAAAAGAAATATTTCCATTACGCATACAGAGACTCGAACACGGAACCTTAAACAGATAAAGAAAGCACTTATCCACCAAACTAAACCAAATCACCTAATAAAACTTTATTAATTTAAACATAAAAATTTTAGGGCGTTACAACTCTCCCCTTCTAAAAAAAAATTTGGCCTCGAAATTTACCTGACTCGAAGAGATGAGGGTATTGGTGACGCATCAAATCCTCAGGCTCCCAAGTGGCTGCCTTGGAACCATGATTCTGCTAAAGTACTTTAACCAAAGGAATGGTCTTTCTTCTCAGAACTTTAACCTCGTGATCCAAAATCTGTATCGGCTCCTCCTCAAAGGATAAATCTAGTCTCAACCCAGTTTCCTCCACTGGAACAACATGTGATGGATCAAATCGATAACATCTTAGCATAGACACATGAAAGACGTCACGGATGTGATCCAACTCCGAAGGTAACTCAAGCTGATAAGCAACCAGCCCAACACACCTCAACACCCGATACAACCCAATAAATCAAAGGCTTAACTGGCCCTTACAACCAAACTTGAGAACTTTTTTCTAATGAGACACCTTAAGGAAAACATGATCCCCAACCTCATACTCAATCCCATGCCTCTTAAATTCTGCGTAAGACTTCTGTTTATCAGAAGCGGCTTTAAGTTTATCTTGAATCAACTGTACTTTGTCCTCAGTTTCAGCTACTAACTTAGGGCCCAAAACCTTCCTCTCCCCTAACTCAGTCCAACAAAGTGGGGAGTGTGACATTTCCTACCATATAAAGCCTCATAAGGCGCCATCTGAATGTTATACTGAAATCTATAATTATAAGAAAATTCAGCCAACGACAAATACTCCTCCAACCTTCCTCAAAAGCCAATCACACCTCCGAAGCATATCCTCCAAAATCTGAATCACCCTCTCCGACTGACCATCAGTTTGAGGACGGAAAGCCATACTAAAAGAAAATTGAGTCCCAAAGTCTCATGTAACTTTTACCAAAAACGAGGATCCCGATCTGAAATAATAGACATAGGAACCTCATGAAGTTTGATTATCTCAGAAACATATAGCTTCACTAACTTCTGCAATGAGTAGTTGGTCCTAACAGGAATAAAACGGGCAAATTTAGTTAGCTAGTCTACAATAACCCAAACCGAATCCTTCTTAATTGGTGTCAAAGGCAACCCACTAATGAAATTCGTAGTTACCCGTTCCCATTTCCATAACTGAATCTTAAAAGGTTGCAGTAGTTTAGAAGGAAGTTGGTGCTCAACCTTAACTTTTTGGCATGTCTAAAAATGAGACACAAACTCAGACACCTCACGCTTCAACCTAAGCCACCAATACAAATCACGGAGATCACGATACATCTTATTACCTCTAGGATACAAAGCATAAGAGCTACTATGCGCTTCCCGTAAAATACACTATCTCAAATCCACATCCTTAGGCACACATATACAACCCCGAAAACATAGAATCCCATCATTGTTAAACCCGAAATTTGAAGTCTTACCCTCATCCATCTGCTGAACCTGGCTAACTAGAGACTCATCCAAAAGTTGGTTACTCTTAATCTCATCCAACCAAGATGACTTAACTTGTAGCTTAGCCAGAATTCCACCATCATCGAACAAACTTAGGCAAGCAAACATTGCCCTCAAATCAAACATAGATCTCCGACTAAGAGCATCAAGCACCGTATTGGCCGTACCAGGATGATACTCAATTGAACAGTCATAGTCCTTAAGCAACTCTATCGAATGACACTGCCTAAGATTCAACTCCTTCTAAGTAAGGAGGTATTTCAAACTCTGATGATCAGTGTAGATGATACATTTCTCACCATATAAGTAATGCCTCCAAATCTTAAGTGCAAAAACAACTGCAGTAAGCTCGAGATCATGAGTTAGATAATTCATCTCAAGCTGCTTAAGTTGTCTAGACACATAAGCAACCACTTTACCTTCCTGCATCAAAACACACCCCAAACCAGTGTGCGAAGCATCACTATAAACCACAAACTCTTTCCCAGGCTCAGGCTGAATCAAGACAAGTGTTTGAGTCAAAACCAACTTGAGCTTATCAAAGTTTGATTACTGCTCAACAGCCCAAACAAATGGGGCATTCTTACGTAACAACTTAGTCAAATGTGCTGCTATAAAAGAAAAACTCTCCACAAGCCTTCAATAATATCCTACCAAACCTAGAAAACTCTAAAGCTCAGTCACATTTCGAGGCTGCTTTTAATCCAGAATAGCTTCTATCTTCTTAGGGTCCACTTAAATACCCTCGGCAAAAACCACACGCCCCAAAAACATAACCTCACCCAACCCAAACTCACATTTACTTATCTTAGCATACAATTCTTTTTCTCGAAGAATCTGAAGAACCGTACAAAGATGCTTATCATGCTCCTCCTCAGTACTAGAATAGATCAAAATGTTGTTGATAAACACAACAAAAAATTGGTCTAAAAATGGGTGAAAAACCCGGTTCATGAGATCCATGCACGCTGTCGGAGCGTTAGTCAACTTGAAGGGCATAACATGGAACTCGTAATGTTCATAACGAGTCCTAAAGATAGTTTTATGCAGATCAACCTCCTTAAATTTCAACTGATGATACCCAAAATGAAGATCAATCTTCGAAAACATAGAAGCCCTCAGAACTGATCGAATAAATGGTCAACCCTTGGAAGTTGATACTTATTATTTATCGTCAATTTGTTCAATTGACGATAATCCACGCACATCCTCATCGATCCACCTTTTTTTCTTATAAAAAAGAACTAATGCTCTCCATGGGGACACATTAGGCCGAATGAACCCTCTGTCCAAAAGTTCCTGAAGCTCCAACTTAAGTTCCTTCAACTCTTTCGGTGCCATATGGTATGGGGTGATTGATACCAGAGCTGTACCCGGTAATAATTCAATCCCAAACTTGACCTCTCTATCTGGAGGCAAACCCGATAACTCTTAAGGAAAAACGTCTGAAAAGTCATTAACATTAAGAATCTCTTCCAAATCTGAACCCACACTTCTCGTATCATGCACACAAGCCAAATATGCATCACAGCCCTTAGGGATTAGCTTTTCAGCTACTGAAGCGGAGATCACATTGGATAAATAATCTCGACGCTCACCAACCATCACAACTTCCACATCATCACCAACCTTAAAGGTCACTCTTTTAGTCTCACAATCAAAACCTACATTATGCTCCACCAACCAATCCATATCCAAAATCAAATCGAACTCCCTAAACGATAATTCCATCAAATCAGCATGAAACATATATCCCTGAACCTCAAGCGGACACCTCCTAAATACTTTACTAACTCGTACAGATTAACCTAAAGGACTAATCACAGAAAGTTCACAGCTAGTGTCATCAGCCAAAATCCCTAAATTTCTCACTACAATACTAGATACATAGGAATACGTAGAACCATAACCAATTAAAGCAAAATAAGGCGTAGAATGGATAACGAACGTACCAACAATAACATCCACAACATCTTTATCCTTACAGTTTCCTCGCCGCATAAACTAGAGCTGGCTGCCTAGCCTCATCCTGACTCGCACTTCTGCCCGGTGCTCTCTGACCACGACCACCACCATTACCCCTTCGTATCAGACCACAACCCCTAGCAGGTTACTGACCAACCCTCTGAGGCAAAATCTGACCCTGAACTGGAGCCCTCCTAGGCTCAACCATAAGGAGACACTCACTGATCTTGTGCCCCACTACACCACACCTAAAATAAGCCCTAGTCCTCCTCCAACACTCGCCCATATGGCGTCTGTTGCAATACCCACATATCGAAACCTGCTCAGCTCTGGCAATTGGCTCAACTCTGGCAGTTGGCTCTTTCTGTGGAGGTCTATCAAATCTGGCTCATTTCATGGGCTGCTGAGAAGAACTAAAAGAACTAGAAGAACCCGCAACCCTCTTCTTCTTATTTTGACTTTTATCTCGATTCCTCTTCTCGCGCTCAGTGCGTTTAACCTCCTCAGTTATTTTTGCCTTGTCTACTAAGGCTGCGAAAACCCGCTCCCTCTGAGGGGCTATCAAAACCTTGAGATCATACCTCAAGCCCTCCTCAAAACATACATTCTTCTCATAATCATTAGCAACAAGTCTTCGAGCATACTGACTCAATCGCAAAAACTCGGCCTCATACTTGGCCACCAATCTGTCTCCCTGAGTCAAATTCATAAACTTACACTTGCGAGCTTCAACATAGCTTGCCCCTACATACTTACCCTGGAAGGCACTCCAAAAATAATCTCACGTCAGTTGCTCAGGTTGAGCGCCCTCCTGAACGATCAACCACCATTTGTATGTCTCGTCGCGAAGCAAGGATATCACACCCTTCAATTTCTACTCAGGGGTGTAATCTAAGTCATTCATTATCCTTTCAGTGGCTTCTAACCAGTATTCAGTCACAGTTAGGGCAACTCCAATGATGCCCCTAAACAATTCGGCTCCATTAGACCGGAGTCATTCAGTAATCGACCCTCGGCCCCCAGATCCAGATCCAATATGGATCCTAGCAACCCTCTTTAAAACCCTCAACATTGCTTCGGACAATGGATCATCCCCGGTAGTCTGAGTTGTAGACTCAGTCTCAATGGTCAGAGTTTCAACGGTCTCACTCGTATCTAATTTGGGCATACTACCCATCAAAGAATACTTAACTCGAACAGCCCGGCGGTGACCACCACGCCCATGGGTGCCATGTCCACGAGAACCATGAGTGCTCATTATCTTATCTACAGTTTCTAAGAATTTTATGCAATTAGTTTAAGTTAAACATTTAATCTTAATTTTTTATCAAAGTACTTATCAGAGTACAGAGAGTATTTTTCTTATACTACAACCTCTAAAGTCCATTTCTTATACTAAAGTGTCACATACAAAATGTCTCTAAAGCAAAACAAAAGTTTAGAGTCCTTACTTGGATCGGCGCTGGAGTCTTAGTTTCACTTATCCAAAATATTCAAAGAAATAATTTCAATACAAATCCAATTTAAAACACAAATTTTCTTAAATTATTTTTGGACCCAAAAACACACAGCTGAGTTTTGCAACCTGGCTCTAATACGACCAAATGTAACACCTCACACCCGGCCTAGACGTCATGGTTGGATTATGGAGGTTACAATGCTTTAGCGAAAAGAGACAAATGTTTGATTTGAAGAATAACAAATTTCGGTGGAAGAAAAATTCTATCAATTCACCATTTTATTTAAAATAACATATAGAGTCTCAAAAATTCAAACTTATTTTCATTTCAAAATCAAAGCTAAATTTACTTATTACATTCACAAACCAAAAACATTTTAGTAAAATCTTTTAGTTAAGCTTGCAGTGGAAAAACCTTAAGACTCATTGTTTGAGAAATAAAAATTCATTTTAGTTATCTTAAGTTAAATGTCATTAACAAGTTAAAGCTTTAGCATAACAAAAACCTTATAGTCCTAACATTCTAAACAAATCATATAATGTCCAAAATTAACAAACCCAGACAAAAAACGTCCGTAATGTCCAAATTGAATAAACAGAACAACCTAAAATACTTAGTCTTAGAAACGTAAAATTCTGAGCTCCAAGTCGCCATCCAAACCTAATTCGGAGGGCTAGCTGAAACAAATTAAACGAAAGCGTAAGCTTTGAGCCCAATGTGTGATTTGGCCCCCACTCTCAATACATATTAGATTATATTAAACATAATATCACATACCTTATCTTTCACATATTTCATATCGAATCAGAAATTCATATAGATAATAACTTATCGATTCATAACAAATTATGTCGAACATATCAGACTGAATCATAATCATAACATATAATATCCTACCCTCATCCGCTACACACCATCTCCGTCCCACCAATCACACCATATAGAACCACAAAAGTCCATCCATTCAATCACACCAATACGTGACGGTGTGCCACTCACATATATTTGCAGCTGAGCTGCCATACATATAATTTTGCGGTCTAGCCACCGTATTTGTAGTATGGACTGCCATATACACTTCCTCCATCAAAATATAACCCACCCCAAACATATACATATCATACTCATAAACAGATAGCATATTTACATATAACATATGTCACATGGCATGTTTACATACATAATTTATATTATTCATTAAATAACATATAGTTTATTTATAGTTTGGTCCAATTACCATGCTTTTAAAGCTACTCATACAAGCATACGTACCAAGACAGATGATTTTCTAGCCCTTACGATGTCTTTGAACCCAAACACCAAGTCCCTCACACGACCCTTAATCGAGCCCTTATCGTGTGGTCCACACAGTCTGTAAGAATCTCACACTGCCGTGTGCTCCACACGGCCCAGACACACGGCCTACAAGAACACACACGGTCGTGTGACATTGGGTAATTTCGAAAAACAGCCCAGTTTCACAATATAATCGAGTTACAGACAAGTTTTGGGATGATTTTCACGCACCTAATTGCGTAGTTGATTAAACACTCTAACGAAAACCCACAAATCTTACAATTAACCAATAAGTATACAAATTATACACCAAAAGATTCCTCCTAAATAACATACAACTATCAAAATGACAATCCCCAAAATAGAGATGAGCACTTACCACTTCGAAAACTATGTCTAATCGAGACCTACTCCGCTGGGGAAAGTTGATTTCAGGCTCCTTCGCCTAATCAAAATACAATTATGCTTATCACAAACCAAAACGAAGATAAACACTTACAAAATCCCTACATTAAATCGAAGAATGATTAAAGCTCCATAAACCAGGAAAATCACACAACGATACTTACACTTTGCTCGTATTTGCCGAAGCTACTTAACAAATCCTCAAAACCAGTCGCAATTACTTAACACCAACCAGCCATATTGCAAAACAATCTATTGGAATTGAAAAAAAAACAAAGGTGAAAGGAAAAAGAAAGAAGCAAAAAGAAAATAAAGGCTAAAAATAGCATGAGAGAAAAAGAACGTGTTTTTAAAATAAAATAAATAAAAATAATAACACGAGAGTGGTTTTAGGAAAGAAAATATTTTGAATATAATTAAAATAATAACAAAATAAAAAAAGAGAGAAGGTTAATGCTCCAACTAACAGATATCCCACCAAACTAATTACTTTATACTTATCCAGTCACCAGAGTTCGAATCCCACCAACATACTACTACCATGGACGGTAGAACAAATAAAATAGAAAAGAAAATATTTTTATTACGCACATAGAGACTTAAACATGGAACCTTAAATAGATAAACAAAGCACTCACCCACCAAATCACCTAATAAAACTTTAGCAATTTAAACATAAAAATTTTGGGGAGTTACAAAGTTATTAAATATGAACTCTATATTCAACAAACCTGAATATTTGTCATTAAAACAGAAGACATGCAAATACCAATGAGCAAAGAAAATATGAAGAACAATTAGATCTCACAAAGAAAATAAAATTGAATGCGACTATGTCCTGGTATATTTTAGTCTTAACCTAATAAGGCCTATTTATAGGAAAAAATATCACATAACGGAGAAAATGCAAAAGTTCCTTTAATAAAATAAAGTAGAACTTTGTAAATATCTTGGCAATTTTCGTCTCAAACTTCCAGGTCATTTTTGGACATCTTTTTAATGTTTTTTTGGACTTGTGTCATGAAATAACTTCAGTTAGAACTTTCAGTTCCCTTGGAATCAATATACTATGGGCCCAATATGGAGTTCTATAGTTTAAGTTATGACTAAAATACTGAAGTAGTGGAAAAACCTCAATACTTAAAATTTTAATTTATAGATTTTAATATGTTTAAATTTGAGATTTAATAGTAGTCTGCTGCCGTAGCACGTTTCTGTCTATCTTCTCTGATAGAGTTTAGGTTTTTCTGTTTTGTTGCGCCGTCTGGCTTTCGTCAAATTGAAAATCTGCAATTACTATTCAACATTGGGAAGATCTCAAGCAAGCATCCATGGGCCCGATTACTGGTTTATCTATCAATGAAGAGGAGGACGAAATTCTACAAATCCCACCTCCTCCATGCACAGAAAAAGAAGGGGGTTTACGACTGGTGGGCTATTTTTTAACGGCAAGCGTCATTAATTTTACGGCTATGAAGAGTACTATGGCTAATCTGTGGCATCCGATCAAAGGTGTTCCTATTTTGGATCTAGGGGAAAAAAAATTTCTATTCCAGTTTTTTCATAATATGGATATGGAAAGAGTTCTCAAGGGTTCTCCATGGACTTTTAATAACCATTTATTATTGCTACATTTATTACAGAGGGGGGAAGATCCACTAATTGTTCCTTTAATTTTTTCACCATTCTGGGTTCAGATCCATGATGTTCCTGTAGGATTTTATTCTGAGGCTTTGGCTAGGCAACTTGGGGATTTCATTGGCTTATTCCTGGAATATGATGGAGCTAATATGGGAAAGAGGTATCAAATTTTTTTACGAGTCAGAATCCAATTGGATGTCAGGTTTCCCTTAAAAAGGAAAAAGTAGATTATGTTCTATTGGAATAAATCCTATGTCCAATTCAACTATGAAAGATTAACATTGTTTTGCTTTTACTGTGGACGTTTGGGGCATAGCGATTCTTTCTGTGAGGCTAAAATGGATCTGGGAGTGGAGGTTACTACAATGGGTTGAGATCTTTCTTTAAGAGCTCAATCTAGAAAAGCAAGGTTACAAAACAGTATCTGGTTACGAGAGGAGGAAGAGAGAACAAGGGAAGGAATTTTGGACGAAAATTGGACAGTAGAAAGGAAAACATGGGGTGTGATGAGTGATTGGGGAAAGAATGTGTGAAATGATCCTATTTTGGGTTTTGTTTGGAAGGAAACACTCCCACGCCATCCAAAAAGGATGGAAAGTTACCATTAGAAGAAGATAAGTATTTAATGGATCACGATGCTGAAGAAAGGTTTCTTATAGGTGCAGAAGGAAAAAAGAGACAAAGAGGAGATAATGATGCTGACATTGTTAGCATTGATAATTTATTGGTAAAGGAGAGGAAAATGGTGAACAGCAACCTTGTATTATCGGCGGCTGCCAAAAGGCAAGCCGACCGAGAACAATGAAAATCTTAAGCTGGAACGTCCGTGGTTTGGGGAATCCACGGATAGTACGCAGACTTCGGCATTCGCTGAGGTTATATAATCCCTAAATTGTCTTCTTCATGGAGACAAAGGTACTTAAGAATCAACTGGAAAGAATAAGAAGAAGTTGTGGATTTCAGAATGGTATTGATGTTGATCCAGACGGTTCGAGAGGTGGATTATGTTTGGCGTGGCATAATGATGCAATTATTAGTCTTCAAAGCTTTTCAAAAAGGCATATAGATATGATTATTGAAGATTCTGAGAATGGTAGCATATGGAGATTTACTGGATTTTATGGATCCCCATATATGCAAGAAAGAAGTGAATCATGGGATTTGTTAAGAAGGTTGAGAAACACTGAAGAGCTCCCATGGTTAGTTTACAGAGATTTTAATAAAATCATGTATGGACATGAAAAGAGGGGTGGATTACCTAGAGAGGAAAGGCGCATGGATGCATTTAGATCGGCACTAGTCGACTGCCATTTAGTGGATGTTGGATATATCGGGAAGTGGTTTACTTGGGAAAGAGGGAATCTACCGAAAAAAAACATTCAGGAAAGGCTTGATAGGGGAGTAGCTAATGAGGAATGGTTATCCTTATGTCCAGAGGCAATAATTCAACATCTTCCACATTCTTTTTCTGATCATTGTCCACTTCTGATTACAACAGGAAAAAAAGAGAAATGTCGGCCTGAAAGAAGATTCAAATTTGAAGCGTGGTGGACATTAGAGGAATCTTTTTTTGAAGAGGTAAGAAACATATGGGAGAACTCAAATGGTGATTTGCTACAAAAACTAGAAAAAGTTAGAAAAGGGCTTGATAGATGGGCAAATCAAATTTGGCACAGTAGGAGGATAAAAAAAGAAAGGCTAACTACTAGATTGATCGAGTTGACAGAAGCTGATAGGGATGATGAAAATTTGGCAGAACTCATTGACACGAAAATTCAACTCAATTTTGAAATTGAAAAGGATGAACGATACTGGGAAAAAAAGGCTCGTATTAATTGGCTACAATCTGGTGATAAGAATACTTCTTTCTTCCATAAATAAGCGACCCAACGACGAAGAAATCTAATTCAAAAATTACAATTTGAAGATGGCAGAGAAACAGAAGAGATTTGTGAAATGGAGGCAATTGCAAGATCATACTTTCAGAATTTATTTTCAGCCGGGAGGAGGGGAAATTATGAATATTTGTTGACAGGTATTGATCGATGTATTTCTGAAGAAGATAATTCTAGATTGACAGCGGGATTCACAAAAAAGGAAATTCGGGCAGCCTTAGCAGAATTGGGTCAAACAAAAGCACCAGGGGAAGATGGCTTTCCGGCTTTGTTTTATCAAAAATGTTGGTCAATCGTTGGGGAAAATGTGTCTTCATTCTGTCTAAAGCATCTTAACGAAGGTATGGATATTAGTTTAATTAATAAGACTAATATTGTGTTGATTCCCAAAATTCAAAATCCCACAAATATTGCCCACTTTCGCCCAATAAGTCTATGTAATGTGATTTATAAACTGATAGCTAAGGTCATAGCAAACCGTCTTTGTTTAGTTATGGATAAGTGTATTGATTTAGCGCAAAGTGCTTTCGTACCGGGAAGGATGATTTCTGATAATGTGTTGTTAGCCTACGAAATCCTACACACTTTAAAACAAAATAAGATCGAGAAAAAGGGTTTTATGGCAGTAAAGCTGGATATGAGCAAAGCTTATGACAGAGTTGAGTGGAACTTTATTGCAGCAGTTATGAAGCGAATGGGGTTTAAATTAGGATGGGTTGATTTTCTACTGAAATGTGTATCCACAATTTCGTATTCGGTAGTTTTCAACAATCATATTGGAGAAGCTTTTCAACCTACAAGGGGACTAAGACAAGGCGATCCTTTAAGCACGTTCCTATTCTTAATATGTGGGGAAGGTCTTTCTAGTCTCATGAGACTCGCTATTCGAGGGAACATACTTAGAGGGGTAAAGGCAAGCAGAAGTGGTCCACAGGTTTCTCATTTATTATTCGCAGATGACAGTATTTTATTTGGGGAAGCAACAGAGAGAGGAGCTCTTTCACTTAAACATATGTTAAAAGTGTATGAGAACTATTCGGGACAATGCGTCAACTACGATAAATCTACGGTATTTTTTAGTGCTAATACACAAGAAGGGGATAAAGCCGTAGTATCTAGGATCCTTGGGGTGCGAAGTTCAAGTAATCTGGAAAGGTATCTTGGTCTGCCTAATATGGTAGGTAGAAAGAAAAAATTGTCCTTCTAGATTTTAAAGGATAAAATGAAACAACGAATTGACAGTTGGAGTGTACGTCATTTATCTCAAGGGGGAAAAGAGGTTTTTATAAAAGCTATCCTTCAAGCTATCCCAACCTATACGATGGCATGTTTCTTAATTCCGAAGTCTTTATGTGTTGAATTAGAAAGTATTATGGCTAGATATTGGTGGCAGAAAAGTCGAGACAAAAAAGGTATTCACTGGTGCACATGGAAAGATTTATGCTCTTTGAAAGAAGATGGTGGTTTAGGTTTCAAAAGTCTCGATAAATTTAATATAGCCTTATTACCGAAACAAGGCTGGCGTCTTATCAATTACCCTAACTCTTTACTAAGTCGTGTTTTAAAAATAAAATATTATCTGACTTCTGATTTTCTCAAGGCGAGTTGGGAAATGTACCTTCGCTTACTACGGAAGAGTGTCTTGTCAAGAAAAGGGATTTTAGAGAAAGGATTATCTTTGGAGAATAGGAACAGGGAGCACATTGATGTTTGGGATGATTTATGGGTCCCGGGGGCTGCAAACAGATTGCAGAATGAAGCAACCAATGAAGAAATCAAGTTAGTATCTGACTTGATAGATGTTAATAACAGAAAGTGGAAAACAGATTTAGTGTTCAGCACCTTTAATGAAGATACTGCCAAGAAAATCCTACAGATCCCCTTATCAGAGATAATTTATGAAGACTTCTAAGCATGGAGAGGAGAGCCGTCAGGAGAATACTCAGTCAGGAGCGCCTATAAACTATTACAAGAAACTATTCCGGATCCTAGTAATAGTTTAATACAAACCGAGAATAGAAATTTCTACAGAAAATTATGGAATTTACAAATCCCTCCTAAGATCAAAATTACAATTTGGAGAATTTCATGGAATTTTATCCCTACGCTTTCTAATCTGAAGAGCAAAAAAGTCGCAGCGGAAACACTCTGTCCCCGATGTCACGTTTTTTATGAAGATAGTAATCATGTCTTTAGGTATTGCCCTACAACAACAGAAGTATGGTCAGAGCTAAACTTGACATGGGTAAACAATAATAATTTACAAAGATCCCCTTATCAGAGATAATTTATGAAGACTTCCAAGCATGGAGAGGAGAGCCGTCAGGAGAATACTCAGTCAAGAGTGCCTATAAACTATTACAAGAAACTATTCCAGATCCTAGTAATAGTTTAATACAAATCGAGAATAGAAATTTCTACAGAAAATTATGGAATTTACAAATCCCTCCTAAGATCAAAATTACAATTTGGAGAATTTCATGGAATTTTATCCCTACGCTTTCTAATCTGAAGAGCAAAAAAAGTCGCAGCAGAAACACTCTGTCCCCGATGTCACGTTTTTTATAAAGATAGTAATCAAGTCTTTAGGTATTGCCCTACAACAACAGAAGTATGGTCAGAGCTAAACTTGACATGGGTAAACAATAACAATTTACAAAACTTGTGGGAATGGCTTATCTGGGTTTTCAAGCAGGGAGATCAAGAACAGTGCCGTCGGTTTTTGTAACATCCTAAATTTACGGGCCTATACATTTAGTGTAGGGATAGGTTTACTATGTTAATTTAACTGATAGGGGTCTAAATTTGGGCTTAGAATTAGGCAAAAGGCCCATTAAAGTGGCATCATTAACAGTTAAAAGGAACAAGTTTTGGGTCGCAAGGAGCCCATGTTTTAGGCCAAATTCGGCATTTTAAATGAAGAGAGGGTGACGCCACACACAAGAAATTAGGGGCCCAAGTATTAAGTTTAATGAGGCCCAAATATTTTAATTTAAGTGAGTTAAATTTGGCATTAGGGATTAGTAGAGGTGGACGGCTACAAGGCTATAAAATAGGAGAATTTATGTGGATTTTTAAGTGATAATATCATAGATAAAAAGGAGAAAAGTTAGGAGCTTATCTTCAAGGGAAGTGTTGGCCGAAAATCCACCACCTAGAGGAGTGTAAAATTGCCATTGCATGACAAGGAGGGTGTCGAATTTCTCCTCTCTTTTAGCTTGAATTTTAAGGGCGTTTTTGGTTTTTAGCGATAGGTGCCAAAATATCTATAAATAGGGGCTAGCTCCTTGATTCTCGATTAATGAAAACCCTAAATTTCTCTCCCATTGTGCCGAAATTCCCTAGCCTCTCCCTCTCCAATTTCTTTTCTCCAATTTCTTTAAAAGCTGAAACTCTTCTCCACTTTTTCCTTCTTGTGCCGATTTCTAGGAAGCCAAGAAGCATCCATAGTCTTTTCTTCTATTCATCCTATTTGAGAATTAGTTCTATACTTAGGCATTTAAATCTTCCATGGGCATTGCCGAATCCTCTCTCTAGTGCTAGCCGAATCTCCTATGCTAAGGTAAGTGTTGATTTTTGATTAGTTCTCATGATCTATTCCCGGTTTTGAAAGGCAAAAGCCAAAAGCTAATAGTTTAATGGTTTTATGATGGGCGATTCGGGATTTGAAGGAAGCTTAGTCGACTAGATCTAAAAGCGAAAATCATAAGTCTCCAATTTCAGGATTTTAAGGTAAGAATATTTGTTATTCAAATATATAAAATTGGGTAGAACACTAACCATGGTCGAATATAGGAGAGGCCCTAGTTTCGCATCTTTTCGACTTTTTGAGCAAAGTTGTAGCAAGGGTATCGACATTAATCAGGTGTGTAGATCTCTAACACACTACTAATAAACCTGTATGTATGTTTATTTATATATGTTATGGGCTAAAAAGCCGGAATAAGGTTGTGTAGACAGTCGAATGGAACCCTAAAAGGGTTAGACAAAAATGCCAGGTACGTAACCATAGAACTCCCTATGTGTATCGAAAAGTATATAAGTCTGTATGATGTTTTCTTTATGTATGTATGCATGGGGTGGGAATGATGATATTGAAGGGGAAGTGCATGATAGGTCACTTGGTGATCGGTGGTAGAAATCCCACATAATTTAAATGAAAGGTCACATAGTGATCGGTGGCGATGCCACGTTAAATGATTCCTAATTAATAGGAATAGGCAGTACGGCTGTCGTTTTGGTGTGTAGCAGATGGAGGGTTGATTGTAGAAATCCCTAAGGTGTGATGGTTGGTACGGAATAGTGTGTAGAGGATGGAAACCTAGGATGGGTTCGGTTTTTCATTATTTATTGTTTATCATGTGATTATGATTGATACCTTTATGCATGGGCCAGGGCCCATAATGTGTTTGTGGGTTCAGGTCGTTGTGTGTTTTGAGATTTATACACTAAGTCTTGGTGACTCACGCTTTCCTTTTTTCTACTCTTCCAGATGAGAAGTAGATCGTGGACATGGGAGCCGAGACGGACTCGAGGGGCCATCAAGCTTTGTTTCTATAAATTATTTTTTGGGGGGGATTTCTTTAAGTATTATTTTATTTTTACTTTGGAATTATCAATGTAATAAGGCCCCATAGTTTAATCCAACTAAATAGTTTTAATGTTCTGCAACTTATGAGATTATGTCAAAGGTTTAATTATACTTAATACAAGGTTTTATTTTTAAAATGCCGCTTATTTACTTAAATAATGTCTATTTAATTTACGACTTCCAAAACCAACAAGACAAAAGTTTTTAATGTACAACTAGTAGCATACCAGATCTGGTTGAAACGCATGGGCCGGGTTTGGGGTGTTACATTTTGGTATCAGAGCCCAGTTTAAAACTCGGGCTGTGAAATAGGTCTAGTAGTGTTTTGAAAATTTATGTGAAATTGAGAAAAAATCTGGAAGAAGATATGGCCTTCGAGTCTACCGGCACCCGATCCACGCAGGTAAGTATTCTGAACTCCTGATTGTGATATAAATGTGGGCTTAATGGGCCTTATGGGACGTAGACTATCTAGGTTAGAACTTGATGGACTCTAGGCTTAGACAAACAACTCTTTAAATCCATAAGACTTAATTTCACTAAACAAAACCTGTAAACGAGTCGCAAGACTAAGGTGTGGCAACAGGCATATGCATGTCTAGGAATAGATCCGGAAGAGCTTGGTATTTCAAACAATCCAAGTGACTCACCTCCTCTTCATTTGGAATCTTACAGTGCGTAGTGACTATTTCACCCTAGCTATAAGGACTTGTTCATGGGCTGAATTCATAATTAAAACCCGAAAGGGACCAACCACCCTATTTTGGCAAACAAAAACCCCTATGTTTTGTACATTTCCAAAAAGATACACTTGATTTGAAAATGTTCACAGCTATGAAAAATTTACCCAAAAACCTTATGTTTACAAGAGTAACTAGATCTTCCAAAGTGCCCCTGTTTTGAAAAAAAAAAATCAAAATATTCATGGTTTGTAAATTACTGAAATACCCCCGGATTGTAAAATTACCAATATACCCCCAGATTGTAAAAATTACCAAAATACCCTTCTTTCACAAAATCACCAAGGAACTTATTATGAAAAGTTACGAAAATACCCCTGTAGGATAAAATTACGAAAATACCCCTGGGTAGTGAATCAACGAAAACACCTTTACGTGAAGAATGTAAGTGCTTGGATGTTATTTGTATGATGTATGTGTTTTATTTTAGTTAGAGGTTACAAACTTGAGATCAGATTGTGACGCGCGAATTCGAAAGAACTACTCTTAAACTATTGTTCATAAAACTGTTCGTGGTTAATCAGCGGAAGAAAACTAATAATTCATAAAATTTCTAAACAGATAAACGCGAATCGGTAAAATGAGTACAAGGGGTCGAGGACGTCCGCCACGTGGTCGTGGTAGGGGTAGAATGACCGTGTCAGAACCAGTAGGATCTTGCCATGGATCTGGTAACGAGATGTCAGCGGCGGAGGAGAAATTTTAGGACCAGACTGCCGGAGATGACGCGGTATCTCAGGCAATGTTAAGGGTTTTAGAGAGGGTTGTTGGGGTAAGTATGGGCACAGGAGCCTGGAAATCTGTGTCGGAGCGGCTTAGGGCCAATGGGGCAGAAGTGTTTAGGGGAATTTCTGGGGTAGCCCCAAGTTTAGCTGAGTATTGGTTGGAGGCGGTAGAACGAATAATGGATGATTTGGATTTCACGGAGGAGGAGAAGTTGAAAGGGGTTGTATCCCTCTTGAGGGATGAAGCCTATCAATGGTGGCTTACGGTGAAGGATGGTACAGTGGCTGACCGTATCACTTGGGATTTCTTTAAAATAGCGTTTTAGAATAAGTACATTGGATCGAGTTATGTGGATGCGCAA
Organism: Gossypium sturtianum; assembly: GCA_025698515.1. Taxonomy (NCBI): domain Eukaryota; kingdom Viridiplantae; phylum Streptophyta; class Magnoliopsida; order Malvales; family Malvaceae; genus Gossypium; species Gossypium sturtianum. Next base: position 70,167,748 of record CM046952.1, read on the forward strand.
CGCAGAGCATTTCTAAATCTGGTGCAGGGGAGTAGGTCAGTGGCTGCGTATGAAGCTGAATTCTTACGCCTTAGCCGTTATGCTCGTGGGATGGTAGCCACGGAGCATGAACATTGTGTTAGGTTCAAAGATGGTCTGAGGGATGATTTGCGTGTTTTAATAGCCCCACAGTGGGAGAGGGAATTTGCTGTCCTAGTAGAAAAGGCTAAGATAGCCGAGGAAGTAAAGCGGACTAAAAAACTGAATCGAGATAGAGATAGGGGTGGAAATAAGAGGAATTTTGGATCGTCAGAGGCAGCTGAGCAAGCTCAGAAAAGACCCAGGTCGGACGGGTCGAGACGGGATGAGAGACCTGCTGCTGCTAGTCAGACACAAAAGTGTGCTCGATGTGGTAAATTCCATGAAGGTGAGTGTTGGGCGGACAGTGGGAAGTGCTTTAGGTGTGGATCTACAGACCACCAAGTTAGAAACTGTTCGCAGCAACGGGGCAGTGAAGGGTCCACAGGTCAAGAGAATGCACCGCCGGGTAGAGGAGGTCAACAACCACCAAGGGGCCGTGGTCAAGGCAATGGTGGGAATGGCACAGGACATGGTCGTGGAGATACAGGTTATGTTGAGGCGGGGCGGCCAGCCTTGGTCTATGCAGCACGTCGCCAAGGGGACGAGGACGCTCTAGATGCTAACACTAGTGCGTACTCTACCATTGTATACTAAGTGTTTCTTTTGGCTTTAGAATTGGAGTGCGCAGCGAAAGCATAGTGGTGAGACTTGGGTAGTACGATTAATAGTTAGTTGGAAATTTCGAGGACGAAATTTCTTTAAGGGGGTAGAACTGTAACATCCTAAATTTACGGGCCTATACATTTAGTGTAGGGATAGGTTTACTATGTTAATTTAATTGATAGGGATCTAAATTTGGGCTTAGAATTAGGTAAAAAGGCCCAGATTAAAGTGGCATCATTAACAGTTAAAAAGGAACAAGTTTTGGGTCGCAAGAAGCCCATGTTTTAGGCCAAATTCGGCACTTTAAATGAAGAGAGGGTGACGCCACACACAAGGAATTAGGGGCCCAAGTATTAAGTTTAATGAGGCCCATATATTTTAATTTAAGTGAGTTAAATTTGGCATTAGGGATTAGTAGAGGTGGACGGCTACAAGGCTATAAAATAGGAGAATTTATGTGGATTTTTAAGTGATAATATCATAGATAAAAAGGAGAAAAGTTAGGAGCTTATCTTCAAAGGAAGTGTTGGCCGAAAATCCACCACCTAGAGGAGTGTAAAATCTGGCCATTGCATGGCAAGGAGGGTGCCGAATTTCTCCTCTCTTTAGCTTGAATTTTAAGGGTGTTTTCAATTTTTAGCAAGAGAGGTGCCAAAATATCTATAAATAGGGGCTAGCTCCTTGATTCTCGACACTTTGAAAACCCTAAATTTCTCTCCCATTGTGCCAAAAATCCCTAGCCTCTCCTCTCCAATTTCTTTTCTCCAATTTCTTTAAAAGCCGAAACTCTTCTCCACTTTTTCCTTCTTGTGCCAATTTCTCTAGGAAGCCGAAGCATCCATAGTCTTTTCTTCTATTCATCCTATTTGAGAATTAGTTCTATACTTCTGGCATTTAAATCTTCCATGGGCATTGTCGAATCCTCTCTCTAGTGCTAGCCGAATCTCCTATGCTAAGGTAAGTGTTGATTTTTGATTAGTTCTCATGATCTATTCCTGATTATTGAAAGGCAAAAGCCAAAAGCTAATAGTTTAATGGTTTTATGATGGGCGGCAATTCGGGATTTGAAGGAAGCTTAGTCGACTAGATCTAAAAGTCGAAAATCATAAGTCTCCAATTTCGGGATTTTAAGGTAAGAAGATTTGTTATTCAAATATATAAAATTGGGTAGAACACTAACCATGGCCGAATATAGGAGAGGCCCTAGTTTCGCATCTTTTCGACTTTTTGAGCAAAGTTGTAGCAAGGGTATCGACATTAATCAGTGTGTAGATCTCTAACACACTACTACTAAACTGTATGTATGTTTATTTATATATGTTATGTGCTAAAAAGCCGGAATGAGGTTGTGAGGCAATCGAATGGAACCCTAAAAGGGTTAGACAAAGATGCCAGCACGTAAACATAGAACTCCCTATGTGTATCGAAAAGTATATAAGTCTCTGTATGATGTTTTCTTTATGTATGTATGCATGGGGTGGGAATGATGATATTGAAGGGAAGTGCATGATAGGTCACTTGGTGATCGGTGGTAGAAATCCCACAAAATTTAAATGAAAGGTCACATAGTGATCGGTGGCGATGCCACGTTAAATGATTCCTAATTAATAGGAATAGGCGAAGATTTTTGTCGTTTTGGTGTGTAGCGGATGGAGGATTGATTGTAGAAATCCCAAGGTGTGATGGTTGGTACGGGATGGTGTGTAGAGGATGGAAACCTAGGATGGGTTCGCTTTTTCATTATTTATTGTTTATCATGTGATTATGATTGATACCTTTATGCATGGGCCGGGGCCCATAATGTGTTTGTGGGCTCAGTGTCGTTGTGTGTTTTGAGATTTATACATCGAGTCTTGGTGACTCACGCTTTCCTTTTTCTACTCTTCCGGATGAGCGGTAGATCGTGGACATGGGAGCCGAGACGGACTCGAGGGCCATCAAGCTTTGTTTCTATAAATTATTATTTTTTGGGGATTTCTTTAAGTATTATTTTATTTTTACTTTGGAATTATCAATGAAATAAGGCCCCATAGTTTAATCCAACTAAGTAGTTTTAATGTTCTGCAACTTATGAGATTATGTCAAAGGTTTAATTATACTTAATACAAGGTTTTATTTTTAAAATGCCGCTTATTTACTTAAATAATGTCTATTTAATTTACGACTTCCAAAACCAACAAGACAAAAGTTTTTAATGTACAACTAGTAGCATACCAGATCTGGTCGAAACGCATGGGCCGGGTTTGGGGTGTTACAGTTTTACTGTGGGTTATGGTCAATCTGGAATTACAGAAATAAATTCATTTATGAAAAAAAGAATTTAACAGGCAGGGATATCACTAAACAAGTCACCAGTTTTATAGCAGAGTTGAATGGAGCGGAGGAAAAAAGATCTCTTACCAATGTTGATAGGGGACATAAACAGATAGAAAGGAGCACAAGGATGTCAGTTTATTTCAATGCGGCGTTTGATAAAAGTAGCTCCAGATCCGCTTCGGGTTTGGTTGTCTACAACACGGAGGGAGAAATAATAGCATCCAAATCGATCATTCACTCCGATATTTCATCGTCGTTTGCAGCGGAAGCACATGCAGGATTACAAGCGATTCAGTTAGGGATTATATTGGGGTTAAACTCACTGGATATAAAAGGAGACTCAAAAACAGTGGTTACGAAATGTCAAAACATGAATCAAGATAAATCAATCATAGGGGCGATTATCAGGGATATCCATAACAAGAAAGCTTTCTTTCAAGATATTAAGTTCTATTTCATTCCCAGAATAGAAAACGAGACTGCTCATTCAGTTGCAAAAGAAGCGATGAGAAGAGGAGAGGGACATTACCTGTTGGGGACACAACCAAGAACCATTCTTCAGGATAGGGAGAGATGGAGGCCAAGAGCACAGCACTTGAGAGATTCAAGATCAATCTGACTTTGAGAAGGAAATGTCGCAGAAAAGAAGAAGGTGGATGAATAGGAACAGACGGGAGAGAAAAAAGAAGAAATGAAGGGAGTTAATAGAAGAAGGCGAATAGATAGGATTCAACGAGAGAGAAAAAAGATTAAATGAAAGGAGTTAGTAGAAGAAGTGTCAGAAATCTGGGTGAAATCTCTATAGCAGTAAAGAAAATATTGCGTTGGAAACTGTTGTTATCATTAAAAGCTGGACGGTGGAGGTGAAAAGACAGAGGATTAATGCTATCCAGCTAATCGATCAATTGGACGGTGGTTTTATCTCATTTTTGAATTTTAATTTTTTTTGGGCTAAGTCTGATTTTGGGCTTGGTTTGATTTAGGTGTAGTAATCTGTTTTGTTGGACTTAGGGCCTATTCGGTTTAAAACTCTTTGTATTTTGTTTTTTTACATTTATAAAGTCCAGTTGATCTTCAAAAAAAAAATACTGAAGTAGTGTTGTATTGAAAGTTCAATCCGCAAAAAAAATTACTAAAAATAAACTTTTAGCTTATTTTTCTCTAATTATTCACCTAAATCAATAATAAATAAAATATAAGTATTAATAATATAATTAACAACTTAAATAGAATAATTCAAGAAGAGAATCGTCACAAATAATTAGAAAATTACGCACTCATCAATAATTTATTTAATAATTGAAGCTCAATAAGTCTTAACCATATTAGATCACTCTTAATTTGGACTAGTCTTTTATGATAGTAAATAATAGCATATAAGTATTCTTATTATATATATGTGACATCTATATTCTCCAACAATCTCCCACTTGAACCACATATGTATCTAATTACCATATAATTACATGTCATTATATAACATTATGGACTTAAAATTTTAGTATTATATTCAAAAGATATTCCGAAAATTTTCATCCATTAATTATGTTAATACAGAAGTAATGCGACTGTTGTTATATATATCATAACTAATTCTATTTTTGATCACATATATTATACAATTAAATGACATTGATCAAGTATGTATGTGTAGCATGAAACTTATATGCAATATGATCTAAACAAGTTTATTTCCATTCAATCTTTAAATTTTATTGAGATCAAATTTTACCAAAATTAGTTTATATAAAAATATATAAATTTTATTTCTGCAAAAGAAAAGAAGTGTAAAATATGTAGAATAAGTCTATAAAAAAAATACTTAAAATTACATCCAACAACATATAATAAAAAATTTAATAGTGGGTAGGAAATGCAGGGGTTTTGGAGTGAAAATATTGTTGAGTAGAAGGTGGAGAAAGTGTATAAAAAATAAATTACTCCAATGATTGGGTTGTGCTACATGGGGGAAAATCCATCCACTACAACCATTATAACTTATAAATAGAAGACAAATGATTCTAACTATTTACTATAATATGGTGTTAACAACTTTTGAGATCCTATTTCTAGATTTACTAAAATCTATGTTGGTTAGTTGATTTTAATTATAATGATGAAGAATCAACTCTTTTGTAAAGTTGAAAACAATGTGGGCTTTTGCTTTTTAATTTGAATACCGAATTAAACTAATTTATACCCGAATGACTATGAGACAAATTAATGTCTTATATAAATTCCCTTCTACAGCTGGGACAACCTCTTTTCCTAGGATGATAATCAAATAAAATGGCATATTCCATCTATCCAAACCGGATATACCATCTTAACAACCTGATGAATACCAAACCTTTTTGTTCCATCTTCATAATCTTGCTTGCTTACCGCATTTAAAGACACAGAGGAACTCAATGACCCAACCCACGCTTTTTACCTTTATTTTCTTCCTAACAAACCTGCTTGTCTCTGGAAAACACATACCAACCACTTTACAAGGTCCATTTCATCCTATAACTATCCGTTTCGATCCGTCTTTACGTCGAGGCAGCGATGACATACCCATGGATGATCCAAGGCTGAAGAAGAATGTGACCTCTATGTTCCCTGAACAAATTGCTCTTGCTTTATCCACTCCAACTTCAATGTGGGTGTCTTGGGTTACTGGTACTTTTTTTTCTTTCTGCTTCTTCCTGTTGTTTTTTGTGTGTGATATTGTTTGGCTTTTGATATGTTTGGTTTGGTTTGGGTTAGGGGATGCACAGATTGGTCCCAATGTGACTGCACTTGATCCTACATCAGTTGCCAGTGAGGTTTGGTATGGCAAAGAAAGTGGCAATTATAGTAGCAAAAAGAGAGGAAATGCAACTGTTTATAGCCAAATGTACCCATTTGAGGGGCTCTTCAATTATACCTCTGCCATCATTCACCATGTCAGAATTGATGGTATAGTATGACTATCTCATTAATTTGATATATAGTTTCTTGGCTCTTCCACTATACTGGAATTACTTTCGCCCTTTCTATTATTTTTAGGTCACTTTTTCTCTTCTATTTTCATTTCGTCACTCAAATTAGCTCCTTTAATAGTTTATGTTAAACCAACCAATGATAGTAAAAGGGTCAAAGTGAGAATTTCATAAATAGTACAGGGCTAAAAATGGTATTAAGCCTTTCTTTACTGTTTCTTGTTGGGGTTACTGTGTCTAATGGAACTCAAGACTTAAAAAGGAAATGGTGCTATCTTTTATATAAATTCAACCACATTGGTTGAGTGGGCAATCGCCAAGTTGTTTAAATCCCTGCTGATTAGTATCGGTATTGCTAAAAATATGCAACCAGATAATTAATGTCGGCGTCTTGATGTAGTAAATTATGGCAAATGAAGAATTAAGCAGACATTTTGAACTACAGGCCTGGAACCAGAGACAAAATATTACTACAGGTGTGGAGATAGCTCACTTCTAGCTATGAGTGAAGAGCATGTGTTTGAAACTTTACCATTACCTGCTCAAAATTCATATCCTCGTAGAATAGCAGTTATAGGAGATTTAGGTCTAACCAGAAATTCATCAACAACCATTGATCATCTGTCGAAGAATGACCCTTCATTGATCTTAATGGTTGGAGACTTGACCTATGCTGATCAGTACCTTACAACTGGTGGGAAAGGTGTTCCATGCTTTTCATGTGCTTTCCCAGATGCACCAATTAGGGAGACTTATCAACCTCGTTGGGATGGATGGGGAAGGTAACCTGTCTTTTAACTTGCTTTGTTCATATCCTGGACTAGGATTTATATAGCAACTGCGCCATTAACAAAAAGATCATTTTGAGTTCAGGTTCATGGAGCCACTGGTCTCAAGAGTTCCTATGATGGTCATCGAGGGCAACCACGAAATCGAACCTCAAGCAGCTGGGATCACTTTCAAATCATACTTGACAAGGTTTGCAGTTCCAGCTAAGGAATCTGGCTCTAACAGTAACTTTTATTACTCTTTTCATGCTGGAGGGGTACATTTCATTATGCTCGGGGCTTATGTTGACTATAATAGTACAGGTGAGAATGGTATGCTTTCTTTCGTGTTTGGCTGCAAATTCTGTTGCTCTAAACATAACATGGAACAACAACTGCTTCATCATCTCAATTCTAGGAGCTCAATATGCTTGGCTAAAGGAAGACTTACGCAAAGTAGATCGAACAGTAACCCCATGGCTTGTAGCAGCTTGGCATCCACCATGGTATAATAGTTACTCCTCACATTATCAGGAATTTGAATGTATGAGGCAGGAAATGGAACAACTTTTATATCATTATGGCGTTGATATCGTATTTTCCGGCCATGTACGTTGGATTTTTATACATTGCATATTTGAAAATGCATTGAACAGACGCAACAAAACTTGTTATCCGTGTATTGATCTATATGATCTTTTTGATCTTGGGTTAGGTTCATGCTTATGAGAGGATGAACAGAGTGTATAATTATACTTTAGATGCTTGTGGACCTATCTACATAACAGTCGGAGATGGCGGGAACATCGAGAAAGTAGATGTTGATCATGCAGATGAACCTGGAAAATGCCCTTCACAAGGAGACAATATGCCAGAGATTGGAGGTGTGTGCCACTTGAATTTCTCATCTGGTCCGGCTAAAGGCAACTTTTGTTGGGACAGACAACCAGAGTGGAGTGCATATAGAGAAAGCAGCTTCGGGCATGGAATCCTTGAGGTTTGCTGAAGCCTATGGTCTTATATTCTCCTTATTACAGCATTAATGCCTTAACTAGCTAGTTTCTAATGTTATATTTTGTTTATGCAGGTTTTGAATTCGACATACGCATTGTGGAGTTGGCACAGAAATCAGGATACATACAAGGAGGATAGTCCTGGCGATCAAATCTATATAGTGCGACAACCTGACATATGCTCTTCATCAACATCCTTAAAAGTGATTTCCCACTTCAACATCTACTCCCACTAGTATGCATATATAATAATGTTATGGTATAAAATTCTGAACCCAAACCCCAAGTTCTTTTTTGTCTTTTTGGTCATGACAGGGAAACAATGAGTCGGAACAAGTAAAAGGAGCAGCCGTATCTGCTAACTGCTCATGTGTACTATTACTCTTCATGGTTGCCTTCGTTATCTATCAACTACTGTTGTGTGATTAGCATAGACCAGAGGAATGATTTGCCAATGTTACCCTTTTAAGACCATATAAATATATTTTAAGTACATGTACCACTCTATTAATATTGCTGGTGAGTCTAATTATTTTATACACGTGGAATATGAAAAAAAAAGTTTCAGAAGGAGGTTGAGGATGTTACCATATGTTTGTGTTTTTTATAAAGATGCATGACAATTGAAGTTTCCATATTTTAGTGACAATGTAGAATAATTTACTCATGATATAAATGATGTTATTGTTATAAAATAAATAAAGATGGAGAGAATAAATAACAAATAAAAATATGAAAGCAATTGATAATGTACTTTATTGATAAAAAAGAATGATTACAATGTTTGATTAGAGTCTCTATTTATAAGCATAAGAAGTATAAAAAAAGTAGAGATCTAATTCTAATAACTATTAGAATTTAAAGTACATCAAAACTTTATCTTTATCATGATGGACATCTACTTAATAAGATATCCATAACACTCCCCTTTGGATGTCCATTGGTAGACAATGTGTCTCGTTAAAACATTATTAGAAAAAACTCTGTGGGATAAAAAACCTAATGAAGGAAAAAGAGTACACAATCTTCTATTACAAGCTACCTCGTTCAAAACCTTTACCAAGAAAACTCAATGGGACAAAACATTGGTTAAAGGTAAAAGAGTATAACTTGTTTTTAGACTCCCCCTGATGGCAATATTACATTACATCTTTGAGTCGACGCATTCCAATCTTGTGTAGTAGTCTTTCAAATGTTGAAGTTGGCAATGCCTTAGTAAAAGATCTACTAAATTCTCACTAGAACGAATTTGATGAACATTTATATCACCTCTTTCTCAAGATCATGGGTGAAGAATAATTTTGGTGAAATATGTTTCGTTCTGTCACATTTGATATCACCACCCTTCAATTGAGCTATACATACTGCATTATCTTCGTGTAAGATAGTTGGCATATTTTCCTGTAAAGGCAAATTACATATCTTCTAGATATGTTGGGTTAATAACCTTAGCCAAACACACTCTCGACTAGCCTCATGCATTGCAATTATTTCTGCATGATTTGAAGAAGCAGCAGCTAATGTTTGCTTTGTTGAACGCCATGATATGGTAGTCCCCCCACATGTAAATAAATATCCTGTTTGAGATTGACCTTTATGTAGATCTTATAAGTATCCAGCATCAGCATAGTTGACTAATAGGGATTTTGAATCATTTGAATAAAATAAGCCCAAATCAATAGTCCCTCTAAGATATCTAAATACATGTTTAATTCCATTCCAATGTCTACGTGTTGGAGAAGAACTAAATCTTACTAACAAGTTTACAACGAAAGCTATATCAGGTCTTATGTTTTTTGCAAGATACATCAATGCCCCTATAGCACTTAAATATGGTACTTCAGGACCAAGAAACTCTTCACCATCCTCGCAATGACGAAATTGATCTTTATTCACATCTAACAATTGTACAACCATAGGAGTACTTAATGGGTGTGCTTTATCCATGTAAAATTTCTTTAATATTTTTTCCGTATAAGTTGATTGATGAACATGAATTCCATCTTTTAAATGCTCGATCTGTAAGCTAAGACAAAACTTTGTTTTTCCAAGATCTTTCATCTCAAATTCTTTCTTTAAACAATTTACTGTATTTTGGAGCTCTTCAGGAGTTCCAATAATATTTATATCATCAACATAAACAACAATTATCAAAAAATTTGATCCAAACCTTTTTATAAAGACACATGGACAAATTGGATCATTTTTGTAACCTTCTTTTTACAAGTATTCACTAAGACAATTGTACCACATACGTCCAGATTGTTTTAATCCATATCAATTTTCTTTAATCTGATCGAACAATTTTCCCGAGAAACTCTATATCCTTCTGAGACTTTAACTCCTTTAGGGATTTTCATATAAATTTCACTATCAAGTGTGCCATACAAATAGGCTGTAACAACATCCATTAGATGCATGTCAAGTTTTTCACGTACTGCCAGACTAATAAGATATCTAAACGTGATTGCATCCACCACAAGAGAATATGTCTCTTTATAATCAATGCCGGGCCTTTGCGAAAATCCTTGTGTTACAAGTCGTGCTTTATATCTTACGACTTCATTTTTTTCATTTCATTTTTGCACAAATACTCATTTATATCCTACTGACTTTACATCTTTAGGTGTGTGGACTACAGGTCCAAAAACTTCACGTTTAGAAAGTGAATTCAATTCTGCTTGAATTGCATCTTTGCATTTTGGCCAATCTTTTCTATTTCTACATTCATTAATAGATTTAGACTCAGGATCATCATTTTCTTTTTCTACTTCAATAGCAACATTATATGCAAAATTATTGTCGACAACTATATTTTTTCGGTTCCATCTTTTCCTTGAAGTAACATAACTTATCGAGATCTCTTCGTTATCATCATTTTCAGGTACCTGAATCCTTTCTGGGGTTTTATGATTATAATTAGTTATATCTTTGGCCTCTTCTTGGGAACTTGTCTCTATAATATAATCACCTTGAGTATTTGCTCATTTTCTTTTATGAGGATTTTTATCTTTGGAACCAACCGGTCTTCCACGTTTCAGGCATGGATTACTTTCTTTTGCACTAATAGTTTGCCCTATTGGGATATCAATTCGTATTAGAGCATTTTCAGCTGGTATGTGAGATTTTGTAATTCTCTTTAGGTCAGAAAATGAATCTGGAAGTTGATTGGCGATGTTTTGCAAATGTACGATCCTTTGAACTTCTTGTTCATATTGACTTGTACGAGGATCTAATTGAGATAATGATGATCCATTCCATGTAATTTCTTTTACCAGCTGTATTTTCTCTCCCCCCTAATGTTGGGAATATTGTTTCATTAAAGTGGCAATCAACAAATCATGTAGTAAACAAATCTCCAGTTAATGGTTCAACATACTTAATTATAGAAGGAGATTCATAACCAACAGATATTCCTAACCTCCTCTGAGAACCCATATTTGTTCGTTGTGGTGGAGCAATTGGAACATATACTGCACATCTAAAAATTCTAAGATGGGAAATATTTGGCTCTTGACCAAAAGCCAATTGTAATGGGGAGTATTTATTATAGAAGGAGATTCATAACCAACATATATTCCTAACCTCCTCTGAGGACCCATATTTGTTTGTTGTGGTGGAGCAATTGGAATATATACTACACATCCAAAAATTCTAAGATGAGAAATATTTGGCTCCTGACCAAAAGCCTATTGCAATGGGGAGTATTTATAATAACTTGTTGGCCTGATACGCATAAGTGCTGCTGCATGCAAAATAGCATATCCCCAAGCTGTAATAGAGAGCTTTGTTCTCATAAGTAATGGCCTAGCTATTAGTTGGAGGCGTTTGATAAATGATTTAGCTAAACCATTTTGTCTGTGAACATAAGCTATAGGATGTTCAACTTTTATCCCAATTGACATACAATAATCATTGAAAGCTTGAGATGTAAACTCACAAGCATTATCAAGACGGATAGTTTTTATTGCATAATTTGGAAATTGTGCTCTTAATCGAATTATTTGAGCAAGTAGTCTCGCAAACGCTATGTTGTGAGTTGATAATAAACATACATGTGACCATTTACTAGATGCATCTATCAATACCATAAAATATCTAAATGGTTCACATGGTGGATGAATTGGCCCACATATATCACCTTGAATACGTTCTAGAAATGCGGGAGATTCAATCCCAACTTTAGCTGGTGATGGTCTAATAATCAGTTTACCTTGAGAACAAGCATCACAAGAGAAATCTTTAAATTCAAGAATATTATGTTTCTTTAATGGGTGCTTAATTGAATTTTCAATTATTTTTCACATCATAATAGATCCGAGATGGCCTAACCGATCATGCCAAATTGTAAAAGTATGTGGTTCTACAAACTTTTGGTTTGTAGTAACGTGCGCCTCAATTGCAGTAATATGTGTATAATGTAAACCTGATGAAAAAGCAAGTAGTCTTTCCAAAACATATTTCTTTCCACGTTCAAAATTTGTAATATATAGATATTCAATATTTTTCTCATTCATAGTCTCAATATGATATCCATTAATACGAATATCTTTAAACCTCAATAAATTTCTTTGAGACTTAGTGGAAAATAAAGCATCATCAATGACAAATTTTGTACCTTTAGGTAATAATATAATTGCTCTTTCGAAGCCTTCAATAAGTTTTGAACTACCCGAGATTGTATTAATATGAGCATCACTTATTGTTAAATGAGAAAAATATTTTTTCTCTTTTGAGTATCGTATGTGTTGTAGCACTATCAGCAAGACATATGTCTCCATTGATTTTAGATCCAACAAAATTTTGTTGATCATTCATATTCTTCATAAAAATAAATAAAATATAACATTAGAAACATTGCAAATATTTATTGAATATGTATAACTTGCAAAATAAGTAAATAAATAACATAATGACACCAACTTATTCTTTATGCAAGAAAACAAAACATACTTAAAAACAATATAAAATACTAAAATAACACCAACTTTTCTAATGATTCTCAAAGAAATCTGTCACATCAAGGTGAGTTATATCATTAAGGCCATGAATTATATCTCCCTCCTCTTTTGCCTCCATTTCATCATTTTTGGATATAAAATTTGTCTCAATATCATTTTTCTTCCCTTTAATAGATGCTTGACAAAGTTTCACTAAATGTTCAGGCGTACGACAGGTACGTGCCCAATGCCCCCTCATACCATATCAGTAACATAAATTCTCAACAATCTTTGAAGGATTATTTTGACCACCTCTTTCTTGTCCTTCATTGCTATTCTTTTTCTGGCGGTTAGAAATACCACTATTATGAACACCATTATAGCGGTTATTAGTACGTCTTCGACCACGTCCCCCACTACGTCCACGACCACGACCACGATCGCGACTTTTATATTTTTCATTTCCATATTTATTGTGTACTGCAGCATTCACTTCAGGGAGTGGTGTAGTATCAGTGGGACGAATTCCATGGTTTTTCATCAACAACTCATTATTTTGTTCAGCCACTAAAAGGCATGAAATCAATTCAAAATATTTTTTAAAACCCTTTTCACGGTATTGCTGCTGCAGGAGCACATTAGTAGCATGAAAGGTTGAAAATGTTTTCTCTAACAAGTCCTTATCAGTTATGTTCTCTCCACATAATTTCAGTTGAGAACTAATTTTGAAAAGTTTTAAATTGTATTCACTTACGGTCTTAAAATCTTGCAACCATAAGTGCATCCAATCATAACGAGCTTTAGGGAGGATCACCGTTTTCTAATGGTCAAATCTTTCTTTCAAATTTTTTCACAACTCAATAGGGTCTTTCACAGTGAGATATTCCACTTTTAATCCTTCATGTAGATGATGATGGATGAAAATAATTGCTTTTGCCTTGTCTTGGTTAGATGCTTCTTTATTTGCTACTATAGTATTCCCTAAACCTTTAGCATCTAGGTGAATTTCAGCATCTAACACCCATGACGAATAATTTTTGCCTGAGATGTCTAGGGCGGCAAATTCAAGTTTGGCAAGATTTGACATTATAATCACTAAAAAAATTAAAAAATTTAGTAAAATAATAGTAATCATATTATTTGTCAAATGTAATTATAATAATGTATTTAAGAAAAAAATAGGAAATAACATAAAATAATTTGTGATATAAAATTTAGGATTACCTTAAGTCGATAAAGAAATTAAATTCAAATCCTCCCAAGAACTTTAAGCAAATCGCTGCACAAGTTTGAACCCCTCTTTTTTTGTTAATTTTGGGTAGCCAAGCAACCAATTTGAATGCTATGTTAGAAAAATAATGAAAGTAATTCAACGGGGATTAGAAAAGGATAGAAAGCAATTGAGGTATGGGTTTCAAAAAATTTTGGGGGGTACCAAATGAAAAATAAGAACGAGGTGGGTTTAGAATAAAAATTTGAGAATCGTGCTAATAACATGTTATAAAATAAAGAGAGATGGAGAAAATAAAGAACAAAAAAAAATATGAAAGCAATAGATAATGTACTTTATTGATAAAAGGGGATGATTATAATGCTTCATTAGAATCTCTATTTATAGGCATAAGAAGTATAAAAGAAGTAGAGATCTAATTCTAATAACTATTAGAATTTAAAGTACATCAAAACTTTATCTTTATCATGATGGACATCCACTCAATAAGATATTCATAACAGTTATCAATTAATATTATTTTTTTAATAAATATCCATGAGATTGTTGTACTATAGTCAAAAGCAATGTAATTTTTCATTAAATAAACAAAGGAATTTATTCCTTGTAATATTAGAAAGGTACAATGACTTATTTTATTTTCTAATTTGACAAAAACAAGTAATTTTATCCTTTATTTAATTTTTTTTTTCTTTTAGTCTTTAATCTTGTGATGTTTATCAAATCATCTTGAAATGGATGAAAAAGTTAACATCTATTCTCTTTTCTGATGTGGCATACACGTGATGAGAAATGATTATGAAATAGTGACGCCACGTCATCTATATCCCTTTTTCAATAGTTTAATGTCATATTAGCAATTTCATCCTGAATTTCGGCATTTTAATTTGGATTTGATTTTTTTCAAGATGAAAATGCTGATGTGGTATTAAACTATTGAAAAAAGGATACAGATAACGTGACGTCACTGTTTCATACAATCATTTTCCCAAGTTTTATAAAAAATTCAAATTTAATATTGTATAAACAATTATTGATATAATATTATTACCTGAATAGTAGTATTTATACCAATTCGCTTTATTATATATATTGTTTGTAAAGGCTTTTTTACACCAATAATATAAAATAAATAATTAAAATCGAAAATGGTATGTATACTCAATTATATATGAAAATGGGTCATTTGTGGAGTGGAGGGTGGTGCATAGGCGGTACCACCCTATTTTTTTCTAACAAAAAAATGTTTTTATTATAAAAAAAATTCAATATTTTAATAGGTTGTGCCATACTGATTAACTGTAACACCCCTAACCCGTATCCGTTGCCAGAATAGGGTTACGGAGCATTACCGGAACTTTCAGAACAATTACAAATAATTCATGTAGATTACTATTCATTAACCGAGATTATTGATATCGTCCCTTAAATGGACCCTCGAGGCCCAATACAAGTATTAAAATCGAGTCGGGACTTAATCGAAAACTCTAAGAATTTTTCGCAAAATTACAAAAAATTTCTAAGTTACAGGGCTCACACACCCGTGTGGTCCGAGGGACACACCCGTGTGACCCTAGGACACGGCCATGCCACACGCCCGTGTGCTATGCCTTGTGGTTAATTAAATTCTTTCGAAATTAGGTTCAGGTTTCACATGGCCAAGACACACGCCCGTGTGGCACACACGGCTGAGACAACGCCCGTGTCTCTGCCCGTGTGCTCAATTCTAAGCATTCTATTTCTCAAAATTTAGGTGCAGGGGACACACGGCCTAACCACACGCCCATGTACTAGGCCGTGTGTCACACATGGTCTAGACATACGCCCCTGTGTCTGCCCGTGTGGACAAAATAAAGCCATTTCTAGCTTCATTTCTCACCTAAAATCACACCATTGACCTGCACTAAAAACTTACATCCAAATACCAACCATTTCAAGCATTCAAATTAAGCAAATTTCATCATTCAACATAGCATACCATTTCATGCATACATGTTTACCATCTTACCTTGGTTCAATCCATATGTTAGACATAACTTGATTAGCTACTTAACATATATTAAGCTACCATATTATGACATTACAAGTACATCAAAAGAAGCCATTACTAGCCATTCCAATGGCTAGATTACAAACATCTTTATCAAGCCACTAATGGCCAAGTTGTCCTATACATGTCATTATACCAAAATGATTTTACTATGTGTACCCAAAATAAGCTAGTGGATAGTGTGATGATGCTCCAAATGATCTCCAACCTCCGCGAGCTTCCGAGCACTATAAAACAAGAGAAAATAAAACGGAGTAAGCATTACATGCTTAGTAAGTTCGTATAGCGGAAAACTAAACTTACCGATCCTGTTTATTAAATCTAAGCATACAATATCATGTTTTCCATCCATTTGGCAAAATTGCCTAAACACAAACATTCAATCAAACATGTTAGTCCAAATTTCTCATGTACATCAAATAAACATAGATAAGCTCATCATGCAATATTCTCTCAAGCCATTATTCATTTCATCTAAAAATTCTCTTATCATGCTAAGAGTTCTATGCCGTTGAATCATTGAAATTTCGATGGATGCTCAAGTAGTACACTCGAGGTGTACGATTCAATAACCCGTAAATTCTTATTCAAGAGTACCCATTAGGGCTCTTAATCAAAGAACATACTCTCGAGCCACATATCATATTACAGGATTACCAGTCCAGGCTAAATCCTTTATGTAACGTATGCTCAGAAGAGTTCAATTAGGATGACCAATCCAGGCTAAATGTAACACCTCTAAACTCGGCCTAGACGTTATGGCCGTATCTGGCAATGTCACACGATAGTGCTTTTGAAACCTCATTGTTACGATGAAAAAATTCCATGTTATTATCTTTCGTAAACCTTTGTTAGAACTTAGGAAGTCATATTTATTCATTTAAAACATTTGTTTTGAAACATCCATCGTTGTGGAAGCTTTAATAAATCAATCTAGGTGATCATGCGTTTAGAAAATACTTTAACTTTTTTTTTTGAAAACCAAATTTCCTACGACCAGCAGGTATAATTCCATAAAGTAAAATAAATAAATAAAACCCAAATTTAAAACCAAAGTCCCAGAGGGTCCTTAAATTACAACCCAAATAATAAATAATAATCAAATCATAAATCGTAAATTGAAAACCATGAAGTCCAAAAATTACTGTGGTCACCGCTGAGTCCTCCGTCGCACCGATCCGTCTAAGTCTGGGGATTACTTGTGCATATTAAACAAAAAGGGTGAGTTTACGTAAACTCAGGGTGTAATCCCGCAGAACCAAACAAACAATCAGTATTCACAGTGCACAGTTGAACAGTCTTGGGCCTAAGCCCTTTTCAGCATTAGTGACAGTGATTTGGGCCTTAGCCCATCTCGATCTGATGTCAAAAATCTGAAGAGGGCCTTAGCCCATCACGAGATCGATAGCGATAATGACTATGCGAGAGAAAAATCCTACCCAACCAGCCTCTACACACCATCTCCGTCCAACCTTACACTCCATGTGGGGATATAATCAACCCACACATCCCTACACTCCAAGTAGTACCGAAGAATGCACAATCTGAGAGTTTCTGGTGAGTCACAAGATAAATTAGGCTTAAAGCCTTTCAAGTACACTTCCTCCGAATAACAACCCCAACCCAATGCAATGCAACACACAATGGATGACATGCTATTATGCAATTTCAGTACATATATTCAGTTCAGATATTAACATGCCCAGTAAAGATATCATTCAATCAATTTTACACATTTAGGGGTCTAAGTAGCGCTTATCGACCCTACATGTAACACCCCTATCCTGTGTTCGAAGCTGAAACTGGATATGAGTTATTACCTAACTTAACTTTCTTAAACATAACACATCGGGCTATAAAATTTCATTACAACTTAGAAGCTTTTCATAGAAAACTCATAACTTGCTCATTTTGAGCTTATGAGGCCCTAAACATACTTTCGGAAGGTTCCGAAACTAAACCGAGAACTAAAACGGGCTTAGAAAATTTTCAACTAAACAGGGGCCACACATTCGTGTTATTCTAGGTACACGCCCATGTGTCCCTAAGACATGCCCGTGTTCTTCACCCGTGGTCGACACTGACTTATTTCACACGGCCAGGCACACGCCTGTGCCCCTGGCCCGTGTCCCTCACACGGCCTCGACACGCCCGTGCCCTAGCCCGTGTGCCAAAACCTTGGCATTCTGTTTATGACGTCATCATCTCACTATGGTCACACGGCCAAGGCACACGCCCGTGTCCTCAGACCGTGTGTCGAACTAAATTCCTAACTTCAGGTGCAGACTTCACACGGCCTTGACACACGCCCATGGGGCTGATCGTGTGTAACACACGGCCTAGACACACGCCTGTGTGTCTGCCTGTATGGACAATTTCATGGCTATCTACCAAGCCTTTGCCACCCTATCAAGCATTCACACTCATACCAAACAATTCAATACATAAGCTGATCATATGGTACCTCTAAGAACTCAATTTAAAGCATTCACACAAGCATGAACTTCATAATTTCATCACATTGAATATATGGATAAAACTTATCAAGTGTTGGCTCATTTCCAACGACCATTTACAAAATGACTTTGATTACAACCATAGCCAACACTTTGGCTAACGATTACGACCTAACAAAATACCCAAGTCCTATACATGCTGTAACACCCCAAACCCGGTCTATGCGTTTAGACGAGATTTGGTTTGTCACACCAAACATACTTTCGTTTCTTTTCAAGATTTACGATAAAATAATGATGCAAAAACTTTTGAAAATCGAGTTAAAGATGTAGTACGAGGTTTTGAAAATAATTTAAGAATATACTTGTTTAAAACTTATCTTAAATAAAATGTTTATCGAAACTTTAAAACTTCTTAAAAGAATTTGGAGGAAAATTTTAAAGAAAATCGTCTAATTGTCAAAATATTAAATAAACGATATTTTTAGGAAAAACCAAATGATTTAACATAAACTCATAATTAAAGTCTCAAAATAAAAACTATAAAACCATCCACACGATAAAATCCATAAAACATACTTAGAGGCCTTATTACATCAACCCAATAATAGCAATTAAAATAAAAACTTAAATAAAGTCATAGTTTATAAAAAAACCCAAATTCGTAGTATGGCCTCCACCAAGTCATCTCCGCCCAAGTCCACGTCAATTTCCATTACGAAATGGTTAATAAAAATTGGGTGAGTTACAAAGAACTCGGTGTGCAACTCACTTACCACCATTTTTAGGCCGGATCGTCAAGATATCATGTTGGGCTTGAGCCCATTAAATGATTTCAACCATACATCGTAAAGTAACATAATTTAAAGAGAAGAATGCATGAAATATGAATTTCCCAAACCAACCTAGTATCCATCCGCTAACACCCCGTACCAACCAACACACTGTGGGGATCAAGTCAACCCACCCCGCCAAACACACCAATCATGGGCTTAAAGCCCTTAAATAATTTTGTAGTGCACTATCGAACTAGATTGTGACATTGTCACCGAACTAGAGGCATTTAGTCGAATTTGTGGCAGAGCCACCGAACTAGAGGCATTGAGCCATATTGTGGCAGAGCCACCGAACTAGAGGCAATGAGCCAAATTTGTGGCAATGGCCATTCTTCTCTTCATATAACCCACCCCATGCAATCATGCGTATATAACAAATATAATCATATAAATGATTTTCATTAATCCATATCATCGGTGGGCTTATCAATTAACCTTTCATTAGGCTCATATAAACAATTTAACAACTAGCCCATTTAGTAGTTTAGTGACTTTGGCCCATTTTAGCCCAATTTATCAAAAAGCAGTATTTTCGCCCATTTAATCGAACTAGAGTATTATCGCCCATTTTATCGAACTAGAGTTTTATCGCCCATTTTATCGAACTAGAGTATTATCGGCCCATTTTATCGAACTAGAGTATTATCGGTCCATTTATCAAACTAGAGTATTATCGTATTTTTTTTTCGGTTTTAACCATTTTCATGCATTTACTCAAAAATATGAGTTACTACGTATTTTTCCCGTTTTTACTATTTTACGATTTTATCACGTAACTTACAACTTGATGTCCAACCCGAAAATGAGTGTGAAGTTACACACTGGTTATGGAGAGAACTAAACTTTCCCGCTCTTCAACACCTATACGTATTGTGTTAATTAAAACACTATAATCTATAATAAAACCGATCTAAATATAGCGATCTAGAAATTTACCTCGGATTTTCGTAAGACTTCTACTTGCGATTTCTCTCCGATTGATGGTTCGCTAACCGAATCGAATCCACGAACAAATAATGGTTCGGAGAGTACGAACGACTTCGAACAGTTGATTTTCCTCGGTTGAACGTCCGCAACCCGGTGGAAAATCCGGATTCCCGAAATAGTCCTTTGCTTGTACTTAGGGAATAATGTAACCTCCCTTCTTCCGAAGGCTAAACACCGCCGTTTCTTCCCTATGTTGAATGTCTTCAAAGGCAAAGATCATTAATCTAATGATATCGAAAAAATTTCTAAAGTTTGAAAGATGTGATTTCCTTACCACGAGAATCGATTCCTACGCTTTGTCACCCACCACTTCTTGATTCCAACTTTCCGTTATCGCACTAAAGTTTAACAAAATAAACGTTAATAAAATAAACGTTTATTTTGATCCAAATAATGCCTTCAAGCCAACATTAATATTGGCACTAACCACTAATAACTAATCGAAACAAAAGAACTCTTACCTATATTCCACGTCGAAAAGAAAGGATTTGAGAATAGTATGGTTTTAAGGAGGATTCGGCTATGAAAGATTAAAGAGAAAGGGAAATAATTTGGCTTATGAACACCTTAGCATTCGGCCATGAGAGAAATATTGGAGAGAAATATTGATTGATAATGAATAAAAATAAGAAAATGGAGATGATGATGAATTCGGTTTTCAAAGAAAATAAAAGAGAAAGAAAGAGAGGAGGTTAGAATCAAGACACATTCGGCAATGAAGAAAAGAGAGAAAAGAAAGGAATGGTCATTTGATGTAGGTGATTTCGGCACTCAAATGAAATAAGGCA
The DNA here is from genome assembly GCA_025698515.1 of Gossypium sturtianum. Lineage (NCBI taxonomy): Eukaryota > Viridiplantae > Streptophyta > Magnoliopsida > Malvales > Malvaceae > Gossypium > Gossypium sturtianum. Next base: position 70,188,821 of record CM046952.1, read on the forward strand.
CAAAAGAATACCAATTGATGTGCAAAAATGACCAAATGGTCAAAAACTTTAGGACTTACCAATGCTCAAATTCGGCCAAAGGAGAAAAGGTTGAGAGAGTTTTCAAAACTTGCACAAACTAACAAAAATGACCAAAACAAGACTAAAATTCCTAGCCAAAACTATCACCAAAATTCGGCTCCCCTATAGCCATATTGCCGTCCAAGTACATGGTCTTTAGGCCAAGATATTGTTTCCAAAAATTCTTCCTTGATTCATGCCTCATATCTTCACATTTTCCTTATTCTTTTGATACCCTTCCTTAAGTTCAAAATTTCCTTATTCCTTTGATATTTTAACCAAAAATAACAAGTCAACACCTTCCATAAAAGCTCTTGGCCGACACTTGCTATATTGGTGCATAAAAATTCAAAATAAAATTCACCTAGATGCTAAACATGGGATTCGAACCTTCAACCTCATGCACAAGCTCATGCGCCATCACCACTTGTCCAATAATTCATCTTATGCCTCACTTTGACACTTAAATTAATTTATGTGTCAAAGTCACTTAATCCACTTCCATAAATAATTTCTTAAAATTAATAATATTCCTTCTAAAAAAATTTTAAATCCTTCTTCAGGACTATACTAACCACGAAAATGAATCAGAAAATTTTACTTTCTAGAATAATTACTCAAAGCACACATAGAAAATAAATTACTCAAATTTTCGTGGTGTTACAACTCTACCCCTAAAAGAAAATTTCGTCCTCGAAATTTACCGGCTGAAAAAGGTGAGGGTATTGTTGCCGAATTGCATCCTCAAGCTCCCACGTAGCTTCCTCCACTCCGTGGTTACGCCACAACACTTTGACCAACGGCACAGTCTTCTTTCTTAGCACCTTCACGTCTCGGTCTAAGATTTCCACTTTGGTTCCTCCTCAAAAGACAAATCCAAATTCAACTCCACTTCTTCTACCGGTACTATGTGCGAAGGATCCGATCTATAGCGCCTCAACAAGGACACATGGAAAACATTATGAATTTGGCTCAATTCAGGAGGTAACTCAATCTGATAGGCCACTGGACCAACTCGTTTCACCACACGATATGGTCCAATGTATCTAGGACTCAACTTGCCCTTCTTCCCGAATCTGAATATCTTCTTCCAATGTGAGACCTTCAGAAGACTCGATCTCCTACGGCATACTCGATCTCTTTACGCTTGAGATCCGCATACGACTTCGTCTATCCAAGCTTCCTTTAACCGTGCTCGAATAACTTTCACTTTTTCTTCCGCTTCGAGAAATCATCTCAGTCCTAACAATCGCCGATCACCCAACTCGATCCGGCAAATAGGAGAACGACACCTACGACCATACAATGCCTCGTAGGGTGCCATCTCGAATGCTAGATCGGTAGCCTGTTGTTGCACGCAAATTCCGCTAACGGTAGAAAATCCTCCCAACTACCTTTGAATTCGATTACACATCCCTTAACATGTCTTCCAGAATCTGAATCACTCTCTCCGATCGACCATCGATCGAGGATGAAAAGCCGTACTAAAATTAAGCTTTGTACCCAAGGCTTCATGCAAAGCTTTCCAAAATCGAGATGTAAACCTAGGATCCCTATCCGATATAATCGATCTGGTACCCCATGCAACCTCACGATTTCGGATACATACGACTTCGCCAACTTCGCAACGAGTAGTCCGTGACAAGACCTTTGGTAGAAAATGAGCGATCTTCGTCAAATGATCAACAATTACCCAAAGCAGAATTTTTCTTAGTAGGTGTTAAAGGTAACCCACTAACAAAATCCATTGTTATCCGCTCCCATTTCCAAAGAGGAATCTTAATCTGGTTGCAAAAAGACCCGACGGCAATTGATGCTCCGCTTTCACTTGCGACAAGTTAAGCATTTTCCCACAAATTCCCAAATCTCCGCTTCAATCAGAGCCACCAAAACCGCTCACGAAGATCCCGATACATCTTATTTCCTCCGGGATGCATAGCATAAGGACTACTATGCGCCTCCCGCAAAATCATTTGCCTCATATCTCGAGTCCCTAGGCATCTGAGACTCTTCCACGAAAGCACAACACACCTTCCATGTTCATACCAAAATCCTCTATCCCACCATTTTCCACTTGTTGAATTAGAAGTCTCAACTTCTCATCTAATATTTGTTTTTCCTTAATTTGTTCCAACCACATGGGCTTCACTTGAAATTCCGCTATCAAACTACCATCCTCATACAAACTCAAATGGGCAAACATAGCTCTCAAATCGATACCACCTTACGACTTAATGCGTCCGCCACTACATTAGCCTTTCCAGGATGATACTCAATAGAGAAATCATAGTCCTTTAATGACTCCACCCATCTTCGTTGTCTCAAGTTTAACTCCTTCCGAGTAAGAAGATACTTAAGACTCTTGTGATCCGTATAGATGATAGACTTTTCACCATAGAGGTAATGCCTCCAAATCTTTAAGGCAAACACCACTGCCGCTAACTCCAAATCATGAGTAGGGTAGTTCACTTGTGCGGTCTCAATTGACGAGAAGCGTAAGCTACAACTTTCCCACTTTGCATCAATACGCAGCCTAAACCCGTATGTGACGCATCACAATAAAGCGTAAACTCCTTCCGACCTCGAGTTGAATCAATACCAAGCGCCTGTTAAAACCTTCTTGATCGCTCGAAACTTTCTTGCCGCTTATCGGTCCATATAAACAACACTCCCTTCCGCAAAAGCTTAGTTAGAGGTGCAAAGCAATCAATGAGAACCCCTCAACAAAGCGTCTATAATATCCACCAAACCCAAGAAACTCCGAATCTCAACTCACCGACTTCGGTGGTTTCCAATCCAATACCGCCTCAATCTTCCGAGGATCCACCCTTATTCCTTGGTGATACCACATGACCCAAGAAAGTCACTTCTCTTAACCAAAATTCACATTTCTTCGAATTTAGCATACAACTGATTATCTCAAGCACTTGCAATACAATCCGCAAATGCGAGTCATGTTCTTCTTCGCTCCTCGAATAAACCAGAATGTCATCTATGAATACCACTACAAACCGATCTAAGAATGGTTGAAAGACCGGTTCATCATATCCATAAATGCACGGTGGTGCATTGGTCAACCCAAACGGCATCACTAAAAACTCATAGTGTCCGTAGCAGGTTTGAACAATTATTTGTCTTGTGAATATCCGCTTCTTTCACCTTAAAGTGGTGGTAACCCGACCTTAAATCAATCTTGAGAAAAGCAGAAGCTCCTTCAATTGATCAAACAGTCGTCAATCCTCGGCAGAGGGTACCGATTCTTGATCGTCAGCTTATTCAATTGCCTATAGTCAATACACATACGCATTGACCCATCCTTCTTCTTAACAAACAAAACCGGTGCTCCCCACGGAGACACACTCGGTCGAATAAAACCCCGATCTAGCAGTTCTTGAATTTGGGCTTTAAGCTCGACAACTCCTTCGGTGCCATTCTATAAGGAGCAATGGACACTGGAGCAGTTCCGGGCAAAAGCTCAATACCAAATTCCACTTCCCGATCTGGAGGTACACCAGGAAGTTCTTCAGAAAACATCGGAACTCCTTCACCGTTCTCACATCTTCCACCAATGACTTTTTGGCATCTAAAGCACAAATAAATGCTAAAAATGCTCCGTATCCTTTTCGTGACTAACTTCTCGCCTTCAACGCAGTAAATCACGTTTGCCAAGTAATTTCTCCGCTCGCCTATCATAACTATCTCCTTATCCGCCACATTTCTTATCGACATACACTTTTCAAGACAGATCCAATTTCGCCGGTGCTTAACCAACCAATCCATGCCTGAATAATATCGAATTCGCCAAAAGGCGTTCCATCAAATTTGCCAGAATGTTTCTCCTTGAATTACTAAGGGCACGTCTCTAAACATTTATTAACCAACACCGATCGCCCTAAGGGACTAATCACCCTCATCTCTTTATCGGAAATTTTTGAGTCTAATTTCAAGTTTCGAGTTATGGTGCTAGCAATGTACGAATGAGTAGAACCAATATCTATCAAGGCAATAACGGGTACATCGTAAATGAAGAACGCATCGCTTATCACATCGTGCATTGCCATCCTCACGACGTCGACCGCATACACCAATCCGGTCGTCTTGCATCCGCGTTGCCTCTAGGACCATTGCCTCGACCCGCGCACCTTGACCACGCCCGGCCCCATTACCACCACGACCTGGTCCCCGACCTCTCGGTGGTTCTTTGAACTCCTCTTGCCGGTGGTGCATCAAGTAGTACGAACTTCTTGAGTTGTATCCATACGTCGAGGGCAACTCCTATATTGATGCTCCGTCGATCCACATTTATAGCAAGCACCCGTTTTCCTCCAACATTCTCGGAATGTCTTTTCCCACATTTAGCACAATCCCGACTACGATTAACGACTCATGGTGCTCTTCCTTGAGCTGGTTCCTCATTCCGGGGCCTCTTCAGAATCTTCTCGAAGAACCCGAATGCTTGAGATCTTTCTTGCCTCGAATTTGCTCCCGATTTTGACGTTCGAGTTCTTAGCCTCTTGGCTATCTTGGCCTTCTCCACAAGAGCGGCAAAAGTTCTAACTTGTTGTGGGGCTATCAGAACCCGCAACTCGTCTTTCAAACCGTCCTCGGCGCACACAACGCGCTCATGGTCCGTTGCCACTATCGTTCGAGCATAGCGACTCAAACGTAAGAACTCGGCCTCATATGTCGCCACCGTCTTATTTCCTTGCACCAGTTCAAGAATTCCTTCCTTGGGCATCCACATAGCTTGTTCCCACATATTTCCCTTGAAAGGAAGCCTTGAAAATTCCCGATTAATTAAAGCAACATCGGTGCCATCTCGGATAGTAAGCCACCATTGGTAAGCTTCGCTCTCTCAACAAAGATACCGCTCCTCTTAACTTTTGTTCCACAAATTGCACTCAAGATCGTCCATAATTCGCTCTCATCGCCTCAAGCCAATATTCAGCGACATTGGGAGCTACACACGAGACACCTCGAAAACCTCGGCTCCATCGAATTTGGTCGCTCCGATATCGACCCACGAGCGGTTGGTCGATTTCGGATCCAAATGACCCTTTCAAGTACTCGCGGCATTGCTCGTGTCACAAAGATTATCCTCTTCCATATGGTCGTGCGATCCCGTCTCACTCTCGAGTAACGCAGTGCATCCATTTCCGACATATGACCCGGCACATCGGTTGCGCCCCTAACACCTGCGTCCTCTACCACGGCCACGCCTACCGCGTCCACGACCACGTCCTCTAGTGCTCATGGCGACTAATTCGATTTAATCGATTAAGAGTTTTATGAATCGAATAATATTTCGATTGTTTATTAACGATGTCTTATGATATGAAAGAGATAGAGTGTTTTCGCATCAATATCCTATTGTCTCAATCTCTACGGTTTTAACACCTAAAACTAGAAGTTCTAGAGTGTTTCTTATAATCATATCATAATGATAATAAACATCTGATATCTGAGATACTTACTTGACTTGCGCGGGATGCTCATGGTGCCATACTACCTTTAATCAAAACTCTAGAAATTATTTTCAAACAAATTTCTTTATTGAACCCAAACCACGGTAGAGTTTTGAAACCGGGCTCGATACCACTAAATGTAACACCCCAAACCCGGTCTATGCGTTTAGGCGAGATTTGGTTTGTCACACCAAACATACTTTCGTTTCTTTTCAAGATTTACGATAAAATAATGATGCAAAAACTTTTGAAAATCGAGTTAAAGATGTAGTACGAGGTTTTGAAAATAATTTAAGAATATACTTGTTTAAAACTTATCTTAAATAAAATGTTTATCGAAACTTTAAAACTTCTTAAAAGAATTTGGAGGAAAATTTTAAAGAAAATCGTCTAATTGTCAAAATATTAAATAAACGATATTTTTAGGAAAAACCAAATGATTTAACATAAACTCATAATTAAAGTCTCAAAATAAAAACTATAAAACCATCCACACGATAAAATCCATAAAACATACTTAGAGGCCTTATTACATCAACCCAATAATAGCAATTAAAATAAAAACTTAAATAAAGTCATAGTTTATAAAAAAACCCAAATTCGTAGTATGGCCTCCACCAAGTCATCTCAAAGCCCAAGTCCACGTCAATTTCCATTACGAAATGGTTAATAAAAATTGGGTGAGTTACAAAGAACTCGAGTGTGCAACTCACTTACCACCATTTTTAGGCCGGATCGTCAAGATATCATCTTTGGGCTTGAGCCCATTAAATGATTTCAACCATACATCGTAAAGTAACATAATTTAAAGAGAAGAATGCATGAAATATGAATTTCCCAAACCAACCTAGTATCCATCCGCTAACACCCCGTACCAACCAACACACTGTGGGGATCAAGTCAACCCACCCCGCCAAACACACCAATCATGGGCTTAAAGCCCTTAAATAATTTTGTAGTGCACTATCGAACTAGATTGTGACATTGTCACCGAACTAGAGGCATTTAGTCGAATTTGTGGCAGAGCCACCGAACTAGAGGCATTGAGCCATATTGTGGCAGAGCCACCGAACTAGAGGCAATGAGCCAAATTTGTGGCAACTGGCCATTCTTCTCTTCATATAACCCACCCCATGCAATCATGCGTATATAACAAATATAATCATATAATGATTTTCATTAATCCATATCATCGGTGGGCTTATCAATTAACCTTTCATTAGGCTCATATAAACAATTTAACAACTAGCCCATTTAGTAGTTTAGTGACTTTGGCCCATTTTAGCCCAATTTATCGTAAAAGCAGTATTTTCGCCCATTTAATCGAACTAGAGTATTATCGGCCCATTTTATCGAACTAGAGTTTTATCGGCCCATTTTATCGAACTAGAGTATTATCGGCCCATTTTATCGAACTAGAGTATTATCGGTCCATTTATCAAACTAGAGTATTATCGTATTTTTTTTTCTGGTTTTAACCGTTTTCATGCATTTACTCAAAAATATGAGTTACTACGTATTTTTCCCATTTTTACTATTTTACGATTTTATCACGGAGAACTTACAACTTGATGTCCAACCGAAAATGAGTGTGAAGTTACACACACTGGTTATGGAGAGAACTAAACTTTCCCGCTCTTCAACACCTATACGTATTGTGTTAATTAAAACACTATAATCTATAATAAACCGATCTAAATATAGCGATCTAGAAATTTACCCTCGGATTTTCGTAAGACTTCTACTTGCGATTTCTCTCCGATTGATGGTTCGCTAACCGAATCGAATCCACGAACAAATAATGGTTGGAGTACGAACGACTTCGAACAGTTGATTTTCCTCGGTTGAACGTCCGCAACCGGTGGAAAATCCGGATTCGAAATAGTCCTTTGCTTGTACTTAGGGGAATAACAGAACCTCCCTTCTTAGAAGGCTAAACACCGCCCGTTTCTTCCCTATGTTGAATGTCTTCAAAGGCAAAGATCATTAATCTAATGATATCGAAAAAATTTCTAAAGTTTGAAAGATGTGATTTCCTTACCACGAGAATCGATTCCTACGCTTTGTCACCCACCACTTCTTGATTCCAACTTTCCGTTATCGCACTAAAGTTTAACAAAATAAACGTTAATAAAATAAACGTTTATTTTGATCCAAATAATGCCTTCAAGCCAACATTAATATTCGGCACTAACCACTAATAACTAATCGAAACAAAAGAACTCTTACCTATATTCCACGTCGAAAAGAAAGGATTTGAGAATAGTATGGTTTTAAGGAGGATTCGGCTATGAAAGATTAAAGAGAAAGGGAAATAATTTGGCTTATGAACACCTTAGCATTCGGCCATGAGAGAAATATTGGAGAGAAATATTGATTGATAATGAATAAAAATAAGAAAATGGAGATGATGATGAATTCGGTTTTCAAAGAAAATAAAAGAGAAAGAAAGAGAGGAGGTTAGAATCAAGACACATTCGGCAATGAAGAAAAGAGAGAAAAGAAAGGAATGGTCATTTGATGTAGGTGATTTCGGCACTCAAATGAAATAAGGCACAAAAGAATACCAATTGATGTGCAAAAATGACCAAATGGTCAAAAACTTTAGGACTTACCAATGCTCAAATTCGGCCAAAGGGAGAAAAGGTTGAGAGAGTTTTCAAAACTTGCACAAACTAACAAAATGACCAAAACAAGACTAAAATTCCTAGCCAAAACTATCACCAAAATTCGGCTCCCCTATAGCCATATTTAGTCCAAGTACATGGTCTTTAGGCCAAGATATTGTTTCCAAAAATTCTTCCTTGATTCATGCCTCATATCTTCACATTTTCCTTATTCTTTTGATACCCTTCCTTAAGTTCAAAATTTCCTTATTCCTTTGATATTTTAACCAAAAATAACAAGTCAACACCTTCCATAAAAGCTCTTGGCCGACACTTGCTATATTGGTGCATAAAAATTCAAAATAAAATTCACCTAGATGCTAAACATGGGATTCGAACCTTCAACCTCATGCACAAGCTCATGCGCCATCACCACTTGTCCAATAATTCATCTTATGCCTCACTTTGACACTTAAATTAATTTATGTGTCAAAGTCACTTAATCCACTTCCATAAATAATTTCTTAAAATTAATAATATTCCTTCTAAAAAAATTTTAAATCCTTCTTCAGGACTATACTAACCACGAAAATGAATCAGAAAATTTTACTTTCTAGAATAATTACTCAAAGCACACATAGAAAATAAATTACTCAAATTTTCAGGGTGTTACACATGCCATACTCAAAATAAGTCTAAATTGTTATACCAAAGTTATGTTGATAGTGTGATTTACGAACTCCCGCGTCCCACGATTCTCGAGTTATCAAGGCAATACTACAAGGAAAAGGGAAATGAAAAGGGGTAAGCATAAAGCTTAGTAAGTTTGCATGGAAATAAATAGCAACAATAAGCTCATGATAAAATTTATCCATGGCATTAATTAACCATACACAAAGTATTAGGCTTCTTGCCATACTTACTCATACTTGCCCCTATTTAGCACATACCATGCCACATATCGTAAGTGTTTCAACGTGAATTACTCACGAGTACCTGTGTTAACTCAATCATATAACATTTAGTAAAATTCTCGTTTCTATTTCTAAGCTTATTTAATCATCCCGATAATTTACTAAGAATGCTCAAAGTTGCATGTTTATAACCATTAGCATAAAAACAAAACCAATGCCACAACCTGGATGTGGTCTTACGTGGGGTCCCCTCTTAGTGCCGATGCCATATCCCGAATATGGTCTTATATGGAATCTCACATTAAGTATCGATGCCATATCCCGGATATGGTCTTCTACGACTCTCATACTCAATACCGAAGCCATATCTCGGATATGGTCTTATACAGAATTTCAATTCAGTGCCGAGGCCATGTCCCGAACATGGTCTTACGCGGGACCTTATTCATCTCATGTATTGATGATAGCATTATCACACTTATTTTAGTCCCACCGGGACTTCAACATCTCAATTCTTATCATCTTTCTCAATTAACACCAATATTCAATTTCATAGAATTTCATTATAAGATCAACCATTCTCAAACATGCTTGCATTAATGTTAAATTACCACATTCAAACTTACCTCGATTTCAAAATAAGCTAGATCGTCGATCTAGTCCGAGACTTTATTCTTTCCCCGATCGAGGTGGATTCTTGGTTCTTCTGGCTCTATAATAGCAAATTAGCTCATTTTAATCACCACATTAATAAATGCATTTCAAAACTCATGCTTTGGCAAAATGACCATTTTACCCCTAGGCTCGGAAATTAATTCTAATCAAATTTCTACCTTTAATGAGCCTAGGTAAGCATTTATTTCTCTTATGGCTATCATCAAAACCCAACATTTCATATATTTACTACAAACTTTGTAACCTTCACAACAATGTCCATTTAGGTGTTTTCATGGCAACACCTTACATAAAAGTTGTTCATCTAACAACCAAGACTCATTTTCTTCCATAAAGATGTAGCAAATAACAATGAAAGCTCTCATGGTAAATCTCTAAACTCTTCACCATATTACAAATTAGTCCCCTCATTTGAAAGCTTAAGCTCTAGGGGTTCTAAAAGTACAACTATCTTCAAGAAAAATCATTAAAATCACTTACTTGAATGGAGATGAGTTTGATGAAATTTTGAGCTTTCAAAACCCCTATTTTGCTTGCTATTTTCGATGGAGAAAGATGGAGAGAAAAGATGGATATCATCTTTTCTTTATTTTATTCTATTTATCAATTTAGTCAACAACTATTGCCAACTTTGACCAATTTGTCTCCTATTTCCCCCCTATGGCGGGCCAACCATTTACCAAGGGGCTAATTTCCCTTTAAAGACCTCAAATTAATATTCTATGGCTATTAGGTACCTTTAGCTTATAAAATAGAACTTTTACACTTTATGCGATTTAGTCCTTTTTCGCGATTAAGCAAGAAATCGATGAAATTAAAGCACCAAAATTTTCATACACTTATACCATAACACTCTAACTCATAAAATACCATGGGAATAATTTTCTCAAACCTCGGGTTAGTGATCCTGAGATCACTGCTCTGACTAGCCCCTAAATTGGGCTGTTACAATTCTCCCCCTTAAGGATTTTCGTCCCCGAAAATCTTACCGGTAAAAAGGTTGGGAGATAGATTTCTCATAGTCTCCTCGGGCTCTCAGGTAGCCTCTTCTATTTTGTGCCTTTGCCATAGCACTTTCACAAGGGTTATACTTTTGTTTCTCAACTGTTTGACTTCTCGTGCCAAAATTTTAACCGACTCTTCACCATAAGTTAAATTTAGTTGTATCTCTACCTCTGTTGGTGCTATGACATGTGAAGGGTCTGAACAGTATCGGCGCAACATGGATACGTAAAAGACATCATGAATCTTTTCCAGCTCAGGTGGCAAGGCCAACCGGTAAGCTACCGGTCCTAACTTCTGGGTAACTTCATAAGGTCCGATAAAACGCGGACTTAATTTGCCTTTTCGGCCAAATCTGAGGACTTTTCTCCATGGTGATACTTTCAAAAACACTTTATCACCGACTTGGAATTCAATCTCTTTCCTTTTCAAATCCGAGTAGGACTTTTGTCTATCTGAAGCCGCTTTCAGACACTCGCGTATCACTTTTACTTTTTCTTCAGCTTCCCTAATCAAATCGACCCCGTGTATCTAGTTCTCTCTGAGTTCTGACCAATACAAAGGCGTTCGGCACTTACGCCCATACAATGTCTCATAAGGCGCCATTTTCAAACTTGACTGAAAACTGTTGTTGTAGGCGAATTCCACCAACGGCAAGTATTTCTCCCAATTACCTTGGAATTCCAAAACACACAATCGAAGCATGTCTTCGAGTATCTGAATTACTCTTTCTGACTGCCCGTTGGTTTGTGGATGGAAGGCTATACTAAAACTCAATTTTGTGCCCAAGGCCTCTTGTAACTTTTTTCCAAAACCGTGACGTGAATCTCGGATCTCTATCTGAAATAATCGACAACGGTACACCATGAAGTCTTACTATCTCTGACACGTATAAGTCCGCCAATTTATCAAGTGAATAATTGACTCACACTAGAATAAAATGGGCCGACTTCGTGAGCCTATCGACTATGACCCACACAGTATCTTTCTTTTTGGGCATCAACGGTAAACCCTTCACGAAGTCCATGGTAATACGGTCCCACTTCCACTCAGGAACCATAATGGTCTGAAGTAGACCCGAAGGTACTTGGTGTTCAGCCTTCACTTGCTGACAAATTAGGCATCTCGATACAAACTTGGAAATGTCTTTCTTCATGCTGGGCCACCAATACCACTTCCTTAGATCATTATACATCTTTGTGCTGACTGGATGTACGGACAAACATTCGCTATGTGCTTCATGCAAAATCTTACGAACAAGTTCATTATTTCTGGTTACACAGACCCTATCTCGATACATCAAACATCCATCAGGACTTACCCGAAAGTCTGACTCAACATTTGACTCACATAGAACTCTTTTGGCTTGTAAGCTGCTGTCCTCTTTCTGAGCTTCACATATATCTTGAAAAAATAATGGTCTGGCCCTTAGCTCGGCTAGAATAGAACCATCCTCCAACAAAGCCATCTGAGTATTCATAGCTCTCAGCGCAAACAATGATTTTCTGCTCAAAGCATCAGCGACTACGTTCGCCTTTCCCGGATGGTAGTCAATCACTAACTCATAATCCTTAATCAGCTCTAACCACCTTCGTTGCCTCAAATTCAATTCCTTTTGAGTCATCAAATATTTTAGGCTTTTATGGTCGGTAAATATCCGACATCTTTCACCATACAAATGGTGCCTCCAAATCTTCAAAGGCAAACACAATTGCGACCAACTCTAAGTCATGGGTCGGGTAATTCTTCTCGTGCTGCTTTAATTATCTAGAGGCATATGCAATCACCTTGCCCTCTTGCATAAGTACATAACCCTATCCATTCAGGGATGCATCACTGAAAACCACAAATTCTCTTCCTGGTTCGGGTTGCACCAAAACAGGAGCCTCAGTCAACAACGCCTTTAGTTTCTCAAAACTCTGTTGACACTTTTCTGTCCAATCAAACTTTACATCCTTTTGGAAAAGTCTCGTCATCGGAGTAGCTATCATGGAAAATCCCTTGACAAAACGTCTATAATAGCCGGCTAGGCCTAGAAAACTCCTTACTTTAGTTACGCTCCTTGGCGGTTTCCAATCTACGATTGTTGAAATCTTACTCGAGTCGACTCTAATTCCATCTCCCGAGACAATGTGGCCCAAAAATCCTACTTCCTTAAGCCAAAATTCACTCTTGCTAAACTTGGCATACAATTGTTTTTCCCTCAAAATTTGTAGAATCATACTCAAATGCTTGGCATGTTCGTTCTCATCTCGAGAGTAGATCAGGATGTCATCGATGAAAACCACTACAAATTTATCCAAGTATGACCGAAAAATGCAGTTCATCAGGTCCATAAAAACGGCCGGGGCATTCGTTAGACCAAAAGGCATGACCAAAAATTCATAGTGGCCATACCTGGTCCTAAATGCGATTTTCAGTACATCCGAGTCCTTAACTCTCAGCTGATAGTACCCGGACCTCAAATCTATCTTGGAAAATACAGTGGCTCCCTTCAATTGATCAAATATATCATCGATTCTCGGCAACAGTTATTTATTCTTCACAGTTACCTTGTTAAGTTGCCGATAGTCTATGCATAATCTCATGGAACCATCTTTCTTCTTCACAAATAATACGGGAACACCCCATGGAGAAAAACTCGGTCTTGTGAAACCTTTATCTGTTAGTTCTTGTAACTGTGCTTTTAACTCTTTTAACTCGGTTGGAGCCATCCTATATGGAGCAATAGAAATGGGGGTGGTACTCGGGGCTAGCTCAATCCCGAATTCAATCTCTCTAACCAGAGGTAATCCTGGCAATTCTTCCGGGAAAACATCTGGGTATTCGCACACTATGGGTACCGACTTAATTTTCGAATCATTCTCTTCAACATTCATCACAATGGCAAGGTAAGCTTCGTACCCTTTTCTTAAATACTTCTGAGTCAGTAAGGACGATATCACTACTGGTGATCTATCTTGCTTATCTGATTCAACACGAATAAAATCTCCATTTTCATTTTTCAACTCAATAAGCTTCTTCCCGCAATTCACAATTACACCATGAGTAACTAACCAATCCATTCCCAAGATGACATCAAACTCATCAAACGGCCGTAACATAAGATCAACCGGGAAACAATGACCCCTAATCATCAAAGGGCAACCTTTGCAAACTCTATCAACCAATACATACTTTCCTAGGGGATTAGACACTCTTATTATAAACTCAATAGACTCTATAGGCATGCTCATGCTATAGACTAATTTCATGCATATGTATGAGTGGGTAGACCCCGGATCAATTAAAGTTATAACACGAGTATCATAAAGAGAAAATGTACCCGTGATTATGTCAGGGGAGGACGCCTCCTCGCGAGCACGAATGGCATATGTTCTCGCCGGTGCTCTACCCTTGACTCTTGCAATCTACTCTTTGGATGTATTCTTGTTACTCATGTCATTTCCCGAGTTTCTCTGTGGTCTCCTCCGCAAAGACTTCCAGTCTCGCATTCGAGATTTCTCTTCTCGCCGTCTCGGGCAATCTCGATAAAGTGGCCCAAAGACCCACATCGAAACAAGCCTTCTCATTTTCTCAAGACTCACGAATGATGCCGCCACATCATGCGGGCATTTCGGTCTACTCGGTCGGGCATTGCCAACACTAGCAACCGAAGTAGTCTGAACCTTAGACCCCGAGAATTGTTTGCTCTTACTTCAGTTTGAAAACTCGACTGAAGTGGCTGGTCGAGTAGAAAAATCCCTCAATTTCTTAGATGGGGATTGGTAGGACTTACTCAATTGCCTTTTTCTCAAGTCACGGGACTCTATCTCAGCTCTTCTCTTCTCTTTAGCCAACTCTTCGGCTTTACAAGCCCTATCCACCAACACTACAAATTCTTTTAGTTCAAAGACTCCAACATATAAATGGATATCTTCATTTAACCCGTCCTCGAATCTCTTACAGATGATAGCCTCGGTAGAAACGCACTCCCGGGCATACTTGCTAAGCCTTACGAACTCCTGTTCGTATTCGGTCACCGTCATTCAGCCTTACTTTAATTCCAAGAACTCTTTCCTCTTATGGTCGACGAATCTCTGGCTGATATACTTCTTCCAAAATTCCTCTTGGAAGAATTCCCAGCTAACTCTCTCCCTTGGCACCACCGACACAAGGGTGTTCCACCACTGATAGGCTGAATCTCTCAAGAGAGATACTGCACATTTTAAGCATTCTTCATGTGTGCATGATAACTCATCGAATACCCTGATGGTATTCTCGAGCCAGAATTTCGCTCTTTCCGGATCATCATCCTTACTAGCCCGAAATTCTTCGGCTCCTTGCTTCCGAATCTTATCGACTGGAGGCCTTTCTCTTCTCACTACCTCAACCACTTGAGGAGCTACGGGAGCAGGTTTAGGAATAGGTGGGGGTGGAGGGGGTTGAGTATTAGGATTTGCTCGGGTATACTCAGTATACCAGTTGCTCATCATATAGAGAAAGGCTTCTCGAGCCTCTTCTCCCTGACCCAAGGTCTCGGGTCTACTATTCGCTGGCGCGGTCCCTTGAGCGGGAGCTGGCGCATTACTCGCAGCATCATCGGCTGCAGTTCAGTCTGGATCAGAATCCATTTACTACATAAAACCACGGTTTTAAACGTCAAAAGCCATCACACTATCATTACATAGGTACTCTTACATATGGAATGTATAGCTAGACTCATACTTACGCTACGTTAGTCCTAGAATCGACTAAATCGTAGCTCTGATGCCAATAAATGTAACACCCCTTTCCCATGTTAGAAGCCGAAACCGGATATGAGGTATTACCTAACTTAACTTGCTTAAACATAACACATCGGGCTATAAAATTTTGTTATAGCTTAGAAGCTTTTCATAGAAAACTCATAACTTGCTCATTCTGGGCTTACGAGGCCCTAAACATACTTTTGGAAGGTTTCAAAACTAAACCGAGAACTAAAACGCGCATAGAAAATTTTTAACTAAACAGGGGCCACACGCCCGTGTTGTTCTAGGGACACGCCCATGTGCCCCTAAGACATACCCGTGTTCTTCACCCGTGGTCGACACTGACTTATTTCACACGGCCAAGCACACGCCCGTGCCCCTGCCCGTGTCCCTCACACGGCCTCGACACGCCCGTGCCCTAGCCCGTGTGCCAAAACCTTGGCATTCTGTTTATGACGTCATCATCTCACTATGGTCATACGGCCAAAGCACACGCCCATGTCCTCAGACCGTGTGTCGAATTAAATTCCTAACTTCAGGTGCAGACTTCACACGGCCTTGACACACGCCCATGGGGCTGACCGTGTGTCACACACGGCCTAGACACACGCCCGTGTGTCTGCCTGTGTGGACAATTTCATGGCTATCTACCAAGCCTTTGCCAACTTATCAAGCATTCACACTCATACCAAACAATTCAATACATAAGCTGATCATATGGTACCTCTAAGCACTCAATTTAAAGCATTCACACAAGCATGAACTTCATAATTTCATCACATTGAATATATGGATAAACTTATCAAGTGTTAGCCCATTTCCAACGACCATTTACAAAATGAATTTGATTACAACCACAGCCAACACTTTGGCTAACGATTATGACCTAACAAAATACCCAAGTCCTATACATGCCATACTCAAAATAAGTCTAAATTGTTATGCCAAAATGATGTTGATAGTGTGATTTCCGAACTCCCGCGTCCCATGATTCTCGAGTTATCAAGACAATACTATAAGGAAAAGGGAAATGAAAAGGGGTAAGCATAAAGCTTAGTAAGTTTGCATGGAAATAAATAGCAACAATAAGCTCATGATAAAATTAATCCATGACATTAATTAAACATACACAAAGTATTAGGCTTCTTGCCATACTTACTCATACTTGCCCCTATTTAGCACATACCATGCCACATATCGTAAGTGTTTCGTCGTAAATTACTCACGATTACCTGTGTTAACTCAATCATATAACATTTAGTAAAATTCTCGTTTCTATTTCTAAGCTGATTTAATCATCCCGATAATTTACTAGGAATGCTCAAAGATGCATGTTTATAACCATTAGCATAAAAATGAAACCAATGCCACAACCTGGATGTGGTCTTACGTGGGGTCCCCTCTTAGTGTCGATGTCATATCCAGAATATGATTTTATACGGAATCTCACATTAAGTATCGATGCCATATCCCGGATATGGTCTTATACGACTCTCATACTCAATACCGAAGCCATATCCCAGATATGGTCTTATACGGAATTTTAATTCGGTGCCGAGGCCATGTCCCGGACATGGTCTTACACGGAACCTTATTCATCTCATGTATTGATGATAGCATTATCACACTTATTTTAGTCCCACCGGTACTTCAACATCTCAATTCTTATCATCTTTCTCAATTAACACCAATATTCAATTTCATAGAATTTCATTATAAGATCAACCATTCTCAAACATGCTTGCATAAATGTTAAATTACCACATACAAACTAACCTCGATTTCAAAATAAGCTAGATCGTCGATCTAGTCCGAGACTTTATTCTTTCCCCGATCGAGGTGGATTCTTGGTTCTTCTTACTCTATAATAGCAAATTAGCTCATTTTAATCACCACATTAATAAATGCATTTCAAAACTCATGCTTTGGCAAAATTACCATTTTGCCCTTAGACTTTGGCAAAATGACCATTTTACCCCTAGGCTCGGAAATTAATTCTAATCAAATTTCTACCTTTAATGAGCCTAGGTGAGAATTTATTTCTCTTATGGCTATCATCAAAACCCAAAATTTCACATATTTACTACGAACTTTGTAACCTTTACAACAAGGTCCATTTAGGTGTTTTCATGGCAGCACCTTACATAAAAGTTGTTCATCTCACAACCAAGACTCATTTTCTTCCATAAAGATGTAGAAAATAACAATGAAAGCTCTCATGGAAAATCTCTACTCTCTTCACCATATTACAAATTAGTCCCCTCATTTGAAAGCTTAAGCTCTAGGGGTTCTAAAAGTACAACTATCTTCAAGAAAAATTATTAAAATCACTTACTTGAATTGAGATGAGTTTGCTAAAATTTTGAGCTTTCAAAACCCCTATTTTGCTTGCTATTTTCGGTGGAGAAAGATGGAGAGAAAAGATGGATATCATCTTTTCTTTATTTTATTCTATTTATCAATGTAGTCAACAACTATTACCAACTTTGACCAATTTGTCTCCTATTTTCCCCCCTATGGCCGGCCAACCATTTACCAAGGGGCTAATTTCCCTTTAAAGACCTCAAATTAATATTCTATGGATACTAGGTACCTTTAGCTTATAAAATAGAACTTTCGCACTTTATGCGATTTAGTCCTTTTTCGCGATTAAGTAAGAAATCGATGAAATTAAAGCACCAAAATTTTCATACACTTGTACCATCACACTCTAACTCATAAAATACCATGGAAATAATTTTCTCATACCTTGGGTTAGTGATCCCGAGATCACTATTTCGACTAGCCCCTAAATCGGGCTGTTACACTACAGTAGGTTCACAGTCGACTTGGGCGACCCCTGCAACCTTAAAAACATTTCGGTAAAAATGGGCCCGCACGCCCATGTGATCTGCCCGTGTGGGCCCAGACGCCCGTGTGGCCTACTCGGTCCAAATTGGCCTTGGCTGTGTGATCCATTTTTAAAGTAACCCATGGTAGCTCAATACTCATATATGTTTTCACTATTTATATATATGTTCATTCAAAGCTGTCTACTTGAGTCATTATCTCTAAATTATTTATATCTTGAGCTAAAGAATTCCAAATTAAGATCCTCTTGATGTTTTTGAAACTAGACTCAAATACCTTTCTACCATAAAATTTTCAGAATTTGTAGTTTATCGAATAAGTACAGTAAAATCTTCAAATTTATCCCTATTCTGCTGTTTGACAGCTTCATCCTTTCCTTACTAAAAATTATTTATCTCTTAGTAAGGAATTTATATGATATTTCCGTTTTTTTCTATTGAAAAAAAACTCATTAAGGATTTAAACATATAAATTTAAGCCCCTAATTATTTTTTTACAATTTTTGATGATTTTACTAAGTCAGAACAGGGGAACCCGAAATCATTTTGACCTTGTCTAACAAAATTTATTATATCTCATGATTTACGATTCCATTGCTTACACTGTTTCTTCCATGAAAAACTAGACTCAATAAAATTTAATTTCATATTTTAGTCAACCTCTAACTCAATTCCCATTATTTTTTATGAGTTTTCAAACTTAGACTACTGCTGCTGTCTAAAACTATTTTAGTGCAAAATGTTGATTTCCAAGTTTGTAACACCCTTATTTCCTTTCTCTACAATTTTTCGTATCATTTTCTCTTATTTCTCTTATTTCTCGACAGAAAGCAATTTCGACTTTTCATTTAATCCCTTTTTCTACGTTTCGGGTACACACTTGGTATCGTTTCTGATGCGTAAGCACTCCTAAGCCTCCAGAACCTAAAAATCGACCAACATATCTCCAGATTAATCACTTAATTCGCTTTTAATCAACCAATTTCAGAAGGAACTCCACTAAAACCTAGCAAAACCCTTACCTTGCTTGAGTAACCACGACTTCGCACAATCACAATGTTGATTCAAAACCACCAACCCCTTGATTAACTTCTAAACACCAAAAAGGAATTCCCCCTTTTAGAGATTAACCAAGAACGATTAACAATAGACAAAACCGTTACTTACTGAACATGCGCAACCAATGATGAACAACCGAATCAATTGGAAAAAAAAAAGAGAAAGAAACGGAAGGGAAAAAAATAATGGAAATTTAGGCAGCAACTAGGGGAAAAAATCGGCAGCGGAGGGAAAAAAGAAGAAGCAAAAAACGTCAGAAAAAGTTTGGGGAATTGGAGAGAAAACCGAAACTCTACTCTCTTTTTTGCAACAAAAAGATAATCAGATTATTTTCTGATAACCTCTCTCCAATTATCTCTTAAAATCACTCCCTATTAACCCACTAAAACACAACTACTCAGAATTTTGCCCCAACACAACTCTTAGCCGAAATTGGAGCAAAAATACTGTCTCCACGCCATCACAGAGAATTGAACACAAGACCTCCAACACTCCAATACTCTACTTAACCACCAGACCAGCAGGCCCATTCTTATATAAACTTACCAACAATTAAACTTAAGCCTTTTGCACAAGGTTAAGGCTTTATTTATAAAAATACCAAAATTTGCCCAAGTAAAGCTTGAACTTGGGACCTCTCACACACACCAATAACACATAACCACTGAAGCAGATAGACATTGTGTGTCACACATACACGAAATCAAAAATTAAAATTTTACGGTGTTACAATTCTACCCCCTAAAAGAAAATTTCGTCCTCAAAATTTACCCAGTCAGAATAGATGAGGATATTGTTGACGCATCGTATCCTTAGGCTCCCACGTAGCCTCCTCAGTGCTATGATTGCGCTAAAGAACCTTAACCAGTAGAATAGATTTCCTCCTTAGTACTTTTACATATCGATCCAGAATCTAAACCAGGTTCTCCTCAAAGGTCAAGTCTGGCCTAACCTCAATCTCCTCAACGGAAACAATGTGAGTAGGATCAGAGCGGTAGCGCCTCAACATCGAGACGTGGAACACGTCATGGATACGATCCAACTCTAGAGGTAGCTCCAACTGATAAACTACTGGTCCCACTCGCTTCAAAATACGGTAAGGTCCAATAAACCTAGGGCACAACTTGCCCTTACGACCAAACCTCAGTACCTTCTTCCATGGTGAGACCTCAAGGAATACAAACTCCCCCACCGAATACTCAATCTCACGTCGCTTCAGGTCCGCATAGGATTTATGTCTGTCAGAAGCCGCTTTTAGTCGATCCCGAATCAGTCTGACCTTATCCTCTGTGGCTGTACATTACCAGTACCCAGAGCTTACATCTGATCAGCCCTCAGTGCACACTCCCTAATACGATGATCCAATGATCCACACCTCAGACATGCCTCAGTCCTCCTCCAACACTCGCGCTGGTGGAGTCTACTAAAAACAACACACGGCTGTTGTCTAGTAGCAACAATAGGGGGCCCAGCTCTAACTGGCCCATCTGCTCTGGCCTTTTTCTTAGGCCTCTATACAGAAATCGAGGGCTCTGAATCCCTCTTATTCCTACCTCTCTCTATCGCGATTTTGGCACTCAGTGTGCTTAACTTTCTCGGTGATCTTCGCCTTCTCGACCAAGGCAGAAAAATCTCGCTCCCTCTGTGGAGCTATCAGAACCCTCAAGTTATCCTTGAGGCCATCCTCAAAGCGAATACATCGCTCATACTCTGATACCACCATACCTCGCGCATAGCGACTCAGTCTCAGAAACTCAACCTCATACTAGGCCACTGATCGATCTCCCTATGCCAAATTCAAAAACTCCCTCCTACGGGCGTCCACATAACTGGCTCCCACATATTTTCCTTGGAAGGCGGTCTTAAAGAACTCCCAGGTCAGACGTTCGGGCTGAGTGCCCTCCTTAACAGTAAGCCACCACTGATAAGCCTCATCCTCAGAAAGGTGAGACGCACACTTTAATTTCTCGCTCGGGGTGCAATCTAAATCATCCATAATCCTCTCCGTGGCCTCAATCCAGTACTCGGCCACATTAGGGGCAACTCCAGTGAAACCCCTAAAGAGCTCAGCTCCATTGGACCGGAGTCATTCCGTAACCGACCCTCGGCCCCCAGATCCAGTATTGGGCCCAGCGACCCTCTCCAAACTCCTTAGCATCGCCTGTGACAATACATCGTCCCTAGCCATGCAATCTTGAGACCCAGTCTTAGTAGCAGGCGACACTGGCATCTCACTCGTATCCAAATTTGGTATGCTACCCAGTGAAGAAGACTCAGCTCGAGCTCCTCTGCGGCCTCTACATCGGCCTCTAGTACCCCATCCGCGGATACCTCGTGCGCTCATTGTCTAATCACGTTTATCTCAGATAATGATTTTATGAATCGATTCTGATTCCAGTGTTTATTAACAAATAATTTATGTAAAACAGTATCGGTTATTCAGAGTTCATTTTCGTAAATCGTAGCCTCACTACAGTTTTCAGTTTCTCTACAATTTCCAGTATACACTAACTAGAGTGTTTTCAGTACAGTTTACTACCTATAGTATTTTCAAAATATACTATCCATACCAGTTTCAGTTTAAAACAAATCATAGTTCAGAATACTTACAGGATTGGCACCGGAGACTCGGTGTACCATTTACTCAGTAAAAACATTTCAAATCATTTGGAAATCAATCAATTTTTCGAAAGCCTATTTTTTTATAAAACCCATAATCCACAGCCAATTTTTGTAACCTAGCTCTAATACCACTAAATGTAACACCCCCAAACTCGGCCTAGACGTTATGGTCGTATCTAGCAATATCACACGATAGTGTTTTCAAAACCTCGTTGTTACGATGAAAACATTCAATGTTATTATCTTTTGTAAACCTTTGTTAGAACTTAGGAAGTCGTCTTTATTCATTTAAAACATTTGTTTTGAAACATCCCTCATTGCGGAAGCTTTAATAAATCAATATAGGTGATCATGCATTTAAAAAATACTTTAACTTTTTTTTTGAAAACCAAATTTCCTACGACCAGCAGGTATAAATCCATAAAGTAAAATAAATAAATAAAACCCAAATTTAAAACTAAAGTCCCAGAGGGTCCTTAAATTACAACCCAAATAATCAATAATAATTAAATCATAAATCGTAAATTGAAAACCATGAAGTCCAAAAATTATTGAGGTCACCGTTGAGTCCTCTGTCGCACCGATCTGTCTAAGTCTGGGGATTACCTGTGCACATTAAACAAAAAGGGTGAGTTTACATAAACTCAGTGTGTAATCCCGCAGAAACAAACAAACAATCAGTATTCACAGTGCACAGTTGAACAGTCTTGGGCCTAAGCCCTTTTCAGTATCAGTGACAGTTTGGGCCTTAGCCCATCTCAGTACAGTGTCAAAAATGCAGTAGGGCCTTAGCCCATCACAGTATCAGTAGCAGTAACAGTTATGCAGTAGCAAAATCCTACCCAACCAGCCTCTACACACCATCTCCGTCCAACCCTACACTCCATGTGGGGATATAATCAACCCACCCATCCCTACACTCCAAGTAGTACTGAATGCGGCTGTCTGAGAGTTTGCAATTTGATTTGCGAAGAAATTAGGCTTAAAGCATTTCAGTACACTTCCTCCGAATAACAACCCCAACCCAAAGCAATGCAACACACAATGGATGATATGCTATTATGCAATTTCAGTACATATATTCAGTTCATATATTAACATGCCTATTACATATATCATTCAGTCAATTTCACACATTTAGGGGTCTAAGTAGCGCTTACCGATCCTACAGTAGGTTCACAGTCGACTTGGGCGACCCCTGCAACCTTAAAAACATTTCGGTAAAAATGGGCCCACACGCCCATATGATCAACCCGTGTGGGCCCACAGCTCATGTGGCCCACTCGGTCTAAATTAGTCTTGGCTGTGTGATCCATTTTTAAAGTAACCCATGCTAGCTCAATACTTATATATGTTTTCACTATTTACTTATATGTTCATTCAAAGCTGTCTACTTGAGTCATTATCACTAAATTATTTATATCTTTAGCTACAGAATTCCAAATTAAGATATGCTTGATGTTTTTGAAACTAGACTCAAATACCTTTCTACCATAAAATTTTCAGAATTTATAATTTATCAAATAAGTACTGTAAAATCTTTAAAGTTATCCCTATTCTACTGTTTGACATCTTCGTCCTTTCCTTACTAAAAATTATTTATCTATTAGTACGGAATTTAGATGATGTTTCCATTTGTTTCTCTTGAAAGTAGACTCATTAAGGATTTAAACATATAAATTTAAGCCCCTAATTATTTTTGTACAATTTTTGATGATTTTCCTAAGTTAGAACAGGGGAACCCGAAATCATTCTAACATTGTCTCACAAAATTTATTATATCTCATGATTTACAATTCCATTGCTTACACTGTTTCTTCCATGAAAAACTAGACTCAATAAAATATAATTTAATATTTTATTCAACCTCTAACTAAATTCCCACTATTTATGATGATTTTTCAAAGCTAAACTACTGCTGCTGCCCAAAACTATTTTAGTGCAAAATGTTGATTTCCAAGTTTATAACACCCTTATTTCCTTTCTCTACAATTTTTCGCATCATTTTCTCTTATTTCTCTTATTTCTTGACAGCAAGCAATTTAAGCTTTTCTCCGAATCCCGTTTTCTAAGTTTCGGGTACACACCTGGTATCGTTTCTGATGCGTAAGCACTCTTAAGCCTCTAGAACCTAAAAATCGACCAACATATCTCCAGATTAATCACCTAATTCTTTTATAATCAACCAATCTCGGAAGGAACTCCACTGAAACCTAGCAAAACCCTTACCTTGCTTGAGTAACCATGACTTCGCACAATCACAGCGTCGATTCAAAACCACCAGCCCCTTGATTAACTCCTAAACACCAAAAAGGAATCCCCCTTTTAGAGATTAACCAAGAACGATTAACAATAGACAAAACCGTTACTTACCGAACACGCGCAACCAACGATGAACAACCGAATCAATTGGAAAAAAAAGAGAAAGAAACGGAAGGGGAAAAATAATGGAAATTTCGGTAGCAACTAGGGGAAAGAATCGGCAGAGGAGGGAAAAAAAGAAGAAGAAGAAAACGTCAGAAAAAGTTTGGGAATTGGAGAGAAAATTGAAACTCTACTCTCTTTTTTGCAACAAAAAGATAATCAGATTATTTTCTGATAACCTCTCCCTAATTATCTCCTAAAATCACTCCCTATTAACCCACTAAAACACAACTACTCAAAATTTTGCCCCAACACAACTCTTAGCCGAAATTGGAGCAAAAATACTGTCTCCCCGCCATCATAGAGAATTGAACACAGGACCTCCAACACTCCAACACTCCACTTAACCACCAAACCAGCAGGCTTATTCTGATATAAACTTACCAACAATTAAACTTAAGCCCTTTGCACAAATTTAAGGCTTTATTTATAAAAATACCAAAATTTGTCCAAGTAAGGCTTGAACTGGGACCTCTCACACACACCCAGAACACATAACCACTGAAGCAGATAGACATTGTGTGTCACACATACACGAAATCAAAAATTAAAATTTTGGGGTGTTACACTAAATCCTAATTGTAACATATGCTCGAGAGGGATTATACCAGGATTACCTATCTAGGCTAAATGTTTTCTATAATGAGGTCAATAGGATTACTCGTCCGAGCTAAATCCGTCAGCAATAAATGCAGGACCTCATTCATTTTGGGGAAAGCACATATATTCATCGGAATTCAATATTCAACAGAACTTAACCCTTTTCAACAATTTTAAGTATGCATTCATTTCTCATATCGTAACATCCAAGAAATTCACATAAATAATAATCACATTTCATGCAACACAACATTTAATTTAACATAATTACATGCTCGATTAAGTTACACGAACTTACCTTGACACTTGTTCGCGTATAAAATCTACTAATCCGAAACCTTTTCTTTTCCTCAGTCTAACCTCGAATTTGTGTTGTTCGGATCTATATAAATAAATTTAATCGTCAATTTTACACATTTCATATTCATTTGGACTAAATTTACGTCTTAGGCAAAATTACCATTTTGCCCCTAACTTTTCCATAAATTCCAATTTCGTCTCTAGGCTCGAAAAATAAATGCAATTTACTCCCTATTCCAAGCCTAACCGAAATTTCAATGTAGAATTTACAGTACATATTTTCTATAAATTTCATAATTTTCATCAATTTTCACAACTTTACATTTTAGTCCCTAAATCATATTTTCATCAAAAATCACTTTGTAAAAGTTGTTTATCTATCAACAACCTTTCATTTTCTACCACAAATTTCTAATTTCCAGCATATTCATCCATGACCCATTTTCCATACTTTGATAACTTTTCAAATTGATCCCCCAAATAGATATATTAAGCTATCCCGGTTTCAAAAATATCAAAATTACTAAAAACGGGACAAGGAAACTTACCCAATTAAGCCATGAAAGTTTCTTCTCTCTCTCCTAGGGTTTCCATGTATTTTAGGTTGAAGATGACATAAAAATAAGATGATATATTTTATCATCTTTTAAATTAATTTAATTATTTCAATTTCTAATTTAGTCCTTGCTCTTTTTCTAAATTTCCATGGACGAGTCACCAAAATATCTGCATACTTTTCTTTAATGGTCTAATTATAATATAAGGACCTCAAGTTTTGAACTCCATAGCTATTTAATCCTTATAGCTACTAGAATTCAACTTTTGCATTTTATGCGATTTAGTCCTTCTCGTAATTAAGCACATAATTAGTAAAATTTTCTTATCAGAATCTTCACATGACATCTCTAACATATTACAGACCATGTAATAAAATAAAAATAAATTTTATTTTCAAATCAGATTTGTGGTCCCGAAACCACTGTTCCAATTTTACTGAAAATGGGCTGTTACATTGACAACACTGTAATTGACGGGTTTGGTATAAACCCAGTTTTAAAAAACTAAAATACGGCATAAAATACGAATAGTGGTGCCACATAGGTAGGTGGCACCAATCATGCCTCCTTGACAGGTGGCCCCTCCTTAAAAGGTGGCACCGAAGTGAGTATATTTGAGGGACCTTATAACCATGGTCCCCCTTGTAGAAATGAAGAAGAGAAACGGTAAAAAAAGAAGAAGAGGAAACCAGCAGCGGGGAATAAGAAAGGGAGAAGAAAGAAAAAAATGAGAAGAAAAAAGAGAAAAGAAAGAAGAAGAGAAATCTGTTTGTTTTTTTTTTTTTTTTTTTGAATAGGAGGTGTAAGGTATTTTTTAAAAAAATAGAAGGAATTAGGAATTATTATAAATTATTTTGTTAGTAATTTGTTTAGTTTGTTTATTGTAATTTGTTATGAATGTAATTTTTAATTTATTATAAAGTTATTTTGTTAGTAACTAATATAAATTAATTGTTAGTTAGTGATGACACCAAAGGAAAATAGATAAATACTGAAATTCGAAAAAAAAATATTTTTTGTCATAGATATTGGTAGAAATGGCAATAAATTTGGTATTTCCTGATGAGATAACAACTTCAGCACAAAAGGAGAAAGTTGATAAGATGATGAGAGAATTGCAAGATTATAGAATGAAACCAGAAGAAGACATCGTTCAACACCTTATTACCGTGAATAAAAAAAATGCAAGAAGTGTTATGGAAAGGTCATGAACTGATTAGAAAGAATAAATTGCAATACTTGACCCTTTGAGGGACATTAATAGAACCGGAGTATCAAATTATTTTAGACCAACTTTGAAAGACATTGGTACCACGAACATATTGGAATATAGTTATATACTTCGTGAAGTTTATAATATCTTATGGAGCAAGGAAAATAGTGAGAGAAAGTGTAGGTTCGCGAAAGTTGACTTGGAAGAAAAATGTCTTTGATATGCCATGGATGGATAAATTAGTTGTTAAGAAATTACCAAGAGAATTTATAAATTCAATACCCGTTATAAAGATTGAAGAGGAAGAAAATCTTGAGGAATTTACAAATTGGATTGTAGAAGATGAATTTGAAGAGAATTTGGAATTTAATATAGAGAATTTCCCAGAAGAAGATATAGAATCGGAGATGGAAGAAAACTTAGAAATGAGTTTAAGTGGTTAAATGCAAAGATAAAGTAAAAGTTAGAGACTAGAGAATGTGAAAAAAAGATAGAGTAAATATGGTTGTACATGTACGAAATGAGAATTGTAAAAGTCTCAGCTTATGAATGAAAAGTTTTGCATATTGATATAATGTTGGTCTTTTTTTCAGTAAATTTTTTATTGAAGTAATTTTTTTGCTGTTCGAAATTGTATTGAGAATTTTTATTTTTTTTAACAGATTTAGTACTGAAGATGGATAATCATTTTTTCATATGCATTTATTTCAATATAGTAATTTTGATAACAACAGTTGGATGTATTTTGAATGCCACCAACAAATAGCAATGAAATTTAATAGAAATGTCTCGTTTGATGATATGAAGAAAAGGATTAGTGCAAAAATTGTTAGACGTTGTGGGAGAAGGATCTCGAAACTTTTCTACAAGTTTTAATTTCAACAAATCCCATCAAATTCACCGAGATGGAACTTGTAGACGATGAAGATGTGGAGACAATGATTGCTCTTTATTGTGGGAATTGGAGCGACCAAAATGCACCGATTCAGTTATTTGCTGAGTTAGCTAGTGTGGAGCCAATTGAAGATCTCACTCCATTAGGTGAAGAACATCTTGTGTATGATGGTTTCGATATAGTACGTTGATAGTCAATTAACTTTACGCAGGATCGACATTGATCCTAATGCTGCACCCGAGACTGATGCGATTAGTGATGATGGATATGATTGTAGTGATCCTTCTGATTACAAGGTCGATAGTGATAGTGATCTCGATGTGGACGAAGTCCCGAATGATATTGACGACGAAGACATGAATGGTGATGGAAATGTTAACGCATCTTTAGTTGGGAACTAGATTCGACGTATTGTGATACACAATAATCTTAGGGCACACATGTCACTCATAGTCCCTAATGCGGTGCACGGAGCTGAGTTCTCGAAGTATATTGATATACTACCTGCTCACAAGCTGGCCATAGATCGTGGGCCAAAAATTTGAAAGCAAGGGAAAGTGCGTATTTGCCATTAAGCGGTATAACATGAATGTGTCAGTGGACTACAAAGTCTCTGTGTCTAAACCAACATTATATATTGGGAGTGTTGGCAGTCAACGGAAGCCTCCAATTAGCGGGTAAGAGCCGCATTTATCTAGAAGTCACAAATGTAGGAGATATGAAAATTTTTTGGGCCTCACAGATGCACTTCAACACGTATGACGGAAGATCACTGGAAACTTGATTCCAAAACTATTTGTATATGCAACATGCCAATGGTGAATGACATGCAGACCATTAAAGTTTCGGTACTGATTGCCGAAATCCAAGCACGATTCCAATATCATGCTGGAAAGCATGGATAGCTAAATAGATGGCAATTGAGCAATTGTATAGAGATTTCAATGCATCGTACAATGAACTACAAAGGTGGATAGCCGCTATGTAGGAGTACATGCCCGGGACTGTTATTGAGTTGTAGACATGAACTTATTACGGCCCAGATGACCAATTACAACCGGGAAAAAGAATTTTTCAACAGATGTTCTGGATGTTTGATCCATGCGTGCAAGCATTTCCCCATTATAAGCCGTTTGTGTAGGTAGACGGGACATGGCTATATGGAAAATGTACGCATATCCTGCTTATTGTGGTTGCTCAAGACGGGAATAAGGACGTGCTCCCGATAGTGTTTGCCATTGTAGATAAGGAGAAAATGGAATCATGAGAATTCTTCCTGACGAACCTGCGGAGGTATGTTTTTAGTGACTATAATATTTGCATCATCTCTGATAAAGGGAAATGAGTAATTTTCGCCATTAGGCGTTCCGATACACTATGGAGATCCATTTACTGCATCCAACACATCGCGACTAACTTTCACCAAGAGTATAAGAATGTAGACTAGCAGAGACAAGTTGTGAAAATGGGTAAAAGATGACCCTATCTTTTCAATATATGTTTTAATGTTTTAATTTGAGTCTATAACTTACCTTTTCTTAATACATCTATAGTATACGAGCTAGAGCGACACTTTTTTCGATAAAGGATGACTCAACTTAAGAGTGACATGGAAGGTGAAACGAACACACCTTTTCGACAGTGGTTGGGTACCATGGAACCGTGGAAATAGACTCAAAGTTTCGACGAGGGGTTTCACTATGGTCATATGACCACCAACTTGGCAGAGGAGGTTAACTCTGTGTTGAGGAAAACATGACATCTTCCAATTTCATCTGTGTTCTCAGCAATTTTCTACAGGCTGACTACCTTGATGTCAAGAATGAGGCAGCAGCAAGTCAACCAAAAGGAGGCGGGACACGTGTTTGTCGAAGATGTTAGGGATACAATGGTTGCAAACAGTTGGAAGGGAGATCGATGAATGTAGAAATATATTCACGACATCTTAAAACATTTTGAGTTAAGGAGACAATCGGTCATCAACTTGGTATACCATCTAGGTCATATGGAGTTGATCTCCGAAACAAATGGTGTAAAGCCCCAAAATTTTAATTTTTTATTTCGAGTATGTGTGACACACAATGTCTATCTGCTTCAGTGGTTATGTGTTCTGGGTGTTTGAATGAGGTCCCAAGTTCAAGCCTTGACTTGGGCAAATTTTGGTATTTTTATGAATAAAGCCCTATCTCTGGTCAGTAGGCTTATAGTTAAAAGTTGGTAAAAATATATCAGAATGGGCCTGCTGGTCTGGTGGCTAAGGTGTGTGTTGGCGTGTGGGAGGTCTAGAGTTCAAGTCCCTGTGCGAGCAAGGGAATTATTTTTATTGCTTGGCCATGTGGCGTGGTGGAGTCCTAGTCAAATTGAAATTTCGAGTAGTGGAGTCGTTGTGGGAGGTTAGGGAGAGAATTAAGGAGATGAGTTACCAAATTTTTAGGCATTATCTTTTTGTTTAGTTTTTTTTTTTCAAATTTCGGACTCTTTTCCACCTTTTTGACGTTTTCTCTCTTCTCCCCCACTCTCAATTTTCGATTTTCCTCTTTTTTCTAAATAACAAATCCTTGCTGCCGAATCTCTTTTGAATTCCCCTTCCGTTTTATTTGTCTTTCTTCATCTTTTCCCCTTTGTGCAAGCGTGCAATTGTTTTGTATGGTAAGTTTCCGTTTTATTAAACTCAAATGTTACTCTGGATAAGGGATTAAGGGTTGTTTTTTTGACTGTTTAGGAGTCGATCGTGAGGCTGGATTTAATGTTCATCGAGTTGACTCGAAGTGGTGATCGTTTGGTAAGCGTATAAGGTATGCGTTTTCTTGTGTTGTTTGGGCGAGTGGTTTTGGCTTTGAATTCGTTCTTAACTTTGTTGAACTCTTTGTTAATGAGGAATGGTTATTTTTACAGTAGCGAATCGTTTTGGTTGCTATCTCCCTCGTGTTGAGTAGTGGTGGAATTGTGTGAAGTTAGAAGGTAAGTGATGAATGGACAAGCTTAGACCTCTTGGTACGTGAATACGGTTTAATCTTAGTTTAAGACCGATTCTAAAGTTGGGATTATCGATTATAGGTTTTTGGTGATCTCGGGATTGCGTAAGCAGTAAAAACGATACAGGTGTGTACCGAAACGCAGAAAATGGGATTCGGTGAAAATTCAAAATTGCTTGCTGTCGAGAAATAAGAGAAATAAGAGAAAATGATGCAAAAAATTGTAGAGAAAGGAAATAACGGTGTTATAAACTTGGAAATCAACATTTTGCACTAAAATAGTTTTGGACACCAGCAGTAGTCTAAATTTGAAAAATCATCAAAAATAGTGAGAATTGAGTTAGAGGTTGAATAAAATATGAAATTTAATTTTATTGAGTCTAGTTTTTCATGAAAGAAACAGTGTAAGCAATGGAATTGTAAATTATGAGATATAATAAATTTTGTGAGACAAGGTTAGAATGATTTTGGGTTCCCCTGTTTTGACTTAGGAAAATCATCAAAAATTTTAAAAAAATAATTAGGGGCTTAATTTTATATTTTTAAATCCTTAATGAGTCTATTTTCAAGAGAAACAAACGAAAACATCATCTAAATTCCGTACCAAGAGATAGATAATTTTTAGTAAGGAAAGGATGAAGCTGTCAAACAGCAGAATAGGGATAACTTTAAAGATTTTACTTTACTTATTTGATAAACTATAAATTTTTAAAATTTTATGGTAGAAAGGTATTTGAGTCCAGTTTCAAAAACATCAAGCAGATCTTAATTTCGAATTCTGTAGTTCAAGATATAAATAATTTAGTGATAATGACTCAAGTAGACAGCTTTGAATGAACATATAAGTAAATAATGAAAACATATATGAGTATTGAGCTAGCATGGGTTACTTTAAAATGGATCATGCGGCCAAGTCAATTTTGGGCGAGTGGGCCACACGGGCGTGTTGGCCCCACAGGCGCATCACATGGGCATGTGGGCCCATTTTTACCGAAATGTTTTTAAGGTTGGGGAATGGTCGCCTAAGTCGATGTGAACCTACCTGTAGGGTCGGTAAAATGTGTGAAATTGTTGAATGATATCTCATCATCGAGCATGTTAATATCTGAACTGAATATATGTACTGAAATTGCATAATAGCATATCATTCATTGTATGTTGCATTGCATTGGGTTGGGGGTTGTTATTCGGAGGAAGTGTACCGAAAAGCTTTAAGCCTAATTTACTGGCAGCTCAGCTGCAAACTACTGTTTTGTGTCGCATTCGGTACTACTTAGAGTGTAGGGATGGGTGGGTTGATTATATCCCCACATGGAGTGTAGGGTTGGACGAAGATGGTGTGTAGAGGCTGGTTGGGTACAATTTTGCTCTTTGCATAATCAATATCATGCATCGACATCTTGTGATGGGCTAAGGCCCTACTGCATTTTCAACACTGTACTGAGATGGGCCAAGGCCCAAACTATCTCTGATACTGAAAAGGGCTTAGGCCTAGGGATCATTTAAGCGTGCCTTTGTGAATACCGATTGTTTGTTTGTTTTCGCGGGATTACACATCGAGTTTACGTAAACTCACCCTTTTTGTTTAATGTGCACAGTAATCCCCAGACTTAGACGGACCGGTGCGACGGAGGACTCAGCGGTGACCACAATAATTTTTGGACTTCATGGTTTTCAATTTACGAGTTATGATTTTTTTTTATTAATTATTTGGGTTGTAATTTAAGGACCCTCTGGGACTTTGGTTTTAAATTTGGGTTTTATTTATTTATTTTACTTTATGGATTTATACCTGCTAGTCGTAGGAAAATTTCGTTTTCAAAAAAAAAAAGTTAAAGTACTTTCTAAACGCATGATCACCTAGATTGATTTATTAAAGCTTCTGCAACGAGGGATGTTTCAAAACAAATGTTTTAAATAAAAACGACTTCTTAAGTTCTAACAAAGGTTTACTAAAGATAATAACATGGAATGTTTTCATCGTAACAACGAGGTTTCAAAAACACTATCGTATGACATTGCCAGATACGGCCATAATGTCTAGGCCGGGTTTGGGGTGCTACAAATGGTGCAATTGCAGGAGGTTCCAAACACTTCATTATCCTTGTGTGCACGTCGTGTCAACATGTGCGCGCTCGTCGCTCAATATTGAACAGTTTATCGATGAGGTGTACACTCTTGAGCGCGCGTTGCGGGTCTGGGAGAATGAGTGTCTCGTCCTGCCTGACCTGTCTACATGGGAGATGCCTCCGACTACTTTCGAGTTTGTCCTAGATAAAGGGTTCCGTAGGAATCTGAAAAGTCATCCGCAATCAACCAAAATCCATAATGAAATGAACATTAGGGAGAAAACTGACGAAAAGCTTTGAAGTATGCAGATTAGCTGGGTATAGTCGGAGTAAATGCCCGCAGTGAACCTACCATATTGGACAGTCGTCGCGATCGGGTAGAAATTAAGCTAATGTACTCTAATGTATTTAATTTATAACAAAGTTTGTTCCAAGTTTGTTGCAATGAATCTAATTTAAATTTCAAAATTTGTTCCAATGAATCTCAATCAAATAAATACAAAATTTGTTCCAAGTTTGTTCCAGCACATGTCATTTAAAATTACAAAGTTTATATTTTTGCCTTTATATTTTACTACAATTAAATAAATACAAAACTTGACTATTTAAATTGCAAAAACCCCTAAAATTGATGGTTTGATGGTGTGGCCCTACGGCTATATTTGTGGTGGTCGGCGTTCATGTTGCGGGTGATTGCGGCGATGCACATTCTCTTTACCCAAACTTGGGGTGTGTTAAACATAGAAGAAAAATCATATGCCCCAAACGTCATCGATGAACTTGGGCCGAGAGAAGTAGAGTATTGCAGTGGAAAAGGGTTAGGAGGAGTGGAGTACTGTTGTAGTAGTGGGCTGAAGATATTACATTCTGAATGATATCTGTGTCCTAATGAGCCTGAGAAATAGTTATCGACCCCCAAGTCCTGATGATAAGAACTATCCCCAGAATGTGGCTCTAGGTCTGGCTCGGGTGCAGGAGACGGATGTGAAAGAGGACGGGACGGTTGCCCAAGTCGTGTCATGTGTGGGGGGACTATTGGAACGACGAAAATGTGCAAGTGTACACAATCGCAACAAGTAATAAAGTGACAAGTAAATGTCGAGTTATCGTACCCACAAGGACTGTGAAAAGAATTATTTATGAAAGTTATTTAAAACACTTTGGTGAAGAAAAATATTTTGATTTGAGGAGGTGATTAAAAACTAGGATTTTAACTAAGTAAAATAAATAAAGATAAAATAAAAGTTCCAATGCACGATTTCAAAAGATTATTTTAATCAAGATGACATAATTGTGCTAGGTTAATTACATTTTTTTTTACTTAGAATTATTAAACTCATGTTTATGTTGTTACGAATAAATTCACGGCAACTCGGTAATTTGCTAACTTATGAACATACTCACCTACAAAAATCCATTCATCTCTTAACTATATCTCTATGTCAATTCAACCGATTAAACAAATTTTAATAGGCAAATGTGTTAATGCACATACATACTTATGAAATTAAAATAATCTCTTGTACATATCTCTATGCCAATTCAAACAATTAATTCAATCTCATAAGCACATAAAAGATTACGTGAGGTAACAGTGTATTTCTACCTTGAAACAATTTAATCACAATAATCTTGCAAGTTATGCAAGGCTAATATATCGCTAGATATCGTTGCTAATTTAACCTTCAGCTACCTTAGATGATTAAACATGCACTGATTAAGTATCGTGTTAATTAATTACAATTTCAATCCGTTTAAATAATTAATTCATTAGTTAACTTACAATTGTAATGCAAGAATAACTTAGTCATGGTTTTACTTAATCAAACATCTTACCAAGGCCTATAACAACACAAACACAATTTTAATAAATTAAGTAGACGAAATGCAATCAACCTAACACGAATTAAATTTAAGTCGTATCAATTAAATTAAACATTTCAACATCACAAATATTCATAGACATGTTCATCATAACAACAACAAAATTTAAAAGGATAGGGAACAAGAATCAAATCTAGTGTTTCTCCGTGGCTTGAATGGTTTGCTCCACTCTTCCTTCTCCGGTTTTTTTTTGTCGAACCGAGGCTGGTACGAATACTTTAATGCTGCTCCAAATGGTGGATGAATGACTCTTTTTCAAGACATGAAATCGGTAAGAGAATAAAGAAAAATGGATGGGAAATGAAGAGAGAAAATTGAGAGAGAAGATAAGAGATGAGAAAGTTGAGGTGTGTTTGAAATGAGCAGCCAAGGGACATTATAGGTTGAGAAGGCTACTAAAAATAGCCAAAATCAGCAACCAAAGACTCCCCCCATGGCTGGCCACACATGTGGCATGTTTGAAGATTTCAAACATGTTATTTTTAAGTAGGGGCAAATCTTGAAAGGCATGAATAGTGGAGAGGTTTGAATGCAACTTGAAGGAGTCTTCAGTTGCAAGCCAAATAACTAGCCAAACAAGCTGATTGGGTCAGCATGTGGGATGGAATTCGGCTACCCAGTGCTCAATTGGATCGATTTTCTCGGTTCAGCTCAACTGGGCCACTTTTCATAATTAATTAATAATAATTTATTTAACCCAAATTAAATTGGATTAAAATTAAACTTAATTATATTATGAATTAATATACAATATTTGGACTATCTTAGGCTGAAATTTTATTTCGCCTCAATGCTTCAAAAATCACTTCTCGATTTTGTGCTTCTAGCAGTGTCTGCCGAGTCAATTGTCGCCCTTTGTGCAAATCTGTCGAAAATGATCAAAATTAATCAAAATTTATTATAAAATTAA
Source organism: Gossypium sturtianum (assembly GCA_025698515.1). Lineage (NCBI taxonomy): Eukaryota > Viridiplantae > Streptophyta > Magnoliopsida > Malvales > Malvaceae > Gossypium > Gossypium sturtianum. Next base: position 70,224,630 of record CM046952.1, read on the forward strand.
TTAAAATTCAACATGTTCATAATTTAAGTACAATTTAATTATTTTGTAATAATTATATATTTTTCGACAAGAATTTTATCGAAACTGCATGAATTTGAGTTAAAAAGGCATGAAAAAGTGTGTATATTTTCGTGTTACCAACTATCACCTACTGCCCACCAAATAAATACGGTTTCCCCATCTCAAAGTACCACTGTATGTACTGTAATGAGGGCTGCAGATCGAAACAACGATCTATCTGAGGTATCCTCCCTATCCTGTTGTTCTACACTGCAATATATTGTTTATATACTACCACCCAATTATTTCCATGTTTCTCCCTCTTGTTAATCCTATGGATGTCCCCCAACTGTATTGGCCGGGCCAGGATATATTGTATGCAACCGAACTATCGGAGTACTCAATCCCGTGATACCACTCCACTGTCTGAAAAGTTATAATGGGTGCGTTAATGCACCATAGGTTTGAGTGGATGTGGGCAGACGAGGGAATAACAACCACAATTTCTCGGAGAGGATAGGGCATCTAGATGAACTGTACAATTAGTAACATGGTTATATTAACACGGGTCGAGTAAGATAAGATAATAAAATATCATGAATATTGGAATAACTTACCCCCTCTCCGGTATGATTCTCAATCATTAAATGATATATCAGAACTGTGTATGACCTCCCGATACCTAGATTAGTACTCTATCTACGAAAAAAAACTTGTTAGAATAATATCATTATGCAAAAATGTCAAATAATTACTATAATGGGAAAAAATTTATCACCTATTCACAAGTAGAAATACATATGCTTGGTTAGTAATTGATGCCAAGAATGACATTCGGTAAAGCGTCTAAGACTGCAACAATATGAGACATCCACCTATGTCCACGACAGAAGGATTTGTCGCTCGACAAAGTTCGCGATACAACACAGCTAGCACTGTGGACCCCCAACTATATGAATGGATGTTATACAAATCAGATAATAGGGGCAACTACATTAAGTGGACCTTAGTGTTATTTGCATCCGGCATGAGTACACCCTCTATGATGTGCTTAATGTGTGCTCGAATGGTGTACATCATCTCCCGTACAGTGACAGCACTCGGTAAATGCTCGAAATTGACCTTCAACCATGAAAACCTCAAACTCGTAAATTTCCCCTCATTAGGCAAGTGTCCAAGTAAGTTATAGCAAAGGGCGGTCAGCTCAGAGATCAAATTTACGCCCGTGATTGCACTCCCGTCAACGGGGAGCTCGAGTTGCAGTGCAACATCTTGTAGAGTGATGGTGCACTCCCCACACGGCAATGTCTGAGTCTCCAGGCACCATCGCTCGACCAAAGCGGATATTAAGTCGTACCGCAAATCAAACGTCCGGATCAATACCGCTGATCCGAATCTAGCTAACTCCAAGTATGACATGAGGCATTCGTCTGGTAGATAGCCTACACCATTCACACGACCCCTAAATGCCTGGTACGGGCCCTGACACTATTAAATTACCAAAATAGTTAATATAACCTAATTTAATTCCGTAAATTACGTGAGTAACAAATAAAATTTTTATTACCATCTCATTAATAGTTTTCGATATGTGATCATCATTATTAATCAAAGAACCCATTTATTAATCTGCAATTTAAAAAAAATGAATTCAATTAGTTTGTTGCAAAAAACACAATACGATAGGTAAATAATTTGGATTTGAGCCTTATTTTATCAATAATAGGATAAGCAAAATTAAAATACAAAAATGAGACACCCTAACAATTTTTTGAGAATAACAAATTTCGATAATTAATTTCTAAAGGGTCCATTTTCAATAACTATAAAAACACATTAATATTATACAATAAATAATACGATATATATAGTACAATAATAATATAATTACAATAAAAAAATCTCATAAATTCTCATATATTACTTACATAAAAAAATTTATGTTAGTTTACAATGATAATATAATTAAATAAACTAAAATTATCTAAACATAAAAAACATACAAATCCAAAACTAAAATAGAAACATACCTATTTAGTTTCTTTGAAACAACCTATAAAAATATATAAAACCAAAATTAATCAACATCTCAATAAATCAAAAAAATAATTACATTCATAACAAATCACAATAAATATTAAACTAAACAAATAATTAACCTAATAAAAAATTACTAACAAAATAACTTTAAAATAAATTAAAAAAAACCAAAAAATTACATTCATAATCTAACAAATCACAATAAACATTAAACTAAACGATGACCATGGTTATAAGGTCCCCCAAATCCCTCTCCCTCTTTCTTCTCTTTCTTCCCGTGGCTTGTGGGGGATGGGACTAAATGTGGTTTGAAAAAACGGAGAGGAATCAAGCCCGCTTTTGATCCGCTGTCAAGTATGGTTTCACTGGTGCCGCCTACCAGCCTGGCACCACCCTTTTGACCTTGAAACTGGGTTTTGTATAAAACCTGATATATTTTGAAACCGTTATATCAAACTTGTATATTTTAGGTGCCACCAATCAGTATGACACAACACATTAAAATATTAATTTTTTTAGAGTAAAAATGTTTTTTATTAGAAAAAAATAGGGTGGCTGCCTGTGCACCACCCTTCACCCCACAAATGATCCATTTTCGTATATAATTGAGCATACATACTATTTTTTATTTTAATTATTTATTTTATATTATTGGTGTAAAAATTTCGGTTGTTAATCATTGAAGGGCACAGCCAAACAAATCCATTATTGGGGACCAACAACATGCAAAACAAAGGAAAGAAATGAATGGGTAAGAAAGAAATAGAGTATTGTTATGGAATGGAATGGATGGCCAACAAAACAATGACGGCAATGGGAATCGTGCTTTTCTTATTTCAATCTTTGATTTTGAGTGCACATGCAGCCATGTGAACTCATCTTTTCTGGACCTAATCCTATAGTTTTATCAATCAAAAGCGTAATCTCTTCACCACCTCAAATTATCCCCTTTGCTTGTAAAAGTCTGGAGACCTAAAAATAACCAAAATATTTTGTTAGGCTATTTTAACCTCACTAAGCAACAACAAGAATGAAGGAGAAGGGGGGAGCGAACAGATGCCGCTATCGTCTGGATGTACTGTTTCTAACATCAGAGAGATTTTTTTTTCTTTTAAATTTCATAAAAATCATAATATTAGGCAGAGAGTACAAGTGATTTCATAAAAATCATAACATTAGAGAGATTTTTTTTTTCTTTTAAATTTCAAAAAGTGGATTTTTTATTAGATTTTTTTTCAATGGAATTTGTGATTTGATTTACACTTTTAGAAGATGGTTTAGGAAATAAATAAATAAATAAATACACTGACTCTCTTTCATCAGAAACTTGATTTTCTTTTCTAAAATTGAAGAAAATAAAAAAGAGTTGTAGAGATGAAGGAGAGGGAAGATGAATATGAGAAAGACAGTAATAACCTAGTTTCTGCAGCGGTACACGGTCGTGTAGACCGCCCGTGTGTGCCACATGCCTGTGTGGCCCCAAAACCACGTCAAAATTGTCTGAAATTTGTGAAATTCATCAACGATTCGATCTTTAATTACATTAGTTTCAGAAACACACCTTATTAGAGAGTCAATAGGTTGTTAGTTTGTTATCAAGATTGTTATACAGCTAGAAGCAATTACAAAGCAGTTGATAATTCAAGATCTATAAATACTTACTAAATGTACAGAGAAAGCAAGAAATCAACAATTAGAAATAAAGAAATTCTATTGAGCTATTTCTTCCTTTATGTTTTCAATCAAAATCAAAACCAACCAAAGTATACCTAGTATTCTATCATGGTATTAGTTGCCGCATGAATCTTGGGACCTATGGCCACCGCGAACTCCACCAACTCCACCTCTGTCGAACCAGGCACGGTCATCTTCACCGGTGATCGCGTTGTAAATTCTTTTCCTCGTCATAAGGTAGTAAAGCTTGATGAAGGTACCTATATTCAATGGCACAAACAGATCAAACTCATTGTCGATGGTCATGATCTTACCGGCTTCTTGGAAGGAACTGTACCTCCTCCGCCGAGATTCATTCAAACACAAGAGGGAACACTTGCTGCCAATCCATCGGTCTTGGTGTTCACACAACAGGATCGCCTTTTGACATCATGGCTCCTCTCAACTGTCAGTTCTTCGATTCTTCCTTCTTTCACTGATGTTCACACGGCTTATGATGTCTGGACCACAGCGACCAATCTTTACGCGGCCGATACGGGTGCGAAGCAGTCCCTGATCCGTCATGTGCTTCACTCGTTGAAGAAAGGTAATCAATCTATAAAATCTTATGTTGCTCGAATTAAAATTTTATGTTCTATGTTAGAGACTTTTGGCTCTCGTGTCTCGGAAGAAGAACGGATCCAGATTATGCTCGCTGGTCTTCCGCCGAAATTTGAGGCGGTCGTCTCTTTCGCCTCGTTGTCACCCGGAGCCTTGTCGTTCCAATGGCTGGTGGATGCTTTGGTCGAGTGTGAAAGTCGACATGCCCGTGCAATTCAAGATGTTACTATTCATGCCAACCTAGTTCAACAAGCGTCGTCGCAAGCGCCATCGCAATGAGAGGACGGATCTGTTTGTGGAGGCCGTGGCTTCGTCTGTGGCTGAGGGAGAAATTTTTGATCTCATCCGTGGCTCAGGTACGTCTTCTCTCCTAATGGGTGACGGGACTCCTGCTACAATTTCATCGGTTGGTCATAGTGTTTTACCTACTCAATCCAAATTACTGCATTTATCTAATGTTCTGTGTGTACCCAGTATACGAAAGAATCTTTTGTCGGTATCACAGTTCGCTAATGATAATGATGTATTTTTTGAATTTCATCCGACATATTGCGTTGTTAAGGATATCGTAACCCGGAAGGTTTTGCTAAAGGGCCACATTCGTGAAGGATTGTATCATTTTCCCGTACCAGCAGCGTCTGCTCCATCTACTGTTGCTCCATTTGTTACTCATGTAAAGGTTCAAAATATGACTGCTGATTGTCCTGTTTTTACTTTGTGGCATAATCGTCTTAGTCACCCATCTGCATCTGTTGTTAAGGATGTTTTAAATAAATGTAATATTGTGTCTACTAAATACGACTTAACTGGTATATGTACTGCGTGTCAACAAGGACGCTCGCATAAACAACCATTTCCCATATCTACTACTGAATATCAACCTTTTTATTTGATTTTTCTGACGTTTGGGGCCCTGGGTCTGTTGCTTATGATGATGAGTGGTACTACATTTCGTTTATTGATGTGTCCACTAGATTTACATGGATCTATCTTCTTCTTCAAAAGTCTCAGACGATAGAATGTTTTAATCAGTTTCAACAGCTAATAAAGACACAGTTTGGCAAGACTATTAAACAATTTCAGAGTGATTGGGGCGAAGAATACTGGGTGTTTACGTCTGTTCTAGCATCTCAAGGGATTATTCATCGGTTGACCTGCCCGTACACCTCTGAACAAAATGGAGTGGCTGAGCGCAAACATCGGCACATTGTTGAGATGGGTTTAACGTTGTTGGCCCAAGCCGATTTATCTATGGAATACTAGGGGTATGTTTTTTGCTGGGCGGTCCATCTCATCAATCGTCTTCCTACTACGGTTCTTAAAGGCCAATCTCTGTTTCAAGCTCTTTATGGACATGACCCCACCTATGATCATCTTCGGGTTTTTGGATGCTGTTGTTTTCCGTACTTACGTCCATATGCAGCACATAAGTTGGAGTTTCGTTCTCAACCGTCTATTTTTTGGGGATATAGTGCTTAGCATAAGGGATATCAGTGTTTATTACCAAAGGGTAAAATAATAATTTCTCGACATGTTTTGTTTGATGAAAATAGGTTTTTGTCTTCTGAACAGGGTTCACAGGGTATTGGTTCGACCTCCGACACGTCTGTCTCAACGATGGTACCACTTGTTAAGAATGTTTCATCTCGTCCTATGGAGCCTGTTGCAACATCACCACCTAGGATGAGTTCCTTGCCAGCCGATAACTCTACCTCCTCCTCATCTCCGTCCGGTGCTATTCATGAGCCTCATTGTTCAAGTGTGCAAAATAATAAAGGTTCCAATAGCACTCATCCATCGTCAACTGCTGAAATGGGTTCTCCCCTACCCGTGATCAACACTCATCCCATGGTAACTCGAGCTAAAGCAGGTATTTTCAAGCCAAAAGCTTTATCTATTGAAGCTGTAGAACCATCCACGATTGAGGAAGCCCTGTCTACTGATGAGTGGCGTGCTGCTGCACAGGCTGAGTATGATGCCCTTATTAACAAATCTACATGGGAACTAGTAGCTCTACCGTTAAATCGCAAGATTATCGGGTGTAAATGGCTATTCAAAATTAAAAGGAATCCTAATGGCACTATTGCCAGGAGGAAGGCTCGCCTAGTAGCATAAGGTTGTTCTCCAAGTTCCTGGATGTGACTTCAAGGAAACATTTAGTCCTGTAGTCAAACCTGCCACTATTAGAGTTATCCTATCCATCATTGTTTCCAAGGGATGGTTACTTCGACAGGTAGATGTCAATAAGGCCTTTTTAAATGGTGATTTGGATACTGATGTATTTATGCAACAACCTCCGGGTTATGTTCAGTATGATTCGACTGGAAACCCACTTGTGTGCCGACTGAAGAAAGCTCTATATGGTCTCCGTCAAGCCCCTCGTGCTTGGTTTGAAAAGCTCAAGTGTTTTCTTGTGTCTATTGGTTTCGTTGTTTCGAAGTCTGATGCATCCTTGTTTGTTCGAATCAAGACTGAGTCCACACTTTTTGTTCTGGTATATGTTGATGACATAATTATCACTGGAAGTGTGCCTACTGCTATTGAGTGGTTTGTTCGGTTGTTAAATGATGAATTTTCGCTCAAGGACATGGGGGGTCTCCACTACTTTCTCGGCATAAAGATCACTCGATCTTCCTCGGGGTGTCTTCACCTGTGTCAAATAAAATACATACGTGATATTCTTGCACGAGCATCAATCACCAATGCAAAAAGTGTCCATACTCCAATGATTAGCTCCTCCACGCTCTCCAAAGAGGATGGTGAGAAGTTAGAGGACCCAACGGAATATAGGAGTCTTGCTGGAGCGCTCCAATACGTTGTAATCACTAGGCCCGACATTGCTTATGCTGTAAATAGGATATGCCAATTTATGCATAACCCTACCACAGTGCACATGACTGCTCTAAAACGCATCCTGAGGTATTTATGTGGAACTATTGACCTTGGGATTGTGTTTCGACCAGCCATTCGGCTTTCCTTAGTTGCATATGCTGACGCTAACTGGGGGTTGGATTTTGACGATCGACGGTCCACTTCAGGGTATTGTGCTTACTTTGGGTCTACACCTGTGTCGTGGTGTTCTAAAAAGCAGCAAGTGGTTTCTCATTCCACGGCAGAAGCAAAATATAGGAGTCTTGCTGCAGCCACTAGTGAAGTTACCTGGCTACTTTCCTTGCTTCAAGAACTACAAGTTAAGTCTGAGGATACTCCACATATTTGGTGCGATAGTTCTAGTGCTGTTGCAATTGCAGCCAACCCTGTCTTACATTCTAAGTTTAAACATGTAGAGCTCGACCTGTTTTTTGTTCGTGAGCGAGTTGCGGATGGATCTATTGTTGTTGGTGAGGTTCCCGCGTGTGATCAAGTAGCGGATGTTCTCACTAAACCTCTGCCAGTTTCGATTTAACAGTCCCACCGAACCACTAACCCAACTAACTAACTTGAATAATTCTAACCCCAATTTCGGGGCATTACAAATTCAATAATACGATAGCTAGTATTATACTTATCACCAATAATTAAACATGATTTATTATGCAATACTAATATCATCACTAATAAATTTAATTTTAAATCATATTTCTTTTAATAAAAAATTATCTATAAAAATATAATTTAAAAAATTTTAAATTTATTTAACAATTAAAACAAAACTAAAATAGTAAAATAAAATATATTAATAAAAAATATTCTAAAATTTATAAAATCATACAAATATATAAATACGATTATGGAAAACCAAGCTAGGTCCAACCCCAAGTTCCAAGAATGAGCAACATCCAAAATTTGGATTGGGTTTTTTTTATTATGGTTGGGTTTTGAATAAAGTTTAAATTGAGCTTTGGTTTGGATTTGGGTTTTGTTGGTATTGAGTTTTGGTTTAAATATATTTTATATTTAATAGGTGTAAAGTCAATTAACTTAGTTTAAATGGTTTTGAATTTCAAAATCGAAATTAAAGTGACAATACTAAATTAACCATTTCCCTAACTTGACCTTAAGCTAAAACCGCCTAAATCGAACTGAAAAAATTGAATTTACCAACTTATTTGATTGGATTAGCTCAATTTAGTTAGTTAAGATAGTTTTAATCCTTATATACTATGACACTAAATTTGCACTCAATTATGTCCCTACCTTTAATTAAGAAAATCAATTAAGCTCCTCCATTTCTATCTTTAACCACGTTAACCATTAAAATCAATCGACAGACCAATTAAATGGTGGCACGTGGCAACTTCTAATATAATCTTATATATATTTTTATAAAAACCACAAAAATCATACAAAGTATAAAATTATTAAAAATTGTAATAAATTATTAAAAATTTATAAAATTAATAAATCATATTTAAAATTTTATAAAAAACTTATAAATAATAAAAAATCCAAAAAAATCTAATAAATCATAAAAAAATGCAAAAGTATTAAAAATATAAATTATAAAACTTATTAATTTTTTTTATAAAATTCATAAAAAACGTATAAATATTATAATAAATTAAATAAATAATTAAAATAATTACCAAAATAATAAGAATAAAACATATTAAAATGTTCAAAATTTCTACACACTTAGAGAAATTATAAAAAAATTTCATAAAAATTCAAAAATATTATAAAACCTTACAAAAAATTTGAGAAAAATTAATGAATCATATAATAAAATTATAATAATTATCAATAATGATAAAACTAATAAAAAAATTATAAAACCTTATAAAATAAATTCAAATCATGTTCTAAGAAATTATAAAAAATTATAATTATTATTTTTTAAAAAAAATTATAAAATATTAAAAATATATAAAAATTATAAAAATTCATTTATCGATTCCTCATGTTGAAAATTAAACCCCTAAAATCAAAATAAACATGTGACAATAGACCAACCATTAGATAATGAGTTGTCAGAATATTTCATGTTAACATATGTTAATATTTGCAACCGTTCGATAATGAAATTTTGGTTTCATAGTATTTAATCGTACCAAAAATATTTTATATCATACAATAGTGAACAATTTTCAACTTTTCAAGGTCCAAACTACTGTGCTGTACTGTACTTAAATAACTAAAGATAAAAATTTTAAAAATAATAATAATAATTTATCACAAAAGTGATAAGGTCCGACAATTATTTTATTATTTGTGGAAGATCAAGAATATTTTATTCAACATGAAAATGACTCTAATGATCTGGCGACTATTTCCATTATCCAACAGTTCGTCTAATGTTATGTGTTCACTATGATTTTAGAGGATTAAATTACTTTTTTATAATTTTTCAATAGTTTTTTCAATATTTTTTTTATATTTTATTACAATTTTATTTAACTTTTTATATTTTTTATGAATTTTTATAAGCCTTATAAAATTTTAAATATATCAAATATGTTTTATTAATTTTATATTTTTATAATTTTTATGACTTTTTTTTATAATTTTATAAATTTATATAAATTTTATTATTTTATAATTTTTAACAATTTTAACAATTTTAATAAATTCTTTTATATTTTTTAATGAGAAAAATATAAGATTAAATCATAACCTGCCACATGTCGCCATCAAATTAGTCCATTAATTGATTTTAATGGTCAACATGGTCAAAGATGAAAATTGTTAACGAAAGAGGCTTAATTGATTTTGTGTTTATTAATGCAAGGGCTCAATTATTTGCGAATTTAGTGCAATAGCTCAATTGATTTTTTTTTCGGTTTTTTCTTAAGGTATATGATATGATATGATATAACATTATATAATATGGTAAAAAGGTTAACTGTCAAATGTACGAAAAGTATAGGGGTTTAGAACATATTTCAACCACTATAATAATAAAACAATAATATATAACAATAATTAATGACTAGACAACTACTTCACCATGAGATCTCTATCAATATCAACACTATACAAGTTCCCATGAAGTGTGTAGTATGTTGGTGTGAAGTTCTTTTTCCATCGAACTATTAAAACTTTTGAGGTTAATATTTTTCAAGCATCTTCAAACAATCAATCCTTTGAGTATATTGCTTTATGTATGTGTATATGTATGTATATGTGTATGTGTATGAAAGTGGAACAAAATTTTCAACTTAATCTTTGATGTCATCATTGACAAGTTACTTAAGTATATCTGAAGCTACATTTTGAAGTCTTTCGACAACTTTAGTTTCATCAACATCTTAAAAGATTGATGTTAAGTTTCGTTGGTAGGAGTTTGGTTGCTTCCACTTGGACATTTAATTTGAGTTATTATGAAAGAATTTGTATCATCCATTCATATGATGTTTGTCACAATGGATTCTATAGATTTTGTAAGAGAAGTCATTTGTTCCTTAAAGGGAAGTAGCGTTAGTCGCCATCATATCCATAAAATCGAAATTTGTACACATAAATTTGTCGAAATTTGTCCCACCAGGCATGCTAAAAATTTGTACACACAAATTTTATGTTGAAATAAGACTTGAAAATTTGTAGCAAATCAAATAATAAAATTGTGAGTTACAATCTCTCAATAAATCCTTTGATTGTTCTCTTTGATGGAGCATTAATCCAATGGTCGTCTAGACTTGCTTTTGGATGTATCCGAGTCACTTCAAGGCTCATCGAGACTTGATATTGAAAAGAGTCTTGAGAGATGTTGACTTGAGAATTTAATTTGATTTGGATTCAAGATTTTTTAAGACTTGATCTTAGATTAATGAAGTCCACTTCAAAGCTCGTCGAGACTTGATCTTGAAAACTAGTGACGATTTGATCCAAGGATTTTCTAAACTTGATCTTAGGCAAATATGGTTCGCTTCAAGGGTCATTAAGACTTGATCTTGAAGAAGAAATTTCATCTCCTTTATATTGGTGCAACCAAATTGGGAAGAGCTTTAATTCAAAGGTATTTAAGACTTGAAATTGGATTAATGATTCCACTTCAAGGACCTTCTAGACTTAATCTTGAAGAATGAGTTTAACCTCCTTTCTATTGGTTGAACAAGATCAAAAAACAATTTTTTTCATAACTAGTAGGACAGTCTTCAAAATTTCTTTGAGTTTTTTTATTTCTTTAGAGATTTCTAAAGATTTTGGATAAAGTTTTGAATCTTCAAAATCTTCTCTTCAGACAACTTGAATCTTCAAAATCTTCTCTTCAGACAACTTGTAAACTTCTGAATTTTTTATCTTTTGGAGTTGTCTAAAATTACTTGGAAGTGATCCCTTTTTATAATGTCAACTTGTAACAGCCCGTTTTCAGTGGTGTCGAAAATAGTAGTTTCGGAACCACGATTTCGATGAGTGAATAAATATTTTAATATTTATTTAAAGTCTATGGGATTTTATTAGGGTCGTATTAAAGTTATCTGTTATATTGTGTTAGTTATAAACGGACTTGAATATACATGTATCGATGCTTTGAATAATTGAAGGATAAATGATCCCGTTTGAACCTTAAGAATTCTTAGGATACGAATGACATGACATTAGGGATTTCATGTTTCGGGTCCTAGTCTTAAATGTCCTACCGATGGTTGAGGTCCTGCATTTGTTGCGGATTCTCCACAGCTCGTGTGAGCAGCATCATGTAGCTAACATTCTGACCCACAGCTCATGTGAGCACTATTGGAAAGGAAAGGTTACGATTATATGGAAAGGCACACCATGTGTGAACATTCCCGAGCATCTAATGTAATTCTAGATGGTTTAACGGGTAAGTAAAGGTTAAAGGCAAGGTATGTATACAATTGAACAATGGTTCATGATCTTATGAAAAGGTTAATGAGTTAAATGATGTGTATATGAAATCTACTTATGATATGATTGAACTCATATGTATCATGTATGAACTTACTAACTTGTGAGTTTGGTGGTGCTTGTATAAGATTTTACTAAGCTTATGGAATTGGTAATGATATTATGCTTATTTAATAATGTGTACTTGTAACACCCCAAAATTTAATTTTTTTGTTTTTGCAAATGCGTGACACAAATATATGTCTGCTTGAGTGGTTAAGTATTTTGGGTGTGTGTGGGAGGTCCCAAGTTCAAGCCATGACTTGGGCAAATTTTGGTTTTTTTTTTTTAGTAAAGCCAAATTTTTGGTTGATAGGCTTTTAAATAAAAGATGATAAGTAATTAACAGAATGGGCCTGCTGGTCTGGTGGATAAGTGGAGTGTTGGTGAGATGGAGGTCATGTGTTCAATTCTCTGCGTTGGTAAGGGATAGTATTTTTTTTTGACTAATTTTCGGCTAGAGTTGTACTGTGGTTGGACTCTGAGTAGTGGGGTGTTGGATGCAGAAAAGTAAGGGGAATTGGGATAAGGGGTTATCAGAATAATTTCGTCCAATTTTCTTTTTGCAAAATTCTGTTCTCTTCTCCCCCTCTCTCTGCCGAAATTCTACCTCTCCCTCCCTCTCATCTTTTTCGTTGTTTTACTCAAGTTCACCTACTTTGTTTTGTGCTGTGCGTAATCCTGATCGTTCGGTAAGTACTCATTTTATCACTATTCTGTTGTTCTAAAATTAGTTTCTAAAAGAGGGCTGTTTTGATTCTGTGATTAGGCAGCGATTAGTGCCTCGGTGGAGTCTTGAACGACAGGGATATTGGTTCGTTATTCGGTAAGTGACCGTGTTTGCTTTTTGATGATTCTAAGATGATGTTGTTAATACTCCCGAGTTGGTTTGCGAATGTACTACTAAAATTGGCTTTGGTAATGTCAATCATAGGTTCTGGAAATACGGGATTGCATTTAAGAGCGAAAATGATACAGGTGTGTACCCAAAAACACAGAAAATGAGGTTTTGGTGAAAGCCGAAAACCTCACTATCGATGCCACACGGGCGTGTGGTCGCCCGTGTGGTAGGCCGTGTGATGGGACACGGGCGTGTGATCGACGAGGCCAGGCCATGCGCGTAGGACACGACCGTGTGATGGCCAGGTAGGCCGTGTGCGACACACGGGCTGGATTGATTTGGTCCGTGAGGGCCACACGGGCGTGTGGGATTTTGGGTCAGGCCGTGTGATCCACACGGTCAAGGAAATTTTGGGCCGTGTGGGCCCACACGGGCAGGCCACATGGGCGTGTGAGCCTATTTTCACTGAATTGATTGCTAAGGTTGCACGAGTCGCTCAAGTTGACTGTGAACCTACTGTAGGGTCGGTAATCACTACTTAGACCTCTAAAAGTGTGAAACTGCTTGTATGATATCCGTACTGAGCATGTTAATAATTTGCATGTAAACTGAATTGAGTGTATGTACTGATAATCACCTAATAGCATGTCATCTATTGTATGTTGCATTGCATTGGGTTGGGATGATATTATTTGGAAGAAGTGTACTGAAAGGCTCTTAAGCCTAATATATTGGCAGCTCAGCTGCAAACTACTGTTTGTGCCGCATTCGGTACTACCTGGAGTGTAGGGATGGGTGGGTTGATTTAATCCCCACATGGAGTGTTGGGTTGGACGGAGATGGTGTGTAGAGGCTGGTTGGGTAGGACTTTGTTATTGAATACTGTATATTTGTTACTGGTATTGTGATCGGCTAAGGCCCTATGCATGATCGAGCATCGATCATCAGAATGGGCTAAGGCCCAAGCGCCATCGATCATGAAAAGGGCTTAGGCCTGCATCGCGTATGATTGTAAACTGATTGTTTGTTTTCTATAGGATTACACACTGAGTTTACGTAAACTAACCCTCTTCTATTTAATGTGTACAAGTAATCCCTAAACTTGACGGATCGGTGCAGCGAAAGACTCGACGGTGGCTACACATATTTTAAACTGTTTTAATTTCAGTTTTGGTATTCATTTCTTAATTATTTACTGGGTTAATTTTGATGTAAATTGGACTTTTTAGACTGTTTGCTTTTATTTCGGATTTTAGACTATTTTCGTGGATTTAATAACTGCACAAACTCAACGAACAAATGGTTTTCTCTAAAACAAAGGGGTTTTTCTAATATGGACGGATTTACCTAATTAACTCGGTTTTTCATAAATTAAATGATTTCTAAAGCTTCCGCAACGAATTGTGTTTTAAAACAATTGAGTAAATAAGTAAGTGATTTTGGAGTCAACAAGAGTAGTGAAACGGAAAAGGATTTATAGAAGAAACTTAGTTTTCAAACACCCTAACATGTGACATCGCCAGATTCGGCCATAACGTCTAGGCCGAGTTTGAGGTGTTACAGTTCTTAAGAAATGGTAAGTTATGTTTGAGTTTATACGAGCTTACTAAGCACTAGTTGCTTACGTAGTTACTTTCTTTTGTTTCGTAGATTATCGGAAGCTTGATCGGTTGGAGGCTTGTCGGAGATCTATCATACTATCCAGCAACCTTTTCGGTAGTTTTTGAGTTATTTTGGCTAGGTTATAAATGGCATGTATAGGGCTTTGTGTATTGATAGTTCATGAATGTGTTAATGATCATTTTGGTACAAATATGCTTTTGGAGTTTAAGTCTTGTTTGATGGACTTTTAATGCTTTGATAAGTTTAAGTCTTTTGGCCACTTTTAGGTACTTGGAATATATGATCCTTTTTGGTATGTTTGTGATGATATGTAAATGGTTATATGTGATGTTATTTGGTAGATATAGGAACTAGGTTTTATGCTTGAAATCTGGCTATATTGCTTTGATTTGATTAATGATGTTTTGGTATAAATGTGGTGCCTTTGAATGGCATATTGGTTAGATGAAATAGGATATTTGAAATGGTATATTTATAAGTTTTTGAAAGGTGTTTAGGTATTTTGAGTGTGTGCACAAATGGGATGGTTGATTAGGTGTGTTTTGGCCTTGAAATGGCTTGTTTTTAGGGTTAAATTATGGAGCACATGGGCTGTCACACGGCCTAGCTACACGACCATATGTCACTTGTTAATTTTTTTAGTGTATCAAGTCAAACATAATCAAATCCTACCCTCATCCGCTACACACCAACCCCGTCTCACCCAACACACCAATTAGGGTATTTAATATCCATCCAACGCAACACACCTAAATTGTGATCTTTAGCCACCAAAAATTATGCAGACAAGCTGCCATATTTATTGCGGAAAACTGTCAGAATTCGCAAAACGTAGTCTGCCAGATCTTCCTCCTCATCATAACCATAACCTAACCCAATGAACAAGCATAGTCATAACATGGATTCAAATAGAACCAAAGTGAATATTGCCAGATTTAATATTCTCATTTATGAACATAATAGAACATAATAATGAATACAGATTTACATATCAGATATACCATTTTACACAACTAAGCATGCTTTCAGAAAAGGTACATACCTCATTAACATATCAGATAGTCTATCAGTTACATACGTAACCATTTAACAGATACAATAATATCGCTAACCTTGAACCAACGACCCAAAACACAACCCAAACTAAAATGCTTGGAATGGGCCCACACGTCTATGCGGCCCACATAACCTAACACATGACCAACCACATGCCTGGGTGGCTCACATGGCTAGACACACGGCCAACCACACGCTTGTGTGGCTCACACGGCCTGACAAATGACCATGTGGCATCGTTTGGAAGATTCAATTTTTGCACATTTTTTCTGAATTTTCAAGCTAGAATCACACACTTGGTTACTTTCGAGATGTCGGTAGAACAACAACACACCAAAGTCTGCACATACGACATCCACAATTAACCAATTAGCGTAAAATTCTCCTAGCTGACACACTTATTTGACACTTACTCAAACAGAGTATTCGGCCCAAAAGAACAGTAGGCATTCAGCCATTACCACCTTACACTGACCAACCCCTAATTTTGGCATTCGAAAACTTACCCTTGAAGAGAAGATCGTCAACACTCAACTTGTCGAAGGGATATGCACCACACGATCTCCACCTAGCAATACACACATGAAATCGCTCAAATACTTACTACTCAGCCAAATCGAATGCAACACCCTCAAGAACAAGTGAATAATACTTAATCACAAAAAGAAATACACAATGATTAATCTAAATTCCCTTTCCACAAATCGCTAACAACGAAACCGAAATAGAATGTTAGTACTGATCAAATCAACAGCAGAAAAGAAGGAAGAATGAAGAGAGAACAAGAACAAATAGTAAAAAGAGTAGAGGATTGATAATGGGAGAATACAAAAAGAAACAAAACAAAATAACAGGGGTAGAAGATAAGAACAAGGAAAACGGTAGAGGGAAATTTTGTAGTAGAAGTGGAAAAGAAAAGAAAAGAAAATCAGAAGAATGGAGAAAAACCCAAATCCCACTAACCTTTTTAGTTACTATCCTATCAGATTTTCCTAGAGTTTGAATTAAACCTAATTACTAACCATGTGGCCGACACAACAAGACGGGAACAAAAGTAAATCCACTTTTGCACATAATGAGATTCAAACTCAAAACTTAAGGGAAAGTTAAGGCTTTACACTAAACCAACAGACTCATTCTTGTTAGCAAATTAACAAAAAATAAAGATAACCAAATTACACATCCAGATATAAAATTAAAATTAATAAAGAAATTCCTAAGAAAAAGAAATTGAACACATGACTTCAAGTACACATACAAATCACTTAACCACAAAAACAGATAAATTTACTTTACACAAAACAACAAATTCAAAATTTTTAAAAAATTTCTCACGTTACAAGATATGATGGTAAAAGGATGGAAATTTGTGATGCAATGGCTAACCGAATTTGTCCTATTTTTACGTAATTTTCATAAAAGAAATAAAAAGATAATCCAAATATCAATAGTAAATCAAAAGTGGATTTCGTTATTAGGCCACACATCTGGGGTGTAAGAGAAAAAGGCATTTAAAACTAGAGGCATGTGAGTGTGGGGTTAATAGGCATGAGCAGAGTATTAGGAGGACAAACATATATAATCAATCAAACATGAAAATATGATTGTTGCTTTTGGATGTCAAATCCATTTGTAGGTTGGGGAATAATTGTTTCTATATTGCCTGCTTGGGCTTTTATTCGTTTCTAAATTGGAACTTTGGGTCACATTATCGTTTCATTGCTATTCTTCTCAATTTCCAAGCCAAGCCAAGCCAAGTTACAATCATTATAATTCCTTCAGGAAGAAGGTTTGAATCATTTCTTGAAAAGTAATGCATGAGCATTATTTTTTACATTTTTTTCCCAACTCCACCATTTTCTTTATTTAATTATTTTAACTAAATTCATATTTATTAATTTTTTATAAATATGTTGAATATTTACACTTATTAGAATTGGTAGTTAAATACTATGCCTTTAATGGTGCTTCTGAATCACACAAAAGATTGTCCTTCCCACTTTTCATCCTTAATCATAGTCATTATAAACAAATCTTGTTCCCTATTTCTAACAAAAGGAGATACCCGATACATATTTTTTACTATAAAAAAGATACATTTTACTTTTACTTTTGAGGACTAGACATGAGACTGCGACAAAACCAAGATTCTTCCTTTTAAGATAGTTTCCACCAACCTGGCCGTAAAGTTACTTTAGGCCTCTAATGTCGCACACCATCCCTTTTCATCTAAGGATGGTAATGGAGCGGATTCCGCGACGCGGATAATGCTAAATTTATCACTGTTTTATAATTGATATTAGGAGTGAGTAAGATTTAATTCCATTCGATTCGATTCGAAAAATTTTAAAAAAATTAAATTAATTTTTGAGCTAATTGAATCGAGTTATTCGAGTCGATTAGAATAAGTAATTCGAGTTTCGAGTTCAAGTCAAGTTAGATTTTACAATTTAAATAACTCAGAATAATAAATTGGTATAAATACCCTTTTGATCCTTGTCAATTTTGGAAATGAGCAAATTGGTCTCTCTTTCAACAAAAATTACAAAAATAAAATAAAATAATTAAAATAATTCAAAATAATTTTTAAAATTAAAATATTTATAAAAATTCCAAAATTTATATTTTTTTAAAAAAAATTCTAAAAAGTATATAAATAAAGTTAAATTTTTAAACTTTTTTCTAAAATAATAATTTTTGGACCTAAATAAGTTAATTAATGATTCAAGTTTATCATACTGAAGTATATTATTTTTATTATTATTTTACTTCGAAAAAGATTTCAAATATATGGTTTCAAATTTATGTATTCTAACATTGAATTAGCTATCTTATAACAAGATTTTAATTTGACATGTACAATTTTTTAATTTAACTCGAACAATTTCACTCGATTCGATTCGACTTGACTCAAATTTTATTTCACTCGACTTGATTTAAAAAAATTTAAATCGAGTTAGGATGATAAAATAAGACTTGTCAACTCGATTAACTTGAAATGTTTTTACTGGATTCGATCGAATGCTCACCCCTAATTGGTACACTCTATTCCACCACTTGTCCTGTTCCACTTTAGATATATAATCTTGAAAATTACTACCACCACCATTGATTTTGGATGCATCCATCTTCGACCCACCCACCTCGCTCTACTTCAATTTAATTTATGCTAGTTATCTTTATTTTTTTTAATATTTTTATAATCAAGTAAATATTTAAACACACTCCTTCAAAAAAATATTTAAACATAAAATATATTATTTTTTTCTATATTACATTTTTACCTTTTTATCTTTTTAATAGCTTATATATACAAGAATAAAATGATAATTTTATATAGTGGAGCTGGTCTAGTCGAGGCGGGGCAAGTAATTATCAAAACCGCTTCATACTCACTATTCAAAAGAAAATATTTACCCCGCCTCATCCCACCCGACATCCACTTTTTAAATAAAAAAAATCTACTCCATTCAGAACCGATCGATTTAAAATCCATAAGACAATTTAAATTTTACCACCCTGCTTCCATCCAATATTTTAAAATTAAAGAATATTTATTACATATATTACTCCTTAGAGTTGAATCAGCCGAATATTCAAAGATGATTTAATCTAATTTAAAATATTTATATAAAATAGAAAAAGAATATTTTTATTTACAAGTAAAGAATCGTAGAAAATTTGATAATGTTTGGGTTACTTTAAGATGGTAGTGGGATAAAGGGATTTTTTTGGTGAGGATGATTGAAAGATTACAAAATAAAGAGTGAATTATGGGATATCAAAAATTGTGCTTTGGATACTCTTTGAGACTTAAGTCAGATGTTGAACAATGGTAAATTTAAGAAAATACTTTATCAACATGTGGATGACAAGTGAGTTCATATCTTAAATTTAATATGCATAAGCATTGTATATTAAAGGTGTCGTGAAGCAGGAATGAAGTTAGAAAAAAAAATTTGGAGTCGAAATTAAATTGTAATTTTTACGATAATAAAAAAACATTTTCACCATTTGAGTAGTCTTTATCTTTATAATTTTAAAGGATTAAATCAAATTATTATCATTTTTAAGAGAGGTCAAAGTGTAATTTTACTTTTACTAATTTAAAATTTTAAAAATTTTAAAGGTGGTAGGTTACATGAGAGTAGGTTAAGGCCTAAAGCATGATTGGTTGAGATGAATGCCCGTATTTGGTAGGGTTGCTCTTATCTCTTGATTTTTGGTAGGTAGTATTGACATCCCTTATTACTGGATTCCTTGCTTTTTTGAATTGAGTAATTTATTTGGGCTTCAATATCTTTGATATAATAAATAAGATGATTAAAAAATCAATTTTTGTTTTTTATTTGTAATTAATAAGGTTTTAAGCTTCAGTATTTTTTTCGTATTAGTAAATAATAGAAAATTTAAGGGTTGTGCCTCCTCCAATCACTCCGCTAAAACAGATGAAAGGTTAAAAAATACAAGTTAATAAAGGGAAGAATCATTGAAAAAAAAGATTAGGAGAGATGTAAACCAACAAATGTATGTGCAGGTGTCGAAGTTAGAGTTCCTTGATGAGCGGGGGCGTAGTGGAAGCCTCCAACAGCAAGCATGTGAGGTGAGCCTAAGCAAAGCCCTTTTGGCTTTTGCATGGCCAATGGGATGATGGGTGATTGCTGATTAATGGTCTATATATGGGGTCCCATGCTTGAGCTGGCTTCAATTATTTGCCCTTTTAATTGTTTGGCTGCGGCTCTACTAATTACCCTATTTTCAACCACTTTTCATACCCAGAGTTTGGTGAGAAACGGGCTTGAGATGAAGACAAGGAAACTCTAGTTTTGATAAATTCCTAGTTTGACATTGAAAGTCAACTCTTCCAATATATATATATATATATATATATAGCTGCAGATGGGATATTTGCATCCTGAGTAATATTTAAATATATTTATTATTTGCATTACATTCAAGTATTGTTAGATATACAAATCTATTAAATATCTAAAATCAATAAATCAATTTACTTTTTTCATTTACTAATATGTAGATAATAAATTCAAATTCAGACATTCAAATATATGTTTCACAAAAGTGAAACGATTTTGGATATTTGCAATCATTATTTGCATAAATAATATGAAATGATTTTATTTGCATAAATAGTTGCCTATACATATCTATTTTTTTCATAAAAACATCATTAAAGAAGAGAAAATCACAAAGGTCATGAAGGACAACAAAACCCCATCTGACCAAGAGAACGAAAGGAGACAAGGCCAAACATGACTCAGAGACAAAAACATATGACATGAACACCATTACAAAAGTGGCCATGCCAGGCAAAAAAAAAAAAAAACCCACCAAAGCAAAGGATAATTGTTGATAGGACACAACCTCCAATACAATGGCATGAGATGGATCAATGCTTGATCAGAAGAGTGCCAACCAATTAGTGTGAACCAAGGTCCCCCTAATGCGAAGATTCATTGTAGTGCTCATGTAAAAACCGAAGTTAAGACCTGCAACAACCTCTAATGTAATAGCACGAGATGTGTTTATCGTTTTGGATTGGTACTAAAATTTTAAAATTCCAAAAATATATAAATTAAAAATGATCGAATTAAAATATAGGGATTAAATTTGCAACTTGTAAATGTTACAAGGATTAGTAATAAAATTTGACCAAGCCTAAGCAGCTGACCTTCTTTCTTGGCTCCATTAATAATTGCACAATAATAAATTAACAAAATGACAAGACTAGTAATTCTGTAATATTATTTCGACTTTTGTTATGAAAAAGATTTTCAATTTTTATCGACCTATAATAAATATAAAATAACATTATGAAGACTTATTGATGCACAAACATGAATTTGAATATTGACGAGAGTTCGCTCGAAAACCGAGAGCCATACAAATAGATAGAAATTGAAGAAGTGTCAAGAGTATGTGAGCTACAGAGGATTTTGAGAGAAGGACATGAACCCTCTCTTTCTCCTAGTTTTATCCTAAGTTTTAAATGGGATTCCCCTTATTTGGGTCATAAGAATAAGTTTATATATTCATTAAGTTCTGTGGGATAAGTGTAAAGTGTGTAGTATATGACGTGTAATATTTAGTGAGGTGAGATGTCGGTAAGATATTTTTGAGGTTGATCGCATGACGGTTGATTTAGTCAAATCTTTCAAACACAATGAAAATATACAACAATAACTTTCATCGAATGACATTACTTAAGATAAAAAAGTAAAGAAAAAATCTTTACATTGTTCAAGAGATGTTTTTCATAAGGTGCTGTTGATGTCAAGGGATTACCATATTTATAGGTTAACCAAACTTTGTTTCTTTATTATCATTTTTTTTTATAACTGGGATGAGTGTGAATACTTGGAATCGAATCTAAATTTTTATATTAAATTAAGAGATTATTTTTTTTATATTTTATAAAATATAATTAATTATAATGTTTAAATTAACATAGAATAACAATCGATATCTATTACATATAAAGAGAATTTTATTCTCTTTAAAATTACAACTTATAATTACAAATGAGCATTGGCATTATCCACAAAGGCTAAAAGACTTAAGTTTGAAACCTATAATACACAATTGTTATTTGTAAGTATTCAATCATACAATACGTTGTTGTCATGTATAAGTTTTAATCTGATAGACTATTTTTAGCTTGAATTATTTCGATTCTTAATTTAATTCTATTTTATAATTATCCAGACATATATTTATAATTATACAATGTATTTATAACCTAAACTTTTAAAGAAATAAAAACTTACAATTATATTAATATTTACTATAATAATCAATTATTTTACTTAGAAAGACACTGTACATAAAGTTTTCATGGGCAATTATAAAGTTTCATGTACATATGTGTGAAGAAAAGGCAGATATCGATCCATGTTTGGCTTAATTTACTTAATTAATGTTAAATGAGTACATAAAGTTTTCATATGAAAATCCTCCTACGGGAGACTATGACCTCTGATAGCAACAATGAGGATACAATGTTACTCTCACTCAGTTTTGCCTTTCCTATTTTTTTATGAGACGTGTACTTTTTATAAAGCAATATTAATTTCTATGGTAATTTTTCAATTTAATTTCTAATTTTTTTACTTTAAATTAATTTTTATATTTGACAACTTTTTTTAATTTTGGTCTATGTAATGATGTGACACAATAGTAAAGAGACACATTATCAACTAAAAAATTATAAAACTTGTGCTGATGTGACACAACTTTAAAATATCATGTCATTACACATGTCAAAATTGAGAAAAATTGCGAATGAACCAATTTTTTTTAAAAAAACTAAGTTAAAAAATGTTTCAAAGATTAAATATTACTTTATCACTTAAATTTTAAAAATAGTTGATTACCGCTTAGTTTGATCGGTATTGGCATTGTTGTCAGTGCAGGAGGACATGAGTTCGAGCATGTTGAAGCGCGTTTATCCTCCTATTTAAGGGTTAGGATGTGTTATGGCTAACAATTTTTTTCCTCTTAATATTCGAGGGTAAAAGTACAATAGAGGCCCTTATACTAAAAATTATATTGCATTTGACCCCATTTACTTAAAAAATGGAAAGTAAATTAGTCATTTCTGTTAAAAAACTTATCCATTTCTACTACTAAAAATTGACATGACTGACACAATAATCAGACAGTTACATGTGGGTTGCCACATGTACTTCATACTAATGTACAAGAACTAGTTTTTAACCGTAGATTTAAATAAAAAATTTAAAAAGACTTATTTGCTCTAGGGATTAATTCATCCAATTTTAATAACTCATAATATGAAAATTTGTATAATACTCTTATCGATATTAGGATTGTCAGATGTTTGTAACACAATAGCATTGATTATGGAATGCATGAGTAATTTATATCGTGAAAACTTGCCCCGTGCTATCATATCTCATTTCATAAAAAAATTGTTGAATTTCAAAATTAAAAATATCGTTGTAATAATAAATAATACATGTTTAAATAATTATAATTAGAATGAAATTAATATAAAGTATAATCAAATTAATATATATTTCTATTTTAAACAATTTCTTTGACGAAACTGAAATTTGGACATCATAATGTGTGCATATGAGTGAAAATAGATTGATTAAAGAAAATGGTTGTTATCTTATTAGAATTTAGACACCAATAGGTAGAAAGTGCATAAAATAAAGGGAATTTTCAAGGGTGTAATAATGTGATAATTAAGTGGAACCCCATGGTTCCACCATGCACATGGCGCCACACAAGATTGGTCTCGGCCTATATGTCATTGTCCAACCTGCAACCAAAATGAACTTTTTCTTTTTCTCTGAAACCGAGGATGATCTGATACGAAACTAAATGTACATGAACCAAAAATCAACCAATAAGAAACACAAATTTGGGACTAACAGTGTGATGTAAAGGCAATATATAGCTATGGGGAAGCTTTATATGTGTACCCAATACAGAGTTTCAGGCTCAAGTTGATAGTGGTCATGTGGCTAAAGCTCCTTGTTGGGAACATTAAGGGTCAAGTGATAGTTCCCATGTTCCTAACTTATCAAGCACGTACCTAATTGAATTAATGCAGATTATGACTTGGTTCATTTTTCAGCTTCCTTTTAGTACATATCATTGATCTTCTTCGCTTTTCTTTTTTTCTTTTTAATTGGTGTTTAATCCCTTTGATTTTTGCCTATTGGTATGCTTTATCTAGCTGTGGCTAAGGTTAAGGGACCCCCCCCCCAAAAAAAAAAAAAAATGGATTAATGGTGATGGGAGACAAATTAAAGTTTTACCCTAGACAGTTGTGAGAATCTTAATTTTGGATTCGCCATCATTTTGGCCACAATTCCTCGATGAGTTTCTCCAATGGAATTTAATTATTAAATTAATTTGATTTATTCAAACGTTAGCCTTTTACCTTATATTAAAAAACTAATATCAACTAATTAAGGGAGGGGGTTCAATTACACGATATAGAATTAGTATTTTTTATATCCTTTCATTTTTTTTTACAATTGATATTTTAATAATTAATAGTTGAATTTATTAATATAATTACACTTGTTATGCATGTAAAATTTTGAATCGATCCGATATGTTTATATTAATATATATTTAACAGTTGAAAGTTTTATACATAAAACATGTAACACCTTACACCCGACCCGAAAGTCAATTGAATGCAAGACGACACATCCATTTCCAAAGCAACTCAAACAAACATTAAAATCAATCATCATAGCTAAAATAAATCAAGCATGACAATTTCAATTGATAGATGTTACGATTGTTAAATGCACTCTAATAAACTCAAATGGACCCACATATGATAATCTAGGGTCAAAGACAACTAAACACAGAGCCAGGATAGTATCCTGGGTCAAACTAGCAAAATGCAAGGCAATGTCTCAAGATAGTGAAGCCATGTCTCGAAACATGCCTCCCTTGTTCTTGAATTATAGCTTTAAAGTTCGAAGTCTCAAGATAACGGAACCATGTCTCGAGACCTAACCCTTATGTCTTGAGATAATGGACTATGTCTTGAGAACCTAGCCCAAATTTTCACTAATTTAGCTTTGATATTTTATGTCTCGAGACAATGACACCATTTCTCGAGACTTAAGCTCTGATGTCTTGAGAAAATCATACAATGTGTAACAACTCATTTTTCACTGGTACCAGAAACGGTGGTTTTGGAACTCTGATTTCTGATGGTCGAGTCAATAAATATTATTTATTAATATTTAAGAGTCTACTATATGGTTATACTGAGTTTTGGTCCGGTAATTTTATTGAACGATTATTAATTAAGGTACAAGGTAAATCGTAAAAACCGTAACTTAATCGCTATTAATTTTTATTAGCTAAAAGGCTTAATTAAGATTTGTTCAAGGTTTTAAATGGCAATTAGGCCATTCTTTATTAAAGGTGGACTATTAGTGTATATATTTTGTTATAATTTTTTGTAAATTTAAAGTTAAAATAATATTAAAAATAAAAGAAAAACATGAAAGAAACATATCATCTTCTTTATTTCTTCTTCTTTCACTCGTTCCAACCTTGAAGTTTCGGCCAAGCTTCTTCTCTTGCATGTAAGCTAATTCCAAACTCGTTTTTCATAAATTTTATGTTTTTGATATCGTTATAGGTTAGTCTAGTTAGCCCAAGGATTAATTTGTAAAAATTTCAAAGATTTTAAAAGTTTCCATTGATGATTTTTGAAGCTTTTGGTGTTAAATGGTTACATGTTAAGTTTAGATGTTAAATAGGATTAATTTGTAAAGTGAAATTTGCTAGTTTTGAGTTTAGGGGCTAAAATGTAAATGTTTCAAATTTGATATGAAATTTCTATAAAATATGTTTCTATAGAGTTATAGAAGAATGAAATTGAAATTAAAACTGAAGCTTAATCGTGAAAGTTATAGTGGTTTCGATTTTAGGGACTAAATTGAACAAAATGTAAAAGTTTAGGGAAATTTTATAAAATGGAATTAATAGGTCATATGCATGTATTTGAGTTTTATAAGGTGTTTGAAATTGATAAATTGAACTTAATATCATATAGATCAAGGATTAAACCAAGTGGAGGATAATCGGGGAAAGGGAAAATTACAAAATAGTCCCTATGATCCAACTCGATAGCTGATCATATTAGGTAAGCTCATATGGTATAGTTATGTACTTATATGAATTGATTGTGGTTGAATTGTGTATATATATTGTTAGATTGAAATTTTACAATGTTTACAATTTAGTACGAAAGGTGAAAAAATGGGTTAAGGACCTAATTGTAAAGTTTTGCATACTTGATGGATATGGTTCATGTGGAATGCTTAATGAATGTGACATGGTTATGATATGTGTTCTGAAAAATGGAAATGCTTCGGTAATGTAAATGTTCTGAATTTTGTATAAATGCCTATTTGAATGTAGTAAATGATTAGGATACAATTAACATGCCAATAGGGTTAGTTGTGCGCTTGTACGGGATTTGCACTTTAGTGCCCCTGTTTACACTACGGTGCCACTGTATAGCACTTCAGTGCTCTCTGGTGTGGTATAGGTACTCAATTATCCAAGTTACTTTTGCTATAGTTCATCGGGCTATCTAATTTGAGTATAATTGAATAATGATATAGTGGTATATGTTGAATCTATGTGATTGAACTAAACTAAATAACACGT
Source organism: Gossypium sturtianum (assembly GCA_025698515.1). Taxonomy (NCBI): domain Eukaryota; kingdom Viridiplantae; phylum Streptophyta; class Magnoliopsida; order Malvales; family Malvaceae; genus Gossypium; species Gossypium sturtianum. The sequence goes on from CM046952.1 coordinate 70,251,454, forward strand.
CAACTGTCTTATTACTCTGTGATTTGGTATTATGACGAACTCACATGTTTCTTGTTAACTGATTTGTCAGGTTGTTAATATTATGTAAAATATTTTATTTCGTATGTTTGATTTGAGGTAAGTTTGCTTATAGTTTACTTATAACCTTACTAAGCTTACGTAAAGCTTACTCTATTTCATTTTTTGTTTCTGTAGTTGCCATTTTGTGGAAAAAGTCTATCGGATCATCTATAGAGCTCACACTATTAAGCTTCAGTCTCGATAGACTTTTTTTTTTGTTTATAACTCGGTTATGTGGCATGTACATATGCTTGGTTGTGAATATGTTTTTATGTTTAAGTGATGAATTTGGAAAGGTGATGAAATGGTTTTTATGTAAAGCTAGTTTAAAAGTTTTATGTTATGTATATAAGACTTGAATATAATGTATGTATTGGTTGATATGTTCAAACTTGTTGATCAAATATGGTAATGGTATTGAGTAATGCTTGGATATAATTTGTAAGGTATGTATGCTAGTGATAGTTACTTTTGTATTATCTAATTGAATAAGCTTTGGATTTGTGTAAGGTGAGAATTTTGCAAGTTTATTTTGATGATATGTAAGGTGGTAACATAGGTTATTATGCATCTTTGAATAGGAGGAATGGTTTAGAAGTTCTTAGATTTTGTTTGTGTTGGTGCCATTGGGGCATATTGGTTAGGAATTATTAGGATGTTATGTGATATGTTTTGGATTGAAATTGAGGTGTTCTGAACAATGTTTCAAGATGTCAAAATGTATAATTGAAGTGGCCTTAATGGTTGATTTTGAATAAAGCACTTAAATGATATGTTTTTGAGTCATACGGTTAGCCATGTAGCAGTGTGTCACACACGGGTTTGTGACACGACCATGTGCCACTGGTATTTAGGAAGCATTTAGATCACATGGTCCATGATTGTCACACGGGCTGACCACACGCCCGTATGAGTACTGTAGATTTGTTATGTAACACCCCAAACCCGACCTAAACGTTATGGCCAAATCTGGAGTTGTTATGTTGAAAAGTTGAAAATTTGGTTTTCGTGTATCTTGAAACTCATCGCAAACTCTTAAAATCTCGGATTTAAAATCATATTTTTAACAAACTATTTATTTGAAAGTGATGTTTGATTAAATTTTCTAAAGCTTATGGTTTTCCAGTAGAAATCCTTATAAAGATGTATTTTTGGAAACACAGTTTGTTATTTGAAACCCGTTGTTTTAGCAGAAAGTAATCATCGCTGTTAAAACGTTTGAACAATGATATACGGATATGGAAAATAAAGTCCAAAAACCAAAAATAGTCCTAAATGTCCAGAGAGTCTAAAATTTATAAAACTCTCAAACCCAAATTTTGAAAAAGTCAAATTTAAGAAAAATACGATATTAACTGAGCTCCTGATTACACCGATCCTTCTAACTCTAGGGATTACCTAAAAATAACAATCAAACAGAATATAACTTTTCAAAATTCAGTGTGTAACAGCCAACTCAAATAGATAATCGTTATCAGACAGCTTAACAGTACAAAATCTTAACAGAGCAATTCAGATAAGACATACATATATAATTCCTACCCTCAACCGCTACACACCATCTCTGACCATCCCAACACACCATATGGGGTTTGAAACACCCATCCAATCCTACACACCACTTAGTATCGTTAAGAAACTTACAGAATATTTGCAGCTGTGCTGCCAGTGTAGAGGGTGAGATATCGCCTCTTACAGAAACACTTCCTCCACATAATATATATCCCATCCTAGAATCAGATATAATTAGAGCAGAAATCATACATAACGTATCAGATACAAATCACATATGTAACTTTATTCTCAGTTCTAATGTAACACCCCTTACCCGGGTTCTACGCCAGAAACGGGCCCAAGGCGTTACCGAACTCAAACCACTTGATCGCCACATAGGCTCGTCGTAACTACTCTCTAAAGTCATCTCAACAACCTCTTTCTCGACTTACGAGGCCTCACTCATACACACGAGGGCTCTCGAGACTAAACCGGAACTTTTTTCCAATCTTAAAAATTTTCTCTTTTGAACAAGACTCACACGCCCGTGCAAGATTAGACACGCCCGTGCATGGACACACACGCCTATGTCCCCAAACCGTGCTTAAAAACCCAGCATTCTGCCAATGCCCCACGGCCAAGGCACACGCCCGTGCTTACCACCCGTGGTACACACTGCCTACCTTAACACGGCCTAGAGTCTAAACACATGCCCATGTGGCTAGCCCGTAGCCAACACTGATTAATCCCACATGCCCTAGACACACGCCCGTGTGGCTAGTCCGTGGTCTATTCTGATTTGAAATACTAACATGCAGGGGACACACGGCTGAGTCACACGCCCGTGGGCTGGCCGTGTGTCACACATGGCCTAGATACACGCCCGTGTGTCTATCCACATGGACAAGAACAAAGTTATGTGCCAAGTTCTTTTCACCCCTCTAGTATACACAACATATACTCATCTAACACAATCATAATCAACTCAAATTGAATTGCAATCTCACATAGACAACTATAACTTTTCATATAACATAAAATAGCCAACAACTATGGCATTATACAAAATAAGCTATCCATCTAAAGGCAAACACATCTTAGCCATTTACAACAAAATTCACTAACTTGTCTAGCCCCTATACATACAAAACATTGAGTCTCATGTACCAGAGTGTGCTGATAGTGTGGGTGATCTTCCAATTGATCCTCGTATCTCGGTTCAACACTTTTACTCTATAAGATAAGGGAAAAGAAAAGGAGTAAGCTTTGAGCTTAGTAAGTTTACACATAAACAATTAAGCATCATAGTATAAGCTAAACAACAATTAGCATTATACTACCAAAAGTAATGAACAACTATGCTTACTCTTTCTAACCCTTACCACATTTCCAACACATCATGAGTCACATACTCATAACCATCGAAATGCACCCTGTATTCAATGTCACATTTACACAATATACAACACATCATTATTTCTCAATAATTCATCCACACAGCTAATTAACTTAATAATGCATCCGCACAGCTTCTTTACTCAATAATGCAATCACATGGCTAATCTACACAGTTAACCCACACAGTAAATGTCTCGGTGGTTTCGCACTTAGCACACCACAGTCGATTAATAAGGTGGTATCGCACTTAGCCTACCACAAAGGTAATCATAGGGGTTTCTCACTTAGCCCACTAAACGATATACCTAACGATAGCATCGCACATAGCCAGCTCATCGTCAATATGCATTAGGATGGTATCGCACTTAGCCTGCCATCTAGCATTATCACTACATATTCACATGTCGACTTACTCAATTAAACATCCATTCACAATTCTACTACATTCATTCTACTTGAACCACATAGGTTCTCAATCAATCTCGAACAAGCTACACACTAGCTATCATCAACAAATTGTAAGTATGAATGCATTGTTTATGCATAGACTTACCTCGGTACTCAAAAGTATTGAGACTTGCAATTTAGTCCACCACCTTGCTTTTGCCTCGGTTTCGATCCGGGCTTTGCCTTTCTTGATCTATAATGAATAAATCAGCTTATTCAATACACACATTGACTAGATTGACCATTATCTCATACTTTAGCAAAATTACTATTTTGCCCCTAAACTTTCTCATATTTACACTTTAGCCCCAAAGGCTCGTAAAGTGATTTTTATTCAACTTTCTAGTCTTTCATGCTTAGCCGAACCACTTATTCAACTAAAGCTATCATCAATTCTCACTAAAACATACATGTATGACCAAACTTAAGGTTTTCACAATCAAGTCCCTACATGCATTTTCATGGAAAATCACTTAACAAAAGATGTTTCTACTACATCAAGCTTTCAAAATCTTCCATAAAATATCAACATACATGCATGTCATACATGACCACATTTTTTAACATCCATTTTAGCTCATCAAATAGCTAAAAATAGCTTACTCATGCTACTAGGACTTCAAAAATACAAAGAATATCAAAAACGAGGCTAGATGCACTTACTAGCAAGCTTGAAAAATTTGAAGAACCCTAACAATGGCTCTTGGAATTTTCGGCAGCCTTGGGGAAGAAGATGAATGAATTTTGTCATCTTTTCTCCTATTTTAATCACTTATTTGATAAATGACCAAAATGTCCTTTTTGATAAACTTTCTATTTACCTCATCCATGCCCAATTTTGTCCAAATATTAGAAATTGGAAAAATTTCTATTTAAGGACCTCTAATTAATATTCTAAAGCTATTTCACACAAATAGCTTCTAGAATCTCACATTGTAACACCCCAAACCCGGCTCATGCGTTAAGGCCAGATCTGACATGTTATATGAGAAAAATACTACTAAGTCTTTTTTCATTTGTACATAAAAAAGATTTAGATTTAAAATCATTTAAAATAACTATCATTTAAAAATTTTTAATAAAGTGTTATTGAATAAAGATTAATTGATAAATCGATAAATTTGAGATAAAATCTTAAAAACCATGACTTTGGAAATATCATTAATAGTTCGAGAAGAATTTGGAAATAATTTTCGAAAAATGTTGATAAAAATTATTTGAGAAATTTCTGAGTTAAAAATATATTTATGAAAGTTTATTATGAAACCCTTTTTGTATATCCATTTTAAGAAAACGTTTATTTAAGTTTTTAGAAAAGCCTCAATTTGAAGTACTTAGAGCAAATTATAAATTCGTCAAACAATAAACAAAACATAAATTAATCCAGAGGCCTTATTACAACCCTTAACTCAAAATAGTTAAGTAATTAACAAGATACTAAAAAGAAATCCAAATTCCAAATTAAACCGTTTTTGTAGTATGGCCTCCACCGAGTCATCCATGGCCCAAGTCTCCATCATCGATCATTACGAAAAGGGATAAGGAAAAACGGGGTGAGTTACTAGAACTCAGTGTATAACCCACTTACCGTTGTCCACTGGGCCAAAATCCCATTAAGCGATAATTTGGGCCTAAGCCCATTTACAATGATAATAATGTATCAATTATAACATGTGTATGAAATGCAATTCCCAAACCAAACCTAGTAATCCATCCGCTACACACCACCCGTACCAACCAACACACCTGTGGGGATCTTTTGTCAACCCACCCCGCCAACACACCAATCGCAAGCATTAAGCCATTTATAACAAAAATAATTGTGGACAAGCCACCAGAATAACAGAATTTACGTGGCATTGCCACTATACAGATTTGTGGCAGAGCCACCAAAATTATGTGGCAGAGCCAGCAGAACTTCTCTTCAATATTTTCCCATCCCATGCAAAATCATGTATATAATGCATAACAATTCATGATTTTTACAATATAACAACAGTAATTTATTTGGATATTCTTTATCAACAGTACGGCCCATTATAACAAATTATCAATTAGGCCCATATGGCAAAATATCAGATCGACCCATTTAGCAAAATATTAGATCGGCCCATATAACAAAATATCAGATCGGCCAATATAGCAATTTATCAAATCGGCCCATATAGCAAAATATCAGATTGGCCAATATAACAAATTATCAAATCGGCCCATATAGCAAAATATCAGATTGGCCCATATAAAAAATTATCAAATCGGCCCATATATCAAATTATCAAATCGGCCCATATAACAAATTATTAAATCGGCCCATTAGGGGCATTTTCGTAATCTTTCACGTTGTTAATACTGATTTTGTCAATTTTATCAAAACAGTGAGATCTAAGCCAATTTTCCCAGTTTCACCATAATACGATTTTAGTCAAGCGATTTACTACCAATATGATATTAATCTTTAACCCACGGAAAACGGTGTGAGATTACACACCTGATTATGGTAAGCACTAAGCTTTCTTGATCGTCGAAACCTAAAATATTATAACGCTTGATTAGTCGACATACGCGATTTATTAATCAACACTAAAATAAACGATCTATGGTGCTTACCCTTGGAATTGTGAATGACCACGATTTGTCGGTTTTCCCCGGTTGACGATCCACAACCTGGTGGAAAATCCCGAATCGCTGATACCTCAAAATTGTGAACGACCTTGAATAGTCGATTTTCACCGGATGAGGGTCCACAACCCGGTGGAAAGTCCCGAATTGCTGATACCGTCCTTCGCTTGAATTTAGGAGTAGGGATCGCTAATCCGCTCCTTTTGAGATCTCCACTCGACTTTCCTTTCGAATCGGTACCACAAGCCTCCATTCGATTAGATCTTATATAGATCGATATTACGATGAAATCTGGATTAACAAAGGGTAAAGATCGGCTTACCACTAATTCTGAGTGATCAACGGTTGGATAGATCGAGCGATTTAATCCCTATAATTGTAATCGGTTAATCATCACTATCCAATAATCATCTTAACGAATAAAGAACGATTTTATAGAATCCTCGAAGAACTCCTTACCTTAAAGATTTTAGGACCGATTCCCAACGATTATACGATGACTTCGGAAGAATCAGAGTTTCGGCCTTCCACTATATCACTATGAAGAAGAAGTGATCTCGTTTGAGAGAGAAGTAAGGTGATGGTCTTGGTCAAAATGACCATCCCAAACCAAAACATAGATTCGGCATTAAGAGAAAGAAAATAAAAAATGTTGAGAAGAATACTTACTGATTGATCAAGGATTGAGTGTTAGTACGGATGAGAAGAAGAGATAGAGAAGAGATGAAAGTTCGGTTATAGAGGAAAATGTAATTTGATATTCGGTTATAGGGAGAATGAATAAAGGAGAAGGATTTGATCAAAATGAAGTTTTGCTTTTAAGAAATGGAAGAAAGGTTGAAAGGATGATTAAAAGAAAAGAAAAAAGAGAAAATGGTGTCCAATAGTTTCGGTTTTCAAAAGGTGATGAGTGAAAAAATTTTGGTCTCAAAGATTTGGGTACATTCGGCAACAAAAAGAAAGAAAAGAAGAGAATAAGCTCATCGATGGCTTGAAGATTCGGCAAGAAGGAAATTTGGAGAGAAAAGAAAAAAATGACACCAAAGTTGCATATAAGAATTTTGGCCAAAAACAATACCAAAACTTTTACCAATTGCCAAAGACAAAATTCGGCTAAGAGAATGGTAGTTTGGAGAAAATGGCACACTTGATGCTAAAGGAATTTGACTAAAACAAGCACTAAAACTTTACCAAAACACCAAGGAAAATTCGGCTATCCCCCCCTAACACACAAAATCGTCCACATACATGACCATAATGGTCAAGAATTTGCCAACCATACTTTCCATAACATTTCCCTTGAAAAAGGCCATATGTTCCCCTTACTTTCCCCTTTCTCTTGATTTCTTTCCTCACCTTCATTCTTTCCTATTTTCCTTAGCCATCTTGCCAAAAATAAAAAGTCCACATTGCCTTATTTACATGCTTGGCCGACACTTAAGGAAAGAGTGCAAAAATAATAGTCAAAATTTGCACACAATGGGATTTGAACCTCTTCCCTCAAAGTACTTCATGTGGCGCCATATCCTCTTTACCATATGCTCAATTATGCTAGCTATTTACTCATTTATTTCCATAAGCTTTAAGGTCACTTACTCTATCTCCTTAAAGTGCTAAATGCCAAAAAATTTTACTAGGTCCGAATAAACCCCGAGCCTTCTCAGGACCTCTTAAACATACACAATTAATAATCTAACTAGCTTAGCACCAAAAATAATGCAACACATAAAATTCCAAATTTTAGGATGTTACACACATTTTGCAACTTTTGCAATTTAGTCCTTTTGGACAATTCAACCACAATTTCACAAAATTACTTCATGAAACTTTCACACTAGCATGCATACATAGCATAAACCTCAAAAACTCATTCATATACCTCAGATTTGTGGTCTCGCACCACTATTCCGACTAGGCCCTAAACCGAGATGTTACATCTAATTATCATATGACATCTCAAATACACTTGTGGATAGTAGAAATTATACTAATAGATGACAAAATTTCATGTTTTATAACATATTTAATCACATATTGACCCTACAGAAGGCCCACAATCGATCAGGACGACGGGTATAGCCTTAGGGAAAAATTTTGAATTTTGGGTCCACACGGCCTCACACATGCTTGTGTGATCCACACGGCCCAAATGGCCTAAACCGTGTGTCACACACGATCGTATGTCACACACGGCCGTGTGCCGTACACGGCCGTGTGGCGTCGACAGTATTGTTTTTTGACTTTCGTCATTCGCTGATTTTTGGGTTTCTCGATACACACCTGATTAGCTTTTGATTCGAAAACACCCACGAGCCTACCAGAACCTAAATCCATCGATTGGAACACCAAATCAATAACGAAAACAAATGATTTAAAGGACAAAATCCCCGATTTTTCCTAATAAGAATACCAATCGAAACCCCTACCAACACCATACAGACATAACAGTTCCAAATTCACAAAATTGCTTATCTTTGACCAAAAAACACTTCTGAATCTTAACTCGTCGGTGAATTAAATGTTTCTTGAACTTCCCCTAAACAAATTAACCAATTAACAACGATTAACCAATGTTCGTTTAACAACAAAACTAGACTACCAAAAGAGAAATCCTCCAAATCGAAAAGAGGAAAAACGTTACTTACGTATCAATCCAATTGCAAACTAATCAATCACAAGAACCCATGTGATGAAAAAAACAAAGAAAAGCAAGAACCACCGTTTGAACAAAAAGAAAGAAAGAAAACATGGAAGTTAAGAGAAAAGAACGTGAAAATTGAGGGAAGGAAATTTTAGGGAAAAGAAATAAAAATAAAATAATAACTAGATAATTATTAAATACAACCCACCCCAACAACCTTAATAATTTGGTACTTAATCAAATTTTTAAGAGTTTGAAATCAACCCAAATTCATCTACAAGAGCAGCCCCTTAGTTGGCCTAAACAAAAATATAACACCATTTGCTCACACAGAGAATCGAACTCAAGACGAGGTAGTAAGCTAACAAACACCTTACCACCGAACCAACAGTCTCATTTTGACATGAAGTGATTGGCAATAAAATTCAATTCAACAGACCAGAGTTAGGAATAGGAACAAAAATAGCAAAATTTCCAAAATTGATATTTGAACCCATGACCTCAATCACACACCCAAATCACTTAACCACTAAAGCAGATACTTATTTATGATGAATTTTATCAAATCAAAGATTGGATTTTTGGGGCGTTACATGGTAAGTTAGATTTCCACACGGTCACGGTTAGTTACACAGCTCAGCCACACGACACTTTAATCTACATAGCCATAGTAAGTTACACGGTCTGGATACACGACCGTGTGGCTCCAATGCTACATAGTTTCAGCCTGTCACACGGCTTGGACACACAACCGTGTAACCCCTGTTTTGCATTATTGCCCTTCTTTTGTAGAAAATTTCAAATCAGTCCTTGTTTGATTCTGGGTTATTTTTAAAGCTTTTGTAAGCTCGATTTAATCCCGATCTTGTATGCAAAGCATGATTTGTATGATGTATGAGATTTAATGATTTTTTTAAAGAATCTTTGATTTAAAATTGCATGTTTCTGTTATGTTAATTGTTGTAGCATCCTGTAACCCGATTCTGGAGATGGAGATGGGTGAGGGTGTTACACAATGTGTTGAGACTTTTACCTAAAAATGCATGAATCTGATGATTTTGTTCTTAAGGTCTTGAGACAAGTTCTTAGTGCCTTAATATATATGCTTAAAAATGAAAAAATTATGTAATGCAAGTCATGTAATTGTGTCCCTAAAAGCACCTAAACATGTACAACATGCAACAGAACAAATGCAAGCACATTTAATGTATTGAAACAAGTTTAAAACATGCATAAACAATATCATTAACACAATAGATAAAAAATTTACTATGCAAGTAAAACGTAAACCAAAATCCATATGTTAAAAGAAAATTACATAAATAATACAATTCAAAAGAATCTCAAATTCCCAACATTTACCAAAACATAGCAAAAGTATCAAGTATATCAATTTCATATGGAGACATACTCAAAACATGATAATCCACCTAGTGACCTAGGTACATGCCAAAATTAAGTTCAATAGTAACAAATTACAAAAGATAGTGAGTGTAGCTAACAATCGAGCGCTTGGATGTAGGCACAAATGAACTAAAATTTGTATGTGCTTTGAATACCTACGCACGGAACAAAAAATTTATATGTTGAGCTTTTGAAGCTCAGTGGTGCTAACAAAAGAAAATCTTATAATATAAAACCATTAAGCTATTAGGATCTAGTGCCCTAAGTCTAGTGTATTCATAATTTTGTGCTTGTAATTTTTTGAACAGATTGGTTTAAATAAAATTTCATTACACATTAATATCATTTGTATTTGTCCTTAATGATTTCTGTATGCAAAACAAGATGTAAGAAAATATTGACTCATTGATTATCTGATGTCTAACTAACATCAAGTTGCATTATGTGGTCGGATCATAATGCAAGAAGACAACTTATATTAGTAGATAATCTAAACAGTTCGTAGTCTAATAGAAATTGAGCAAAACAATTGAAAAATTATTATGTCATCTATCAAGTCAAATTGAGTAGATAATCAACTCCTAGAAGATAGAGAAAAATGTTATTGTCTAGACTAAAAATACGTCGGACAGGACCCAAGTTGAATTTATCCTACACTCGTTTATAAATTTATTCACTTGTGACATTCATAATGTAGCATATATTAATACTGAATGGATGATGGATTATGTATGTGTGACTCGTATACTTTGAAGTATTAATAGCCCGAGTTCAAATAGATAAGAAACCAAAACTTGGTATGTTGGGTATAATGAAGCATCATTCCGAAACAATGGAATCATAACCATAAAAGGGCAAATGATATCCTCTCATTGGCATTACATGATTGATGAAAAAGGAATGTGGCCACAAGTCTGTTGGAAAAATCGGTTTAGAAAAAGGTTATTATAGTTATAATAGAAGTTTTAAAAATTTTCAAAAAATGAGTCATTTTTTAATATTTATAGTAATTAACCCTAAAAAGAAGTATACATGTGCTTTTTGTGAGGCAGACTTAATTCGATCTTGACTTTCAACTGCAACATTTCCCGTTATCCTTGTACCACGAATCGCATCGATTATAGACTCAAGCAACACGAAACAAAAAAACGTAGAAAATAAACAATTCACTTTCTTTCAATAGGAAAGTAAGTTCTCTCTATAATCCAATAAAGCTTGTAATCTCAAAAAATAAAATTTATTCTTAGCAAACAAATTTCCACTACTTTTTTCCATAATAACGATGTATTGTGTAGTGCTCTCTATTTATAGGGAGATGTACTAAAGTTCTGGTTGAATAAATCCTTGATAAATAATATTAACTGAATAGAAAATACAACTCCTACTAAAAATAGAGTGAGGTGACACACCCCTTTAATTTTACTATGGTTGCCACCCCTTGTGTTCACATAAGTGCTAAGTTGGGCCCTTTATGTACTAGGTCCAATTATATGTGCTTCCTAGACTTTTGATCCAACACTTTATAATTTAATTCAACTCAATATTTATTTTCTATTTCCCAAAATAAATATTATTTAATCAATTACTTAAATTATTTTCTCAATTAAATAATTTTCTCAACCCAATTCTAATTCTGTTGAAGTCATAACAACTTTACTATAATTGAATTTATGAGAAAATATATTTAGTTTCCTTATTCAACAAATCTCATAATGACTAATTAATTTAATTCCATCTTCGAACTTCAATTATTTAATAAATAATAATCCGAAGAACCTTAAATTAATTCTCAAGCCAATTCTATACTTAGCAAGAAAACACATTCATTACAGATAGTGATTCATGCGAGCTATTTTTCTTACTTCATCGTTTCTATTCATTTCCATTTATTGGTTCTACAAACAAATCATTTTTAGTTATTTCAAGCTAGCAAAGGGACTGGTTGGACATGTATAATTAGGGATCAAATAATTTATAATTAAGTTTCAGCTTTTCGCCTATTAATTATAAATTTATTTAGTCACGAAGTCATTCCACTAAATTATTGTGACTGAACTCTTCCTTATTATAAATTATTACAAAAGCTACTTAATAAATATCCATCCAATGACCTTGTCATAAGTGTGTTACCCTCATAGGATATCCTTTGTTACACCCGAAAATGTTAAAGCTTGATTTGTAATGGTAGCTTTGGGTATTAATTTGAAAAGTTTTCTATTTGGGCGGGTTCTAATGTGAATAAGAGCAATTTGCATACTGATTGATAAAAGATTGGATTTCAACCTTTAGCTCAATTACTTTTGAATAAGAAATCTTCTTAGTGGGAGACATGATGATTAGGGATATCTACAGTTGTTGTTGAATTGATTTTGGTGAAAGAAGTACAAGAAGATTATATATAGGAGAGACGTTATTCTTCGATGCTATTCTTTCTTTATCTTTTCTCTGGTCTGTTCTGGAAGATAGAAGAATTAAGGAGCATTGCATGAAGGGAAGAGATTGAAGTTTGAGCCTAAGAAATTGAAAAATTTCATAGCTGGAAAGCTTTCTAATCTCTCTGTATTAGTGATCGCCGCCAGATGTGCGAACGTCTAGTCTGGAAATACTGCAACAAAAATATATAAAATTAAGCAGTGGTGTCCGCAAGTATACAGCTCAAATTGTAATATAGATTAGTGTTACAACGAAACACTTCGAGAAACATTTCGAGAATCGTACCCAAGGGAGGTTGAATTAAACCTAAATTAAATCTCTACACTAATAAGTTTAAATACTACCAATTTAAAATTATATTATGAAAAATCAAATTAACATAAATTAATCTAATTAACCTAAAAGTTATTTCAACTAAAAATCAACCAATTTCATAATCAAAATTAATCCAATAAGACAAGCAGGAGATCAACTCACTTTAGTGATCCTAATTAACTTCAAAACTCAGGTTTTATCGAGTTAGCTATTAATTAACTAGTTATTTGTAACACCCCTCACCCAAATTCAACGCCGGAATAGGGTTACGGAGCATTACCAAAAATATTATACAATTACACTTACATTTCACATACATTTTCAAGTTCCAAATAATCATCATTCAACAACATACATATCGTCCCTAGTATAAGCCTACAAGGCCTAAAACATGCATTCGGGGTGGTTCGGGACTAAACCGATGACTTAGGAAACTTTTGGAACACTTAGAAAATTTTGCAGAATACAGGGGACACACGCTCGTGTGGTCCGGCCGTGTGTCTCACACGGTCAAGGACACGCCCATGTCACAGGCTGTGTGGATATTCGAAATGGGATCACATGGCCGTGTCCCAGCCCGTGCTCGACCCCGTGTAACTCTCTGACTTGGGTCACACGGCCAACACACACGCCCGTGTGGCTAGCCCGTGTGCACTAAAAATGGCCATACACGCTCGTGTGCCAGGCCGTGTACTAGGCCGTGCCAAACTTGTAGGGTATACTGACTTAGGCCACACGGCCAATCACACGCCTGTGTGTTGGGCCGTGTGGAGCATACTGACTTGATTTTTAATTCAACATCAGGACACACGCAGTGTAAACTGACCGTGTGCCACACTGCGTTTGAGAGACACGCCTGCGTGTGTGGAAAAAATAGGCTATTTACCAAGCCATTTTGCCACCCAAACTTGTACACACCTAAACCAACTCAATTGGCACCAAAACATGGCATATATAGGCATTCATCTACACTCAACCAATCATAAATTATATCATTTCAATGCCAACCAATACATATCACAACAATACCACAATATGCCATTCAATTTCATACCAAAATTAATAATCTCAAATCAACAATATGAACACTCCCAATTTTGCATCATTTAGCCTAATCCCACAAGCATACCAAATTCAATTCTCAATCATTTAATACCTATAGTTAACAAATATTAATAAGCATAACATAACCATATTTAAACACCTAACCACGCCATATACACATATATATACACAACCAAAACAATCAAATTAAGCCAAATCTCATGGCTATATATAAAACCAAAATATTTACAAGCCAATTCAAATGGCTAAATTCATTATCAATCCATAACCAAAATGACCAAAGTTCCTATACATGCCATATACTCAAAATACTTAAGTTCAAAAGTACCAAGGTGATAGTTGGATAGTGTGATGAAGTCTCCGACAATCCCGAATTCGAGCTAGCTTTGATTTCACTATAAAACACGAAAAATTAAACAAAGTAAGCTATAAAGCTTAGTAAGTTCGTATAGCATTTAAATCAACTCATCATATATGCTCAAATTAAGCAAATAAAACATAACATAACATAGCTTATAATGAATCACCAACCTACCAGAATTGCATTCACAAAGTTAGATGTAACTTTCATAATTTTCCTTATTTCAAAGTTTTGCTCGGTTCATGTACATACATGTACCATCCCGTATCAAACTCATACTTATCCACATCTTTGACATACCCGTTGAACCATTCGGAATACTATTGGATACTCGAGAAACTCGCACCCTAAGTGCCACATACATAGCCGAAGCTATCACAATCTCGTATCACATATAATGCTCACTCTCGAGCTATCAATAGGTTTGCTCACACAAGCTGACGGTCATGACGAAGCTACACGGTGCTGCTCACACAAGCTGACGAGAATCCGTAACACATGCCAGATAACTCACCACAGAGGTGGGACGTGCGGACCAAAGACCCAATCACATAACCCCTAATGACATGTCATTTGTATCCTAAACTATTCCTATGGTTCAACCTGGATTTCACACTTGCCGAATTGTCTTCAAACGTGTATGTAAGGTCGTATTTACAATTTATGCAATATTAAAGCATTTAAAACACAATTATAGCAATGCTTAAAACATACGAACTTACCTCGAATGCAAAAACGGCGAATTAAGTCGATTAATCCGAAACTTTGTTCTTTCCCAAATCTAAATCCGTATTTCGCCTTTCTTGATCTAAATATAATCAAAATTAACTTATTTAATAATCTCTCTATTCAATTTAGTCTAAATTATACATTAAGATAATTTTACACATTTTCCCCTAATATTTCACATTTTTACAATTTAGTCCTTATTTCATAAAAATACAAATTCATGCAATTCAACCAAAACCCATGCTAGCCGAATTTCAATTAAGTTCCTAGCAGCCCATATTTTTCATTTATTTCAAAATTTAACCACAAAATTTACACATTTCACAATTTAATCCCTAAATGAACATTTTGTCATAAATCACTTAACAAATGTTGTTTATCTAACAACAAGCATGCATTTTCTATCATTAAACATCAAAATACTCATGTATTCATCAATGGAAAAACCCTAAACATTTAACAGTTTTACAAATTAGTCCCTGGGCTAGCTAGATTAAGCTGCAACGACTCCGAAAACATAGAAATCATTAAAAACGGGATGAAAAATACTCACATGCAAAGCTAGAAGTAAAGGCCGAATGTTGAATCTATTCCCATGGTGTTTTTAGGTTGGATTTTTAGCTAAGGAAGAAAAACAAAGATGATGGCCTTTGTTTTATCATTTCTTTACTAACCTTAATTATTAAATTACTTAAATAACCTTTAATTAAAATATTAAAAATCACTTAATGCATGCCATTGTAAGGGCCAAATCTTGCCCGGGCCCAATTAACCCAAGATAAAAGTCAAAAAACCTTACAGTCCTTTTTTTTACAAATATCAGGGTTTAATTTACAACATACATAACCCAAATTACATCTAACCCGAGCCTGATTTTACAAACCACTAAACCTAATCACCCAGGCCCAATGTTGAACAGGCCCGGATGACCCAAAACTGATTGGGGTCTCAAAAAACCTAAAGGTTTCTAGAACCTCCTAGCGCCGCAGCCTCCATGCCAGCCATGCGTTCGAGCCTCCACGTCACCCCACGAATGGCCTTTTCCTCCGTACGACGGTTTCGCCTGCAAAAGGGAAACAAAACAACAGCAAAAGATGGCCAGCAAGTGATAACAGAAATCCATGGCTTTTTGTATTTTCTTTTTTTTTTTATTCCTTATTCTTTAAATCGGCTATAAAAAGGGGCCGAAAATAATTTGTAAAGGTTACCATTTTTACGAATACGAATCGAAAAAAAAATAAAGAAATCAAATCAGAAAAAAGAGGTGATTTCATTTTTCCGAATCTGTTTCTTTTCTTTTAGCCATATATACATATATATATAATAAAAAGAGAGAATGAGGGTACGCATCCTTTGATTCGCCTGAAAAAGGGGTTTTCGGGGCTCCGACCATCGTGCATGGTGGTCGTCGGTGGCAGAGCCATGGCGGAGGATGCGGTCGGACCCAGATCAGAAAAGGGGAAGGCAGAGAGAATTTTAGAAGGGCTCCCTTTGTTTTTTTTTTTAAATGAGGCTGCGAATGAGATTTTGTTTTTAAAAAAAAACATAGCTTTTATAAACAATCAAAACGGTGCCGTTTAGGCCTTAAGCCCGTATGCCAAAACGACGCTGTTTCGCCCTGACCCGCACGTGACCCAACCCACTCCAAGGGATCCGCGTGTTTTCGATTAAGGGTCTATTTGCGCAATAGGTCCTTCCGCTTTTGCGGCGCATTTCATTGTGGTCCTATATTTTTTTATTCTTTTCGATTCCAGCCACAAAACTTTCACTTCTGTTTCAGTTTGGTCCTCGGACCATTTGAGCCTGAAACGGTGTCGTTTCATGGCTGAGATCCGCGCATTGACCCGACCCGGGGAGGATCCGCGTGTTTTACTTTGAATGGGCTATTTGCGCGGATAGCCTTCCGCATTTTCGATCTGTTTTTATTTAGTCCTTATTGATTTTTTTCCTTTTCTTTTAATTTTGTCACATATTTTTATCTGTGTTTCATTTTAGTCCTGAAGAAATAGTGCCGTTTAAATGGCATGGGAATTTTCCCATTTTGGTCCTTGCATTTTTGCGCGTGTTTTATTTTAGTCTCTAATTAGCCCTATTTTTCTTATTTTTAAAAATTTGCCCCAAAACTTTGTTTTAAGATTCACTTTAGTCCATATCTGTGTTATTTTGTTACTTTATTGTTAAACTAATTTAGTTTAATTATTATACTCTTTTATTTACTTGTTTATTTTATTATTATGTTACTAAATTAATAATTTTTTTACAATATCATTATAATCACTGTATTTTTATTATTATTTATCTACCTAAATTTTTGCATACACACATTCATTTTATTCTATCACTTATATATTTATATCCATCTTATATGATTTTAAAACTTTGGTTTTTATTTGTTTTATTATTGTATTATCACTATTATTATTATCATTATTATTATTATTATTATTATTATTTTATTATCTTTCAACTATTGTACATAGTATTTATTTATTGATTTACTATTAGCTTTTACTATTATTTTTATTATTATTTTCTTTTCTTTTCTTTTATTTGTTTGTTTATTTATTTATTATTTTAAATTTTACCTATTATTTTATATAAGTTGTTTGTTTTAGCTTTTGTTTTATATTATTTTATTTTTGCCTTTATTATTGTTATTTATATTATCGTACTCATTTTTATTCTATTATGCATATCGACACTGTAATTCATTTTCCATTTTACTACGATCATATTACATTTTATCTGATGCATTAAAATTTTTGTGTTGAAATAAGCAAATACTCCGCGTTTTAAGATTCAAAAGAAATCGTACCCTAACTTACTGGGTTTTGATTTTTCTCGTCGAGTCTAAAGAACTAATTATCTTTTTTAAATCAAAGCGTATAAGTTAAATAAAAGTTTATTCTCGGGAATTCAAAAATGTTGTGTCCTAACTCACTGGATGTGACATTTTGTTATCCCGAGGTAAGGATTTCTAAAAATAAAAGCAGTATTTTGTATTTGGAATTTTGAGAAATTGTGCCCTAACTTACTGGGTTCCGATTTTTCACTTGACCCAAATAACCGAATATCCTTCTTGAACTTAAATGCATGAGTTTTAAAAGTCAAAAGACAAGCTTAGTTTCGAGGATTTGAAATGTCGTATCCTAACTCACTGGACGTGACATTTTACTTCTTCGAAATAGGAGGGTCTTAGCATCCGATTTAATTTATTCAAGTTTTCTTTTAAAGAGGATCGTATTTTAAAATCTTATCAAATTTTTGACATTAAAACGTTAATTAATCAATTAGGTACCAATTTTGGGCGTTACGAGGGTGCTAATCCTTTCTCGTGCGTAGCCAACTCCTGAACCCGTTTTCTCGAATTTTGTAGGCCAAAATCATTGTTTTAATAAATCAAAATGTTTTAATGATCAATATCAAGGTGATCCGATCACACCTCAAAAAAAGATTGGTGGAGACTCTATTTTTGTTTTTAAAGTCGACCCCCATTTTCCAACAAAAAAATGGTTTCGACAGCTTGGCGACTCCACTGGAGACCAATAAGAGAGTCAAGCCGTAAAATTGATTATTTTCTGTCCTGTTGTCGAAAATTAAAAATCTGATTTAAAAAAACTACGATCCTTTTATTGTATTTGTTTGTGTTATTTCATATGATTGCTGTGTTTTGAGTCTCGTAGAATATTTTCGCATCATATTGCATAAGGACCGTTTGGTCTTACCTCTTTTAAATGGGAGTGAGAAGCTACTCCTTTGTGAGGTTTTCACCTCCGTGCAGGATAGTGGATCGCTTTCGGGATACATCCGTACCTATGTCTTCGTGAGATTTTCATCTCCATGCAGCCATAGGGAAATGTATTCCCCTGAACTGAACTCGGTCCGTTTGAGCCTATAATGGGTGAGGATCGAGGAATCTGCTGGTTCGGGTACCTCAACTTTAGAAACAAACCGCATGTAGAAGACCCTAGGAGCCTACCCTAGATAGTACTGCGCCAAACCCTAGCGGTTACCCAGATAATTGCTTGATTCTCTTTCATTTGCTTTGAGTTTTGTTTTTGGTATATTCTACCGACTTATTGTGTTTTCGCTATGTTTGTATGTCATTTCATATTTAAAAGAGTGTGGATTCACGTTCGATTACTAAATTAAAAAGCTTGTTATGGAGAACGAATTTCTTGATAAAGTGGAAGATAACGCGACTATCCGTAAGTGGTCAGAGAAAATGAAATTAGAGAAAGGGGATAGTTTAGCCGAGGGGTACACGTCAGAATTATGGGACTACACCCGTATCAGCGTGACGCAAAATAACCTTCAGGAATTAAAAGAGATATGGGATCAGTGGAACAATGAGACCAAGTAGTTGTTCTACTGTAATTATGGGGATTTGTCGTATCTACTCGACGTCAAGGTAGACGAGCATTTATTCCGGGCCCTCGCTCAGTATTGGAACCCTGCATATAATTGTTTTACCTTTGGGAGGGTCGATTTAGTGCCCACCGTGGAAGAATATACAGGCCTACTGCGTTGTCCAAATGTTCAAGTCGATAAAGCTTATTCTAGAGCTGCTTATGTCCCGACCTTTTGGAAGAAATTGATGAATATTACATAAATGAGTGAACAGTGGATTACAGCCAGGATCAAGCAAAAAGGTGAATGTAAGTGCATCCCATGGAAGAATCTGAGAGATTTGATTCTAGCGCATCCTGATACGAAGAAGAGAGTCGATGTGTTTGCTTTGAGCATCTACGGATTAATGATCTTCCCTAGGGCATTAGGGTATGTAGATGAGACGGTCTCGGATCTCTTTGATCTACTTGATAAAGGGGCCACACCTATTCCTACAATCTTGGCCGAGACATTTAGATCTTTGAATGCATGTAGGAGGTCCGGTGAGGGCAGATTTATAGGGTGCTCACAGTTGTTGTTAGTTTGGTTCCACAGTCATTTTTAGAAAGTGGATAAGGTTTCATATCGGGTTTTCTCCTGGAATTACTCCCCATTAAAGGAGATAGTGGCCATACCAAGAAGGGATGACATATCAGAGGAAAATTGGATAGCGCTCCTCCAAAATCTCCAGGAAGAAGACGTCGTGTGGAGAGCTCCTTGGTTGATTCCTGACGAAATTCTTTACCGATGTGGGAGTTTTGACTGGGTCCCTTTGCTTGGGATTTGGGGAGCCGTTGGGTATGCTCCTTTGCTCGTATTGAGGCAATACAGATCAAGACAGTTTATACCGACAACATATAGGCTAGCCCAATGTGAGTTTTCGTACAGGGGAGATAACTACAAGAAAAGTGTAAAGGAGATTTCCAACGCTTGGAATCAGACTCGTCGAATGAAAAGGCTGGCCGTAGGTTCAATGACGACTCTCGAGTACAGTGGATGGTGGAGTAAAAGAATTAATGAGAATATCCCCGGGCCGAATTTAGAGGGCGTTCGACCGATAGAAGAGTACTTACAAGTGATCCTGTCAGAACTAGAAATCATAAAGCAAGACTTCGAGAGGAGGAATTTGGAACTTGAAAAGTAGATAGAACAATTGGAGGAAGAAAAGATGCATTTAATGTTAGATGTTGATGTTCAAAAGCTAGAGGCCGAGAAATTAAGGAAAGGAAAGAATACAGCCGAGGAAGACTTTGATAGTTTGAAGACGGATTACAAGAAATTGTGTCTATAGATGAGAACCGCCGGATTGGAAAAAATGTCAGAGCAATGGCGACAAGAGATCCAAGAAGAAATGACCAAAGCCGATCGGTGGGAGAGAAAATTCCAGGAGGCTCAGGCACAGAAAGAGGTCCTAGAAAGGAGTTTGCTAGAAACCCAAAATGACAAAAGAGAATTAAAGGCTAGAGTGGCAGAACTTGAAAAAATTACTTCATCAGTATAGAAATCGTAATTCTGCGGTTGAGTTGAGGGCAAGTTTGAACAAGATTGAAGAAATGAAAGGAAAGATAGAAGAGCTAGAGGCTGCATTACAAAACTGTGAGCTTCGGGTAGAGCTTCTTGAGGTAAGTGAGGAACGTTGGTGTAACACCTCTAACCTGTATCCGTCACTGGATTAGGGTTACGGCATTACTTATCCGACCACAAGTCAATGCACCTTATAAAAACTACTTCATTATTAGATGCATACCAATCTATACTTTCACGATTAAACATGTACATCCCTTCTAATATCAAAACATTAACGAACATATCACAAATGATATCATTATCATCAATTAAAACTAATTACATTCAATTAGCAAAACACTATTCATTTGGTCATTTTGAATAGCATAGCCGAATATATATAGGTTTATCTATAGTTAACTTAAACCAATCAATTGACCACTTATATTCAATCACATGCATACCATAACTAATTGTAAACAACAATGATTTAACATTTTTAAATCCCCATGACCGAACATATGCATATATAATCAATTCCAAGAAAAACATAAATACCAACTAAAACAATGCCATAACCGAATATTTATGAGTGAGAATAATTCCCTTTGATCATTAAAACATCAAATTCATTAACTACACGCCTATAGTTTAACCTTATTCAAACCAAAGTCAAACACTCAAGTATTACACATAACCTAATATGAAATAACTTCCAAGATAAGCTTATAGTCACACATGGCATTCTTATTTGAACATAAAGATACTATTCCTTACAAAATTTCATGAAACACATACATACCAAACAAGTTTATACTATGACCGAATATGCACAAACATATAAGACATCTCAAACATAATCAACCAACTCAAACATAGAAAATAAAGCCATTTTCGCATGGCATTTATATATATACATATACATCATTTGAGTCAAAATAAAAGTAGTTTAGCCTATACATGCCATAGACTTAAAGTTCATTCACAAAAGAGATACCAACATATTGACGATAGTGTGATGATCTTCAACGATGATCCCCGAGCACGAGATGAACCCCTAAAAGTGATCTACAATGCGGAAACAACCAAGAACAAGTAAGCTTTCACAGCTTAGTAAGTTTTAAGCAATTACATCACATATAAGTTTTATCATGATTTAGTAAATAAATTCAATTATAACCTCATTGCCAAATAGTCAAATATACAAAAGTAGATTTCATAGCAAACGTTATATGCATATATATCCATATACTACCTTCACATGATAAAATAAACAGCATGTACATCTATTACTTACCGAACCTCTACTTACATTTCAAGCTCCCATCAAACACAAGTCGATATATATAATTCATATTTCTAGTTCATTCACCACTCCAAACTTTACCATTCGTGCATAACTCATAGTTGTATACCCGATCCTTTTACTATACTTAACGATATTAATAGTAGGCATCTTTTACAGAGCATCAAACCTGCACACTTATTACTAAGATTCAATAACGTATCGCACACTTAGTGCCGTTACTTTGACATTCCACACACTTAGTGCAAATTTTCTGTAACGTATCGTACACTTAGTGCCGTTACTTTAATAGCTCGCACACTTAGTGCCATGTGACCGATTTCGCACACTTAGTGCTCGGTGATAAGTTTGCACACTTAGTGCATTTCGTAAACCTGTTATTCATTTAAATGTACACTTATACATATAAGATCAAATCTACAACTTCACATATAAGCACATATATATATATAACTTTATTATTTCATACCAAATTCTATATCATATTCGACCAAAACATTAGCTTGTAACTAACAATTCCTTTGGCTATGTTCATACTCTAATTTAATATCTCCCATATCTATTTGCATCATTACCATATAGGTATACATTTTACTCAATTGAATCCAACTTCCAATCAACCTCACATTCGGCTAACCCACATTAAACACATTTAATTCTATTAATTAAATATGATACATTATAAATAAAGTTCGAATCAGCCCAATTGCATTAAAACTTACCTTGGAAATTAACGGATTAGGGTTTCCCGGCTATTCGTTCAACTTCGCCTTTCCCCGATCCAATCCCGATTCTTTTTATTCTTGATCTAAATAATTCCAAATTAAGCTCATTCAAATATATTTTCATTCAATTTAATCCAAAAACACATAATTATGCAAATTACCATTTTACCCCTGACTTTTACAATTTTTACAATTTAGTCCCTATTACACAAAACACAAAATTTGAACTCACTCCTTTAGGGCCGAATGTTAATCATGTTCATACAAGTCCATACAATCCATTTATTTCACACTTTGACCCCTTCAATTTACAAATTTCACAATTTAATCCTATTTACTCAAAATCATCAATATCTTTAATATATAACATGTTAATCTAAAACATATCTTTAATATAAAATCATCAAACATCAAAAAACACAAGCTTTCATCAATGGCCGAACATCACATATGCATCAAAATTAGAAATTCTAACATGGGTCGGATAGTATTCGGAGCAACGATCTCAAAAACGTAAAAATTATTAAAAACCGAGCTAGTTACATACCTCAATTTAAGCATGCAAGGGCTGAATAGTTGAAAGCTTTAGTTCTTTCTTTCTTCTTTTAGTTTTGGTGAAGAAGAAATGAAAATGACGATGATTAAAATGTTTCTTTATTTTAATAATATTAACATATATTATAACTTAACATTTTAACTTTAAAAATTATGTTTATAAAACACTTTAATATAAAATTAAAGCCAATACCGTCCACTAACATGCAAAAAGTTAAATTTGCAACTTAAATACTCATACAAAAGAAGACAAATCAATTTAGCCACTTAATTTAATCAATGGCTACTTTTACCACTTACGCGATTTAGTCCTTTTCTTTAAATTAAACACACAAACGATCAAATTAATTCACGAAAATTCTTGCACATGCACACTCATAAATCATAGACACCCAATATAATATATAAATATTTTATCGACTCAGATTTGTGGTCCCGAAACCACTATTTTTGATTAGGGTCAAAATCGGGCTGTTACAGTTGGAAGGAACAGCTTCACCATTCTCAGAATCAAGTTAGGGATAGAGATTACATTATGGGCGAGGCCGTGGCTCAGATTCGGGAGGTAGCCGATCATTTACAGACCTTGGCAATTCAGGATGACATGCTAAGCGTGAAGTGTGAGCAAGAATCAGATCGGGGTCAAGAGTTAGCTTCGTTGCTTAGGAAAGTTAAAACTTTGAGCATTAGGGCAAAACCATATTTGTAACCCGTTTTATGTAAAGAATTTTGTTTTCTAGTAAAGTTTTCTAAATGAAATTGAATCGGAATCGACTCCTTTTTGCATTCATTTCATGCATTCGCATTACATTACATCATGTGCATTTAAATTTCATGGAAAGACCCTAATTGGTTAAAATCATTTCAGAATTAATCTGGAAACCAACAAAAACTTACCAACCAAACATCATTACAGTACCCGAGCAAAGACAAAAGGCATGGTTCAAATATTGGAAAGACTTGAACAACTCCAAAAAGAGATGCAAGATCAACTACAATTGCAAATGCAAGAGCAACTGGCTAAAATCTAGAAAGACATGATGGACCGAATGTTGGAGTCCCAAAGAAATACGCTGACTCAGTTGACCCAATTACTGACTGGAGGAATAGATAAAGGAAAAGGGCCCCATGGTTAATGCTGGAGAAGATAATGAGGAACCTCTCTATCCTCCAGGTTTTACTCCAACAAATACACAGACACAACCTGAGGTGTACCCTCGAAGAACATCTGCCACGATTAAGCCTCAACAATTTCAGGATGGTGTTTCAGTACCAATGAACTTTCAAGCTGGATCAGGTTCTAACCCAGGGGATAACCCAACTAATCCTGTTATCCCTGACCTTGATGAAGTGGCAGAAAAGGAAATGGCAAGGACAGAATTGCCAAAGCAGTTAGAGGACCGATGTAAATGGCTAGAGGAAAAATTTAGGGCGACGGAGAACGCTGATAGTCAGCATGGAATCAATGCTATTATCCCAGATCTAATGCTTCCCTACAAGTTCAAAATGCCAAAATTTGAGAAGTATAATGGGACCAGTTGCCCCGAAGCTCACATCACCATGTTTTGCAGACGGATGACTGGGTATGTTAACAATGACCAACTACTAATACATTGTTTCCAAGACAGTCTGGTGGGAGCAACATCCAAATGGTACAACCAATTGAGCCGTACTAGGATTGGTTCCTAGAGGGACTTAGCACAAGTATTAATGAAACAGTATAGTCATGTGACGGATATGAATCCTGATAGAATTACTTTACAAAACATGAAGAAGAAACCGAGTGAGAGTTTCAGACAATATGCACAAAGATTGAGGGAAATTGCCATACAAGTTCAGTCGCCGCTCCTAGAAAAAAAAACTACGATGCTCTTTATCAACACCTTAAAAGCCCCGTTCATCACTCACATAATAGGAAGCGCTACAAAAAAATTTTCAGACATAGTGATGACCGGCGAAATGATCGAGAATGCGATAAGGAGTTGAAAGATAGATGCATGAGAGAGTAACAAAAGGTCAACCTCGAGGAAAAAGGAAAATGAGGTGAATAACACGAGTACATATAACAAGAGTTACTCAAAATCGATTACGGTAAATCAGCTAAGAACGATGGCTACCGATTAACAAGATTTATCAAGGTAGGAGTCTGGCACAAAGTAAAACACTGAGAAGCTCCAATTTACACCAATCTCAATGACATACAAGGAGTTGTATCAAAGCTTATTTGACGCACACGTGGTATCCCCTTTTTTACCTAAAACCATTACAGCCTTCATACCCCAAATGGTATGATGCAAACGCTCAATATGGTTACCATGCAGGAATTTCGGGGCATTCAATAAAAAACTGAACTGCCTTTAAGAAAGTAGTTAAAAGACTCATTAAAATGGGCATTGTGAAATTTGATGAGGCACCTAGTGCCGAAAATCCGCTACCCAATCACACTGATAATAGGGTAAATGCGATAGATGGAAAGGTGGGGAGAAGAATCAAGACCGATATTGCAAAAGTAAAAACTCCTTTGAGATGGGTCTGGATGGAGATGGTAAAAAGAGGGTTGAGCATTTCGGATCCTGAAGGGAGTTGCGAAAACATGAGGAACTACTATGAGTTCCATCATGAAGAGGGGCACAAGACACAAGAATGTGTAGAATTCAGAGCCTTGGTGCAAGGTCTGATGGACAATAAAGAGAAAGAGTTCTGTAAAGAAGTTAAAGAAGAAGGAAGCATATGTGCGTCAGAATCAACAATGAAGGTCCCAAAGTTAACCATCTTGTGGTCATTATTTCGCGACCCAAAAACAACAAAACTGGAGTACAGATGACACCAAAGATAATAATTCAAAAACCGGCGGTCTTCTCTTATCAGGATAGCAAAAGGGTCCCCTGGAATTATGATTGCAACGTGACAATCACGGGAAAGGATAACTCAGCCAGTGCTTCAAAAGAGGATCAAGATGTAGGTTCTCATACGCGTAGTGAAAGGCGTTACGATTTGATAAATGCCCGAGTAGAACCCGTAAAAGGAAAGACCCTAATGGTGGAGCAAAAGAAGGAAAAAGTAGTCAGACCTGAGCCGCTTGTTAATAAGCCAGTAAAAGAGGAGGAAGTTAAGGAATTCTTGAAGTTTTTGAAGCACAGCGAGTATAGTGTTGTGGAACAGTTGCATAAACAACCAGCTCGCATATCTATACCAGTTTTACTCTTGAGTTCGGAGGTACACCGATGTGCATTAATGAAAGTGCTGAATGAGACGTACGTGGCCAATGACATCTCTGTCAATAAACTGGATCGACTGGTTAATAACATAAGTGTCGATAACTTCATCTTCTTCAACGATGATGAAATACCACCAGGGGGTATGGGATCCACTAAAGCTCTGCACATTACTACCCGATGCAAATGGTACACATTGTCAGGGGTTCTGATTGATAATGGATCGGCACTGAACGTATTGCCCCTATCCACACTTAATAGGTTGCCTATGGATAGCTCACACATGAAGGTATGTCAGAATATAGTGAGGGCGTTTGATGGCACAAAAAAAGGGGTCATGGGAAGAATCGAAATACCTCTGTTGATTGGCCCAACTACCTATGAGGTGGACTTCCTAGTAATGGATATCAAGCTCTCCTACAATTATTTATTAGGAAGACTTTGGATACATTCGGCAGGGGCCGTGCCTTCCTTGCTACATTAGAAGTTAAAGCTAGTATCAGAAGGTCGGCTGGTGACGATAAATGCCGAAGAAGATATCATCGCGACCGTAACCAGTGATACACCGTACTTGGAGACAAATGGTGAGGCAATTGAATGTTCTTTCCGATCTTTGGAGTTTGTGAATGCAACATTCATAACTGAGGGGAACCGGATTCCAGTGCCAAAAATATCCAAGGCTACCAGGATGGGATTACAACTGATGGTAGGAAAGGGTGCCTTACCTGGAAAAGGACTAGGGAGACATCTTCAGGGAAGATTTGAGGCTCCAATGCTAAAGGGCAAGTATGACCGCTTTGGCTTAGGGTACAAGCCAGATGCGAGATAAAGAAGGAATGAACTAGAAAAGAGGCAGGAAAGAAGAAGGGCACGCGTGAGTGGGGAAGAAATCAAATGGGAACCGATGATATTCCCCTACATATCCAAAACTTTCGTATCAGGAGGGATTATTCATCCCGAGCGAAGGACGCCATGGAAAGAAAGTGTTGAAGAAATGTTGGGAAATGTTCACATCAATGCCATATGTGAAGAAACAACTGAAGGAGGGACCTTGTCAGATATCCGCCCTTATGAACTTGGGAGTGTTCTGAACAATTGGACTGCTGAAGAAATTCCTGTAGTTTTTAGAGCTTACATAGAGTAATGTTCAAAACATACTTGTTGCTTTAAGCCTAGAAGCAATAAGATTTCCTTTGTGAAATAGGCTTATGTCCAAACATCATTATGAAATACATATTTGATATCATTTTGAGTAAATATTCTTTTATTCTTTTAGATTCTTTCATTATTTCTATATAAGTAATTATGCTAGATTCTTTCGTTCCTTAGACCTTTTTCCAAATCATTCTTTCATTTCATTCATAATCATACCATAAAAATAATTATTCTTAAATTTATTCGTTCTTTGTATATTCCTTTGTACCTACAACAGGTTCTCAGATATCAATGACATGAGTAACGCTACTAAGGAATCAAAACCTCCTTTTGAGCAAGACATGTGTTTAGAAGGATCCCAAGACTTTGAAGATGACATAGACTGTGGCTTATCTCCAGACTTGTTAAGAATGGTAGAAGAAGAGGAAAAATAAATTTTACCTCATAAAGAGACAATAAAGATTGTGACCTTGGAAGAAGGAAAGGTAGTGAAAATTGGAACGTGCATAACCGAAGAAACGAAGCGAGACCTCGTAGAGTTACTTCAAGAATTCAAAGATATCTTCGCGTGATCATACCAAGATATGCCTAGGTTAAGCACTGATATTGTTGTACACCGCCTCCCCATAAAAGAGGATTGCAGGTCGGTTCAGCAGAAGCTCCGGAGAATGAGGCCTAACATTATGCTAAAAATAAAAGAGGAAGTCAAAAAGCAGTTTGATGCCGGATTCTTGCAGGAAGTCAAATACTCAAAATGTGTAGCCAACATTGTGTCTGTCCCTAAGAAAGATGGGAAGGTACGAATGTGTGTAGATTATAGAAACTTAAATAAGGCCAGCCCGAAAGACAATTTCCCCTTGCCTCACATTGATACTCTAGTAGACAATACGGCAAGCTATTCGCTGTTTTCCTTCATGGATGGCTTCTCAGGATACAATCAGATAAAAATACATCCTGAAGACATGGAAAAGACTACATTCGTAACCTTGTAGGGTACATTTTGTTATAAGGTGATGCCATTTGGGCTGAAAAATGCAAGAGCGACATATCAAAGGGCCATGGTGACCTTATTCCATGATATGATGCACAAAGAAATCGAAGTTTATTTTGATGATATGATCGCAAAGTCTCGAACAGAAATGGAACATATCCAAGTTTTGAGGAAGTTATTCTTGAGACTGAGGAAATTCCAATTAAAGCTCAATCCAACAAAATGTACTTTTGGAGCTAGATCGGGAAAATTTTTGGGTTTCGTAGTCAGCGAGAGGGGAATTGAGATTGACTCAGACAAGGTCTGGGCTATACAAGAATTGCCTCTGTCGCGCACTCAAAAAGAAGTTTGAGGTTTCCTTGGAAGGTTAAATTACATTGCTCAGTTCATTTCACAATTAACTGAGAAATGTGATCCCATATTTCGTCTTCTTAAGAAACATAATCCAGGCGTATGGGATGATGAATGCCATAAAGCTTTTGATAAGGTTAAACAGTACTTATCAAGTCCTCCAGTATTGTCACCTCCATGCCCAGATAGGCCATTAATACTGTATTTTACAGTGTTTAATAACTCTATAGGATGTGTGCTGGGTCAACACGATGATTCGGGAAGAAGAGAAAATGCGGTATACTACATCAGTAAGAAATTCACTGAGTGTGAAATGAGATATTCGCCAATTGAGAAGTTGTGTTGTGCCTTGATTTGGACAACTTGGAGGTTGAGGCAATACATGCTGTACCATACGACCTGGCTAATCTTGAAGTTGGACTCTCTAAAATATATTATGGAGTCAACTGCTTTGAATGGAAGGATGGCTAGATGGCAAATTCTGCTATCTGAATTTGACATAGTTTATGTGAGCCAAAAAGCCGTGAAAGGAAGCGCAGTAGCAGATTTTCTAGCCAACAGAGCTCTAGAAGATTATAAGCCTCTGAACTTTGACTTCCTCAATGAAGAACTAATGTATGTGGCAGCTACGGAAGAAGACGCTACAAAAGATCACCTTTGGAAATTGAACTTCGACGGAGCATCAAATGCTGTAGGTAATGGAATTGGGGCAGTCTTGGTATCCCCAAATGGAGATCATTATCCATTCACATGCAAATTGGATTTTGATTGTACAAATAATATGGCAGAATATGAAGCATGTATCATGGGGCTCCATGCAGCCATAGAACGCAAAATTAGAGCGTTGGAAGTATATGGAGATTCTGCACTGGTGATCTACCAACTGAAAGGTGAATGGGAGACAAGAGACCCTAAATTGATCAATTATCGAAGGATAGTTCTGGGGTTGATTGAGGAGTTTGATGATATTACTTTCAATTATCTCTCACGAGAAAAAAACCAGATGGCAGATACTTTGGCTACTTTGGCTTCCATGATCAAAGTGAGCAAACAAGAGGATGTAAAACCCATTCAAATGAGTATTTACGAGGCCCCAGCTCATTGTTACAACGTGGAGGAAGAAGAAAGAGATGATCACCCCTAGTACCACGATATATTACGATACATGAGAAATCGTGAATACCCTGATTAGGCAACCGAGAATGATAAAAAGATGTTGAGAAGACTAGCATGTGACTATGTCTTAGATGGGGAGATCCAGTACAAAAGAAAAAAGGATCAGGTACTATTGAGATGTGTGGACGCTGTTGAAGCTAAGAAATTCTGGAAGAAGTCCACAAGGGTGTTTGTGGAACACATGCTAATGGTTTCACAATGGCTAGACAAATTATAAGATTCGGGTACTATTGGTCCACCATGGAGGGAGACTGCATCATAGAGACAAAATTCATGCACCTCCTTCGCCTTTGCATGTTATGACTTCCACATGGCCTTTCTCTATGTGGGGCATGGATGTCATCGGGTCGATCTCGCCAAAAGCTTCAAATGGGCATCGATTCATCTTTGTAGTCATCGACTATTTCACCAAGTGGGTAGAGGCTGCTTCATATGCCAATGTTACTAACTCGACAATCAGCAGATTCCTAAAAAAAGAAATCATATGTCGATATGGAATGCCTAAGAGGATCATATCTGACAATGCATTAAACTTGAACAACAGCACGATAGCGGAGGTCTACAGTCAATTCAAAACCAGACACCATAATTTATCACCGTATCGTCCAAAAATGAATGGTGCAGTGGAAGCAGCCAATAAAAACATTAAGAAGATCGTGGGGAATATGGCTGAAACTTATAAAGATTGGCACCAGAAGTTACCATTTGCTCTCTATGCTTATCGAATGTCTATCAGAACTTCCACCGGGGCAACTCCTTTCTCATTGGTTTATGGAATGGAGGCGATTTTACCCATTGAAGTAGAGATACCTTCCCTTCGAGTTTTGTCAGAGCTAAAGTTAGATGAAGCAGAATGGATCTAGTCTCGATATGATCAGTTGAACTTGATTGAGGAAAAGAGGCTAAGGGCTATTCTTCAGGGTCAGATGTACCAAAAATGAATGATGCGAGCTTATGACAAAAAGGTTCGCCCAAGAGAATTTCACGAGGTGGACCTGGTATTGAAAAGATCCTCCACATACAAAAGGATTTTAGAGGGAAATAGATGCCAAATTGGGAAGGACCTTATGTGGTAAAAAAGGCTTTCTCCGAAGGAGCACTGATTTTGACCGAAATGGATAGGAAAAACTTGCCCAATCCTGTAAATTCGAATTCAGTCAAGAAGTACTATACTTAAAGAGGAAAAGAGGCCAAAGTGAAAACCCGTAAAGGGCGCTTTGAGACCTTCTTAAAAAAATAGAGAGGCCAGGTGAAAACCCGCAAAGGGCGCCTTGATACCAAATGGGTTTTGAGTCGAAAACCCAAAAAGGGCGGCTCAAATTGTGATCAAAGATGGGGCATGCGGTGATCTTGCTATACCTGAATTAACGAAGAGAGGGTATGCAACATCTGGGGCAGCTACCAAATACTCTAGATCTCCTAAACACATATTGAGCTTAAAATGGTCTTCAAAAAGTTCGTACAGAGAAGCTCAGGCTGCGATATCTGGGGCACCTATTTTTTTCCCCTCACCATTTTGTATTCTAGCAATGTTTGCTTTCTTTAATTAATCCATTCTTTTCAGATTTTGCTCCTGATAAATTTCAGTTTTGTCCATCATTATGATCATTTTCAAGAATTTTGCATTGAAGTAATGATTAATGGACTAATAATACTTTCACAAAAGGAGTTTCGCATATTACTTTGGAAACTTCTAAATAGTACGGGAACCTGAAACATGACTATTATTTAGAACTCACCAAGCCTAAGGGTTGGAAATTTTTTAGAAAGAAACTCTAAATAGTGACTGTTTCTTCGGATTTTCTGTCAAAAATATCGGTTGAACAAGAAAACAGGATATTACGTCAGTGATACAACCTTAAAGAACAACAAGCAATGACAACCCAGACATTAAAAAAAGAATCATTCTCATGACATTCTGCACTCATGCAAATATCATACATTACACATCTAGTTAGGAGCATTCGATTCATTCTGATCATTGCATCCTAATCATTATACATAAGCATAGGCCCATAAAATCGATTCTATAGGTTATGTTCCCCAGAGGACGGTGTAGCAAGATCGGTGAATCCAGAAGTTCTATACCTCTGAAGTTGCAGTAGGTCTGATCAAATTTATCATGGCAAATCTTATCCCCCTGAAGTTGCAGTGGAGCATATTGAAGCCATTAACCTTATCTCCCTGAAGTTGCAGTGGAGCAAGTTGAAGATAGCGAATCTTATTCCCCTGAAGTTGCAGTGGAACAGATTAAAGCCACGAGTTACAAGTCCTATACCTCTGAAGTTGCAGTAGGTCGAATCAAATCTACCATGGCGAATCTTATCTCCCTGAAGTTGCAGCGGAGCAGACTAAAGATAGCGAATCTTATTTCTCTAAAGTTGCAGTGGAACAGATTGAAGCCATAAATTACAGATCTTATCTCTCTGAAGTTGCAGTAGAGCAGATCATCGCAAACCTTATCTCCCTGAAGTTGCAATGGAACAGGTTGAAGTTACAAATCTTCTCCCTGAAGTTGCAGTGGACCAGATTGAAGCCACAAATCTTATTTCCCTGAAGTTGCAGCGAAACAGATTTAAGTTACGAGTTACAAGTCCTATACCTCTGAAGTTGCAGTAGGTCGAATCAAATCTATCATGGCGAATCTTATCTCCCTGAAGTTGCAATGGAGCAGATTGAAGCCACAAATCATATCTCCCTGAAGTTGCAGTGGAGTAGATTGAAGCCACGATTCTTCTCTACCTGAAGTTGCAGTGGAGCAGATTGAAGCTACAAGTCTAATCTCCCTGAAGTGGATCGAAGCAGTAGTTCCTATGCCCTTGAAGATGCAGTGGGATGGAATGAAGCTACTCGAAGAAGAAAAGCACTGAAAAGTCGAAGCTCGGCAAGACCAGGAAAAATTGGCCCTTTTAAAGTCTTTGTTTCATTCTCGTTACACGATAACGAGCAAAGAGGGGTAGCTGTAATGGCCAAATCTTGCCCGGGCCCAATTAACCCAAGATAAAAGTCCAAAAAACTTACAGTCCTTTATTTTTTACAAATATCAGGGTTTAATTTACAACATACATAACCCAAATTACATCTAACCCGAGCCCGAATTTACAAACCACTAAACCTAATCGTCCAGGCCCAATGATGAATAGGCCCGGATGACCCAAAACTGATTGGGGTCTCGGAAACCCTAAAGGTTTCTAGAACCTCCTAGCGCTGCAGCCCCAATGCCAGCCATGCGTTCGAGCCTCCACGTCACCCCACGAACGGCCTTTTCCTCTGTACGACGGTTTTGTCTGCAAAAGGGAAACAAAACAACAGCAAAAGATTGCCAGCAAGTGATAACAGAAATCCAAGGCTTTTTGTATTTTCTTTTTATTATTATTCCTTATTCTTTAATCGGCTATAAAAAAGGGCCGAAAATAATCTGTAAAGGTTACCATTTTTACGAATACGAATCGAAAAAAAACAACAAAGAAATCAAATCAGAAAAAAGAGGTGATTTCATTTTTCCGAATCTGTTTCGTTTCTTTTAGCCATATATACATATATATATATAAAATAAAAAGAGAGAATGAGGGTACCCATCCTTTGATTCGCCTGAAAAAGGGGTTTTCGGGGCTCCGACCGCCGTGCACGGTGGTCGTCGGCGGCGGAGCCATGGCGGAGGATACGGCCGGACCCAGATCGGAAAAGGGGAAGGCAGAGAGAATTCTGGAAGGGCTCCTTTTTTTTTTTTTTTTTTTAAAATGAGGCTGCAAATGAGATTTTTTTAAAAAAAAACATAGCTTTTATAAAGAATCAAAACGGTGCTGTTTAGGCCTTAAGCCCGTATGCCAAAACGACGCCGTTTCGCCCTGACCCGCGAGTGACCCGACCCGCTCCAGTGGATCCGCGTGTTTTCGATTAAGGGTCTATTTGTGCAATAGGTCCTTCCGCTTTTGCGGCGCATTTCAATGTGGTCCTATATTTTTTATTCTTTTTTATTCCAGCCACAAAACTTTCACTTCTGTTTCAGTTTGGTCCTCGGACCATTTGAGCCTGAAACGGTGTCGTTTCATGGCTGAGATCTGCGCGTTGACCCGACCCGGGGAGGATCCGCGTGTTTTACTTTAAATGGGCTATTTGCGCGGATAGCCCTTCCGCATTTTCGATCTGTTTTTATTTTGTCCTTATTGTTTTTTCTTTTCTTTTAATTTTGTCACATATGTTTATCCGTGTTTCATTTTAGTCCTGAAGGAACGGTGCCGTTTAAATGGCATGGGAATTTTCCCATTTTGGTCCTCGCATTTTTGCGCGTGTTTTATTTTAGTCTCTAATTGGCCCTATTTTTCTTATTTTTAAAAATTTGCCCCAAAACTTTGTTTTAAGATTCACTTTAGTCCATATTTGTGTTATTTTGTTACTTTATTGTTAAACTAATTTAGTTTAATTATTATACTCTTTTATTTACTTGTTTATTTTATTATTATGTTACTAAATTAATAATTTTTTTACAATATCATTATAATCACTGTATTTTTATTATTATTTATCTACCTAAATTTTTGCATACACACATTCATTTTATTCTATCACTTATATATTTATATCCATCTTATATGATTTTAAAACTTTGGTTTTTATTTGTTTTATTATTGTATTATCACTATTATTATTATCATTATTATTATTATTTTATTATCTTTCAACTATTGTACATTGTATTTATTTACTATTATTTTTATTATTATTTTCTTTTCTTTTATTTGTTTGTTTATTTATTTATTATTTTAAATTTTACCTATTATTTTATATAAGTTGTTTGTTTTAGCTTTTGTTTTATATTATTTTATTTTTGCCATTATTATTGTTATTTATATTATCGTACTCATTTTTATTCTATTATGCATATCGACACTGTAATTCATTTTCCGTTTTACTACGATCATATTACATTTTATTTGATGCATTAAAATTTTTGTGTTGAAATAAGCAAATACTCCGCGTTTTAAGATTCGAAAGAAATCGTACCCTAACTTACTGGGTTTCGATTTTTCTCGTCGAGTCTAAATAACTAATTATCTTTTTTAAGTCAAAGCGTATAAGTTAAATAAAAGATTATTCTCGGGAATTCAAAAATGTTGTGTCCTAACTCACTGGATGTGACATTTTGTTATCCCGAGGTAAGGATTTCTAAAAATAAAGGCAGTATTCTGTATTCGGAATTTTGAGAAATTGTGCCCTAACTTACTGGGTTCCGATTTTTCACTTGACCCAAATAACCGAATATCCCTCTTGAACTTAAATGCATGAGTTTTAAAAGTCAAAAGACAAGCTTAGTTTCGAGGATTTGAAATGTCGTATCCTAACTCATCGGACGTGACATTTTACTTCTTCAAAATAGGAGGGTCTTAGCATCCAATTTAATTTATCCAAATTTTCTTTTAAAGAGGATCGTATTTTAAAATCTTTTCAAATTTTCGACATTAAAACATTAATTAATCAATTAGGTACCAATTTTGGGCGTTACGAGGGTGCTAATCCTTCCTCGTACGTAACCGACTCCCGAACCCGTTTTCTCGAATTTTGTAGGCCAAAATCATTGTTTTAATAAATCAAAATGTTTTAATGATCAATCTCAAGGTGATCCGATCACACCTCGAAAAAAGATTGGTGGCGACTCCATTTTTGTTTTTAAAGTCGACCCCCGTTTTCCAACAAAAAAATGGTTTCGACATCCATAAATGTCCACTCATATTAAAAATGGTATATTTACCACATAATGACCTCCACTAGTTAATTTCATAGCCATTTAATACCTTTAACTAATAGAACTCAAACTTTACACTTTACGCGATTTAGTTCTTTTTATTAAATTGAGCATTTAAACGATAAAATTTCTTAACGAAATTTTCATACAATCACACTATCATACTGTAGACCTTAAAATAATAATAAAATAATTATTTTGACCTTGGATGTGTGGTCCTGAAACCACTGTTCCGGTTTGACTAAAAACGGGTTGTTAGATTATTACCTCTCGGCCTTTAACTAATTAACTAATCAACCAATACACGGTTACCCCTCGGCCTCACTTTATTGACCGGGACAAATTATGAGGTACTCATTAAACTTATCTCTTGATCTCGTTTATCCTAAATTACTTCATATGGGTGTCACTTCCTAGGGTTTAATCACACATACGTTAAGCCAACTAATTCGGAATTCAACCCTCATTCATTCATTAATTATTCACACATCCATTCGTTAATCTCCCTAAGGAAATTAGCTACTCATGGATCTAAATATAATAATTCCTAAACTCATATTTAAGATGCAAAACAACAAATTAAATAAAAGTAAGAAGTATAGCAATAAATCTGTTTTTTATATCGTTTTAAGCTCAAAAGTGAAATCTCCTTTAACAGTCGCAAAGATCACCTTGATTGCAAATAAACCCGTCTCCCTCGCCAAATTAGGGTTACAGAGCATTATTATACAAATCAGGACATTTATCATTAAACAGAAACAGAAATATAAAATAAATGATAACATTCAATAGTTTATAAGAATCAAGGTACAAATACACTTACGGCCTTAAATTGAGCTTACGGGGCCCTAAAAATAGTTTGGGAACAATCCGGGACTAATTTGAATCAAAACATAAAAAATATGCAAAAATTTAGAAATTTTGGAAACAGGGGTCACACGGCCGTGTGGCTTCCCCACACGCCCGTGTGGCCAGACCATGTAACTAACTTTGACCGTGTGAAAAATCCTGCACCTAAAAATTATTAAGACATAATTGTGTGGCATAGCCTAGCCCGTGTGCACCTTAAAAAGCTTCCAAAACAAGACAAAACTTTCATCCAACACTTAGGTTCCAAGCCAAATCAAAATCAACCATTTTCATACTTCAAAAACACATTTAAACAAGCCTAAAACATGCCAAAACAATCAACCTAAGTGCCTAACCAATGTGTTCTCATTGACACCACAATTCAAATATCAACCTCAATTCACATGACACATCAACTAATTTGCATTCAAATTCATAAGTTCATATATAAAACTCATGTCAAACTTATCATTTCTACTTAATCATTCACATTCATTCATACCATGATTCAAACACTTAAATAAGGTTTATATCACATAACTAAAACAACTTTAGATGAACATATTCATAACAAGATTAAAGGCACATACTCAAGTAAGCTTATACCAAGCTTAAAACATAAAATTTGTAATAAGTATCTAAACATATACAAAAACACCTATTACATGCCATATAACCCAAAATAAACATATCAAAATCTACCAAAATGTATCTGGATGTTATGGTCTTCAAGTTGATTCGATTTCCCGACTCCACAAAACGTTATCTACAAGGAACAAAAAAGAAATGAGTAAGCTTCACTAGAGCTTAGTAAGTTCAACGGTTAAAACGATAAAGCTTACTGAATTAAATATAATAATTTTAATAACAAGATTAAAAGTCAGAGTCTCCTGTCAACCACAATCCACAATAGGTGAGTTTATACATAAACAAGTACGAGATCATTCACTATCACGCCACATGCTATTAGGAGATTCATGAATAATCTTTCAACAATCCAATAACAAGAGATTTAACACAAGAAACATTGCCCAATGAACGATATACGGATATGAGTACACAATTATCCATCCGAAACACGCCAAATGCTCAAACTAGCCAATCCCACCGATAACATGCCTTGGCACCAAGTGCCTAGCCCGTAGGCTAACATTCCTCCGAAAACACACCTGGGCATTAAGTGCCAAGCCCAAAGGTTTTACATTCGGCCTCGGTAACACACCAGAAATACTGTAATATATCGCGATAGTCCACAACAAATGCTAGACTTCAGTATATTAAGTGTAAAATCACGAGTCAGGAATCATCATCTCATCTCAAATCAATCCCATACCGCGCGCACTATAACCTATTGGCATGTCAATCGTACTCCATCCTATGTTCATCGGCTCAGGAGATATTACCGCTAAATCAAGGTCCAATAGTTTATTATTTCCATTCATACTAATTTAACATCGAAATATTTAATTTAACAGTCAAACTAAATTCTCACTCAATTCATATTGTTAAATATATCAAAACAAATCGAATGAACTTACCAGGGCTAAACTGCAGCAACAAACAAAGATTCAGTGACTATTCAACTACTTTCCTTTTTCCTCGGTTATCTACTTGTTCTTGTTCTATGATATAATTTATTTCAATTATTAGCCTCAATTTCATACACTATTCAATTTAATACATATAACTTCCTATTTACAATTTTTCACATTAGACCCCAAACATTTACATTTTATTCAATTTGGTCTTTAAGACCAAAACAAGCTTTTTTCACATTATTAAACTTTAAACCCATTGAACCCAATTTTTAACCATTCTAAAATAGCCCTATAATTTTAAATTTATCAAGACAAACTATGTCTATTTTAATTTATTTTCAATTCAATCCCTAATCATGAGATTTACTAAAAATCACTTTATAAATTAGATCAAAATTATCATCAAGCTTCATGCTCAAGAACAAACATCAAGAATACTTCAAGAACATCAATAGTAATTTTTCTAAACTTTAACAATTTCACAAATTAGTCCCTACACTAGCTAGATATTAATACAAAAATCACAAAAACATCAAAAAAACATAAAAAAAGGGGTAAGAAATAACTTACATACAAAGACTTAATCCCAAAACAAAGCTTGGAGTTCTCCCAACAATGACATTCGGCCAAACAAAGAAAAATATGAACAAGATGATAGCTTTTCATCTTTTGTTTTATTTAGTTTATTAACTAATTCCTAAAATAACCTTTAAAATAATAACAATTTCAAAAATAACCAAGTCAACAGCAACCACTATAACTAAAATGGTCCATTTACTAAAATACTCAATCCCTTCATTATTATTTATCAATCTAACTCCTTTATCTATTAGGAACTAACATTTAAGTTTTTACGATTTAATCCTTTTTTATTTAATTATCTAAATGTTAAAATTTTCTAACCAAAAATTAATACGACACAATAACTTCGTAAATATTAATTATTTAATATTTACGAACTGACACGTCAGCATTGTGGTCCCAAAACCACTATTTCTGATACCACTGAAAAACGGGTTGTTATAACTTAAACTTTCAAAATACATCAAAAAGGCCTTCAAACTTCTTCAAAAAAGGGCAATTAAGCCCTGCTTTTTCCGCTGAATTAGGTACTTGAACTTTCAAAATACATCAAAAAGACCCTCAAAATTTTTCAAAAAATCAATTAAGCTCCTACTCTTATTAAAAATTATAAAAAAATAAAAATAAAAAATTTATAAAAATTATTAAATTTTAATAAAAAATTAAAAAATTAATTTAATAAAAATTAGAATTTTTTATAAAAATTGTAAAAAAATAAAAAATTGTAAAATTTTATAAAAATCATAAAAAAATTAACGACCCCTAATTTTTTTCAATTAAAGTCATCATGTGTTGCAACACAGCGTGACATGTGATGAAAAATGATAAAAATCAATAAAAATCAATAAAAGTTATAGAAAAATTATAGAATGCTTCTTTTGGTACAATAATTTTTTTATCTTTTTACGAAATTTATATTTCTTTACATTTTGTATAAATTTCTTACAACTTTATAAAATTTTATAATTTTATAATTTTTTATATTTCTATATATTTTATATTTTTTTTACAATTTTTATATTTTTTACGATTTTTATATTTTTTCTAATTTTTTTCTATTTTTTTCTATTTTAATTTTTTATTAAAATTTAATAATATTTATAGCTTTTATTGATTTTATTTTTTATAATTTTTTTCTAATTTTTAATAAAAACAGGGGCTTAATTGCTTTTTTTGAAAAAAGTTTTAGGGTCTTTTGATGCATTTTGAAAGTTCAAGTACCCAGTTGAATGCAAAAAAAAAAAGAGTAGGGGCTTAATTGCTTTTTTGAAAAGATTTGAGAGCTTTTTTTATGCATTTTGAAAGTTTAAGTACTCAAATGAGTGTAAAAAAAAAAAGCAGGGTTTAATTACTTTTTTTAAAAAAAGTTTGAAGACTTTTTGGAGCTTTAAACAAAAAAATTCTCTTAGTTAATCATGTTATAACACATGACATTTTTAGTTAAATAAACATTTAATTGAATATTAAATTAAATGAAATTATCATTTACCATTATAACACTCAAGCACCTCACGTCCCCAACAAATATTGCATCACATGCTGCTAAGTTACCATATTCTAAGAATAAAAGGCATCTAAACTATCTCATGAGCTACAGCATCAAATCCAAAGCATTTTAGCATTCTGAATAAACTCGCATGTGTTCCCCGATTATCAATATACGTATTTTAATATGCAAAAATAGTTTTTCTTAATAGTGTCATTGACTAATGTTGGTTTTAGGTTAGGGTTCGGAACAATTAGAAACATGCTTTCGAAATTTTGGTTAGTGTAGTCAATGATGGATTAAATATGCGGTTTCTTATGGAATAGGTAATAAAGCAACTTTATCCTTTACTATCATTAAATCACCGTCTTCTCAGGTCAAATTAGTGCTCCCTGTTGCACCGGGTGCTAAAATATGGGTGTTTCGTACCCATTGAGCAAAGATTGGTTGTAATTGTATAGTGGTATTTGAAAACATATCTTGTGGACGCTCATGGTATCATTATCAATATACAAATTAAAATTATGAAAGCCTAGAAATATACATACCCAGTTGAGATGTAATATGATTGCATCACACTGCTAGGGACACGATCTAATAGATTGTTGTATCGAGTAATTGGATCATAGTCTCTTACCATTAAAACGACTGCATGTATCCGACGAATGAATAATCATTGAGTCCTAAAAAGTAAAATTTTCATAATAAAAAGAAAAAGAAAAAGAAAAAGAAAAAAGGAGGTCGAGAGTCAATCATCTAAGTGAAACCATTTAGATAAGGAAACATATGATGTATCGGCTAAACCACTAAATCTATAAATAACTAATATAATTGGCTACGGCAGCGCATCAAGTGTGTAGTGTAGATGGCAGTAAACCATTAGTCATGGTTTTAAAGGTCGGACGGATGGTCTATACATATAAAAAAATGATTTTAAAGCAGTTTAGATTTTGTTTTTGTCCTCGTCAAAACAATAAACTTTTGCTTAGGATCACCCCAAAAGTGTATTAAAATCCAACATAAATATTTCCTAATGCGTTGCAATGGCAATTCTCCATTTCGTTTTTCCCTTTTGTACATGTGCCAAGCAGCATGTTGGACTTCCATTCCTACATTATTAGCCATCAAACTCACAAAATAAAACCATGTTTTCCTTTTTTTATTTTCAAAAAGAAAAAGTAGAGGATTGTTCTAAGTGTTCCAAAAATACAAAAAGAGACCATTCTCTGCCTCGTGTGTGTTAAGTAGCTTTCGCTTCTAGGAAATAGGAGAAACAAATAATGCAATCCCCACTTGTTTTTCCTTGGAACCAACAGTTATTATCTTCCAAGTCTATCATATTTATTACATCTACAACTAGTATGTAATTTAAATTTCTAGAAAACTTTTAAAGCTTAAACTTGATTGTAACTACGGAAATGAACATCCCAACTCGAGCTTTTGTTGATCTAGTTGTATGAGCTGGGGAGAGGGAGAGAGAGGGGGAGGAAGAATAAAGAAAAAAAACATGGGAAGAGGGAGAGAAGGAAGAAAAAGAAAAGATAAACTATATTTAAGAAATTTTCCGAGTCACAAAATAATTGGCCAGGAATTTTTGTTCAACAAAACAAATAGCTGGACCAAAATCTCAAACAGGGTGATAGTTTATGTATCACTTTTGATAAATAAAAAAAAAAAAAGTTTTAAGTACTTAAGTGGGGAAAGCACTATGGTTTAGGGGCTAAATTTTCATTTAAACCTTTTATAATTTATTAATTTGAGTGATTTATATGTTAATTTTTGTACTATAATTGTATTTAAAGTTTTATATCTTCATAGCCGACTGAATTAGTATCGTTCATCAACTGAACTCCAGCTCAGCAGAGCAATTAACAAAAATCATTCATTTTATT
Organism: Gossypium sturtianum; assembly: GCA_025698515.1. NCBI lineage: Eukaryota > Viridiplantae > Streptophyta > Magnoliopsida > Malvales > Malvaceae > Gossypium > Gossypium sturtianum. Next base: position 70,293,879 of record CM046952.1, read on the forward strand.
AACTAAGACACATTAATATAAGGGTATTTTTTTTCATTTTAAATTATCTAAAATCTAGAAAAAAGATTGTAGTTATTAGTATTCAAACCCAAAAATCCATAGTTTTTAATATATTAACTTTATCATTTCAATCGAAGTTTCATTTGATTTTTATATAATAGTTTACCACATTGTGGGTGCGATATATAGTTAATATTAAATCCTTTTACGGAGTTTAATGTTACGAGCCAATCAAGCACCAACTCAATTGAGTTATAATGATGAAAATACCATTATTTTAGAAAGTAATTTATATTATTTTAAGGATATTTGAATAATGAAGGTATATATAAACTTTTGAAAATTCATAATTGATCCTCCCAAAAAAATTCATTTTCAAACTTAAATTTTATCCATAAGAAATACAATTGCAGCAACAATTGTTATGATAAATTGTATTTGATTGTCTATAAGCTTGTATTCATTATGGTATTTTTTTTTCTTTTTAATTGCTTTCTATAATGGATAAGAGTGGGGCAAACCAAATCACTACTTTTCGTCAGGGATACTGACCGGGAGTTATGGTGAAGCCGGTTCCAAATGAACCACTTTTTTCCTGGAACAGCAATTTGGGGTGGACTAGTAGTGGGAGAGCTGGTCAAACACAAAGCTGGAATATTTGAATTTGTTAGTATTGGACATTGTTTAAAGTAAAAGAAAGTAGATTTTGGGTTAACTAACCTTTTGCCTACAAAATCTAGCATTAACTTTTCAATTAGGAGTGACATACACAATCCTACCTCTTTCTTGCGTGTATTTGCTTACCTTGTTTGTGGCCCTCCATCTATAATTTTACCCATCCATTTCCTGTTTAATGGGTTAAATAATAAATTCTTTATCACCGACTAAACATAAAATATTTTTTATGTATCTATATTTCTCTGGATTGAGCTAGTGTCACGGGTTAACCGAGAAAATTATTAATATCCTTTTATTAAATAATTACTATTATTATTTTGATGATTTTTTTACATATTTTTATGTAGTTTTTAAATAAAAGAACTAAATTTAACATGTCTAGAGATTGAACCGTATTTAATGGGTTACACAACAATTTTTTTATCACCACACGAATACCATGTTCGGTTGGGGGGAATGGAATAACATTCCCTCCTTATTCATTGAATAGTAAACCATTCTTTTGTTTAGTTGAATGTAATACTCATTCAATGGAATGACTATTACTTCCCTATTATTTGTCTTCCCGTAATAGCTATTATTTGGTATCACCAAAGAATGACTATTCCATGCAACATTGAATAAAAAAAAATTAATTTCTAGATTAATCCTTTAAAGCTTGGACTTAGAAAATATAAAAATAAAATATTTTAAAATAATTTAATATAAAATATTTAATTCCAAAATATAATTTAAAATAAAATATTTTAAATATTTTAATAATTATATTAAAATATGATTAAATTATTTATTATTATTCTATTAAATTATATTTAATAATTATATTAAAATATGATTAAATTATTTATTATTATTTTATTAAATTATATTTAATAATAATCCTATTAAAATTTAATAACAATAACAATAATCATCTCCCTAAAAAAATTCTTCTAAGGGTAATTTAGTTATTTCAATTCTTTTCCTTATGCTATTACAACATCATTCCATTCAACCAAACAGTTAAATTACTGATTACAGCTCTATTTCATTACAACCCTATTCCATTACAGCGAACTAAACGTAGTGTTAAATGCACTACAATTATTTATCACGATATTGTCATTTTTCTATAGCACATCAAAATATTGTGAAGTTAGTGAAAAAAAATATTAATATTAAAATTATGTTTTAAAAAAAAATTAATATTGAGTTGACTTGAGACACCAACGCAATCAATGATATTATCTATATACACAAATTTGATAAGATAAAATTTTTTATGTTAAAAGTTATTTTCTTTTATATTTACTTAGAATTAATAGTCTTAATATAATATATTTGCCTATTTCAATTTATTTTACTCACAAGTTAAACTATTTTTTTCATTTTAATTTCGTACATATTGCATGTGTGTTGTTGTTGTTATTATTATTTGTTCCAAGTCTTACTTTTCATTATTTATTATATGTTATTTTTAAACACATATTTATATTTTAAATTTATAATTTTTACACGTATATAGATATGATATAATTTCTAATATTAATAAATTTTTAAATATTCGTATAAATGTTATGTTATAATTTTTTTTGAAGGTGGCTGTTACTTTTACCTAAATTGAAACTCATATGAATTTTAAATTTATCAATTTTGATTAGATTTATTTATTTCAAATCATTCAAAAATATTTATTCCATTAATTTATCAAATATTCGCATCACTTTTGATTTTGAACACTTATTTTTCATTTTAAATTTATTTATCTGAAATTGTTTAAAAAAATTATTAAATTATCACATGAAAATTTGAGAGAAATATAAAGTTGTGCATGTGTCATAAAAGTAAGTTATCCATGCGTCAACTTTTTGTTTTATACCTTATAATATAATGTATATAATTAATTAATTTAATTAGTGAATTAATTAAAATTAAAATATTTTATAAATCAAATAATAGTATAGAAAAGATTAGCTATATTTTTATATTTTTTAAATAATTTAGTTGTATTAATGTTATTTAATCTCTTAAAATTTACCTACTCAATTATCATTCCCTTTAAAAACTATCTTTAAAAACTAGTTTTTTATTTCCTTGAGTATTCGGGTTCAATTTTTATCATACTTAATTGTGATGTGTAGGTCTTTGTCCCACCATGTGCATAGACCATGTGTAGGTTTTATTCCATTCTTTTCATTTTTTTTGTGTTTTAGATCGATTTGATTCTACATCGTAATTGGTTGAACATATATTTATATTTGTAATATTAAAGCTTTCCCAAAAAACAAACATCATTCCTTTTTATAATTATTACTTTAAAAAAATTGTCGTCGTGAAGGTGTGTTGACTCCTGAAGGAGAAGTCTACAAAGTGTCGTCCGCTAGACAATCAGCACTACCCTCAACAATCGAAGGTATTGTCCCCGTGTCAGGTTTTTGTCCCTACCCTCTGCGAAGAGATGTGTATGGTTCATCGAGGGGCACCTCAATTGGTAGAGACCGGTACTTGCAAGACTCGGGATAAGTATTAGTATTAGGAGTGTGAATAATTGCGAAGGTACGTAGGCACACCGTAGCTCGAACCACCAACCTAGGCCTTATATAGGACTTATAAGTAGATCTAGTAGCACTTGATGTCTCCACCAATTGAGGTGCCTCCCTCTGTAAATCGTACACAGCTCTTTGCAGAGGACAAAGACAAAACCTTGACACAGGAATAATACATTCGATTGTTAAGGACAACATCGAATCTGATGAACAATACTTGAAAAATTTCTCCGGAAAAAATCATATATATGTTACGTAAATAATTCTTTATGAATGTGGTATACGCTAGAAATTGCAGTAGTTTTGTTTTGTTAGTAAACTTTTCATAATTGTTTGGGGCCAAAAGGGAAAAAAAGAACTTTTACAATTATAAAAATTCCAAACTCACAAAAGTCAGAATGAAAAGAGCAAACCAAGGAGAGATTGGTTGGTGAAGGTGCAAATTGTAGCAATTTCATCATGATGAAGTGTCTTCACCTTTTTGGGCAAAGAGTTAAATTGCGAAAATGAAAAGGGGGAGGGGTTCCCAAAGCGTGCAGAAGTTGGTTGTTGCGTAATTGTTCCCCAATCAAACAAAATTAGCTCCCAAATTTAAAGGATATATATATTTCTAATTTTCATTTGTTGGGCGAAGATGTATTACTCCATACATATTTAACACAATTATTCTATTTTTATCTACAATTTTCTTGATTAAGACTTAGAAAGTTATTTTGTAGTTGAATGGGGAATCAAAGCAACGGCGTGGAATAAGTTGTAGTTATATAACTCCATGTAATGGTCTAATAATTAAGGGTGTTCACCACCTCGAGTGTGATTTAGGTTCGAGTCACGCTAGTCGTGTTTATTGTTCAGGCTTCGACATGTTATTATAATTCACCAAAAAAAATATAATATAATAGAAAACAAACAACATAGCTAATTTTGTGAATTTCAAAATATTTCTCTTTTCAATTATATTTAAAGTGGACTTCCCATTAATGATGTGTTATTTGAAGACTAAATGCTCAAAAATGTTGAAGAGTTTGAAATAAGTAAAAACATGATGAAGAATTGTCAAGAAATGGATTCAACCAATCAATAAATTGAAGAATATACAATATATTATAATTAAAATATACAATTCACTCGTGAATTAAAAAAGAAAAAAATAGATTGGAGGAGATACGGTGTTAATGAGAGGTTGTTGATGAATATGCAAGATTCAAGGATTCACAAGCCTATATCTCACTAATTTTCCTCTATAAAAGCATGTGATTATTTTTTTTAATATTAATTATATCATCCCTATCCACACTCGTGAATGTTTCCATATTTTGTGGATTTATTTAAGCAACGAAAAGAATTTTGTATAAAACTATTGCTTGTGTTACAATAAACTATTCAAATGGAAAACTAAGGGAGAGAATTTGAATATATACCTTTATTTCATTTATTTTTACACATTTAAATACGAGGTGTTAAAGATAATATTTAAGTTCAAATATCTATGAAATGAGGTTGGAGGTTCGATTTTCACTCATGGGAATAGAGCATATTTTATTACCAGTAATTTATTTCTTCAAAAAATTACAGACATGAGTAAATGTCATTCCTATTTAAATCATATTTAATAATTAAAGGGATTGTTTTCAATATAGAAAATAGTTAAAGTGTTTTTAAAAAAATATGCAAACAGAATTAAGAGAGTTTAAATTGACGTATTCATGATTATTTCTCATATTCTTTTATTTGTTGAATATCTATTTAATGGTAAATTTGGAAGTTCTAAAACGGTGTTTGGCTGTGAATGGTAAAATGTAAAATTTTGAAATTAACTTCATTTGTTTGGGTTTCATATTTTAGTTTGAGCCAGGAATTTTACGTCCCCAATAGTAGGGGTGAGCAAAATCCGATTCGATTCGAAAAACTCGATAAAAATTTCAAATTTTGAATTAAATAGTTCGAGTTATTTGAGTTAATCAAGTTATTCGGATCAACTCGAATAAAAAATTAAGTTTTTCGGTTTAACTCGAATATGAATTACACAATTCGAGTTATCCGAAAATCTGAATAAGAAAAGACAAAACTACGTCATTTTGATAAATGTTTACTTTTTTAAAAGTTAAAATTCAAAATAATTAAGTTAAAAGGCAAAATTACGTCGTTTTGATAAATATTTACCCATTAAGTTAAGAGGCAGAATCATTATATTGTTCATGTAGTTAAATAATCTTGTACTTCGTCTACTAGTTAAATAATCGGTCCATCTAATCGCAGCATTAAGTATAAATAATAGGATTCGTTAACTCGACTCGATTTGACTCGAAATTTTTTGACTCGATTCGATTTGAATCGAAAAAAATTCAAATTGAGTTCGGTTGCTAAAATATGATTTGTTAACTCGACTAACTCGAAAATTTTTGACTCGATTTGACTTGACTCGATCGAATACTCACCCCTACCCAATAGTGCTAAGATTTAGTAATATAGGGATATTCTCATTATCACCTCGTAAGATTTCCAAAATAATGTTGATGTTTTGTCAATTATACCCCTTTTCTATAAATCCAATCACATTTCTTTTCCAATTGGAATAACTTCAATTATATTATATTTAATATTTATATGGTTAAAATGTGTCATAACTTCTTCTACTCTTCACAAATCTAAAATTTAATCCATGTACTTTTATTTAAAGGAATTTAGTCCTCGTACTTTTCGAATTTCAAGTCCAGTTATGTAACACCCCGAATTTAGGCCTAGAAGAATTGGGCCCAATGGGCCTTGGGAATGGGAGCGTTTAAAATTTTTGAGATATAAGTATCACTTAGAATATTATTAAGATAGTATCAGGATTAATTGAAGCCTTAGAGTTAGGGGTGACCTTGGGGAAAAATTTATTTTTCTCACTTAATGGACCCTGGTCTCAAGTATGAGGCCTCATAAGCAGATTTAGAGAAGAGAGGACACAAATGGGCTTGTAGCCCAGTGGAAAGTGGCGTCATATAGGGACTATGAGGTGGCGTGTTAGGCAGTTAAGAGGTCCGAGGTTCGAGGCCTATGAAGGGAAAATTAAGGAGTTTTATTTTTGTGCCTGGACAGAAGGAGTTGGCGTTGGAAGGGACTCTAAAAGGGAGTGTTCAGGAGAGAAATTTAAGGTGCAGATAGGGGAGAAAATATAGGGTTTAAAATGTGGTATTTGTGTCTAAAATACCAAAGTGGGCTTGTGGCCCAATGTTAGGTGGCGCTCAAAGGAGCTAGAGGGTGGCGTCACTACTAGATGGAGAGAGAGAGCCCAAGTGTTGGCCGCATGGAGCCCATGTATTTGGGCCATTTTCGGCAATTAATTAAGTGGAGTTGGACGGCAACAAGGCTTAAAAATAGGAGGATTTAAGTGAAGGGGATAATGCTGATATTATAGTTGATAACATGGAAGATAACGGAGGAACTTTAGGATCTGATCTGTTGGTCACAGTGGTGGCCGAATTTCAAACTCTGAGGGGGAGGAGAAATCGGTTTCTGATATGGCTAAGGGGTGTCGAAATTTCCCTTACTAATTAACTGGTTTTAGTTGTCAAAAGAGGGCAATTCCGGCTTTTGGTTAGTAGGAGTGGTGAAACTTTAAATAGTCGGGGGCGGGTTCTTTTCTTTATTTTCGGCATTTAGGGTTTCTATCTTTTCTTTCTCTTCTTCTCTGAGTAAAAGCCAAAAACTTCATTGTTCTTTTCTCTTCTTTCTTCTAAAAGTCGAAACCTCATAATCCTTCCTCTATATTCTTTTGATCCTTGCTAAGGCCGAAACCACCCCTAGTCTGCCGAAATTCTCTTTTCCTCTTCCTGCCGATTTCTTTATTAAAAGTCGAATCATCATAGACTTTTTTGAATCATCTTCACTTCCTGACTTTCGCAAAAAGCCAAAATCTCCTAAGAGTAGCCGAATCTCCTCTATTAAGGTAGGTGTCGACTCTTGTTATTTCTTAAGATCTCTTTCGGTTTTTAGGAGTCAAGGCCGAATGGCCACTTGGTTTGTTAAGGCTGTCGATTGAGGCTAATACTTTCTCTCTTTTTTGCGTTTTGGGCGGCATTCCGGGATTTGAAAGAAACCTAATCGTCTAGATCTAAAAGCCAGAAATCGCTAGTCTCTAATTTCGGGATTTTAAGGTAAGGGGGTTCTCTTTAGATTTTCGTTAGATTTGCTATCACATTTGAGATTTTAACCATATGTTATGGTTTAACAACCCTATTTCGTTATAGTAGTTCTGACAAGGACTTTTGATGGAATCGAATATGAATCAGGCAAAGGAGAGGATTGGAGGATTGGGTCTGTAAACCCAATCCCTAAGTTTAAGAAACGTGCGGTGTCAGCGGTTCGAGATTGGCCACCGGGTTGTGGACCGGCTTCTGAACAACACCTTAGGCAGATAGTAGTTGTGTCGACTACGGATAGCATCGACATAGGAAGTATCGTTTTATCGGTAATCAGGTGTGTAGATCTCTATCACACTACTTAACCTGTTTATATACATGTGTTATGGGCTAAAAGCGGAAAAGTAGGTCAGATGTATGAGCGATCGTGTTACCCAAAAAGGGTAGGCAATGGATGCTAGGTACGTAATCATAGAAATCTCTATGTGTATCGATAAATGTATGTATGAAAGCCTGTTCTCTTAAAGATGGTATGATGTTTTCAATTTTTCATGTGTGTATGCATGGGGTGGGATTATGATAATGAAGGGGAAGTGCATAATAGGTCACATGGTGATCGGTGGTTAAACCACAAATTCAAATGTTAGGTCACATAGTGATCGGTGGCTATGCCACGTTTAATGATTCCTGATTAATAGGAATAGGCAGTACGGCTGTCGTTATGGTGTGTAGCGGATGGAGGGTTGATTGTAGAAATCCCCGAGGTGTGATGGTTGGTACGGGTTGGTGTGTAGAGGATGGGATTCTAGGTTGGGTTGGGCTATTCATCATTTATTATTTATCATGTAAATATGATTGTTGCATTTATGTATGGGCCAAGGCTCATAATGTGTTTGTGGGCCTCAGGTCGTTTGTGTTTTTGGGATTTATACACTGAGTCTTGGTGACTCACCCTTTTATTTTTCCTACTCTTTCGGATGAGCAGTAGATCGTGGACATGGGTAAAGGAGACGGACTCGAGGGCCATCAAGTTATTTAATTTCATAGACTATTTCGGTTTTTTTATTTAAGTTATAATTTTTGGGATTAATTATGTAATAAGGCCCAGGGCTTAAGTTATCATTTTCTTTATTTTATTTGCTGATGTTTACAGTTTAAAATTTATGTTCAAGGACTTAAGTCTCAAAAAGTAATAAAATGGGTTTTCCAAACATGTTCAACGTAAAAACAAAGGTTTCCAACAAATATCTTATTTTTACCAAATGCCTAAGTAAAGAAACTGAGATTTTCTAAAATCAATTTAAGTAAAGTTTTTAACAATAAACCCCGTAGCATACCAGATCTGGTCGTAGCGTTTGGGCCAGATTTAGGGTGTTACATTTTGGTATCAGAGCCAAGTTCAAAACTCGGGCTGTGAATGGGTCTAGTAGGTGATTTGACAATGATGTGAATTTGAGAAAAATGTTTTGGATGAAGATATGGCCTTCGAGTCTACCAGCACCCGATCCATACAGGTAAGTATTCTAAACTTTTGGATGTGATATGTATGTTGGGCTTGATGGGCTTGATAGACGCAGGCTAGTATATTAGACATTGATGGACTTTATGCTTAGTTAAACAACTCTCTAAATTCATAAGATTTAATCCAACCAAACAAACCTGTGAACAAGTCACGAGATTAGGGTGTGGCAACAGCATACGCATGTCTAGGATTGGATTCGGGGAGAGCTTGGTATTTAAGCGATCCTAGTGACTCACCTCCTTTTCATTTGGAATCCTACAGTGCGTAGGACTATTCACCTTAGTCATGATGACTTGTTGACGGCCAAAATATATAACTAAAACCCGAAAGGGACCAGCCATTCTATTTTGTAAAATTACTAAATTACCCCTGATTTATAAATGACCAAAATATCCCTGATTTGTAAAATTACCAAAATACCCCCGGATTGTAAAATTACCGAAATACCCCCGGATTGCAAAATTACCAAAATACCATTATTTCGTAAAATCACCAAGATACCCTATTTTGAAAAAAATATATATTTCGAAAATACCCTGTAGGATAAAATTACGAAAGTACCCCTGAGTAGTAAAATGACGAAAATATCCTTACGTGATGAATGTGAGTTCGTGGATGCTATTTGTATGTTGATGTTAAATGATTGAATGTATGCGCTTCCTAGAACTAGAAGATGCGGACTTGAGACTGAATTGTAGATATAATTGCGAATTCGAAAGAACTACTCTTAAAACTACTATTCATAAGACTGTTCGTGGTTAATCAGTGGAAGAAAACTAATAATTCATAAAATTTCTAGTCAGATAAAAGTAAATCGGTAGAATGAGTACAAGAGGTCGTGGACGTCCGCCGCGTGGTCGTGGTAGGGGTAGGATGACGGTGTCGAGAACCAGTGAGGGTCCGCCATGGATCTCGAAACGAGATCTGCGGTCACCACCGGTGTGGAGGAGGAATTTCAAGACTGCAGCTGGGCCGGAGATGATGCGGTATCTCGAGGCAATGTTAAGGGTTCTAGAGAGGTTCTTTGGGGCGGGCATGGGCACGGGAGACAGGAAGTCATCTTGGGGAGCGACTTAGAGCCAATGGGGCGGAAGTGTTTAGGGAATTTTCGGTATAGCCAGAGTTCAAATTGAGTATTGGTTAGAGGCGATTGAGCGTATAATGGATGATTTGGATTTCACGGAGGAGGAGAAGTTGAAAGGGGTTGTATCTCTCCTGCGGGACGAAGCTTATCAATGGTGGCTTACGGTTAAGGATGGTGCGGTGGCTGACCGTATCACCTGGGATTTCTTCAAAACAGCGTTTCAAAGTAAGTACATCGGGACGAGTTATGTGGATGCGCAGCGTAGAGCATTTCTGAATTTGGTGCAAGGTAGTAGGTCGGTGGCTGCGTACGAAGCGGAATTCTTACGCCTTAGCCGTTATGCTCGAGGAATGGTGGCCACAGACCATAAACGTTGTGTTCGATTTGAAGATGGTCTGAGGGATGATTTGCGTGTATTGATAGCTCCACAGTGGGAGAGAGAATTTGCTGTGCTTGTGGAAAAAGCTAAGATAGCTGAGGAGGTGAAGCGGACAGAGAAACTAAATCGAGATAGAGATAGGGGTGGAAGTAAGAGGAATTTTGGATCGTCAGAGGCAGCTGGGCGTACTCAGAAAAGGCCTAGGTCAGACGGGCCGAGGCGGGAAGAGAGACCTGCTACTGTTGGTCAGACACAGAAGTGTGTTCGATGTGGTAAATTCTATGTAGGCGAGTGTTGGGCAGGCAGTGAGAAGTGCTTTAGGTGTGGATCTATGGACCACCAAGTTAGAAACTGTCCGCAGCAACGGGGCAATGAAGGGCCCACGGGCCAAGGGAATGCACAGCCAGGAAGAGGTGGCCAACAACCACCAAGGGGCCATGGTCAAGTCAATGGTGGCAATGGCACAGGACATGGTCGTGGAGGTGTAGGTTATGCTGAGGCGAGGCAGCCAGCTTTGGTCTATGCAGCACGTCGCCAAGGGGACGAGGACGCTCTAGATGCGAATACCGGTGCGTACTCTACTATAGTATACTAAGTGTTTCTTTTGGTTTTAGAATTAGAGTGCGCAGCGAAAGCATAGTGGTGAGACTTGGGGAGTACGATTAATAGTTAGTTGAAATTTCGAGGACGAAATTTCTTTAAGGAGGGTAGAATTGTAACACCCCGAATTTGGGCCTAGAAGAATTGGGCCCAATGGGCCTTGGGAATGGGAGCGTTTAAAATTTTTGAGATATAAGTATCACTTAGAATATTATTAAGATAGTATCAGGATTAATTGAAGCCTTAGAGTTAGGGGTGACCTTGGGGAAAAACTTATTTTTCTCACTTAGTGGACCCTGGTCTCAAGCATGAGGCCTCATAAGCAGATTTTGAGAAGAGAGGACATAAATGGGCTTGTAGCCCAGTGGAAAGTGGCGTCATATAGGGACTATGAGGTGGCGTGTTAGGCAGTCAAGAAGTTCGAGGTTCGAGGCCTATGAAGGGAAAATTAAGGAGTTTTATTTTTTTGCCTGGACAGAAGGAGTTGGCGTTGGAAGGGACTCTGAAAGGGAGTGTTCAGGAGAGAAATTTAAGGTGCAGATAGGGGAGAAAATATAGGGTTTAAAAGGTGGTATCTGTGTCTAAAATACCAAAGTGGGCTTGTGGCCCAATGTTAGGTGGCGCTACAAAGGAGCTAGAGGGTGGCGTCAATAGTAGATGGAGAGAGAGAGCCCAAGTGTTGGCCGCATGGAGCCCATGTATTTGGGCCATTTTCGGCAATTAATTAAGTGGAGTTGGACGGCAACAAGGCTTAAAAATAGGAAGATTTAGGTGAAGGGGATAATGCTGATATTATAGTTGATAACATGGAAGATAAGGGAGGAAATTTAGGATCTGATTTGTTGGTCACAGTGGTGGCCAAATTTCGAACTCTGAGGGGGAGGAGAAATCGGTTTCTGATATTGCTAAGGGGTGCCAAAATTTCCCTTACTAATTAACTGGTTTTAGTTGTCAAAAGAGGACAATTCCGGCTTTTGGTTAGTAGGAGTGCCGAAACTTTAAATAGTCGGGGGAGGGTTCTTTTCTTTATTTTCGGCATTTAGGGTTTCTATCTTTTCTTTCTCTTCTTCTCTGAGTAAAAGCCGAAAACTCCATTGTTCTTTTCTCTTCTTTCTTCTAAAAGCCGAAACCTCATAATCCTTCCTCTATATTCTTTTGATCCTTGCTAAGGCCGAAACCACCCCTAGTCTAAGAAATTCTCTTTTCCTCTTCCTGCCGATTTCTTTATTAAAAGCCGAATCATCATAGACTTCTTTGAATCATCTTCACTTCTCGACTTTCATAAAAAGCGAAATCTCCTAAGAGTAGCCGAATCTCCTCTATTAAGGTAGGTGTCGACTCTTGTTATTTCTTAAGATCTCTTTCGGTTTTTAGGAGTCAAGGCCGAATGGCCACTTGGTTTGTTAAGGCTGTCGATTGAGGCTAATACTTTCTCTCTTTTTTGCGTTTTGGGCGGCATTCTGGGATTTGAAGGAAACTTGATCGTCTAGATCTAAAAGCTGAAAATCGCTAGTCTCTAATTTTGGGATTTTAAGGTAAGGGGGTTCTCTTTAGATTTCCGTTAGATTTGCTATCACATTTGAGATTTTAACCATATGTTATGGTTTAACAACCTTATTTCGTTATAGTAGTTCTGACAAGGACTTTTGATGGAATCGAATATGGATCAGGCAAAGGAGAGGATTGGGTCTGTAAACCCAATCCATAAGTTTAAGAAACGTACGGTGTCAGCGGTTCGAGATTGGCCACCGGGTTGTGGACCAACTTCTAAACAACACCTTAGGCAGATAGCAGTTGTGTCGACTACGGATAGCGTCGACATAGGAAGTATCGTTTTATCGGTAATCAGGTGTGTAGATCTCTATCACACTACTTAACCTGTTTATATACATGTGTTATAGGCTAAAAGCCAGAAAAGTAGGTGTATGAGCAAATCGTGTTACCCAAAAAGGGTAGGCAATGGATGCCAAGTACGTAATCATAGAAATCTCTATGTGTATCGATAAATGTATGTATGAAAGCCTGTTCTCTTAAAGATGGTATGATGTTTTCAATTTTTCATGTGTGTATGCATGGGGTGGGATTATGATAATGAAGGGGAAGTGCATAATAGGTCACATGGTGATCGGTGGTTAAACCACAAATTCAAATGTTAGGTCACATAGTGATCGGTGGCTATGCCACGTTTAATGATTCCTGATTAATAGGAATAGGCAGATAGTATGTCGTTATGGTGTGTAGCGGATGGAGGGTTGATTGTAGAAATCCCCGAGGTGTGATGGTTGGTACGGGTTGGTGTGTAGAGGATGGAATTCTAGGTTGGGTTGGGCTATTCATCATTTATTATTTATCATGTAAATATGATTGTTGCCTTTATGTATGGGCCAAGGCTCATAATGTGTTTGTGGGCCTCAGGTCGTTGTGTGTTTCGGGATTTATACACTTGAGTCTTGGTGACTCACCCTTTTATTTTTCCTACTCTTTCAGATGAGCAGTAGATCGTGGACATGGGAGCGAGAGCGGACTCGAGGGGCCATCAAGTTATTTAATTTCATAGACTATTTCAGCTTTTTTTATTTAAGTTATAATTTTTGGGATTAATTATGTAATAAGGCCCAGGGCTTAGGTTATCGTTTTCTTTATTTTATTTGGTTGATGTTTACGATTTAAAATTTATGTTCAAGGACTTAAGTCTCAAAAAGTAATAAAATGGGTTTTCCAAACATGTTCAACGTAAAAACAAAGGTTTCCAACAAATATCCTATTTTTACCAAATGCCTAAGTAAAGAAACTGAGATTTTCTAAAATCAATTTAAGTAAAGTTTTTAACAATAAACCCCGTAGCATACCAGATCTGGTCGTAGCGTTTGGGCCAGATTTGGGGTGTTACAAGTTATTAACATTATTATTTTTTTGTTAAATCTGTTGGTGTGACATTTTGAAATTAAAAACAAAAAAAAAACAAAAAATCGGTTAGTATCCATGTAATTGAAAAAAGGTGTTATAATGAACCCAAATTGAACAAAATAATTTAACAATATTAACAAATTAGACTTGAATTTTAAAAGTAAAAGGGCTAAAATCTTGGAAATAAAGTATATAAACTAAATTCCAAATTCATGAAAAGTACAAGGACGTATGACATACTTTATCCTATCTTTTTTTTTTTTTGATTTGATCGATTTTATTATTTGTCTAGTTTCATTTTTAAATTAAGAATATACATACTTATCACAATTATTTCAAAATTAATTTTTTAAAAAAATTAAATTTTAATATTTTGAGAAAATATACTAATTTTCTAATTTTATTGTAAATTTTAAAAATTCGTCAATGGTGAATGAAATAATTTACATGCTAATATTGTTTAAAATTGTTTCTAACTTCTTTACTTATAAGGAAAAACAAACAATAATTTCTAAACAATGACAATTTAGTAAAAAAAGAAGAAGGTAATTTTACATTTTGTCAACCAAACAACAAAATCTATATTCCTGTGAAATAAAATAATATACCCGGTAACGTGTTATGTAATGTAATCCTATTACCAGAGTTAATTTTACATTTCGTAAACCAAATGTCCCCTAAAAAAATTATAAATTTGACAAATTCACCCTTTTGTAGTTTCCAAATATATATTATATTGAAACCTAACTAATTTATTAATAAAAAATGCATTTCATTCTTACAATTTATATAACAAAATCCATATTTTGAAATATAACATTAAGGAAATATAGTGAGCCTCCCTACAGGGTCACATTTTATAACAACATTTTACAATACCAACCAAATTCACAATGGACATCTATCCATTTTTTTCGTTCTTTCTTTTTCTGATATGAGAACATATGGGTAAATTTCAATTCCAATCCCTCTACTTTTTAGATTATAAGAATAGTTAAATTTCAATTTGATCCCTATATTTCACTCAAATTTAAAATTTAAACTATATACTTTATTTTTAGCATAATTTGATATCTTAACTTTTATAACGTCATTATATATCTGTCATAGCCCAATTTTGCCCGGGCTAACAAACCCATCAAATAAAGACCCAACCAATTAAACCCAAATTTAAACTTAAAAACACAAAACCCAATTACAGATCAGACCTAAACCCAACTAGAACCCCTATAACCCAAATCTAACCCTACCCAATTAAGCCCAATGAAACCTAGCCCAATCAGCCCCAAATCAGAAAAAAAAAAAACAAAAGACTAAACCCTAGGTGCGCCGCACCTAGGGTCTTCTGACCCTCTGCCTCTGACGCCGCCAGTCTAACACCATCGGCCACCGCCATTCCCACTTGCACCGCCACTGGTACCTGCATTAAACGAGAAAAGACAGAAAGCAGGAATAATAGCAATATAAATGGCTATATAAGCCGAACACAAAAACTTTGTAAAGGAGATTTTTTTTGGGGAATAAAAAGAGAAAAAACACATGATTTTGAATAAGAAAAAATCAAAAAAGTTCAAATCCAAAAGAAAACAAACAAAAAAGGGAAGCAAAACAACAAACCTAGATTAAGCAAAAACAACTAGAAGTTGAAACAGAAGCAGAAACAAAAGGTTAAATTTTTTTAGCTTTCCTTTTCCTTTTTTACAAAACATATACACATAAAGAATAAATAAAAAAATAAAAAAAGAGGAAATTTTTACTGAGTGCATACAAGCATGCGATCGATCGCAGTGTCGGATCTGCGGCGCGCGAAACGACCAAAAATCCTCGCGAACACAGGACTCCGCAGAGAACAAAGAGAGGAGGGTCAGGTTTTTTTTTAAAACAGGGAAGAAAAATGAATTTTTTAAGAAAATTTTTACTTATATAAGCATCACAAAACGACGCCGTTTTGATCGGCGTCCATAAGCCCCAAAACGACGTCATTTTGCCTCAAGGTCCGCTTGTTGACTCAACCCGCCTCAGGATCCGCGTGTTTTTTGAAAAGGGGATATTTGCGCTCGCGGTCCTTCCGCTTTTTTTTTTTACTTTGCAATCAAGTTTTTTTTTTGGTTTTTAATTTGTGCCCTATAATTTGCTACGCGTTTCAATTTGGTCCTTATGGTAACGACGTCGTTTTGGAAGGTGGGAATATTTTCCCTTTTGCCCCCTCCAGTTTCTTTGCGCGTGTAAATAGGTCCCCTAATTTTCTTTTTATTTCGAATTAGCCCCAAAACTTCCGTTTTAAATTCAATTTAGCCCTTTTTTTTATTATTTTGCAATTTTTATTATTATTACTATTATTTAATATTTTCATTTTTTTTAATTATTTATTATTATTATTATTATTATTTTATTATTACTATACTATACTATTATTATTAGTATTACTACTCTTATTTTATTATTATTACCATTATTTTATCTTTTTATATTTATTTAATTATTATCACTACTATTATTTTATTTTCATTATTATTGTTATTACTAGTATTATATCATTATTTTTATGTATATCTATATATATTTTTTATTATTACTATTTATTATTATTATCATTATTTTATTATCACTATCACCATTGTATTTATTTACTTATTGTATATTTTTTGTTTTTTTACTATTGTATTGCTTATTATCATCTTTATTATATTTATTATTACTATCATTTCTATTATTGCTTTGCAACCATACTATTATTATTATTACTATTATTTATTTTTATTATTCCCTTATTTTGTTATTATTTTCGCATTATTATTATTGTTGATATTAGTATTATTATTATCATTATTATTATTCATCATTTGGTTTATTTTAATTTTTTTTCCCTTCCTATCATATTTATTTCATCATTCTTTATTATTATCATGTTTACATTACCACTAGTTACTAAAATAGAACCATTTTTACGTTTTGACCAATTTTCTGTTTTAAAGATTATATCGACTTTTCTTTTTACTACCCTTTTTACCTAAACTCGTAAAAAGGGATTTTTAAACAAGGCAATGTTTCGTGTTTGGAAGTTCGAGGAATCGTGCCCAATCGTGCTGGGTTTCGATTTTCCGTTCGTTCAAATGACTAAATAACCTTTTAAGATTTTGACCGTGTTTTCTTAAATAGGGCAATATTTCATGTTTGGAAATTCGAGGAATCGTGCCCAATCGTGCTAGGTTTCGATTTTTTCGTTTGACCAAATAACGGAATACCCTTTTTAAAATTGCAACGCATGAATTTTGGAAATCATGAAATGATCTTGGTATCGAGGGTTTGAAACATCGTGTCCTATCGTGCTGGACGTGGTATTTCATCTTTTCGGAACATGTTAATTTCGATATCCAATTCGAATTATCCAAACATTTTCTAAAGGATTCGTATTTTAAAATCTATTCCAATTTTCAATATTAGGACATTAATCAATCAATAAGGTACCAATTTTGAGCATCGCGAGGGTGCTAATCCTTCCTCGCGCGTAACCGACTCCCGAACCTGTTTTCTTAAAATTCGTAGACCAAATGTTTTATAAGGTGACCCAATCACACTTCAAAAAAGATTGGTGGCGACTCCATTTTTATTTTTAAAAAAGTCGACCCCGTTTTCTAAAAAGCATAAAAAATGGTTTCGACAGCTTGGCGACTCCGCTGGGGACCTATGAGAGAGTCGACCCGTAAAATTGATTGCTTTCTGTCTTGTTACTGAAAATTGAAAATCTAGTTTGAAAAACTATGATCCTTTTTATTGCATGTGGTTCTAATTTATAAAATGTCTCTGCATGGCACTGCATGACCGTTGTGGTCACACCCTTAAGTGGGAGCGAGAAACTATGCCTCCGTGAGGTTTTCACCTCAGCATGGGCTAGTGGATTGCTTCCAGGATACATCTGTACCTATGTCTTCGTGAAGTTTTCACTTCCACATGGCCATAGGGAAATGTATTCCCCTGAATCGAACTCGGCCCGTATGAACCTATAATGGGTGAGGATCGAGGAATCTGCTGGTTCGGGTACCTGAACTTTAGAGCTAAACCACACGTAGAAAACATAAGAACCCACCCTAAGTAGAACTATGTCAAACCTTAGTAGATACCCAGATAGGTGCTTGTTTATTTTACTTGCTTTATATTTCATTCTGCGATACTAACTTGTTATGTTTTATTTTTGTGCATGTCATTTCATAATTTAAGAGGTATCGATTCATGGTCAGTTTCTAAGTTAGAAAGCTGGTTATGGAGAACAAATTCCTTGATAAAGTGGAAGACAATGCAACCGTCCGCATATGGTCAGAGCAAGGGCAATTAGAGAAAGGGGACAGCATAGCTGAGGGATATGTGTCAGAACTTCGGGACCTCACTAGTATCAGTGGCACGCAAAATGAGCTCCAAGAGTTGAAGGAGATATGAACCCAGTGGGATGATGAGACAAAACAACTGTTCTATCGCACTTATGGCGATCTACCTTTCTTGCTCGACGTCAAGGTAGATAAGTATATGTTCCGAGCAATGACTCAATTTTAGAATTCTGCATATAGCTATTTCTCTTTCGGGAAAGTAGATTTAGTGCCCACGGTAGAGGAATATACGACATTGCTTCGTTGTTTAAGGGTCCAAGTCGACAAAGCTTATTTTAGGGCTACCAATGTCCCAACTTTTGTGAAGAAGTTAATGAGTATCACGGGGATGAGCGAACAGTGGGTTGCAGCCAGAATCCAAGAGAAAGGTGAGGGTAAGTGCATACTCTGGGTGAGTTTGAGGGACCTGATCCTAGCACATCCAGATGTAAAGAAGAAGGTCAATGTCTTTGCCTTATGTATTTATGGTTTGGTAATCTTCCCTAAAGCTTTAAGACATGTAGATGAAGCAGTTACCGATCTATTTAACCGACTGGACAAAGGGGTCACGCCTGTACCTGCGATCTTAGCCGAGACATTCAGATCTTTGAATGCATGTCGGAGAACAGGTGAAGGCAGGTTCATTGGATGCGCGCAGTTGTTGTTTGCTTGGTTCCACGGTCATTTTTGGAAGTTGGAGAAAGTGTCTTATCGAGTTTTCTCTGAGATTACTCACCGTTGAAAGAAATAGTGCTGCTCCAAGGAAAGAAGACGTGTCCGAGGAAAGCTGGATGGTGCTCTTTCAAAACCTTCAAGAAGAAGACATCGAGTGGAGGGTTCCTTGGATGGTTCCCGACGAGATCCTTTATCGGTGTGGAAGTTTAGACTGGGTACCTTTACTTGGAATTTGGGGAGCCATTGGGTATGCCCATTTGCTTGTACTTAGGCAATATGGATCAAGACGGTTTATACCAACGACATATGGACTGGCTCAGTGTGAGTTCTCGTACAGAGGGGAAAATTATAAGAAGAGGGTTAAGGAGATTTCTACTGCTTGGAATCAGATTTGTAGGATGAAGAGATTATCCGCAAGACCAATGACGACCCCAGAATACAGTAGATGGAGGATTAGAAGGATTAATGATAACATCCCCGAGCTGAATCCAGAAGGCACCCGATCAAGAGAGGAATGCTTGCAAGTGGTCCCATCAGAGTTAGAGATTGTGAAACAAGATTTCGAAAAAATGAGTTCAGAGCTTGGAAAGAGGATAGAGAAGTTGGAAGAAGAAAAGATGCACCTAAGTTTAGATGCGGATGTTCAGAAAATGGAAGTCAGGAAATTAAGAAAAGAAAAGAAGAAGATAGAGGAAGATCGAGATAGTTTGAAGACAGGATATAAGAAGATACGTCTGACGATGAAGAACGCTGGATTGGGAAAGACTTCGGAACAGTGGCAACGGGAGATTCAAGAGGAAAAGGCCAAAGCTAACTGTTGGAGAAGAAGTTTCAAGAAATGCAAGCGCGAAATGAAGCCTTAGAGAAGAATTTGGAAAATAGCCAAAAAGAGAAAAACGGATTAAAAGCTAGAGTGGCTGAACTTGGGCGGTCTCTTCATCGCCATCGAAGTCGTAATTCTGAAATTGAACTAAAATCAAGTCTGAACAAGATCGAGGAGATGAAAGGCAAGATTAAATAATTAGAATCAGCATTACACAGTTGTGAACTTCGGATTGAGCTTCTTGAAACAAGAGAAGGGAGTTGGAAGGAAGAGCTTTACCCATCTCATGATCAAGTTAGAAGTCGGGATTACCTTATGGGTGAAGCAATAATTCAGATTCGAGAGGTAGCTGATCACCTACAGACTTTGGCAGCACAGGCTGATATATTGAGCATGAAGTATGAGCTACAGTCGGATCATAGTCAAGAGCTAACCTCTTTGTTTGGGAAAATCAAAACTTTAGGCCTTAGGGCGAAAGCATATTTGTAGCCTGCTTTATGTAAAAGAATTTGTTTTCTAATAAAGTTTTCTAAAATGAAGTTGAATCTGAATCGATGCCTCCTTGCATTCATGCATTTGCATTACACCATATGCATTTAAGTTCATAGAGAGAGCCTAATTAGTTGAAATCAATACAGAGAAAGAAAGAGAGAGAGAGAAAAAAAATCTGGAAACTGAGTACCATTACGGTACACGTGCCAAGACAAAGAAAATGGATCAAAGACTTGAACAATTCCAGAAAGACATGTAAGACCAGATGCAAGAGCAATTGGCAAAGCTCCAACAAGAAATGAGAGACCAAATGTTGGAAGCTCAAAGGAACATGATGGCTCAAATGACCCAAATACTGAACGGGGCAATAGACAAAGGAAAAGGTCCCGTGGTTATTACAGAAGAAGATAGCGAAGGCATTCCTCCGGGTTTTACCCCACCACACGTACAAACACAACCTGAGAAGTATCCCCAAAAGCCATCTGTCACGATCAGGCCTCAACAAGGGCAAGCTGATGCTAGACCGCCCATGAACTTCCAAGTTGGCTCAGGACCCAACCCAGGAGATAACCCAGCTAATCCTGTCATCCCTGATTTGGATATAGCAGAGAGGGAATGGACAAAAACTGAATCCTCTAGGCAGTTAGAGGATCGCTGTAGATGGTTGGAAGAAAAGTTCAAGGCTTTGGAAAATACCGATCATCACTATGGTATTGACGCAAAAGACTTGAGTCTGGTTCCAGATTTGGTGCTTCCTCATAAATTTAAGATGCCAGAATTCGAGAAATACAATGGGACCATATTTTCGGAAGCCCGCATCACTATGTTCTGTAGACGGATGACTGGCTACGTGAACAATGATCAACTTTTGATTAATTATTTCCAAGATAGTTTAGTGGGGGCAGCGTCCAGATGGTACAATCAACTTAGCCGTGCTAATATTAGCTCCTGGAGAGACCTAGCCCAAGCCTTCATGAAGCAGTACAATCATGTCACAGACATGACGCCTGACAGAATCATGTTACAGAATATGGAAAAGAAGTCGAATGAAAGCTTCAGGCAGTACGCGCAAAGATGGAGGGAGGTTGCTATGCAAGTTCAGCCACCGCTCTTAGAAAAGGAGACTATAATACTTTTTATCAACACCTTGAAGGCTTCATTTATCACCCACATGATAGGAAGTGCTACCAAGAGCTTCGCGGATATAGTGATGGCAGGAGAAATGATTGAAAATGCCATAAGGAGTGGCAAGATTGAAGCGGGGGAAACCACTAGAAGGTCTGCTCCTAGAAAAAAATGACAATGAGGTGAATAATGCGAGTACATACAACAAAGGGTACTCGAAGGCAATCACTGTTAACCAACCAAAGGTAGTTACAGCTGGGCAACAAGGGTCGATCAGACAGGAATCAGGCACCAGACAAAATTCTGAAAAGCTCCAATTTATGCCAATCCCAATGACGTATAAAGAGCTATATCAAAGTTTATTTGACGCACACGTCGTGTCCCCGTTCTATCTAAAACCGCTACAACCCCTATATCCCAAATGGTATGATTCAAACGCTCAATGCGATTACCATGCGAAAATATCAGAGCATTCAATAGAAAACTGAACTGCCTTCAAAAAGGTAGTCGAGAGACTCATCAAAATGGGGATTGTAAAATTTGATGATACACCTAGTACGGAGAACCCATTACCTAACCACGGGGATAAGGGGATAAATGCGATCGGTGAGAAGGTCGTAAGAAAGATCAAAAAAGATATCTCGGAGGTGAAAACCCCGCTGAAAATGATTTGGAAAGAAATGATGAGAATAGGATTGGTAGAATCAGATCATGTAGAAGGATGTAAAGGACTAAGGGACTACTGTGAGTTCCACAAAATAGAGGGGCATGAGATCCAGAAATGTGTTGAGTTTAGGGTCTTGGTGCAAAGCCTCATGGATAATAAGGAAGTGGAATTTTATGAAGAAAGTTCAGAGGAAGAAAGCATATGCATAATGGAAGGAGATTTAACAAACCAAAAAGTTAACTATCCGACGATCATTATTTCTTGACCGAGAAGCACGGAAGGCGGAGCACAAATCACGCCTAAAGTCGTAATCTAGAAACCTGTTTCCTTTCCTTACAAGGATAACAAAATGGTACCATGGAATTATGACTGTAATGTGACAATACCGAGAGTGGAAAGCTCAGTTAGCACTTCCGATGAGGTCCAAAATGAAGGTTCCTACACACGTAGTGGAAAGCGCTACGATTCAGGAAACGCTAGAGTAGGACCAGTGAAATCAAAGACTATGGCAGTTGAGCGAGGGAAAGGACTTGGGGCCCTTATCAATGAACCTGTGAAGGAGGAAGAGGCTAAAGAATTTTTGAAATTCTTGAAGCCTGATGAGTACTGACGTGGTGGAACAAACTGCAGAAACAACCGGCTCGCATATCGGTGCTAGCCTTTCTTTTGAGCTCGAAGTGCATCGCGAAGCAATCGATGAAGTCTTTGAATGAAACTTACGTTACTAAGGATATATCCGTCAACAAACTGGATCGTCTGGTTAGTAACATAAGTGCCGACAATTTTATTTACTTCAGTGATGATGAAATCCCACCGGGGGGCATGGGATCAACAAAGGCTTTGCACATCACTACTCATTGCAAGGGATACACTCTGCCAAGTGTGTTAATAGATAATGGATCAGTTTTGAATGTCTTACCGTTGTCTATGCTAAAGAGGTTGCCTATAGACAATTCTCACATGAAAACATGCCAGAACATAGTGAGAGCATTTGATGGCACGTAAAGAAGAGTGATGGGAAGAATTGACATACCATTATTGATCGGGCCTAACACATATGAAGTGGACTTTCTGGTGATGGATATCAAGCCCTCCTACAACTGCTTGTTGGGAAGGCCCTGGATTCATTCGGCGGGGGTAGTGCCCTCATCGCTGCACCAAAAATTGAAATTGGTAACAGAGAGTCAGCTGGTAACTATAAACACAGAAGAAGACATCATAGTGACTGTTACCAATGAGGCGCCATATTTAGAGACAAATGAGGAGGCCACTGAATGTTCCTTTTGATCTTTAGAGTTCATAAATGCGACTTTCATATCGGAAGGAAATGAGGTTTCGGTGCCTAAGATATCCAGGACCACGAGAATGGGCCTGCAGATGATGATCGAGAAAGGAGCCGTACCGAGAAAAGGGCTGGGCAGACATCTTCAAGGAGAGATTCAAGTGCAAATGCTGAAAGAGAAAAGAGATTGTTTTGGCTTGGGTTTCAGGCCAGATGCTAGACAAAGGAAAAGAGAAATAGAGAAGAAGCAAGAGAGAAGAAGGGCACGGTTGAATGGAGAAGAAGTCAAGTGGGAATCAATGACATTCCCTCACATATCCTAGACCTTTATATCAAGAGGGATAATTCACCCTGAGAGAGGGTTATTGGAGAATGAAGATCCTCACATCAGTGCCATACACGATGAGGAAGCTGAGCAAGGAAACCTGTTGGGCATTCGCCTGTATGAACCTAGAAGCGTTTTGGACAATTGGACTGTAGAGGAACTTCCTGTAGTTTTTTAGAGATTACACAGAGTAATATTCAGAACACTTGTTGTTTTTAAGCCTAGGAACAATAAGATTTCTTTTGTAAAATAGGCTCATATTCAGAAGTCTTTATTTGAATGAAATACATTTTTAATGATCCATTCAGGAAAATATTCTTTCATTTTTCTTTTGATCTTCTAATTTTATTCTAAATTTTTATTATTCTCATTCATATCATGTGAATAGCTGTTCTCGAATTTATTTGTTCCTTGTACATTCTTTGGTGCCCACCACAGGACCCTAGATATTGATGACATGAGCAACGATACTACAGATTCAGAGGTCCATTTTGAGCAAGACATGTATTTAGAGGAATCTCAGGATTTTGAAGGTGACAGAGATTATGACTTGTCTCCAGATTTGTTGAGAATGGTAAAGCAAGAGGAGAAACAAATTTTACCCCATGAAGAGGAAGTAGAGAACATAGCCTTAGAGGAAAGAAATGTGATAAAAATTGGAACGCGCATAGCCGAGGAGACGAAACAAGACCTTGTTGAGTTACTTCGAGAATTCAAGGACGTCTTTGCATGGTCATACCAAGATATGCCTGGTCTAAGTACTGATATTGTAGTGCATCGCCTTCCCACAAGAGAAGAATGCAAGCCAGTTCAGCAAAAGCTACGGAGGATGAGGCCTGACGTGGTGTTGAAAATAAAAGAGGAAGTCAAGAAACAGTTTGATGCTGGTTTTCTACAGGTGGTCAAATACTCAGAGTGGGTTGCCAATATTGTTCCAGTCCCTAAGAAAGATGGAAAGGTCCGGATGTGTGTAGATTATAGGGACTTAAATAAAGCCAGCCCAAAGGATAATTTCCCTTTGCCTCATATTGACACGTTGGTGGATAATACGGCGGGATACTCACTATTTTCTTTCATGAATGGTTTTTTCGGATACAATCAGATTAAGATACACCCTGAGGACATGGAGAAAACCAATTTCATAACGTTGTGGGGTACCTTTTGTTATAAAGTAATGCCATTTGGGCTAAAGAATGCAGGGGCAACATATCAAAGGGCCATGGTAACTTTATTCCATGACATGATGCACAAAGAGATTGAAGTATATGTTGATGATATGATCGCCAAATCTCGAACAGAAAAGGAACACATTGAGGTTTTGAAGAAATTATTTTTGAGATTGAGGAAATTTCAATTGAAGCTCAACCCGACCAAGTGTACTTTCGGAGCTCGGTCAGGGAAATTACTGGGTTTTGTGGTCAGCAAAAGAGGAATCGAAGTTGACTCAAATAAGGTCAAAGCGATACAAGAGTTGCCTCCACCACACACTCAAAAGGAAGTTCGAGGCTTTCTTGGGAGATTAAATTACATTGCTCGGTTTATTTCACAATTAACTGAAAAATGTGATCCTATATTTCGTCTTCTCAAGAAACACAACCAATGTGTGTTGGACGAGAAATGCCAGAGGGCTTTTGACAAAGTCAAACAGTATCTGTCGAATGCACCAGCACTATCTCCTCTTAATCCATATAGACCATTGATACTATATTTATCAGTTTTCAATAGCTCCATGAGATGTGTGCTTGGTCAACATGATGAATCAAGAAGAAAAGAAAAGGCGATATACTATCTCAGTAAAAAGTTCACTGAATGTGAAATGAGATATTCGTCGATTGAAAAATTGTGTTGCGCCTTGATTTGGACAACTCGGAGATTGAAGCAGTACATGCTATACAACATAGTTAATTTCAAAGCTTGACCCATTAAAGTATATGATGGAGTCAACTGCTCTGAATGGAATAATGACAAGGTGGCAGATTCTGCTTTCTGAATTTGATATAGCCTATGTAAACCAAAAGGCTATAAAAGGGAGCGCAATAGCAGAATTCTTAGCTAGCAGGGCTCTAGAGGATTACGAACCTTTGAGCTTCGAATTCCCCAATGAGGAGTTAATGTATGTAGCAACTACTGAAGAATGTCCGTGGAAGCTTAATTTCGATGGAGCGTCAAACGCTGTGGGAAATAGAATTGGGGCAATCTTGGTATCCCCTGGTGGTGATCATTATCCATTCACATGCAAATTGGATTTTGATTGCACAAACAACATGGCAGAATATAAAGCATGCATCATGGGAATTCGAGCAGCTATAGAGCGTAAAATCAGAGTGCTAGAAGTATATGGAGATTCTACACTAGTGATTTATCAGCTTAAAGGTGAATGGGAGACGAGAGATCCCAAACTGATCAATTATCGAAAAATAGTTTTGGGATTGATTGAGGAATTTGACAACATCACTTTTAATTATCTCCCACGTGATGAAAATCAGATGGTAGATGCTTTGGAAACCCTGGCTTCTATGATCAAAGTGAACAAACCAGAAGATATGAGACCCATTCAGATGAGTATCTTCGAAGTTCCAGCCCATTGTTATAACCTGGAAGAAGAGGAAAAAGATGACCACCCTTGGTATCAGGATGTATTTCGATATGTAAAAAATCGTGAATACCCAGAGCATGCAACTGAGAATGAGAAAAGAACATTAAGGAGATTGGCTTCTGACTATATTTTAGATGGGGATATCTTGTACAAAAAGAGAAAAGATCAAGTACTGTTGAGATGCGTTGATGCTGTTGAAGCTAGGAAAATCCTAGAAGAAGTTCACGAGGGCGTTTGTGGAACCCATGCTAATGGATTCATAATGGCCAGACAGATAATGAGATTTGGATATTATTGGTCCACCATGGAAGGAGATTGTATCAATTTTGCCAAAAGATGTCATAAATTCCAGATTTATGGAGACAAAATTCATGTGCCTCCGTCACCTTTGCATGTTATGACTTCCCCCATGGCCTTTTTCCATGTGGGGCATGGATGTTATTGGACCAATCTCACCAAAGGCTTCGAATGAGCATCGGTTCATCTTTGTAGTCATTGACTACTTCACAAAATGGGTAGAGGCTGCTTCATATGCTAGCGTCACTAAGTCAGCAGTTAGTCGGTTCTTAAAGAAAGAGATCATTTGTCAATATGGAATGCCCGAGAGGATCATATCAGACAACGCACTGAACTTGAACAATAGTACGATAGCGGAGGTTTGTAGTCAATTCAACATAAAACACCACAACTCGTCTCCGTATCGTCCAAAGATGAATGGGGCAGTGGAAGTGGCCAATAAAAACATCAAGAAGATAGTAGGAAAAATGACTGAGACGTATAAGGATTGACACGAGAAATTACCATTTGCACTCTATGCTTATCGGACGTCCGTCAGAACTTCTACTGGGGCAACTCTTTTCTTATTAGTCTATGGGATGGAGGCAGTTCTACTTATTGAAGTGGAAATATCGTCTCTTCGAGTTTTGTCAGAAATAAAGCTGGATGAAGCTGAATGGATCCAGGCTCGATATGATCAATTGAACTTAATTGAAGAAAAGAAGATAAGGGCTATTCGTCATGGTCAGATGTACCAAAAACGAATGATGCGAGCCTATAATAAAAAAGTTCACCCAAGAGAGTTTCATGAAGGGGACCTTGTACTGAAAAAGATCCTTCCTATACAAAAGGATTCCAGAGGAAAATGGATGCCGAATTGGGAAGGACCATATGTGGTGAAGAAAGCTTTCTCTAGAGGTGCACTAATTCTGACTGAAATGGATGGGAAAAGCTTACCCAATCCTGTAAATTCAGATTCAATCAAAAAATACTTTGCTTGAAAAGAAGAAGAGGCCAAGGTGAAAACCCGCAAAAGGCACTTTGAGACTTCTCAAAAAAAAATGTGGAGAGGCCAAGACGAAAATCCGTAAAAGGCGCCTTGAGACCAAAGGGGTTTTGAGTTGAAAACCCGAAAGGGGCGGCTCAAATTTTGAAGGGACATGCGGGGTCTTGCTATACCTGAATCAACAAAAAATGAAGTATGTTGCATATTGGGGCATCAACAAAGTACTTTGAGTCTTCTAAACACATGTTAAGCTCAAAGTAGTCTTCATGAAGTTTGTATATAGAAGCCCAATCTGCGATATCTAGGGCATCTGATCTTTGTTTTATTCATTTTACTATCTCTGGGTTCTTTCTCTTCTCAAAGATATGTTCCCAGTTAATTTTCCTTGTATCTTTGATAATTCATTTGACTCTCTTTGAAATCAAATTATTGTTACCCATCATTCATAAACATGTTGCATTGAAATAATGATTGATGAACTAATAATTTCACAGAAGAAGTTCTACATATTACTTTGGAAATTTCTAGATAAAACAAGAAACCGAAACAGGACAATTGTTTAGAATCTCCATGTACATAGAGTGGAGATATTTGAGAAAGAAGAGTCCTGATGGAGACTATTTCTCTAAATTCTTTGTCCAATTAAGTGGTTGTGATGGAGATAAACAATGTCATCGGGTCATTCAGAGAATGGTATGACAGGCATATTTTTGACGAAAAAGATTCAAAAAACCCTAAATTGTGGTGGAATGAATCGAAGTTGAAACAAGTCCTATATCCTTTAAGTTGCAATAAGCAGAAAAAGTTGTGATTCTTGGGGAGATGGTTTGAAGTCGATATACGACTCGTGTCCCAATGTTCAAGAGGAATGAGCCCTAAAATTTCCATGAGGGCAAATTATTTGAGCAAGAAAATGATACTTCATGGGGAACGAAGATGAAACCTTGACGGATAAATGAGTGATAACACCTTGAATAGGAATCATACTCATATCATTTTGCATTCACATATCATAGCATGGTTGAATAGGAGTATTTGATTCATTTCGGTCATAGTATCCTTATCATTCAGCATAAGCATATACCCATTCTACAGGTCATAGGACGATGTTGTAGGGTAAATGATTACTTTCAATCTTGTCTCCCTGAAGTTGCAGTGGAGTAGATTGAAGACAGCAGATTTGGCATTCCTGAAGTTGCAGGAATCAGATCGAAGTCATCAGATCTTGTCTCCCTGAGTTTGCAGTGGAGCAGATTGAAGAAAGCAGATTTGGCATTCCTGAAGTTGCAGGAGCAAATCGAAGACATCAAATCTTGTCTCCCTGAGTTTGCAGTGGAGCAGATTGAAGAAAGCAGATTTGGCATTCCTGAAGTTGCAGGAGCAAATCGAAGACACCAAATCTTGTCTCCCTAAGTTTACAGTGGAGCAGATTGAAGAAAGCATATTTGGCATTCCTGAAGTTGCAGGAGTAGATCGAAGACATCAAATCTCGTCTCCCTGAGTTAGCAGTGGAGCAGATTGAAGAAGACAGATCTGGCATTCCGGAAGTTGCAGGAAGCAGATAGAAGACATCAAGTCTTGTCTCCCTGAGTTTGAAGTGGAGCAGATTGAAGATAGTAGATCTGGCATTCCTGAAGTTGCAGGAAGCAGATCGAAGACATCAAATCTTGTCTCCGTGGGTTTGCAGTGGAACAGATTGAAGCTATAAAAGAACTAATCGTATCTCTGTGAAGTGGCAATAAAGCAAATCAAAACAATCTTGAGGTTGCAGTGTAGCAAATAGAAACTACAGGTCCCATCTCTCGAGGTTGCGGTGAAGTGGGTCAAAGCAACAAGATGCAGTGGACCAGAACGAGGCTACCTGAAGAAAAAGAGCACCAAAGAAGTCAAGACTCGGCGAGACCGGGCAAAATTAGTCTTTCTTAAAAGTCTTTGCTCCATTCTCGTTACACGACAATGAGCAAAGAGGGGCAGCTGTCATAACCCAATTTTGCCCGGGCTAACAAACCCATCAAATAAAGACCCAACCAATTAAACCCAAATTTAAACCTAAAAACACAAAACCCAATTACAAATCAGACCTAAACCCAACTAGAACCCCTATAACCCAAATCTAACCTTACCCAATTAAGCCCAATGAAACCTAGCCCAATTAGCCCCAAATCAGAAAAAAAAAAAACAAAAGACTAAACCATAGGTGCGCCGCACCTAGGGTCTTCTAACCCTTTGCCTCGACGCGCCTTGATCGACACCACGGCACACCGCCTTCCCACTTGCACCGCCACTGGTACCTGCATTAAACGAGAAAAGACAGAAAGCAGGAATAATAGCAATATAAACGGCTATATAAGCCGAACATAAAAACTTTGTAAAGGAGATTTTTTTGGGGGAATAAAAAGAGAAAAAACACATGATTTTGAATAAGAAAAAATCAAAAAGTTCAGATCCAAAAGAAAACAAACAAAAAAGGGAAGCAAAACAGTAAACCTAGATTAAGCAAAAACAATTAGAAGTTGAAACAGAAGCAGAAACAAAAGGTAAAAAAATTTTAGCTTACCTTTTCCTTTTTTACAAAACATATACACATAAAGAATAAATAAATAAAAAAACAAAAAAGAGGAAATTTTTACCTGAGTGCCGCCGCGCACGGCGGTCGCCGGCGTCGGACTGCGGCGGCGAACGACCAAAAATCCTCGCCGAACCTGGGACCTGTAGAGAACAAAGAGAGGAGGGTCAGTTTTTTTTTAAAACAGGGAAGAAAAATGAAATTTTTAAGAAAATTTTTACTTATATAAGCATCACAAAACGACGCCGTTTTGGTCGGCGTCCATAAGCCCCAAAACGACGTCATTTTGCCTCAAGGTCCGCGTGTTGACCCGACCCGCCTCAGGATCCGCGTGTTTTTTGAAAAAGGGATATTTGCGCGTGCGGTCCTTCCGCTTTTTTTTTTATTTTGCAATCAAGTTTTTTTTTTTGTTTTCAATTCATGCCCTATAATTTGCTGCGCGTTTCAATTTGGTCCTCATGGTAACGACGTCGTTTTGGAAGGTGGGAATATTTTCCCTTTTGCCCCCTCCAGTTTCTTTGCGCGTGTAAATAGGTCCCCTAATTTTCTTTTTATTTCGAATTAGCCCCAAAACTTCCGTTTTAAATTCAATTTAGCCCGTTTTTTATTATTTTGCAATTATTATTATTATTACTATTATTTAATATTTTCATTTTTGTTAATTATTTATTATTATTATTTTATTATTACTATACTATATTATTATTATTAGTATTACTACTCTTATTTTATTATTATTACCATTATTTTATCTTTTTATATTTATTTAATTATTATCACTACTATTATTTTATTTTCATTATTATTGTTATTACTAGTATTATATCATTATTTTTATGTATATCTATATATATTTTTATTATTACTATTTATTATTATTACTATCATTATTTTATTATCACTATCACCATTGTATTTATTTACTTATTGTTTATTTTTTGTTTTTTTTACTATTGTATTGCTTATTATCATCTTTATTATATTTATTATTACTATAAATTATTATTATTATTATTCCCTTATTTTGTTATTATTTTCGCATTATTATTATTGTTGATATTAGTATTATTATTATCATTATTATTATTCATTATTTTTTATTATTAATACTATCATTTATTTTATTTTTTTCCCCTTCCTATCATATTTATTTCATCATTCTTTATTATTATCATGTTTACATTACCACTAGTTACTAAAATAGAACCATTTTTACGTTTTGACCAATTTTCTGTTTTAAAGATTATATCGACTTTTCTTTTTACTACCCTTTTTACCTAAACTCGTAAAAAGGGATTTTTAAACAAGGCAATGTTTCGTGTTTGGAAGTTCGAGGAATCGTGCCCAATCGTGCTGGGTTTCGATTTTCCGTTCGTCCAAATGACTAAATAACCTTTTAAGATTTTGACCGTGTTTTCTTAAATAGGGCAATATTTCATGTTTGGAAATTCGAGGAATCGTGCCCAATCGTGGTGAGTTTCGGTTTTTTCGTTTGGCCAAATAACGGAATACCCTTTTTAAAATTGTAACGCATGAATTTTGGAAATCATGAAATGATCTTGGTATCGAGGGTTTGAAACATTGTGTCCTATCGTGCTGGACGTGGTATTTCATCTTTTCGGAACAGGAGAATTTCGATATCCAATTCGAATTATCCAAACATTTTCTAAAGGATTCATATTTTAAAATCTATTCCAATTTTTAATATTAGGACATTAATCAATCAATAAGGTACCAATTTTGGGCATCGCGAGGTGCTAATCCTTCCTCGCGCGTAACCGACTCCCGAACCCATTTTCTTAAAATTCGTAGACCAAATGTTTTATAAGGTGACCCAATCACACTTCAAAAAAGATTGGTGGCGACTCCATTTTTATTTTTAAAAAAGTCGACCCCGTTTTCTAAAAAGCATAAAAAAATGGTTTCGACAATATCCACTCTAAATACTTTATTCTAATTAAAATGATGATGTGAATTTTTAAGAATTGTTAGAATCGTTAAATTTATTTATTAAATTTAGGTCTGTTACAATGTTATTTCTTTTTGTTACATGGTTACCAAGTTTATTTTTATTTTCAAAATACCACACTAACACAAAAGCATTTTAACAGTGTTAACAAATGGATCTAAATTTTTAAATTTGAAAAATAGAGGGCTAAATTCCTAAAAATGAAAGTTTGGAGATTAAATTCCAAATATATGAACAGTTCAAAAACTTTGAGTAAATTATAACCTTTAAATTTTTACACTATAATTTAGTCAAAAAATAAATAATGAACCCAACATGAAGCGGGGGTGGAAACCATGCTGGTTTTATAAGAAAGGATTGTATGAAACTGTGATTCCACGTCATCCTTATCCCTTTCCAATGAGAGAATGAAAAATCAGATTTTTCCTCCTGATTTTTAACATTTTTAGTTGGATTTAAATTTTATCGGGAGGAAAAAGCTAAAAATCAGGAGGAAAAATCTGATTTGTCATTCTCTCATTGGAAAGGGATAAAGATGACGTGGAATCACAGTTTCATACAATTCCTTCTCCTGATTTTATTAAATGAAAATGCAACTATATATTTATATTTTATTATAATAAAAATTAAAAAATAAATAAAATCTAAATCTTAAATAATATTACAGGTGTATAGCGACTACTTTTTTTATTATAAATAAAATCTTAATAGATAAATTAAGTTATTACATAGAAGAATAACTATAACAAAAAGAAAACCCAATTTAATTAAAAAATAACTATAGTTTGCTAAATTAATCATAAGGATATTTGAATTTATTATTATTTTTAATTGAATTTAAAAATAAATTTTTTTTAAGAAATAATTATATTTTTTAGCCACCAAAATAACTGTTTCTCTATCATTTTTAATTAAAAATAAATTTATTTTAAAAAACTATCCATATTTTTTTAATAACTATTTTTTAACGACCAAAATAACTCTAATTTTTTAATAGTTTTATTATTTTTCACATTATTTTTTTATTTGATATGTGTGATAAATTTAGTAAAATAAATAGGGATAAATCTAAAACCTATATATTGACTACAGTTTAATCTGTAATTGTATACATAAACTTTGAGTTTGTGCAATTTTATATATGAAATTTTGATTTGACCCAGTTCTTGTAAATTACTAACACAATTATAGATATATTGCCATTTTATGTTTATATATTGCCATTTTGATTTTCACTCTTATCACATGTGATCATTAATTTAATTATTTTTGTTAAAAATTTGGTTTGAAGATGAGGAGAGTTATTTTTTTTTAATTAGAAAATGTATTCAAACCTCAAGGAAGTTTGATAAAAATTCCACTTTGTTTGGCTTGGAAAATATTCACTTGCAATCTATCAGGTTTGATGAAAAATACATAATTTATTAAGGCAGCGTTTGGTATAATAGAAAGTGATAATTTTTTTGGAAATTTAATCAGTTGCAAAGTGATTTCAACGTTTGGTATGTCAAATTATTTTTACTTTCTTTAAAATCTAACTTTCCATTGAGAATTACTTATCATAAATATGACAATGTGATTCCCACGAGAAAATGGGAGAAAGTTACTTTCTCATATAGGTTTAAAAGTTAAAAAAAGTATTAAAGATAAAATTAACCTTATTTTATTTTGGTTTAGGGGATTAATCTATTAAACGTAAAAAAGAAGAAGAAGTTATTACCTCCTTTTCATTACTAACTCTTTTATTATTTCAACCGATTCTTCAAAAATAAGGTTTTTGTTTCTAATTTTATTTTCGATATGCATATTTAATCACCTACATAGATATTGTTTTCATATTATATTTATTTTATATTATTTGCCTCTCTTCCCCTTTTGATATATTAATTGAAATTGCAATTGCATTATAATATTCATTTCAAAACAAGCTTTATATATGCGCATTGTTATATTTAAAAAAATACATGTAATGTAACGACCCAAAAGTCAGTAGAGCCGAAAATAGTGGTTTCGAAGTTTTGTTTTTCACTGATAAAGTCAGTGAATATTATTTATCAATATTTACGAGGGTATCATAATATTATATTGAAGCTTGGTCTAATAACTTTAGTTATTTGGAAAGTTAGACAAGATACAAGTGTATCGGTTTCAAAGTCAGTGGTTTTGGAAATTAAGGTACCGGGACCTTGTTTTCAATAAACCGGAACTGTAAATATTTTTATTAAATGTTTACAGAGTTATATTAGAAGTGGATTGAATTTTAGTTGAGTAATTTAATTGAATTAGTGCTTAATTATGGTATAAGGATTAAACCGTAAAAATATTAAGGAATCTTTAATTAAAACATGACTAAGGGATTTAAGAAGAAATTAAACCATTACATTAATAATATAGGACGGTAAGGAATATCTATTGATGGTTAATGTTATAAGATTTTTAACTTAATTAAAGTTAATTTTAAAACTAAAGTTAAAAATAAAACAAAAGGATAAAACTTAGGTGAGTGGAGAGAAAGAGAAAAAAAAACATATTCTCTTCTTCTTCATGCAAACCGAATGGGAATTAAGGAGAAGGAGGTTTCAGCCATTAAAGTAAAATTTTGAAGCTTAAATCGGTTAGTATAATTTGATCCTTTTCTTGTAATTTTTATGTTTTTAAAATCTTAGGAATTTAAGCTAGTTGACCCATGTTGTATTTTTTCGTTACTCTTAAATTTTTTGGATGTTACCATTATTGAGTAATTGAAGTTTTAGGGACCAATTTGATAGATTTAAGTTTAGTATTGAAAAAGGACTAAATTGTAAAGTCAATTGATGTTTTTGTGCAATAGGGATTAAATTGGAAAATTTTCAAAATTTGTGGTAGAAATGAAAAAATAAGAAGTTAAATTAGGCCTAAAGTGAAATCGGCATAAAAATGGGTGATTAATTTTGAAAGTTACTATAGTCCTGGTTTTAGGGACTAAATTGAATAAAATATGAAAGTTGTATAAAATAGTAATTGAATGTGAAAATGATTATGAATTGATAATTTTTATGTTTATGTTAATCCATAGCTAAATTCGACCCGGAATTCTCGAAAAAGAAAGGAAAAGACAAAGCCATTGACGATTAGCTCGGAGTTTACGGTTTGTATTTCTATAACACAAACTTTTTCAATTGTTGCATTTATGAACTGTGCTGCATGGAAATAACATAAGGTAAGTTGGAAATAATATAACGAGTTGAATTGAATCGATTTGAATTAGTTGTTTGTGATAAGGACTAAATTGAATAGTTTTGAAAGTATGATATATTGTTGCAATTGTGTAATTGAATTGAATTGTGATGAGTTATACTGTCACATATGTGAATTCATGATTGGTTGATGAAATTATGTTGTGAAATTGAGAAATTGATTATTATAAATTTAGATGAAAACAAATATTAAAGCTTGATAATTCAAGGAATGTGAAATGGTAGTGTACTGTTATATATTAGTACTTTTGTTGAATGGTTAAATGAAGCTATGAAGAAGTGGAAATTTAAATGTTAAATTTGCATACAATCCATCACTTCTAATTCAAGCATTTGAATGTACTATATTATGTTTTAAAATTCAGATTATTGAAATACCGTTGAGTTATATTCAATGTGCGGTTTTGTTTTCCGTGCGCAGGTTAGGTACTTTACAATTTGATCGTCGACTCAGCATCCAACGACAATCCCGAACTTAAGTATTAGTGATGTGTTTATTATGGTCTTGGCATGTACCTAGGATGTCTAATAGTTATAATGAACATTGAGTATTTTGTTGGCATTTTGGAAATTATGTATATAAATGTATATATATATATGTGTGTGTGATGGCATTGATCATGATAATGGTATTTTGTAGAGTAGTTGAATGTATGGTTGATAGCTCAAATGGTGATAAGGTAATGTGCCATGGAATAGATGAGTAAAAGTGATACATATGCCTATGCTATGCTTGAAATGATTTGGTAGCTTTAATGCATAAAGTATTAAGTTGAATTGGAGTCAATTTGAGAAATGTCTTGAAAGACCTTTTGGAGTGTTATGCATATAATGTTTTAGTTGATTTTGGATTGATTAGGTTGAGGTGCCTTATAAGGCATATTGGTATGCTCTTGGTTGATGTTTTTTAGGTCTATCATTATAGCTATGGTTACCATTTGAGTTGTAGGTGATTTGGGCATGATATGGACAATTTAAAGATTGGTCTTTACCATTTTTGAACTTAAGTATTGATATTTTGACATTTAGTATCGATACTTTACTATATGAATAATTTTAAAATAAATAGAATCATGATTTGGTATCGATATTGAACAAGGTATTGATACAATATCGATACCAAGCTATTAAATATCGATACCAATACTAAAATTTTGAAACTTTACAATTCAATCCTATTTCATGCCTGGACTTCATAATTAGGTCCATATACATTGCAAATTATTATAATTTTTTGCAAGTAATATAATGATAATTAATTGAGATTTTTTTATTAATAAATTGCATGTATTTGATTTGTATTTGTTTGTACATCTTATTATTCGGGTTCAGCGATCGAACAGGGTAAGGGGTGTTACATGTAAGATAAATTTGAAATAAAATTTTAATTAAAATTATAAATTAAAATAATAATTTTAAAAATTATCAATTAAAGTATTATTAAATATTTAATCCAAAGATTTATTACTAATAAATTTTATTGTAAGATATCAAATATATGAATATTATTTTTATTTAATAAGGGTGAATTTGTAAGTTATCATTACATTTCCAATAAAGTATTTAGTGAACCAAACGTGATAATGCAACTTTCCAAGGATTTTAATCAATAGTTTCCGATGTATGCCAAACGTTGCAAAGTAACTTTCTCAGCAATCACATTCCTAGGAATCACATTCTAAGGAATCACGTTCCGTTAGAATCATAACATGAGAAAGCACCAAACATTACCTAAGACTCATTTATTAAAAAAATTTCAAATAAAAATATAACATTACCCTTTATTAATTAGAGATAAATCAAATTTATACATGAACTTCCACTCTCCAATTTGATACATGAACTTTGGTTTGGCGTAGTTATATGCATGAAACTTGAATTGTGGTTCATAAGTATAAAGAAAGTTTTAATTTTGAGTTAATTGTACATGTTTAAAGAAATGAGTACATACATTTTTTTCGGCTTTTTTACCCAAATAATTTAAAAATAATAATTAATTACAAAAAAGGTATGAAAAATAGATTAATTACAAAAATAGGCATTTGTTACAGTGTTCTAACGATGCCGCCTAACAAATTGGTGGCGTCAGACTGAAATGTGATGACCTAAAATAATCAGGGAGCTGATATGTAAATTTCTCAATTTGGTTGGCAGCTGAAAAAAAGGCTTTAAGGATGTCGTATACAGTGTGGTGGCACCAAACTTTAATGGGTCAACTACTTCATAAACCCCCCTTATTTATTATTTTATGTTATTCTCTTTTAATACCAAAAATTTTATTTATTTTTCGAAAATATTTTTACTCATTGTTCTGTTATTCAAAACTCACTCTTTTTCCTCTGCTTTTTTGTTGGCTTATAAGGTATAGTATCACATTTCTCAATTTTACTCAACATAAAGAATTTTTATTTTTATTTTAATTTCTATTTACTTGTTAGTTGTTCAGATTTTATATATATATATATATATATATATATATATATCTTAAAAAACCATCTCTGTATTTACTCATTTGATCTCTCTCACCAATCCTACTTTAACCTCATTCTATTTATTTTAATGTTCCTTTTGTTTGGGTTTTCTTTCCCAATCTTTTTCATTTATGACTTTTAATATTTTTTAATTGATAATGGGTGCAGTAGAGCAGATTTTTAATTCAAGCAAATAAAAAGGAAATGGCAAATATAGACATTGATGGGATCTTGAATGAGCTTCCAAGTGTTGGTCGTATCGCCAAAACCAAAATTGTTTGTACTTTGGGTCCGTCATCGCGATCGATACCCATGATCGAAAAGCTGCTGAGGGCCGACATGAACGTTGCTCAATTCAATTTCTCCCATGGCAACCATGAATATCTCGGGATACCTTGAACAATCTCGAAAAATTTTATTATTTTATTTATTTTTGGTGTTAAAAGGGAATAATAATAATAATAATAATAAACAAGGGGGTTTATGAAGCAATTTACCTATTTAAAGTTTGGTGCCGCCACACTGTCATGCGGTACTCTTAAAGCCTTTTTTTCAACTGCCAACCAAAATAGAAAATTTACACATTAGATCCCTAAATATTTTAGGTTAGCACATTTCAGTCTGGTGCCGCCAATTTGTCAGGCGGCACCGTCAAAACACTGTAGCAAATGTCTTTTTTTGTAATTAATTTGTTTTCATACATTTTTCGTAATTAATTTTTTTATGTTATTTGGGTAAAAAACCTATTTTTTTATATTGGATTAATATAATTATCTGTGTATGCAATATATCAATGTAAAATGGTGGTAACTCGATAATATTGTTAGTGATTTTCAATTAAATTAGTTATAAAAACATTATTATTAAATTAAATTATAAATTGCATTATATGTTAATATAATCATATGTTAAACATAATGCAAATTTCAATTAATATGTGCAAGTTTACTTTTGTCTGAAAGTTATAAGTACGGTCAAAATTGTAAATACAAGGAATACATTTCCCCAAAATTAATCATTATAAAGTTGTGTGATAACGTTTTAAGTTTTTCTTTAGCTTTTACTTTTAAAAGTTATGAGGAAACGTTTTACTTTTCTTTAAAATTTTTATTTTAAATTATGTCATATAAAATTTGACATGAAATTTAACGGTCAAGTTAACAATATTAACAATGGGAAGACATCGATAAGTTGAATATATAATTAAAATGTTTTGAAGTTTAGAGCGAATTCAAAATGAGCGCAATTAACTCATAATATTACAAAGATTTAGAGATGTTAAAAATTAACCTTCTTTTTTATAGTAAAAAAGTCTACTTGATTAGCATCCGTTTATTTATTTATTTGGTTCCTACTTTTAACGCTAACCAAACAAGGTCATAAATATTCCTTGAAAGAAAGGAAAATGTTAAATAAATTTTAATTGTTGCTTAATAATCGGTTGAGCGAACCCAAAGAAATTGATGAAACTAGAGATTCTGTTACTAATATCCTACTTTTTTTGTTGCATTAGTTGGATATTTATTATTATTAATTTTGTTTCTTTTTTTCAAAACTAACCATTTCTCATCAATTTTCCTTGTCAAATATTAAGCTATAATGATTTATTTTACAAATAAATCCATTCAATTTTTCGTCTCTTTTGACATTTCAACTTGTATTGTTTTTCAAATTACCCAAAATAGACAGGAAAGTTAACGCTTACGTGGTGCCCACATGATAATCCATGTTAGCAATTAATTAATTTTTATACTTTTCTAATACTTTTAATAATTTTTAATTTTAAATTTTGAAAAATCATTTAATTTTTTGCATCCCATGACAATCCATGTGTATGGCATGTTAGCAAAGTTAACAGACATTAACTTTTCTATCTATTTGGAGGTGATTTTACAAATAACAAGTCTAAGGGTTAAAAAAGAGACAAAAAATTAAATGGAGGACTAAAATGATTTTTTTTTTGTAAAGTTGGAGGGTCAAATAAGTCATTCTTCCTAGTAGTAATGTACCCGCAAATTTTGAGTAGAAATAAAATGTAACAAATAAAAAAGTATTTATAAAAATTAAGTTACAATTTTTGATTCTTCACTTAATTGGAGCTTTTATCCAATAGTCATCTAGACTTGATTTTAAATTGATGCAGATTACATAATTATCAAGACTTTATCTTGAAAATAGGTTTGGAGAAAGTTTAAGGGTCTTCAAGATTTGATATTGAATGGTTGAGTCCGCTTTAAAAATCGTTGAGACTTGATATTGAAAACAAGTTTTATCTCCTTTTATGTTAATGAAATTGGATAGGGAACAACTTTAATTCAATGATTTTTTAGACTTTTACTCATTACATTTTTAAATTATATTAAATAATTTAATTATTATACATCTATATATATACAATTTATAAGGTAAATATAAAATTACGTAATTGTTGCATCAATTTGTTTTAAGGATAGTTATTTTTAAATTATTAATTTTTTTTTTGACATAAATTACTTTAAACATGATCACATATATAATTTTATTATATTTTATGGGAACAAATAATTATAAAATTTCCATAATATTAAATGAAAATTTTATTTCCATTAAATTTTTAACAAATTATTATAATATAAAACTTTTGACAAGCAACTAACAAGTAAAAGGTATGTTGTAACTAAATGAAGTTAAATTGGTGTTTAAGTATTTATATTTTTTATATAATATCTAGAATTATTCATAATAATTCCTTAATTTTTAAACATGAAGAAAAAATGTGCTTGAGCATGCTTGAACTCATGTCCTCCTGCATTGAAAGCAATATCAATACCAATTGATCTAAGACTCAATCGGCTTAAATATTTATATTTGATATTCGCTTTTATACTATCTGTAACCTCCTCAACCCGGCCTAGACGTTAGACCCAAATTTGGGAGATTACATTGGCCATCGAAATGGCCTAGCAGAATTATCAGAATTCTAAAAACAATTAATTAAAATATTTGTTTATTTCAGAAGGAAGTTTAGTCTCTTTTCAGAAAAACACAGGAGTTAAAAAAAACAATTAAGTTTAACATATTCATCATAACAGTGTTTACTATTGAAAATTTAGTTGAATATCCGAATTACTTTCTTAACAAAACACATTTACAATTTAGCAGCGGAAAAGTGATATTAACTCAATCTTGATAAAAATCATGTTTCATGCATAATTAAATAAAAATTCATATTCTAATAGCCTAAATTATTTAAATATCATGCATACCTAAATAAAAACCGTAAATTAAGTTCCATGCCACAATAAAAATATAGTTTCAAATAACTAGAATTATAAAATAAACAGCTTAAAATACTTTTATATAGAAATCAATATTCCGAGCTGAGCCATCCAAATGCCGCGCCCACGTCCTAACCTTGTGAGTTATCTGAAAAGAAGAAAAATAAGGTGGTGAGCTGTGAAAGCTCAGTGTGAGGTCAATCACAAGAAAATCGGTGTAAACAGTACACAAAACATACAGAATATCAATTTCAAAGTATAAACTACAATTAATTAACAATTCAGAAAATCGGTAAATCAGATCAATTTCATCAACATAATATCTCAATGTTAAAAGGATAAACACAATTTGAATAACAACTCGAAATTTTGGTATTTTAGATTCACTCATTATCATAATATCTTGGTATTCAGAGCAATGCAAATGCTTATAAATGCAATGTATTTTCAATTTATCAGAAAAGGTTTCTACCCCACCGCTACACACCATAATAGGAGTTCCCCAAAACTCCTTTGCCTTTACACCACGTTGTGGACGAGTCACTCGTTGTGGATAAACCACTAGTAATAAAAAGGGTGGATGAGCCACAGGGTTTTTGATAAAATAGTTCTGCAGACAAGCTGCCAATAGGTTGTGGATGCACAACATGTTCACAAATTGAAGCTGCTAGTGTGGTGTGGATAAACCACTCAAATGGTGCAAACAAAAGTTGTTCACACTTCCTCTATACATATCGTTCCACCCCATGCAATGCAATATGGCAAGCTCGAACAGATCAATACAGTAGCAATCAATATGCTTATAATAGTTCAAAACAGTAGCAAATAATATGCTTATAACAGATCAACTCAGTAGCCAAAAGTCATGCTTTTCATGTATTCAGAATAACGTTATCATAGGGCATGCTATACGAACATTCATAAACATGTATTCAGTCAACATATTTATTCACGATTCATGCAAGTATATATTAATAAACTAGTAATTCAACCATTTAGGTCATGTATTCCAACATTATTCATGTTATCAGGGGCTCAATTGGATAAATAAATCACTAAAAATAATTCGGGAACTAATCATAGACTAATCTGATCAAAACATAAAATTTTGGGCAAAGCTGTAAAATTTAGATCGTAATGTGAAGGTTTTGAGAAGGAAATGGATCCTACTAGTTAAGGTTC
Source organism: Gossypium sturtianum (assembly GCA_025698515.1). Taxonomy (NCBI): domain Eukaryota; kingdom Viridiplantae; phylum Streptophyta; class Magnoliopsida; order Malvales; family Malvaceae; genus Gossypium; species Gossypium sturtianum. Next base: position 70,336,010 of record CM046952.1, read on the forward strand.
TGTGGTAAAACCATGGCACCGAGGAGGCTACATGGGAACCGAAAGACACGATCCGTCAACAATATCTTCATCTATTCGAAACAAGTAAATTTCGAGAACGAAATTTCTTTTAAGAAGGGGAGAGTTGTAACGCCCCGAAATAAAGGGAGTTAGTTGAAGTGATTAAATAAGAAATGAGCCTTAGGCTTGATAGTTAAATGTTAGATTCCCTTCCTAGAGGTCCTAGGTTCAAGTCATTCCCTCCTATTTTAATTTCGACCCAACATTGGTAAATTTGTATGTGTTGCCCCTAGGTTTTTCAAACCTTAAGTATTTAACCATTTTTTTCCTATTGTGATTGGAATTGTCCTTTTCAAAATTCTAGTGAAATTGCTCTCTATCTTCTTTTTTCTTTTCTTTACCTCACCTTGCACCATATTTTTTCATCTTTGTGTTGATGAATATTTTACTTTCCAGTATTAAATCGTCCCCGTTCAATTGTTCTATAACGGATTTTAGAATTGCTGTCAATAGCATCCGTAATATTTGCCAAAGGTCGGTAAGTATTTTTTGTTTCAATAATTAAGATTTCATAATTTCGTAATAGTATTATCCCATGCTAACCTTTAGGTTCGACTAGTCAATCTATTTGAAATCTTACCAAAACTTGATACCAATCGTTAATTGTTTGTATTTTTCGTTGAAGGTCCGAATCTAGGTGAATCGGATTAAAGTTGATTGTGAGAGGCATCAACCGGACCCGTGGTGAAAGGTGTGTGTCTTTTTCAAGTGAATCGATGGTGATCGTGTGTAGGTTTAAGGCCATACGGTCTCCCACACGACCACCACAAGACCATGTGCACATGTAGATTTTAGGGACTTCGTGAACTACACGAACTCAGCTTGTTACACAGTCATGTCTTTCTTGTAGGGTAAAATTATCATTTTTCACATAGCATCAAGCCGTTACATGGCCTGGCCACACAGTCTCAAGCCTCTAATACGGCCTGGCCACACGACCGTGTGACCTCTATTTTACAATTTTGCCCATAATTTTGTGAATTATTCAGTTAGTCCATGTATAGTCCCTAAATTGTTTTTAGAGTTTTTATAAACTCAATTGAGTCTTTGATAGTATGTTCACTCAGGAATCTGTGATTTAATGACTAAATTGTTACTATTATATTGTATGATATGTGAATGTTACATGCCTTTTGTAATACTAACAAACTATTACTGTTAATATTGTTATTGCTCTATTGAGTACATGTTAAGCATGTCTACTGCTACTGTTGAACTGAATACATGTTAAGCATGCCTATTGATTTTGCATTGTTCTGTTACAAGTATGCCATATTGCATTGCATGGGGTAGGACGATATGAATCGAGGAAGAGTGTCAGTTTAATGCTCTTCAAATAGTAGTGGTTTATCCACAACATAGTGGCAATTTATCTGCAAACTTTTTTTATCTGAAAATACTAGTTGTGTACCCACAAATGTTTTTTACTAGTAGTTTATCTGCAAATCAGTGGTGGTTTCTCCGTAACGCAGTGTGTAACGAATGTATGAGTTTTGGGGAACTCTTACTGTGGTGTGTAGCGGAGTTGGGTAGGACCTTTTTTGATAACTGAAATTGCACAAAACTGTGAATTTTGAAATATTATACTGATGTGTTGTCACACCCTGAAATATAGGGGGTTAATTGCAATGGATAGATAAAAATGAATTAGACTTGATGGTTAAGTGTTACTCCTCTATCCTAGATGTCCTAGGTTCGAGCTTCTTTCCTCCAAATTTCTTTCTTTTTTTTTTCGGCAATCTAGGGTAAAATCCACATCTAAAATTTATGCAGTCAAGAGTAAAAACTAAACAAGAAATAGGCTTCAAGCCTAATGGTTAAAAGCTAAGCTTCCCTCCCTTGTGTTTCTAGGTTCGAGCCACTCCTTCTTCAAGGCATCATTTTATTTTCGACAGCGAAAGGTAAATTGCTATGCCGCCCCTAGGGTTTCCAAACCCTATGTATTTAGTCCATCTTTTCCCAATAGACTTGACATCTTGTTTTGTTTTCAATTCCTATTAGAATTTTGCTTTTTTTCTCTCTATTTCTTCCATTTTTCCTTTATTTTCCTCTTCTTTGCACCATATGATGTGATCCCGACCGCATCGTGTTTCGATACAACTCAACGACATCAGAATTGGCCTAGGCTCGAGGGGCCCAAGTGTAAAAATGAAGTTTAATCTCAGCTCAATGAGCTCAATTCTAGCTTCTTCAAGCTCGTCTAGTTTAACCCGAGCTCATTTAGCTTAACTTCAACCCATTTTTAATTTACTGGAATAAGTATTTAATTTGCTGGAATAAACTTAAATAATATTTAGTTTAAGTATTAAATGTGTTTAGCTAATTTAGTTTAATTAAGTTGCTGGAATAAATTACTCATCTTAATTAATTGAGTTTATCTTAGTTAATTAAGTTTAATGTGTTTAATGTGTTTAATGTGTTTTAATGTGTTTGTTAATGAATGCTTGTAGGTGACTATTTAGCTGGAATCGGTTACAAACAAGGGGTGGTTACAAAGTGTTAAATGCGACTATTTAGTTGGAATCTGTTATATACAAGGGGTTGTTACAACATTTAAAGAAGAGCATTATTCACCATTTAAATTCGGTAGCCTATTCTTCTTCTCCAAAGAGCTGTTCAAGAATAGCAATGGACAAATGAGTGATTACACATTCCATAACCGATTGCCTCTTAATGATCACACCATGGTCTGTTTGAGTGCCCAAAATGTTATCCATGTTGCTGGTGTCTATTCGGCTGCCCAATCATTCAAGTTGTTATCCCTTCTCTTATACTCAACGAAAGGTTTCTCATTTTGATGATTCATTTTTGTTGTCCTCCTTTTGTAATGAAATTGAAAAAGCATGTGAAAAAGATAAAGAAATCGAAAAATAAGAAAAAGAGAATGAAAGAGAGCAAAAAGAGATCGAGATTGAAAAAGAAAAAGAGTACAAGCTAGGAAAGCATATCGAAAAAGAGAGCGAGAGAGTAAAAGAAACAAGTGACATTGATTTTTCAAAAATAAAAGAGATTGAGGTAAAAGAACGAGAGTTTGAAAATGAGCTAGAAAAAGAAACGAGTGAAAAGGAAAAAAATGAACAAGAAAAAGTGAGGAGTGTTTTTACTAATCATTCTGTGAGTTCTCCTTGTATTATTTCTTCTTTTCAGGTTTCTGAAGATCCCATTGACAAATTTCAACTTCGATATTTACCGAAAGAGAGAAGATTCACGTTGGTTGAAAAATGTAACGTTATCAACGAATCTAGTTTGCCTATGCCAAAGGGTAAGCAAGGTATGGAATCTGAAGTTTTTAAGTTATATCAGCCCTATTCGGTTGTTGAAGATTTGGTTTCTGAAAAATGTTTGAAGTTTGACTTGGTTAATTACTCTTCCTTGATTAATAATGATTTGTTTTCTTTTAAAGATCACAAAGAGAGTACCATTATAAGGAATTGTGGTATTGATGAGATTTTTGGTGAAGTAGTAATCAATCGACAATTGCAAGGATTGGATGTGCAAAATAATAAATCATATAAACCTTTCTATTTACTTGATTGTGGTGAAAATGTGCGGATGAAATTTGAGGCATATGAATGTCTGAAAACATACATGCCTATTCGAATGAATTGTGATGGGTTTGACTATTTGAATGTTTGTATGTTCACATCTTCTTTGTTTGGCATATGTGGTAAAAAGTTTTCGCATAAAATGTTTAATCTGTTTGATTGTGATGTTCATGAGAAATCTTTAAACCTTTGTGCGAAATTTTCATGCTTTTGTCTACCTACTCGACTAAGATTTGAGAAGCTTGAATGTTTGCATGTTTGTTTGTCTAAATTCTCTTTGTTTTCCTTTTTTGAATTAATTGAGAAAATGAAATTCTTGTTGTATTTTTGGGACAAGCGATCAAAATTGTGTGATTAAGCCCGGAGCAAGTCATTTTGAGTCGTTACTAAGAAAAGGTGAGCATCGTAATTTCATTTTAAATAAATATGCTGAACCTTTTCATCTGCTCCGAATTTTGTCATTTTGTTTAAAAATAAAAGAAGTGAATTTTGTTGGCTTGCAAAGTCAAACTCGAATCTTTGACTCCGGAGGTTGTTCTAAATTGTGGTTTAAAAGATTTGATCGTGTTTTGCAAGATTATACTACTCAATTGCTACATGTTCTATCTAAGTTGCTGGTCATGACACTTTCGAGTCAGATTGGAGAGGTAAGATGAAATATTGTTTTTTATCCCAGAGATCATTGTTCTCTATCATTGTTCAAAGGATTTGAGTCATGGATTTTTGTTGTCCAAAAGTATGACTTTCGAATGCTCCATGATTCTGATTTGTTTCCATCAAGGAACAAGGTAAAATCAATTTCTGTTTTTAATCCCGGCATTGATGCATATGTTCAATTTGTGAATAAGACTTCAGCAAGTTCTATTGAGCCTATATACCATGGTGTCACTAATCCATTTAAATCTCGTATAGGTGGCACTTTAGAAAGGTTCCCTCCAAAAGAGGGAGGGCGTGCAAACAATCTGTTTTGTGTTCAAATTGTGTGTAAATTTCAGGTTATCGGAAGCAACTTTGCCAACTTCATCAACCAAGGGGGCTATGACTTTGAGAGTTTCTTCGTGAGCAAATGGCCCGATTTGAGGACAAATCATCTTCAAGAGGGAGGGTATGATGTGATCCCCGCCGCATCATGTTTCGATACAACTCGACGACATCAGAATTGGCCTAAGCTCGAGGGGCCCATGTGCAAAAATGAAGTTTAATCTCAGCTCAATGAGCTCAATTCTAGCTTCTTCAAGCTTGTCTAGTTCAACCCGAGCTCATTTAGCTTAACTTCAACCTATTTTTAATTTGCTGGAATAAGTATTTAATTTGCTGGAATAAACTTAAATAATATTTAGTTTAAGTATTAAAATATGTTTAGTTAATTTAGTTTAATTAAGTTGCTGGAATAAATTACTCATCTTAGTTAATTGAGTTTATCTTAGTTAATTAAGTTTAATGTGTTTAATGTGTTTTAATGTGTTTGTTAATGAATGCTTGTAGGTGACTATTCAGCTGGAATCGGTTACAAACAAGGGGCGGTTACAAAGTGTTAAATGCGACTATTTAGTTGGAATAGGTTATATACAAGGGGCTGTTACAACATTTAAAGAAGAGCATTATTCACCATTTAAATTCGGTAGCCTATTCTTCTTCTCCAAGGAGTTGTTCAAGAATAGAAATGGACAAAGGAGTGATTACACATTCCATAACTGATTGCCTCTTAATGATCACACCAGGGTCTGTTTGAGTGCCCAAAATGTTATCCATGTTGCTGGTGTCTATTCGACTACCCAAGCATTCAAGTTCAATTAAATCAGCTGAATTGGAACATTAAATTATGTTGATAGTTGCTGTTACTTAGGCCTAGAGATTTCAAGAGTTTGACCTTAGTGATTAAGTTTTATTTCAGCTCTTAATCGCTCATTAAAGTTGAATTCAAGTGACTTTTCGGCTAGGTCTCTTGTAGCACTATAAATATTTTGTAATCAGCTTGTTTAGGGGATCTTTTTGCTGAATTTATGCTAAATTTGAAACTTGTGAAATTTCCAATTCTCCTTGTTCTTTCGGGACTGAATTGACTTATCAAGTATTCTTGTGGCGTCAATCTGTTCTTTGTTAAACTGAATTTATCACCTTTGGTGTAGTGTTCATATACCTTTGGTTCCTACCTCTTTAGGTAACGGGTCAAGGTCCATCTACCTTCATCATCTTTCACCTTAAGCGATATAAGTCTCGGGGCAATACTCTTTATAGTATTGAATCGTTCTTGAAGCTTGAGTTCTATTTTCCATTCCACCCAATCTATCAACTATCCTTTAAATTCTTTTGTTAGCCAAACCTATCCATAAACACTTAACCAACTTTTTGAACCCATATTTCATTATTATTTCCCATACTTAGCCGATTCAAACATTTTGAAGAATTTGGAACGATATTTCTCGTTGACGATCGGGCATTTAAGATCGACTCGACTCTCAACACTGAGCCGGATCGCATCACCATATTTTTCATCTTTTCGCTTGTAACACCCCAAACCAGGTCTATGCGTTAAGACGAGATTTGGTTTGTCACACCGAACGAACATCCAAAATTCTCTAATGATTTAAGTAAAACAGTAATGCAAAACCTTTAGAAATAAGGTTTAATAAAAACTAAGTACAATGATTATGAATTAAGAAAAATACTTGTTTGAAATCTTATATATATTAGTCAAAACCTTAACGTAGTTTTAGAAGAATTTGAAAGAAATTGAAAAATAATTTAGGTGTCCAAAATTGTTATAAAACACAATATTTTTAAGAAAACTTTATAGATTTAACATAAGCCCATATTAAGAGTCTTAAAATAATATTAAATCTATCCACACATAAAAATCCATAAAAACATAATTAGAGGCCTTATTACATCATACCCAAAATAGTAATTAAAATAAGTAACTTAAATAAAGTTTATAGTTTATAAAACCCAAGCTCGTAGTATGGCCTCCACCAAGTCATTCCGGCCCAAGTCCACATCAATTTCCATTACGAGATGGATAATAAAGCGGGGTGAGTTACAAAGAACTCGAGTGTGTAACTCACTTACCACCATTATTGGGCCGGACCATCAAGGCATTAATTTGGGCTTGAGCCCAATTACAAATTTTAACAATATAAAATGAAATAAAATATATAAAATGCATGTAAAATGAATTTCCCAACCAAGCCTAATTTCCATCCGCTACACACCCCGTACCAACCAAAGACACCTGTGGGGATCAAGTCAACCCACCCCGCCAAACACACCAATCGTAGGCATTTAGCCTTTTAAATAATATTGTAGTGCACTACCGAACTAGATTGTGACATAGTCACCGAACTAGAGGCATTAAGCCAAATTTGTGACAGAGCCACCGAACTAGATTCATGGCCACAGGCCTTACTTCTCTTCATCATGTATCCCATCCCATGCAATTATGTATGAATAACAAACTTTAATCATAAATAATTTATCAAGTAATCCATAATACAAATGAGTTTTTAATTAAACTTTTCATTTGGGTCCATTAAACAAAATAGTATTTAGCCCATTTAGCAATCTAGCGAACTTAGGCCCAAATGTCGAACTAGAAGGTTTTTGGCCCATTTAGCGATCTAGCAGTCTTTTGACCCAATTTATCGATCTAGCAGTTTTTCGGCTCAATTTAACAATCTAGCAGTTTTTCGGCCCAATTTAACAATCTAGCAGTTTTTCGGCCCAATTTAACAATTTAGCAGTTTTTCGGCTCAATTTATCGATCTAGCAATTTTTCGGCTCAATTTATCGATCTAGCAATTTTTCCGACTTTATCCGTTTTCATGCATTTACACAAAAGTGTTAATTATCACATAATTTTCGATTTTGCCATTTTTACGATTTATCAAAATACTTCTTTGTTTAGTATCTAACCCGAAAGATAAGTGTGAAGTTACACACTGGTTATAGTGAGAACTAGACTTTCCATTCGTCAACACCTATACGTATCACGATAATTAGAACACTATAATTTATTAATGAAATCGATCTAAAAATAACGATCTAAAATTTTACCTCGGGTTTTCGAACTACTTCTACTTGCGATTTCTTCCCCTTGATGGTTCGTTAACCGAATCAAATCCACGAACAAATAATGGTTGGGGAGTACGAACGACTTGAGCAGTTGATTCTCCTCGGATGAACGTCCACAACCCGGTGGAAAATCACGGATTCTTTGAAAGCATCCTTCGCTTAAACTTAGGGGAAATAACGGAACCACCCCTCTTCCGAACACTATTCACCGCCCTTTTCTTCCCTATTTTGATTGTCTTCAAAGACAAAAGATCGTTAATCCAATCTAATATTACATCGAAATATGACTAAGGGTTTAAGGGTGAAATTTGCTTACCACAAAGATCCTTGTTCCAAAAATGAGAGTCAACCAAAACATTCCCTTAACACCTTAAATCGATTCCAACGTTCTATGTTACTTACGAACACTTGATTTACGATCTTCCGTTATCGCACTAAAGTATAACAAATAAAAGCGTTAATAGAATGAACGTTTATTTCGATCTAAGAAAGCCTTTATACCACTATCAAGATTCGCCATGACAACTATTAACTAACATGAACTAAAAAGAATTCTTACCTATTGTCCACGGTTGAAAAGAGACGATTGAGAAAGATGTTTATGAATAGAAAAAGATTCGGCTATGATTAACCAAAGAAAAGAGAAAATGGTTGGCTATGGCTCACTAACATTCGGCCATGAGAAAATTAATGGAGAAGGTATGAGTGAAAAGAAATAAAATATAAGAGAAGGGATGATGATGATGTTTGGTTTTCAAAGAGGAGAAAAGAGAAAGAAAAAAATGTGCTTAGGAGCAAAGTACATTCGGCAATGGAGAAAGAGAACAAAAAGAAAGGAATGGCCTTTTTGGTACTAGCAATTTCGACACTATGAAGAGGCACAAAAGAATACTAAAGTGATGAGTAAAATGACCAAATGGTCAAAAGAATTAGGCTTACCAAAAGATCAAATTCGGCCAAAGGAAAAGAGGTTGAAAAGAGAATTGCAAACCTTTGCACAAAATGCTAGGAATGACCAAAACAAACTCCTAATCCTAGCCAACTACTAGCATATTCGGCCAACCCCTAGACCACATTGTTAGTCCAAATTCATGGTCAAATGGCCATGAATTAGTTTCCAAAACCTTTTCCTTGATACATGCCTTATGTCCCTTATCTTTCCAAATTTTCTTGATTCCATACTATAAGTTAGCTATTTCCTTATTCCTTTAGTCTACTTACCAAAAATGAAAAGTCCAACCTTACCATATCTATTGCTTGGCCGACACTTGCTATACAAGTGCAAAAATAAAAGTTGTCTAAATGCTATACAAGGGATTCGAACCACTCCCCTCATGCAATATCTCATGCGCCAACACCACCTTGCCATTTACTCATCTTATGCTACTTTTTAACACTTAATTTAACTTAAGTGTCAATGCCACTTGCTCCACTTCAATAAATTCTCAAACTAAAAATTATTCCATACCCGAATAATTCTATACTCTTCTTCAGGACTATAATAGGCACGAAAAGAAATAAGAAAATTTTCCTTCATAATCTAAACACCAAAACATGCAATAAATCGATACTTGAATTTTAGGGTGTTACAACTCTACCCTCCTTAAAGAAAATTTCGTCCTCGAAATTTACCTGGTTGAAAAAGGTGAGGGTATTGTTGCCGAATTGCATCTTGAGGGCTCCCACGTAGCTTTCTCCACTCCGTGATTACGCCATAAAACCTTGACCAACGGCACGGTTTTCTTTCTTAGCACCTTAGCATCTCGGTCTAAGATTTCCACTGGTTCCTCTTTAAAAGACAAATCTGAATTCAACTCTACTTCTTCTACCGGTACTATGTACGAAGGATCCGATCTATAGCGCATCAAAGATGGAAACATGAAAAACATTATGAATCGACTCAACTCCGGGAGGTAATTCGATCGATAGGCCACTTTGGACCAACACGCTTCACCACACGATATGGTCCAATGTATCTAGGACTCAACTTGCCCTTCTTCCCAAACACGAAAATCTTCTTCCAAGGTGAGACCTTCAAGAAAACTTGATCCCCACAAGATACTCGATACTTCTACGCTTCGGACTCGCATACGACTTTTGTCTATCGAAGCTTCCTTTAACCGTGCTCGAATAGCTTTTACTTTTTCTTCCGTTTGAGATCATTTCGGGACCTAACATCGTCGTTCGCCCAATTCGGTCCAACAACTAGGAGAACGACACCTACGACCATATAATGCCCCGTAGGGGTGCCATCCGAATGCTAGACCGATAGCTATTGTTGTAAGCAAATTCGCCAGCGGTAGAAACTCCTCCCAACTACCTTTGAAGTCGATTACACATCCCCTTAACATGTCTTCCGAATCTGAATTACTCTTTTCGATTGACCATCCGATCGAGGATGAAAAGCGATCTTGAAGTTTAGCTTTGTTCCCAAAGCTTCATGCAAAGCTTTCCAAAACCGTGGCGTAAACCTAGGATCCCTATCTCGATATAATAGACACGGGTACCCCATGCAACCTCACGATTTCGGATCACGTGACTTAGCCAGCCAACTCGTAACGAGTAATCCGCATTTAACCGGTAGAAAATGAGCGTCTTCGTCAAACGATCAACAATTACCCAAACGAAATTTTTCTTAGTAGGTGTTAAAGGTAACCCACTAACAAAATCCATTGTTATCCGCTCCCATTTCCAAAGAGGAATCTTTTACGGTTGTAATAATAATCCGGCGGCAATTGATGCTCCGCCTTCAATTGTCGACAAGTTAAACATTTTCCCACAAATTCGTAAATCTCACGCTTCAACCACGGCCACCAATATTGTTCACGAAGATCCGATACATCTTATTTCCTCCGAGGTGCATAGCATAAGGAATACTATGCGCCTCCGTGAGAATCATTTGTCTCGAGATCCGAGTCCTTAGGCATACAAACTCTCCCACGAAAACATAACACACCTTCCGCGTTTATGCTAAAATCCTCTATTCCACCATTTTCAACTTGTTGAATTAAAAGTCCCAACCGCTTATCTCGATATCTGTTTTTCCTTGATTTGCTCTAACCACGAGAGGCTTCACTGAAGTTCCGCTATCGGACTACCATCCTCGTACAAACTCAAATGGGCAAACATTGTTCTCAAATCGAGATACCACCTTACGACTTAACGCGTCTGCTACCACATTAGCTTTTCCGGGATGATACTCGATTGAGAAATCATAGTCCTATAACAGCTCCACCCATCTTCGTTGTCTCAAGTTTAATTCCTTACGAGTAAGAAGATACTTAAGACTCTTGTGATCCGTATAGATGATAGACTTTTCACCGTAAAGGTAATGCCTCCAAATCTTTAGAGCAAACACTCTGCAGACTAACTCCAAGTCATGAGTAGGGTAGTTTACTTCGTGCGGTCTCAATGACGAGAAGCATAAGCCACCACTTTCCCACTTTGCATCAATACACATCCTAAGCCCGTGTGTGACGCATCGCAGTAAACTATAAACTCCTTTCCAGCCTCAAGGTTGAATAAGTCACTGGCGCTTGTTAAAATCTTCTTCAATTTCTCAAAACTTTCTTGCTGTTTATCGGTCCATATATATGGTACTCCCTTCCGCAATAGCTTAGTTAAGGGTGCAACAATCAACGAAAACCCTCAACAAAGCGTCTATAGTAACCACCAAACCCAAGAAACTCCGAATCTCACTCATCGACTTTGATGGTTTCCAATCCAATACTGACCTCAATCTTCCGAGGATCCACCCTTATTCCTTGGTGATACCACATGACCCAAGAAAGTCACTTCCCTTAACGTAATTCACATTTATCGAATTTGGCATACGATTGATTATTTCAAGTAATCGCAATACAATTCGCAAATGCGAGTCATGCTCCTCTTCATTCCTTGAATATACCGAATGTCATCTATTAATACCACCACAAACCGGTCTAAATATGGTTGAAAGACCGGTTCATCATATCTATAAATGCAATGGTGCATTGGTCAACCCAAACGGCATCACCACAAACTCATAATGTCCATAACGAGTTCGGAAAGCCGTCTTGTGAATATCCGCTTCTTTCACCTTAAGCTGGTGATAACCCGATCTCAAATCAATTTTGGAGAAAACAGAAGCTCCCTTCATTTGATCAAACAGGTCATCAATTCTTGGCAGAGGATACCTATTCTTGATCGTCAATTTATTTAATTGCCTGTAGTCAATACACATACGCATTGACCCATCTTTCTTCTTAACAAACAAAACCGGTGCTCCCCACGGAGACACACTCGGTCGAATAAAACCCCGATCCAACAATTCTTAAATTTAAGCTTTAAGCTCCGCCAACTCCTTCGGTGCCATTCTATAAGGAGCAATGGACACTGGAGCCGTTCCGGGCAAGAGCTCAATACCAAATTCCACTTCCCGATCTGGAGGTATGCCAGGAAGTTCTTCAGGAAATACATCTGGAAATTCCTTCACTGTTCTCACATCTTCCCATCGACAACTCTTTGGCATCTAAAGCACTAATAAAAGCTAGAAATGCTCCATACCCTTCCGCATCAACTTCTCTGCGCCTTTAACGCAGATACCACATTTGCCAAGTAATTCCTTCGTTCGCCTATCATAACTATTTCTTTATCCTCCACCGTCCTTATTGACATCCGCTTTTCAAGACAATCCAATTTCGCCGGTGCTTAACCAACCAATCCATGCCCAAAATGATATCGAACTTCGTTGAAAGGCAATTCTATCAAATTCGCCAAAAATATTTCTCCTTGAATTTCTAAGGGCACATCTCTAAACAGTTTATTTACCATCACCGATTGTCCTAAAGGACTAATTACCTTCATCTCACTATCGGAAATTTGAGTCTAAATTCAAGTTTCCAGATATAGTGCTAACAACATACGAATGGGTAGAACCAATATCTATCAAAGCAATATGGTACATCAAAGATGAAGAACGTATCGATTATCACATCAGTGTATTGCCAACCTCACGGCGTCTAATCGCATATACCAATCTCTGGTTGTCTTGCATCCGTGTTGCCTCTAGGACCATTGCCTCGACCATTGCACCTTGACCACGCCCGGCCCCATTACCACCACGACTGGTCCACGACCTCTCGGTGGTTGCTTTGAATTCCTCTTGCCGGTGGTGCATCGGTGATTACGAGCTTCCCGAGTTGTATCCATTCGACGAGGGCAATTCCTATATTGATGATCCATCGACCCGCATTTATAGCAAGCACCCGTTTTCTTCCAAAGACTCTCCGAATGCCTTTTCCCACAATCGGCACAATCTCGACTCGATTCACACGATTGTGGTGTTCTACCTTGAGTGGTTCATCATTCCGAGGCCTCTTTAGAAACCTTCTTGAAGAACTCCGATACTTCATATCTCTCTTGCCTCTAGCTCGTTCCCGATTCTGTCATTCCGAGTTCTTAGCCTCTTCGGCTATCTTGGCCTTTTCCACAAGCGTGGCAAAAGTTATAACTTGTTGTGGGGCTATTAAAACTCGCAATTCATCGTTCAAGCCATCCTCAAAGCGTACACAACGCTCATGATCCGTTGCCACTATTGTTTGAGCATAGCGACTCAAGCGCGCAAAAACTCGACTTCATATCTTTGCCAGCTGTCTTATTCCCTTGGACCATTCAGAATTCCTTCCTTCCGCATCAACATAACTCGTTCCTACATATTTTCCTTGGAAGGAAACTTTAAAGAATTCCCAATTAACTAATGCGCTTCGAAGTGCCTTCTCGGATGATAAGCCACCATTGGTATGCTTCGTCCCTTAACAAGGACACCGCCCCTTAGTTTTTGTTCCACCGTGCACTCAAGATCGTCCATAATTCGCTCCCATCGCCTTAAGCCAATATTCAGCGGCATTTGGAGCTACACCGAGACACCTCACGAAAACCTCAAGCACCACTTGATTTCAATCGTTCCGATATCGACCCACGAGCCGTTGGCCCGATTCTAGCTCGGCAATGACCCTTTCAAGGACTCGCAAAGATTGCTCGCGCCACCGCATTATCTTCTTCCATATGATCATGTGATCCCGTCTCACTTTCGAGTGGACGCAGTGCATCCATTTCCGGCATATGATCCGGTGCTTGATTGCGCCTCTAACACCCTCGTCCTCTACCACGGCCACGTCTACGCTGGCGCCCACGACCACGCCCTCTAGTGCTCATAGTGACCGATTTAACTCGATTAAGAGTTTTATGAATCGAGAATACTATTTGATGTTTATTAACAATGTTTTATGATATAAAAGAGATAGAGTTGTTTCGCAATCATATCCTTATTGTCTCAATCTCTACAGTTTCAACACCTAAAACTAGAAGTTCTAGAGTGTTTCTTATGATCATATCACAATGATAATAAACAATCAATATCTGATACTTACTTGACTTGGCGCGGGATGCTCATGGTGCCATACTACCTTTAAATCACAGCCGAGTTTTGAAACTGGCTCTGATACCATTAAATGTAACATCCCAAACCAGGTCTATGCGTTAAGACGAGATTTGGTTTGTCACACCGAACGAACATCCAAAATTCTCTAATGATGCAAAACCTTTAGAAATAATGTTTAATAAAAACTAAGTACAATGATTATGAATTAAGAAAAATACTTGTTTGAAATCTTATATATATTAGTCAAAACCTTAACGTAGTTTTAGAAGAATTTGAAAGAAATTGAAAAATAATTTAGGTGTCCAAAATTGTTATAAAACACAATATTTTTAAGAAAACTTTATAGATTTAACATAAGCCCATATTAAGAGTCTTAAAATAATATTAAATCCATCCACACATAAAAATCCATAAAAACATAATTAGAGGCCTTATTACATTATACCCAAAATAGTAATTAAAATAAGTAACTTAAATAAAGTTCATAGTTTATAAAAACCCAAGCTCGTAGTATGGCCTCCACCAAGTCATTCCCGGCCCAAGTCCACATCAATTTCCATTACGAGATGGATAATAAAAGCGGGGTGAGTTACGAAGAACTCGAGTGTGTAACTCACTTACCACCATTATTGGGCCGGACCATCAAGGCATTAATTTGGGCTTGAGCCCAATTACAAATTTTAACAATATAAAATGAAATAAAATATATAAAATGCATGTAAAATGAATTTCCCAGTAAGCCTAATTTCCATCCGCTACACACCCCGTACCAACCAAAGACACCTGTGGGGATCAAGTCAACCCACCCCGCCAAACACACCAATCGTAGGCATTTAGCCTTTTAAATAATATTGTAGTGCACTATCGAACTAGATTGTGACATAGTCACCGAACTAGAGGCATTAAGCCAAATTTGTGGCAGAGCCACCGAACTAGATTCATGGCCACAGCCTTACTTCTCTTCATCATGTATCCCATCCCATGCAATTATGTATGAATAACAAACTTTAATCATAAATAATTTATCAAGTAATCCATAATACAAATGAGTTTTTAATTAAACTTTTCATTTGGGTCCATTAAACAAAATAGTATTTAGCCCATTTAGCAATCTAGCGAACTTAGGCCCAAATGTCGAACTAGAAGGTTTTTGGCCCATTTAGCGATCTAGCGATCTTTTGACCCAATTTATCGATCTAGCGCTTTTTCGCCCAATTTAACAATCTAGCAGTTTTTCGGCCCAATTTAACAATCTAGCAGTTTTTCGGCCCAATTTAACAATCTAGCAGTTTTTCGGCTCAATTTATCGATCTAGCAATTTTTCCGACTTTATCCGTTTTCATGCATTTACACAAAAGTGTTAATTATCACATAATTTTCGATTTTGCCATTTTTACGATTTATCAAAATACTTACTGTTTAGTATCTAACCCGAAAGATAAGTGTGAAGTTACACACCTGGTTATAGTGAGAACTAGACTTTCCCGCTCGTCAACACCTATACGTATCACGATAATTAGAACACTATAATTTATTAATGAAACCGATCTAAAAATAACGATCTAAAATTTTACCCTCGGGTTTTCGAACTACTTCTACTTGCGATTTCTCCCCGATTGATGGTTCGTTAACCGAATCAAATCTACGAACAAATAATGGTTCGGGAGTACGAACGACTTCGAACAGTTGATTCTCCTCGGATGAACGTCCACAACCCGGTGGAAAATCCCGGATTGCTGAAACAGTCCTTCGCTTAAACTTAGGGGGAATAACGGAACCACCCCTCTTCCGAACACTATTCACCGCCCTTTTCTTCCCTATTTTGATTGTCTTCAAAGACAAAAGATCGTTAATCCAATCTAATATTACATCGAAATATGACTAAGGGTTTAAGGGTGAAATTTGCTTACCACAAAGATCCTTGTTCCAAAAATGAGAGTCAACCAAAACGTTCCCTTAACACCTTAAATCGATTCCAACGTTCTATGTTACTTACGAACACTTGATTTCTGATCTTCCGTTATCGCACTAAAGTATAACAAATAAAAACGTTAATAGAATGAACGTTTATTTCGATCTAAGAAAGCCTTTATACCACTATCAAGATTCGGCCATGACAACTATTAACTAACATGAACTAAAAAGAATTCTTACCTATTGTCCACGGTTGAAAAGAGACGATTGAGAAAGATGTTTATGAATAGAAAAAGATTCGGCTATGGCTCACTAACATTCGGCCATGAGAAAATTAATGGAGAAGGTATGAGTGAAAAGAAATAAAATATAAGAGAAGGGATGATGATGATGTTTCGGTTTTCAAAGAGGAGAAAAGAGAAAGAAAAAAATGTGCTTAGGAGCAAAGTGCATTCGGCAATGGAGAAAGAGAACAAAAAGAAAGGAATGGCCTTTTTGGTACTAGCAATTTCGGCACTATGAAGAGGCACAAAAGAATACTAAAGTGATGAGTAAAAATGACCAAATGGTCAAAAGAATTAGGCTTACCAAAAGATCAAATTCGGCCAAAGGAAAAGAGGTTGAAAAGAGAATTGCAAACCTTTGCACAAAATGCTAGGAATGACCAAAACAAACTCCTAATCCTAGCCAACTACTAGCATATTCGGCCAACCCCTAGACCACATTGTTAGCCCAAATTCATGGTCAAATGGCCATGAATTAGTTTCCAAAACCTTTTCCTTGATACATGCCTTATGTCCCCTTATCTTTCCAAATTTTCTTGATTCCATACTATAAGTTAGCTATTTCCTTATTCCTTTAGTCTACTTACCAAAAATGAAAAGTCTAACCTTACCATATCTATTGCTTGGCTGACACTTGCTATACAAGTGCAAAAATAAAAGTTGTCTAAATGCTATACAAGGGATTCGAACCACTCCCCTCATGCAATATCTCATGCGCCAACACCACCTTGCCATTTACTCATCTTATGCTACTTTTTAACACTTAATTTAACTTAAGTGTCAATGCCACTTGCTCCACTTCAATAAATTCTCAAACTAAAAATTATTCCATACCCGAATAATTCTATACTCTTCTTCAGGACTATAATAGGCACGAAAAGAAATAAGAAAATTTTCCTTCATAATCTAAACACCAAAACATGCAATAAATCGATACTTGAATTTTAGGGTGTTACATCGCTATTGATTATTTTTTTCCGTATCAAATCAATCCCTATTCAATTGTTTTTCTACCGGTTGTTGAATTCATCATCGACAGCATCCGTATTTTTAGCAAAATTTGGTAAGTGTATTCATTCAATAAGTAGAACTCATAATTTCGTAACATCGTTATTCCACAAAGATCTTTTGCTTGATTAATCAATCTTTTACGATTCTTACTAAATCTTTCAATAATCTTGTTAAATCTTGAAACCAACTGCTAATTCGTGTAAATATCATTTGAATGACCAAATTTAGGTGAATTGAATTAGATTTAATTGTAAGGAACGACGATCTAACCCCCGATGAAAGGTGTGTGTTCTTTACCAAGTGAATCGGGGTAAATCGTCTGTAGGTTTAGGGCCACTTGGTCTCCCACATGGGCATATGGACCACATGACTAACACAAGGCCACCACACGACCATGTGCCACTGTTACATTAAAGTATTTCATTTTACACACGGCCAAGAACTTTCCACATGACTACAACATGGTGAATATCTTAGGATAGTTTTTCAAATCCTCCTCAAAAAGAAACTCTATGCGAAATTAAGTAAACGCGAGTTCTGACTTAAGAAATTCATGTTTCTAGGTCATATGGTATCCACAGAGGGTATCTGTGTAGATTCGAAAAAGATAGATGCTATTTTAGAATAGAAACAACCCAAATATGTTTTTGAGATTTGAAGTTTCCTTGGTTTAGTTGGGTGCTATTGTAAATTTGTTAAAGGGTTCTCTCTGATTACTTTTCCTTTAACTAAGTTGTTGAGGAAGAATACTCTGTTTAAATGGACAGATAAACAACAAACTAGCTTTGAAAAGCTAAAGTCTGTGTTAACTCAAGCTTCCTTGTTAATTCAGCCTTAGTTGAGAAAATAGTATGTGGTGTATAGTGGCTCATCCTATACTAGCCTTGGATGTGTGTTGATGCAAGCTAAACAAGTAGTTGCCTATGCATGGAGGCATTTGAAACAACATGAGTGCAATTATTCGACTCATGGCTTGGAGTTGGCAGTAGTAGTATTCGCACTAAAACTTTGGAGGCATTACCTGTATGACGAGAAGTGCTATATTTATACGGATTATAAGAGTCTCAAGTACCTTTTCACCCAAAAAGAGTTGAACTTGGGGCAATAGAAGTGGATTGAATTGTTAAAAGATAATGACTGTGCGATTGAGTACCACCTCGAAAAAGCCAATGTAGTGGCAGATGCTCTAAGTAGAAAATAGATGATCATTTTAAGAGCACTGTTTGCTAAGTTAAGTCTAGTGGATAATGGAGGCTTACTAGCGGAATTGCAAGTGAAACCCACATTGGTTAATGGGATTAAGGCTAAAAAGCTATTAGATGTGTCATTGTTGCGATGGATTAATTAGGTGGAAGACGACAAAACTAAGAATTTTTGGTTTAACGGTAATGGTATTTTGTGCTTCCGAGGGAGATATTGTGTGTCGAATGATAATAATTTAAAATAGTCCATACTTCGAGAAGTGCATGCTAGCCCTTATGTCATGCATCTCGGAGGAAATAAGATGTATCGGGATCTAAAGGAACTATACTGGTGGCCTGGACTAAAACAACAAGTGACAGATTTCGTAGCTAAGTGCCTAACGTGTCAACAAGTGAAAGTCAAACACCAGTTTCTTTCTGGGATGTTACAACCGATTAAATTACCTCAATGGAAGTGGGAGCTTATGCGGACCTAAGAAGAAAGAACATTGAATACAATGTTAGAGAACAAGTCTTTCTGAAAGTGTCATCATGGAAGAAAGTGTTGAGATTCGGACGAAAGGACAAGTTAAGTCCTAGGTTCATCGGACCTTACAAAATTAATAAGAGTGTGGGTCTAGAGGCATATCAATTAGAATTATCTCCTGAACTGGAGCATATCTATGATGTCTTCTATGTCTCTATGTTGAGACGATATCTATCTGATCCCTCCCATATTGTTCCAATCAAAGAGATTGAGGTGAGACCGAATTTGTCCTTTGAGGAGGAACCTGTGCAAATTTTATATTTTGAGGTAAAGGTTTTGAGAAGGAAACAGATCTCGCTAGTTAAAGTTCTGTGGTAGAACCATGGCACCGAAGAGGCCACGTAGGAACTAGAAGACACGATCCGTCAATAGTATCCTCATTTATTTGAAACAAGTAAATTTTGAGAATGAAATTTCTTTTAAGAAGGAGAGAGTTTTCACACCCTGAAATAAAGGAGGTTAATTGAAGTGATTAAACAAGAAATAAGCCTTAGGCTTGATGGTTAAGTATTAGCTTCCTTTCCTAGAGGACTTAGATTTGAGCCCTCCTTCCCCATTTCATTTCTTTTAATTTCGGCCCAACTTTGGTAAATTTACATGAGCCCTTAGGGTTTTCAAACCCTAAGTAGTTAACCATTCTTTTCCTATTGTGATTGGAATTGCCTTTTTCAAAATTCTAGTGAAATTGTTTTCCATCTTCTTTTTCTTTTCTTTTCCTCACATTGCACCATATTTTTTCATCTTTGTGTTGGTGAATATTTTACTTTCCCATATTGAATCATCCACATTCAGTAAGTATTCATTTCAATGGTTAAGATTTTGTAATTTCGTAATAGCATTATCCCACGTTAATATTTAAGTTTGATTAGTCAATCTATTTGAAATCTTGGTAAATCTTGATACCAATCATTAATTGTGTGTATTTATCGTTGAAAGACCGAATCTAGGTGAATCAGATCAAAGCTGATCGTGGGAAGCATCAATTAGACCTGTGGTGAAAGGTGTGTGTCTTTTCCAAGTGAATCAGTGCTGATCTTGTGTAGGTTTAGGGCAACACGATCTCCCACAAAGGTGTGTGGACCACATAGGTGGACTACACGGCCACCACACGACCATGTGCACCTCTAGGTTTTAAGGACTTTGTAAAGCACACAGCCTCAGCTTATTACATGGTTGTGTCCTTCCTGTAGAGTAAAATTATTATTTTTCACATGGCATCAGATTGTTACACGGTCTAGCCATACGGCTGTGTAACCCTTCCAGATGGTCTCAAGCCTTTCACACGACCTGGCCACACAGCCATGTGACCCCTATTTTGTAGTTTTGCCTAGAATTTTATGAATTGTTCAGTTTAGTCCATGTATTGTTTTGAGAGTTTTTGGACACTCAATTGAGTCCCAGTTAGTATGTTCACTTTGGAATCTGTGATTTAATGACTGAATTGTTACTATTATATTTTGTGATATGAGAATATTACATACCTTTTGTCAATGTAATGTTGGCAAATTGTTACTATTAATACTGCTACCGTTCTACTGAGTACATATTAAGCATGTCTACTGCTACTGTTGAACTTAATACATGTTAAGTATGTCTACTGTTTCTGCATTATTCTGTTACAAGCATGTCATATTGCATTGCATGGGGTGGAACGATATGAATGGAGGAAGAGTGGTTGTTTAATAATCTGTAAACAGTGGTGGTTCATCCACAACATAGTGGCAGTTTATCTGCAAACTTTTTTTTATCTGAAAATACTGATGGTTTACCCACAAATTTTTTTACTGACAGTTTATATACAAATCAGTGGTGGTTTATCCACAACGCAATGTGTAACGGATGGATGAGTTTTGGGAAACTCTTACTATGATGTGTAGCGGAGTTGGATAGGACCCTTTTTGTTAAACTGAAATTGCATAGCCATTCATAAGCACGTACATACAAAACTGTGAATTTTGAAATATTATACTAATGCGTTGATATAAGAAACTGATACTCTGAATTGTTATACGATTGTGATTATTCTAAGAATTTTTATTTCGTATGCTTTGTTTACTATTTTACATCGATTTTCTTGGGATTGGACCCACACTAACCTTATTAAGCTCACTCCCTTTAATATCCATCTTTACGGATAACCCACAAGGTTAGGATGCAGACTCGACATCTGGAAGGTCTCGGCTCAGATTAATGTTTTCATTAAAAGTATTGTAGACTTAATATTATAATCTATGTTATTTAGAACTGTATTGTTTTATTCAAACTGTGTTATGAGACTTAAGTTTTGAGTTTATTTGGCATGCATGACATTGTTGGAAAAATCCGGTTTGAAAACAATTTTCTTACACAGCAGAAAATTAAAATTTTGAAAACTGACTGGTTTGTGATATTTATAGCAATAAACCTTAACCGAATACGCACATTTGTTTTCTGATTAGCGGATCCTTAATTTTTTTTGGCTTTCAACCAAACGATCTTCTTCACTATTCTCGTACCACGAACTACTTCGAGTGTGTGCTCTAACTAATTGAACCAAAACAGGGAACTAGAAAAATTCTCTTTTGGGTGAAAATGAAAATTCTCTCTTCTTTAAAAGAAACTGGTAAAAGTGTTATTCTGGATAAATATATTTAAAAGTTGAGAATAAATTCTCTCTATTTTTCGGCAGAATAACAATCTCTTAAAAGTTATGTTAATAGCTCTACCGGTGCCATCTATTTATAAGAAGAGAAGGTAGAACCCTTGTAGAGTTGTAAATGTTTATTTTAAAAGAAAAGAACAACATCTTACTTAGAGTAGGAGAGGGGTGAAAGACTCACCATTGTATTTCTACTAGGTTGTCGCCCCCTTCATGTTATACGAGGGGTTTTGGGCCTCTCTCACATCGGGTCCAATTACGAGTACTTCTTAAACCTTTTTGACTCAGTACTCTGTAATGTGATCCAACCCAATTTAGTTTTTCTATTTCCCAAAATAAACTTTAATATTTACATATTAAATAATTTTCTCATCCCAACTTTACTCAAGTAAAATTTTGACAATTTTACCCCGATAAAATTTTAACGATTTTACCGCCGGTAAAATTTCAAGAAAATTCGTTCAATATGTCACAACTCAACATGTTCATTATGATTGAATGATTTTTTTTATTAACCAATCTGTTCGAAAAATTATAAGTGTGTATTGACGAAAATACTACACTTGGGGCACAAGATCCAACAGACATTTAATTTGATTTTAGGATATTGAAACATGGATTTTGAATTAATTACGCATAAAATTCTGGTTTTTCTTCATTGAAACTATTTTGAATATCACTTCCCGCTGCGATATCATGTAAATGAGTTTTTGAAAAGTAAATGAATTGAAAATCAAGTTTTTCTAAGTGAACTTTAAAATCAATCATTTTTGAAAAATTTTATCTTTCAGTGAAAAGAAGATAATACGCTAAGTTTTTCTTCAAAAATAAGCAAATATTTTAAAACGACTATTTTATAAACTCCGATAGTTCTACTAGGCCATTTCGGTGGCCAATATAATTTTCCGAATTCAGCCGTAACATCTAAGCCAAGTTTGGGAGGTTACATACCTCCATATAATATTAACCTAAATTTAAAAAAATTGTTGTTAGTTTATCAAATAACAATCCATATTTAAGGGATTTTTTTGTACAATTATGATTTTTTTTTTTACAACTATGATTCAAACTCAAACTATTCATAAAAAAAATAACACTCAACCAATAGACCACAACTTAAGGTTATTATTATTTTAGTCTAAAATAAACATATAGAATCAACCTTATTAACTTTCATTAAATTAGTGTCTCAAGTTCTGTTAAGAAAATAATGTCTCAAGTTAAATGATACCGATTCACATCAACAAATATTAATATAATTTTTTTAAAAAAATATATAATGATTATAGAATAGGAAATGTAATATTTTTAACATTAATGCAATGTATGGTTATTAGTGTTAGGGATGAGCAAAATCCGATTCGATTCGAAAAATTCGATAAAAAATTTAAATTTTGAATTAAATAGTTCGAGTTATTTGAGTCAATCAAGTTATTCGGATAAACTCGAATAAAAAAAATAAGTTTTTTGGTTTAACTCAAATATGAATTATACAATTCGAGTTATCCAAAAATCTGAACAAGAAAAGGCAAAACTACGTCGTTTTGATAAATGTTTACTTCTTATAAAGTTGAAAGTCAAAATCATTAAGTTAAAAGACAAAATTACGTCGTTTTAATAAATGTTTACTCATTAAGTTAAAAGGCAAAACCATTATATTGTTTATGTAGTTAAATAATCTTATACTTCGTCTACTAGTTAAATAATCGGTCCATGTAAACGCAACATTGAGTATAAATAATAAGATTCGTTAACTCGACTTGAAATTTTTTGACTTGATTCGAAAAAGTTCAAATTGAGTTCGGTTGCTAAAATAAGATTTGTTAACTCGACTAACTCAAACTTTTTTTACTCACCACTAATTAGTGTAATACGATGGGGAAAATGATTATTTAATAGATGTGTGTTGAAGTAGTTAGACTTAAAATAAAGAATAATTAGAATAAAATTAGAATAATGAGTAAAAAAAATACATTTTCAAAATAAATGACAATTATTATTATTATTATTTTTGTCTTTATCAAAAATAGATCATGAGAATGTCTTAAAATTAGAGATGGTGAAAAAATAATATCACATAAAATGATTATAAAAAAGTATTGTATTTAAAGATTTATAAAAAGAAATGATTAAAAGCATCTAAAAATCAAATTTGTTTTAGAATCTATCTACTAGTGGGTGTCTAAATATGTTACTTAAAATGATATGTAAGAGCCATGTGAAGAGAGAGAAAATAGAATATCAATTTCGTATCCTTATAGTTGAATCTTGTTTGGAGTCAAAATCCCCTCACTTTCTCAAGGCCGTGATTGGCGCACACGTAATTTTACTACCACCCAAATTCCATTTTATTTTTAAAATTAATAAATTCTTGTTAATCCCTCTACTTTCATAACATTCCCTTAACTTAATCTAACTCTTTTGATTTAAAAATCTCAGTCCACTCATGAAAAAATTTATCATATGTGACGTGTCATATGGTTAACATTAAATAAATATGCTACGTTGATATATTTTGATAGAAACTACCAAGCACAATAATTATTGGACTAGAATTTTTAAATCGGAAAAGTAAGAGGATTGGATTTTTAACTTTTAAGAGTTAATTGCACCAAACTATTACCTTCGTTCTAAATTGGTCCCCAAACTTCAAAATGTTCTAGTTACATTCCCAATCTATTTATAATGTCCTACCATTATTGAAATAGTTAATTTAATCATTAAATGACACGTAAATTATTATGTGAAATAGTTTAAAATAAAAATTTTAAAGAAAAGTAAAATGTTATTGCGTAACTTTTACAATTAAAAACTAAAAATAAAGTAAAACCAAACAAAAAGAGAGTGAACGATTGTTTCTGTAGAAGTTTCAAAAATCCCAACACCAAGATCTTTACAACATCCATTTTTACAATATTTATTTTCTTAAAAATTTTCATTTTAAGTTATATCACATAAGATCTGACACCTCATTTAATAGTTAAATTAACGATTTTAATAGTTTGAGGATGTAATTAAAATGTTTTAAATTTTGATGAACAATTTAGAATGAGTCATAGTTTGAGGATGTTTAGAGCAAGTATATTAAATTTTAAAGTATAATGACTAAATGTAAAATTCTATAAAAGTACAGGGACTAATAGCATATTTTAAGCCAATATTTATTAATGTGGTTAATTAAAAAACACATCATTTAATGCGCAAATTCAGCAGGAAACTGTGTGACATTCTGCTCCCTTCTCCAACCGTACGCCCGTAATATCTGACGTGGCATTATCCAACCGTTAAAATAGTAAAATTAAACTTATTTAACCCTGGTGAAAATGGAGTGCGGGAGAGAGACAGTTAGTGGCGGTTAGGTGACTTTAGGTTATTTGGTTAAAGTAAACCTACCCAGAAAATTCCAATGTTTAATATTTTGGGTATATAATCGGCGTCGTTTTGGTCTTTCTGTTTTGGTGTTCACTTTTTTTATTTTTTGCTCGTGGCTCTATAAAAGCCGTTTGCTTGGAGCTTGTACTCTGACTCTCCCTGCTTCACCATCTCCTTCTTTCCTTGGATCTTTCTGTCTCTCTCTCAATTTTTCCTCTGTTTGGATAGAGAGAAAGCTTTTAAGTACCGAAGAAGCGGAGAAAACTGCAATGGCGGTTTCCAAGAAATGGTTTTTAGCTTCTTTAGCTGTTCTGTTTTTGTTTCTTGGTGGAGCAATGGCCACTGTACAGACCAACAAAGATTCCAGGTCTTTCTCTTTCTTCAACTCAGTTTTCAAGCTTTCTCAGTTTTATTTTAGTAAAAGAAAGAGACAGAGAGTCTCCATTGTGTGTTTTCTTTCGGGTTTTCGAATTTGCCTTGCAAAATTGTTGCCTACATTATGCCATTTTATGGTGAATTAGAATACAAAAACTATACAGAATTTTCATTGTTTAGATCTTGAAAAATAGTCTCATTCTCAGAAAGAAAAAAGAACTTTTCCTTTTTAACGGATCCATTAATATTCCCTCTTCAAAAACTTCACTTAATACGTCGAAAATGAGATTTCAGTGTCCTCTTTTTTTTTCTTCAAAAAAATGCTAACTGAAAATGGAGCATCACTGCAAAATACTAGAAAATTTCAATTTTCATTTATATTATGTTTATATATTTTTACAGCACTGTGGAGATAGGGAAGCTGCAGAACTCAAAAAACTCAACAATGGCAACTAGGTAATGTAGAGCTTAAAACTAGCCTTTTTTTTGTATTTATTTTCTTTTTCTTTTCCCAATTCTGATCATCTCAGCCGTTATGTTTATCTCCGTTTAACCATGAAATAACGATCCCATCCGTTGAGATCCAGATCCTTAGATCTCAACCATTTACTCCGTTACTCAATTCAATTCCCGTATATAGAAAAAAAAAAAGATGGTATAATGAGGAAGGGCATTTTATAAATTCCCGTCGAGGGGTCCACACGGGGTTTCTGTTTCTTCCCCCTTGAAAAACACTTTTGTAACGGTTTTGGAGTACTGTTGGTGGACGACACAGTGAATCCCCTTTAAGCAGTGTGTTTCATAGAATTATTAATCACCAACGAGAATAAGAAAATTAAAATGAAATATTGAGAATTAATTTTATTTAATTGGAATTCGGGTTGGTGTGATTGGGATTTCAGGTCAGAAGAGGTTAAGGCCTTGAATGAACATGCTGTGGCTGATCCAGAGGCCGTAGCAGCCGAGGTTGAGACCATCATTGACATGTGAGTCTCTACTCTCTATAAACATTTCTTTTGAATTGCTAAATATGTAAATAGAGAATGTAAAAGTTGAAGCAGAAAGATTCCCTTTTTTTGCCAAATTTTCATTTATCATTAACCATAAATCAAATGGATTACAATCTTATATGTTGATGTTGTTTGTTTACTCCCGACTCCACCATTATGGTCAGATCCGTGTCTAACGGGCACGACCCTTTTCAATATTTCTTGCATCACATGACCGTATCATTGTCTTTCCCATCGTACCTCGAAGTACAATTTTTTTACTCAAAGCAATTAAACGCTTTATCAACCTTACTATAATTACAGTTTTATTGCATCACATGACTAATTCTCTCTTCTTCATGCACAACCACTCTTTTATTTACCTCATTATTGATTTAAAAGTTGTAATATGAAGGAAGCAGGGTAAATGGTAAGTTGGGAGGATTTTTTATTGTTCTTATTCTTGGTGTTTGCTGCACACTGGACCAGCTAAATAAGATAAACAAACAGACTCTTTTGTCTCTTTTCGTTAAAAATGAAAAGAAACAGCATGTCCTAGCCGTTATACCTGGAGTGAATGACCCTAATGTCCTTTCGAAATAACAAAATTCTACATCATGTTTTGTCTGCTTATGCAATCTTTACAAATTGGGATTAATTTAACTCCCACCGACAATAATTTACAAGCCCATCTAGTAGTAAAATCAAAGATGCTAATAATTTTGGTTACAAGCTGGAATATTTAGACCATATGACAAAAGTCTGCGTAGTAAAATTTAATAAACTGAATGAAAAAAATGGCAGGAATATTCGAAATGTGACGGAAAGGAGGAAGTTGGGGTTCTTCTCGTGCGGAACTGGTAATCCCACTGATGATTGCTGGCGTTGTGACCCCAACTGGCAGAAGAACCGGAAGAGACTTGCTGACTGTGGCATTGGTTTTGGAAGGAATGCAATTGGGGGGCGTGATGGACGCTTCTACGTTGTCACTGACCCTAATGATGATGACCCTGTTAACCCCAAACCTGGGACCTTGCGTCATGCTGTGATCCAGGAACAACCACTTTGGATTGTGTTCAAGAGGGACATGGTTATTAAGTTGAAGCAGGAGTTGCTGGTCAACAGCTTTAAGACCATTGATGGTCGTGGGGTGAATGTCCATATTGCTAATGGGGCATGTATCACAATTCAATACGTTACCAATGTCATTGTTCATGGTCTTCATATTCATGACTGTAAGCCCACTGGCAATGCCATGGTTAGAAGCTCACCCACTCACTTCGGGTGGAGGACAATGGCTGATGGTGATGCAATCTCCATCTTTGGGTCAAGCCACGTTTGGGTTGATCACAATTCTCTTTCTAATTGTGCTGATGGTCTTGTTGATGCTGTCATGGGCTCAACTGCCATTACCATCTCCAACAATCACCTCACCCACCACAATGAGGTAATTTTGATGCATGTATTTCTCTTGTACCTCACTTATCTGTAGCATCCTTATTAACGCTCAAGCTCAACTGCAGGTGATGTTGCTGGGTCACAGTGACTCTTACACAAGGGACAAGCAGATGCAAGTGACCATTGCCTACAACCATTTCGGAGAGGGACTTATCCAGAGAATGCCAAGGTGTAGGCATGGGTATTTCCATGTGGTAAACAATGACTACACTCATTGGGAAATGTATGCTATTGGGGGAAGTGCAAATCCTACCATAAACAGCCAGGGTAACAGATACGCAGCTCCAAGAAACCCGTTTGCAAAGGAGGTATTGTCTTGTGTCATATTTGCTGAATATGTTATGTTTACAATCATCATATCAGATAATATGATTGATTGGTTGGTTGATTGGTTGGTTTGAGCAGGTGACGAAGAGAGTGGACACAGCTGAAAGCCACTGGAAGAGCTGGAACTGGAGGTCGGAAGGAGACTTGCTGCTAAATGGTGCATATTTCACTCCATCTGGAGCCGGAGCCTCAGCCAGCTATGCCAGGGCCTCAAGCTTGGGAGCCAAGTCCTCCTCCATGGTTGGATCCATGACTTCCAATGCTGGAGCTCTACCCTGCCGAAGAGGCAGGCAATGCTAGATAGTATATCCCTCACCCAATCAATTAAAATGGTTGAAAAGCCAGCCATTTACTAGCTCTTTCCCATCATTCAAAAAGCACTACCAACCAAATATCCATATTCTCTATAGTCTATCCTCCCCATCTACCAGCATCACCGCATATTCTGATTTAAGTGTAAATTTATTTATTTTTACACATTGCCATTATTTTGTCCTACCGACTCCACTCATTCTGTTTGTCAATCTGTGTTTCTGTTCTCAACCTCAACCTGCTTCAACTCTAGTGAACTAAAAAATCCATCTTAAGAGCAGGTACGCAAGCGTTGTCCTTGGTTCCCTTTTCCTTTTTTGCCCCCTTTGAAGTTTAGCCTCCCATCCGCGTCAATCTTGGTCACTACCTACACTTTGGTCTTTTGGGTTTATACGACTTTTACTGATTTGGTGAACTTTATTTTATTTGTGTCTAGTCATACAAGCAATAGTATGAGCGTCAAAGTTTGGAGTTATTGAAAGACTTTGTTACAGAGATGATGTATAGTCAATAGCAGTGATGTTTACCTTTTACTTTTCTTCGCTTTTTCTTTCTTAATGGAAGCGATCTTTTTACTTTTATTATATGTATGGGTATCCTCTTTCTTTTCTTTTTCACTTTATGGTTTTGCAATTGTGGTAATTTCCGTTATCAGTATGCCCCTTGTTGTGCCGTTGTTCCTCTGCCATCGCCAGCATTAGTGATTCTTTCATGTACTTTGCTATCACCCACATTACCAAAAGTCATCAATTACTCTTTTGGTCTTTTTATCAAAATGATGCAATTGCTTTAAATGGGTTCAACCCCTTTACTGGTTTTCAATTCTAAATCATCACTCCCTCGGAAACCAATAAGTTAATGTTGATATGTAACATAATTCATAGGGATAGCAATTGTTTCTAATTTGTTGATTGGGAAAGGAGGGTGACTCTCCAAAAGCTTTGCAAAACCAAAAGAGA
Organism: Gossypium sturtianum; assembly: GCA_025698515.1. Lineage (NCBI taxonomy): Eukaryota > Viridiplantae > Streptophyta > Magnoliopsida > Malvales > Malvaceae > Gossypium > Gossypium sturtianum. Next base: position 70,365,474 of record CM046952.1, read on the forward strand.
ATTTTAAATTAAATGAAGATCGTGCCTGGTGTCTAACAAGTTGGTTGAGCTTCATCACTAAGTTGCTAATAACATACTAAACGGATGATGGTCTGAGTCTGAGGGAGAGAAATGGAAGTAATGACAATTGCATTTGCTTGGGCTTGGCCATAAAATAGAATGGAATGCCACCATCTCTCTTTCTATCCTCAACTTGGCAGCTCAATGGATAAAAATAAAATATCACTAATATTATATAAATTAATGCAATCCATAAATTAATTTATAGAGTATAAACCAAGTCATATTAACACTCAATAAACAAATAAATTTAAACTTTAAATATATAAAAAATTTCATGAACCTAAGATATGATAAAAGCAACCCTCAAGCAAATAGCACACAAGTGAGCATGCGCAAGCGGATGTATGTGCAACCACTCGAGGGTATAAATAATTATATAATACTAAGATGATTTTTAAAAAAAATTAAATATATTTATCTATTTATAAACTCCGTGTAATTGATTCAAATATCTTTTTAAAATAGAAATATGGAGTTTAGGGCAGTGAAGAAGGTGAGACAGAGAGATGAGGATCCCCTGATGGTGGCGGAGGGAGAGTCGGCTGAGCTTATGTTTTCTAAATATTCTTCCTTTAAAGATGCACTGACAAATTTGGCTGCCATGAGTCATTTGTCGGAGAATGACTGGGAAGAACACGACTTTGATTTAGATGATGGGGACTTATTGAGGAAGACGGTTGATGGTATGCCAACACTTTACTTCTTGGAAAGACTTTATTCTCTTATCGAGAAGAGTATGTCTAACACGGTTGTATTGAAGCTATTAGGGAAGAGGATAGGGGTTAACAGTTTATGGAGCAAGGTGCGCTCGTTGTGGAAACCGACTAAGCGTTTCCAGCTTATGGATATAGAGAATGATTATTTTCTTGCAAAATTTGAATAACATGACTGTAATGTCCTATCCGGGGGGCCCTGGGTGATCTACGGGCAATATCTTACAGTCCAACCATGGACAACCCAATTCTCCCTACTGCAGGAGTTTCCTGAGAATGTTGTTGCATGGATTCACATTTCTGGTCTGTCAGGGGCGTTTTACAAGAGAAGTATTTGCGAGCTATTGGAAAGCTAGTGGGAGAAGTTTTCAAGATAGTTTTGCAAACTGATAAAGGGGTTCGGGGACAATTTGCAAGGTTTGTAGTAAGGTAAATTTACGTAAACCTCTTATTTCCAGGGTCCGAGTAGCCAATAGAATTCATAGAGTTGAGTATGAGTCTCTTATTTCCAGGGTCACATGAGGGAGAACTGTGCTAAAGTTCATAATACAGAAAGTATGGAGGAGGAATCAGACATGGCTAATGAGAATTTTGTAAGGATGAAACAACAACCAGAAATCTCCACTCAAGTGAGAGTTGAAAAGGAGGAGTATGGTGAATGGATGATTGTGGATCGTCAGAATTGTTGACAAAACTGGAAGATTGCGGGTGGTTCAGAGAATGGATTAAGAAAGATCTCTTTTGGATCTCGGTTTAATACTCTTGCTGAAATTGAGGAAATTAGAAATGAAACTGGAGAAATTGGTGGTGAAATCTTTAATTTTGGGAGCAAAGCAATCAGGAAACCAGATCAACTAAAGATATTATGAGAGGAAATCAAGGGAGTGGCTCTGGAAGTAGGAGAAAAGGCATGAATAGTGAATAGCTAACTAGGGGACGTGGGCTTAAAATCAATAGAGGCAAGGGCCTAAAGAAATGGGATGTTGATGTCAAGGCTTTTGGCTCTAGGCAGGCCGTTAGCGGGCCTTGGAAGGAAGTAGACTTGAGGAATAAGGGCCCAGGGGTTATAACAGGTGGGCCAAGCAAGGATAATGTATCCAAGAACAATCAAGGTATTTTGGATAAGAGTAAACATATATCTGTTACTCTTTTGGAGAATAAAAATCCAAATATATTTGCAAGGAATTTTCACGAATCGGGAAATGCTCCGGTTATTAAAAATCTTATTTTGCCTTCTATAATTGCTTTTGTTCTAAAAAATCATTCATGTTCTAATGGTCGAGTCTTCGATCTCGGGGAGAAGGAGGATGTTGTGTACTCTTCAAAGGAAACGATTCCCATCCAAGAGGCGATTTAGAGATGGTGGATCAATTGGAGATGGATGGGAATGTGGTTGAAATAGGCCGCAGAGCAGTTGCTTGTGAAACTATGGGTTTGGCATATCAATGTCTGACTTTGAGAGGGCATGAAGTGCTAGGTCAAGAAGGTGAAGATGCGGTAGCACTCATGGACGAAAATGCAGAAGAATGATATGTTCATATGTCTTAGACCTTGTGTTATTTGTCTTATGAAGTCGACTTTTTTAGTGTGGAATTGTCAGGGTGCTGGTCACCTGAATTTTGGTAAAATTGTGAAAGAATATTTGCGTGAAGTTAATCCAAAAGTTCTTGTTTTAGTGGAAACTAGGATTAATGGCTTGAAAGCTGACAAAGCTATTAGGAGTATTGGAATACCATTCTCCCATAGGGTGGAATCAATAGGCTTTTCCAGTGGGATTTGGGTTCTATGGAAAGAGAAAATTCGTGTAAGAGTGCTGGTAATAACAAACAGTTTGTTCATATGAAAATTGCGGTTGATGACAAATCCGATTGGGTTTACTTTACCGCGGTTTATGATAGCCCTCATAAATTGTTAAGGAGAGATTTGGGACGGTTTAGGAGGCATTGCGCAGAATATTGAGGAGCCTTGGCTAGTTGTTGGGGATTTCAACGCTTTGCTTAGTGAAGAGGAGAAAAAGGGTGGATCAAGAAGGTTCGTTGTTGGGTGCCAGTGTTTTCAGCGGATGTGTTTTGACTGTGAGCTAAAAGATTTGGGTCATAAAGGTCTGAATTTTACGTGAAATCGTGGGAATGTTTTTGAACTTCTCGACAAGGCCTTATGTAATGTTTAGTGGGATTTGAAGTATCCGAATACTATGGTTGTCACATCTCGAAAATCGAGCTAGTAGAATCGAGATAGTAAATTGAGGATTAGTGAAGCGAAAATCGTAATTAAGTTAGATCATTAAAATAATTAGAAATTAATTACATAATATAATAGCCCGTTTTCAGTGGTGTCAGAAACAGTGATTTCGGTACCACAATTCCAACGAGTGACTTATTATTTTAGCATTTATTTATTTCTACAAGAATATATTAAGGTCGTATCAAAATTTTGTTAAGAAATTTTGATGTTTAAATGGTTAATTAGGTAAAAATGACTAAATCATAAAAGGTGTAAAAGTTGAATTCTTTTAGTTAAAAGGGATAAATGGCTATGAAAATGAAAGTAAATGGACTTGAATGATAATTATACCATTTAATAAGTTAGTGGATAGTTATGGACAAGGTTTTATTGAAAATTTTGATTAGTAATAAGGGTAAAATAGTAATTTGGTAAATAAAGCTAAAATAAACTAAGAAAAAGATATCATCTTCCCCATTTCTTCTTTGCTTTGGCCGATTACATCATTGAAGTGGGGAGAGCTTCGGTTTTGAATTATTCATTGCATGGTATGATTTTGTGCCCCGCTTTTATTGATTTTTATATTTTTGAGTTTGTTTTAGCTTAATCTAGTTAGCCCGGGGGTTAATTTGTAAAACTGTTAAAGGTTGAGGGACTTTCCATGGATGCTTTTGAATGTGTTTTGATGTTAGTTGATGGATTATTTATCTTTGTTGTAAAATAAACATGTTTTGTTAAGTGATTTTTGATGAATTTTGGAAATAGGGATTAAATTATTAAAAGTACAAATCCATGGGTTTTGTTGTGAAATGTTGATAATAATGGGTTGTTTCAAGGTCTCTTGTAACATTGGTTAAGTTGGATTTAGGCTAAAATGAGTTATATTTAAGTTGTGAGCTTAAGGACTAAATTGTGAAAAGTCAAAGTATTAGGGGTAATTTTGTAATTTTGCATAAATATGAACTATGGATTAAATTGAATACTATAAGTACTTAATTGAATGAAACTATTTATTTAGATCAAGATAAACCAAATTCGGACTTAAATCGAGGAGAAGCGAAAGCTTCGGATTAGTTCGACTCTACTACTACAACCCTTGTTATCGAGGTAAGTTCGTATGAATTATGATCATTTTAATGTTAGCTAAATTGATTATTTGCTATGTTGTTTTAATATAAAAAATATATATAAATGTATCCATGTTATGATGAATTGACGGTTAACAAGCCCCGGTTGAACCTTAAGAATTCTTAGGATACAAATGACATGTCATTAAGGATTTCATGTTTCGAGTGCTGGTCTTGAATGTCTTACCGATGGCTGAGGTCCTGCATTTGTTGCAGATTCTCCACAGCTCGTGTGGGCAGCATCGTGTAGCTTACATTCCGACCTATAGCTCGTGTGAGCATTGATGTAAAGGAAAGGTTACAGTTATATGGAAAGGCACACTATGTGTGAGCATTCCCAAGTATCTGATGTAATTCTAGATGATTCAAAGGGTAAGAAAAGGAATGGAATGGTAAGTAAATTAATGAAATGGTTCATGATCTTATGAAAAGGTTGATGAATATGTATTGTATCTTATGAAATCTATTTATGTTATAAATGAACTTATATGTGAGGTTGACGAACCTGCTAACTTGTGAGTTTGATGATGTGGTATAGGCTTATATTAAGCTTATGGTATTGGTAATGATTTATGCCTAAACTATGAATTGTATTAATGAAATGGTAAGTTATGTTTAAAGTTTATACGAGCTTACTAAGCACTTGTTGCTTACGTAGTTACTTTCTTTTGTTTTATAGATTATCGGAAGCTCGATTGGTTGGAAACCTGTCAGAGACCTACCACACTATCCAGCAATCATTTTGGTAGATTTTGTGTATTTTGGCCAAGGTTAATAATGACATGTATAGGATCTTTGTAATGTATGTGTTGGTATGTTTAAGCTTTTGAGGTTATGTTGGTTTGGTGCACTTTAATGCCTTACCAAGTTATGTCATATTGGTCACTTTTAAGTGCTTGTAAATAAGGTTCTTTTGGTATGTTTTGATGGCTTGCAAATGGTCATGTATGGTAGTTAAGTGAACTAGGTTGTGTGTTTGAAATATGGTCAAATTGCTTTGGTTTGATTCTTAATGTTTGATACAGTTGTAGTGCCTTTGAATGGCATATTGGTTAGGTGACTTAGGATGCTTGAAATGGCATGTTTATGTGTGTTTGAATGATGTTTGAACCCCTTGAATGTGTGCCCAAATGGTTTGAAAGAGTAGGTATGAGTTGGACTTGTAATGGCTTGATTTTAGGTAAATTTTGGGTTCACACGGCCTGGGATACGAGCTGTCACACAGCCGCGTGTCACTTGTAAAATTTTAATGTTTCAAGTCAGTGAGTTACACGGCCTAGCACACGGCCTAGCACACGGGCGTGTGTGGCAACTCAGAGAGTTACACGGCCTGCGACACGGCCGTGTGACCCTTCTAAGTGAGTTACACGGGTGAGGACACAGGATGGGACACGGCCGTGTGTCCCTTGTTTGAATGTTACACGGCCTGGCCACACGGTAGTGTGACCCCTGTTTTCTATTTTTTGCAACTTTTTTCTCAAAATTCCTGTTTTGTTTCAAATTAGTCCCGAATCGCTTGTAAGTTATTTTTAGGGCCTCGAGGGCTTGATCTAGGGACAAAATGCAAATGATTGATTGGATTATAATGAGTTTAATTTATTTAATGATATGATGTTAAATGTTTTCCGATTGTACAATAATGCTCTGTAACCCTAATCCGACGATGAAGACATGTTAAGGGTGTTACAAATAAAATATTAAAATAAATACACTTAATAAATTTAGGTTAAGAGATTAAAATTAAGTGTTTGACAATTACTTTGGTTAAAATGGATTTTAAAAATAAAATCGGGTTTGAAAATAATTGAGAAAAATGTGTTTTAATTAAACTAAGGACTAATTTAAAAAACAAGGGAAAACTGAAAGTTTTTAAGAGACAATTTCCCCTGAATTTAAAAAAAAAAAAATCTGCTCATCTTCTTCCTTCTTTAAAACCCCCACGTCCCTTCCCTCCCATTTAGCTTCTCATGCAAAAAAAATTCCAAATTCAATTATGATATTTTCTCTCAAAACTAACTCATCATTGGTGATTTTCTAGCTATCCAAACACCTCAACACCTTCCAATTTTAAAGAAAAATCATTAAATCCTTAACAAATTCGTCATTGTTCTCCTCACGTTCAACTTCGAATTAGATCAACAACATGTTTTCTTCAAATTAAGGTAACGTCTTGACTTATTATGATTAGATTAAGGTTGTTGTTTTTCTAATTCAGAATTTAATCGAGTGTGTTGAGAGTTTTTAAGATTTAAAACTTTTTAATCAAATTTCCTTTCAACAATGGTGAAATCTAATTTAATGAGTACACTTATTGTTTTTGATTGATTTTTAATCTATTTTTAACTAAATAGAAGGTATTTTAACTCAATTTGATAGATCGGTATCCAACTTTAATGAATTTCAAATTTCCCCTTTTGTGTGTTCATACAAGCTTGATTTTTCCGAAAAAATTAGATCGGTGAAATTGGATGAAATTGATGGTTTGGATATATAATTAGATGATATTTAGGAATATTAGAATCAAAATTAAGGCTTAGAGATAAAGTTTGAGTGGTTAAACACCTATTTCGACAAAACTAGTTAAATTTTCGGTATGTGAAAAGTAAGCTTAGAGTGGTGATTTTTATGCTATCTTTTTTTGAGTTTAAGGCTGTTAATAATGATTTTATATTGTATTTAATTTTCATGCAAAGATTTGGATTCATCGGGAGGTTTCACGAGCAATGCGAAAGGGTAATAAAAGCTTGTTTGATATTGTTGTGTAAGAGGTATTGACTAAGGTGAGTGGTTTGACATACTACATTTAAACTTCAGTACACATACTAAGGTAGCATATACGAATTCCCACTTATGGTATGCGAACCTTGACTTCTTCCTTATGCAAATCCTTGCAATTTTGGTTGAATCGTTGAGTATATTCATTGAGCGATTTTAATGGTGCAAAATGCATGAATTTATAATATATATACATGGGCTTTATTTTGTATACAATATAAATATATTGGCTGTTATATATATAATATATATAAATGGGGGGAGTTGATAATATATATGCGTGAGATTGGAGTCATATAATATATACGAGTGGGGTCTGTTGGTGTTAAACATATACATACATATGTGCAGTGGCGAAGCCAGAATAATTTTTTAGGGGGGCCGGATAAAATTTTAATTTTTTGTAGTTTATATCTTCATAATTTGTAAAGGATTAAATTGAATTTTTATAATTTTAAGGGGGGCAAAGTGTAATTTTACCTTTACTAATTTAAATTTTTTAAAAAATTCTAAGAGCCTAATAATAATTTTACATTTTAGGGGGTCGGAGCCCATACCAGCCCCCTGGCTTCGCCCCTGCATATGTGTGCTTTGGTGCTATATAAGTAATGTATGTGTTATATATATATATATTAATAGATTTTGGTATTATGTATATAATATATATGCATGGTTCAGTATATATATAATTACGGGAATTGTTTTATATAATATATAAATTTATATGCTTAAAATTTGAAGTGATAAAAGTCATTAAATAAATATGTATATATATAATATATATTCGTATATTATTTTGTAATATTTATGAACGAATATATGAATAAATAATATAATGTGGACTCTTATAACATGCAAATTTGATCGATAATGCATATCTCTGCATGCACGAATCCGTAAGTGAATTATGTGATTTATGATATAGCGAGCCAATTATATTTGTGTATTGTGTTATATTGTGAACAATGTTAACTTGGCGAATTATATTATGATGGCAAACTGTGTTAATTTGGTAATTTGTATTAATATGGCGAACTCCTTTAATTTTCCAAACTGTGTATTATGAGATTTTGAGCTGCATTGCATGTAAGCTAAGGTATTGTGTGCCCTATGCTAAATAAAATGCAAACAATGATTTATGTGAGCTATGTCATGAAATTCGGGAAGTCACTTCGGTAGCTAATGTAACGTTCGAAATTCGGGTCGGACTGTCTCGACTGAGTTTGGGGCATCACAATGGTGTTTCATATGCTGAGACTTAAATCAAATCATCGGTCGATATCAATAACTTTTGGTACTAATTTAAAGGTGTCCTCGCCTCGATCCTTCCAGTTTCTTAGTGGTTGGCTACTCCATAAAGAATTCAGTTCTATGGTTAATGAGAACTGGTCAAGTGGAGGTTCTTTGGCGGAGTTAGTTTTGAATTTTTCCGAGGCAATAAGAAAGTGGAATAAAGAAGTGTACGGGAATGTTGTGTATAAGAAAATAAAGCTAATGAATAGAATTGATGGCATTGAGCGAGCTTTAGAAAAGTTTCGATCTGCTAAACTTATTAAGATTGAGAATGACATACAGACTGAACTAGAAGGTATCTTGGACAGGGAGGAGAGCCTTTGGAGACAAAAATCCCGAAGGGATTGGCTTGAATTAGGGGACTAGAACACAAATTTTTTCATTGTAAAGCCAATTCTCGAAGGCGGATGAATGAGATCAAGGCTTTGAAGCTTTCTAATGGTGAATGGTGTTACGATGAAGAAACTTTGAGGACAGAAGCTATTTTATTCTTTCAAAATCTCTATACATTGGAGGCACATACATCGGGATTATTTTCTGTTCAAATGAAATTTCCTTTTATTGAGACATCTTTGTTGAATTATATTGTGAGGAATCTCACCAGTCAAGGAGTTCGGGATGCCTTGCTTGAGATGGCACCGCTCAAAGCTTCGGGAGTGGATGGGCTACATGCGCAGTTCTATCAAAGCCAGTGGAGTATAGTTGGTGAATCACTTGTATCCATAGTCCTAAAGGTTTTTGAGGGTGGTAGCGTCGATCATTTTCTTAACAGGACTTTGATAATGCTTATCTCTAAAGTGAGGTCGCCGGAACTTATCTCTCAATTTAGGCCGATTAGCCTATGTACAGTTCCATATAAGGTTCTTTCAAAGGTTTTGGTGAACTGACTAAAGCTTGTTATGCCAATCCCATTTGATGCTAATCAAAATAGTTTTGTGGGGGTTCATACTATAATGGATAATGTTGGGTGGTAGTGAAAATCGATATGGAGAAGGCGTATGATAGATTGCGATGGGATTTTATTGAGGAAACACTTGTTAATGCGCAGCTGCCTGCAAATTTAGTCAGAAGTTAGGTGACCTCTATGTCGATGTAGATCCTATAGAATGGTTGCTTCACAGATGAGTTCATTCCTTCCAGAGGGGTTAGATAGGGTGATGCCATCTCTCCATACCTATTTGTTTTAACCATGGAGAAGCCAGGACATGCGATAAATATGTATGTTTCTGACCGCAAATGGAAACCTATTCAGTTGGGGAAAGGTGGTCCTCTTATTTCTCATCTGTTTTTTTTTGCAGATGACCTTGTATTATTTGGGGAAGCGAATAAGGATACAACCGACTCTATGGAATCTGTGTTGAAGCAGTTTTGTAATTTGTCGGGCTATAAAGTGAATGCTGGGAAGTCTAAAATTTATTTCTCGACAAATACGGTGGAATCAGTTAAGGGGACGATTAATGAGCAATTGAGGTTTCAAGACGTAGATGATCTCGAAAATTATTTGGTAGTGCCTCAATTCCATCACAGAGTTAAGAAGAGAACATTCCAGTTTGTTATTGATAAGGTTCAGAAGAAGTTAAATGGATGTGATGCTAGATTATTGTCCTTGGCCAAAAGGGTGACATTAGCTAAATCAGTCTTATTAACTATACCGGGTTACTTTATGCAATCTGCCATGATTCTCGTGGGAGTTTGCGAGAAGATCGAGCAGATGGTGCAAAATTTCGTTTAGGGTTCAACTACCAATAATAGGAAAATACACTTAGTGAGTTGGGATACCTGGTGTCGACCTATGAAAGAAGGAGGCCTTGGTCTCAAGAGATTAGTTCCATAAAATCATTATTTCCTTATGAAGTTGGCTTTTCAAATAACGACTAATGTGGATGCACTCTCGGTATGTATACTGAGAAGTAAGTACAAGGCTAATGAAATATGTCTTGTATCTATTCATCGTTGTTGTGCTTCTTATGTTTGGCGGTCATTGTTGAAAATATGAGGGCAATTTCGGGAGAACATCGTTTGGAGTTTAGGGAATGGGGAATGGGAAATCAGCTGATTTAATCAATGGCAGTGGAGTACCTTACGAATAAGTTTGGGGAAGTTAACTTGTTGTCTTTGGTCCGAAAGATTTCTACGGTTAGGAGGTGCTTTCAAATGGTGAAGTTCCAGCTTATTCGAAGAGAGGGGAATGTGGTTGTTGATTAGATAGCTAGAACTTGTCCGAAAGGGGAATGTGATTGCTAATTGGACAGCTAGAATTTATCCGAGAGGAGAATCCGAACTTTCAATTATTGATTTTCCTACTTTTCATGATAGGAAGCTTTTGTTAGAAAATACATTGGGTAATTCCTTTGTAAAGGCTAATTAAAGGCACTTGATTGCCTTCTTTATTGTAATATATATATATATATATATATATATATTTAAAATATTTAAACTTTTATATAAAATTATTTTAAAATATATTTATAAAATAGTATTTAGGGTGCGATTTTTATTTTATCTTTTTACCGTAGAAGTAATAAAGAATACTTGGTTTTTAGAGTTAAAAGTATTTTTCCACTCAAACGCAAAAGTTATGATTTAGGTGATTTTGGTTTTTGTGTTTGGAAGTAAATGTTTTTAGAATACTCGTATTTATATTAATTCTTTAAAAGGTATATAAAAATAGATTAATTCATATATATCATTATATCAAATTATTTAAATATGTCATGTATGATGAGTATATAAATTTGAGAATATAATTCCAAAAGCATATGTTATCCGAGATTATTTGAACTATAAATTTTTATATAAAATAAGAATGTTTGAAATTCATTTTACATTAAAGTAAAATGAGGAAATATTTTGACTTTTTTTAAGGAGTAGGAAACATGTGAAACTCAACCTCTTTTGTTTCTCTATAAAATTCGACCCAGTCTAATATGGACCCTTACAGAATTCTTCTATCTGGATGAGTCCAATCCAGACACCGAAAAACATATGAATTCGTCAAGTAAAAGGCATGCGCATATCTGAGCAAATAATTACAAAGTTAATATTTTCCATTGTGATTGGTATAATAATAAATTTAGCCTTTGAAGTTTATATATTTTGTTAATTTGGTCCTAAGTTAACAAATTTATCCAATAACATTTGTGTAAATGTTAAGGTTGAATTTTTTAGAATTAAGGTCAAAATGATAAAATATGTAAAGTTAAAATTATTATTATATTAATCAAAATTATGTACATTTGATAAAAAGACATTAATATCATAATTAATTATTCTTAATTGTTGATAGGTGAGAGAAATTTTTTAATTTCAAAATTGAGATTCACCGATATATCTAAAACACATAGTAGGAACGAAGATGAGAAAAAGGTTAAATGTGTTGAAAGAGGCAACCATGTGAGCATCGGATCTTAGCCTTATGGGGCCTTTCAAAAGTAGGTAGGCAGCCCACTTCATGTTGTGTTCACATGTATATGATATGTTAAGGTTGTTTCAAACCCTTTTGGATTAGCAAATCAATCAATATTCTATCAATTACTTCAGTATTGGATTCTTTGTATATTGAGCTTCAACTCTGTGGTTTCGTATGAACAACATTATAAAATTTTTTTTTTTAAAAAAAAAAACATAATTTTGTAACCTTTTCTTGGTATTAAAATATGACATGTTATAAGACTATGTGGGTGACAAAAATATGTTATGCCTCACAATTTTTTTTTAAAAAATAGTATACATAAAAATTTCAAGAGTGGAATTTTTTGATAACACATTAACTATTAACTATTAGGCGAAGTGCAATTTAATTCCTTTAAAATAAATGTGGACAATTAGTCTTTAGATCATTCAAAAGGTCAATTGTAGAAGGAACCCAATATAAGCACAGTTGTGAAAAATATTAATAAATACTGAACAACTTACAAAAATATTTTTAAAAATTAGGAATTTCTTGAATATTTTAAACAACTTTTTAATTTCTTTTTTGTAATTTTACTATTATTATTTTATAATTTTTAAAATGTAGAATATTTTATTACTTTCATGAATATTATAGAATTTAAATGTTCTAAAATTCACTTGTGCCTTTAAATTCATAGTTGTATTTTTTTTTTCTTCTTTTTGGCCACGTTGACTTTTATTAACGAAATACATTAACATCTCTTAAATTTTCCTTCTTTTTTTTTTCAATTTTATTAACTAAATAACCTCCCTTATTTTGATAGATTTATCTTATTGTTTAGTAACATAAATAATTAATCACTTTTTAATAATACATTAATTAAATTACTCTATTTATTTTGAGAGCAAGTAATATGCTTCTAACCCTATAATACATGGATCTCTTTGATGTTTAATCCACAAAATATTATATAAAATAATAAAAGAAAGAAACATTCTTATCACAATATTTATTAATTGTTTTAAATTGGCTTTTAATCTTTTCTTAACTGGACTTTTGTTTGATTTGTTGGGGAATATAGACATCACATATATAATAAGATTAACTAAATGTCATTATTTACTATTATAAATGTTAGCCCAAATTAAAAGTAATCTAATTTGGTTAAAATTTATTGGGCTTCAATTATTAAATAAAGTATGAGCAAATATATGTAGATCCTCTGGTAACTAATTTCTAATTAATGATGGTTTGATTAGAAATTAAGATTAATGTGCAAAAGTTATGTATTAGGGTCATGGTCTCTAAATTACACATACCTAACTTTTCTGACATCCCATCTTCAAAAAAGAGAGAGACACATTCTCTAAATTACTTGTGGTTAATTTGGAAGATCAAAGCCACAAGACTAAAAGATTTCAAGATATTAATAGATTCAGGTACACTTTCGCATCTAGTTTTGTTATTGATGATTTCACTTGAAAGATTCTATTTTATTAAGTTTCCTATCAATTTTTCAATTCTAGTTTATAAAAATTTCGTTAAGAAAATTTACGTTTACATGCTTAATTTGATAAAAAGGACTAAATCGTGTAAAGTGTAAAAGTTATGTTCTAATAGCTAAAGGTATTAAATAACTATAGAACTTTAAAGTGGAGGTCCTTATATGGTAATTAGACCATTAGAGTTTATAGTGGTTGGTAATGGTTTGGCATTTTTGAAATTTTGGTTAGTTTTTAAGGTTAAATAAGTAAATAATTAATAAAGGTTAATAATTAAAGAAACAAAATAAAACATTCATCTTTATTTTTGTTTCTTCAACCGAATAAAAAATTAAAAAGGGAGAAACCATGGAAGCTTCATTCGGGCATCTTTAATCCTTCAATTAGGTATGTAATTTTGTCCCCTTTTTAATGTTTTCTATGTTTCCGGGATTGTTGTAGCTTAATCTAGCTAGCCCGAAGACTAATTTACAAAGTTATTAAACTATTAGGGTTTTTCCATTGATGAGCATGCTTGAGTTTTTAAGTTTGATGATATAAAATGAATGGTTGTTGTTAGATAAACAACTTTTGCAAAGGAATTTTTAGTGAAATTGTCAAATAGGGACTAAATTAAAAAATAAAAAATATTATGTGGTGAAATTATGAAATAAATGAAATATAGGGCTTGCTAGGGACTAGATTGATATTTGGCTATGATGGGTTGTGATGGAATTTCGTAAATTTCCATTTTTATGAGATAATGACTAAATTGCAAAGAATTAAAAGTACAGGGGCAAAATGGTAATTTTCCAAAATTACATGTAGGACTAAATTGAATGTGAAATTTATTGAATTGGGTTAAATTTATCCATATAGATCCTGTCAGACCTCGTACGGAGTTAGATTGAGGCAAAGAGAAAATCTCGGATTAGTCGCCTCTGTATCTACTTACCCCCGTCGAGGTAAGTTCTTGTAATTAAATTGTGTAATTATATGCTTTGATTGAATTAGATGTATGTTATTTGCATTATCATTATATTTGAGTACCGATTGCATATCCGACGACGTACGACTATTATCGAGCCCCGTTTGAACCTTAGGAATTCGTAGGATACAAATGACATGTCATTGGGGTTACCGATTTCAGCTCTTATGAGCTTACCATTACTCAACTCGTATGAGCTTACCGTTATTTAGCTCGGAAGAGCTTACCGTTATTCAGCTCAGAGGAGCTTACCGTTTACAGCTCGTATGAGCATACATATACAGGAATTGACGGATTACAGTTCAGTACACCTCGTGTGTACTACCCGCGTATCCAACGATATTCTAAGTGGTTCAACGGGCATTGTTCTATTACGAGATTACATGAGTTCGATACAAACTACCACAGGTATTTACATGAGATATATGAAAATGATTTGTACATGATATATAGGTACATGATTTGGAAATTATATATTCATGGAAGTTTGATTGTTGTTGAGCTCATACATGTTTCTAGATATTTATATGAATTACATGACTAACGTGGTTGATGAGGAAATGTGTCTAGGCTCTTGGCCAAATTGAGTTTGGATATGCTTTGTTTGCTTACCTTAAATGCGACTAAATGGTAAGTTAATTTCTTTATTATACAAACTTACTAAGCTTAAATGCTTATTCTGTGTTATTTTTTCGTGTCTTATTGTAACATCCCGATTTAGGGCCTAGTCAGAATAGTGGTGCAAAACCACAAATCTGAGGGTTATGAATGATTTTTTGAGGTTTATGCTATGTATGCATGCTAGTGTGAAAGTTTCATGAAGCAATTTTGTGAAATTGCGGTTGAATTGTCCAAAAGGACTAAATTGCAAAAGTTGCAAAATGTGAGATTCTAGAAGCTATTTGTGTGAAATAGCTTTATAATATTAATTAGAGGTCCTTAAATAGCAATTTTTCCAATTTCTAATATTTGGACAAAATTGGGCATGGATGAGTTAAAATAGAAAGTTTATCAAAAAGGGCATTTTGGTCATTTAACAATTAAGTGATTAAAATATGAGAAAAGATGACAAAATTCATTCATCTTCTTCTCCAAGGCTTCCGAAATTTTCAAGAGCCATTGTTAGGGTTCTTCAAAATTTTCAAGCTTGCTAGTAAGTGCATCTAGCCTCGTTTTTGATATTCTTTGTATTTTTGAAGTCCTTGTAGCATGAGTAAGCTATTTTTAGCTATTTGATGAGCTATGATGGATGTTCAAAAATGTGGCCATGTATGACATGCATGTATTTTGATGTTTTATGGAAGATTATGAAAGCTTGATGTAGTAGAAACATCTTTTGCTAAATGAGTTTCCATAGAAAATGCATGTAAGGACTAGTTTGTGAAAGTCTTAAGTTTGGTCATACATGTGTGATGTAGTGAGAATTGATGATTGCTTTAGTTGAGTAAGTGGTTCGGCTAATCATGAAAGGCTAGAAAAGTTGAATAAAAATCTTTACGAGCCTTGGGGGCAATAGTGTAATTATGAGAAAGATTTGGGGCAAAAGAGTAATTTTGCCAAAGTATGAGATGTGGGTCAATTTGGTCAATGTGTGTATTGAATAAGCTGATTTATTTATTATAGATCAAGAAAGACAAAGCCCAGATCGAAATCGAGGCAAGAGCAAAGTGATGGACTAAATTGCACGTTTCTATACTTTTGTGTATCGAGGTAAGTCTATGCATAAACAATGCATTCATACTTACAATTTGTTAATGCTAAATAGTGTATAGCATGGTTGAGAATGATTGAGAACCTATGTGGTTCAAGTGAAATAAATGGATGAATGATTAAGTAAGTAGATTTGTGAATGTGTTGTGATAATGCTAAATGGTGGGCTAAGTGCGATACCATCCTAATGCATATTGACGATGAGCTGGCTATGTGCGATGCTATCGTTAGGTATATTATCTAGTGGGCTATGTGCGAAACCACTATGATTACCTTCATGGTAGGCTAAGTGCGATACTACCTTATTAATTGATTGTGGTAGTAAGCGATACTACCTTATTAATTGATTGTGGTGGGCTAAGTGCGAAACCACCGAGACATTAGCTGTATGGATTAGCTGTGTGGATGTATTATCGAGAAATAATGATGTGTTGTATATTGTGTAAATGTGATATTGAATGCAGGGGTGCATGTTAATGGTTATGAGTAAGTGACTCATGATGTGTTGGAATAAATGAGGTAAGGGATAGAAAGAGTAAGCATAGTTGTACATTATATGTTAGTATAATGCTAATTGTTGTTTAGCTTATACTATGTTGCTTAATTGTTTATGTGTAAACTTACTAAGCTCAAAGCTTACTCTCTTTCTTTTCCCTTGTCTTATAGAGCAAAAGTGTTGAATCGAGATACGAGGATCAATTGGAAGATCACCCACACTATCAGCACACTCTGGTACATTAGACTCGATGTTTTGTATATGGCATGTATAGGGGCTAGACAAGTTAGTGAATTTCGTTGTAAATGGCTAAGATGAGTTGGCCTTTAGATGGATAATCTATTTTGTATAATGCCATAGTTGTTGGCTACTTTATTATATGAAAAGATGTAGTTATCTAAGTGAGATTGTAAGATTGTGAGTTGATTATGGATGTGTTGAATGAGTGCATGATTGTGTATGCTAGAAGGGTGAAAAGAACTTGGCAAATAGCTTTGTTCTTGTCCATGTGGGTAGACACACGGGCGTGTGTCTAGGCCATGTGTGACACACGGTCAACCCATGGGCGTGTGACTTGGTCGTGTGTCCCCTGCATGTTAGTATTTTAAGTCAGATTAGACCACGGACTAGTCACACGGGCGTGTGCCTAGAACGTGTGTGTTAATCAGTGTTGGCCACAGGCTAGCCACACGGGCGTGTGTCTAGACTCTAGGCCGTGTTAAGGTAGTCAGTGTGCATCACGGGCGGAGGACATTGGCGTGTTCCTTAACCGTGGGGCATTGGCAGAATGCTTGAGTTTTCATGTACGGGTAGTGACCATAGGCGTGTATGACATCCACGAGCGTGCGAAATCTTACACGGGCGTGTGAGCCCTGTATAGATGGAAAAATTTTAAGATCGTAAGAGTTTTCGATATCGTCTCGAGAGCCCTCGTGTGTTTGAGAGAGGCCTCGTAAGTCGGGATTGAGGTTGTTGTGATGGCCAAAGAGAGTGGTCATTTTGTGCCTAAGTGGCGATCTTGAGGTCTTTAATTTTGTAATGCCTCGTGCTCGGTTCCGGCGTTGAATACGGGTAAGGGGTGTTACATTTAGTGGTATCAGAGCTATAGTTTAGTCGGTTCTAGGACTATCGTAGCGGGTGTAAGAGTCTAGCTATACATGCCATAAGTGTACAATGATAGTGTGGTGGCTTCTGATGATTTTAAATCTTGTTTTATATAGAATATGGATTCCGATCCATTGACTGCTGATGAAGCAGCTATTAATGCGCCGGCTCCTACGCAAGGAACCGTGCCTGTTCAAAGTGGACCCGAGGTTAGGGGTCAAGGGGAAGAGGCACGGGAAGCCTTTCTCCAGATGATGAGCAATTGGTACTCGGATTATGTTCGAGCGAACCCTAATGCTCAACCTCCTCCACCTCCTCCTCCTATACCTCAGCCAATTCCTGTGGCTCCTCAAGGTATTGATGTAGTGAGGATATCAAAACCCCCGGTAGATAAGATTAGAAAACACGGGGCTGAGGAGTTTAGAGCTAAGGTTGATGATGACCCTGAGAGGGCAGAGTTCTGGTTAGAGAACTCGATGAAAGTATTCGATGAACTCTCTTGTACACCTGAAGAGAGCTTGAGGTGTGTTGTATCCTTGCTGAGGGACTCGACATACCATTGGTGGAAGACGTTGACGTAAGTGGTCCCGAGAGAGCGGGTGACGTGGGACTTCTTTCTGGAAGAGTTCCGGAAGAAGTATATAAGCCAGAGGTTTACTGATCAGAAAAGGAAGGAATTCCTTGAGTTGAAGCAAAGAAGAATGCCAGTAGCGGAATATGAGCGTGAGTTTGTTAGGCTTAGCAAATACGCTCAAGAATGTGTGTCGACAGAGACCATATTGTGTAAGAGGTCGAGGACGGACTGAATGAGGACATCAAACTCTTAGTGGGTATTTTGGAGTTGAAAGAATTTGTAGTGTTGGTCGAAAGGGCAAGTAAGGCCGAAGAGTTGAGTACAGAAAAGAAAAGGGCTGTGAGTGAAGCCCGAGATGCTAGAAAGAGGCCGATGGGCAAGTCGTATCAAGCCCAGTCAAAAAGGTCCAAGGAAGTGAGTCCTAGGACGACAGCACCAGTGGGTTATTCGCATCGAGACTTGGCCAATACTCATTCGGGTTCGAGAGTCCAAGCTACTTCGATGGAAAGTGTGGGCAATCCAAATAACAAACCGGAGTGTCCAAGTTGTAGTAGATATCACATCGGAGAGTGTTGGGGTAACAGTCGAAACTGTTATAAGTGTGGTTCCCCCGACCATTTTATCCGAAATTGCCCCGAGAGGGATGATAAGGAAGAGAAGCAAGAGATGAGATCCAATGATGTGTCTGCAAGGGGTAGACCACCAAGGAACCCGAGAGGCGGGAATAGTGGTAGAGGTCCATCTAGAGATTTTTCCGTGAGACCGGAGGGTCGGGCACCTTCGAAGGCGTATGCCATTCGCGCTCGCGAAGAGGTATCCTCCCCTGATGTGATAACGGGTACTTTTTCTCTCTTTGACACCCTTGTTATTGCTTTAATAGATCCAGGGTCTACTCATTCTTATATTTGCATGAGATTGGCATCTAGTTTGAGTATGACTGTTGAGTCTACAGACTTTGTGGTTAAGGTGTCAAACCCGTTAGGTAAGCATGTGTTAGTGGACAAGGTGTGTAAGAATTGTCCTTTGATGATTGAGAGTCATTGCTTTCTGGAAAACCTAATGTTGTTGCCGTTTGATGAGTTTGATTTAATCCTAGGCATGGATTGGTTGACTACCCATAGTGTCTTAGTGAACTGTGGTAGTAAATTTATTGATTTGAAATGTGAGAGTGGAGATGTGGTTCGGGTTGAATCAGGTGGATCAGATAGTCTACCAGTGATGATTTCTTCCTTAGTGGCTGATAAATGCTTGAGAAAAGGGTGTGAGTCCTATCTTGCTTTTGTGTTGAATACTTGAGAGGTTGGAGTAGAGTTTGAAACAGTGCCAATGGTTTGTGAGTATCCGGATGTATTCCCGGAAGAGTTACCCGAATTACCTCCAGTGAGAGAGGTTGAGTTTGGGATTGAGTTAGTTCCGAGAACGGCACCTATTTCGATTGCTCCGTATAGGATGGCACCTTTAGAGTTGAAAGAACTGAAGGTTCAGTTGCAAGATTTAACAGATAAGGGTTTTGCAAGACCGAGCTACTCACCGTGGGGTGCTCCGGTATTGTTTGTGAAGAAGAAAGATGGGTCTATGAGGTTATGTATAGACTATAGAAAGCTTAACAAAGTGACGGTTAAGAATAAGTATCATTTACCAAGGATTGATGATCTTTTTGATCAACTGAAGGGAGCTACAGTGTTCTCCAAGATAGACCTGAGGTCTGGTTATTATCAGTTGAGAGTGAGGGAGCAAGATGTGTTGAAAACTGCATTCCGGACAAGGTATGGCCATTATGAGTTTTTGGTTATGCCGTTTGGTTTGACGGATGCACCGGCGATTTTTATGGATCTGATGAACCGTGTTTTCAGACCATATGTGGAAAAGTTTGTAGTTGTTTTCATTGACGACATATTGTTCTATTCTCGGGATGAGAACGATCATGAAGAATGTAAGACCCAATTTTCGCCCGGCCCATTTTGAAACCATAAATTAAAAACCCAAAAAACAAATTATTATTATTATAAAAGTCCATTACAAAATAAACAGTCCATTTACATTTAAAACCCGATTATGAAATCGGCCCAAACAACCCAAACAATCACTAGACTAAACTAGCCCAATTCTAAGCCAGCCCGAATGGCCCAGATACAGAACAAAACCAAGTGGCCCAATAGTGGAGCAATCTGGGAAACCCTAGAAGCTTCGGGAGTCTCCTGGTGCCTCTGCTCGCACGAGTAGCTCCTCCGTGCAGCCTCGTCACTCCCCACGCGCGCCTCTTGAGCTTCTCGCGTGCACCCACGCGCGCCTCTAGAGCTTCCAGAATACTCCAGCGCCACTCTCCCCCACGGGCAGCTCCCACGTGCGTTGCCCCACGCCAGCCAAATGCTCGGGCCATCCCTCCTCCGTACGCGCCACGTCCATGCCTCCGTACGCCAACTTCGTACCTGCAAATCAGACGACGACAACAGCAAGCAGAACAAAAAGAACAAAAAAAATAGTTGTAATTTTTTTTTTACCTTTCTTCTCGGTTATATATAAAACCGAAACAAAATTTGTAAGGGACACGTTTTATGAATACAGAAATCAAAAGACCAAAATTTCTTCAAAAGGTATTCATCGTATTCGCATGCTTACTCAAATATTAAACGCAAATATAGTTTAAACAGAGAGGAACGGGTCTTTTTACCTTCTTTTTCGGCGGTCGGAAAGCAGAATCTGAGGAGAAATACGAAATAAAAAGAGAAAAGGTTGAAAGCTGTTTTTTTTAGAGATATATTTTTGCTTTCGTTTTCCTTTCTCTTTCTGCATGTTTTTGTTCATTTCGAAAATTAAAAAAAAAGGAATTTACCTTTGAAAGACGAACCGTCAGACCTCTTTCTTCGGAGAAATTGAAGTAAAAGGGAGCCTTTGGGATAAGGAACGTCGAAGCAGTTGGGGGTCAGGTTTGAAAAAGAGCCGTCAATCGGGCTCGAATCTGTTACTGATCGCCGATTAATGTGGCGTTGAAGTGGCCGGATTTCTTTTTTTTTTCCTTCTTTGCGGCTGAGAACGAAACCAAAAGGGGGGGCTAGGGTTTTAGTCTGTTTTAACTTGGTTTTTAAAGGGGGTGATCGCCATTAAGAAAACGACGTCGTTCAGGCTCATCTTAATAGCCTTAAAACGGCGCCGTGTAGAGGTAACCGGTCCGACCCGACCCGATACTCCAAGGATCCGCGTGCTCCTGCAGTGACGGAACATTTGCGCGTTCGGTCCTTTAATTTTTGCATCGCCATTCAATTTGATTATCTATATTTTCTTTATTTTCTTAATTGATCTATGTAATTAATTTGTTATGTCATTTTAATCCAATCTGTGCGTTGTGTTCTAATTTCGCAATATTTGCAAGTTCGATCCTTTGTTATTTACACTAAATGCAATCTGATCTCCTATATTGTTTAAATAATTTTGCTTATTTTACAAATTGGCTCTCTAATTATATTTTTATTCCGATTAAGCCTTAATTTTTGTTTTTAATTCCCATAACTTTTTTATAGTCTTGGATTTAGTTATTATCTAAGCTTCTTAATAAAATCGTTTTGGAAATTGAATTTGTGACTTAATTTGTTTTTTTGTTGTTTAAATGTATTTTTATTCCTTGTATTATATTTACGTATTATTATTTTGTACAAATTATTTAGTTCTCCTATTATTTTATTTATATATTCTTCCTTAAACCAATCTATATGTATATCTAGTTTTATTTAAAATTGCTTATATATACATATACATGTATTTCCTTTTTAATATTTAGTATATACAATTTATTACTTTAAAAGATCACATTTTATGGTATATTTTAATTTATTTCCGATATTTTTATATATTATTACTTATATATGTTTTATATATATTTAAATGCATATATTATGTTTCTTTAAAATTCATTTTGTTCACTATTGATTTAATGATTGACAATTATCGCCATTATGTGTTTTAAATCCCATTTTATATTTACTTGCTATTTGTGATTCAATAGTTTGTATTTCATTTGTAAATATTTGTTTATCCCTATTATGTGTTTTAAATTCTCGTTTTATAATTGCGATTCAATAGCATTGTGTTTTGCTTGTAAATAATTGCTCCATATTGTATGTTATTATGCCATCACATGGTATTCACTTAAAAACATCATGTTTCAACACTATTCGAATAATAAAATATATTTTGATTACTCAAAAGATTTTCAAAACAAGGCAATATTTGCGCGTTTAGAAGTACGGAAATTACATCCTAACGTGCTGGGTGTCGATTTTCCGTTCTACTAAATAACCAAATACCCTTTTCATATGTTTTGAAGATCAAAGAAGATCCCTGTGTCAGAGTATAAATGTGTTATATCCTAACGTGCTGGGTATGATACTTTTATTCCTTTGAAACGGGTTAATCTTGAGATTCAATTCCGATTTAATGAAAAACAAGACAATATTTGAGTGTTTAGAAGTACGAAAATTACAGCCTAACTGCTGGGTGTCGATTTTTCGTTCAACTAAATAACCAAATACCCTTTTCATATGATTTGAAGATCAAAGATGATCTCGGTGTCAGAGTATAAATGTGTTATATCCTAACGTGCTGGGTATGATACTTTTATTTCTTTGAAACAAGTTAATCTTGAGATTCAATTCCAATTTAATGATTTTTTTTAAAATTTTTACCCTAAATATTTTCAAGTTTTTGACGTTAGGACAATATTAATCAATTTGGTACCAACTTTGGGCGTTGCAAGGGTGCTAACCCTTCCTTGCATGTAACCGACTCCCGAACCCGTTTTTTTGAATTTTGCAGACCAAAATATTTTTATAGGTGACCCAATCACACCTAAACAAAAAGGATTGGTGGCGACTGCCTACTTTTAAAGTCGATCCCGTTTTTTTCAAAACCGATAACAAATGGTTTCGACAAAGAACATTTGAGAATTATCTTGCAAACTTTAAAAGATAAGCAGTTGTACGCTAAGTTTAGCAAGAGTGAGTTTTGGCTCCATGAGGTCGGATTCCTAGGACACATTGTGTCGGGTGATGGTGTTAGAGTTGACCCGAGTAAGATATCGGCTGTTGTGGATTGGAAACCGCCGAGGAACGTGTCGAAAATCAGAAGTTTCTTGGGATTAGCAGGATACTACAGACGTTTCGTAAAAGGGTTCTCTATGATTGCTACCCCGATGACGAAACTATTGCACAAAGATGTCAAGTTTGAATGGACTGAGACATGTCAACAGAGTTTCAAGAGACTGAAGACATTATTGACTGAGGTGCCGGTTTTGGTTCAACTAGAATCAGGGAAAGAGTTCGTGGTTTACAGTGACGCACCATTTAATGGTCTCGGTTGCGTGTTGATGCAAGAGGGTAAGGTAGTCGCTTACGCCTCGAGACAGTTGAAATCGCACGAGAAGAATTATCCGACTCATGATTTGGAGTTGGCTGCGATTGTTTTCGTGTTAAAGATTTGGCGACATTACTTATATGGTGAAAAGTGCCGAATCTTTACGGATCACAAGAGTTTGAGATATTTGATGGATCGAAGGATCCGAATTTGCATGAGACGGTGGCTTGAGTTGTTGAAAGACTATGAGTTAGTCATTGATTACCACCCGAGAAAAGCGAATGTGGTTGCGGATGCCCTGAGTAGGAAATCCTTGTATGCTCTAAGAGTTATGAAAACGAGTTTGGCATTTTCTGATGATGGTGCTATTTTGGCAGAGTTGAGAGCTAAGCCACTATTTGTTCAACAGATATGTGAAGCTCAGAGAAATGACAGTGAGATGTCAGCTAAGAGAGATAAGCGTGAGTCAGAAAGTGTTTCCGATTTTCGAGTGGGCTCGAATGATTGTTTGCTGTACCGTGACAGAATTTGTGTACCAAGAAATGAGGAGTTAATCCGAAAGGTTTTGCATGAGGCCCACGGTGGATGTTTGTCAGTACATCCGGGTAGTACGAAAATGTACAATGACTTGAGGAAGTTGTATTGGTGGCCGGGTATGAAAAGAGATATTTCAGAGTTCGTGACAAAGTGTCTGATTTTTCAACAAGTGAAAGCTGAGCATCAAGTGCCTTCGGGATTGCTTCAGCCAGTGATGGTACCCGAATGGAAGTGGGATCGGGTTACCATGGATTTTGTGACGGGGTTGTCGATGACTCCAAAAAGAGAGATCTTTGTGTGGGTTGTTGTGGATAGACTAACGGAAGTCGGCTCACTTTATTCCAAAGACGTTTGATTATTCTTTGGATAAGTTAGATTTGAGTTGTATGTTGCAGAGATAGTGAGGTTACATGGTGTACCTGTGTCTATAATATCGGATAGGGATCCGAGGTTCACTTCGAGGTTTTGGAAGAGGTTGCAAGAGGCTTTGGGAACAAAGTTGAATTTCAGTACTGCGTTCCATACGCAAACCGATGGTCAGTTTGAAAGAGTGATTCAAGTTCTCGAAGATATGCTTCGATGCTGTGTGTTAGAATTCGAGGGTAGTTGGGAGAGAGATCTATCTTTAGTCAAATTTGCTTACAACAACAATTATCAGTCAAGTATACGGATGGCTCCGTATGAGGCCCTGTATGGTCGTAAGTGTCGGACTCTTTTGTATTAGACCGAGCTTAGTGAGAAGCGGATCCATGGGGTCGATCTAGTAAAAGAGACCGAGGAGAAAGTGAAAATAATCCGTAATAGTCTGAAAGTTGCTTTGACCGGCTGTAAGTCGTGACGCTGGATCTGAAAAAAAGAAATTGAGTTTGAAGTGGGCGACAAAGTGTTTTTGAAAGTGTCCCCATGGAAGAAGATTATGAGATTTAGACGAAAAGGAAAATTGAGTCCAAGATTCATAGGACCGTATGAGATTACAGATAGAGTTGGGCTAGTAGCATACCGGTTGGCTTTGCCGGTAGAGTTAGAAAAGATTCATAATGTGTTCCATGTGTCGATGTTGCGACAGTATCACTCTGATCCTTCACATGTGTTTCCTTCGAAGAAAATTGAGATAAGACCGGATATGTCTTACGATGAAGAGCCGATTAAGATCTTGGCTCGAAAAGTGAAACAGTTGAGAAATAAGAGCATAGCACTAGTGAAAGTGTTATGGCAGAAACACGGTGTGAAAGAGGCTATGTGGGAAACGGAAGAAGCTATGAGAGAGCAACATCCAAACCTCTTTACTGGTAAGATTTTCGGGGGCAAAAATCTCTAAAGGGGGGAGAGTTGTAACATCTTGATTTAGGGCCTAGTCAGAATAGTGGTGCGAGACCACAAATCCGAGGGTTATGAATGAGTTTTTGAGGTTTATGCTATGTATGCATGCTAGTGTAAAAGTTTCATGAAGCAATTTTATGAAATTGCGGTTGAATTGTCCAAAAGGACTAAATTGCAAAAGTTTCAAAATGTGAGATTCTAGAAGCTATTTGTGTGAAATAGCTTTAGAATATTAATAGAGGTCCTTAAATAGCAATTTTTCCAATTTTTAATACTTGGACAAAATTGGGCATGGATGAGTTAAAATAGAAAGTTTATCAAAAATGGCATTTTGGTCATTTAACAATTAAGTGATTAAAATATGAGAAAAGATGACAAAATTCATTCATCTTCTTCTCCATACGCCAAATTTTCAAGAGCCATTGTTAGGGTTCTTCAAAATTTTCAAGCTTGCTAGTAAGTGCATCTAGCCTCGTTTTTGATATTCTTTGTATTTTTGAAGTCCTTGTAGCATGAGTAAGCTATTTTTAGCTATTTGATGAGCTATGATGGATGTTCAAAAATGTGGCCATGTATGACATGCATGTATTTTGATGTTTTATGGAAGATTATGAAAGCTTGATGTAGTAGAAACATCTTTTGCTAAATGAGTTTCCATAGAAAATGCATGTAGGGACTAGTTTGTGAAAGTCTTAAGTTTGGTCATACATGTGTAATGTAGTGAGAATTGATGATTGCTTTAGTTGAGTAAGTGATTCGGCTAAGCATGAAAGGCTAGAAAGTTGAATAAAAATCTTTAGGAGCCTTGGGGGCAATAGTGTAATTATGAGAAAGATTTGGGGCAAAAGAGTAATTTTGCCAAAGTATGAGATGTGGGTCAATTTAGTCAATGTGTGTATTGAATAAGCTGATTTATTCATTATAGATCAAGAAAGACAAAGCCCAGATCAAAATCGAGGCAAGAACAAAGTGGTGGACTAAATTGCATGTTTCTATACTTTTGTGTATCGAGGTAAGTCTATGCATAAACAATGCATTCATACTTACAATTTGTTAATGCTAGATAGTGTATGAAACACCCCACACCCGGCCCACGAGCCTGAGCCGGATCTGGTATGTTCCTTGAGTAAACCGGTTTCAAAATTCTTTGTTTCTTAGAGAAAATTCGTGTATTTTCAGGAAAATTTCGTTTTGGGTTGGGCTTAGATTAAAAACCCATTTATTTAATTTTATAAATCCAATTTAGTTCGTGACATATTATCTAGTAGTAAAGCAAAAAGAAATAAAGAAATTCACTTGGGCCTTATGGCCTTATTACATCAATCAAAACCCAAAAAAATAATAAAATTTAAGTACTTGATATAAATAACAGTCCCAAATAATAAAAGTCTTTCCTTGCTGTGCATGGCCACCTTTAGCTCCTGCCGACCCGGCCCATTACTGATCATCTCTTGAAAAATATTCCCCAACGGGGTGAGTCAACAGACTCAATGTGTACACAAACTAACATTCAACAATTTAGGCATACAAGTTCATATCAAAGACTTATTCATAAAATGAATGATGCAACCCAAACCCAAGCCTATTTGTCCATCCGCTACACACCACCCGTATTCGCCAATCACACCGTGGGGACTACTAAGTCAACCTCCATCCGCTACACACCATCGGAAGCGATCATTGCAATGACGCGTGCTCATCGCCCATATAATTTGTGTCATTAGAAACCATATTCAAATAATGTAACCGGTTACCAAATTCGGATGATGTAACCGGTTACCATATTCAAATTTTTGTGACCGTAGTCACCATATTCCGTTGGTGAGACCAAGTCAACACCTTCTTCCCCTTTCACATATATCCCGAATGCCCCATGAATTTTATAACATATATAACATACATATTTCTCATTCATGTTACTATTCACATGTTCAAAATATAACATATTCATAATCCTATCGTAAGTAGGAAACGACTGAGTACTCTTTCATTTGTGGTACTTGACCACATTCACATTCTTATGCATATTCATATAATTAATAATTGCCATACAATTTATTGAAGATTAGTATGGGTACACACTGATTCGCTTATTGGATTCCTTGAAATCCCGAAATCGATCCCATCGCCTTAGATCTCAAATTCCTACATTTGATTAATCACTTACTAATTTAATAAAAAGCCATTCGCCATAAATCCAAATCCTAGTAGGATTAGTATTCTTAAAACTTACCGTGAAATTCTCAAATCCCAAAATCCTTGTATCCTCTCACGAAATCCCTATAACTACATGTTAGATCAATTTCTAACATTTATTCACAACAAATAACCCTTAGCCGTATGTTAAATATGACTTACCTTAGATTCTTAAATCCCAAAATTCACCGAATAACTAGGGAACACGCGCTTATGGTGTACCTTCGGGAAAAGAACTTCTCCTTCCTTGTAGTCGACACTTAGTAAATCCCGAAAGGTCTCTTGACAACAGATATTAAGGGTATTAGAATCTTAATTTCGACAACCTTAAAAGAAATAGAATGAGAATCTAACCTAATCTTACCCTCATCAAGAATTTGATGGAACTCTTGCTTGAACCCTTAGCAAGATTCGGCTATGGCTTTGATGTGGATAAAAATTTGGCTCTTGAGGCTTAGTGAGAAATCGACTAGGCTATTGGTATCTTCGGCTTTTGATTGTGTTTGTAATAGAAGAAGAAAAGAAAAGAGAAAAAGAGAATAATGGCAGAGAAAATTCGGCAGAGAGAAGAGGAGAAACTTTAGAGAATTTCGGCAGAGGTTTTCTTGAAAAGAAAAGAATGAATGAAGAATAGCCTTACTCTTCCTTTTATAGCCAAAATTACTAGCTAGAGTCCTTTACTTGGCCACCACTCTTCTATTTTGATAGCTTTATCCCTTGATTTATCACTTTAATAAAACTTAATCCAATAATTATCTCTTATCTCTTAAATAAAATAATACTAATAATAATCCTCTTTTATCTCTTCCTTATCTATCAAAATAAAAGAAATAATATCCACATTTATCTCTTGAAAATAATCTAAAATAAATCCATTATTAATCCCTTATTTATCCACCATTTATCTCTTAAAAATAAAAGAATAAAAGCTCCTAATTTATAGCCATGTGCCGTCCATTATTTCTTCTCGGAAGCAAAATAAAATTTCTTTTATTTGCTTCCCATGTGACTCGAACTCAGGCCCAACACCTTGCATGTGGCGCCATTTCCAGAGGCCCTAAGTGGCATCTCCGTGCCACTTTTCCAAGCCTGCTTGTGTGTCAAACTTCTCCAACTTTTTCTTTTAAGGCCCTCTAGCCCTTATTTCCTATTTTGAACTTTAAAATTTGACATTTTAAGCATCATTTCTAAGTTTCCTAAAATTTTCGATCGGCTCTGTTTGTTGACCATTTTCTTACATTTCCGTGTTCCGTAAATGTTCTGAGTTTCCAAAATGTTCGAGTTTCCAAAATGTTCAAGTTTCAAAAATGTTCACTTTCCTCTTTTAAACTTAACGTTTCCAAAGCATTTCCTTACATTGCCTTAGGGTTCCTAGAACTCCTCGTAACACATCCAACACACCCATCGAGCCCACTATCTCATGAATTACACACGAACGCATAACCCCTAATCTAGGATGTTACAGTTCTACCCTCCTTAAAAATAATTTCGTCCTCGAAATTACTTATTAATGCTGTTGTATAATCCTTCTCACCGCACTATGCTTTCGCTGCGCACTCGATCTTAATAGAACCATCATACTTTCTAAGCACAATCCCTAAGTTCACGCCCCCTAGAACTTATTTCTAACGTCGCGATTTAATCCGAGTAAAAAGTTTTATGAATTAGTCCTTGTTTCATCGATTATTCGCGAAGAATTTTTATGGAAAAATTTTAGGAGTGGTTCTTTCAGATCCATACATGCACACAGTCTTTTCATTCATACATCCATCAATCAATTATGAACTTTCGTTCATTCAGAGAAATGTTGTAGTTTTCATTGTTGTTGTTTTTCCACTACCCAGGGGTATTTTCGTAATGTGTCCTACAGGGGTATTTTCGTAATTTGTCAAAATAAGGTTCCTTGGTGATTTTGTCAAAAGTATTTTGGAAATTTATAAGTTCCGGGGTAGTTTTGGGAAAAAATTTTGGAATCCAGGGGCGTTTCGGTAATTTTTGACCTCGGGGGTATTTTGGTAATTTTCCAAAAATTAGGGTAAATTGGTAAAATTTAGTAAGTTAGGGATATTCCAAAAGTTGTAAAACTTTATGGGTTCCTTTTGAGAGTTTTATTTTCCAAAATGGTGATGTTGCAAAAATCTTGAAAAACTGTGGTCATTTTGGTCATTTTGTAAGTTAGGGGCAATTTTGTAATTTTTCAAAATCAAGGTATTTTTTTTGATAGTTTGCAAATTAGGGTTTGTTGTTTTGTTGTTCTTTTTTTTTTTAAAACATGGCTAGTTCCCTTTCGGGTTTTAGTCATTATGTTTAGCCTATGACCGAGCCCTCTTTGGTCAGGGTGAACCAAAGCTACGCACGAGGTAGGATTCCTGCGAAGAGGAGGTGAGTCACTAGGATCGCTTAAATACCAAGCTCTTCCGGATCCAATCCTAGACATGCGCATGTGGGGTTACCACACCCTAGCTCAAATGACTTAGCCATAGGTTTGTTTAGTGCATTAAGTCTTATGTGGTTTTGTGTTTGAGTAGTCTAGTCCTAGGGTTCAAGTTCCTATCATTCTATTCTACGTTCCATGCCTGTTCTACCCTTATACACAGTTCATAAATCACGTAATCACACATAATGTTAGGGTACTTACCTGGTGGATCATGGGTCGGAGACTTAGGTGCCATGCCATAAAACTCGCTTATGTTCAAAGAAAATCATTTGGGCTCGAATTCAAAATGTTTTGGGCCCGAGCCCACAAAGCCGAGAGTTTAAACTGGCTCGATACTGCTAAAACACCCACACACCCGGCCCACGAGCCCGAGTAGGATCTCGTATGTTCCTTGAGTAAAACCGGTTTCAAAATTCTTTGTTTCTTAGAGAAAATTCGTGTATTTTCGTGAAAATTTCGCTTTGGGTTGGGCTTAGATTAAAAACCCATTTATTTAATTTTATAAATCCAATTTAGTTCGTGACATATTATCTAGTAGTAAAGCAAAAGAAATAAAGAAATTCACTTGGGCCTTATGGCCTTATTACATCAATCAAAACCAAAAAAAAAAATTTAAGTACTTGATATAAATAACAGTCCCAAATAATAAAAGTCTTTCCTTGTGTGCATGGCCACCTTTAGCTCCCCGCCGACCCGGCCCATTACCGATCATCTCTCGAAAAATATTCCCCAACGAGGTGAGTCAACAGACTCAATGTGTACACAAACTAACATTCAACAATTTAGGCATACAAGTTCATATCAAAGACTTATTCATAAAATGAATGATGCAACCCAAACCCAAGCCTATTTGTCCATCCGCTACACACCACCCGCACCGCCAATCACACCGTGGGGACTACTAAGTCAACCCTCCATCCGCTACACACCATCGGCATCGCATGCGCAATGACGTGCTCATCGCCTATATAATTTTTGTCATTAGACACCATATTCAAATAATGTAACCGGTTACCAAATTCGAGATAATGTAACCAAGTTACCATATTCAAATTTTTGTGACCGTAGTCACCATATTCCGTTGGTGAGACCGAAGTCAACACCTTCTTCCCCTTTCACATATATCCCGAATGCCCCATGAATTTTATAACATATATAACATACATATTTCTCATTCATGTTACTATTCACATGTTCAAAATATAACATATTCATAATCCTATCAGAAGTAGGAAACGTACCTGAGTACTCTTTCATTTGTGGTACTTGACCACATTCACATTCTTATGCATATTCATATAATTAATAATTGCCATACAATTTATTGAAGATTAGTATGGGTACACACCTGATTCGCTTATTGGATTCCTTGAAATCCCGAAATCTGATCTACTGCCTTAGATCTCAAATTCCTACATTTGATTAATCACTTACTAATTTAATAAAAAGCCATTCGGCCATAAATCCAAATCCTAGTAGGATTAGTATTCTTAAAACTTACCGTGAAATTCTCAAATCCCAAAATCCTTGTATCCCT
This sequence comes from Gossypium sturtianum, assembly GCA_025698515.1. Classification (NCBI taxonomy): domain Eukaryota; kingdom Viridiplantae; phylum Streptophyta; class Magnoliopsida; order Malvales; family Malvaceae; genus Gossypium; species Gossypium sturtianum. Next base: position 70,396,788 of record CM046952.1, read on the forward strand.
CTGTCGAAATCCCTATAACTACATGTTAGATCAATTTCTAACATTTATTCACAACAAATAACCCTTAGCCGTATGTTAAATATGACTTACCTTAGATTCTTAAATCCCGAAATTCACCGAATAACTAGGGAACACGCGGCTTATGGTGTACCTTCGGGAAAAGAACTTCTCCTTCCTTGTAGTCGACACTTAGTAAATCCCGAAAGGTCTCTTCGGCAACAGATATTAAGGGTATTAGAATCTTAATTTCGACAACCTTAAAAGAAATAGAATGAGAATCTAACCTAATCTTACCCTCATCAAGAATTTGATGGAACTCTTGCTTGAACCCTTAGCAGATTCGGCTATAGCTTTGATGTGGATAACAATTTGGCTCTTGAGGCTTAGTGAGAAATCGACTAGGGCTATTGGTATCTTCGGCTTTTGATTGTGTTTGTAATAGAAGAAGAAAAGAAAAGAGAAAAGAGAATAATGGTAGAGAAAATTCGCAGAGAGAAGAGGAGAAACTTTAGAGAATTTAGGCAGAGGTTTTCTTGAAAAGAAAAGAATGAATGAAGAATAGCCTTACTCTTCTTTTATAGCCAAAATTACTAGCTAGAGTCCTTTACTTGGCCACCACTCTTCTATTTTGATAGCTTTATCCCTTGATTTATCACTTTAATAAAACTTAATCCAATAATTATCTCTTATCTCTTAATAAAAATAATACTAATAATAATCCTCTTTTATCTCTTCCTTATCTATCAAAATAAAAGAAATAATATCCACATTTATCTCTGGAAAATAATCTAAAATAAATCCATTATTAATCCCTTATTTATCCACCCTTTATCTCTTAAAAATAAAAGAATAAAAGCTCCTAATTTATAGCCATGTGCCGTCCACCTCATTTCTTCTCGGAAGCAAAATAAAATTTCTTTTATTTGCTTCCCATGTGACTCTAACTCGTGCCCAACACCTTGCATGTGGCGCCATTTCCAGAGGCCCTAAGTGGCATCTCAGTGCCACTTTTCCAAGCCTGCTTGTGTGTCAAACTTCTCCAACTTTTTCTTTTAAGGCCCTCTAGCCCTTATTTCCTATTTTGAACTTTAAAATTTGACATTTCGGCATCATTTCTAAGTTTCCTAAAATTTTCGACGGCTCTGTTTGTCGACCATTTTCTTACATTTCCGTGTTTCAGAAATGTTCGTGTTTCCAAAATGTTCAGGTTTCCAAAATGTTCAAGTTTCCAAAAATGTTCACTTTCCTCTTTTAAAATTAACGTTTCCAAAGCATTTCCTTACATTGCCTTAGGGTTCCTAGAACTCCTCAGAACACATCCAACACACCCACTGAGCCCACTATCTCATGAATTACACACGAACGCATAACCCCTAATCTAGGATGTTACAGTGTATAGCATGGTTGAGAATGATTGAGAACCTATGTGGTACAAGTGAAATGAATGGATGAATGATTAAGTAAGTAGATTTGTGAATGTGTTGTGATAATGCTAAATGGTGGGCTAAGTGCGATGCCTTCCTAATGCATATTGACGATGATCTGGCTATGTGCAATGCTATCGTTAGGTATATCATCTAGTGGGCTATGTGTGAAACCACTATGATTACCTTCATGGTAGGCTAAGTGCGATACTACCTTATTAATTGATTGTGGTAGTAAGCGATACTACCTTATTAATTGATTGTTGTGGGCTAAGTGCGAAACCACCGAGACATTAGCTGTGTGGATTAGTTGTGTGGATTAGCTGTGTGAATTAGCTGTGTGGATTAGTTGTGTGGATGTATTATCGAGAAATAATAATGTGTTGTATATTGTGTAAATGTGATATTGAATGCAGGGGTGCATGTCAATGGTTATGAGTAAGTGACTCATGATGTGTTGGAATAAATGTGGTAAGGGATAGAAAGAGTAAGCATAGTTGTACATTATATGTTAGTATAATGCTAATTGTTGTTTAGCTTATACTATGTTGCTTAATTGTTTATGTGTAAACTTACTAAGCTCAAAGCTTACTCTCTTTCTTTTCCCTTGTCTTATAGAGCAAAAGTGTTGAATCGAGATACGAGGATCAATTGGAAAATCGCCCACACTATCAGCACACTCTGGTACATTAGACTCGATGTTTTGTATATGGCATGTATAGGGGCTAGACAAGTTATTGAATTTCGTTGTAAATGGCTAAGATGAGTTGGCCTTTAGATGGATAATCTATTTTGTATAATGCCATAGTTGTTGGCTACTTTATTATAGGAAAAGATGTAGTTATCTAAGTGAGATTGTAAGATTGTGAGTTGATTATGGATGTGTTGAATGAGTGCATTATTGTGTATGCTAAAAGGGTGAAAAGAACTTGGCAAATAGCTTTGTTCTTGTCCATGTGGGTAGACACACGGGCGTGTGTCTAGGCCATGTGTGACACACGGTCAACCCATGGGCGTGTGACTTGGTCGTGTGTCCCCTGCATGTTAGTATTTTAAGTCAGATTAGACCACGGACTAGTCACACGGGCGTGTGCCTAGAACGTGTGTGTTAATCAGTGTTGGCCACAGGCTAGCCACACGGGCGTGTGTCTAGACTCTAGGCCGTGTTAAGGTAGTCAGTGTGCACCACGGGCGGAGGACACGGGCGTGTTCCCTAACCGTGGGGCATTGGAAGAATGCTTGAGTTTTCATGCACGGGTAGTGACCATGGGCGTGTGTGACATCCACGGGCGCGCGTTAAATCTTTGCAGGCGTGTGAGCCTGTATAGATGGAAAAATTTTAAGATCGTAAGAGTTTTCGATATGGTCTCGAGAGCCCTCGTTTGTTTGAGAGAGGCCTCGTAAGTCGGGATTGAGGTTGTTGTGATGGCCAAAGAGAGTGGTCATTTTGTGCCTAAGTGGCGATCTTGAGGTCTTTAATTCGGTAACGCCTCGTGCCCGGTTCCGGCGTTGAATACGGGTAAGGGGTGTTACACTTATAGTAATTCGGAAGCTCGTTCGGGTTGAAAGCTTGTCGGAGCTATATCACGCTATCTATCGGCTCTTTTGGTACTTTTGGTTATCTAACTTTGGTTATAAAGGCATGTATTGGTTATTTTGGCTAAGGATAGCCTACATGTTTTATTATGGTTTTGGCCATTTGAATTGACTTGTGTTTTGGTATATTTTGCTATGTATATAAATGGCCTTACCATGTTTGATGTGTGGTTTGGTATGGTTAACATGTGAATTGATTTATGTTTGATGGATGAAAATTAAATGGTAGTTGAATATGCATATGATTATGTATTACAATTTGGAGTGATTTAGTGCTTGTTGTGGAAAGCACATTTGTATATTGATGTTAGTTTTTGAATGGTTTGTATGGGTGTTTTTAGTGCACAAGTTACAAGTGACTTATATGACCATTTGATGCTAGAGATCAAGTACATAAATGGTACTAAATGGTATGTTTTGATTAATGATCTACATGATAAGTTTTGGTACAAATATGCATATAAGTTTGTTAAACAATTGGATATATTGAATGTTTAGAGTTACATGTTATAAGTTGTCATTTGAGGTGTCTAAGGGCATATTGGTTGTATGTGGTGATATTACATGTTTTAAATTTGATTTTGGCTGGTTTTGGATGCCTATTTTTGACTTGGTTATATGCAAATTGTTGTGTTTAGGTTGGTACCAATTTGGGTGAGAAATGTGGCATGTAAAATGGCCTAATTTCGTCCACACGAGCAATGACACGGTCGTGTGTCCCCTGTATATTTTTAAGAGCACTAGTCAGTATGCTCACACGGCCTAGCACACGGGCATGTGGCTTGGCCATGTGGCACAAGTCAGTGAGTTACACGGGCATAGACACGGGCTGGGACACGACCGTGTGTCCCTATTTCGAATGCCCACACGGTCTAAGACACGGGCGTGTCTCTTGGCCGTGTGACCCTTGCAGTTTTGAAAATTTTGTAAGTTTCTAAAAAATCCTCTGAATTTTTGATTTAGTCCCGATTTGTTTCTAATTCATATTTTAGGCCTCGAAGGCTCGTATAAGGGACAATATTTATGAATTTGATTGGTTTTTGGCATGAATGCTATATGTTATGAAATGTTTTGAAAATTTTTGTTTGTCTGATCTGTAAGTCCAGTAATGCTCCGTAACCCTATTTCGGCGATGGATACGGGTTAGGGGTGTTACATCCTCGTCTCGACATCACGACGAGAAGAAGACCGTTGTACTGAAGACGCGACACCACCTCGTCATGATGTGTCATGCAATTTTCTCGATTTTCTTCTTCCAGTTAAACTCTAATTATTTGTACCAGTCAAACTTTGGTTAGTATAAATCATTTTAATATTATTTGACCTACGAATTTAGCCTATAAATAGACCTCTTTTCGACTTTAGAAAAATCAACTCATTACACATTTAGGTATTAGCTTTTACAAGCTTTCAGAGAATTTTATGTTTATGTTTTGAGGGTTCTTACTTTGAGTTTTGGGGTTTAGTTTTATCTCCATTTTTTGTACTCTTCATTTTTTTTCGTTATAGTGAAATTATTTTTGTCTATGGTTTTTTATCCTCTTCGAAGAGGTTTTTCGACGTAAAATATGTGTATTCGATCTTCTCTTCTTTTACTACTTTGTTGCATATATAGGTTGATCCCAATAATCAAAATGATTTATTCATGAAATTTTGGTGTTTCGATTAATTATGGATCCAATACTGTTGGGGTTTCCTTGATAGTGTATGTTGAAGGCAATTGAATAGCATTGTATTCTTGATTTATGTGATAATTGTGATCAAGAATGTCTTGAAATTTTTTGTTTGAATCCAATTCAACGATTTGAGGTTAATTGTTTCTATGCGATTGTGATCTTTACGCGAATCCGTTTGTTTAATCTCACATTCAATTTGGCTAAGATGTTGTAATTTATTTCCATTAAGTAACGTGTGACTTGTTTCATTACTCTACTCTTGCAATTTTATTAGCTTAATGGTTCCATTTATTTGTGTGAATTATGGCTTTTCTAGGATTGAAGCTAACAATTTGATTTGATGGCCATTAAATTTTTTTCTAATTGTTACATCATAATTGCAAGTTTATTGTTAATGATTTTAAACGCACATGGTAAAGTGTCATAGATTTTTAATGTTTAGCTGATATTTATTACTAGTTAATTTTATGGTCGCGTTAATTTTTTTTTTTAATAATTTTATTATAGGTTTTCATCATATTTGTTCTTTTTTTAACACAAAATTTAAAATTATTCATAACCCTTCCCCAACCTATAAATAGGAAGATGATGCGCTTTAGCGCACTCGAACCCACGTCCTCTTATATTGGCAACAATGCCTATACCAGTCGAGCTAAGACTCAATCGACACGTCGCATTATTTAATCGTGATTCAATTTGTTAATCAAGTACGAATATCTATTTTGTTATATTGTTAAGGTTTAAATAAATATATACAAAAAAATAAGTCAAAGAATAAATTTTTCAGTTTTTTATGGCACCATTACGAAATTTTATTTTAGGTTATTTTGGAAACTATGGTGTGATAAAAATTTTCAATTTTGACCTTTGGCTATTATGGATTTTTTTAAAAAAATTTGAATGTTGGTATGTTTATATATATATATATATATATTAAAATAACTTAATTGAAATAATAAGTCGTCAAAGTGACCTCTGTTGAAATTATTTTGTTCTAAAATATAAAAGGTTGTGTGAATTTAATTTAAGCCATGCTAACATTGATCGACCCAAAGAAAAGTTAATATTTAACAAAAATACATATGCAACTGTGGTAATAAACATGTGACGATTATTCAGTTTTACATGTGGGTAACAAAACAACCCAAAGAAAGACTTATTGTTTGACATGTTTTTAATGTCAGTGTTTGATTACTACAACAAGATAACACTTACAAGTTAATATTTTTATCCAGAGATGAAATATTAATGGAGTGTCTGTTATCTTGAGATGAGGTTTACCTGTATTCAAATTATTCTTGTTTAAATTTGAAGTCTTATGTGATCTTGTTTTATTTGATTCAACTATTATTACACCTGCCAACATCACAACCATCATTAACTCGATTTCTATGTTCAATGGCCTGAACTTTAAATTATGGCAAGAGAATCTTATGAATGTTCTCGAAGTCATGGATCTTGACCTTGCGTTAAGGACTGATTCTCTTTTACCACTTGCAAATGAGAGTACCTCTAATCAAAGGAGGGAGAGATCAAATCTCATTTGTATGATGATCATGAAGAAGACCATTCCAAAAACATTTAGGGACACTATGTTCCATAAGATTACAGTAAAACCTCAATAAATGAATATTCGATAAATTAATAATCTCGGTTAAATAATAATTTTTTTAGTCTCGACTTGGGCCAAGGGGATAAAATAATAACCTCGTTAAATGAATAAGATAATAATTTTTAGAAAAATTCTTAAGGGCCCAATGAAAATATAAAATAATAATTCATTAAATATACTGAAATTTTTATATACAATACATAAAACTAAAGTGCTTTCTAGACAACTCTTTTTTTTTCAATTTTATTCTTTGCTAAAATATGCATATATAGTTAATTGCTTCTTCTTTGCATGTGAATCAAATACAATTTCATCTTTAAATTTTAGAAGGGCATAAACCAAATCTGGTATATTCTTCTCGTGTTGTATTAAATAATTCTTCAAGGTACCCACAGCTAGAAAAGCCTCTTTTAGAGAAACATGTGGTAAAACACTACTGTCATTTGGATCTTGCTCATCATCAGCTGGCACATCCATTACTCCTTGAATAATTTCTTCATCCATAGGTGACTCCATCAAAGATTCATTTTCACTTGGATAATTCAAAATCTGCTCAACATCCATGGCATTTCTATAGTGTAAATCAGAAATTACTTCTTTTAATTTATGAATGCCTTTAACATCACCAATTTCTTGCTCAAGAGACATATCCTCCTCGAATTGAATTTTGCAATGTCGGAAACAATTTGCAATAGTTTTAGGCTTCACATCAATATTCCAAGCAACATTAATAAAATGGATTGTATCCAATACAATAATCTTTTCAGGATTTATTTTTCCTTTCTCATAACCTTCCAAGATGCTAACCGATAATAAATTTTAACTGCTCTAATAATTCCAGCATCACATGGTTGAATTTTTTTATGTTGAATTTGGAGGCAAAAAGAATAATTCAATGTTTCTCAAGCCTTCAATAACTTTGGGATGAGCTGGGCAATTGTCTACTATAAGCAACACCTTTCTACCAGTCATTCTAGTATCAAACCAGTGAACAAAATCTTGAAAAAGTAATCCGGTCATCCATGCTTTTTTGTTGGCTCGATAATGACAGTTAAGATTGTCAATATTCACATGTTTAAAGCATCTAGGATTAGCAAACTTACCAATAACCCAAAGAAGCACTTTATCTGAACCATCCCTATTGCAATAAACCACAACAGTAAGTCTTTCCTTGTCCTTTTTTCGTCCTTCTAATTGCTTTGTAGCCAGTGAATGATCTTCTTGCAAACGATAAAATAAGCCTATTTCATCCATATTATAGATATCCTTCCAATCAAAAATTTCCAATTTAGCTCTTATTTGAGGTAAAGCATCTTCAACATTCTTCATAACAACTGAACCACTTTCACCAAATCTTCTATAAGACTTAATCCCATGTCTTGCCTTAAACCGTTCTAGCCAACCAATTGAGAAGTTAAATTCGGAATTTGCATCACCATACATTTTCTGCAGAAGCACTTTTGCTTTAATTTGAATCATTTCTCTGGTCATGTTTACTTTCTCTTGATATTGGAGAAAACACTCATACAATACCTTCTCTAATTCGGGATATTTGGTTGACTTGTGCCTTTTAACATTTCTATTCTTTATCTCTTTTGACAAATATTCAGATGATCTTTTAAGAGTATTTGATATTTTGATTTGCTAACAGAGAGATCAAATGTTTGTTGAACCCACTACTGCAAATCTTTTTGACTTGAAGAGGGATGCTCATTTTTGTACTCACATAATGCTCTTCTCATCTCATCTGTCAATGTAGACTTTTTTATACCTTTCAAATGGGAAGCCATAGAGGAAGATATTATATGAATTACAATATTTTGATATGTACATGTTTTTATTTATAAATTTTTTAATCTATCCAATGAATATATACGTATTGGATTTTGAAACCATTAACTCTTTTTTTCTTTTTGGTTACATGAGCCAATTAGTTCACTCTTTTTTTTTTTGTTACATGAACCAATTAAATTTGATACATTGCACCTACATGCATATTGGATTTTGATAATAATAAAAACCCCATGTATAAAGTATGAAATATTCTCTAAATTAATAAATATTAATTTATCGATAAATTAATAATCTCGATAAAATAATAATTTTTTCGGGTATGAAGGGTATTATTTTATAGAGGTTTTACTGTACCACAACTAAGGAATTCTTGGTCAACATTGAAAAATGGTTTCTCAAGAATGAAAAGGCTAAAATGGGTAATCTCTTGACAAATCTAATTTCAATGAGGTATAAAGGGAAAGGTAATATCAATGAGTACATTATAAAAATGTCATATCTTGATTCAAAGATGAAAGTACTTAAGTTATAACTCTCGGATGACTTGCTAATGCATCTAGTTTTAATATCTCTTTCATCACAGTTTAGCCAGTTTAAGGTGAGCTATAATTGTCAAAAAGAGACTTGGTCTTTGAATGAGCTCATCTCACACCAAGAAATGACAAAAAGAGCTCATTTAGCCACAACCTTGAAAGATAAGAAAGACAAAAACAGAAAGAAATTAAGGAAGTTGCGGATACAACACCAAAAAAGAAACAACAAAAGGAACCAAGGATGGTTGTTTCTTCTAGGGTACAACAGATCATCAAAAGAATAATTGTACCAATTATCATGCTTAGCGTGTTAAGAAATGTACACTTCTTGATTTTGTTTATTTTGAGGTTAATTTGATTTCGTTACTGAGACACAATTGGTGGATAGATTTTGGTGCAATAACTCACATTAGCTTGTCTATGTAGGATTGCCAGAATTGCCAAAAGTCAAATGATGTTGAAAGATACATCTACATAGGCAATGTTCGTTCGGTAGAAATTGAAGCAATAGAAACTTGAGGTTATTATTTAGAATTAAATTTTATTTGGATTTTATTGAGACTTTTATTGTACAACCTTTTAGATGAAATCTGATTTTCAGTATTAGACAATTTTTTGTTTATTTTTGCTAATTTTTTAAATAGAAAATTTAGTTTTCAAAATTAAAATTTGATTGGCTTCAATTCTTTATCAAGTTATGATAATATATTTTATTTAATACTATTGTTCCATTTAATGAATTATTGCATATTACCATAATAGGTAAGAAACACAAATTAGCCATTTTTAACTTCATTGTGGCATAAGAGATTAGATTATGTCTCTAAAAGAAGAATTGAGAACTTGTGTCCAATAATATTCTTTATCCCTTTGATTTTTCAGATACTCTTAAATATCTAAAAAGGTTATAAAATTTTATGATCCTACTACTAAGATTATTTTTAAGATGGATAATGACCGTTCTTTGAGGATGTTGAGTTTATGGGGGAAGAGACAATTAGAGACATTGTAATTGAAGAAGAACATGTTGATACTCCTCAACACATTTTTTTAATTGATATTGATAAAGATCAGGAACAATCTATTATACTTTATATTGTTCAAATAACAACTTTAGATCAAGACAATGTCATTGAACCTCTCAATCAAGTAACAAACTCTACAACCTTAAGAATTAATGCCATTAAGAAGGTCCGCTAGATAAAAAGTTATAATGGCTTTAGTGACATATTTTGACCTTAAGCTATATTAGATGGATGTCAAAATTGTGTTTCTCAAAGGTAACATTGATGAGATGATCCATGTGGTGCAATCATAAAACTTTGTGTTTAGTCATGCAAAGTTAATGGTTTACAAATTAAAGAAATTAATTTATGGGCTTAAACAGGCCTCTTGTCAGTGGTGTTACAATATTCACCAAGTGATTATCTCATTTGGTTTCGACATGACATTAGTTAATGATTATATATATCATAAGATTTATAGGAGTAAGAATAGTCTCAATCAATGCCCTGAGAATGATTTTGATATTACAAAATGGCATAAGATTCCCTACATTTTAGAGTGGGAAATCTAATGTATGTTCAGGTTTGTATGCGTTCGAATATTGCATACATTATTGGGATGTTCTAAAAATATTTGAGCAATTCAGGTATGGACCATTAGAAAGAAACTGAACGATTCATACATTATATTTAGAAAACAAAACATTACATGCTCACATATGAGAGGTCTGATAAGTTAGAGATCGTCATGTATCCAAACTCCAATTTTATGGAATATGAATGCAAAATTTTGTCTCTAAGGTAATTGCAATCCTTTATTCCAATAACAAGAGGAGCACAACAAAATCAAAGCACATAGACTTTAAATTCTTGGTTGTCATGCGTCTATAAAGCATATTGGGACAAACTTCATAATTGCGTATCCACTTATTAAGGAACTACCATATAGGTTTTTCATGAGCACATCGCTCATATAGGTAATATCATTTAAGGATATTCAATTTTAGTGAGAGTTTGTAATTTTAATTGTTTTTCTATTATAGACACATTTTTCAATTATTTCAGCTTACGAATACTAAGGATATTTTCTGTAGAAATAATGTTTATTTGGTTTATTCACATTCTGGTTTCGGTAAAATTTAATCTCACTAAGGTTTAAGGAGGACCAATTGAAAATAGACATGTTTAGATCATATTGAATGTAATTTTCATGCTACACATCCATACTTGATCTATATCATTTGATTGTGTTAATCTACGTGATCAGAGATTAATTTAGTTATGATATATATAACGAAAGTTGCCTTAGTTCTATGTTGACATAATTAATGGACGAGATTGTTTGAAGTACCTTTTGGATATGATAGTAAATTTTTTAGTTCATAAGGTTATATAATGACATGTAATTACAAAGTAATTAGTATATATGTGTGTGTGTGTAGTCCAAGTGGGAGATTGTTGAAAAAATATGGACATCACATATATAATAAGAATAATTACATATTATTATTTACTATTATAAAAAGTTAGTCCAAACTAAAAATGATCTAATTTGGTTAATGTTTATTAGGCTTTAGTTATTAAATGAAATATGGGTCAAATATGTGTAGATACTCAAATAACTATTTTCTAATTGATGATGGACTGATTAGAAATTAAGATTAATGTACAACAGTTATATATGAGGGTTATGGTCCTCAAATTACACATATGTAACTTTTATGACATCCTATCTTCAAAAAAGAGAGAGCCACATTCTCTAAATTATTTGTGTGTTAATTTGGAAGATCAAAATCATAAAACTCGAAGATTTCAAGATATCAATGAATTCAAGTACACTTCCACATCTAATTTTGTTCTTGATGACCTGACATGACAGATCTTGATTTATTAAATTTCATATCAAATTTTCGATTTTAACACAATTAACTTGTAAAACCTACTTAATTAAAAGTTTTAGTTTTATGTAAGTATAAATATAAATAAAATGGCTAACTTTGTATTACAACTTAAGCAATTCAATCAATAAAATTACAATAAAACAAATGTAATATATATATAACCTGTCGAAACCTCTTTTTCGGAAATAGACTTTTATTTTGAAAAACAAAAATGGGAGTCGCCACCAATCCCTTTTTTTATGAGGTGTGATCGGACCACCCCGTAATTTGATCGTTTTAATAAATAGTTTGATTTAAAACGACGATTTTTGGTCTACAAAGTTTAGAAAATGGGTTCGGGAGTCGGTTATGCATGAGAAAGGATTAGCACCCTCGTTACGCCCGAAATTGGTACCTAATTGATTACTTGATGTCATTGATGTCGAAAATTGGAAATTTGAAAAGAATTAAAAACTGGATCCCTCTTTGTGTTAAAAATTTCTTAAATAAATCGAAATGAATATTAAAGACCCTCTCATATCGAGATAAAAAAATGTCACATCCCGTAAGTTAGGACACAACACCTTGAATCCTCGAGAATGAGCTTGTCCCTTTTTTATTTAAAATCTCATGTATTTTAATTTTAAAAGGATGTTCGGTTATTTAAGTTCAACAAGAAAACCAAAACCCCGTAGGTTAGTGTGCGATTTCTCGAATTCTCCAAATATGAAACACTACCTTATTTTGAAAATTTTCTTCTCGCGTATTTGGGCAAGAATCAACGTAATATTAAAAGTGATATATGAATCAAATGTTACATTAATAAACGGCAACAATATAAATGTACTAATAAGTAACTCGTAATACGTATCGTTTTAATACCAATATTAACAAAGAAAAATAAAATAAATAATAAAAATAAATAATGACAATGATAACAATAATACTAATGATAAAATATGCACATGAAATGACAATATCAATTTTCAAATATAACACAGACAAAGAAATAAATAAAATAAAGACATAAATAAATATAAGGAAAATAGTTTGTAAAAATATTGAAAGTAAAGAATCAAAGTAAAATATAAATGAAATTAAAGGTAAAATTTGTAATAAAACATATATAAATAAATAACAATAGATAAAATAATAATAATAATAATAATAATAATAATAATAATAATAATAATATATGTACAAATAAAAACATAAATAATCTAATTTTTAAAAGTATAAAAAAAGGGGGTAATGAACAAATAAATGAATAGATAATAATAAAACAATAATAGATAATAAAATAGTAATAATAATGAAGGCATGAATAATAAATAATCAATGAAAGAAAATAAAAAATTAAAAAATGAAAGAATAATAGCTAAGTGAATACGAGGATTAAAATAAAAATAAATAAATAAATGAACATTATATAAATAGATAAGTAAATGAATAAACGAATGAATAAAATAAAAGGATTGATAAACAAATAAGCAAGTAAATGAATAAATGAATAAATAAAAGAATTAAAATAAAAGGGGTTAATTGCAACTTAAACAAAATAAAAAGGATAAGTTAAATAAAATAAATAACATAAGGGCTAAAATGAAATGCACGAAAACATGCAAGGACTAATTAAGAAATTAACCCAATCTTTGGGACACGCGTCCCTTCTCCAGGAGATCAGCGAGCCAGGGACTAAATTGAAACGCGTGAAAAATTTAGTGGCCAAATCTATAAAAATTAAAAGAAAGGGATTTGGACCCCATTGCAAACCATCTGAAAAGCGGAAGGACTGAAAGGGTAAATAACCCATTCATTAAAAAACACGCGGATCCTATGCGGGTGGGTCGGGTCGGTCCGGTTCGACCCCAAAACGACGTCGTTTTGGGGCGTTTTGGGCATGGATGAAATGACATCGTTTCACCATGCCTATTTAAGTTAAATTTTTTTGAAAAAAAATCATTTCAGCCTTTTCCCTAAAAAAAAACCCCAGACCCTATTTTTTTCTCTAAAGCAGTTCTGAGTCCGGAGAAAGAGTCGCTGCCAGCCACTGTGACGACCGTCGATCGCCGGCGACGGTGCCGCCGTCCACGGTGGCCAAAAAAATAAAAAGGCCATTTTTTTCGTTTTTTGAGCTTCCGAACCCCAAAAGACGTCGTTTTTCATCGAAAACAACGAACCTCTGCCCCTACGGCGGCAGAATGCGAAGGTTCAGGTAATTTCTACCTTTTTTCTTTGTATTTTGTTTATTTTTTTATAAAAGTAAAAATAAGAGCAAAAAAATAAATAAAAATAGAATGGATAAAAATAATCACCTTTTGTTAGAAGATTTGATTTCTAAATTTTTTTTGTATTTTGATTCACTAGTCTCTAAAAATACAAGGATCATTTCGTGGCTTTTATAGCCGGAAGGATACAATATTACTGTTTGCTTTCATTTATGCTACTGTTTCTGCTGTTGTGTTTCTGTTCTACTTTCGTTTTGTTGTTCTTTCTCTTTTTTTTTTGCACGTAACGGTGCGCGGTCAACGGAGGGGAACATGTGGCCTCTTTGCTTCCTTGGTGAAACGACGGTAGCAAGGTGTCAGGCCTCGGGACGAGGCATAGGCGATGTAATCGAGGAGGAGCGGCTAGGGTTCTAAGGCTTCTTTTTTTTTTTTTTGCTGAAATTGTTTAGGCTGTGGGCCTATTAATTGGGCTTAGGGTTTTTTACTTTGGACTTGTACTAGTTTTTTTTTGGGGGCTTGTAATTTTCTGGACTTATTTAATTTTAGTTTTATTTTGGTTTTATTTGTTTGGTCTTGGGCCCGGGCAAAAATGACCCATTACAGCTGCCTCTCTTTGCTCATTGTCGTGTAATGAGAATGGAGTAAAGACTTTAAAAGGGTCAATTTTGCCTGGTCTTGCCGAATCTTGACTTCTTTGGTGCTTCTTTTCTTCAACTAGCCTCATTCCATCCTGCTGCATCTTTAGGGGTATAGGAATTAATGCTTCGATCTACTTCACTGTAACTTCAGGGAGATTAGACTTGTAGCTTTAATCTGCTCCACTGCAACTTCAGGGAGATGAAACTTGTAGCTTTAATCTGCTCCACTACAACTTCAGGGAGATGAGACTTGTAGCTTTAATCTGCTCCACTGCAATTTCAGGGAGATGAGACTCGTATCTTCAATCTTCTTCACTGCAACTTTAGTAAGATAAGATTTGTGGTTTCAATTCGCTCCACTGCAACTTCAGGGAGATAAGATTTGTAATTTGTAGCTTTAATCTGTTCCACTGCAACTTCAGGGAAATAAGATTCGCTATCTTCAGTCTGCTCCACCGTAACTTCAGGGAGATAAGACTTGTAACTTCAACCTGCTCCACTGCAACTTTAGGGAGTTAAGACTTGTAACTTCAACCTGCTCCACTACAACTTTAGGGAGATAAGGTTTATAGCTTTAATCTACTCTACTGCAACTTTAGGGAGTTAAGACTTGTAACTTCAACCTGCTCCACTGCAACTTTAGGGAGATAAGGTTTATAGCTTTAATCTACTCTACTGCAACTTCAGAGAGATAAGATTTGCTATCTTCAATCTGCTCCACTGCAACCTCAGAGAGATAAGACTTGTAATTTCAACCTGCTCTGTAACACCCCTAACCTGTAACCATCGCCGGACTAGGGTTAAAGGTGTTACCGGACAGATTCAGAACTTATACAGAATTATCATACAAAAGAATATTAAATCCAATCATAATGTCCCTTAGTAGGCCATCGAGACCTTAAACATGATTATAAACCGAGTCGAAACTAAATGGGAACACATACAGAATTTCTCGAAAATTTAAAACTTTTTCTAAGTTTCAGGGGAAACACGCCCGTGGGGGCAGGCCGTGTGCCTCCCACGGCTGCTAGACACACCCGTGTGTCCTCCCCGTCGACTATACTGACTTGGTCCCCACGGCCACCAGGCACGCCCGTGTGCACTGGCCGTGGTCGATCTGGAAGAAACCACACAGTTGCTAGGCAGCTGGCACGACCGTGTGCCATGGCCGTTTACTTTTAAGCCATATACTGACTTGTGCCCCACGGCTAGTGGACACGCCCGTGTCAAGGCCGTGTGCTACAAAGTTAGATCCTGATATTCACCCATGGTCCTTAGGCACGCCCGTGTGCCACAACCGTGTGACATTATAGGTCATTTTCAAGGCCAAAATGCCACCCACTTGGGGTCATACCTACAAGCAATATTAACCAACACATTTCATGCATATTTAATCACCAAGAACATACCAAATAGCCATTCAAACCACTACATTCAAACTCATTTCCAAACAATCCAATTTGCATGACTAAATCTCAAGTACACCTAAGCATCACTCACTTATATACTTACTATCACTTAACCATTTCAAATATCATCTAACCATACCAAAACATACTTCACATTTCACATTCATCTAAACAATTTACCAAAACATAACTAGCCAAATCACATGGCTAAGTTCATATAACAACTTATACCAAAATACTAGCCTATACATGCCATATTTAGCTATATACATTTTCAAAGTGTACCAAAAATAGTTTAATAGTATGATTGATGATCCTCAACGGTCCCGAGCCTTCAGTAGCTATGACGACCTATAAAACAGAGAAAACACACACAAAGTAAGCTTTCCAAAAGCTTAGTATGTCATAATACCAATAAACTTAGCATATAAACACTCAAAACATATAATCAATCTAAAATTCACTAATAGCTCAATTGCACCATCATAATTCTTCTTAGTACATTCACTTTATTAGCTCATAACTTTTCTATCCATATAACATACTTACATTCCCATATTCAAATACATAATTCATCTAGGTAAGATTAAGGAATTACTTACCTTCTTATACACACAAGGTGTACTTATCAAACTTACCTGAAACAAATATACAACTTACATATTCCTTGTTTCTTGAACTTGACCATTGAACCGTTTGTAATCTAATAAAATAGGTAGAGTGCCCGGAATAGTTATACAATGCCAACGTCCCAGACGTGGTCTTAAATGTAATCAAATATCGATGCCACTGTTCCAAACAGGGTCTTACTCGTATTCAGATATCGATGCCTCTGTCCCAGATAGGGTCTTACTTGTATTCAGATATCGATGCCATTATCCCAGACAGGGTCTTACTCATATTCAGATATCGATGCCATCGTCCCGCACGGTCTTACTCGATTCGGATATCGATGCCATCGTCCCGCATGGTCTTACTCGTATTCGAGATATCGATGCCACCATCTCGCATGTGGTCTTACTCGTATTCAGATATCGATGTCACTGTCCCAGACAGGGTCTTATCGTATTTAGATATCGATGCCACTGTCCCAGAAAGGGTCTTACTCGTATTAAGATATCGATGCCACTGTCCCAGACAGGTCTTACATAATAACACAGAATAGATACCTTTGTATTCCTAAGTTATATGTGACTTCTCAGACTTATCACTATATCGACCTTATCCCGGAATTCATATACATAACATCTCATAAGCATTCATTATCATTTATAGTCCTGTAAATAAGCTCAATTCAATACAATTACATTTATTTGCAATATGACTTACCTCGGATTTGATTTATCGGAAATGGAAGCGGCTACTCAGTTACTTTCGCTTTCCCGCGATCTAAGTCCGTTTTCCTCGGTTCTTGATCTAAACATATTCAGAATTAACCCTTTTATTCACTAATTCATTCAATTAAATCCAAGGACACACATTTAGGGCTATTTGCAAATTAACCCTCATATTTGCATAATTTATCAATTTAGTATATTTTTCTCAAAACATCAAATTCACAAAATCTACCCATGCTCATGCTTAGCCGAATATTCATACATCACATACAAGCCCATATTTTCCATCAAATTAGCAATTTAGTCCCTCAATTTGCTATTTTCACAATTTAGCCTTATTTAGCTAAATTCATCGAAACTTCAAGAACAAAACATGTTTATCTAGCTCAAATCTTTCATTTAACAACTA
The DNA here is from genome assembly GCA_025698515.1 of Gossypium sturtianum. Lineage (NCBI taxonomy): Eukaryota > Viridiplantae > Streptophyta > Magnoliopsida > Malvales > Malvaceae > Gossypium > Gossypium sturtianum. Next base: position 70,414,328 of record CM046952.1, read on the forward strand.
AACTCATCTCAAAACTCAATATATCAACAATGGCATTTCACACAAACATCATCAATTCACCAAATTAATACATGGGTTTTGTAGCTCTCAAAGCAACAATTACGAAAATGTAAAAATTATCAAAAACCGATCAAAGCATACCTTGAATTTGTGCTTCAAACTAGCCGAATGTAGCAAGCTATTCTTATTTCTTTCTTTTTATGCATTCGGTAGAAAGATGAATGATTTATGCTCATTTTTCATGTTTTATTATGTTATAAACATAATATTAATCTATTTACTATATTAACCTTTCATAATAATAAGAAACACATAAATAAATCAAGGACATAATTGACCTTTGTCCATCCACTATCATGTTTCATTTATTATAATATATCTATTTAATATACAATATAACTTTAACTTATAAAAATAACATATAAAACTTGTAATATAAGTATTTCATCACTCCATGCCGTCCACTAACCATAAAATTAGCTTAATTGCCACATAAGTCCTCACATTTATAAAGCCACAACACATAGGTGCTTTAACAAATAGCAAGCAACTTTCACATTCAATGCAACTTCATCCTTTTGTTAAATTAAACACACAGACAGACAAATTAGCTCACAGAAATTTACCACATGCTTAATCACATAACAACGACATAGAAAATAATATTAAAATATTTTAATGACTCGGTTTTGTGGTCCTGAAACCACTGTTCCGACTAGAGTATAAACTGAACTATTACATGCTCCACTGCAACTTTAGGGAGATAAGGTTTATAGCTTTAATCTGCTCTACTGCAACTTCAGAGAGATAAGATTTGCTATCTTCAGTCTGCTCCACTGCAACTTCAGGGAGACAAGATTTGTGGCTTTAATATGCTCCACTGCAACTTCAGAGAGATAAGATTCGCCACGATGACTATAATCCGTCCCATTGCAACTTCAGGGGTATAGGATTTGTGGTTTCACTGATCTGTTACACCGTTCTCTGGGGAACATGACCTATAGAATCCATTTAATGGGTCTATTTATGCCTAGTGATTAGGATGTCATGATCAGGATGAATCAAATGCTCCTAACTAGATGTGTGTGAATGATATTTGCATGAATGCAAAATGTCATTTTTCGAGAATGATCCCTTTTTAATGCTTAGGTTGTCATTGCTCGCTATTTATCAAGGTTCTATCACTGATGTGTTACGATGCCTTCTTGTTCAGCTGGTATCTTTAACAGAAAATCCCAAGAAATAGTCACAATTTAGACTATTTTTCTCAAATGTTTCCAACCCCTAAGTTTGGTTAGTTCTGAATAGTGGTCCTGTTTTCAGATCCTTGTACTATTTTAGAAAAAATTTTAGAACAATATGCAGAACTCCCTTTACTTGAATATTATTAGTCCATTAATCGTTATTTCAATGTAAAAATGCTTGAAAAAGATTGTAATAATGGACAAGATCGAAGTTTATCGGGAGCAAGGCTCGAAATGAATTGATTAATCAAAATAGCAAATTTGCTTAAATACAAAGTGAATAAGATGAAAACAGGTGCCCCAGATATCGTAGCATGAGCTTCTCCGCACAAACTCCTCGAGGACCCTTTGAACTTGATATGTGTTTAGAAGACCTAGAATACTTTGTTGATGCTCCAAGACGTAGCATCTCTCCTCCTTGTTCATTCAGGGATAACAAGACTACCACATGGCCCATCTTTGATCAAGATTTGAATTTCCCTTTTCCTGGGTTTTCAATTCAAAACCCCTTTGGTCTCAAGGTTCCCTTTGTGAGTTTTCACCTTGGCCTCTCCCTTTTTCTTTTTTTAGGTGAAGTACTTCTTGTCTGAATCTGAATTCACAGGATTGGGCAAGTTCTTGTCATCCATCTCAGTTAAAATTAGTGCTCCTCCGAAAAAGGCCTTTTTTACCACATAAGGTCCTTACTAGTTTGGCATCCATTTTCCTATGAAATCCTTTTGTATGGGCAAGATCTTTTTCAATACTAGGTCCCCCTCATGGAATTCTCTAGGGCGAACATTTTTGTTGTAAGCTCGCATCATTCTCTTTTGGTACATCTGACCATGACGGATGGCTTTCAACCTTTTCTCTTCAATCAAGTTTAGCTGATCATATCGGGATTGGATCCATTCTGCTTCATCCAACTTCAATTCTGCCAAAACTCGGAGAGAATGAATCTCGACTTCAATGGATAAAACTGCCTCCATCCGCCTCCATTCCATAAACCAAAGAGAAAGGCGTTGCCCTGGTTGAGGTCCTGACAGATGTTCGATAAGCATAGAGGGCAAATGGTAGCTTCTCATGCCAATCTTTATAAGTCTCAGTCATTTTTCCCACGATTTTCATAATGTTCTTATTGGCTGCCTCCACTGCACCATTCATTTTTGGGCGATATAGTGATGAGTTGTGGTGTCTGATCTTGAACTGACTGCAGACTTCTAATATCGTGTTGTTGTTCAAATTTAGTGCATTATCAAATATGATCCTTTCTGGCATTCTAGACTGACATATGATCTCCTTCTTTAAGAACTTGCTGACTGCCGACTTCGTGACATTGGCATATGAAGCGGCTTCTACCTACTTTGTAAAGTAATCGATGACCACGAAGATGAATCGATGCCCGTTAGAAGCTTTGGGTGAAATTGGCCCAATGGCATCCATGCCCCACATAGAGAAAGGCCACGGAGAAGTCATAACATGAAGAGGTGAGGGAGGTACATGAATTTTATCTCCATAAATTTGACACTTGTGGCATTTCTTGGCATAACTGATGCAATCTCCTTCTATGGTGGACCAATAACACCCGAATCTCATGATTTGTCTGGTCATTGTAAAACCATTGGCATGTGTTCCGTAGACACCCTCGTAGACTTCTTCCAAGATTTTCTTAGCCTCGACAGTGTCTACACATCTTAGTAGTACTTGATCCTTTCTCCTTTTATATAGGATCTCTCCATCTAAGACATAGTCATTGGCCAGTCTTCTCAATGTCCTTTTATCATTCTCAGTTGCTTGGTCAGGGTATTCACGATTCTTCACATATCGCAGTATATCGTGGTACCAAGGGTGATCATCCTCTTCTTCTTCTTCTTCTTCGATGTTGTAACAATGAGCCGGAGTCTCATAAATACTCATCTAGATAGGCTTTACGTCCTCTTGTTTGTTTGCTTTGACCATCGAAGCCAAAGTAGCCAAGGTATCAGCCATTTGATTTTCATCTCGTGGGAGGTAATAGAAGATGATGTCATCAAAATCCTCAATTAACTCAAGAACCAACCTTCGATAATTGATTAACTTGGGATCTCTTGTCTCCCATTCTCCCTTGAGTTGATAGATCACTAGTGCAGAATCCCCATATACCTCTAGCACTTTGATCTTACGTTCTATGGATGCACGGATACCCATGATGCATGCTTCGTATTCTTCCATATTATTCGTGCAATCAAAATTAAATTTACTAGTGAAGGGATAATGATCTCCGTTTGGGGATACCAAGACTGCCCTAATTCCATTACCCACAGCGTTTGAGGCTCCGTCGAAGTTTAGCTTCCAAGGATGACCTTCTTGAGAGTCTTCTTCAGTGGTTGCAACATACATTAGATCTTCATTCAGGAAATCAAAGTTCAAAGGCTCGTAATCTTCTAGAGCTCTACTGGCCAGAAAATCTGCTATTGCACTCCCTTTTATAGCCTTTTGATTCACATAGACTATATCAAATTCAGAGAGCAGAATTTGCCACCGGGCTATTCTTTCATTCAAAACAGTCGACTCTATCATGTACTTTAGAGGATCGAGTTTTGAGATGAGCCAAGTTGTGTGGTACAACATGTACTGTCTCAGTCTTCGGGTTGTCCAGATCAAGGCGCAACATAACTTCTCGATTGGCGAATACCTTGTCTCACATTCGGTGAATTTTTTACTGAGATAGTATATCGCTCTTTTTTTTCTTCCTGACTCATCATGTTGACCAAGCACGCATCCCATGGAATTCCCGAATACTGCCAAGTACAGTATCAACTGCCTATCTGGGCTGGGAGGCATCAATACTGGGGCATTGGACAAGTAATGTTTGACCTTGTCGAAAGTTTTCTGACACTCCTCATCCCAAACGCCTGGATTGTGCTTCTTAAGGAGACGAAATATGGGGTCGCATTTCTCAGTCAGTTGTGAAATGAACCAGGCGATGTAATTTAGTCTTCCTAAGAAACCTCGAACTTCTTTTTGAGTGCATGGCGGAGGTAACTCCTGTGTAGCCTTAACTTTATCTGGGTCGATCTCGATCCCCTTTTCACTGACTACAAATTCTAGCAATTTTCCCGACCTAGCCCCGAAAGTACATTTTGCTGGATTGAGCTTCAGTTAGAATTTTCTCAATCTCAAAAACAATTTCCTCAAGACTTGTACATGCTCATTCTCTGTTCGGGACTTTGCGATCATATCGTCTACATAAACCTCGATTTTTTTATACATCATATCATGAAACAAAGTTACCATGGCTCTTTGATAAGTTGCTCCCGTATTTTTCAGTCCAAATGGCATCACCTTATAGCAAAATGTTCCCCACATGGTCACGAATATGGTCTTCTTCATGTCTTCAGGATGCATCTTTATTTGGTTGTATCCCAAGAAACTATCCATGAAGGAGAACAGTGAGTAACCTGCTGTGCTGTCCACTAAAGTGACGATATGTGGCAATGGGAAATTGTCTTTTGGGCTGGCTTTGTTCAAGTCCCTGTAGTCTACGCATATTCGTACTTTCCCATCTTTTTTAAGGACGGGGATGATATTGGCTACCCATTTTGATTATTTAACCACCCGTAAGAAACCAGCATCGAATTGTTTCTTGACTTCCTTTTTTATTTTCAGTAAAACATCGGGCGTCATCTTTCGGAGCTTCTGTTGAACTAGCTTGCACTCTTCCTTTATAGGGAGCCGGTGTACCACGATATCAGTACTTAACCTGGGCATGTCTTGATATGACCATGTGAAGACATCCTTAAATTCTTGGAGTAATTCAATAAGGTATTGCTTCGTCTCTGTGGTAATGCAAGCTCCTATCTTCACATATTTTCCTCTCCTAAGCTCACAATTTCCACTAACTCTTTATAAGGCAAGATTTGTTTCTCATCTTGTTCTACCATCCTCAACAAATCAGGAGATAGGTTACAGTCTCGACCATCTTCAAAATCCTGAGAATCCTCCATACGCATATCTTGCTCAAAAGGAGATTCTGAGTCAGTAGCAGCGTCGCTCATATCATTGATATCTGAAGACCTGTTATAGGGATGAAGAAAAATCCAAAGAACAAAAGAATCTAAGAATAATTATCTGTATGGTATGATTATGAATGAAATGAAATGAAAAGAATATTTGCTCAAGATGATACGTAAAGATGCATTTTATTGAAATAAAGATGTTGGACATAAGCCTATTTCACAAAAGGATTCTTATTACTCCTAGGCTTAGAGCAATAAGCGTGTTTTGAACATTACTCTGAATTAGCTCTAAAAACTACAGGAATATCTTTCGCAGTCCAGTTGTTCAAAACACTTCCAGGTACATAGGGGCAGATGTCTGATAAATTTTCTCCCCAGATTCCTTCTTCAGATATGGCGTTGATGTTCAGATTTCCCAACATTTCTTCAGCGGTCTCTTTTCTTGACATCTTTCGTTCAGGATGAATAGTTTCTCCTGACACGAAAGTCTTGGATATATGGGGAAAAGTCATCGGTTCCCACTTGACCTCTTCCTCGCTTAGTCGCGCTATTATCCTTTCTTGCTTTTTCTCTAGCTCTCTCTTCTTTTGCCTTACATCTGGCTTGTATCCTAAGCTAAATTAGTCTCGTTTATCCATGAGCATGAGTGTCTCGACCCTTCCTTGTAGGCATTTTCCAAGTCCTCTCCTAGGCAATGCTCCTTTCCCGACCGTCAGTTGTAGGCCCATCCTTGTAGTTTTGGAGATTTTGGGTATCGGGATCTTGTTTCTTTCGACAATGAAGGTTGCATTTACAAATTCCAACGATCGAAAGGAACATTTTATCGCTCCATCGTCTGTCTTTACGTATGGCGCGTCACTGGTTACAGATACAATAATGTATTCTTCCGCGTTTATCGTTACCAATCGACCCTCAGTTACTAACTTTAGCTTTTGGTGCAGTGATGAAGGCACTACCTCAGCCGAGTGAATCCAAGGCCTCCCCAACAAACAATTGTAAGAATTCTTAATGTCTATCACCAAGAAATCTACTTCATACGTGTTTGGACCATTCAAGAGGGGTATCTCAATCCTTCCCATCACCCTCCTTTCGGTTTCGTCGAATGCTCTCACTATGTTTTGACATGTCTTTATATGAGAGCTATCCACAGACAACCTATTTAGTATGGATAGGGGCAAGACATTTAGCGCAGATCCATTATCAATTAACACCCCTGGCAATGTATATCCTTTGCAGCGGGTGGTGATGTGAAGAGCCTTTGTAGATCCCATGCCCCCCGGAAGTATCTCATCATCATTGAAGAAGATGAAGTTGTCGGCACTTATATTGTTGACTAGGCGGTCCAGCTTGTTTGCAGAGATATCATTAGCGACATAAGTTTCATTTAGCACTTTCATCAACGCGCTACGATGTGTCTCCGAACTTAAGAGCAAGGCTAGTACTGAGATGCGAGCTGGTTGTTTTTGTAGTTGTTCTACAACGCTGTACTCGTTATGCTTTAAGAATTTCAGGAATTTCCCTAGCCTCGTTCTCAGTTACTGGCTCGTTAACTGGCAATTCGTGCCTGACCGTCTTTTCTTTCTTATACTCGACTACTAGAGTCTTTCCTTTAACAGTTTCAGTTCTTGTACTTGCAGGGTCATAACGCCTCCCACTGCGTGTGTAGAAACCTACATCTTGGCCCTCCTCTAAAGCGCTAGTTGAGTTCTCTTCTCCCGGGATCGTCACATTGCAGTCATAATTCCAGGGAACCCTCTTGCTGTCCTTGTAGGGAAAGACTACAGGTTTCTGGATTATGACCCTTGGTGCAATTTGTACTCCGGTTTTATTTTTTCATGGTCGTGAAATGATAACCACTGGGTGGTTGACTTTATAGACCTTCTCTGTTGACCCCTCTTCTGAGGCGCACACATATTCTCTTTCAGAGTCCATAGCATATTTAAAGAATTCTAACTCCTTATTGTCCATCAAATTTTGCACTAAGGCCCTGAATTCAACGCACTCTTGGATATCATGATCCTCCTTAGCATGGAACTCACAGTAGTTTCTTATCCCTTCAGGTCTCTCTTCTGAATCCTGTTTGATTAATCATCCCTCTACCATTTTCTTCCAAACCTATTTTAGTGGGATTTTTACTTCCGCTACATTCATCTTGGTTCTCTTCCCTCATTCCAATTATCGCGTTTACCCTTTTATCAGAATGACTGGGTAACGAATTTCTTACTACATTAGGTCCCAATGGGTCATCGAACTTCACAATGCCCATTTTGATGAACCTTTCAATTATATTTTTAAACGCGGTGCAATTCTCGATTGAGTGTCCCGTGATTCCCGCATGGTACTCGCATTGAGCATTTGCATCGTATCATTTAAGGAATAAAGGTTACATAGGTTTTAGGTAGAACGGAGATACCATATGTGCATCAAACAGACTCTGATACAGCTCCCTATATGTCATCGGGATGGGTGTGAACTGGAGCCTTTCTGTATTTGGCCTCGGGTTGGATTCTTGCCTTGGGGGACCCTGATGGCTAGTGGTTACTGTCCCCGACAGGCCTACAGTGACTGGTTTCAAATAACCCTTATTATACATGCTTGCATTATTCACCTCATTTTCCTTCTTCCTTGGGGCCGATCTTTTAGAGTTTCCCCCCACGTCTATCTTACCACTTCTCACTGCGTTTTTAATCATTTCACCAGACATTACTATATCCGAGAAGCTCTTAGTAGCGCTCCCCAACATATAGTTGATGAACGGGGCTTTTAAAGTGTTGATGAAAAGCATTGTGGTTTCTTTTTCTAGAAGAGGTGACTGGACTTGCGTTACCACCTCTCTCTATCTTTGGGCATATTGCTTGAAGCTCTCATTTTGCTTATTCTCCATGTTCTGCAGCGTGATTCTGTCGGGTGTCATGTCCGTCACATGACTATATTGCTTCATAAAATCTTGTGCCAGGTCTTTGCATGAAATGATTTTGGCACGATTCAATTGGTTGTACCATTTAGCTGCTGACTCGATCAGACTGTCTTGAAAGCAATGGATTAACAGTTGATCATTATTGACGTATCCTGTCATTCTTCGACAGAACACAGTGATGTGAGCTTCTGGACAACTAGTCACATTATACTTTTCAAACTATGAAGTTTTGAACTTCGGAGGGAGCACTAAATCTGAGACCAAACTCAGGTTCTTGGCATCGATTCCGCAATGATAATCAGCATTTTCCATTGCTCTGAATTTTTCTTCTAGCCATCTGAATCGATCCTCAAGTTGGCAGTTCCACTCTTTTTTTTTCTATTTCTACCATATCATCTAGATCAAGAACGACGGGATTGGTTGGGTTATCCCCCGGATTGGAACCTGAGCCTGTTTGGTAGTTCATCGGCGTCGAGGTACCGGTTTGATACTGTTGGGGTCTAATTGTGATGGGTACCCGTCATGGGTACGGCTCTAGTTGTGCCTGGGCATTTATCGGGGTAAAACTCGGGGGGTAAATAGGATCCTTATTATCATCCCCTGAGTTGACCGCAGTGCTATTCCCTTTTTCACGTTCGCCAGCCAGCAACTGCGCCAATTGACTTATCATACTTCTTTGAGATTCTAGTATCTGATCCCTTATCTCCTGTTGTACTTTCGCTAACTGTTCTTGCAGTTGCGCTTGCAACTGTTCTTGCATCTGTTCTAGCCTTTCCAATCTATGGTCCATTACTTTGGTTTTGGCGCGAGTACTGTAACGATGTTCGGTTGGTTGACTCTTGTTGGTTTCCAGATTAACTGAAATAATTTCATTTAATTAGTGTCTTTTTGTGAAATTTAATGCATATGATGCAATGTAATGCAAATGAATGCAAAAAGAGGCATTGACTCTAATTCAATTCTGTTAGAACAACTTTACTAGAAAAAAATTTCTTTATATAAAACGGATTACATATACGGCTTTGCCCTAATGCTCAAAGCCTTAACCTTTCTAAGAAGCCAAGCTAACTATTGACTCCGATCTGATTCTGATTCATACTTTAAGCTTAGCACGTCAGCCTGAACTGCTAGGGTTTGCAAATGATCGGCCACCTCTCGTATTTGAGCCACAGCTTCACCCATGATATAGTCTCTATCCCTGACCTGACCTTGAGAATGGTGAAGTTGCTCTTTCTACTGCTCGTTGTTTGCTTTAAGGAGTTCAACTCGGAGTTCACAATTTTGTAATGCGATCTCGAGCTCTTCTATTCTCCTTTTCAGCTCTTCAATCTTGTTTAAGCTCGCTTTCAGCTCAATTTTAGAGTTACAATTACGATACTGATGAAGTGACTTTTCTAGTTCTGCTACCTTGGCTTTTAATCTGACCTTTTCATTTTGACATTTCAATAGGTCTCTTTCTAGAGCATTTTCTCGAACCTGGGCATCTTGGCTTTTCTTTTCCCATTGATCGGCTCTATTATTTTCTTCTTTGATCTCTTGTCGCCATTGTTTTTCCTAGCCCAGCAATTCTCATCGACAAGCGCAATTTCTTATAATCCATTTTTAAACTGTCTAGATCTTTCTCAGCCTTATTCTTTCCTTTTCTTAGTTTATCGGCCTCTAGCTTCCGAACGTCAACATCTAGTCCCAATTGCATCTTTTCCTCTTCCAATTGCTCTATCTTCTTTCTTAGCTCCAAATTCCTCTTTTCAAAATCTTGTTTAATGATCTCTAGCTCAGATGGAATCACTTGCAGGTGTTCTTCCAATGGTCGAATGGCTTCTTGATTCGGCATAGGGATATTGTCATTTACTCTTTGACCCCACCACCAACTATACTCAGGGGTCATTATCAAACCTGCAGCAAATCTTTTCATTCGGTGGGTTTGATTCCAGGCGTTAGACGTTTCTCGAACCTTTTTCTTGTAGTTATCACCCTTATACAAAAACTCACACTGGGCCAGCCCTTGCGTTGCTGGTATGAACTGTCTCGATCTATTCTGCCTTAACACAAGTAGAGGAGCATATCCAACAGCTCCCCAAATCCCAAGTAGAGGAACCTAGTCGAAATCTCCACACCGGTACAGAATCTTATCGGGGATCATCCAAGGGGCTCTCCATTTGACGTCCTCATCTTGGAGATTCTGGAGTATCGCCATCCATTTTTCTTCTGAAATGTCGTCTCGCCTCGGTGTAGCCACTAATTCTTTTAATGGAGAGTAGTTCTCGGAGAATACTCGATAAGAAACTTTTTCTACCCTTCAAAAGTGGCTATGAAACCATGCCAACAAGAGTTGTGTACATCCAATGAATCGTCCTTCTCCCGCTCTCCGGTATGCATTCAAAGATCTGAATGTTTCAGCCAAAATTGCAGGGACGGGCGTGACCTTCTTATCAAGTCTGTCGAATAAATCTGAAACTACCTCGTCCACGTGCCCTAGTGCTTTAGGGAAAACAACCAGCCCGTAAATGCTCAAAGCGAAGACATCAACCCTTTTCTTCATATCTGGGTGTGCCAAGTCGCAAACTATTCCAAGGGATACATTTACCATCTCCCTTTTGCTTGATCCGGGCTGCAACCCATTGCTCACTCATCCCCGTGATGTTCATTAGTTTTTTTAGGAAAGTCAAGACACTGGCGGCTCTGGAATAAACCTTGTCGGGTCGAATTTTTGGGGAACGAAGTAAGGTCGTGTATTCTTCCACAGTAGGTACTAAATCCACTTTTCCAAAAGTAAAGCAACTGTAGGCGGGATTCCAAAATTGAGCCAAAGCTTGAAACAAATGCTTGTCCACTTTGATATCGAGTAGATAGGGCAAATCACCATAATTACTGTAAAATAACTGTTTGATTTCATCATCCCATTGGACCCATATCTCTTTCAATTCTTGGAGATTGTTCTGGGTCACGCTGATACGAGTGAAGTCCCACAATTCTGATACGTACCCCTCCGTCAGACTATCACCTTTCTCTAGTTGCATTTTCTCAGACCATATTTGGACAGCCGCATTATCTTCCACTTTATCAGGAAATTTGTTCTCCTTGGCAAGATCTCTATTTAGTAACTGAATGTAAATCAACACCTTTTTTATAATGAAAATGTCATGCAATCACAGTTACAGCAAAACAAAACAAGTCATTAATATGGCATGATAAACGAGAATTTAAAGCAAACAAGAAATAATAAATAGAGCACCTATTCGGGTGACCACTAGGGGTTCAGTGCGGTTCTACCTAAGGTAGGCTATTAGGGCTCATTATATGCGGTTTGGTTCTAAAGTAAGGGTACCTGAACCGGCAGATTCCTCGATCTTCACCCATTATAGGCTCATACAGACTGAGTTCAGTTCAGGGGAATACATTTCCCTATAGCTATACGGAGATGAAAATCTCACGAAGACATAGGTACGGATGTATCCCGAAAGCGGTCCACTATCCTATACGGAGGTAAAGACCTCACGAAGGAATAGTTTCTCACTCCCACTTAAAAGGGTATAACCGAGCAGTTATGCAAATGCAATATGCAAAAATATACAAGGAGACTTGAACAAATAAAGCAAATAAAATGATGCAGACTATAAAAATGAAATGCATCAAAAAGATCGTAAATTTAAACCAAACTATCAATTTTCGACAAAAGACAAGAAGTAATCAACTCGTGGCTCGACTCTCTTATTTGTCCCTAGTGGATTCGCCAAGCTGTTGAAACCTCTTTTTCGGAAATCGACTTTTATTTTGAAAAACAAAAATGGGAGTCGCCACCAATCCCTTTTTTTTATAAGGTGTGATCGGACCACCCCGTAATTTGATCGTTTTAATAAATAGTTTGATTTAAAACGACGATTTTTGGTCTACAAAGTTTAGAAAACGGGTTCGGGAGTCGGTTACGTATGAGGAAGGATTAGCACCCTCGTTACGCCCGAAATTGGTACCTAATTGATTACTTGATGTCTTTGATGTTGAAAATTGGAAATTTGAAAAGAATTAAAAACGCGATCCCTCTGTGTTAAAAATTTCTTAAATAAATCGAAATGAATATTAAAGACCCTCTCGTATCGAGATAACAAAATATCACATCACGTAAGTTAGGACAGAACACTTTGAATCCTCAAGAATGAGCTTGTCCCTTTTTTATTTAAAATCTCATGTATTTTAATTTTAAAAGGATGTTCGATTATTTAAGTTCAACAAGAAAATTGAAACCCCGTAAGTTAGGGTGCGATTTGTCGAATTCCCCAAATATGAAACATTACATTATTTTGAAAATTTTCTTCTCGCGTATTTGGGCAAGAATCAACGTAATATTAAAAGTGATATATGAATCAAATGTTACATTAATAAACGGAAACAATATAAATGTACTAATAAGCAACTCGTAATACGTATCGTTTTAATACCAAAATTAACAAAGAAAAATAAAATAAATAATAAAAATAAATAATGACAATGATAACTGTAATCAACCCAATTTGCCCGGGCCCATAAGCAATTAACCAAACCAAAAAAAGAGTCCATTTTTAATCAGTTCATTACAAAAAAATAAGATAGCAGGCCTAAAACACTACCCAATTTACAAACCCTAGGCCCAACTAAACCAGAAACCCAAAAATAAAACAAAACAATAAAAAATAGTCTAGTTTTTACAAACCCAATAACAGACCTCAGCCCAAATGGCCTAAACCAATTACAGTGGCCCAATGATGAGAAAGCCCGGATGACCCAAAATCGATTAGGGTTTCAGAAACCCTAGAGGTTTCTGGAATCTCCCAGCGCCGCAACGACTCCCCCACACGTGCGCCTCCAGTCCCTTCCACGTCACTCCACAGTGGTTTCGCCTGCAAAACAGAAAACAACACAGCAAAACAGAAAAAAAAGGGATTGTATTTTCATTTTTTTATTTTATTTTTCGATTTTGGCTATAAAAACCGAATGAAAATCTGTTGTAGGTCCTCTACTTTTTTTACGAATACAAAGAATATCAATACAAAAATCAAAAAAAGCAGATCAGCAAAAAAAAAAGGTTTTCATTTTTATCTTTGTTTTTTTTTTTCGAATCTGTTCTTTTATTTTTAAAGGTTTCTTTTTCTTTTTTTAGCATACAAAAGTTCTAAAATATAGTATAAAAAAAGAAAAAAAACTACCTTTTTGAGCTTGGCAGTGCTGTGCTTGGCGCCGTGATGGCGATGTGGCGCACGAGCCCTCACCGGAATCTGACCGGACCAAAGGGAGCGAGAGAGAATCTGAGAGCTCTCAAATTTTTTTTGGAAAAAATGAAAAGGGAAATGTTTTTGTTTTTTTTTTTCTGATTTTAGCTATTTATATAGGGTTCAAAACGGCGCCGTTTTGGACTTAAACACCAGTTGCCAAAACGACGTCGTTTTGCCCTTAACCCACCTAATCCGACCCGACCCGCCTCAGGATCCGCGTGTTTTTAAGTAGAAAGGCCATTTGCGCTTTTGGCCCTTCCGCTTTTTCACATTTCTTCAATTTAGTCCTAATTTCGTATTTCTTTTAATTTATAAATTTCGCCTTTAATTTTGCACCATTTTCAATTAAGCCCTTGACTTTGCTGGCAGGACACGTGTCCCAAAGATTGGGATATTTTCTTATTCAATCCTCGCGTGTTTTCGAGCTTGGCATTTTAGTCCCTGTTCGCCCTTTTTTATTTTAATTTATTGCGATTTTAGCCCCTTAATTTTATCTAGATTTCAATATAGTCCTCTAATTAATTAATTTAATTATTTGTTTATTAATTTGTCTAATTATTTTCCTTTTTGAATTAATATTAGATATTATTTATTTTAAATGGTTTTAGATATTATTTATTTTAAATTATTTCACATATTATTACTTTGAATTGCTTATTATATTATATTATTTTTAAACTGTTATTTACATTACTTATTTTGAATTGTTTTTTTATATATATTATTCATTTTTAAATTGTTTTGTATATTATTTATTTTAAATTTCTATTTATATATTATTTATTTTAATTTATCATTAACATACTATTATTATTAATATTATTAATCAACTTTGTTATTATTACTATTATTTCCTTAATATTTATTTGCTTAATATTTTTAAATACATGTATTTATTTTATCATTTTATTACTTATTTATTTATATCTTTCTCTATAGTGTTAAAAATTCAAAAAAAATCATTATTATTCGTGTCATCATTATTATTATTAATATCATGATTTTTAAAAATACATTTTATTTTATTGTTATATTCTGGTTCAAAATGTTTTCACGATGAGGCAACGTTCGGAATTTAGGAACTTCGAGAAATCATACCCTAACTTACTGGGTTTCGATTTTCTCGTCGAGTCTAAAGGGCCGATTATTTTTAAACCAAAGCATCAAGGTTAAATAAAAACTTATTCTCGGGAATTCAAAAATGTTGTGTCCTAACTCACTGGATGTGACATTTTGTTATCTCGAGGTAAGGATTTCTAAAAACAAAAGCAATATTCTGTATTTGGAATTTTGAGAAATTGTGCCCTAACTTACTGGGTTCCGATTTTTTATTTGACCCAAGCGACCGGATATCCTTTTTGAATTTAAATGCAATAGTTTTAAAAGTCAAAAGACAAGCTTAGTTTCGAGGATTCGAAATGTCGTATCCTAACTTACTGGGCATGACATTTTACTTCTTCAAAATAAGCGGGTCTCAGCATCCAATTTAATTTATTCAAGTTTTGCTTTAAACAAAGAGAATCGTATTTTAAAATCTTTTCAAATTTTCGACATTAAGACATTAAGCAATCAATTCGGTACCAATTTTGGGCGTTACGAGGGTGCTAATCCTTCCTCGTGCGTCACCGACTCCCGAACCCGTTTTCTCAAATTTCGTAGGCCAAAATCATCGTTTTAATAAATCAAAATGTTTTAATGATCAATCTCAAGGTGACCCGATCACACCTCAAAAAAAGATTGGTGGCGACTCTATTTTCGTTTTTAAAGTCGACCCCGTTTTTCAACAAAAAAGGGTTTCGACAATAACAATAATACTAATGATAAAATATGCACATGAAATGACAATATCAATTTTCAAATATAATACAGACAAAGAAATAAATAAAATAAAGACATAAATAAATATAAGGAAAATAGTTTGTAAAAATATTGAAAGTAAAGAATCAAAGTAAAATATAAATGAAATTAAAGGTAAAATTTGTAATAAAACATATATAAATAAATAATAATAGATAAAATAATAATAATAATAATAATAATAATAATTATAATACTATATGTACAAGTAAAAACATAAATAATCTAATTTTTAAAAGTATAAAAAAGGGGGTAATGAACAAATAAATGAATAGATAATAATAAAACAATAATAGATAATAAAATAGTAATAATAATGAAGGCATGAATAATAAATAATCAATGAAAGAAAATAAAAAATTAAAAAATGAAAGAATAATAGCTAAGTGAATACGAGGATTAAAATAAAAATAAATAAATAAATGAACATTATATAAATAGATAAGTAAATGAATAAACGAATGAATAAAATAAAAGGATTGATAAATAAATAAGCAAGTAAATGAATAAATGAATAAATAAAAGAATTAAAATAAAAGGGGTTAATTGCAACTTAAACAAAATAAAAAAGGATAAATTAAATAAAATAAATAACAGAAGGGCTAAAATGTAATGCGCGAAAACAGGCGAGGACTAATTAAGAAATTAACCCAATCTTCTGGACACGCGTCCCTTCTCCAGGAGACCAGCGAGCCGGGGACTAAATTGAAACGCGTGAAAAATTTAGTGGCCAAATCTATAAAAATTAAAAGAAAGGGATTTGGACCCCATTGCAAACCATCCGAAAAGCGGAAGGACTGAAAGGATAAATAACCCATTCATTAAAAAACACGCGAATACTATGCGGGCAGGTCGGGTCGGTCTAGTTCGGCCCCAAAACGATGTCGTTTTGGGGCGTTTTGGGTATGGATGAAACGGCGTCGTTTCACCATGGCTATTTAAGTTAATTTTTTTTGAAAAAAAAATCATTTCAGCCTTTTCCCTAAAAAAACCCCAAACCCTATTTTTTTCTCTGAAGCAGTTCTAAGTTCAGCGAAAGAGTCGCCGCCGACCACCATGACGGCCGTCGGTCGCCGGCAACGGTGCCGCCGTCCACAGTGGCCAAAAAAATAAAAAGGCCATTTTTTCCGCTGAGCTTCGAACCCCAAAAGACGTCGTTTTTCATCGAAGCGACGAACCTCTGCACCACCTACGGTGGCGGAATGTGAAGGGTCGAGTAATTTCTACCTTTTTTCTTTGTATTTTGTTTATTTTTTTATAAAAGTAAAAATAAGAGAAAAAAAAAAAAAAATTAGAATGGATAAAAATAATCACCTTTTGTTAGAAGATTTGATTTCTAAACTTTTTTGTATTTTGATTCACTGGTCTCTAAAAATACATGGATCATTTCGTGGCTTTTATAGCCGAAGGGATACAATATTATTGTTTGCTTTCATTTATGCTACTGTTTCTGCTGTTGTGTTTCTGTTCTGCTTTCGTTTTGTTGTCCTTTCTCTTTTTTTTTTTGCAGGTGACGGTGCGCGCTCAACGGAGGGGAACAGGTGGCCTCTTTGCTTCCTTGGTGAAACGACGACAGCAAGGTGTCAGGCCTCGGGACGAGGCATAGGCGGTGCAATCGAGGAGGAGAGGCTAGGGTTCTAAGGCTTCTTGTTTTTGTTTTTTTTTTGCTGAAATTGTTTAGGCTGTGGGCCTATTAATTAGGCTTAAGGTTTTTTACTTTGGACTTGTAATAGTTTTTTTTTTTTTTGGGCTTGTAATTTTCTAGACTTCTTTAATTTTAGTTTTATTTGTTTGGTCTTGGGCCCGGACAGAAATGACCCATTACATAATCATAAGAATATTTATGCTATTTAAAATTTTTTTCAATTAAAATTTTAATTTATTAATTTTTTAAAAAGGCATTCGTATTTTTTAAACCAACACTTCTTTTTCATATATTCTTACTATTTTGTTTTTAATTTTCATCCACAATGAGTGAGTAAACTCTAGTTTTATATAAAGGAAGCCATATATGAGATAAAAAAAAATTATATTACAAATATTAAATTTTAAATTCTAAACTTATTAAATATCTTCTTTATTAATGATTATATAATGACCAACAATATAAAGGTGTAGTGGTTAAGGCCTTTATTACACTTAAACTTTAAGATTTAAATTCTATTTTCTTTTATCCTATATTCGTTTTACTGTTCATGTTTGAGGCTTGTGGTTTGTGATTGTCTCTCTCAGTAATATTGTCTTTAAATTTTAAACACATGTTCTCTCCTTAAGAGTACAATGTATTTTATCATTGCATCTAACACTTATTGATAAAATTTAAAATCTATTATTATATTATGTCTAATTATTAGGCATAATGATTTTTTTAGCCTTTCAATTTTATAAAAAAATATTTAATTTTAATCATCCATTTAATTTTTTGTCTCTTTTAGACATTGAACTCAGGGGCGAAGCCAGGGGGCTGGCATGGGCCCCGGCCCCCCCTAAAAGGTAAAATTACTATTTAGGCCCTTGAAATTTTTTTAAAATTTTAAACTAGTAAAGGTAAAATTGCACTTTGGCCCCCCCTAAAATTATAAAAATTTGATTTAATCCTTTACAAATTAGAAAGATATAAACTATAAAAAATTAAAATTTCATCTGCCCCCCTAAAAAATTGTCCTGGCTTCGCTCCTGATTAAACTTGCATTACTTGTCAAATCACCCAAAAATGGATGAAAAGTTAATTTTACTGATGTGACAATCTACATGTCTGTCACATTAGCAATTGATTAAAATTTTCAAAAAAATTGAAAAATATATTTTTTATATTTTTATCCTCTTTTATTAATTTTTAATTTTTTAAAATATTTTTAATTTTAAAAAATTAATTAATTACTGACATGTTATTTATATGGCAATTTACGTATATACTACGTTAGTAAAATTAACATATAATAATTTTTTATCTATTTTGAGGTGATTAGACATATAATGTAAATAGAAAAAAAATAAATGAAGGACTAAAATAATTTTTTATACTTTAATATATTTGGTATAAAAAAAGTGATTATATAATAAAAATGAAATATACTTGATGCTAACAATATTTATGTGCTTCAATTGGTTTGTTGAAAAGCAAAAGTGGGAGTGTGGTGTGATGTGATGTGAAATAGTTGTGAACAACACAAGTAGGTTTTTGATTAAGGGTGGGTGTGACAGAAACAAAAACGTGCATAGATTCCAAGGGGAAACCCCCAAGGCCACACAACCCTTAAAATAGGGGAGGCTGAGACCCAATACCGCCGCTTACCTTTATTTTCTCTTTGCTACTAAAGTAGTGGTTTACGGGGAAAAGCGATTACTATAATATTAATTCAAACATTTTTAAACTAAAGTTTTCACGACATTTTGGTATTTTTAATATTACATTTTTGGTTTGGTTTGGTTAGCTGTATAACTCGATTCCCATCCTCACGTGATATGGCCTCAAAATAAGGGATATGTCGTTAGCTAAAGTTGCTATACTCAAATCTTCCCCCCAAAGTCCAAAATCTTAATGCTTTCCTTCAATTCATTACATGCCTATTCATGCCTATGCTCGCCTTATTTTGCTTCGTCTTTTAATTCTGTAGTTTTTCTCTTTTCATTCTTTTGATGAATATATTGGAATATGTTAGATTAATCCATTTGGATAGAAGTATTATGGAAGCTTTTATGGTAGGGATTAGATTGTATTTTGTCCCCTCTACTTAAAAATTGAGTAAATTGGTCCCTACACGTCAGATCAAAGAGCAAATTGATCATTCTGTATAAAACTTCATCCAGTTCTATTCTTAGAAACTGGTCCTTGTACACAGGGATGAAACCAGAATTTTTTTAGGGGCTGAAATTAAGTTGTAATTTTTATGATAACAAAAATACAATTTCACCATTTTAAGGATAAAATCAAATTTTTATATTTTTAGGGGCCAACGTGCAATTTTATCTTTAATAATTTAAAATTTTAAAAATTTTAAAGGGTCTAAATAGAAAATTTTCCATTTTAGAGGGGGCTGGGGCCCCTGCCAACCCCTAATTTCACCCTTGCTTGTACATCAACATAAAGTACACGTGGCATGTCATGTATCACTTTTTGAATATTCTGTTAGTCACGCCAATTTTTATTAATACATATGAATGAAATTTTAAAAAAAAAAAATCATTTTATCCTTTAATTTAACTTACAAAAATTAATTTACCTATTTTTCTAATAAAAAAATCAAAATACAATTTAACATTTAATATAATACCTTTACCACCCATTTGTTAGAGTTTGGTGTTCCACATGATTTTCAACGTTTTTGGTTGATTATCATCATATCCAATTTTAATGGATGGAAATCGTATTCATAATCAATCAATTTAATTTATTCTCCAATTGTTAAAATTATGGATAATATTAAAAAAAAATTGGTATTAATCTATCTGATCATTAAAATTAAAAAAAATGAAACAGAACTATATCACGTCATTGCCGTGTAAACGTCTGTATGGCATATATAGTAATGTAATAAGTCAAAGGTGGCCCAGGTGAACAATGTCAATTTTGAATTTTCAAAATTTTTAAGTTAAAATTAATTATTTCATAAATTTGTATTTATTCCAATAATTCTTCAGTCTTTCACATTTATGAGGCGACTCTGAATTGTCACCTGCTATTTTTATTTTTTATTTTTAATTTATCTCAATTAATTATAATTAAAATCAATCAATACACAACATAAATCAACTTATAAATTCAAACCTCATAACTAAAATATATTGCTCATATCATGATAAATCTATATAAGACCTACTCATGACAAGATTTGGTATAAAAAAAAATTCACACATATAAATATACATAAATGCAGACAAAATAAATTTAATTTAAGTGGACAAAGTCTCAAGACCTCAACATTTATTAATATTGTCAAAAACTAAGTTGAGTTTTATTTATTTATTTGGACCCCGCGGTGCATTTATTTGTGGTTAGTGTAAAAATAGTAGTGACGGTGAGATTAAATACTGTAGTGTGAAGTAAAAAAAATTTAAATGCATCGTACTGGAAATAAATATCCATCCAAAGGGAGTTAAAAGATTTAACTCGAGTGGTAAGTGGCATCTCTCTTTTACCTTTTTCTTTTCCTAATTAACTTATGAGCATTTTCCCATTCATTAGTCAAAATTTTAATATTAATATCACTAGTACACATTTTTTGAGTTTCAAATATCAATTATTCTAAATGACAATCTACGTATATATTTTAATATTTTTAATATCATTAAATATAACACTTCACATCCAATTCAATTATTAGATTTGAATGCATAATGTTACATTGCATTGCTGAAACCATTTAGATTAACTCGATACCATTTTACTAAATAATATGTATTCAAACCAATAAATCACGTGTAATTTCAATTGCATCACATGAAAATAATCAATGAATGCCAATTGATCTTGTTTAAAGTATTTAGGGATTGAACGGAATTAAAAATAACGTTAGGATTTGAATCCAAACTCATTTATCCAAATTCTACTGGGGTTTAAAGACATGACCATCATGTCTCAAGACATGATGAATTTTATTTTTAAATCAATGTTGTAATGTCTTGAGATATAAGGATACATGTATCCATATCAAAAGTAAATATGTTAATTATAAGAAAGATTACTACAATCTATTCAAAACTTTAGGAATTATCAATATCTTTAATATCTATATGACAATTACTATATATTGGATTTTTTTTCAAAGTAAAATTATGTATTTTTTTTTATAATTAAGGTACAGTCTATGATTGTTTTATTGCTCATGAATATTTTTTTTTTTTTAGAGTTTGTGATTTCTCTTTTCAACAATGTTATCTCTAGGGTTTGAATCTGAGTTCACTTCCTATGAGTGCAATATACTTTACTACACCCAAAACTTATTGATGTCAAAGGCAGATCTTTTAGTTCATATGGTCAACTATATATATATATTTCATTAAATATTTTGAGAGTTCACCGATACAAATATAAAGTTATATGTTCGAGCAAGTACAAAATACAATCAAACCAATATAAAATAGAATTAGACATGATGGAATTGAAATGGACTCCTTATATATTTTGCAAGTGATCAATTCTTTCTCATTTTAGCTAAAAAAGTATACAACATCTAATAGTAGGGTGTATCAAGTTAAATGAGATGAAATTGATAATTAACCCAAAAAATTAAATACCTAAACGAGGAAAACCGCATAATTTGAGAATATGTCAATATTTATATAATATAAGTTATTAATTTGTATAATAAAAGAATAACAAAAAATTGAGGGATTAAAATTCAAAGTAGAGCCAATAAAATTGAATATTTGATGAATCCCATAACAAATAAAATATAATTTTGCCCTATACTTTTCTACTGAAAATGCCAGTGCAGGCCTTACTCTTATGGCAAGTATTAAATTAAATGATTCCTCCAAAGGTCTTCAGAGTTGTATTAATAAATTTATACCTATAGTTGAGAAATTTTGGAGCTTGCTTTGTTATATACTAAATTAAAATTATTTTTTTTCTTTTTTGTAAAGAAAAGTACATTCATGCCATAGGATCTAGCGTAAGCCCTAATCTCGTTTTTCGAAGGATTCCCCTTCATATGTTAATGTTGGTCAGCTCAGAATTAATTTTTTAAAGCAAATCATACAAGTTTGAAGAAGCATGTGGAAGAAGACATTAGGGTTTCATAAAATTAAGCACAAATTACTTAAGGCGCATGGTTATGTATTGTGCAAGCTTGCGGAATTAGCAATCTATCATCATCTTCACCGCAGACATTTTTTTTAATAGGTGACGATATGTTCTTTTACACAAGGTAAGGAAATGTGTTGCAATAAATTGAAGTTAGAATTATATGTCTAAATTATTCAATGTTTATTTAGGGCTGCAACAAGTCAGAAATGGTCTTATAACTGCTAGACCATTGGTATTTCTAGGTGGCTGGCATGATTAGAGCATTTCTAATTAAGTTATATATACTAGAAATCAGTGTATGTGTCTGATAAATATACGTGATCAGAAATTAATTATATGATTAATAAAGGTATATTAATTTATTCAGCTCTCCAATTTAATTAAAAAAGTTTTACCTCGATTGATATAGGTATTGTTGTCAATGCAGGAGGATGTGGGTTCGAGTGCGCTGAAGCGTATTATCTTGCTATTTATCGGTTGGAGAGGGGCTATGGGTAGTTCTAGGCATTGTGTCAAAAACAGGAGATATGATCAAAACCTATAATGAGATCATTAAAAAAAAAAGAGTCATTTTAGCTTTTTATTTATTTTTTCATCTTCATTAGCCTTTAAACTTGTACTATTTGTCAAATCACCCAAAAATGGATGGAAAAGTTAAAGTTTGTTAACTTTGTTGATGTAGCATATACATGGATTGCCACGTGGATGACACGTTCAATGGCTCAAAGAGGTAAAAAGTAAATGAAGGACTAAAATGACTTTTTTTATAAAATTGGAGGATCAAATAAGTCATTATGCCATTGATAAATAATAAAAATCCGTTACATACGATGTGTACAAAATTATAGAAAAGACAATTAAATTATTAATAAATAAAAATATATCAATAATTTCTTATTCATTATTTTTTCTACCAAGAAGTTGTTGGAAGAAGCAGAAGTGGACTTCTTTTCCAAGTATTTAGACTAAGTTCGAATTCTGTAATCGATATTGTTGGGAGGACTTTACCTAACCCTAACCCGAATTTAAACTATAAAACGGATGAGGATATCTATACTTATACAAAAAAAAAAATACTATTTTTTTGCTTGCATTCAAAATTTGTTTTTTATTCGAGAAAAATAATTTCATTGGTTTTACTAATTTTATTGATGCATTTTCAACAGTAATGTAGTAGTTATTTTTCTTTTTCAAGTTGAAAATAACAAGTTTTATCTTATAAAGTGGATTTTCATAAGTTATTGTGATTTTTTAAAAAGAAGTTATAGCGTGAATTTACCAAAAGGGTAATTCTTGTTAATTAATAGTGATGTTTTAATAAATTTGTCAATTAAGTTGGTATTTTTTAACTCGTAGCCTTTTATAATTGTAATAGATTATGAAACTTGCACAATTTGTGTTAAATAATTATGTAAAAATATTGATTAAAACAAATAGAAAAAAATCTCTCTTTAAGAGCAATTTTTCCATTTTCCCCCTAAGGTAACGTCTATTGGTTTTCCGTCTTTTGTTAATTGTCAACACCTTCTTCAGTACCTTTTTTTAGTTGTTTTTATGTTTTATTTTCTTTTCTTCAATATTCTCGTAATCCTAAATCCTTTCTTCGGTCTTGTCCTAGGGTTTTTTTCCTCATCAACCAATGGAGGTTTTTCTTTTCATAATATTGTGATTTTGTCTCAAATTCTCTATTTCTAGTGGTGCATGGTCTTTTTCTTTTTTAACTTGTCACTTAATTGAACTTTTTCGAGTCAATTCTCTTCTCTATTTTTTTCCCTTGGTGCTCCGTGTGGGTGTGAATCCTTTTAACCTTTTCAATTGTTTTTGTTTGTTTGCTTTAATATTTTCCCTTTATCTTAACACCCTATTAACTCCCTTTGTGTCTTTTGAACTCCTCAAATCTCTTTATACCTCAAAGTTGATTATTCACCTTTGTATTGTTATTGTTGTTTGGCATCTCCAATGTTAAAGATGAAACGAATTGCTTCTATTGAGGAGCAAGATACCTGATCTTTATATAGTGGGTTCATCGCGAGATGATGCTCTCTTAAAACCAACAAATGTTTCAAATCATTTCAATGTTCCTTTATTTTTGGTAAATATTTATATACCCTATCGTATAAGGGTGAAATAGAGGATGTTGTGTATAAGCATGAGTGTAATAGCTTGGAAAGTGAAGAAGCAAACCATAACAGAGATTAGGAAGAGACTAGAGACAATGGTGCTTTCCCTCATCAACATACAAAACCTATTGAATCAGATATTGCCAACGAATCTTGGCCTTACTGGAGAATATGCCTAACTCTAAGGTATGCAATTACACCAAATAACTTGGCTCTCGCATAAATCCTCTAAAGGATACAAAAGTCCCTTAAGGAATGCAATTATGTCAAACAACTTGATGGCCACACAAATCCTTCGAGAGGTATAAGAACTCCTTCAGAAGATACAATTCTACCAATAACACAACCCTTACAAAATAGTTCTCAGCAAAAACTTGGTCGAGCACCAAAATCTCTGACACTCTCTATACCTATTAAACTAGTAGATAAATTCAAAATTGTGCTCCAACATCAAAACTCTAACACTTTTACATAAAAAAATGTCTTCACTAGGCTACTTTAAAATCCACCTTAAATGTAAGGAGGGAAAAGTGTCATACAATAATACAAATTGTGCTAGCTATCAAATAGTGACATGCCAGCCAAACACGTTACAAAATTAGGCTAGAACTTATATTTCACGGTGTAATCCAAGAATAACTTAAGCCTCTAAGTAAAAAATGGTTACTTTATTCCTATGGAACATCTTACATATTTCACATATCTCTAACATCATAATGGCTTAACCAATAAGTGAAACTTCCAACATGCAGAGCTGAAACTCAGTTAGAAAAGGAATAAAATACTACAACAAGAACCTAGCTAGAAGCAATACTATCCACTAGTCCTTGAGAACGAATGTAATGCAAGCTACAAAAAATGCAGTACTTAGTCCACCATACAACCACTGACCTTCAGGGGATTCAGTCTAATTCCCTCAAAGGGTACATTCTCATTCCCTTTGGGAATTCGTTCCTAATCCTTTTGGGGATACATCTTCACTCCCTCAATGATACATTCTCATTCCCTCAAGGGATCTATTCCTACCCTTATGGGATATGCCATAATTTTTTCAATGAATACATTTTTATTCCTTCAAGGAATACATTCTCATTTCCTCAGGAGATATGTTATCACCTACTTAAGGGACACACTCTCACTATTTTATGGTATATATTAACACTTCCTTAAGGATTTATTACATCCTTATTACCTCAAGGGATAAGTTCTCACTCCATTAGAGAATACATTATCAATCCTTTAAAAGAAAGATTCAAGTCAAACAACTTTGGCTTCACATTCACCCCCACTTAATTGGTAGAGCTTGAGCCCTAAAAGATATACGATTCCCTTAAATAATTATGTTAAGTTTATTACTTTGATTTTTGCAAAATAGCCTCTACATAATTTGATGGAAATAATACCTCAAGGGATATGTGTAACACCACTCACCCGTCTCGACCACCGATATGGATGGGAGATGTTACCGAGACACTTTCAGGTCATGACACTTAACTTTCTTTAAGAAGTAATTATTTGAACATTTGTATGAATACATTGGAAATACGTAAATCAAATCATGACACTAGACTTTTTGATGACTGACACGGATGTTTTGCATTAATCGATGATATGAAAAGAAAATGTGAAACAACGAATTAGAGAAATAGATCGCATATATTATTATCCTCAGTGAATGCATTTTCTCAATATGAATAAGGGATGACTCAGGAATTAATTAATTTCTTTGAATTATTAATTAGTTGATTTGTAGTTAAATAATTGAAGTTCAAAGTGGAAATTAAATTAGTTAAATCTCATAGTTTTGTAAGAACAAGTTAATTAAATCAATTTGCTAATAGATTTAGGTACGATAAAGTCATTATGACTTTAACAGAATTAGAATTGGAATGAGAAAATAATTTAATTTAATTAATTATTTAATTAATTTAAATGAGTAAATAATATTTTGGTGTATATGAGTTGGTTTAAAGATCGGATAACACATATGACTGATCAAATAAATGATGAGGCCCAACTAAGCTCGATTTAATAAAGAGAGGTGGCAAACCCTAGTTCTAGAGAAGGTGTTTTGCCACCCCTCACACATATACTCCTAGTAGGATTCATGTTTCCTATTAAAATATTATTATTCAATTAAATCTTGTTCTACTAATACTCTTGTTATTTTCTCTATAAATAGAAGCTAAGAGTTAGGTTAAAGAACACCTCTCATATGTCAATATTCTGTCAAAATATAGTAAAATTATTTTCCAAATAATTCTATGTTTTGACAAAATTCATCTTCAATTTCTAGCTTTTGAAAGTTTACTAAAAGTTTTCGTCGATTTGCAAATAGACCTCACACTAGCAAATCAAGGTCGAGAATAGTGGAGAAGATCATGAGGTCGAAAACCGAGAACGATAAAGTTAGGCCTATCTAAAAATGCAAGTATAGTTTGAGTAATAGGCTTATTGCTATAAACATCATAACCAGTCAATTTTTAATGAAAATTTTTAAACTTCTACTATGCATTGAAACATTGTTTTCAAACAGATTTTTCCAACAATATGATCTTAACATCCAACTTTTCTCTTGCCACAAACCTTGCAAAAGCTCTAGAAAAATGAATAATATGATCTCAATACCTTCAATCTAATTATATTAACACAACTAGGACCCCTCATAAGATCTTATCAACTTCTTAGCAAATGCAACATTACTATGGTTACAACCTTATCAACAGAATCAAATGAACCGATCCTCATACTAACAACAAAAATTACTGATCAATTTGTATCTACTCAAAGGGGTCAACCTTTAAACACATGAAGTCATATTAAATAAACTAACTCCAATTGATTATTTATATGCAAGATGCTTTAATGCTCAAAGTATGACATCCTACAAATGTCCTTGACACGAGTCATCACTAGGTCACTTTATAACCTGGCTCTAACCTTAGGGGGGGCATGTTGTTATATCGTAATATGAATAAGGAAAAATGTGGGACCACTCTACATCTATCATCCAATGACCAAGCATAAGGCTCGATGTATTAATCCTTTTAAGGAACTCTCTCATCTTTTCCTTCTCAGATCTTTTCTTCGTCTTCATCTCTCTTATTGTCCTGCACCTTTATTAAGCCTAAGGATTGACGTAAGCATCATAGAGGTCTCAAAGCACAAGCTTCAATGCTCCCATAATTTATCTTTGTTTTGAGGAAACTTGAGAGCATTTGAATCTATCTCCAGACTTAAGCCATTTATGAGTAACCAAAACACTTATCTATGCTATTTCTATTGAGTAAGTGTTGCACTTCTATTCTATTCCAATGAAACAAACTTGATTTAAATGATAACTTGCATCAAAATGCATAGAAGCACAAAGAGTATGACTTGAGGATCATATGTGGAGACCAATTTTTTTCTTTAAATACAAGTACTTTTCTTTCATTTTTGAATAGGTAAGAGCATTTTAAGTTTGTTGTCATGATGTAAGGTGTGTTTGGAAACCACAAAATAATTGGATGAAAGTGTAATTACTAGTAATACACCCTTTTGTAATTATAAGGAATTTGAATTTCCTAAACGTGTTTGGCTGACAAAGTGTAATTACATCGTAATTTCCTATATAATGTTTGATAGTATAATTTGTAACTACACAACAATATAATTTTAAATTCTTTAAAAAAATATTAACTATTATAAAAATTATCCATAATACTTGAGAAAAAAAATCTAAACAAGCTAAATCATCATAGGTAATATGTTAGTTTAAAAAAGTATTCGACAAAACAATTACTAATAAAATTAATAAAAAAAATAAATATCTTATGGAATTTTATCTAATTACTTTAACATTCTATATTTTTAGGCTATTCTTTGTATAACATCAAATGTATACTCATTGTCATTATCAATTAGTCATTAACCAAGTATAAATAATTAATAATAAATACTATATATGTAACACCTCAAACCCGACCTAGACGTTATGGCCGAATCTGAGAGTGTTACGAAGAAGTGTTTTGAAACCGATGATATTTTGATAAAACCTCCAAGTTTAAAATGTATTCATTTATATAATTATTACTGAAACCATTACATGTTATCCTTTAAGGTTAACAAAATCATTTAGCAGAGGAAGTTTGAAAAAAATCGTTTAAAACAAAACCAAGCTCGTATTTTCAAAATTTAACATTTGTCCACGTGAAATCAGTGTTTTGTCGAGAAGTTGCAATTTTAGAAATCATAACCAAACCAAAAATTTAAATCAAACAGTCCAAAAGTTACAAAACTCTCATGAAAGCCGAAAATTTCAGTAAAAACCATTAAATAATAATAATGAAAATAGTTTCCCGTCGAGTGGTCACTACTGAGCCTCTGTCACACCGACCCGCCTATATCTGTGGATTACCTGAACAGAACAGACAAACAGATGTGAGTTTACGTAAACTCAGTGTGTAACCCATCAGAGATAGACATGCAACATATACAGAGTTTCATATACAGTCAGATACAGATTCGGACCTAAGTCCGTCACCAAAACAGATATCAGATTCAGATGTATAGAATAGATAATAGAATCCTACCCCCATCCTCTACACACCATCTCCGTCCATCCTATCACACCATGTGGGGTTAAGAACACCCACCCATCCCTACACACCATATAGTGTCGATGCGACACATAACAGATAATATGCAGACAAGCTGCCAGAATATAGGTGAAGAGTCGCCAAACAGATCACTTCCTCCATATATGCAATTCCCACCCCAAACACAGATATAGAATATAGATGCAAAAATATCAGAATTAACATGCTTATTTTACTCGTATACAGATATATACATACTTAAACAATACAGTCAGACATACATACCAGTATTCTATTTAGATTAGTATATCAAAATATCATATCACATGAAAATAGGGTTTGGTTAGCTCTTGCCGACCCTACGATAAGCCCACAGTCGATCGGGTCGACCCATGCGACCCTAAGAAAAATTTTAGAATTTTGGGCCCACATACCCGTGTGGTCCCACACGCCCAGATTGGCCTTGCCCGTGTGGCCCACATGACCTAGCCCAAACCCACACACCCGTGTGGCATGCCTGTGTAGGCCCACACGCCCAACCTAGCCCAGCCCGTGTGGCCCATAAGGCCACACTCACACCGTTACACAGTCGTGTCTTGTACACGGCCACGCCTTTGTCAGTCACACAGCCGTGTGGCATCAACAAACTTTATTTTCAGCTTTTGCCGAAACTTGATTTTTCGTGTTAGGAGTACACACTTGGTACGGTTTTGATGCGAAAACACTCCCGAGACCACCAGAACCTAAATCGACATAACAAACTCCCAAAATCAGTCTAAAACCTCAATTAAACCGAACTAACAAAATCGACAACGGTAAGATTCAAGTGCTCAACACTTACCCAATTTCCCCGAACGAATCTGACTACGATTCCCAACGAGAAGAACTCCATACCTCACAATTCACTGCTGCCAAAACCATAATTTCAGTACTTAATGGAAAAGACAATATCGTCAAAAAGAGAGAAATTGTTTAAAAGAATTCGCCCTCCAACCACGACTTATCAACCCGTACGAGAAACCAGAAACTCGAAAAACCGAAATTGAAAAGGGAAAATTATGGCAGAACTTCAGATGAGCAGAAATAAAAATTGTTGGCAAAGAAAAAAAAAAGAAAACAACAGAAAAAGGGGCGAACAAAACTAATGTCAAAAAAGTTTTTGGGAAGAGAGAGAAAACTAGATAAATCCCAACTCCACACTAACAACTCAATCTCAACTACCCACTCACTCAGACTTTCAGTCCCATCCAAACTCTCTCAGCCAACCGAAATAAAAAGTATCACCTACGCTCACGCCGAAATTCGAACACAGGACCTCCAACACACTAACTCATTACCACTCGAACTAGCAGGCTCATTCTGATATAAGTTTACAAACACTATTACATAAGTCCACCCAACAGGGATAAGGCTTGGATCAAAAATAACAAAATTTTCAAAAGTGGGACTTGAAACCAAGATCGCATACACACCCCTAGAACACTTAACCACTGAAGCAGATACACATTTATGTCAGATTTCACAAAAACAGACTTAAATTATTCAGGGCATTACAACTCTACCCCCTAAAAGAAATTTTAGCCTCGAAATTTACCTGATCCAAACAGATAAGGATACTGATAACGCATCGAGTCTTCAAGTTCCCACATGGCTTCCTCAGAACCATGATTCTGTCACAGAACCTTAACTAACGGAATGGACTTCCTCCTCAAAACCTTAATATCTCGATCTAAAATCAGAATCGGCTCCTCCTCAAAGGTCAAATCTGGTCTAACCTCGATCTCCTCAATAGAGACAACGTGAGATGGATCAGACCGATACCGCCTTAACATCGAGACGTGACACACATCATAGATACGGTCTAACTCTGAAAGTAGCTCTAACTGATAAGCCACCGGTCCCACATGCTTCAGAATCCGATACGGCCCAATGAACCTAGTGCTTAATTTGCCCTTACAACAGAACCTCAGAACTTTCTTCCACTGAGATACTTTAAGAAACACGAAGTCCCCCACAGAATACTCGATGTCTCTCCTTTTCAGATCCGCATAGGACTTCTGTCTGTCAGAAGCCGCCTTCAGACGATCTCGAAGTAGTCTAACATTATCTTCCGTCTTGGAAACCAACTCAGGACCCAAAATCCGTTGCTCACCCAACTCAGTCCAACATAAAGGAGTTCGACACTTATGACCATACAAAGCCTCGTAAGGTGCCATATGGATGCTAAACTGGAAACTATTATTATAGGCGAACTCAACTAATGGTAGAAAATCCTCCTAACTACCTCGAAAATCAATTACACAGCTCCGTAGCATATCCTCCAGTATTTGAATCACCCTCTCAGATTGACCATCGGTCTGAGGATGGAACACAGTTCTGAAGTCCAATCTCGAACACAGAGTTTCGTGAAGTTTCTTCCAAAACTGAAAAGTGAAGCGAGGATCCCTATTAGAAATTATCGAAATCGAAACCCCATGCAATCTCACAATCTCAGAAATGTAGAGCTTCGCTAACTTTTGCAAAAAGTAGTCTGTCCGAACTGGAATAAAATGGGTGGACTTGGTCAATCAATCCACGATGACCCAAACAGAATCCTTCTTAGTGGGTGTCAAGTGCAACCCGCTAACGAAGTCCATCGTCACTCGTTCCCATTTCCATATGGGAATCTTAACAGGTTGAAGCAAACTCGAAGGCAACTAGTGCTCAGCCTTTACTTGCTGACACGTCAGACAACGAGCAACAAATCTGTTACCTCACATTTCAAACCCAGTCAGCAATACAGTTCACGGTGATCCTGATACATCTTATTACCATCGGGATGCATAGCATAAGGGCTACTATGCGCCTCCCTCAGAATCAACTGCCTCAGATCAAAATCATTTGGTACATAAACCCGTCCTTAGAAACACAGAACCCCATCCTTATTCAGCCCAAAATCAGAAGTACTACCACTCCCAACCTGACGAAACCGCAAACCCATAGATTCATCCCCTAACTGCTTTTCTCGAATTTGCCCAATCCAAGTCGGCTTAACTTGCAACTTGGCTAACAGACCCCCATCATCAAACAAACTAATACGAGTGAACGTAGCTCTCAAATCAGTCATCGCGCTACGACTGAGAGCATCGGCCGCCACATTGGCCTTACTGGGATGATACTCTATCGTGCAGTCATAATCTTTGAGCAACTCAATCCATCGACGCCGCCTAAGATTCAACTCTTTCTGGGTAAGGAGATACTTAAGGCTCTTGTAATCGGTGTAGATAATATACTTTTCACCATACAGATAGTGCCTCCAGATATTTAATGCAAACACCACAGCGGCTAACTCGAGATCGTGCGTCGGATAATTTCCCTCGTGTGACTTAAGCTAACGGGACGCATAAGCCACAACCTTACCATCTTGCATCAGTACACATCCCAAATTGGCGTACGACGCATCACTGTACACCACAAACTCCCTACTAGATTCAGGCTGTATCAGAACAGACTTGAACTTCTCAAAGCTCGATTGTTGCACATCAGTCCAGAAAAAAGGAACACTCTTGCGCAGAAGCTTAGTCAAAAGAGCTGCAATCAGCGAGAACCCCTCAACAAACCTCCGGTAATAACCTGTAAGTCCCTGAAAACTGCGGATATCAGATACGTTCCTAGGCTATTTCCAATCAAACATAGCCTCAATCTTTCTAGGGTCAACTCGGACCCCCTTAGCAGAAATCACATGCCCCAGAAATGTTACATCTCGCAACCAGAACTCACATTTGCTCAACTTAGCGTAGAGCTACTTTTCTCGGAGTATCTGAAGCACTACTTTAAGATGCTCATCATGCTCAACCTCAACCTTAGAGTACACCAGAATATTGTTGATGAAGACTATGATAAACTGATCCAGATACGGCTGAAAAACTCAGTTCATCAGATCCATGAATGCAGCCGGAGCATTCGTTAAATGAAAGGGCATAAATAGGAACTAATAGTGCCCATAACGAGTCTTAAATGCCGTCTTATGAATATCTACTTCCTTAACCCTAAGTTGATGATACCCAGAACGAAGATCTATATTCGAGAATACTGTAGCCCCACGAAACTGATCAAATAGGTCGTCGATCCTCAGAAGTGGGTACTTATTCTTCACAGTTAACTTATTCAGTTGCCGATAGTCGATGCACATCCTCATAGTACCATCCTTTTTGTTCATAAACATAACCGGTGCCCCCCACAGAGACATATTAGGACGAATGAAACCATGATCCAGAAGCTTTTGAAGTTGAGCCTTAAGCTCTGTAAGCTCTTTCGGTACCATACGATATGGAGTAATGGACACCGAAGCTGTACTCGGTAGAAGCACAATGCCAAATTCAACTTTCTGATTTGGAGGTAAACCCGATAATTCCTCAAGAAAAATATTTGAAAATTCTCTCACCATTCTGATATCCCCTACAGAAGAATCCCCCGAGACTGAAACACTAACGCAGGCCAAATACGCCTCACATCCTTTCTGAACCAATTTTTCGGCCACAAGAGCGGAGATCACATTAGACAGATAATCTCGACGCTCACCTATCACAACTATTTCCTTATCATCCTCGGTCCTTAGAACAACCTTCTTAATCACATAGTCCAAACTAACTCGGTGCTCAACTAACCAGTCCATACCCAGAATTAAGTTGAACTCCTCAAACGGTAGCTCCATCATATTTGCCGGAAACACAACCCCTTGTACTTCCAACGGAACATTCCTATATAGTCTACTAACCCGAACAGATTTCCCCAATAGACTTAGTACAATAATCTCACCAGAAGTACACTCAACAAAAATCCCTAAGTTCTTAGAAATAGAACTAGCTACATAGGAGTGTGTATAACCTATGTCTATCAAAGCAGTATATGGAGCATCAAAAATAAAGAACGTACCTGTGATCACATCAGGGGCGTCTCTGTCATATCGATGTCGATCAGTATAAATCAGTGCAGGCTGCCTCGCCTCAGTCTAATTAGCACCCTTGCTCGGTTATCTCTATCCTCGGCCCATACCATTACCACCCTTAGTCGGTCCACGGCCCCTAAGAGGCTACTGTATTATTGTTTGAGGCTAAACAAAACCCAGTACAGTAGCTTGCATCTAACCAGCACGATGTGGACACTCCCTAATCTGGTGCTCTAAAGACCCACACTATAGACAAGCCCCTAATCTCCTCCAACACTCACTCGGATGGCGCCTACCACAGTCACCACAAAACTGAATCCCAGTAAGAGCAACAGGAACTCCCACTCTAAAATGCCCATAAGGTCTGGCCCGTTTCTTAGGCCTCTGAACAGAACTAGAGGGCTTTGAATCCCTCTTATTCTTGCCTCTCTCACGGTCTCTATTCTGGCATTCCACGCGCTTAACCTCTTCGGCGATTTTCACCTTATCTACCAAAATAGCAAAATCACGCTCCCTCTGCGGAGCAATCAGAACCCTCAAACTGTCTCTCAAATCGTCCTCAAAATAGACACAGTTATCATACTCGGATGTCACCATGACTCGAGTGTAGCGGCTTAATCTCAGAAACTTGGCCTCATACTCGACCACTGATTTATCACTTTGCCTGAGATTCATGATCTCATGCCTACGAGCATCCATATAGCTCGCACCCACATACTTCCCCCTAGAAGGCAGTATTAAAGTAGTCCCAGTTCAGATGATCCGGTTGAGTACACTCATCAACCGACAACCACCACTGATATGCTTCGTTGCGAAGCAAAGAGACTACACCCTTCAGTTTCTACTCAAGAGTGCAGTTAATGTCGTTCATAATCCTCTCAGTGGCCTCCAACCAATACTCGGCCACAGTAAGGGCGACTCTAGTGACGCCCCTAAACAACTCAACTCTATAGGACCGGAGTCGTTCAGTTACCGACCCACGACCCCCAGATCCAGAATAGGGTTCAGCGACCCTCTCCAACACTCTCAACATGGCTTGGGACAGTGCGTCGTCCCCAGCCGAGCGGCTTTGAGACCCATTCTCAGTAGCAGGTGAAACCATTGTCTCACTCGTATCTAAGTTTGGTATACTACTGAGAGAGGAAGACTCAGTTCGAGCCCTCTACGGCGCCCATCGTGCCCACGAATACCACGACCACGAGGTCGACGGGTGCTCATTGTGTTTTCAGTTTTATCTACATTATAAAATTTTATGCATTAGTTCTAGTGTTTATTAGCAAATATTTTATGCTCAAGTTAACAAAGTTTAGAAGTATTTCAGAGGTTTTAATCTCTAACTAACTCAGTACAGTTTCAGAAAGTACTAACTACAGTATTTTCTAATTTCAGAGATACTTACAGGATCGGCACCGGATACTCGGTGTACTACATACATATTCAAAATGATCCAAATTATTTGAAAACCAGTTCTTTTTCAAAACATAATTTTGAAACCCAAAATTCATAGCCCAAATTTTGTAACCTGACTCTGATACCACTAAATGTAACACCTCAAACTCGACCTAGACGTTATGGCTGAATCCGAGAGTGTTATGAAGAAGGGTTTTGAAACTGAAGATATTTCGATAAAACGTCCAAGTTTAAAACGTATTCATTTATATAATTATTATTGAAACTGTTACATGTTATCGTTTAAAACAAAACCAAGCTCGTATTTTCAAAATTTAACATTTGTTCGTGTGAAATGGTGTTTTGTCGAGTCGTCGCAGTTTTAGAAATCATAATGCAACCAAATAAAAAATTTAAACCAAACAGTCCAAAAATTACAAAACTCTTATGAAAGCCAAAAACTTTAGTAAAAACCATTAAATAATAATAATGAAAATAGTTTCTCGTCGAGTAGTCATCACTAAGTCTCCGTCGCACCGACCCGCCTATGTCTATGGATTACCTAAACAGAACAGACAAACAGACGCGAGTTTACGTAAACTCAGTGTGTAACCCATTAGAGATAGACATGCAACATATACAGAGTTTCATATATAGTCAGATACAGATTCAGACCTAGGTCCATCACAGAAATAGATATCAGATTCAGATGTACAGAACAGATAATAGAATCCTACTCCTATCCTCTACATACCATCTCCGCCCATCCCATCACACCATGTGGGGTTAAGAACACCCATCCATCCCTACACACCATATAGTGTCGATGCGACACATAACAGATACTATGCAGACAAGCTGCCAGAATATAGGTGAAAAGTCGCCAAACAGATCACTTCCTCCACATATGCAATTCCCACCTCAAACACAGATACAGAATATAGATGCAGAAATATTAGAATTAACATTCTTAACATACTCATATACAGATAGATACATATCAGTATCCTACTCAGATTAGTCTATCAGAATATCATATCACATGAAATAGGGTTTGGTTAGCCCTTACCGACCTTACAGTAGGCCCACAGTTGATCGGGTCGACCCGTGCAACCCTAGGAAAATTTAGAATTTTAGGCCCACATGCCTGTGTGGGCCCACACGCCCGTGCGGCCTACACGCCCAGATTGGCCTTGCACGTGTAGCCCACACGGCCTGGTCCAAACCCACACACCCGTGTGGCATGCCCGTGTGGGCCCACACGCCCAACTTGGCCCAGCCCGTGTGGCCCACACGACCACACTCACACTGTTACACGGCCATGTCTTGTGCACACCCAAGCCTTCGTCAGTCACACGGTCGTGTCTCACACACGGCCAACCACATGACCGTGTGGCGTCGACAGATTCCATTTTCGGCTTTCGTCGAAACTTGATTTTTCGTGTTAGGAGTACACACATGGTACGATTTTAATGTGAAAACACTCCCGAGACCACTGTAAACTGAAAAATATATAGGATTTTTCCTATGTAATTTATCACCTTTTTACTTAAATTCGTTGTTAAAACTAAGTAATTGTTTAATAAATTAATGAAATATGTGAAAATATGAAATTAGGACATAGAAATTATTAAAATGTGATTTTATGCTTTATTATATAGTTTTCATGCATAAAATGGCTTATTTTATATTTATTTGAACATATTATATTTTCAAGACATAAAATGGGCCATGCGTGATTAAATTAAATAATAAAATATAAAATTATATTTAATAATTCATTTTAAAATATTTCATTAATAATTTGGGTTTTAATTA
This sequence comes from Gossypium sturtianum, assembly GCA_025698515.1. NCBI lineage: Eukaryota > Viridiplantae > Streptophyta > Magnoliopsida > Malvales > Malvaceae > Gossypium > Gossypium sturtianum. The sequence goes on from CM046952.1 coordinate 70,451,151, forward strand.
ATTATTTAAATTTGATAAATTTTATTCTTTGGTCCTTTAATTTATTGATTTATTTTGGACAGGTCTGATAACTTTTTGGATTACAAAAACAGTCCAAATTGAAGACCAAGCCAACCCAAATTCGGCTACACATGGCTGTCCACTTTTGATTTAATTACACAAGGTGCTTGCAATGTTGAAGAAATTGGAGATTTGCCCGAAGACTTACATTTGACCAAGCCCCAGTCCTGAGTTGTCATAGCTTTTAAATTGCTTAAAAATCAAGCAAAAACCAAGTCAAAAGCCACTAAGCATGGCCGGCCACTCATTGAAGAAACTTGAAGAGATTAAACCTCACTATTTTTAGCAAACTACCCTCCTCTCTTCACCTATAAATAAGACCCCCTCATTCCTTCATCAATCATCCCTCATCCCTCATCATTCTCTATTTTCTCTCAATTCTTCTGAGCATTTTCCATTCCCCAAGCCTAGCATCATCTTTTCATAGAGATTTTAGCAATTAAGCCTCTTAAAGAGCCCTTGGTCGGCCACCTTGGAGAGCCATCAGCAAAGGAGCGAAGGAGCCTAGTCAGTCAGAGTCTTGGGTGACAGCCACTTTGATTTGGGTTTAATCTTTCCTTTCTTTAAATTAATCTAAAAATGTTTGCTAGTGTTCTTTGTTCTTGTTTACAACAATGTTAGCTTAATTTTATTTAAGCTAGGATGATTGCTTCGATTAAATAATATTTATTTGATTCATGCTTATAATGTTTGTGCCTCAATTGATCATGTTTTCAATTAAAATCAAGTCTGTATTTCGTTCATACGTGATTGAAATGCACCTGAATTAGCTGAGCGATCCTAACTAGACGACGGCTAGTGGACACATAATTGAAATGTGCATGCTCAATTTAGATCCTAACCCGATTAAATTGCAAGTTGCATAACAACTCTAACCAAGCTCTGTTATCTGCATAGTTTTTAGATTTGTGTGATTAAACTGTTTCAAACCTAACACTTCTCTGTTACCTCACATGAATGCTAAGAAACCCTTAGTAAATAAGGATCAGTAAAATGTGTATTTACTAAGTAAAGGATTCCGAAAGGACCTAATGTGGTTTCCAAACTCATGAAAGATCGAGTTGCCATGGAATGTTTTTCCGAATGTTATTAAGCATGTTGATAATAACTTGAGTTTAATTAAAGTAATTGTCCTAGTTTATGTTATAATTGTTGCAAATTGTGTTTATTTTTGCTAAAATCTATTTCATTCATATAGTTTGCATATTTAGGATAATTTGCATTAGGGATCATTGTATTTAGTTTAATATACTTAATTTTAATCATCACTTCTCAATCATATTGTGTTTTTATTTACCAAATTGTTAATATAATTTTACAAATTAAGTGACTTAACACAAATACAATCCCTGTGGAGACGATAACTCGATACTTACTTATTACTTGATAACGACTGTGTACACTTGCACAAACCTACGCGTTACAAGTTTTTGGTGCCGTTGCCGGGGATTTTTAACTGTTGCCATAGTCTTTTTTTTTGTGAAATTATTTACTTCCAATTTGGTTTATTTCTAACATTACTAAATTATTCTTTTTAATTTTGTGATTTTCTTTTGAGGTGTTTATGAGCATAGATCGGATTATTGATTTACTCCCTGTAGACCCTGAAATTGAGCGAACTTTCAGACAAATAAGACATGAACGAACAGCTCAAAGACAAGTAGAGATGGACCTTGGAAATCAGAATCAGGACCAAGGTAATGAAGTCGATCGTGTATGAAATCCCATCCTCATTACCGATGATAGGGATCGATGCATCAGACAATATGCTGTGCCACTTTTTAGTGAGTTAAATGCAGGAATTAGAGGCCAGATATTGAGGACACCCAATTTGAATTGAAACCAGTGATGTTTCAAATGCTCCAAACGGTTGGCCAATTCAGTGGTATGCCCACGGAAGATCCACATCTCCACCTTTGATTGTTTATGGAGGTGAGTGATTCATTTAAGATAACTGGTGTGGCTGAAGACGCACTGAGGTTGAAGTTGTTTCCATACTCGTTGTAAGATTGAGCACGAGCATGGATCAATTCATTGCCACCATGTTCCGTATCTACATGGCAAGAATTAGCAGAGATATTTCTGGTTAAGTGTTTCTCGACCAGCAAAAATGCTAAGTTGAGGAACGAGATCACAACTTTCCAACAATTAGATGACGAGTTTTTGTATGAGTCTTGGGAGCGATTCAAGGAGTTACTTCGTAAGTGTCCTCATCATAGGATTTCTCATTGTATCCAGTTGGAGACGTTCTATAATAGTCTCAATGCACATACAAGATTGATGGTAGATGCTTCTGCGAATGGTGCAATTTTGTCTAAGTCTTATAATGAGGCTTATGAGATCATCGAGAGGATCGCGAGTAATAACTATCAATGGCCAACAAATCGAGCGACCGGGAAGGCGTGTAGCGAGTTCATGAAGTTGGCGCCTCACGCCGTTATCGGCTCGGTATCGTCTATTTCCTCTATGTTAAAATAGTTTACTGCTAATAGTGATAATAATTTTGCAGCTCAGCCACCATTGAAGTAGTTTCTTGTGTGTACTATGGGGAAGGTCATTCTTTTAAGAATTGTCCATCAAATCCCGAATCAGTGTACTATGTGGGGAACCAACATCAAAATAGGAGTGGACAAGGACCCCAGTCCAACTTCTACAATCCTTCATGGCGTAGTCATCCTAACTTTTCTTGGAGCAACCAAGAAGCAAACAAGGAAATGGACCAAACAACAACTTCTTGCAGCATAGACCCAACTAATCTCAAGGGTTTAATCAGCAAGCTCTAAAACCACCTCAAGCTGAGGCATCAAACAGTTTGGAGAACTTGTTGAAAGCATACATGGCAAAGAATGACGCTTTGATACAAAGCCAAGCAGCAGCATTGAAAAATTTGGAAAACCAAATGGGTCAGTTAACTACAGAGCTTCGTAATAGATCACAAGGAACCTTGCCGAACAATACTAAAAATCCAAGAAATTTGGCTAAAGAACATATCAAGGCAGTGGCATTGCGAAGTGGTAAAATTCTGGAACCCCAATTGATTGCTATCGAAGATAAGCCCATTGAGAAGAATCAACCAGCTGTTGAAATTCCTACACCAAAAGAGTCAGAATTTGCAAAGACTAACAAGGTAATCCTAACTTAGTGATTCAGATACTTTAACATCTTCTTTGGATGCAGATTTACCTACTCAGAAGAGTTATCCGATTCAATCGAAAGTTCTATAACCTCTATATCCGCAAAGATTGCAGTAACACAAGCAAAAATAAGAAGTGCAATTCAAGAAGTTTTTGGATGTTCTAAAGTAGTTACACATCAATATTCCGTTGGTGGAGGCTTTAGAACAAATGCCAAATTATGTGAAGTTTATGAAGGATATATTGTCCAAGAAGAAACGACTGAGTGAGTATGAGACTGATGCATTGTCAAAGGAGTGCAGTGCGTTCTTGCAGAACAAATTGCCACCGAAATTGAAGGACCCAGGAAGCTTTACTATACCTTGTAACATTGGTGAATCTTACTGTGGTAAAGCTTTGTGTGATTTAGGAGCAAGTATCAACTTGATGCCTAAGTCTATTTTTAAAATGCTAGGGATAGGTGAAGTCAGACCTAAAACTGTGACGCTTCAGCTAGTGGATCGATCTTTAGCATATCTTGAAGGAAAGATCGATGATGTTTTGGTAAGAGTCGATAAATTTATTTTTCCTGTTGATTTTATTATCTTAGATTTTGAAGCAGATGAGGAAGTGACGATCATCCTTAGGAGACATTTCTTAGCCACGGGAAGAACGTTAATTGATGTGCAGAAAGGTGAACTCACCATGCGAGTTTAAGACGATCAGGTAACCTTTAACATTCTTAAAGCGATGAAATTTCCCGATCCGACAGAAGAGTGTTCAGTTATGGAAGAGATAGAAACCTTGGTTTCTATGGAAAGCAATTTTGAAGAAGATCCATTGGAGAAAGCCTTAGATCTTGATCCTTTGGAGGATGAAGAAGGTGAAGAAAACATGGCTTTGATGGAAGCCAATCCGAGAAATTTTATTCAATCCACACGGTTTGAACCGTTAGAGTTAGAAGTCAGAGAATTTGTGCAACCCAAGTTGTCAATTGAAGAACCACCTAATCTCGAACTAAAGGTACTCCCTTCCCATTTGAAATATGTTTATTTAGGTGACTGTTCCACTTTGCCTGTGATTATTTCAGTAGAACTGATGAAAGATCAAGAGGAGCAACTAATTGTTGTTCTAAAGAAATTTAAGAAAGCAATTGGTTGGACTATAGCTGATATTCGAGGTATAAGCCCTTCTTTTTGCATGCATAAAATTATTTTAGAAGAAGGTGAAAGAGCTCGAATTGATGGACAAAGGAGGCTCAATCCTATTATGAAAGAAGTTGTGAAAAAAGGAAGTGATCAAATGGTTAGAATCAAGAATCATCTATCTTATTTCAGATAGTTCGTGGGTAAGTCCGGTGCAGTGTGTGCCGAAGAAAGGTGGAATCACGATTGTTGAAAATGAGCGTAACGAGTTGATTCCAACGAGAACTGTTACTAGTTGGAGAATTTGATTGATTACAGGAAGTTGAATAAAGCCACTCGGAAGGACCATTTTCCATTGCCTTTTATGGATCAGATGTTAGATCGACTGGTAGGTAATGAATTCTATTGTTTTTTAGATGGCTATTCGGGATATAACCAATTAGTTGTAGCTCCGGATGACCAACATAAAACAACCTTTACTTGTCCATACGGTACGTTTGCTTTTAGGCAAATGCCTTTTGGTTTATGCAATGCACCTGCAACATTTCAATTATGCATGATGGCAATATTCACTGATATGGTTGAAAATTTTGTTGAGGTTTTCATGGATGATTTTTCTGTTTTTGGTAACACTTATGATATTTGTTTGAGTAATTTGGCGAAGGTACTGAAGAGATGCGAATAAACGAATCTTGTTCTTAACTGGGAAAAATGTCATTTTATTGTTAAAGAAGAGATTGTCTTAGGGCATAAAATCTCAAAGAGAGGAATTGAAGTCGATAAAGCAAAGGTAGACGTAATTGAAAGATTATCGGCCCCAATTAATGTGAAAGGAGCTAGAAGTTTCTTAGGCCATGCCGGTTTTTACCGAAGGTTTATCAAAGATTTCTCGAAAATTTTTAAACCGTTGTGTTTGTTGTTAGAGAAAAATACAGTGTTTGATTTCAACAAAGCATGTTTGGAAGCTTTTGAAGATATAAAAAAATGGTTAATCTCAGCCTCAATAATCGTTACACCTGATTAGAGCTCACCTTTTGAGTTGATGTGCGATGCAAGTGATTATGTCGTTGGAGCTGTGATGGGTCAAAAAAGAAACAAAGTGTTTCACCCTATTTACTATGCAAGTAGAACTTTGACGGGAGCCCAACTCAATTATCAAGATGGCGAAAAGGAACTCTTAGCTATAGTATTTGCTTTTGACAAATTCCGCTCATATCTTATAGGTACCAAAGTTACAGTATTTACTGACCATGTGGCCATTAAATACTTGCTCACGAAGAAAGATGTGAAACCGAGGCTAATTCGTTGGATACTTTTACTCCACGAATTTGACCTTGAGATCAAAGACAGAAAAGGTATCAAAAATTAAATAGCTGATCATCTATCGAGGTTTGAGCAAGATAAGGTAACTCGATCATGTGTGCCTATCAACGAGAATTTCCCAGATGAACACTTATTTGAGGTAAGTCGAATTCATGAAACACCTTGGTTTGCTGATTTTGCCAATTATCTTTCATGTGGAATAATTCCTCGAGAAATGACATACCAACAAAGGAAAAAATTCCTTCATGATAGTCGGTATTATTTTTGGGAGGATCCGTTTTGTTTAAGCGATTGTGCGAGATAATATAATCTGAAAGTGTGTAAGTGAAAGTGAGATTTTGAGATCTTGTATCATTTCCATTCATCTCCAAGTGAGGACACTTTGGTGGTTCACGATCTTTGACAAAGATTTTGCAAGCGTGTTTCTTTTGGCCCACGCTATTTAAAAATGCTTATGCTTTATGTGAAGAAGCGTGATAAATGCCAAAGGACCGGACCAGAAATATATCAAGGAGGAATAAGATGCCCTTGACAAACATTTTGGAGATTGAATTATTCGACGTATGGGGCATTGACTTCTTAGGCCCGTTTCCTTCTTCGTATGGGAACAAATACATCTTAGTTGCTGTGGACTATGTATCCAAGTGAGTTGAAGCTGAAGCATACCTTACAAATGATGCTAAGGCAGTCATGCGATTCCTACATAAGTATGTGTTTACAGGATTTGGGACACCAAGAGCTATTATTAGTGATAAAGGTTCTCACTTTGTGAACAAATGGCTTAAGTGGTTGCTTGACAAATATGATGTGAAGCACAAGATTGCTACTGCCTATCACCCCCAGTCCAATAGACAAGTTGAAAGAGTGAACCGTGAAATCAAAGGTATCCTTGAAAAGGTAGTATGCCCTAGCAGAAAAGATTGGTCTCGAAGGCTCGATGATGCATTATGGGCCTATCGAACAACATTTAAGACACCGTTAAGAATGACTCATTATCGGTTAGTCTTTGGAAAGGCATGTCATTTGCCATTAGAGTTGGAGAATAGAGCTCACTAGGCTTTGAAGCAGTTGAACTTTGATCTTAAGCAAGCCAGTGAGAAAAGGATGTTACAACTTGATGAGTTGGAAGAGCTGAGGTTGTTTTTCTATGAGAATGCCAAAATGTGTAAAGAAAGATCAAAGAGATGGCATGATAGTCATATACAACCTCACGAGTTTAAAGAAGGTCAGAAGGTTTTGTTGTTTAATTTAAGGTTGAAGTTATTTCCTGGGAAGCTTAAATCCCAATGGAAATGACCCTATACCATCTACCGAGTTTATCCTTATGGAGCTATTGAATTATACGACAATTACGGAGGTACGTTTAAAGTTAATGGTCAACGTCTCAAACACTACTGAGATTGTGAAGTTGAGCGAGTTGAATCCTCGTTCAAATTAACAGACCCTTGATTTTTCATGAACTAGTTTTGTAAATAAATAAATAATTAGAACTTATTTTCTTAACTTATTACATTTAATTAATTCTGTCTAAGGAGATTGGAACTTAAGCGGGACCGCTCTGACCCCTCCAAGCTTTCTTGTGAATTAATTTAATATAATTTATTAAGAATAAATTTTCTAATTAAGATTTAAAATTTTTAAGTTTCATTTGTTTTGTTTAAAATTTAAATTTTTATGTTAATAAAGGGGGTCAAATTTAGCCCAAGTACTAATTAGTTTTTTTTCTTGAGTAAGTTTGTAAATGCAGTCTGAGTTTGAGGCCCAAGACAGTAAAAATGAGGGAAAAATCCATACGTTGCTACCGCACCATCCTTGCCATCGCAAGATTTTCATCGTAGCACGTCCTTACTCACCTTGCCGATTTCTCTTTTCCCCCTTGTGCAGAAACTTTGTCAAATTCTCAAGAAAAGATACCATGTCTCGCAAAAGAACTAGATCTTCAAAGACTACTTCTGAAAACCTGATTTTGATCGATGAAGAAGTGAAAGAAAGATTTGATTCAATCTTCAAGCATCAACCTATGATGTCGGAAAAAGGTTTTAACTTGAGTCATGATTTGATGGTTGTTCCTATACCAATTAGAAAGAAAATCAATGATCTCAAGTGGGAACGATTTTGCGATGCTCTTTCACTTCCCGATGATGAACTAGTTCGAGAATTCTATACTAGTTTGACTATGCAAGATGCTACTGAGGTCATCGTTCGAAAGAAAAAGGTACCTCTTACTTTTAAGTCCATCAATGATTTGTTTAACTTACCTGATGCTGAAGAAGATGAGTACTACCCTATGATGAACAATATCAATTGGGATTTTCTTCAACAAGTGCTTGATGTTGTGACAAATCTGGGATCCCAATGGATTATAAAAAAGTATGAGAGCCATTCTTATTGAAGGGAATACCTAAAACAAGTAGCAAAGGTATGGTTTTATTTCGTTCCCTACAGTTTTATGCCTATCTCACATGGTTCCACCATCTCAATGGAACAGATGCTCTTGTTATATGCAATTTTGACAGAAAAGTCCATTAATGTTGGGAAAATTATTCTCAAGAAGATTCATGATTGTGCTAAAAAGAAGACAGGAAGTGCTTATTTCCCATCATTAATCACTTCACTTTGCTTAAGGGCCCATGTTAAAATACAAGCAAATCTGAAGGGGCAATATGTTCAAGGGTGCATTACAAATCATGATCTTGAAAGGTTAGTAGAGAAGGTGCATAAGCTTAATCAAGGTGAGCAAGAAGAGCCAACTGAGCCAGATACCAAGGAGTCAACAAATGGCTGGCTGAAGCTAATTCGATTCTGAGAATCAAGAGGAAGAATCTGATAAGGAACCGAACAGTCTTAAACCAGTTGAAGGATCTACAATACCTGAACCAAGGGTTGAGCCAGAAGAAAAACCAGTCAAGATAAGTGTTGAACCTGAATCTACAACTCCTATGTCGACTTACACGCAAGTGCTTCAAGGAAATCGAGTTGTCAATTCGATGGATATGTGCAAGTTCATACACAATCAACAACAAACTTATCTGGAAATATGCAAAAATTAGAGATGACTCAATTGAAATACTTTTAAGAATATCTTTAATACTTTTGTTTCGAGTTCCCGGATGCTATCTTTGAGACATGGACGGAAGATATCGACTATGCAAGCGGAGATGGGTGAAAAGACAAGGGAATAGTCGGAAAAATAAAAGGGGGATTCTTGTCTTGTTATTTATTTAATTTTTTTGGTCTTTAGGAATTTATTTCTTTCATAATTAGGATTTAATTTCTGCAGAATAAAACATAACAAGCATGAATAAACTTAACACTTCTTTAGAAAGAAAAAGACTAAGTAATGTGGTAATGACAATGAACATGTCTAGGATTGGGTTATTAGGAAAGACTTGGTATTTAAGCAGTCTTAATGACTTACCTCTCTTTCTTTACAACCCTACCTAGTGTTCAGTTTTCATTCATTACTTAGTAATTGCAATGAAGACATTGCTTCTTTTTAAAGGGGGGTAAGGCAAATAAATTGCTCAAATTTTTAAAAATTTTCAAGTATGTTTCAATCATTTCTTTCATAAGTATGTTTTAATAAATGAATGTTTAGAGACATTTTTTTAATGAGATAGTTTGTATGCAAGTATGAATGATGATTTTATCTGAGTGAAAGTATGTTATCATGAAGAATGGAATGCTTGTATGATCTTAGTCTTAGTAATGTTTTCCATGAAAACTTAGTTTCTCTTGAGATTAGACATGCATGAAGGTTTATATCTTTAGAATTGACTAACTTTCTTGAGGCAAAATCCTAGGAGACATAAAAATCTAAAATGATATATGCACTATTCATTTGGATCGTTTGAGCCTTTTCAAGCCAACCTTATGATATTCGACCCTTGAAACTGTAATTTTGAGCTTAAAGGCTTGTTTATTGTTATGAACCTACATTATAAGCCACATTACCATCTTTTTAAGTTATCCTAAATTTTATGCACCCACATTAACTAAAGTTGTCTTGGTAATCAACATTTGAGGAAATTTTCAAAAAGATGTATGTGCTCAAACTTAAAAAAAAAGGCGAAGAAAGAATGAAGAAAAGTTTGCCCAGTCTCCAAAAAGAAAATGAGCATGAGTTCAAAATAAGTTTGGGGGTGTTCCAAAGGTTCACTTAAAGAAAAAGGCTGTATTTTGGGAAAACCAAGACAAAGTTAAAGGTTAAGATTTTGAAACCGAAATGTCTCATCTCTTAAAATCCCTACCTTTAACCGAGCCCCATTACAACCTTATAAAAGACCTATTGATTTGATGATTATGTCACCTACATTAGTGGAGAGGAAGTACTAAGTTCAACATATGAAGATCATAAATAAGCCTTATGATTGTTTGCTTGATTGATAAGAAATTATGTTGAATGAAGAATGTTATCTATGGCTGTGACATACATACAAACTATGATTCATGTTGGCATATTTTGAAACTTAGTATAAAACTTTAAAAAAATTTGCATATGAATTACTTGTTAATAAAGAAGAAGTATGAACATGAAGTTATTAATGCATGATTATGGGACGAAGATTGATGCTGCTTACACAGTTAGCAATTTTGCCTTAGTAAGACCTTTTGCTGTGCATAAACATTACTCGGGATGGGCAATGATTTAAGTTTGGGGGTGTGTAAACTGAAAAATATATAGGATTTTTCCTATGTAATTTATCACATTTTTTTTTAAATTCGTTGTTAAAACTAAGTAATTGTTTAGTAAATTAATGAAATATGTGAAAATATGAAATTAGGACATAGAAATTATTAAAATATGATTTTATGCTTTATTATATAGTTTTCATGCATAAAATGTCTTATTTTATATTTATTTGAACATATTATATTTTTAATACATAAAATGGGCCATGCATGATTAAATTAAATAATAAAATATGAAATTATATTTAATAATTCATTTTAAAATATTTCATTAATAATTTGGGTTTTAATTAATTATTTAAATTGGATAAATTTTATTCTTTGGTCCTTTAATTTATTGATTTATTTTGGACAGGTCTGATAGTTTTGTTGGATTACAAAAACCGTCCAAATTGAAGACCAAGCCAACCCAAATTCGGCTACACATGGCTGTCCACTTTTGGTTTAATTACACAAGGTCCTTGTAATGTTGAAGAAATTGGAGATTTGCCCGAAGATTTACATTTGACCGAGCCTCAGTCCTGAGTTGTCATGGCTTTTAAATTGCTTAAAAATCAAGCAAAAACCAAGTCAAAAGCCACTAAGCATGGCCGGCCACTCATTGAAGAAACTTGAAGAGATTAAACCCCGCTATTTTTAGCAAACTACCCCCTCTCTTCAACTATAAATAAGTCCCCCTCATTCCTTCATCAATCATCCCTCATCCCTCATAATTCTCTCTTTTCTCTCAATTCTTCTGAGCATTTTTCATTCCCCACGCCTAACATCATCTCTTCATAGAGATTTTAGCAATTAAGCCTCTTAAAGAGCCCTTGTTCGGCCACCTTGGAGAGCCATCAGAAAAGGAGCAAAGCAAAGGAGCGAAGGAGCCTAGTCAGTCAGAGTCTTGGGTGACAGCCACTTTGATTTGGGTTTAATCTTTACTTTCTTTAAATTAATCTGAAAATGTTTGCTATGTGTTCTTTGTTCTTGTTTACAACAATGTTAGCTTAATTTTATTTAAGCTAGGATGATTGCTTCGATTAAATAATACTTATTTGATTCATGCTTATAATGTTTGTGCCTCAATCGATCATGTTTTCAATTAAAATCAAGTCTGTATTTCGTTCATACGTGATTGAAATGCACCTGAATTAGCTGAGCGATCCTAACCAGATGACGGCTAGTGGACACATAATTGAAATGTGCATGCTCAATTTAGATCCTAACCCGATTAAATTGCAGGTTGCATAACAACTCTAACCAAGCTCTGTTATCTGCATAGTTTTTAGATTTGTGTGATTAAACTGTTTCAAACCTAACACGTCCCTGTTACCTCACACGAATGCTAAGAAACCCTTAGTAAATAAGGATCAGTAAAATGCGTATTTACTAAGTAAATGACTCCGAAAGGACCTAATGTGGTTTCCAAACTCATGAAAGATCAAGTTGCCATGGAATGTTTTTCCGAATGTTATTAAGCATGTTGATAATGAATTGAATTTAATTAAAGTAATTGTCCTAGTTTATTTATGTTATAATTGTTGCAAATTGTGTTTAATTTTGCTAAAATCTATTTCATTCATATAGTTTGTATATTTAGGATAATTTGCATTAGGGATCATTGCATTTAGTTTAATATACTTAATTTTAATCATCACTTCTCAATCATATTGTGTTTTTATTTACCAAATTGTTAATATAATTTTACAAATTAAGTGACTTAACACAAATACAATCCCTGTGGAGACGATAACTCGATACTTACTTATTACTTGATAACGACTGTGTACACTTGCACAAACCTACGCGTTACAACCACCAGAACCTAAAATCAACATAACAAACTCCCAAAATCAGTCTAAAACCTCAATTAAACTGAACTAACGAAACCAAAAACGGTAAGATTCAAGTGCTCAACACTTACCCGATTTCCCCGAACGAATCCGACTATGATTTCGCAAGAGAAGAACTCCGTACCTCACGATTCACTGCTGCCAAAACCATAATTTCAGTACTTAACGTGAAAGACAATATCGTCAAAAAGAGAGAAACTGCTTAAAAGAATTCGCCCTCCAACCACGACTTACCAACCTGCACAAGAAACTCGAAACATCAAAATTGAAAAGGGAAAATTATGGCAGAACTTCAGAGGAGCAGAAATAAAAATTGTTGGCAGAGAAAGAAAAAAAAAAGAAAACAACAGAAAGAGGGGAGAACAAAACTGACGTCAAAAAAGTTTTTGGGAAGATAGAGAAAACTAGATAAATCCCAACTCCCCACTCACTCAAACTTTCAGTCCCATCCAAACTCTCTCATCCAACTGAAACAAAAATATCACCCACGCTCACACCGGGAATCAAACACAAAACCTCTAACACACTAACTCCTTACCACTCAAACCAACAAGCTCATTCTAATATGAGTTTACAAACAATATTACATAAGCCCACCCAACAGGGATAAGGCTTGGATAAAAAATAACATAATTTCCAAAAGTGGGACTTGAACCCAAGACCTTATATACACTCCCAAAACACTTAACCATTGAAGCAGATACACATTTATATCAAATTTCACAAAAACAAACTTAAATTATTCAGGGAGTTGCAATATAATTTACTTAAAATTGATATAAATAATTTATAATATATACTATATAATTCAGTAGGTCACAAAATATATGAAAATTATCTCTTGCCAAAACAAATTAGATGATTTAAGCTAGACTAATAAAATAACATATATTATATTTTAAAAATAAAATATATGTCCTAAAATTATAATAAACATAACTTAAACTTAAATAGTCTACAAAAATGTTTGGAAAGCTATAAGTTAATTGAATTTGAATAAAATTAATTGTACAACTTAAATACTCCAATTTTTCTGAATTTAATAAATCCACTTACTTAAACATAATACATAATTACAAATAGTTACAGAACATTTCTCAAGGTAATTTTAATTCCCACTGCTTACATTTGGTGCCACTTTCACGTTGCGGGAATCTTGTTTGCTTTTCACCATTTCATTTTCTTTTTTTGTTTTGGATCTACTAACTGCTTTAGGGTTTCTCGGTAATTAGACAAACCTTCAATTTTAAGATTTTTAAATCACTCTAAGGATGGGTTTGAATGAACAGCAGGGTGCGATATAGTATGTTTAACTTACCTTTTATTTCACGTTACAGTGTCGTTATATAATCTAATCTCACTGTTGTCGAAACCATTTAAAAGTTGATTTTAAAAATGGGGATCGACTTTTAAAAACGAAAATGGGAGTCGCCACCAATCCCTTTTTACTTAGGTGTGATTGAATCACCTTAAAAACATTTTATTTCCAAAATACTGATTTTGGTCCACGAAAAACAAAAAAAAAATGGGTTCGGGGGTCGGTTACGTATGAGGAAGGGTTAGCACCCTCATAACGCCCAAAAATTGGCACCTAATCGATAAAATCATGTCCTAATGCTGAAACTTTGAGAAATTTTAGAAAATGGTCCTTTTATTTGAAGAAAAAACCTAGGCTTACCTATCTCAAAGAAATAAAACACCATACCCAATAAGTTAGGATATAACATCTGATGACTTTGAAACTAGGCATGTCTTTATTTTAGAAAATTCCTACCCCAAGACACAAAACATCATATCCAGTAAGTTAGGACACAACGTCTTGAATTCCCAAGAATAGGTTTTTTATTTGAAATTTGTAAATTTCGATTTTAAAAGAGAAGGGATATGTAATACCTTAAGTTTCACGAGAAAAATCGAAACCCAGTAAGTTAGGGCACAATTCTTCTCGAAATCCCTCAAATATCCCATATCACCGTATTTTTGAAAACCATTTGAATAAAATGTGTCAATTCAAAAGATATTTTTATGAAAGCAATGGTTTGAATAAGATATTATATGAATACATTGCAACATACATGCCAAATAACGATTTATCATAACTACAAATTATAGCGACAATTACTTCTAATTAATAAATTAAAGAAAGAATAATATAAACAACAAATGATATAAACAATAAAATAATTATACTAAAGCACGCAATTAATAAATGAATAAAAATAAACGAATATGAGATATAATGCAATAAATAACCAAAGATAAGAAAAAATAAACAATATAGAATGAATTATAAAAACAACTTAATATGCAAAAATGATGTGAAGTAGTCAAAAATAGTATATATACATTTTTTTAAAAATGAGTAAAATATGTTGTTAAAGGAATAAATAATATATAATTTTATAATATAATAATCTAATACCTATATATTACTTATAAACAATAAAAATGAATATGTGTTATACAATATAAAACTGATATTTTATAATATGTAATATAATATAATAAAAAAAAAAATTTAAGAACATAGATAATTAAGATAAAAGTTATAAGATAATATACATACATATAAATAATAATATTAAAAATAGTTATAATAAGTAATATACGTAAAATATACAAATGCAATAATTATAAAAGTACATATATAATAGATAATATAAATAAAATATATTACATAATATAAATAGATTTTATACAAAAATAAAAATTTAAAAATAGTATATGATATACTATAATACTATATAATATAAAAAAATTTAAAAACATATAATATAGTAATTAATATATAAAAATAATATGTAATGAAAATAATTTTGAGCTAAATAAAATAATAAATAATAATCATTTAATATATAAGGATATTACATAAAAAATATATATATTTATACTATTAATATATTAATATATAAATAATAAAGAAAATAATATAGACTATTTAATACAATAAAATAATTTAATACAATATTAAAATAATAAAATAAAAGGATAAAAAAAATAGGGGTTAAAAAGCAATTAAAACAGATATAAAAAGACTAAATTGAAACGCGCGTTAAATCACAGGGGTTGAAATGGCAATTAGGCCAAATTTTAAAAACTACGACATTTTGATTTTAGCCTTTAAAGAGTCCGAGGGACAAAATTGGAAACTAATTAAACTTTTAGGGCCAAATTAAAAATAAAAAAAAACTGGATTAAACAATTTGAAAATGCGGAAGGGCTTAAATGGCAATTAGACCATTTAATGAAAACGCGCGGATCCTCCCCGGGTCGGGTCAACGCGCGGATCTTGGCCTTCTAAACGGCGTCGTTTTAACGATTATTTGTTAAAGCAAAAACGGCGCCGTTTTCACATTGTTATATAAGTAAAAAAAATGGCTGAAAATCATTTTTAAAACTGTTTTAAAAAAAACTTCAGAAAAAAATCTCCGAAATCCTCCCTCCCCTGTTCTGAGTTGGTCACCGGATCTCCGAGCTACGCGCTCCACGTGCTCCACGCGCCTCCGTGGCCGGTGGCCGGAGGCCAATAACTCCGTTTTTAGACCCGATTTGAAAGGTAAAACTTCTTTTTTTATTTTTTTAAAAAATAATGTTTGTATGCGCAAATGTATAGAAGAAAAAAAAAGTAAAACAGAATAATAAAACAAATCACCTCTTGCGATTTCTGTATTTTATTTCTTTCAATATTTTTGTCTCTGTTTTTCTGTATGTATCTTGTCCGTGTTACAGGTTTTTGATGGGTTTTTATAACCCGAAAGAGAAAAATGAAAAAAAAGAAATATTATATTCTTGCCATTTTTGCTGTGATTTGTTTCCTTTCTTTTGCAGGTGGACGAAGATAACGGCGATGGCGGAGTTCGCGTGAATCGTGGCGCGGCTGAAGGCTTTGCGTGGGTGCGAGAGCCGATTGCGGCGCGAGGCTAGGGCGCTAGCTTGCGGCGCCTAGGGTTTCCTCAGAAACCCTAGGTCTCTGAGTTCACTTGACGTTTTGGGCCTTTTGGGCCACGGATGTTTTTGGGTCTAGGCAGTTCGGGTCTGCTAAGTTTGGGTCAAAGGGGTATAATTCGGGTTTTGGGCTAGTCTGGGTCTAGGTAAGTCAGGGTGGGTAGTCTGTTTGTTGGGTCGAGAGGATGTAATTTGGGCCTATTTTGGTGTTGTAACTGAACTGTTTAATGGACATTTTTTTGTTTTTGGATTGTATATGGGCCCGGGCATAAATGGGCCTCTACAGCTGCCCTTCTTTGCTCATTGTCGTGTAACGAGAATAGAGCAAAGACTATAAAAATGACCAATTTTGCCTGGTCTTTGCTGAGCCCTGACTTCTTGGTCTTCTTGAAATGGCTTCCAACTCTACTGCAACTTCAGAGAGATAAAGCTAAAAGTATTTTTTGATGCGCTTCTGCAACCGGGAAGATAAGATCTTCTGTCTTCGATCTACTCCACTTTGCAACCGGGAGATAAGGTGAAAGTGTCTTTGATCGCTTCTTGCAACCGGGAAGATAAGATCTTACGTCTTGATCTACTCCACTTTGCAACCGGGAGATAAGACTGAAAGTGTCTTTGATCTGCTTCCTGCAACTTCAGGAAGATAAGATCTTCTTATTCACCGATATTGCTACACCGTCCGCTGAGGGACATGTCCTATAGACTCGGCTTAGTATGTTTATGTCACATGACTAAGATGCTATGATCAGAATGAATCAAATGCTTCTAGCTACCTATGTTATTAGTGACACGAATGTAACATGTCATGAAAATGATTCCTTTTAAAGGATTAGGATGCAATGATCGGAATGAACCAAATGCTCCTAATGAGATTTGCTATGATGCAAAAATGTTATGAGTATGATTCCTACTCTAGGTTTTATCACTCATTTGTTCTTCATTCTTGTTTATCAATCATGTTCTGCTCAACAAGTTTGCCCCAATGTAATTTCTGAATCAGCTCCACTTGAATCTTGAGAACACAAGGCTTGTACCATCCTACCATAATGGGAATTGAAACTTTTTCAATCTGACCCATCTGAAATTTTCAGGGTATAGGGTTTATTTCGAATTCAACCCACTCCTCCACAATTCAGGGTTTCTTAGTTCATCACACCACCCCCTGAATGTTATGACCTGATGTCATCACTTATTTCCATCACATCAACTCATTTACTTTGTCCAATTATCAATTGGACCAAGAATTTAAAGAAATAGTCTCTATCCAGACTCTTCTTAAATATTTCTATGCACATGGAAATTTTAAACAATTGCCCTGTTTCGGTTCTTTGTCTTATCTAGAAATTTCCAAAGTAATATGTAGAACTTCTTTTTGTGAAATTATTAGTTCGTCAATCATTATTTCAGTCCAACACATTTATGAATAATAGGTAACAAATAAATTGATCTAAAAAAAGAGTCAAAATTGAATAAATTATCCAAAATACAAAGAAAATTAACTGAGAACATATCTTTGAGAAGAAAAAGAATCCCAAGATAGTAAAATGAATAGGACAAAAATCAGATGCCCTAGATATCGCCTATTGAGCTTCTATATACAAACTTTATGAAGACTGCCTTGAGCTCAACATGTGTTTAGAAGACCCAAAGTACTTTGTTGATGCCTCGATATGCAACATTCTTCATTTCATTGTTGATTCAAATGTAGCAAGATGACTGCATGTCCATTCAGCATTTGAGCCGCCCTTTTCGGGTTTTAAACTCAAAACCCCTTTGGTCTCAAGGCGCCCTTTGCGGGTTTTCACCTTGGCCTCTCTATTTTTTTTTTAGAAACTCAAAGCGCCCTTTGCGGGTTTTCACTTTGGCCTCTTCTCCTTTTCAAGCAAAATACTTTTTGACTGAGTCAGAGTTCACAGGGTTGGGTAAACTTTTCCCATCCATTTCGGTCGAGATCAGTGCTCCTCCAGAGAAAGCCTTCTTCACCACATATGGTCCTTCCCAATTTGGCATCCATTTTCCTCTGGAATCCTTTTGTATGGGAAGGATCTTTTTCAATACAAGGTCCCCCTCATGAAACTCTCTTGGGCGAACTTTCTTATTACAGGCTTGCATCATTCGTTTTTGGTACATCTGACCATGACGAATAGCCCTTAGCCTCTTTTCTTCAATTAAATTCAACTGATCATACCGAGCCTGGATCCATTCAGCTTCATCCAGCTTTATTTCTGACAAAACTCGAAGAGAAGGTATTTCCACTTCAATGGGTAGAACAGCCTCCATTCCGTAGACTAATGAGAAGGGCGTTGCCCCAGTAGAGGTTCTGACAGACGTTCGATAAGCATAGAGTGCAAACAGTAGTTTCTCATGCCAATCCTTATAAGTCTCAGTCATCTTTCCTACTATCTTCTTGATGTTTTTGTTGGCCGCTTCCACTGACCCATTCATTTTTGGACGATACGGAGACGAGTTGTGGTGTTTGATCCCAAATTGACTACAAACCTCTGCTATCGTACTATTGTTCAAATTCAGTACATTGTCTGATATGATCCTCTTGGGCATTCCATATCGACAAATGATCTCCTTCTTCAAGAATCGACTAACTACCGACTTAGTAACGCTAGCATATGAAGCAGCTTCTACCCATTTCGTGAAGTAGTCAATTACCACGAAGATGAATCGATGCCCATTCGAAGCTTTTGGTGAGATCGGTCCAATAACATCCATGCCTCACATGGAAAATGGCCATGGGGAAGTCATAACGTGCAAAGGTGACGGAGGCACATGAATTTTATCTCCGTAAATTTGGCATTTATGACATCTCTTAGCATAGTTGATACAATCACCTTCCATGGTGGACCAATAATATCCAAATCTCATTATCTGTCTGGCCATTGTGAATCCATTAGCGTGTGTTCCACAGAAGCCCTCATGAACTTCCTCTAGGATCTTCCTAGCTTCGACAGCATCAACGCATCTCAATAGTACTTGATCTTTTCTCTTTTTGTACAAGATATCCCCGTCTAAAACATAGTCAGAGGGCAATCTTCTTCAAGTTCTTTTCTCATTCTCAGTGGCATGCTCCTGGTATTCACAATTTTTTATGTATCGTAATATATCCTGATACCAAGGGTGGTCATCTCTTTCCTCTTCTTCCACATTATAATAATGAGCTGGAACTTCAAAGATACTCATCTGAATAGGTCTCATATCCTCTGGTCTGTTTATTTTGATCATAGAAGCCAGGGTCACCAAAGTATCCGCCATCTGGTTTTCATCGCGTGGGAGATAATTGAAAGTAATGTCATCAAACTCCTCAATCAACCCCAAAACTATTTTTCAATAATCAATTAGTTTGGGATCTCTTGTCTCCCATTCTCCTTTAAGCTGGTAGATTACTAGGGCAGAATCTCCATATACTTCTAGCACTCTGATCTTATGTTCTAAGGCTGCTCGAATTCCCATGATGCAGGCTTCATATTCCGTCATGTTATTTGTGCAATCAAAATCCAGTTTGCATGTAAATGGGTAATGATCACCACTAGGGGATACTAAGATTACCCCAATTCCATTTCCCACAGCATTTGACGCTCCATCGAAGTTTAGCTTCCACGGACAATCTTCAGTATTTGCCACATACATTAGCTCTTCATTTGGGAAATCAAAGCTCAAAGGTTCATAATCCTCCAAAGCTCTGCTAGCCAAAAATTCTGCTACCGCGCTCCCTTTTATAGCCTTTTGGTTCACATAGACTATATCGAATTCAGATAGCAGAATCTGCCACCTAGCCATCCTTCCATTCAAAGCAATGGACTCCATTATATACTTTAATGGATCAAGCTTCGAAATCAACCAGGTTGTATGATATAGCATATACTGCCTCAATCTCTGAGTTGTCCAAATCAAGGCACAACACAATTTCTCGATCGACGAATACCTCATTTCACAATCAGTGAACTTTTTGCTGAGATAGTATATCGCCTTTTCTTTTCTTCCTAACTCATCGTGTTGACCAAGTACACATCCCATGGAATTATTGAACATTGAAAAATACAGTATCAATGGTCTATCTAGATTAGGTGGAGATAGTACTGGTGCATTTGACAGATACTGTTTGACTTTGTCAAAAGCTCTCTGGCATTCATCGTCCCATACACCTTGGTTGTGTTTCTTGAGAAGACGAAATATGGGATCACATTTCTCAGTTAATTGTGAAATAAATCGAGCAATGTAATTTAACCTTTGAAGAACACCTCGGACTTCCTTCTGAGTGCGGCGGAGGCAATTCTTGTATAGCTTTGACCTTGTTTGAGTCAACTTCGATTCCTCTCTCGCTGACCACAAAACCCAGTAATTTCCCTGACCGAGCTCCGAAAGTACACTTTGCTGGGTTGAGCTTCAATTGAAATTTTATCAACCTCAAAAATAATTTCTTCAAAACCTCAATGTGTTCCTTTTCTGTTTGAGATTTGGCAATCATATCATCAACATATACTTCAATCTCTTTGTGCATCATGTCATGGAACAATGTTACCATGGCCCTTTGATATGTTGCCCCAACGTTCTTTAGTCCGAATGGCATTACTTTATAGCAAAAGGTACCCCATAGTGTTATAAAGGTAGTTTTCTCCATATCCTCAGGGTGCATCTTGATCTGATTATATCCTGAAAAGCCATCCATGAAGGAAAATAATGAAAATCTCGCCGTATTATCCACCAACGTGTCAATATGCGGCAAAGGGAAATTGTCCTTTGGGCTAGCTTTATTTAAGTCCCTATAGTCCACACACATCCGGACCTTTCCGTCCTTCTTAGGGACAGGAACAATGTTGGCAACCCACTCCGAGTACTTGACCACTTGTAGAAAACCAGCATCAAACTGTTTCTGAACCTCTTCTTTTATTTTCAACACTACATTAGGCCTCATCCTTCGTAGCTTTTGCTGAATTGGCTTGCACTCTTCTCTTATGGGAAGGCGGTGTACTACGATGTCGGTACTTAGCCCAGGCATATCTTGGTACGACCATGCAAAAACATCTTTGAATTCTCGTAGTAACTCAACAAGGTCTTGTTTTGTCTCCTCGGCTATACGCGTCCCAATTTTCACAACCTTTCGTTCCTCCAAGGCTATGTTCTCTACCTCCTCCTCATGAGGTAAGATCTGTTTCTCCTCTTGCTTTACCATTCTTAATAAATCTGGAGATAAATCACAATCTCGATCACCTTCAAAATCCTGAGATTCCTCTAAACACATGTCTTGCTCAAAGTGGACCTCTGGATCTTTATTATCGTTGCTCACATCATTGATATCTAAGGACCTATGATGGGTACCAAAGAATGTACAAAGAACAAATGAATTCGAGAACAACTCTTTACATGATATGAATGAAAAGTATAAAATTTGGAATGAAATTAGAAAGTCAAAAGAATGAAATGAAAGAATATTTACTCAAGTTAATTATCAAAAATGTATTTTATTGAAACAACAATTTTTGAACATGAGCCTATATCACAAAAGAAATCTTATTGTTCCTAGGCTAAAAAAACAACAAGAGCATTTTGAATATTACTCTGTATAATCTCTAAAAACTACAGGAAGTTCCTCTGCAGTCCAATTGTTCAGAACGCTTCCAGGTTCATAAGGGCGAATGCCCAACAAGTTCCTTTGTTTAACTTCTTTCCCGTGTATGGCATTGATATGAGGAATTTCCAGTAACCCTCTCGCAAGGTGAATTATCCCTCCGGATACAAAGGTCTGGGATATGTGGGGGAATGTCATTGATTCCTACTTGACTTCTTCCCCGTTCAGCCGTGCCCTTCTTCTCTCTTACTTTTTCTCGATTTTTTTCTTCCTTTGTTTGGCATCTAGCCTGAAACCCAAGCCAAAATGGTCTCTTTTCTCTTTTAGCAATAGCACTTGAACCTCTCCTTGGAGATGTCTGCCCAGTCCCTTTCCTGGTAGGGCTCCCTTCCCCACCATCATTTGTAGGCCCATCCTCGTGGTCTTGGATATCTTGGGCACTAGAACTTCATTTCCTTCCAAACTGAATGTGGCGTTAACAAACTCTAAGGACCGAAAAGAACACTCAACGGCCTCCTCATTTGTCTCTACATATGGAGCGTCATTGGTGACAGTCGCTATGATGTCTTCCTCCGCGTCTATAGTGACCAATCGACCATCCGTTACCAATTTCAACTTTTGGTGCAAGGATGAGGTCACTGCCCCTGCTGAGTGAATCCAGGGCCTTCCCAGTAGGCAGTTGTACGAGGGCTTTATATCCATGACCAAAAAATCCACTTCATACGTGTTTGGCCCAATCTGCAATGGTATATCGATTCTTCCCATCACTCTTCTCTCGGTGCCATCAAACGCTCTCACTATGTTCTGGCATGTCTTCATGTGAGAACTGTCTATCGGCAACCTCTTCAGTGTTGACAATGGTAAGACATTTAAGGCTGATCCGTTGTCGATTAATACACTTGGCAGAGTGTATCCCTTGCAATGAGTGGTGATGTGCAAGGCTTTGGTTAATCCCATACCTCCAGGTGGAATTTCATCGTCGCTGAAGGAAATAAAGTTATCAGCACTTATGTTACTAACTAATCGGTCGAGTTTATTGACAGATATATCTTTAGTAACGTAAGTCTCGTTCAGCACTTTCATCAAAGCCTCACGATGTACTTCCGAACTTAAAAGTAAGGTTAGCACCGATATACGAGCCGGTTGCTTGTGCAGCTGCTCTACCACACTATATTTACTGTGTTTCAAGAATTTTAAAAATTCTTTAGCCTCTTCATCCTTCACAGGTTTGTTAATAAGGGCGCCAAGTCCTTTCCCTGGTTTAACTGCCACGGTCTTTGATCTCACTAGTTCTGTTCCAACGTTTACCGAGTCGTAACGCCTCCCACTTCGTGTGTAAAATCCCTCACTTTGGACCTCTTTGTAAGTGCTAGCTGATTTTTCCACTCCCGGTGTCGTCATGTTACAATCTTAATTCCATGGTACCATCTTGTCATCTTTGTAAGGAAAGGGCACTGGTTTCTGGATTACAACTTTAGGCGCGATTTGTGCTCCACCTTCAGTGTTTCTCGGTCGGGAAATGATGATCCTTGGATAATTGACTTTTTGATTTATCAACTCTCCTTCAGTTGCACATACGTTTCCTTCCTCTGAGCCTTCTTCATAAAACTCCAATTCCTTATTGTCTATAAGGCTCTGTATCAAGACCCTAAACTCTGCACATTCCTGGGTCCCATGTCCCTCTGCCTCGTGGAACTCACAGTAGTTCCTTGGTTCTTCACCTCCTTCCTCAGAATTTGATTCTATTAGTCCCTTTCTTACCATTTCCCTCCAAACTATTCTCAACAGGGTTTTCACCTCTGAGATATCCCCCTTGGTCCTTCTCGCGACATCCTTTCCGATCGCGTTTATCCCCTTATCTCCATGATTGGGTAATGGGTTCTCCGAACTAGGTGTATCGTCGAACTTGACAATCCCCATTTTGATGAGCCTCTCAACTACCTTTTTAAAGGCAGTGCAATTTTCTATCGAATGCCCCGCTATTCCTGCGTGATTATCACAGTGAGCGTTGGATTCATACCATTTAGGATATGGGGGTTGTAACGGCTGTAGATAATATGGGGATACTATGCGTGCCTCGAATAAACTTTGATATAGCTCCTTATACGTCTTTGGGATTGGCGTAAATTGGAGCTTTTTAGAATTTTGTCGAGGGCCTGATTCTTGTCTTGTCGACCCTTGTTGCCCGGCAGTAACTACTTTTGGCTGGCTTACAGTAACTGCCTTTGAGTACCCTTTGTTGTATGTACTCATATTGTTCACCTCATTGTCCTTTTTTCTAGGAACAGATCTTCTAGTACTTTCTCCTGCTTCAATCTTACCACCCCTTATGGCGTTTTCTATCATTTCACCCGCCATCACTATATCTGCGAAGCTTTTGGTGGTGCTTCCTATCATATGGGTGATAAAAGGTGCCTTTGAAGTATTGATAAACAACATGGTGGTTTCCTTCTCTAGGAGAGGTGGTTGAACTTGCATGGCAACTTCCCTCCATCTTTACGCGTATTGCCTGAAGCTTTCATTCAATTTCTTTTCCATGTTTTGCAACATGATTCTATCGGGCGTCATGTCTGTAACATGATTATACTGCTTCATGAAGGCCTGAGCTAAGTCTCTCTAGGAGCTAATGTTAGCGCGGCTGAGTTGATCATACCACCTGGACGCTGCCCCCACTAAACTGTCTTGGAAACAATGAATCAAAAGTTGATTATTGTTCACGTAACCAGAACATAGTGATGTGGGCTTCAGGGCAACTAGTCCCGTTGTACTTCTCAAATTCCGGCATCTTGAATTTATGAGGAAGTACCAGATCTGGGACCAAACTCAAATCCTTTGCGTCAATGCCATGGTGATGGTCGACATTTTCCAAAGCTTTGAATTTTTCTTCCAACCATCTACAACGATCTTTCAACTGTCTTGAAGATTCAGTTCTGATCACCTCTCTCTCTGCCATGTCCAGATCAGGAATAACAGGATTGACAGGGTTATCCCCTGGGTTGGATCCTATGCCAACTTGAAAATTCATGGGCATTCCAGTGTCAGTTTGCCCTTGCTGAGGCCTAATTGTGACAGATGGACTTCTGGGATATTCTTCAAGTTGTGTTTGAACGTGTGGTGGAGTGAATCCCCTAGGAAAATCCTCATTGTCTTCAGCGTTAACTATGGGACCCTTTCCCTTGTCCATTGCCCCACTCAGCATTTGGGCCATTTGAGCCATCATATTCTTTTGTGCCTCCAACATCTGGTCCCTCATCTCTTGTTGGAGTTTTTCCATCTGCTCTTGCATCTGGTCTTGCATGTCTCTTTGGAATTGTTCTAACCTTTGATCCATTTTCCTTGATTTAGCACGTGTTCCGTAAGGATGTTCAGCTTCCAGATTTTCCTTTCCTTTTTCTCTCTCTCTCTCTCTGTTATAATTTGAACTAATTAGACTCCCTCTGTGGACTTAAATGCAAAAGATATGATGTAATGCAAATGCATGAATGCAAAGAGGCATCGATTCTGATTCAACTTCATTTTAGAAAACTTTATTAGAAAACAAAATCCTTTACATAAAACGGACTACAAATATGCTTTCGCCCTAAGTCCTAAAGTTTTGATTTTCCCAAGAAATGAAACCAGCTCTTGACTATGATTGGACTGTAGCTCATACTTCATGCTCAACATATCAGCCTGTGATGCCAAAGTCTGTAGGTGATCGGCTACCTCCCGAATCTGAATTATTGCTTCACCCATGAGATGATCACGATTTCTAACTTGATCATGCGGGTGGTGTAGCTCTTCCTTCCAATGCCCCTCTCTTGCTTCAAGTTGCTCGATTCGGAGTTCACAATTCTGTAACGCCGATTCTAATCTCTCGATCTTGCCCTTCATTTCCTCAATCTTGTTCAGACTTGACTTCAACTCAATTGAAGTATTACGGCTTCGATGGAGGTGAAGAGACCGTCCCAGTTCGGCAACTTTAGCCTTCAATCCACTTTTCTCTTTTTGGTTTTCGGCCAAACTCCTTTCTAGAGCCTCATTCTACATCTGCATCTCTAGGAACTTCTTCTCCCAATGGTCAGCCTTGGCTTTTTCCTCTTGTACCTCTTATTGCCACTGTTGTGAATTTTTCCCCAATCCAAAGCATTTTTGGTGATAGGACATGACTTTTTATATTCCGTCTTTAGGTCGTTCAGATCTTCCTCGACCCTTTTCTTCCCTTTTCTCAACTTTTCGGCCTCTGATTTCTGAACATCCACGTCTAACCTCAAATATATCTTTTCTTCTTCCAACTTTTCTATCCTCTTTCCCAGCTCTAAACTCTTCTTTTCGAAATCTTGCTTCACAATTTCTAACTCTGATGGAACCACTTGCAAGCATTCTTCTCTTGATCGAGCATCTTCTGGATTCGGCTCAAGGATGTTATCATTAATCCTTCTAATCCTCCATCCAATGTATTCTGGGGTCGTCATTGGGCCTGCGGATAACCTCTTCATCCTACGAATCTGATTCCAAGCACCAGAAATCTCCTTAACCCTCTTCTTATAGTTTTCCTCTCTGTAGGAGAACTCACACTGAGCCAGCCCATATGTCATTGGTACGAACTGTCTCGACCCATATTGCCTTAGTACGGCTCTCAAAACTCTCACATCGATAAAGAATTTCATCTGGAATCATCCAAGGGGCCCTCTACTCGATGTCTTCTTCTTGAAGGTTTTGAAGAAGCACCATCCAACTCTCTTCAGATATGTCCTCTCTCCTCGGTGTAGCCACTATCTCTTTTAACGGATAATAGTTCTCAGAAAAAATTCGATAGGATACTTTCTCCACCTTCTAGAAATGACTATGAAACCAAGCTAACAGCAATTGCACATATCCAATGAATCTACCTTCGCCTGCTCTCCGACATGCGTTTAAAGATCTGAACGTCTCGGCTAAGATCGCAGGTACTGGAGTGACCCCTTTGTCAAGTCGATCGAATAACTCTGTGACTGCTTTATCTACATGTCTTAGAGCCTTTGGGAAGACTACCAACCCATAGATGCACAAGGCAAAGACGTCAACCTTTTTCTTTGCGTCTGGATGGGCTAAGATCAAGTCCCTCAAGCTAACCCAAGGAATGCATTTACCTTCACCTTTCTTCTGAATTCTGGCTACGACCCACTGTTTGCTCATCCCCGTGATGTTTATTAACCTCTTCACGAAAGTTGGGACGTTAGTAGCCTTAGAATAAGCTTTGTCGACTTGGACCCTGGGACATCGAAGCAAGGTTGTATATTCCTCCACCGTGGGCACCAAATCTACTTTCCCGAAAGTGAAACAGCTATAGGTGGAGTTCCAAAACTGAGTCATGGCCCGGAACATATGCTTATCTACCTTGATGTCTAGTAAATAGTGTAGATCTCCATAATTACGATAAAATAGCTGCTTAGCCTCATCATCCCATTGAGCCCATATTTCTTTCAACTCTTGGAACTCATTTTGTGTAATACTAATACGAGTAAAATCCCATAGTTCAGATACGTACCCGTCAACTAAGCTATTCCCTTTCTCTAATTGCGTTTGCTCTGACCATGTACGGACAACTGGATTGTCTTCCACTTTATCAAGGAATTCGTTCTCCATAACCAGCTTTCTAACTTCAGACTCTGACTGTGAATCGGTACCTCTTTAAATATGAAATGATATGCACAAGAAATGAAACACCACAAGTTAGTACCACATAATAAAATATAAGGCAAGTAAAATGAACACTTATCTGGGTAACTACTAAAGTTTGGCATAGCTCTACCTAAGGTGAGTTCTTAGGGTTTACTATATGCAGTTTAGCTCTAAAGTTGAGGTACCCGAACCAGCAGATTCCTCGATCCTCACCCATTATAGGCTCATATAGATCGAGTTCAATTCAGGGGAATACATTTCCCTATGGCCATGCGAAAGTGAAAACTTCACGAAGACATAGGTACAGATGTATTTCGGAAGCAGTCCGCTAGCCCATGCGGAGGTGAAAACCTCACGAAGGCATAGCTTCTCGCTCCCACTTAAGGGTGTGACCAAGACGGTCATGCAGTGGAATGCAGAGAGATATATTTAAAATTAGAACCAAATGCAATAAGAGGATAGTATTTTTTTAAAACCAAAATTTTAAATTCAGACAAAAAGACATGAAATTATCGATTTTACGGCTTGACTCTCTTATTGTCCCCAGTGGAGTCGCCAAGCTGTCGAAACCATTTAAAAGTTGATTTTAAAAACGGGGATCGACTTTTAAAAACGAAAATGGGAGTCGCCACCAATCCCTTTTTACTTAGGTGTGATTGGATCACCTTAAAAACATTTTATTTCCAAAATACTGATTTTGGTCCACGAAAAATAAAAAAAATGGGTTCGGAAATTCGATTCACGTATGAGGAAGGGTTAGCACCCTCATAACGCCCAAAAATTGGTACCTAATCGATAAAATCATGTCCTAATGCTGAAACTTTGAGAAATTTTAGAAAATGGTCCTTTTATTTGAAGAAAAAACCCAGACTTACCTATCTCAAAGAAATAAAACACCATACCCAGTAAGTTAGGATATAACATCTCATGACTTTGAAACTAGGCATGTCTTTATTTTAGAAAATTCCTACCCCAAGACACAAAACATCATATCCAGTAAGTTAGGAAACAACGTCTTGAATTCCCAAGAATAGGTTTTTTATTTGAAATTTGTAAATTTCAGTTTTAAAAGAGAAGGGATATGTAATACCTTAAGTTTCACGAGAAAAATCGAAACCCAGTAAGTTAGGGCACAATTCTTCTCGAAATCCCTCAAATGTCCCATATCACTGTATTTTTTAAAACCATTTGAATAAAATGTGTCAATTCAAAAGATATTTTTATGAAAGCAATGGTTTGAATAAGATATTATATGAATACATTGCAACATACATGCCAAATAACGATTTATCATAACTACAAATTATAACGACAATTACTTCTAATAAATAAATTAAAGAAAAAATAATATAAACAACAAATGATATAAACAATAAAATAATTATACTAAAGCACGCAATTAATAAATGAATAAAAATAAACGAATATGAGATATAATGCAATAAATAACCAAAGATAAGAAAAAATAAACATAAACTTTACATACATGTAAGATAAAATAACAATATAGAATGAATTATAAAAACAACTTAATATGCAAAAATGATGTGAAGTAGTCAAAAATAGTATATATATATTTTTAAAAATAAGTAAAATATGTTGTTAAAGGAATAAATAATATATAATTTTATAATATAATAATCTAATACCTATATATTCCTTATAAACAATAAAAATGAATATGTGTTATACAATATAAAACTGATATTTTATAATATGTAATATAATATAATAAAAAAAAAATTTTAAGAACACAGATAATTAAGATAAAAGTTATAAGATAATATACATACATATAAATAATAATATTAAAAATAGTTATAATAAGTAATATACGTAAAATATATAAATGCAATAGTTATAAAAAGTACATATATAATAGATAATATAAATAGATTTTATACAAA
Organism: Gossypium sturtianum; assembly: GCA_025698515.1. Lineage (NCBI taxonomy): Eukaryota > Viridiplantae > Streptophyta > Magnoliopsida > Malvales > Malvaceae > Gossypium > Gossypium sturtianum. The sequence goes on from CM046952.1 coordinate 70,480,392, forward strand.
AATAGAATTTTAAAAATAGTATATGATATACTATAATACTATATAATATAAAAAAATTTAAAAACATATAATTTAGTAATTAATATATAAAAATAATATGTAATGAAAATAATTTTGAGCTAAATAAAATAATAAATAATAATCATTTAATATATAAGGATATTACATAAAAAAATATATATATTTATACTATTAATATATTAATATATAAATAATAAAGAAAATAATATAGATTATTTAATACAATAAAATAATTTAATACAATATTAAAATAATAAAATATAAGGATAAAAAAATAAAAAAAAGAAAACAGGGGTTAAAAAGTAATTAAAACAGATATAAAAGGACTAAATTGAAACGCGCGTTAAATCACAGGGGTTGAAATGGCAATTAGGCCAAATTTTAAAAACTACGACGTTTTGATTTTAGCCTTTAAAGAGTCCGAGGGACTAAATTGGAGAGTAATTAATTTTTTAGGGCCAAATTAAAAATAAAAAAAACTGGATTAAACAATTTGAAAATGCGGAAGGGCTTAAATGGCAATTAGACCATTCAATGAAAACGCGCGGATCCTCCCCGGGTCAGGTCAACGCATTGATCCTGGCCTTCTAAACGGCGTCGTTTTAACGGTTATTTGTTTAAGCAAAAACGGCGCCGTTTTCACATTGTTATATAAGTAAAAAAATGGCTGAAAATCATTTTTAAAACTGTTTTAAAAAAAAAAATTTAGAAAAAAATCTCCAAAATCCTCCCTCCCCTGTTCTGAGTTGGTCACCGGATCTCCGAGCTACGCGCTCCACGCGCTACACGCGCCTCCGTGGCCGGTGGCCGGAGGCCAATAACTCCGTTTTCAGACCCGATTTGAAAGGTAAAACTTCTTTTTTTTTTAAAAAAAAAAATAATGTTTGTATGCACAAATGTATAGAAGAAAAAAAAGTAAAACAGAATAATAAAACAAATCACCTCTTGCGATTTCTGTATTTTATTTCTTTCAATATTTTTGTCTCTGTTTTTCTGTATGTATTTTGTCCGTGTTACAGGTTTTGGATGGGTTTTTGTAACCCGAAAGAGAAAAATGAAAAAAAAAAAGAAATATTATATTCTTGCCATTTTTGTTGTGATTTGTTTCCTTTCTTTTGCAGGTGGACGAAGATAACGGCGATGGCGGAGTTCGCACGAATCGTGGCGCGGCTGAAGGCTTTGCGTGGGTGCGAGAGCCGATTGCGGCGCGAGGCTGCGGCGCTGGCTTGCGGCGCCTAGGGTTTCCTCAGAAACCCTAGGTCTCTGAGTTCGCTTAACGTTTTGGGCCTTTTGGGCCACGGATGTTTTTGGGTATAGGCAGTTCGAGTCTGCTAAGTTTAGGTCAAAGGGGTATAATTGGGGTTTTGGGCTAGTCTGGGTCTAGGTAAGCTGTAACGGGTAGTCTGTTTGTTGGGTCAGAGGATGTAATTTCGGCCTATTTTGGTGTTGTAACTGAATTGTTTAATGGACATTTTTTGTTTTTGGATTGTATATGGGCCCGGGCATAAATGGGCCTCTACAACTGTCACTGTTGTTTTTACACTAATTTTTAGCCTCAATTCAATTTTTCAATACATATATATTATTTTAAAAAAGAGATTTTTCTTATTTTTAAAAATTAAAATAAATTTAATAAATAGAAATAAAAATTATTTTTTAAAAAAATTTCATACCTATTTTTCTATAACAAAAACATGAATAATAAAAAAAAATGCCATATTGAAATGGATTTGAATGAAGGTAGTAAATTTAATATTTAAAAATGATTTTTTTTTTTTTTTACATTCATTGAAATTTAAGGTTTAGAACTTTCAAAATTTTCAGATTTACAAAACATTTAAAAGGAAAACAGTATTTTATTATATTCTAATTTTCACATATTTTTTGTTTTCATTTTTCAAAAATGATTTTCAAACAAAACAAATTCTACCAAAATTCTCATTTTCCAAGAAAACGAAATGAAATATACATTTTAATGAGTTTTATATTAATGGCTACTAGTTTTATTTTGTTTAGAAAACATATAAATTTGTACAATAAGATAATATGTTAATGAGTTTAATTATTTTAATGGTTTTTAATGAAATGTATGCATAAATTGTATTAAATATACATTTTTCTTTCTATGGATTTATATTTGATGCATTGGTAATGTATAATTCTATACACTATCATTAAATCAGATGATGCCATATTATTTAAAATGAAGATAAATAATATTATTTTAAAAAAGTTATGATATATTATCATCTAATTTACTAATGCTTTATAAAATTATACACATTTAATGTATCAAATATTAATATTTATTTTATGGGTTAGTATTTGGTACACTGACATTGAATTTTTTTTATTTCACAAATAATTTTAAAAAATTATAAAGTATCTCGTTTTTAAATATTTTATTATACACTTATAGAATACTTATCAATCTCTAACCCTAATTATGAACTCTAAAAATTTTATTAACATATTATTTTTTTTATTTTATTAGATTAAGATGATTTTCCTAAACAAGCAACGTCTAAAAATAGTCAAACAAATTAAAGAACATCTAAAAGTTATGAACCTTCTATAGCATTATTATCTATAAGGTAGGCTCTACCACTAAAATTGCATTGCACCTTTTCACCTATTTAGAATATAAAAATATGTTTAAAATTAATAAATAATATTTAAAATAATTAATAATAACACATGAAATATGTATAATATTAAAATGAAAAAAAATATTAAATTGTGAGTAAAACAAATTTAAACACATAAATACATCAAGTTAAAAATATCAAATATACTACAATTGTCTATCATGGTGTTGTTATTAGTATTGGGTTGATGTCGAGTTAACTTATAACACTAACTTAACGAAAAACATTATCAATATGTACAATCAATAGATATAATAAAGTATGCATAATAAAGTTAAAATGTACAAAATATTTTAAGATAAAACTTTGATTAAGTTGTAAAATTAAAATTTTATTCACCAAAATATCATTGGTTCAAATCTCACCATATGCAAATTATTTATTGATTTTTTTTAAATAAAAAGACTACACTAGAATAGTATAACTTATTTTAAATATAGATATTTTCGTAATTTTCCTAATCGAGTTGGTGTCTAATTTACTTGTGACACCAACTCAGTTACGGGATTAAATAATACTAAAAATTTTATCACATGCGTGTGCGCATGAAAATTACATATTTATAATATTGGTATGCGTTTAAAAATAATATGCAACAAATAATAAAATGTATGGCTTGAAACTAATAACAAAAATCATTTAATAGAAAAAGTAATTGTCACATCCCAAAAATAGGACAATAAGAAATAGAGATAAAAATTCTGGAATTTTTTTTTTTTTAAAAAGCATAGGGTAAGAGAATTAGAAGGCCTTAAAAATTATTTTGGCTAAAAATTGATAAGAATGAGTTTATTGGTTCACTAGTAAGTCTTTAGCTTATCTTTAGATCTTAAGTTTGAAACCTTTGTGTGCATTCAACCAAAATATTTTATTTCCTTATTTTTACCCATAAAAGTGTTGAATTTTCAAATTATCCCAACCCAAAAACTATTTTTGTATCACCCTAAAACCCGGCCTAGAAGTTTAGACCAAATCCCAGAGGTTACATTGACCACTGAAGTTATCCTAGACAATTTATCAAACAAATTGTTTAAATCTTTGTCTAAAAACGGTTTGCTTAAATCGAGCTAAATCATTTAACAAATTATGTCGAATTCAAAACGGTAATTAGGTTACGATAAACTTGTTCGGAAATAAAATCCACAGTTTCCAAACTTCAGTCCAAATAACACTTTACGTGTGTATGAAACAAAATTCTTACTATAGTTTCAATAAGTACTTACAATCCAAAACAGTTCACTAATTCAAGATTTTGAGAAACACTTTATTTGTTCAATTCAAACTTCTTCGTCTGAGACCCCTGGTTGCCGAGTCCAACTTCAAAACACAGAATTTACTTGAAAGGGAGAAAACTAAAGGGATGAGCTACGCGAGCTCAGTGTGAGTTCAAAACTAAATCAAATGGCAAGAGACGAGGTTTCAAGAACAATTCTTCAGACAAAATTCACAATCCATGAACAAAAAAACCTTGAAACGATAATCAAAAGTACGACACGTCGAATAAGTATAAATGTTCACAAATAATTTTAACAAAATCATAATCAGAGACATATGCTCAAATGCAAATCGAATGCAACAAGTCAAAACCCACCCAACCATCCGAACACCACTTCGACCACCCTGCACACCACATATGAGCTATATCAAGCCCATCTACCCTGCACACCACATAGGACCGTGATAGGCCCATCCTCCCTACACACCACGATTGTAGAACTATGCCACTCAAGTAATGATATACAACAGAGCTGACATATATATAGAATTATGCGGTAAACCACTATACAGAAATATTGCAGTTGGATTGCCGAATAAGACTCCCTTCTCTTCGCAACCAAAAATTCCAATTTTATGCAAATGTATGAATACGCACCAACGCTACAGTCTGACAAATAAAGATACACATATTCAATCGGTCAATTCAGAATTTTCATACAAATGCAAAATACACACTACATGCGGACATACAGAAACAAATTACATGTATTCTGATGAATAATTTCAGAATCAATAGCATTTGTATACATTTCATAGTTCCGGTTACAAGTAGACATCTCAAGCTAGTTCATCATAACCCAAAGACATGTTTCCCAATTATCTAACTTAACATACACAAACACACATACATACCTTGATCTAGGTCATAGCAGAGTCCTAAATACAGTTGCCATGGCTTAACCGTGGCCCGGATTACATAAAAACATTAAACGCATCAAAATATGTCATAGAGCAAAAATCTACAAAACAGGGCCATACGGCCGTGTGCCCCGGCCATGTGGAAGTGCTTAGGCTGTGTGGGGGCCTACACGCCTGTGTGCAAGCTATACACTCCTGTGTAGAGTGGACACACGCTCGTGTGACCGAGTTATATGGCCGTGTGAGCAGCCCGTGTAACTCACTATCCAAAAGTGTCAAAATTAAGTGCATAGTAGACACGGTCGTGTGGAAATCTCACACACCCGTGTGGCTAAGGGACACAACCGTGTGTTCAAGGCACACGTCCGTGTGAAAAACGATAAAAATCCCCAAATTGTAGCCACACGCCCGTGTGGCACCAAAAATCGCCCAAATCTCTAATTTCCCAATTGCACACGGCCGTGTAGACCGCCCGTGTGGCCACCCGTGTGGTCACGAAACCACCCCGAAACAGACCAAAAACACAGTTTCAGAAGATCAAAATGTACCCCCAATCACTAACCATTCAAGACACATCAGAATTTTATAGATTTCCCCAAAATCCTACAACCATTCATACCAAAATTCAATAGTTCAGAACACACACCTGATTCGCGATTTAAAACGCCCAAAACTGATTGACGCCTTAAATCCACCACTTCTGAAAACTCAATTACGATTACCCAAAAAATATTTTTAAAAGAAAACGTCAATCAAACATAACTGAACGCTCACGAAAAACCAAATTACCAATTAAGAAGGAACACACTTACACGCAAGAATTTCGATGAACACGAATGTTAATCCTCTAATGGAATACAGGAACAAAAGCTCGATAGTGGGGGAAGGAGAGAGCAAAATTTGCGTGACAAAAGAGGTGGGAACGTGAGAGAAAAAAAAAGTAAATAGAAAAAGAAAAAGAATAAACGTGGAAGTTAATCTTTTGAGTCTTATTAAAGCAAAATAATTAAATTAAATCAATGCAAAAAGAACCAAAATTAAAACAAAAAATCCTCTTTAACACACATAAGGGTTCGAACACGAAACCTAAGGCAAACTAGCAATATGTTCTACCATCGAACCAACAGGTTCATTCTGACACTAAATCGCTCAAACAAACCCAATTGCTTATCCTGCTCACTGACCCAAACCAAAAACCTCAGAACTTCTAACCCCAAATTTTGAGATGTTACAAATTTTTTTTAATTCAGTTCTTAATTTAAAATCAACCCCTAATTTTAAAATAATTCATAATCCTATTGCAATTAGGGAAAAAGAGTTTATAAATAACCATGTTTTTCAAACCCTAAAATTCTTAACTTAGAGAATTTTTCAAAGAAAAACTCCCAAAAGATCTTTCTTTTTCTCTACAATTACCAAATCAAATTTAAAGCAAAAGGATTCAAAGTTTTCAAAATCAATCCTCCCCTCTCAAGTGGATCATCAATCTCATCTCCCAAATTAAGGCTTTTGTGTCTTAAAATTAGGTGTGGGATCTAACTTAGACCATTATGTATGATTAATTAAAATAGGGTAGTATGTACGAGAACACCCCCATGACATGCGAACCCCCTATTATGCAAACTCCCTTGCATGTGTGACCCCTCTGTATTGAGAACGCTCCACTGAGTTATGAACTCCCTTGCATGTGCGAACTCCCCTATATCGCGAACACCACTTGAGTTGTGAAACCCAGTGTTACGAACCCCTATAAGCGAACCCATATGTCAAACCATATAGGATTAAATACGCAAGATCCTACAATATACATGCAAACCCATATGATAATGAATGCGAGCCTTCCATGTTATTTATGCAAACCCCCTATGATTTACATGTGAACCCTAGGTTATGATATGCAAACCGCTTCTGCTCCTTTGAAGAAGTCAACAATAAAAAAATATCAAAAGAGGCCTAGTGTGAATGAGGACACTCAAGAACCTGATGAGGGTGACAACTCAAGTTACGCACGCTTAAAAAGGGACTCCTAACACCAAGAATTTCTTATCCTATAGTCCCCACACTTCCTTCAGTTCCTATAGCTCGCATAGAGTCTGCCTAACCCACAGGCTCCCCAAGTCAGAATGTTGACCCTACAAAAACCTTACCATGTGAATAGCCAGTGGTTTCCCTTAGTTCTCAACCTCAACAACCCTCAACTACAAAGACAATTAATTTCTTCCTTTGGCGTGAGTTATATACAACATGGCTATCCTCAATTTCTTTGAATTCCATCTTCTAAAGTCAGTACAGTATGATACCTCCTCCATTAAAAGAGTCTGTCCGATCTTACCTTTCATCCAAACCAAATTCATCTCCTCTTTTGCAAATGGCTGAGTCTGCACAGGCTCTATCTGTAGAATATGGGCTATGGAGTGGAATCCTCCAAGAAATCAACAATCATCATAAGGCCAAGGTTGCCAGCTTAGAGGAGACCATTAAAGCTGGTAATCAGAAGATAGAAATACTATGCCATAATAATCAGGTGCAAATGAGTAAGCTTGAACATCTCGATTATTGTATTATGGCCTGGAAGATTAAGTGTAAAGACATGGAGAACAAGTGCATACAGTTGGAAAAAAGTGTTAAATCTCATTAGAGGAGGGTGAATCCTCTTTAAGGGAGCAACTCAAGATTCAAGAGCTACGTCATAAGGCTGAATTGGATAGTCTTCGCTAATCCAGTAAGGAGGCCTTTAAGAAATATCAGGAAGATACTACAAGAAACTTTACTAAGGCCCTACTTGAGTTAAAATCTAATTTGGTTCTTCAGACTCAAGTAACTACAGGCCCGATGAATCTAATTTAGGTAAACTTTGATTTTCTTAAAGACATCCCTACTGATTCACTAAGTTTCAATGTTTATCATCCCGAGGGAAAAGAGTAGGAGGAATTTCAATCGAAGTGGAAGCAAACAGTTGGTTTCTTCACTTCTAGTACGCCCGAAGTAGCGAATGAAGAAAATTCAGAAGGATCACTTGACTTAGAACAAGTTCCAAAGGGTATGGAACAAATAGAAGAAATTCCTACAATAAAAGAGGTCCCGCCGTACCCACTGATCAATACACTGATGAAGTAAACTAAAATCTCTTTTTATTTTTATCTCTCATTTAGTTATTTTCATATCAATGTAGTATCTTTCTATCTTTTCCAATGAACAAATTCTTTACCTTCCTTCACTGTCTTTCTTACAATATTACTGTAATGACTATCCTTTACTCAAACATAGTTTCCACATACCTGAAAGACTCAGCCAAGTTCAATGTATTATGCATACAGAGCTCCTTTCTACACTAACTATTTCGAGAATCAACTAAATCGGGCTCTGATACCAACTTGTAATACCCTCAACATGATCCGATTCGTCGAATCTGGATTTTGGGTATTACCACATAGAAAACATAACCAATTACACTAAACTTTGATGAATAACCCATAATTAAAAACAATCCTAATTTTAATTACATTCCAGGACTAAATTTCAACATATCAACAAGGTTTTTAAATAAATATAATTATAAAAAAGGAATCGTTCTTAACACAACTAATTAATGAATACAACTTATGATATTTAAACTACTACGCAATAACTCTACAAAAACACTGTATGCATAATTAATCTTATATGCCACTTCCTTGGCATAGTCCTGACATTGTTCCCTCAAGTACGTCCTTACTACAAAACTTGGAACATAAAAACAAAATAAATAAGTTAAAAAAAACTTAGTAAGAGATAAGTCGAAGTACCTTTGGCTAATATTAATATAATGTTAGCTCTATTACTCATTTACTTTGCTTGGGCTAATACCATCATAATTCTAGATTTATTCATGTACACCAATTGATGCATTCTTACTTGAATCAGATCTTCAATCTATCAAACTATCTTATAGTCTTAACATATTTTTCTTTTCTCTTCCCTTACTTAATCATCTATGAACTGTCTTTTTCCTAAACCCCTTTTCATACTAATCATGACTTCTCTCATTCAATAAACTCAGGATAGTTATCATAGATAAATAATAATGGGCGGATACTTATGTGATTAGTAGATACCTGTGCCATTAGATTTCCCACTAGTTCCTTAAGTCATATTCCATCTCCTTCTTTTTTCTATAAAAAATTATCTGAATTATTATACCAAAATACTATTGTTTTCCAGATGACAATACTATTCAGTTATCAGGACCTCAATGTCAAACCCTGTACAGTCAGATTGGGCAGACACTTTTTCACCTATACGAGTTTCCATTACTATTTACAAACATCTTATTTTATCTTGTGCAATTACACACAATTTGTTTCTTTCAATCAACTTCAGTTAGCTTATCCTTTTTATCATATGTTCATACTTATGCTGAATTCACCAAACAGTGATCAATCTCTTTACTCCATACTTATGAATTGAGTACTTCAGAGATCCAAAAAGAATATGCCATCAGTTAATACCAAGAATACACATCAGAGGCAAACAAACGAATAACTGAATCTGCTAAGGACAGTCCTATGACTCCACCCCTAAACAAACAACGCCCTCACAACTTTGTCTGACCAACAGGAATAGGCTATTCGTCATCAGATTCCCCAGATCACCACCCAATGCAATCCCGTCAATCCTACAACTCGATTGCTCTTGCTTCGACACCAAAATTCTCCAGCATTAATGAAGCTAAGACTGATAACACTCTTAGAAAATGGTTCGTTAGTTGAGAGAATTTTTTTTCTTTGTTGGGTTTTAAAAATTTATAGATGTATAATGTCTCTGTTTTAAAAGTTGAAAGCTTTGATTAGGAAGTTTGAAGATCAAATTGATAGAATTTGTAAATGTAAAGGGTTAAATTTATTGAATTATTTAGAATTAGGATCAAATTGATAGAATTTGTAAGTATGAAAGGTTACATTTATTGAATTATTTAGAACTAGGATCAAATTGATAGATCATGTAAGTATTGAGGGCTAAATGTGTTATTATACCGGTTAGAAAAAGGCGTCATTATTTCCGTTATCAATTTAACTACGGGTGACTTAAAAGATATGACCAAATTAATTAATTTCACATCAATAAACTATTATATTAATTAATGTTTAATTAATATTACTTTTATTATCATCACATAATTACACTAATAAATTATTATTCTAATCTTAATTTAGTAATATAATTAACAATAAAGGGTATTCTCGTTAGCTCAAAAGTTATTTTTCAAACTCGTGCTGTTATATTTATTATAGATATTTATTTTTTAGATATTTTACAATACCTTGTAGGACACTTGTCATCATAACCCTGCATGTGGAGTCTAAAAAATTCACTGACAATATACCAAATATATTCCCTTAAATAAATCCAAAATTTGAAAGAATTTAAGACTACATATATTGGTAATTTTTAATGTTATGAAAATTAAATCGAACTATTTGGTTGAACCAATTAAACTGGACATCGATGAATTGATAAATTCAAATGATAATAGATAACTAAAAATAGAATAAAACATTGTTAATCGGTTAAACCAGTGATCTAATCAATTCATCTACCAATTTGTTCCTTATAGCACTAATAATTTTTTAAAAGCATTGATTTTGGAATGATCTAGATGCTATTAAGATGTAACCAGGAGAAAAAAATCTTCTTTCTATCACCTAATAAAATCAATCAACAAAAAAACACACTTAATTGGGGTTTTAAATATTAAAATTTCAATCAATTATGTTCTTTGATTATTACTAATGGTCAATTGTTTAAGAGTAACAACTACCGGCTTCTTCTATTTTTGGGTTATTTATGCCGTGTGTCACACTAAGATTGTGCCACGTGACCAAAAAATGGTATTTTCCACTTAAAATTATTAAAAATAATAGAAAATTTATAAAAAAAATTAAAAAAAATATGAAAATTTTAAAAATATAGAAAGGTACAAAAAAAATTAAAATCACAAAAAAAGAAATTAATAATTGTAAACAATATAAAAATACAATAAAAAGAATCTACAATTTAATGCACAATCTCGGTTGTCACTTGCACTCTCAACTGATTTCCTACCTTAGTTTGTATCTCAAAACACTTTCCTATTATTGGCGGTGGACAAAGGGGTGAAAGCTTTGGGTAGATTCGAGTAGATGAAAACAGCAGATAGCTTCAAGGATCAAATTTTTTTTTATAATTTTTAATAGGTGTTGTTTTATTAACGATGATTAACGAACAAATGAAAAAAAAAATGGTTTCATAATTTTTTTCATATATTTTTATTTTTTTATAATTTTTATGTTTTGTATAATATTTTGTAAATTTTAATAAATTTATATAGCTTTAAATATTTTTTCATATTTTTTCAATTTTTGTATTTTCATAATTTGTATAGTTTTTTTATAATTTAGATATTTTTATTTTAATATTCTTTTCATTTTTTATATATTTTTAAAATATTACTACTTTTTATCTTTTATAATTTTCTATGTTTTTATACTTTTTTTGCACATTTCTGTTTTTTTATAATTTTTAAATATTTTTATATAACTTTTAATAATTTGCTATACTTTTTAATAAAAATACTAGTTTTTATCATGTGGCACAATTGTAAAATCCTAAAAATCGGGTTAGTAGATCGAGAGTGGTCACGGCACAATTTTTAAGGTTATCTTTGTGCGTTTGTTAAATAAGTGAGTTACTAGCTTGATGGTTAAGAGTTTATAAGTCCTTGAAATCTAAGTTTGAATCCCTTCCCTTGCATCATTTTTATTTTGTGCAATTTTGCTTCAAATCCTAGTAAGTGTCACGCCCTATTTTAAAAATAAGTGTTGTGAGAGTTTTAAAAAAAATGTGGTCTGGCCTAGTGGTTAAGAAGCAGTGTAGTTACCCTTGTGACCTGAGTTTGATTTCTTTTTTTTTTTGTATAATTTTTATTTATTGTATTTTTGCCCAAAACCTTAGCAGTTGTCGCCCCATGCTGAAACCCTAGGTATTTAAGGTATTTTTCTTTTCAGTTTAGCCTCATTTGCTCATTTTCTTTATCACCCCTATCCTCTTTTTCTCTCATTTTCCCCAATTTTCTTTTCCTCTCTTCTTCTACTGTGTCGCCTCTAAGTCCTAATTTCCTTACATAATCTTCTTTTTTCTTCCATTGTTAGTCGAATAATTGCTGCCCATTTTCACACCATTGTCGCCCCTTGAAGCTCCTCAATCACCCTTCTTTTATTATTATTATTATTATTGTTATTATTATTATTATTATTATTATTATTATTATTATTTGTTATCAGTTTTGCATTCCAATCATCACAAATCTGAAGTGGATAGTGTAAGTACTGTTCTTATGATATATCCAATGTCGATTTCTCTTCTTTTATTTTTTGTAGTGGCTGAATAATGTCAGTGTAATGGCCTAATTGCACATGTTGATTTTTTATGTGTAATTTTGTTTGAAGGACCAAATATGAATGTATCGGATCAATAGTAGCATTGAAGAACAACCCACATCTCTTGTTTAATCGTTAGAAGAGTAAGTAACATACGAAAAATCATATTCGATTAGTTTTTGCAAATCCCTATTTTCGCCGAACCCTATAGGTGTAACACCCCTTACTCGTGCTTGACGCTGGAACAGGGTACGAGCCGTTACCTAACTTAAACACATACTAATACACATTTTCGGGTCATAAAAGTTCGTTCCAATTTAAAACTTTTCAATCTTCATCTTAAAGTCCTTAATATGAGCCTACGAGGCCCAAAACATACATTAAAAGCGGTTCAGGACTAAACTGGGAACCTTAGAAAACTTTAGAAATTTTCACTGAAAATAGGGGCACACGCCCGTGCGGACTTGGGGCACGGCCGTGTGGCTGGCATGGCCATGTCCTTAGCCCGTTCGCAAGCCTGACTTGTGCTTAGCGAGAATTCAGGATGTCACACGGCCTTCCACACGCCTATGTCCGTGACCCGTGTCCCTCACAGGGCCATGACACGCCCGTGTGTTAAAAACCTTGACATTCTGTTTCTTACGTCAGCAACATTTTAGGGTTACACGGCCAAGGCACACGCCCGTGTGCTAGGCCGTGTGGCGAATTTAATTTCGCATTTAAGGTGCAGACTTCACACGGCCTGTGCACATGCCCATGTCCTATGGCCGTGTCTTCCACACGGTTGAGACACACGGTCATATCTCAGCCTGTGTGGTTACTACTGGGTATTCTGTTTTACCAAATTAAGGTGCAGGGGACACACGGCCAGACTACACGTGTAACACCCCATACCCGAGTCCGACGCTTAGACCGGATACGAGACATTACTATGCTTGAACTTCTCTTTCTTAATCAACTTGTACTATTCATGGGCCTACGAGGCCTTAAACTCATGTCCGTAAACTTTCGTAACTCAATCGAAAACTTTTCATTGAAACAGGGGTCACACGCCCATGTGAGTTGGGACACGCCCGTGTAACCCTGAGACACGCCCATGTCTCCCAACCGTGCTTAAAAGTCGAGCTTACTGCCAAATTTCACACGGCCATGGCACGCCCGTGGTCCTAGCCCGTGTGAAAACCTTAGCATTCTCGACTTATAACACACGGCCATGGCACGCCGTGGACTTAGACCGTGTACAACATCTTGATATCTCGACTTATTTCACACGACGGGCACACGCCCATGTTCTAACCCAGTGTGTCATGCACGGCCTTAACACACGGCCGTGGGATTAGTCCGTGGCCTATTCTTACTTATAAGACTAAGGTGTAGTTTATGCACGGCCTAGACACACGCCTGCGTGTGTCTAACAGTGTGGGCACTTAGAGGCTATTTACCAAGCCAATTGCCATCCCGAAATTAAGACCAAACTCAAGCTCAATTCAGCAACTCAATTATTACATCTTTCATGAACAATATAACATGCTTCATTGATATTAATAACATACATACTTAGTCAAACTTGGCCAATCACTTAGCCATTTACAAAAGAATAATAAACTTGACAGCCCATACTTTTGCCCCTTTCTAAGACATATACTCAAAATGAAATGTTTCCTATACATGCCATACTTAATGTAAACAACTTGGCTATACCAAAATAGCGATTGATAGTGTGCTCCGAGCTCCGATGACAATGATCCACGAGATTAGCTTGGCGGAACTACATGGAAAGAAAGAATAAAAGACGTAAGCATTTAGCTTAGTAAGTTTGCATATAATGCACATAACAACATACTTGCTCAAATTAACCCATTTGACATAAACAATGGTACCATAATTTCAGCTATAAAGCTTACTTGCTCATACTTGATTCTTACATATCTCATGATACTTACTAGTCTCATACTTGTGAGGTAAACAAGGTAGCTGTATCACTTGATCACATTGATCAACATACATTTACATAATAATCATAATCTCTAATTTATCATTCATAACATGAATAATACTCGTTTTCACTTGATAATAACTGTACTTACTTAGCTTTCTTGTTATCTCTTTGGATCTAAACTCGTTTGCCCAATGGATTTATATGAATAACCGAGGATACTAAATCTCATCTAAATTTCGAGGCCATGACTTAACATGGACTTATACGAAGTATTTCTTGTTCTCACCAATGCCATGCCTTAACTTGGACTTATATGGGATCTCTTTCTCTTGATAACTTTTCAATGCCAAGCTTGCCTTGGTCTTACATGATAACTTGTTCAATGCCAAGCTTGCCTTGGACTTACATGATAACTTACTCAATGCCAAGCTTGCCTTAGACTTACATGATATCTTACTCAATGCCAAGCTTGCCTTGGACTTACATGATAACTTATTCAATGCCAAGCTTGCCTTGAACTTACATGATATCTTGCTTGCTTGCCGATGCCATGCCTCGGCTTGGTCTTATACGGACTTTCTTGTTTCATGTGGTAGATCGAGTATCCTAAGCTATTTAACTTCAATCGGGGCTTTCTCATGCTTGGTTTCATTAATTTCTTTGTTTAACATAACATTAAACATTTTCATAATAACATTGTACATTATACTAAGCAATTCAATGATATAAATCATAAAGCTTAGAAATCATACAAACTTACCTCAATATACAAAATGTAGCTAGGTATGCAATTTAGTCCTCGACCTTGTTCTTGCCTCGATTTCGATCCGGGCTTCGTTTTTCTTGATCTATAGTCATAAATAGATCATTTAATATTCACATTGACTAAATTGACCCTTTACTCATACTTGGGCAAAATTACTATTTTGCCCCTATACTTTCTCATATTTGTACTTTTGCCCCAAGGCTCGAAAAATAATTTTCATTCAACTTTATTAGACTACATGCTTAGCTGATTCATTTTCTCTACTATAGCCATTATCAATTCTCATTATTTCTAATAGGTATGACTAATTTCAAAATTTTTACAAACTAGTCCCTATGCTCATTTTTCATGAAATTCACTTAGAAAAATATGTTTATCTAACATCAAACTCTCATAAACTTCCATAAAACATCCTTTAACAAGCATACCATTCATGGGTAGATTTTTGAGCATGCATCTTAGCTCACTTTATTGCTAAAAATAGCTAATTCAATATACGAGAACTTAAAAAATACGAAGAATATTAAAAACGGGGCTAAGACGAACTTACTAGCAAGCTTGAAAAAAAAATGAAGAACCCTAGCTATGGAGTCTCCAAATTTTCGGCACAAGAGGAAGAAGATGAATAGATTTTTATCATCTTTTTCCTATTTTAATCACTTATTAGGCTAATGACCAAAATGCCCTTCTCTTTAAAAATTTCTATTTTACTAACTCATGTCCATTTTTGTCCAAAAATTATAATTTGGGAAAATTGCTATTTAAGGACTCATAATTAATATTCTAAAGCTATTTCATACAAAAAGCTTCTAGAAACTCATATTTTGCAACTTTTGCAATTTAGTCCTTTTTGATCATTCCATGTCAATTTCACAAAATTTCTACATGGAACTTTAGTACTATGATGCAAACATGTCTTAAACCTTAAGAACTCAATTTTCTTGACTCGGGTTTGTGGTCTCGCACCACTATTCCGTCTAGGCCCCTGAATCGGGATGTTACAATTCTCCCCTCTTAGGAATTTTCGTCCTCGAAAATCTTACCAAAGAAACACAGTTTGGGTCTTGGTTTCTCATGATTTCTTCTGGTTCCCACGTAGCTTCTTCTACTCCATGTCTTTGCCACAATACTTTTACCAGGGCAATACTTTTATTCCTTAGCTGCTTGACTTCCCGAGCTAAAATCTTAACTGGTTCTTCACCATAAGTCATGTCGGGATGAATCTCTACCTCTGACTAGGGAATTACATGCGAAGGGTCTGATCGGTAGTGTCTTAACATTGACACGTGAAATACATCATGTACCTTTTCTAACTCTGATGGCAAAGCCAATCTGTAAGCTACAAGCCCAACCTTCTCGGTAATCTCATACGGTCTAATAAAATGTGGACTCAACTTGCCTTTCCGGCCAAATCTGAGAACTTTTCTCCAAGGTGACACTTTCAAGAAAACTTTGTCTCCGACTTGATACTCTATCTCTTTTCTCTTTAAGTCCGAATAGGACTTTTGTCTGTCCGATGCAGCTTTTAAATTTTTTCGTATCACTTTCACTTTCTCTTAAGCTTCTCTAACCAAATCAACCCTGTGAATTTGGTTTTCTTTAAGTTCAGTCCAATATAAAGGCGCTCGGCACTTACGCCCATATAAAGCCTCGTAAGGCGCCATCTTTAAGCTCGACTGAAAACTATTATTGTAGGCAAACTCTACTAATGGGAGAAACTTTTCCCAGCTGCCTCAGAATTTAAGAATACAACATCTGAGCATATCCTCGAGTACTTGAATTAACCTCTCGGATTGACCGTCAGTTTGAGGATGAAAAGCGGTACTAAAGTTCAACTTTGTACCCAAGGCCTCTTGTAACTTCTTCCAAAACCTGGATGTGAATCTCGGATCTCTATCCAATATGATTGACAAGGGAACTCCATGAAGTCTTACTATTTTTGAAACATACAAGTTTGCCAACTTGTCTAGTGAGTAATCAACTCGTACAGGTATAAAATGGGCTGACTTCGTAAGTCTATCAACCACAACCCATACAGTATCTTTCTTGCTCGGAGACAACGGTAAACCCGTTACAAAATCCATAGTAATACGGTCCCACTTCCACTCCGGAACTAAAATGGGTTGAAGCAAACCCGAAGGTACTTGGTGTTTAGCCTTTTCTTGCTGACAAATCAAGCATTTGGAAACAAATTTTGAAATATCTTTCTTCATTTTCGGCCACCAATACTGTTGCTTCAAGTCATTATACATCTTGGTACTACCCGGATGTACAGATAAACATCCATTATGGGCCTCATGCAAAATTTTCGAATAAGCTCTTCTTTTCTCGGTACACAAACTCGTCTTTGAACATCGGACTTCCATTGGGACTAATCAGAAAGTCGGACTCAACATCTGTCTCGCACTGATCTCTCTGAACTTGCAATTCACTATCCTCTTTTTGGGCTTCAATGATCTCTTGAAGGAAAATTGGTCTAGCTCTCAACTCAGCTAGAATAGAACCGTCGTCGGACAAAGTCATCCGTGAATTCATTGCACAAAGTCATCCGTGAATTCATTGCCCTCAATGCAAATAAGGATTTTCTGCTCAAAGCGTCGGCGACCACATTCGCCTTCCCGGGATGGTAATCAATGACCATCTCATAATCTTTTATCAACTCTAACCATCTCCGTTGTCTTAAGTTCAACTCTTTCTGCATCATCAAGTACTTCAAACTTTTATGATCAGTGAAAATCCAATATTTCTCACCATATATGTGATGTCTCCATATCTTCAATGCGAAGACTATGGCAGCCAATTCTAAATCATGCGTCGGATAATTCTTCTCATGAGGCTTCAACTGTCTGGAGGCATAAGCAATAACTTTGCCTTCTTGCATAAGTACATAGCCTAATCCATTTAAGGATGTATCGCTGTAAATCAAAAATTCTTTCCCTGTCTCAGGTTGTACTAAAACTGGGGCTTCTGTCAACATTGCCTTCAACTTCTCGAAACTTTGTTGGCATCATTCTGTCCACTCAAACTTCACATTTTTCTGTAACAATTTAGTCATCGGGGTTGCAATCATGGAAAACCCCTTGACGAATCGTCTGTAATAGCCGGCTAGGCCTAGAAAACTTCTAATCTCAGAGATATTCTTTGGTGGCTTCCAGTCCATAATAGCCGAAATCTTACTGGGGTCTACTTGTGTCCCAGAAATCCTACTTCCGTGAGCCAAAATTCACTTTTACTGAACTTGGCATATAATTGATTTTCTCGTAGAATCTGTAAAACTATCCGTAGGTGCTCAGCATGCTCATTCTCATCTCGGGAATAAATCAGTATGTCGTCAATGAAAACGACTACAAACCCGTCAAGGTACGGTCTAAAAATGCGGTTCATTAAGTCCATGAATACCGCCGGAGCATTGGTCAAACCAAAGGGCATGACTAAAAATTCATAATGCCCATACCTTGTTCGGAAGGCTGTTTTAGGCACATCTGATTCTTTTACTCGTAGCTGGTAGTACCCTGATCTCAAGTCTATTTTGGAGAACACAGCGGCTCCTTTCAATTGATCGAAAAAATTATCTATTCTAGGCAATGGGTACTTGTTCTTTACTGTCACTTTATTAAGTTGACGGTAATCTATGCACAATCTCATAGTGCCGTCTTTTTTTTATTAAAACTGGAGCACCCCAGGGAGAACAACTTGACCTTGCAAAGCCTTTATCTGTCAACTCTTGTAACTGCGACTTCAGCTCCTTCAACTCCGTCAGAGCCATTCTGTAAGGAGTGATAGATATTGGTACAGTACCAGGAGCTAGCTTAATGCTGAACTCAACCTCTCTAACTGGTGGTAGTCCTGGCAATTCCTCGGGAAACACATCCACGTACTCACACACTATTGGCACTGACTCAATCCTTAACTCTGTTTCTTTTTCATTCATCACAAAAGCTAAGTATGCTTCATACCCCTTTCTCATGTATCTCTGTGCTGTCACGTGAGAAATCAATTCTGACAATCTACTCTGTTCATCTGATTCTATGTGAAAGGTGTCCCCATCCTCACATCTCATTTCAATGTATTTCTTCCCACAATTAACTATTACATTATGGGCAGTTAACTAGTCCATACCAAGAATGAGATCAAACTCGTCAAATGGTAACAACATAAGGTTTGCTTTAAAACAATGACCTCTAATCATTAATGGACATTCTCTACATACTTCATTCACTAACACACTCTTTCCTAAAGGATTAGACACTCTAATCACAACTTCTATAAACTCTATAGGCATACTCAAATCAGATACCAGTTTCATGCAAATGTAAGAGTGTGTAGATCCGGGATCTATTAAAGCAATAACTTTAACATCATGAAGAGAAAAGGTACCCGTGATAACATCATGGGAAGATGCCTATTTGCGAGCGCGAATGGCATAAGTCCGTGCAGGCGCCCTACCCTCGGGTCTCGCGGCCTGCTCTCTAAGGTTACCTCTTCCACTTGCCCCACTTCGGGGGTTTCTCTGTGGCCTTCCTCTGACCATACTCCTAGATCTCGGGTTCTGAGTTCTGTCCTCTTTCATCATCTCTGGACAATCTTTTATGTAGTGGTCCTGGGAACCACATCTGAAACATGCATTTTCGTGTGCTCGGCATTCCCCTAAATGACGTCTGCCACAATATGGGCATTCGGGTCTATCAGGTCGAACATTCCCCACACTAGCGACTGAAGTAGTCTGTGCTTTATTTCCCGAATACTATTTACTCTTGTCCTTCCTGGAAAATCCAGTGGAAGTAGCCGATCGGGCAGGGAAATCTCTTGACTTCTTGAATGAAGATTGGAATGACTTCTTCCACTACCTCTTTCTAGAGTCGCGAGACTCCATTTTAGATTTCTTCTTCTCTTTTACTAGTTCTTCGGCTTTACAAGCCCTCTCGACCAGCACAACAAATTCCTTCAATTCTAGGACAGCAACAAACAGTTTGATATCCTCATTTAGCCCATCTTTAAATCTTTTACTCATGATGGCTTCGGTGGACACGCATTCTCGAGCGTATTTGCTGAGTCTTACAAACTCACGCTCGTAGTCGATTCTGAGACATCTTGCCTTGTTTGATTCTAGGAATTCCTTCCTTTTACGGTCCACAAACCTTTGATCGATATATTTTTTCTTGAACTCTTCTTGGAAGAATTCCCATGTGATCTTTTCTCTTGGGACTACGATACCAAGGTGTTCCACCATTGATAGGCGAGAATCTCTTAAAAGAGAAACTACGCACTTCATGCACTCTTCAGGTGTACATGACAGCTCATTAAATACCCTCGATGGTATTTTCTAACGAGTAATTCACTCTTTCGGATCATCATATTTTTTTAGCCCGAATTCTTACGCCCCATGTTTCCCGATTCTATCAACTGGAGGCTTCTCTCCTCTTACCACCTCTACTACTTGAGGGGTTATTGGGATAGGTTGAGGAATAGGTGGGGGTGGTTGTGCATTCGGGTTCGTACGAACGAACTCCGTGTACCATGTATTCATCATGTGGAGGAAGGCTTCTCTAGCCTCTTCTCCTCCTCCTTGACTCACCGTAGTGGGTCTATTCTCGTTCTCATTCGGCACCAACCCTTCAGCGGGAGCCGACGCATTACTTTCTACGTCATCCGCCATATCTCTTTCAGGATCCATTTACTATATATATAAACATAATTTAAGTTGTCAGGAGTTGTCACACTATCATTATAAAAACATTCTTACATATGGCATGTATAGCTAGACTCGTGCTCGTGCTACATTAGTCCTAGAACTGACTAAACCGTAGCTCTGATACCACTAAATGTAACACCCCATACCCGAGTCCGAGGCTTAGACCGGATACGAGGCATTACTATGCTTGAACTTGTTTAATCATGTACTTACGGGCTATAAAAGTTCGTTCTGAAATAAGAACTTCTCTTTCTTAATCAACTTGTACTATTTATAGGCCTACGAGGCCTTAAACTCATTTCCGTAAACTTTCGTAACTCAATCGAAAACTTTTCATTGAAACAGGGGTCACACACCCATGTGAGTTGGGACACGCCCGTATAACCCTGAGACACGCTCATGTCTCCCAACCGTGCTTAAAACTCGAGGTTACTGCCAAATTTTACATGGCCATGGCACGCGTGTGGTCCTAGCCCGTGTGAAAAACCTTAGCATTCTGACTTATAACACACGGCCATGGCACGCCCGTGGACTTAGACCGTGTACTACATCTTGATATACTGACTTATTTCACACGACTGGGCACACGCCCATGTTCTAACCGTGTGTCATGCACGGCCTTAACACACGGCCGTGGGATTAGTCCGTGGCCTATTCTTACTTATAAGACTAAGGTGCAGTTTATGCACGGCCTAGACACACACCCGTGTGTCTAACCGTGTAGGCACTTAGAGGCTATTTACCAAGCCAATTGCCATCCTGAAATTAAGACCAAACTCAAGCTCAATTCAGCAACTCAATTATTACATCTTTCATGAACAATATAACATGCTTCATTGATATTAATAACATACATACTTAGTCAAACTTGGCCAATCACTTAGCCATTTACAAAAGAACAATAAACTTGACAGCCCATACTTTTGCCCCTTTCTAAGACATATGCTTAAAATGAAATGTTTCCTATACATGCCATACTTAATGTAAACAACTTGGCTATACCAAAATAGCGATTGATAGTGTGCTTCGAGCTCCGATGATAATGATCCACGAGATTAGCTTGGCGGAACTACATGGAAAGAAAGAATAAAAGACGTAAGCATTTAGCTTAGTAAGTTTGCATATAATGCACATAACAACATACTTGCTTAAATTAACCCATTTGACATAAACAATGGTATCATAATTTCAGCTATAAAGCTTACTTGCTCATACTTGATTCTTACATATCTCATGATACTTACTAGTCTCATACTTGTGAGGTAAACAAGGTACCTGTATCACTTGATCACATTGATCAACATACATTTACATAATAATCATAATCTCTAATTTATCATTCATAACATGAATAATACTCGTTTTCACTTGATAATAACTTTACTTACTTAGCTTTCTTGTAATCTCTTTAGAGCTAAACTCGTTTGCCCGATGAATTTATATGAATAACCGAGGATACTAAATCTCATCTAAATTTCGAGGCCATGACTTAACATAGACTTATACGAAGTATTTCTTGTTCTCACCAATGCCATGCCTTAACTTGGACTTATATGGGATCTCTTTCTCTTGATAACTTTTCAATGCCAAGCTTGCCTTGGTCTTACATGATAACTTGTTCAATGCCAAGCTTGCCTTGGACTTACATGATAACTTACTCAATGCCAAGCTTGCCTTGGACTTACATGATATCTTACTCAATGCCAAGCTTGCCTTGGACTTACATGATAACTTATTCAATGCCAAGCTTGCCTTGGACTTACATGATAACTTATTCAATGCCAAGCTTGCCTTGGACTTACATGATATCTTGCTTGCTTGCCGATGCCATGCCTCGGCTTGGTCTTATATGGACTTTCTTGTTCCATGTGGTAGATCGAGTATCCTAAGCTATTTAACTTCAACCGGGGCTTTCTCATGCTTGGTTTCATTAATTTCTTTGTTTAACAGAACATTAAACATTTTCATAATAACATTGTACATTATACTGAGCAATTCAATGATATAAATCATAAAGCTTGGAAATCATACAAACTTACCTCAATATACAAAATGTAGCTAGGTATGCAATTTAGTCTTCGACCTTGTTCTTGCATCGGTTTCGATCCGGGCTTCGTTTTTCTTGATATATAGTCATAAATAGATCATTTAATATTCACATTGACTAAATTGACCCTTTACTCATACTTGGGCAAAATTACTATTTTGCCCCTATACTTTCTCATATTTGCACTTTTGCCCCAAGGCTCGAAAAATAATTTTCATTCAACTTTCTTAGACTATATGCTTAGCTGATTCATTTTCTCTACTATAGCCATTATCAATTCTCATTATTTCTAATAGGTATGACTAATTTCAAAACTTTTACAAACTAGTCCCTATGCTCATTTTTCATGAAATTCACTTAGAAAAAGATGTTTATCTAACATCAAACTCTCATAAACTTCCATAAAACATCCTTTAACAAGCATACCATTCATGGGTAGATTTTTGAACATGCATCTTAGCTCACTTTATAGCTAAAAATAGCTAATTCAATATACGAGAACTTTAAAAATACGAAGAATATTAAAAACGGGGCTAAGATGAACTTACTAGCAAGCTTGAAAAAAAATGAAGAACCCTAGCTATGGAGTCTCCAATTTTTCGGCACAAGAGGAAGAAGATGAATAGATTTTTATCATCTTTTTCCTATTTTAATCACTTATTAGGCTAATGACCAAAATGCCCTTCTCTTTAAAAATTTCTATTTTACTAACTCATGTCCATTTTTGTCCAAAAATTATAATTTGGGCAAATTGCTATTTAAGGACTCATAATTAATATTCTAAAGCTATTCCATACAAAAAGCTTCTAGAAACTCATATTTTGCAACTTTTGCAATTTAGTCCTTTTTTATCATTCCATGTCAATTTCACAAAATTTCTACATGGAACTTTAGTACTATGATGCAAACATGTCTTAAACCTTAAGAACTCAATTTTACTGACTCGGGTTTGTGGTCTCGCACCACTATTCCGACTAGGCCCTGAATCGGGATGTTACAACACGCCCACGGGGCAGACCGTGTGCCACACACGGCCTAGAAACACGCCCGTGTGCCTACCCGTGTGGACAAAAACAAGGCTATTTACCAAGCCCTTTTTGCCACCCATACTTGTACCAACATAAGCCACAACCAAGACATACACACATCAAGACCACTACACTCCATTCACATGCAAATCTTATCACATACTTCACCATTCAAATTGCACAATCATGAAAAATAACATCATTTACATATATCAACATCAAGTATTAGCTATCATCCATGGCCTTTTACAAAATGAATCAATCTTTAAGACAATCCAACACATTTGGCCAAAATAATATGACACTTGACAAAACACCAAGTCCCTATACATGCCATACTCAAAATGATAAATCTAACTATACCAAATGTTCAGATTGATAGTGTGATCGAGCCTCCGATGTCCTTTGATCCCCGAGCTAGCTTGGCGGCACTATAAGAAAATGGAAAAGGAAAGGGAGTAAGCGTAAAGCTTAGTAAGTTGCATGTAAATAAGTAACAACATCAACCATGCCTCTTTAAACATATAGCAAATTATAAACCAGCACAACATTCTCAATTGATTAAAGGCATAACTTACTCATTTTCATCCTTACTAATCATACAACATAAATCGAGCTCATTTCTCATGAATCTCGTGTAGGTACCTGTATCACTTACAACATAGTCATAACTTTTCTCACTTTTGACACAAGCTTTAAATTACCCGTTGAACCAGTTAGAATACCAAAGGATACCCGACAAGCCTCACACAAGAGGTAACGATGCCGATGCCATGTCCCAGACATGGTCTTACACTGGCTCACATGTCGATGTCGATGCCATGTCCCAGACATGGTCTTACACTAGCACACAAATTAACGCCGGTGCCATGTCCTAGGCATGGTCTTACACTGGCTCTCATAATGTGGCCGATGCCATGTCCCAGACACGGTCTTACACTAGCACACATATCACCCAAATGTCATGGCACGGATATCCATTCTATTCCTAAGGTTCAACCGGGAGTATACCACCTCAAATTTTGTCATACATATTCATAACAATAATCAACATTCTATGCAATATCAATTATTTAATGCATAATAATAATAGAGTTGTATTATTTACGTACAACTTACCTCGGTATACAAATTATGGGCGACTAGTTCGATTTAGTCCAATAGCTTGGTTTTCCCCCAGTCTAGGTCTGGACTCCGTTTTTCTTTATCTATAATGACAAAATTTACTTATTTAATCACCACAGAAATCAAGACATTCCAAAATTCCTACTTTGGAAAAATTACCGTTTTGCCCTTAGACTTTCACATACTTACGATTTTGCCCCTAGGCTCGTAAAATGATTTTAATCAAATTGCTTCCTTTAACAAGCCTAGCCAAACCTTTATTACTCTTATAGCAACTCACAATTCTAATTACTTCACACTTCACAAAAGGTCCCTTTTAGGTGTTTTCATGAAAACCCCTTTCACAAAAGTTGTTTATTTAACAACCAAGGTTCATTTTCTTCCATAAAATTTCAGCAAACAACATAAATACTCTCATGGCAAGACCCTAGACTCTCAACCATTTTGCAAAATAGTCCCCTCATTAGCTAGCTTAAGCTACAAGGGTCGCAAAAATACAAAAATCATCAAGAATGACCATCAAAAACACTTACTTGCAAGGGTGAAGAGTTGCTGAAATTTCAAGCTTCCAAAACCCTTATTTTTGCTGAAAATTTTGGTGGAGAGGAGGAAGATGAATGGTGATATCTTTTTCTCTTTATTTTATTTTATTTTATCAATTAAGTCACCTAAAATCTACCTAACCTTTGACCAATTTCATGAATTAAAAATTCATGTCCAGCCACCATTTTTATTGGTCTATTTACTCAATAAGGACCTTTACTTTAGTGTTCCATAGCTATTTAATACTTTTAGCTTGTAGAACAAAACTTTAGCACTTTATGCGATTTAGTCCTTTTTTAAAATTAAGCATGCAATCACTAAAATTAAGTCACCAAAATTCTCTGACCTCGGATTTGTGGTCTCGTAACCACTATTCTGACTAGGCCCAAAATCGGGCTGTTACAATAGGGGTGTCGAAGACCGGTTCTAAATCATGTTTGTGTGTTTTGTGTTTAGATCTGGTTAACTGTTATCTAAATTGAGGCCGTAATAGTTGTGGATTTGCATTAGTGCATCGAATTTGTGGAAATCAGGTACGGGTCCTAACTTTTGTGTGTTTTAGTGTTTATTGTAAATTGTTTGATTGTTCACAAGTTGGCCGACTATTGTGTGTAATTTTCTATGCATGGTCAAATGGCTTAATTCCAACCGTGAAGTGGTTGATTATGGTAAGACGTTTAATGTTGGCCGAAAGCATTAAGTGACCCTTTAGTAATGGTCAAGTATTATAAGGCTTTAAAACGAGGTAACTGATTGTGTAAGTATTTTACTTATGGGATGATTGTGTGTTTAATCAATTGGATGGCTATATGCATGCCATTTTGTGACTAGTATCGTTAAGTATGTTGTTCGTCATTGTTACCGATTACATGTAAGTATGTCTACTATAATGTATGTTGACTGCATGTACGCATGCCATTGAATGTTACTGGTTTACTGAATGCATGCTAAGCATACCACTGATATTGTTATATTGAATGCATGTTAAGCATGCCACTATACTGAAAGTGATACTTATGCTTAATTATTTACATGACATATTGCATCGCATGAGTTTTGGGATTTGATGGGTGACGAAAGAGTTCCGTGGAGTACCGACAATTTATTCGCATTATTGTTTAGCAGTATAACTGTGCCTCAGAGTATTATTGGAGTAACGACGACTTATCGCAACTTACCGGCAGCTTGTCTGCAAACTATTAGCAGTTTAACTGCATATTGATACTTGTGGTTTATCCGCATCGAGTTTCGTTTCTTATTGTTTTTGGAGTACGGATGACAGGTTCTAGGGAACTCGTGGTGTGTAGCGGATGGATGGGTAAGATCTTGGCACTAATTCATATGAGCATGCCCATGCATATAAAAATCTATTTTTCATATGATGTCATGCTTCATTGAAAATTTGACTATTTGAGATGGTTTATACTGCTTATTTTGTTAAACACACTAAGCTTTTTAAAGCTCACCCCCATAACTTTATCCTTATAGATAACCCCAAGGTTAGGATCGGACTCGACAATTCGGAGGTCTGTCTCGAATTTTTGGTTTAATATTATAATTTTTATCACTATTCAGGACTGTAATAATTTTTATACAGATTGTGGCATGGGTTCAATATTCTGGGTTATTTTGGTATTTTGTATGCATTATCGTTAAAACTAGTTAAGTTAAATAACTGGACGAACCTACACATTGGTGTTTATAAGCATATAAAATTGTTTTTTAAAATAATAATAAATTAAGGTCTTCGTATTTTTCGCTGCAAATTTGTACTTGAATTTCTGGAAAGTAAATTAAAAATAAAAAAAAATGTTTTCAAGAGTAATAAGAACTTCTATAATTGGATCTTAATCAAGCTTAGCATAAGTTAATGTTTTTATAAAACTAAGAGAAGCTCACTACAGTTTTTTCGAAAAATAAACAAATGTTTTAAAGGGGAAGTTTTTGAAAATTTGATCTTTTTTCTTTTATTGAGCCATTTTGGTGGCTAATGTGGTCTTTAGAATTCGGCCATAACTTCTAGACCGAGTTAGGGAGGTTACAACAATCCTAATGTGACGTGACAAAAATAACCCAATAAATTAAAGAAAATAACAATAGCTACTGTCTAATGATTAACTTGAATGGTCAAATAGCCTTGATTGGTCAAATGCTTAGTTGATGGGGTTGGATTAGATACATTTTCTGCTCGGAGACTTAATTGATGTTTTTAAAAAAGAAAACAACATTTTTTGGACCATTATTATTATTATTATTATTATTATTATTTGCCATCATGTAGTGGTGATCACAACTAAGGGCAAAATATGATATGGGAAAATGTTTTCTTTTAAATCTTCATCTTGGGGTGATGAATAAAGTGAACATGTTATCATTTTAATATCCAAATATAATACGTGTTCAATTTTAATTCATGAAATAAATATTTATACTACTCTCTCCCGCATATATAATTAGGCTTTTTTTATATTAATATTATAAAAAATTTAATTCTGATATGGGGTGTCAGTATAATTATATACAAAAATGGTATGTTTAGGAGGTGGTGCCTTTCTTATAGGCGGCACCACCATTTTTTTTAAAAAAATTAATATTTTGATAGTGGTGCCATGTACATAGGCAGCACCACTTTATACTCCTTCTATACGGTCAAAATATGGCCAAATTTGACCCGTGACCGACTCACCCCCATGTGGCTCCCATTGGATTGGCGGCACCAGTCACGCCACCTTGACAAGCAGCACTGGTGCCAGTCACCAGTCCCCTCTGCCGCGCACCAAGACATTGCAAAATGCAATGAGTAGTCCCTTCAAAGGGAAAAAGAGAAGAAGATGGAGGGCCTTATAAGCATGGTCCCCCTTGAAGAAATCGGTAGTGAGAAAAAAAAGAGGGAGAAAAAGGAGAGAAAGAAATGAAAAGAAGAAGACGAAAGAAAGAAAGCCACCACCCCTAAACGTACCATTTTCGTATATAATTATACTGACACCTCATTTCAGAATTAATTTTTTTTTATAATATTAATGTAAAAAAACCTTAAAAAAGCCATATAATTATATATTTCTAACTTTTTATGCTTAACTCTGACATTTTATTTTTGGTAAAATTATGAAATTATTTAGAAAGCTTCTTTGATCAAAGATAAAATAAGGAAAATTAGATATGGAAATTCAAACCCTAAATTTATTGGATGTAGTAAATAAATGAATGAATTAAACTATACTCAAAATGTAATGAATTTGTAGGGTAACTAATAACATTTATACCAAAACAAAAAAAAAAATTAATGATATACTCAAATGTTATGTTTTATGGTTTATGGAAATTAACTTTTTCAAAATTTATAATTCTTCCTATTAATATTATCATCTTTAAAATTTGAATTTAAGTTTTTTTATTTAAGAGTACAACGTGCCTTATTATAATATTTATAGAAGATGATATTCAAATTTAAAGGTTAAATGCTCAAATTAAGACTAAATATTTGAAGGGTTGCTTACATAAAAGCTAAAATTTTAAAATTGATCATATAATAGCCTAACTTTTACAAAAATGCTCAAATAAAAAATTTTTACACAGTTCAACCCGATTTAAGTAAAAATTAGGTGAATGCTAACATTTTTAGAATAAAATGCATTATAAATGAATCAAATATTGCTTTAAAAGAAAAGAAATAATTTGAGACTTGACATGCTTATTTGAGCACTTTAAAAAAGTTTAGTCCTTACTCGAACACTAAAAAAAAGATTTGAACCATATTTGACCATTTTAGAAGGTTTAAGTAGTTTTGTAAAAATTAAGCATTTATAAGATAGATTTAACCCTTAGACAAGCAACCAATTTGGCTAAATTTGAGATGGCATGATGTATTGAGAGTGAAGATTGAATAGGGTCAGCGATTGATGAAGAAGTGGCACAAGATAAATGGGTGTTTGAATTTGATTAGAGAAGAGCTAACAGCCAACTCAGTTTTGTAACTGAACCCACAAAAGTTTCCAGGAACCAGAATGGGAAAGAGTGAACCCAATGCCCTTTTCTGTATTTTTCTTAAACTCACTATATGGTGAACAAAGGAAACACTTGTGGCATACTTGAAGTTGGAGCTAACTGCCCCACTTTTTTTTCCCCTCTTTTATACTGTAAATATTGCGTTAGAGCCAAAAACCGGTAGCACTATTATAATTACAATTACTAAATTTACTTTTTAAAATATTTCCTCCATTGTTAGCAACCTGATTAAAATATTGAGAGATGCAGAAAGATATGAGGGTATGGGCAGAGGTGGTGCTTACTGTGTTTATATGTCCTTTGTAGGGAAAGAGAGAGAAGCATCCTAAGGGAGGGGGTGGGTGGTGGTGCAGTTTTGTTGATCTCAAGGCTTTGCTTTTCTTCATTTTTTTAAATTATTGTTTAATTTAAAGTGTTTTTGTTTGGATAGTTTAATTTATTAGAAAAGACCAAATAGGTAGAGCTTGTTGCTGTTTAGAGCTTGAGTTCAAGGCAAGCAAGAAATATAGTGTGTGAGAGAGAAAAATGGGAAAGAAGCAAGCACAAACATAGAGAAGAAGCAAAACCCAATGATGCAAAACCGAGAAGAAAGGTTTGGAAATTGAGGCAAATGTCTATGCCCAGCTCGAGGCAATCTTCTTCATTCTTTATCTCCTTTTTCTTCTTCTTCTTCTTCAGTGCTGCAACTTTTGCAGCTCCAAACCATGAATCTTCCATTCTCTTCTCATGGATACACTCTTCTCCAACTCTACATTCCTCTTTTTCCAACTGGAACAGTCTTGACTCCACTCCATGCAACTGGACCTACATAACATGTTCCCCACAAGGTTATGTCACCGAAATTAATATACAGTCAGTCCCTCTTCAGCTTCCTTTACCAGCCAATCTTTCTGCTTTTCAATCTCTCAAAAGACTAGTCATCTATGATGCAAATCTCACAGGCACCATCCCACTTGACATTGGTTATTGTTCACAACTTACTACCATTACCCTTGGCTCCAATAGTCTGGTTGACTCCATCCCTGCAAGTATTGGTAGGCTTCAGTATCTCCAGGACTTGGTTTTGAGCTCTAATCAGCTAACTGGGGAAATCCCAGTTGAGCTAGGTAACTGCACAAGTCTCCGGAAAATAGAAATTTATGATAACCTTCTAAACGGGACTATCCCTGCTGACCTCGGGAACTTGTCTCTTCTTCAAGTTCTTCGAGCTGGAGGGAACAAAGACATTGTGGGAAGAATCCCTGATGAGATTGGGGACTGCAGCAACTTGACTGTGTTGGGGCTAGCTGATACAAGAGTTTCAGGTTCTTTACCAGCTTCACTTGGGAAGCTAAGCAAGCTCCAAACCTTGTCTATATACACCACAATGCTCTCTGGTGAGATTCCTCCTGAAATAGGTAACTGCTCTGAGCTTGTAAACTTGTATCTTTACGAAAACAGTCTATCAGGATCGATCCCACCGCAGATTGGTAAACTTGAAAAGCTTGAATCACTGTTCTTGTGGCAAAATAGTCTTGTTGGGAGTATTCCAGAAGAGATTGGCAACTGTAGTAAATTGATAAACATTGATCTTTCTTTGAATTCATTATCTGGAACCATACCTTTGTCTTTGGGGAGTCTTTCGGAGCTTCAAGAGTTTATGATTAGCAACAACAATGTCTCTGGTTCAATACCTTCAACTCTCTCCAATGCTAGTAATCTTCTGCAGTTGCAGCTAGATACAAACCAGATTTCTGGTTTGATTCCACCAGAGCTGGGAATGTTGTCAAAGCTTACTGTTTTCTTTGCCTGGCAAAACCAGCTTGAAGGAAGCATCCCTTCATCTTTGTCTCGCTGTACAGGCCTTCAAGCATTGGATTTGTCACACAATTCTCTCACTGGTAGCATTCCTCCTGGCCTGTTTCGACTCCAGAGCCTGGCAAAGCTTCTACTTATTTCCAATGACATTTCTGGTTCTATACCCCCAGAGATCGGGAATTGCACCTCCCTTGTGCGCTTAAGGCTTGGTAACAACAGGATCATTGGTGGTATTCCTAGAGAAATTGGGAGCCTCAAGAGATTAAATTTTCTTGATTTGTCTAGCAACGGGCTTTCTGGAGTTGTTCCATATGAGATTGGGGGTTGCACGGAGTTACAAATGATAGACCTCAGCAACAATATTCTACAGGGTCCCCTTCCCAATTCATTGTCATCTCTATCTGGCCTCCAGGTGTTGGATGCCTCATTCAATCAATTTGATGGCCAAATACCAGCAAGCTTGGGCCGTCTTGTGTCATTGAATAAGTTGATTTTAAGCAAGAATTCCTTGTCTGGATCAATACCTTCTGCCCTAGCCCTCTGTTCCAGTCTCCAGTTGCTTGACCTTAGCAGCAATAAGCTCACTGGTGGCATCCCATTGGAACTTGGCCGAATAGAAGCCCTTGAGATTGCTCTTAACTTGAGTTGCAATGGACTCACAGGGCCAATCCCTCCTCAAATATCTGCACTTAGCAAGCTGTCCATACTGGACATTTCCCACAACAAGCTTGAAGGAGACTTGGCTCCACTTGCAGCGCTTGATAATCTCGTTTCTCTCAACCTCTCCTACAATAACTTTGAAGGTTATCTGCCTGACAACAAGCTTTTTAGGCAGTTACCACAAGCAAACCTGGCTGGAAATGAAGGCCTATGTCCTACAAGCCGGGACTCTTGCTTCTTGGGAAGTGATGGCAGGGCAGGGCCATCAAGGACTGAAAATGAGATAAGGCGGTCGAGGAGACTCAAGCTAGCAGTAGCTTTGTTGATCACCCTAACAGTAGCAATGGTTATTATGGGGACAATCGCGATTATAAGGGCTAGAAGAACCAAGAGAGACGATGATTCAGAGTTGGGAGACTCATGGCCATGGCAATTCACTCCCTTCCAGAAGTTAAATTTCTCAGTAGAGCAAATTCTGAAATGCCTGGTGGATTCCAATGTGATTGGAAAAGGGTGTTCCGGGGTTGTTTATCGTGCTGATATGGACAATGGTGAAGTCATTGCAGTGAAGAAGCTATGGCCAGCAACAATAGCACCATCCAATGGATGCAACGATGACAAAAGTGGGGTTCGTGATTCCTTCTCGGCCGAGGTGAAAACGCTTGGTACTATCCGTCATAAGAACATAGTTAGATTTTTGGGTTGTTGTTGGAACAGAAATACAAGATTGCTCATGTATGATTATATGCCTAATGGAAGCTTGGGGAGTCTCCTTCATGAGAGAACTGGGAGTGCTTTGGAATGGGAACTTAGGTACCAAATATTGTTGGGGGCAGCACAAGGCCTTGCTTACTTGCACCATGATTGTGTCCCTCCTATTGTCCATAGGGACATCAAGGCTAATAATATCCTAATTGGCCTTGAGTTTGAACCTTACATTGCTGATTTTGGCCTTGCCAAGCTTGTAGATGATGGTGATTTTGCTCGCTCCTCTAACACTGTTGCTGGTTCTTATGGA
Source organism: Gossypium sturtianum (assembly GCA_025698515.1). NCBI lineage: Eukaryota > Viridiplantae > Streptophyta > Magnoliopsida > Malvales > Malvaceae > Gossypium > Gossypium sturtianum. Next base: position 70,513,211 of record CM046952.1, read on the forward strand.
TATATTGCTCCTGGTAACATATTTTTACTGCATTATTTACTTTTAAATAGTTAAAGTCATTGAAGGTCATTTTGTAGCAATCTTGAACTAATTATTTACTGCATCTTGGCAGAATACGGTTACATGATGAAGATTACAGAGAAGAGTGATGTTTATAGCTATGGTGTAGTGGTGTTGGAAGTACTGACGGGAAAGCAACCGATTGATCCGACGATACCAGATGGACTACACATAGTAGATTGGGTTAGACAAAAGAGGGGAGGAATCGAAGTACTTGATCCGAGCCTACTGTCTCGACCGGAATCTGAAATCGAGGAAATGATTCAAGCTTTAGGAGTAGCCTTGTTGTGTGTAAATTCATGCCCTGATGAAAGACCAAACATGAAAGATGTGGCAGCGATGCTCAAGGAGATTAAACATGAAAGAGAGGAGTATGCTAAGGTTGATGTGCTACTCAAAGGATCACCAACCATTGATGCCAAGGAAAACAACAACTCAAGTGGAGTTCAAGCAACATCATCATCAAAACCAGCCATGCAAATGCAAAGCTTGTATCCCAAAATCAATAACTCCAGCTTCTCTGCTTCTTCTCTACTTTACTCACCTTCCTCCAATCCTACACCAGGGTTAAAGTAATAAAAAAACACAAAAATGGTTATAGCTACCCCACAAGGAAGTTTGTTATGCTTATTTTCTTTCTTCAGTTTCAAAACCCTTTTTTTTTTCTTTCGGTTTTTGTTTTGTATGTATAAAGAAAAGCTTGATATTTGTTATAATTAGATGCATGAAGACAAAGAAGGCTTGGAGCACTGTTGTTTACAGCTAAATTACAAGTGAAATAACTATTTTCTCATAGTTCCCCATCTCGCAACTTGCATATATGATAACATATAATTATACCAAGTTGTAATATAACCCACGAACGTGTTCAAAATTATCATGAAGACTCATGTATTAGGAGTCTAATTTTATTGTCTTTTTTGCCGTTAAAAATTAATTCTTGTATGTTTATATATGTTAGTATCTAGTTGTTCTATTAATTATATTATTCTTTTAACAATATAAATAGATAAAAATTTTAATAAAAATAATTAATTTACTCTTATCTCCAATATATAAAAATTAATTTACTTATTTTTCAATAAAAATTTAAATATAATATAACTCTTAATATATTTTTTTACTCTGATTTAGTTTCTATTTGTTCTATATTAACCTACAGGTGGCCTTATGATATTAGCACCATAACCCTGTTTTTGATATAATACAGCTAGTGAGAGAGTGAAGCATATTTAGGATACATGAAAAGAATCTAAGAATCTAGTGAAAAGATGATAAAAAGTTACTCACCAGGTGATTTCAGAAGATTAAGTCATTGATTTGACCATTAAGGTGTGTTGGATGGGACCCATGATAAGTTGGTGATGTTTGATTGCTTGCATGTGTGATTGTATAATGGAGGCTGGTGTCTAAGTGTTTAGCTTTTCCCATTCTCTAGTTAGTCATCAGTATGAAAGAATTGATTCCTAATATTGCCCTCAGACTCAGTGTGTACCTTTCCAAGGATCTTAGACTGCTGTGTTGCTTTAACCCAGGGCAAAAGCTTTCTGCTCAAAAGGACTGCACTTTCACATCTAAACTTCACATCAATGCCTGTCCCTACAGGTGCCAATGAAAAATGTTGTTACCTCATTATGAAGCAGTCAAATTTATTTTACTTTATAAGTAAAAGAGAAACAAAATACCATGCTTTACTACTAAGAAATGTCCTAGGGCCATAATAAAGCTTAGCATGACTTGAGGAAATAGAACGTCACTTAGATCCAAATAATTCATAGTTTGATTTTCAGGGTGAGTTTAGTATTATTTTGAAAAAATAATTTTGGAATAAAAAATATTTTCGAGATAAAATAATTATTAAATAAGATATTTTTAAACTTTTTAAAAATATTTTTGGGATAAAAAATATTTTGTAAAAGTATTTTTTTAACTAAATACAAAAGAAAAAAATTTTAATTTTTACTCAAAAGTACTTTTTGGCCTAAAAACACTCTTAAAAAATAATACTAAACTAAAACTTAATTTAGATAAATAATACATTTATCACTAATTAAAATAAAAATAACAGTGATAATAAAATTAAATATTATATAAAAAGATAAAAACAAAACTAAATATATTACACCTAAACTAAACTGTCTATAAAAAAATTCTAAATCTCAATTTTATATACTACTTTTCCATAGGGTTGGGTCAGGCTATGATGTGATCATCCCATGTTAGTCCAAAGAATCTTGTAATTTTGGCATTGGTACATGGACCCCTTTCCTCTGTTTGGCAAGAGACATTTGCCCTAAAGAAGTGAATCATTTCACATCAATTTGCCCCTTTTGAAAGAATGAATACAAAAGGATATTTTTCCTGATTCGGTTGTTCCTATTTGAGTGTGATACTGATAATGCAAGCACAATTGCCTAAACTTTACTTTTTAGATAAAAGTATTATAAAATTTTTATATTAAAAGTTAAATTATATTTTTTTTATTAAAAAATAATTTTTATATGTTAGAATAAAGAGTAAATTAGTTATTTTTTATTAAAAATTTTATTCATTTTTATTATTAAAAATTAGTTACCGTATATTAAAATGAGATACACATAATATACCACATGTAATTATTTGGTTACTCTATTAATTTTAGAAATAGATAAAAATTTTCATAGAAAAAGTCAGTGTACTTTTTGAATCTATTGTATACGAATAAATTTACTTTTTTTTTTAAATAAAAAAAGATAAAAAAATAAATTGCCTCTTAATACAAAACCCTCCATAATCCTCTGACCGTGTTAATGTTAATACAAAACACTCCATAATACTCTTACCTAACATGTTACACCATTGTATCATGGAAAACCAAGAAAAAAAAATGAAAAGATTAAAAATAGTGGAGCTAATATACTACATCTAAGGCTCTAAGTCCATAACTCATGTGGTGAATCCTTGGGCCATTATGTCGAGTCCAAAAGCCTAAAATACATCTGCCATCTGCTCACTGGCTGGTAATTGTACTGTTCAACCACAGTCGAAGCCATCAGTCTGAGATTTGTGGTCAAATTCATGAAACTGCCGCTTTTATATCTTTGACTCCTTGGGAACTCGAAAGCACTGGCAACGAGAGTATGTGGCAATGACACTCATTTAATTTGACCTTGAAGCTCAACTTACTTTATTCATGAGGCATCCAAGTATTAGTAAGTAGGAGTGTTACATGCCCAAATACGTAAGCTCAAGTAAAGGAGGAGAGGTTCTAATTATTGACATTCCCCCCGGTTAAATGGTTGTAATCATTGTCAACTACATAGCTTTCACTTACTACATTCGTAACCTGTTAATGCACCATTATGTAACATCCATGTTATTTGGATAGTTTATTTTCATTCTCGGAACTATGGCTCACACTTTATACATATTGGTATATTGGTAAAGGTTGAAACAAAACGTCCACACATGGCTTAATGCAAAAATTTGGAATTGATATATACACACGCTAGATATGTGCTAAGCACATGATAATATCATATTATAATTTTAGAGGTTAATTTAATAATTTTTAAATTTCAATTCAAAATAGAAAATATATGACAAAAAATTTAAGTCCTGATATCAATAGAAAATAAATATATAATTTATCTCTACTTTTTCTATCTGCATTTGTACATAAATTATGCATTATATAATTTACTTCTACGATAATTTATTTCGTCAAAATTTATGAATCAAAATCATCAATGCTATATCCACTTAACACTAATTCAAGCACTTTTTGAAAAATATCTCAAAATATATTATTTATTATTATATGATAATAACAAAACTAACCCCTCAATCATATCTGATGAAAAATAGACTTTGGGTTTTGTGTGCACTAACTTTATGCACCCATACTCTACAATAGAAATCACATATTTTACTTTTTTTAATAAAAAAATAATAATTGTATTTATATTATTAATTTGTTTTAATATAAAATATAAAATAATTTTTATTATATTTATTTTTATTAGTATAACAATTATATATAAATTTAAACTAAAATTTAGTATTATAAATAGATGTATTAATCAAATATTTTTATTCACCCAAAAATTCACTTGATTATTCTTAGAATTTTATATGAGCATGATATTATTATTTTTCTTGACTTGGTTTGTAGATAAAAAAAGAAATGTAATTGGTCGATTAAGTCTTAACTTGATTGGCATCGACATTGTTACCAGTGCAGGAGAACATGAGTTCGAGTGTGCTAAACAGTGGTGAACTTGGCGGGGCTAGCAGCGGCCCCGGTCCCCCCTAAAATTATAAAAATGTATAATTGCCTTTTAATCTCTTGACTTTTGAAAAGTTTAACCCCTTTTAAGTTGTTTGCCCCCTTCCAACTTTGAATAGTAAAGAATATTTCCTTTTTTTTCCCATAGGTTAACTTTTTAACTTTAAATATTTATATAATATATTACAACTTTACAACTTTCTTTTTTTGAGTGATAGTTGGTCACTTTTTAATTTAACATTAAATATGAATTTAGGTTAAAATTTAAATTGTTAACTAGTGAAAAAAAAGTCTCTTTTACTATTGCTATTAGAGGTGCTCATGGGCTGGGCCGAGTTTGGGCCGGGCTTAACTAAAAATTCAGGCCCATTGCCCGGCCCGGGTTTGAAAAATGAGCCTAAAATTTTGTCCAAGCCCGACCCGGATAAAAATGCTAAAACCGGGCGGCCCCTGCTACTTATATTAATTTTTATATTATTTTTATATAATTTTTAAATATATATAATACATCAAAAATACTAAAAACATCAAAATAAATATTTCCCAACAAATTGAAAATAAATTTTAAAAAATATATAGACTTAAATAACACTAAGATAGATGCAACTTAACAAGCAAATACCTCTAAAATAAAAAAAAATTAACAAATGCCTTTAAAATAATAACAAAATTAACAATAAAATAAGTTTTATACAATATCCAATCAATAACAACAAAATAGTAGCAATATAATAGTAAAATGGTAGCAAAATAAGGAGAAAAAAACAAGAAAAAAACATTCAAAAACAAAAAAAAATGCAGATTTTTTTGTCCTTCAGTGAATTCAGGACCGGGCCGGGCCCGGGCCAAAAATACCTTACCCGAGGCCCGGCCCATTTTTTAAACCGGCCTTATTTTTTTGTCCAAGCCCATTTTTCGGGCCTATATTTTTGCCCAAACCCTCCCACATTTCGGGCGGGCCTTCAAGACGGGCCGGGTGGCCCGACCCATGAGCAGGTCTAATTGCTATTAATGACTATTGTTATCAACATCTGTCCTTCAAACACAACATCGAGTTCATCTTCTAAGGTTTTTTTTCATCTTTTTTACAATATTACAATTATTTTTATTTTGTTTTATTTTATAGTTATTATTTTATTTTATCTTTTAATATATTGTAGTTATGAAGTCGAAAACAGTTGATTCATTTTTTAAAAAGAAAAGTATAGAGACAACACAATCACCTTCAGAAGCGTCACAAATTGAGGTACCACCTTCATCGTTTGCTCCTTTAAACTCTGATGCACGTCCTTCTAAAATTCCTACAGTTGAAGATGAGGCACTTGATTTGTCTAATTTAGAACGTGAACCTGGGTTTCGTAAGCAAATATATGAGTATCCGGTTAATATGCATGATGAAATTCGAAGAGCTTATATTAAGGCTGGACCATATCAACCTATTCTTTCAGAATATCCTATTTCTAATTCAAAAAAGCATCCTCATTATTTTCAACCATCATGGTTTAAACAGTTTTCCTGGTTAGAATATTCACATTTTAAAGATGCAGTATTTTGTTTGCCTTGTTTTCTTTTTAATAGCAATACAAGTAGTTGTTTTGGATCAATTGCATTTACTCATAGTGGCTTTAGTAATTAGAAAAATGTATATGATGGATGCAATTGTGCTTTTTTGACACATATGGGAAAAGATCCGAATTCACTGCATAACAATGCACAACGAGCTTATGTAGATTTAATGAATCAAGCTCAACATATTGAAGTATCACTTCATAGACAAACAACACAGCAAATTGTAGCTAATCGTCTACGTCTGAAAACTAGTATAGATGTTGTTCGATGGTTGACATTTTAAGTGTGTGCTTTTTTAGAGGTCATGATAAAAGCTCGGGATCTAAAAATCATGGGAACTTTCTTGAACTGTTATCAATAATTAGCATCTTATGATGAGAAAGTTGAAGATGTTTTGAAAAGTGCTCCACAAAATGCTAGTTATACTTCTTCAATAATATAAAAAGAGATACTGCAAATTTATGCCAGTATAGTTTGTAATGTAATTCGTGAAGAAATTGGTGACAGAAAGTTCAGTATTATTATGGATGAAGCGAGAGACGAGTCAAGAAAAGAGCAAATCGCAATTGTTTTGAGATTTTTTTTTATAAATAGGACTGGTAAAAGAACGATTTTTTGATATAGCCCATGTTAAAGATACTGCATCATTGACTTTGAAGAATGAGATTTTTAATGTTTTCTTACAACATAGTTTTGCTCATCATCTTTAGTTAGTATTGGTTGCAACAACTAGAGAAGTGGTTGAAGTGTATCAATTTTTCAAAGACTTGTCTAATATTGTTAATATTGTTTCTGCTTCTTCTAAACGGCATGATGAATTACAAAAAGCCCAAGCAGCTGAAATAACTCGTTTAGTATCCATTAATGAGTTAGCAACTAGAACATAAATGTATCAGACGACACTTTACAATGTCTTAGTAAGACTCGATGGAGTTCTCATTTAAATTCAGTTACTAGTTTACTGACGATGTACAATGTTACTAGTACAATTCTTGAAAATCTAAAAAATACTGCTCCTAACTATTCTCAATAAGGGGATGCTCATAACGCATATAATAGATTGAGATCATTTGAGTTTATATTTATTTTGTATATGATGAAAGAAGTTTTAGGGGTTATTGATAATCTTTGTCAAGCGTTGCAACGCCATTCTCAAGATATATTAAATGTCATTAGTTTAGTTTCGACAACAAAAGATTTCATTCAAAAGTTGAGAGATGATGGATGGGATGAATTGTTGAAAAATGTGATATATTTTTGTGAAACTTGGGAGTTGGATTTTCCAAATATGAATGCTCAATACATTGTGGATCGTAGCTGTAACAAGAATGAAGATGTTATAGTGGATCATCATTATCGACTGGATACATTTTTTGCTACAATAGATACTCAATTGCAAGAATTGAAGAGTAGATTTAACGAACATGTTGTCGAGCTTCTCACTCTTACTATAGCTTTAGATCCCAATGAGTTTTTCAAGTAATTTGATATTGATAAAATTTTCATTCTTGTAAACAAGTTTTATCCAGAAGAGTTTCTCAACATGTAACGCCCCAAAATTTGAACAATTATTTGATAAATTTTGTCAATAAGTAAGTCTCTGTATCTGTGGTTAAGTGCTCCATTTATGTGTTGAGATCCGGGGTTCGAGTCCTTCATCTTGAATTTTATAGCTTATTTTGGTATAACCCCTATCATTGAATTGACGACTTAAGTTTATTTATGCGTTAACCTGTGTCAAGAATGAGCCTGTTGGTTCAATGGATAAGCTTCTGTATGTCTTTGGTCTTGTGTTCGAGTCTCTGCATAAGCGAAGTGGGGCTATATTTTTACTATTCTGGAAAATTTGTTTAATTTTATTATTAAATTAAATTTCCTAAATTCCTTTCTTATTCTACGTTTATTTCTTTGTTCTTCCCTCTTCTTCTTCTTTATTTTTCCTTTCTTTTTGTTTCCTATCGCTTTGTTTCCCCTCTTTTACTCCTAGTTTGGTCATTTTGTTGGCGTGTCTCGTTACTTCTTGTAACGGTAAGGTTAATCTTGTAAGTTTTAGGTTGGAATTCAGTTAATTGTTGCTTTTTGTTTTTTTTTTATACCAAGAATCAGTTTCCTATTTGTTTTTGCTCGATTCGTTTGTTTATGTGTCGGTTGATTGTTATTTTTAGGCGAAGATCCTAAAAGTAGTGTTCCATTAACATGTTAGTTTGGTATATCACTGATTTGTACAAGGTGAGTGCGTAAATTTTCGAGATTGGTGTTCTTCATCGAAGTTTTCGACTTAACTTTTTTGTTTGACTTCTTGAGCGTCCTTTTGGGAATTAATTGTTGAATTGGTCTTTGGTTGTTCGCATTAGGTCTCGGAGTCATTCTTGTTGCTTCTAAGTCGATTCTACCTTAGGTGAGTAACGAAAACCCAATTTTCGACGAATTGCGAACGCTAGAAAACATGGCTCTCGGCGCTACACAGCCGTGTGTCAAGCAGTGTGGCAGGTTGTATAACTCACTATTTTCGAATTGGAGGCACACGAGCTAGGGACACGAAAGTGTGTCCAGGCTGTGTAACTCACTGTTTGGAATTTAGAGGCACATGGGCTAGGGACACGGGCTGTAACACCCCTTATCCATGTCCGACGCCGGGACAGGATACGAGGCATTACCAGACTTAACTTGCTTAAACATACAACCTCGGGCTATAATATTTCATTTCAACTTAAAGCTTCTTATTCATATTCATAACATTCTTATTGTGGGCCTACGATGCCCTAAACATACATACGGAAGGTTTCAGAATTAAACCGGAAACTTTTTGCACACTTAGAAAATTTTTGCCTAAACAGGGCCACACTCCCGTGTGTAATGGAACACGCCCGTGTGGGCAGGCCGTGTGGTTGCACACGCCCATGTTCCTAGCCCGTGTGAGATTTATTTTTCATTTTGAACCTACAGGGGTTTTCACACGGCCGGACACATACCCGTGTCTGTGGCCCGTGTCCCTCATACGGCCTAGACACGCCCGTGCCCTCACCCGTGTGTGAAAAACCTGGGTATTCTGTTTATGACGTCAGCAAGCTCTTAAGGGCACACGACCTAGGCACATGCCCATGTGCTGGCCCGTGTGGCAAATCGAATTCTTACAAATTTGATGCAGGGGACACACGGCCTATCAGCACACCCATGGGGCTGACCGTGTGTCACACACGGCCTAGAAACACGCCCGTGTGTCTACCCGTATGGACAATTTGAGGGCTTTACCAAGCCAATTGCCACCCTGAAACATAAACACACATATGCCAACACAAGCAATACATAACATGACAATAATACACTATGAAGACTCACTAATCATCGTTCATACACTTCACATTTTACTCCATCAATCGCATGAACTTTCACTTCATAAAACTTATCATCATTAAGATATAAAACTTGACAAATATCGGCCAATTCCTAATGGCCAATTACAAAATGAGTGTATAACATTAATAGCCAACACTTTGGCTTTCAAATATGACATAACACAAGATGATCAAGTTTCTATACATGCCATACCCAAAATAAATCAACTTTACTATACCAAAAGAATGATTGATAGTGTGATCCGAGCTCCGACGTTTTACAATCCCCGAGCTAACTTGGCGAAACTACAAGGAAAAGGAAAAAGAGAGGGGTAAGCATATAGCTTAGTAAGTTTGCATGAAATACATAACATCATTAAAACTTATAATAGCATTCCCTCTTCTCATCAAAAGATACACAACTTCTCAAACACATCAACATAACTTACTTATACATACTCTTACCAAAGTACATAGCACATATTGTATACATTTCTTGTAAGTTACTCATGGGCACCTGTATCACTTCATCACATAATTTAGCACTTATGCTATCTTGAACATAAACTTAAATCATTATCATCCTTAACTTAAATGTAAATCTTTGTCATCTTTGTATAGCTTTGTATAGCTTTGTATAGCTTAACTCTTTGTCATCTTTGCATACTTAACTCTTTTGCCCGTTGAACTACTCGGAATATCGGAGGATACTCAATCTCATCATACCTGTATCACGATGCCAATGCCATATCCCAGATATGGTCTTACATGGGATCACCTCTTGATGCCGATGCCATATCCCAAATATGGTCTTACACGGGATCCCTTAACTCGATGTCGATGCCATGTTCTAGACATGGTCTTATACGAGATCATACATAAATGTTGATGCCATGTCCCAGACATGGTCTTACACGAGATCTTCTTTTGGTGCCGAGGCCATGTCCCAAACATGGTCTTACACGGGACCTTCCTTATTCGGTGCCGATGCCATGTCCCAGACATACTCTTACACGGGACCTACATTCGGTGCCGATGCCATGTCCCAGACATGGTCTTACACGGGACCTTCCTTATCTCATGTCGTGACATAGGTATCCTCGTTATTCCGAATCTTCAACCGGGACTTCAACTTAATATATTCTCATCATTTTCTCATCGATACTTCATTAGTCAATTTTCATGAAATGATATTCATTATCATAAGATCAAGTAATGTAAAGTATAAAAACACTATGAAACTTTAATTTCACACAAACTTACCTCGGTACTCAAAATGTGTGTAGGTGTTCGATGTAGTCCAACTCTTTGTTCTTGCCTCGGTTTCGGCCCGGGCTTTGTGTTTCTTGATCTATAATAACAATTTCACTTGTTTAATACTCACATTGACTAAATTGACTCATGAATCATACTTTGGAAAAATTATGATTTTGCCCCTAAATTTTCACATAATTACACTTTTTCCCCTAGGCTCGTAAAATGATTTTTATTCAACTTTCTTATATTTTAAGCCTAGCCGAATTATTTTCTTAACTACAACAGCCCCCAATTTCCACTATTTCACTCATGTATGACCAATTTTTATAACTTTTATAATTTGGTCCTTTTATGCATTTTTCATGAAAATCACTTAGAAAAAGATGTTTATCACACATCAAACTTTCATATTCTTCCATAAATCATCAAAATACATGCATGTCGTACATGGGTAAATTTTTGAACATAAACCCTAGCTCAAAATATAGCTAGAAATAGCTAAATCGAGCTACGAGGATCTCAAAAATACGAAGAACATTAAAAACGGGGCTAGGATGCACTTACTATCAAGCTTGAAAGTTGAAGAAACCCTAGCTATGTCTCCTTGCAAATTTCGGCACTTAGAGGAAGAAGATGGACAAGATTTTGACTTATTTTTCCCTTTTTAATTCATTAATTAACCAAATGACTAAAATGCCCTTAAGGCCATTTCTTGAGATTTTTCCTTCCTATGTCCATTTTTGTCCATCTTAACATTTAATGGTCTAATTTCTACATAAGGACCTCTAGTAATTTTTATAATTCTATTTCATAATTAAATCTTCTAGAATCTCATATTTTCTAATCTTTACAATTTAGTCCTAATGGACAAATTGATCACTAATAAATAAAATTTCCTCATGAAATTTTCACACAATCATGCAACCATATCATAAGCCTCATAAAAATCATAAAACACATATTTCTACTTTGGATTTATGGTTTCGCAACCACTATTCTGACTAGGTCCTAAATCGGGCTATTACACGGGCGAGTGTCCAGGCCGTGTAAATCATTGTTTGGATTTTGGGTCACACAAGCTAGGGACACAAGCGTGTGTCTAGGTCGTGTAACTCATTGTTAGGGATTTAGGGTCACACGGGCCAAGGACACGGGCGTGTGCCCAGGCTGTGTGAGGGGTTGTGAGTGTCTAACTCACTATTTTGAGCCACATGGTCGTGTGAACCACACGGGCTAGCCACCCAGGCCGTGTGAATGCACACGGGTGTGTGGGCCAAAAATAAAAAATTTTCTCTAGGGTCGTAAGTGTCATTCGAAACGAATGTAGGCCTACCGTGTAACAGCCCGTTTTTGGGTCAAATTGGAACAGTGGTTTTGGAACCACAAATCTGAAGTAGAAATATTTATTTTATTATTTGTTTAAGGTCTACAGTATGACTGAATTATTGTGTGAAAATTTTGTTAAGAAATTTTATCGATAGAGTGTCCAATTTGACTAATAAGACTAAATTGCAATAGGTGCAAAATGTGTGTTCTAGAAGCTTAGGGTGTTTAAATTGTAAAGAATTCTTAAATTGGAGGTTCTTAAATAGTAATTATACCATTATATCTTAAGATGGACAAAAATGGACATGGAGTAAGTAAAATTTCAAAGTTTAAGTGAAGGGCATTTTGGTAATCTAGTAAATAAAACGAAAATAAACTAAATAAAAGATGTCATCTTCTTCAATTTAGTCCATATAGCCGAAATTTTGGGGGAAACCATAGCTAGGGTTTTGGCCAAGCTTCCAAGCTCAATTGTAAGTCCGTCTTTGTCCCGTTTTTAATAATTTTTACGTTTTTGTGAATGTTGTAACTTGATCTAGCTATTCTAAGGACTAATTTGAAAGAAGATCAAAGTCTAAAATTTTACCCATGTAGAATATGTATGTATTTTGATGTTTAATGGTAGAAAATGCATGTTTGTTGTTAGTTAAACAACATTTACAAAGTGATTTTTGATGAAAATGTCAAAAGGGACCTATTTGTAAAAGGTTGTAAAATGTGAGTTAAAATGTAAATAAATGAAAAATGTGAGCTGTTATGAGTATGAATAAGTTTTGGCTAGGCTTGGGTTTTTAAGAAATTGAATGAAATTCATTTTACGAGCCTAGGGACTAAAATGTAAAATGTCAAAAGTTTAGGGGTAAAAATGTAATTTTTGTCATAAGGTGTTTTTGGGCTAAATTGAATAATATGATGATTAAATGAGATGAATTTGGTATTATAGATCAAGAAAAACGAAGTTCGGGTTTAGATCGGGGGAAAACCAAAGTAATTAACGAATAGACCCGTTTGGACGTTTTTGTAACCGAGGTAAGTTCGTATGTTAAACAAGCTTTACTTTAACTGTATTTTATTTGCTTAAATTTATGCATGAATTGTGTAATGGACTTTATGGACACATTTGAAGAGGATTTGGCAAGCGAGATATCCTAATCGAACCTTAGGAATAGATTAGGATACAAGTGACATGTCACTAGGGTTTTATGATATGTGATTCCGGGTGCTGGTCCTGTACGTCCTACCGGTGGCTGAGTATGCCGGCATATGTTGCGGTTACTTGACGACTTGTGTGAGCAGCACCGAGTATAGCTATGTCTTGGTGACGACGACTTGTGTGTGAGCAGTTCGTTGATAGCTCGAGAGCGAGCACATATATGTTATAAGATAAAGGTAGCAATAGCTACATATGTGGCACCTTGTGTAACAGCCCGATTTAGGGGCTAGTCGGAACAGTGGTCTCGGAACCACTAATTTAAGGTTGAAGAAAAATATTTTGGTATTATTTTATGTGTTATTAAATGTTTATAAAGAGGCATGAGAATTTTGGTGCTTTAATTTTAGCGATTGAGGGCTTAATTGCCAAAAAGGACTAAATCGCATAAAGTGCTAAAGTTCTATTTTATTTTCTAGAGGTGCCAAATAGCTATAAATTATAAATTGGAGGTCCCAAATGTGCAATTTGGCCTTGTTAAGTGAGTTGGCCGGTCAAAGAAGTTAAGGGGACAAGGGCATTAAATGTTGGTCATGTTAGGTGATTAAAAAGAATAAAATAAGATGAAATAAGAAAAGCTATCATCTTTTTTTTTATTTCTTATCCTCTTCCACCAAAAATGAGCAGCAAGAATGGGGTTTTTGAAGCTCAAAATTTCAGCAAGGATTTCTCCTCACAAGTAAGTGATTTTGATTATCTTTCTTGATAATTTTTGTACTTTTGGAATCCCCAAAGCTTAAGCTTCCTAAAGAGAGGACTATTTTGCAACATGGTTGAAAGTCTAGGGACTTGCCATGAGAGATTTTATGCTGGTGGCTGACTTTTTATGGAAGAAAATGAATGTTAGGATGATGATAAACAACTTTTGTGAAAGGTGTTGTCATGAAAACACCTAATTGGGACTAAAATGCAAAAGTTGTAATTTGTTCATTAAGGCATGAAATAGTTGAAATTGTGGATAGTTATAAGAGGATTAAATGTTCAGCTAGGCTTGTTTAACAAGAAAATGTGATGAAAATTTATTTACGAGCCTAGGGGAAAAATCGTAATTTTGCCAAAGTGTAGGGGCAAAATGGTAATTTTGCCTAAAGTGTAGCTTAAGGTGTATTATGATTTATAAGTGATTAAATCAATGAATTTCATTATTCTAGATCAAAGAAAAAGAGTTCAGGACCTAGAACGGGTGAAAAGAGAAATGTGGGTAAAAAGTCCCTTTCATTACTTTTGACATCGAGAGTAAGTTCATGTGCAAATGTTGTGATTACATATGATTTATTTTAATATTCCAAAGTTGTATGGAATGTATAATTATAAAATGAATGTATTAAATATTTGTCGATGAGTTGTTAAGAGAATTGAATCTAAGAATAGTAAGAAACGTAAATAGTATGAAATGCTGTTAGTTAAGGTTCCGTGTGAGACCATATTGGAATATGGCTTCAGTGAGAGATATTAAATAAGACCATGTCAAGGACATGGCAACGATGTGATATTTCGTATAAGACCTCGTCCGGATCATGGCATCGACATGTTAATGTATGTAAGACCCTGTTGGGGGTATGATGTTAATGAGAACTATGTGCATGAGACTCAAGAGAGTTATTTAACAATTTGAGTGATTCAATGGACATGTTAAATGTATGTGGTTGTATCATGAGAAGATCAAGTATGTGTTACGATTGAATTGATATGAATTCAATGTATGATAAACCCTAGTGGGATAAGTGTAATTAATGCACCTTAGTTGCATGAGTTAGATTTATTGTTGTATTGTGTGAATGCGAATAAATATCATGGAAAAGTTAAGTAAGAATAGTAGTGTGAGGATGTTCTTGGATGAACATTTGAATAAAGAGTTACATGTGGATGACTATTCATGAATGTATGATAATGGTGAGCTATGTGCGATATCACCATATTAATGGTTAGTGATGGGCTGTGTGCGATACCATCAACCATATTATTATCGGTGGGCTGTGTGCGTTACCACCCGATATATTAATTGATGGGCTGTGTGCGTTACCACCTGATTAATTAGTAATCAATGGGCTGTGTGCGATACCATCGTTTATAAATGATTGGTGAGCTAAGTGCGAAATCACCATTAGTATAACTGACTGGTGGGCTAAGTGCGATACCACCCTATAAGAGATTCAATGGTGGGCTAAGTGTGTAGCCACCGAGAGGTTGGTAGTATGAGTGGTTTATTGAGAATGCATGATGTGTTGTTTTATATGATCTTGTGATGATCAGTGCAGGATGTATGCTAATTAAATGAGCGAATTGGCTTGTGGAATGGTAAGTTAAGGAATGCGAGCATTAAGCCCGAGATATGGTTAGAATGTGGTAAGAGACGAAATGAGTAAACATTATGAATGATTGAATAGGTAACTGTGAGTTCAAGAGTAAAACTCATTCTAATACCTTGTGATTGAGTATAAGCATATGAATATTGATAGTTGATTCTTAATTGCATATGAACTTACTAAGCATTATTGCTTACTCCTCTTTCTTTCTCATCTCTTATAGGTTAATTTAGCTAGCTCGGGTTGGTGACCGCCGGAGATGTTTTCACACTATCGAGGAGACACTTGGTATGAGGTATCAAGTCATTATGAGTCATGGCATGTATAGGGCTAGTATATGAGGTTTATTAAGTCATTGTTATTGTTCCAAATGTGTTGGCCTAAATGAGTTATAGGATAATTGTATAATGTCATAGTTGTTGGCTATTATGTTATATGAAAAGATGTATTTATCAATGTGGGATGGCAATTCAATTTGAGTGATTATAAATGTGATGGATGAGTATAAGTTGTGTAAGCTATAGAGATGCAAAGAGCTTGGCAAATAGCCTTGTTCTGGTTCACATGGGTAGGCACACGGGCGTGTGTCTAGGCCGTGTGAAGTCCGCACTTTAAATTTTGAATTGGAATGGTCACACGGTTAAAGTACACGGGCGTGTCGAGGCCGTGTTGAATAAGTTAGAATACTAAGGTATGGCACACGGTTTGGGCCCACGGGCGTGTCAAAACCGTGTGTGATTAGTCAGTGTCGACCACAGGTGAAAGGCACGGACGTGTGACAGGGTACACGGGCGTGTTCCCAAAATGCATGGGCGTGTGCCTTAACCGTGGGCAAATTGGCAGAATACTGGGTTTTTAGGCACGGTCTGGGGACATAGGCGTGTGTGCCTATGCACGGGCGTGTCTAATCTTGCACGGGCGTGTAAGACCTGTTTAGAAGAGAAAAACTTTTAAGGTTGGAAAAAGTTCCAGATTAGTCCCGAGAGCCTTCGTACGTATGAGTGAGGTCTCGTAAGTTGAGACTGAGGGTATAAAGAGTAATTACGTTGAGCCTATGTGGCGATCAAGTGGTTTGAGTTCAGTAATGCCTCGGGCCCGGTTCTCGGCGTAGAACCCAGGTAAGAGGTGTTACACCTTGTGTGCAAGGTTCCCGTGTATCTGATATTATTATTCCATGTGGTTCATTGGGTATGACAATGATGTGACTAAATATAAAATTATTACGAGATGGTACAGGTATGGACTCAAAGCTTATGATTACTAATTCGTGAAATGACGATTTCAAGGTAAGTTGTGATGGAAGTGAATTATGATCATGAGGTTATGGTAAATTATAATATCTTATGTTATATTACTTGCATGATTAATGTATGGTAAGATTTTCTTATTTCTTACATACGGGCTTACTAAGCTATATAGCTTACTCTGTTTATTTTCCATGTTTTTATAGTGTCGCCAAGCTAGCTCGGATTGGGGATCGTCGGAGATTCGCCTTACACTATCAAAACTATCATTTTGGGTATTGATGAAATTTAGCATTTTGAGTATATGGCATGTATAGGGACTTGGTCATTATGTGTCATTATGATTTGGCCATATGTGTTTGCTTGTAATTGTTAATGGTTCATTTTGAGTATAGCCATGAAAGTTGGCTAATATTGATTATGAGTATATTTGTACGTTAGTGCCTTTATGAATGTGTGAGTTGCATGACTTAATTTGGTAAAGTATGATGTTATAAGCTTGTTAAATGTTGGCAGGTGAATGTCATGTTATTGCCTTGGTTGTGGTGGTTTTGGTAGCATCTATATGCTTGGATTTGTGCTATGTGATGTTGTGTAGGTATCTGAAAGTGAGGGTGGCAAAATGGCTTGGTAAATAGCCTTACGGGTAGACACACGGGCGTGTGTCTAGGCCATGTGTCCCCTTCACCTTAATTTTGAGAAACAGAATGCTCAGATTTGAGTACACGGGCAGAGACACGGGCGTGTGTCTCAGTCGTGTGGACGGCACGGCCTCGAACACAGGCGTGTAACCTGGTCGTGTGAAGTCTGCACCTATTTTTGTGAAAATTAATTTTCCACACGTCCGAGCACATGGGCGTGTGACTTGGCCATGTGACTCCAATTTGTTCATGAGTTACAAGTCAGAGAGTTACACGGGTTAGGGACACGGGCGTGTCCCAAACCACACGGGCGTGTGACCCTTGTTTCTAGCAAAAATCTTCTAAGTTTTATAAGAATTCCCTGAGCTCTCGGTTTGGTCTCGGGCCACTACCAAAATATGTATTGGGCCTCGTAGGCTCGTATTGGGGACTCTATGATTGAATATGAATGGTTTTAATTTGGACGCAAAATTTATGACTCGATTTGTATGATTGTTTGTGATGAAAATTCGGTAATGCCTCGAGCCCTGTTCCGGCATTGAATATGGGTAAGGGGTGTTACATACCGTAGGGTCTATATGATCTGAATTAGACGTTGAAATTGTTATATGATAATATGTTACTGAATAATCTGTTATTTTGATATATATATATATATATATGTATGTATACATTGTTATGAGATCTAGTAAGTAGTGTGATAGCATTACATGAGCATAATATGAAATTGTATTACTGTATACTTATATATGATATTTGTCTAATCTACATCCGCATCCCGATTGGGACTGAATAAAGAAGGAAGTGTAGACAGTTTAATAATCTACCAAATTTGGAGCCTAAGCCATATATATTTCTGACTCTGGCGATTTATCGTAATCTGATCTGGCACCTAGGCTGCAATTATTCTGAAACATATAGTCACTGCACGGTGTATAGGGATGGATCGGTACTTGATACCCTATATGGTGTGTTGGGATGGACAGAGATGGTGTGTAGCAGATAGGAATAAGAATCTGTAATAGCCCAAATTTCAACGATGTCGAAAAAAGTGATTCGAGACCACCAAATCTGGAAAATAAATTCGTAGATTATATTATTTAATATTTACGAGCCAAATGTAGCTTTTAAAAGATTTTTGAAATAGTAAATTGTGTTTTATAAAGATTTATTTGGTCAAGAAATTGAGAAAAAGAGGTATCTAGATCTCGGTGTTGTAAACTGAGCCATAAATATTTTTATAAATATTTACGGAGTGTCAATAAGGTAGTATTAAAATTTCGTTAGAAAATTTTAACGTTCAGGTGGTTAATTAAATAAAAAGGACTAAATTTAAAAAGGTGTAAAAGTTGCTAGAAGGATTAAATAGCTCAATTGTCAAATGAGGAAGGACCTAAAGTGCAAATAAGGCCAAAGGAGATATTTTGGGCGGCAATAGCTGAGAAAAATCAGGAAATGGGTGAAATAAGGGCAAAATTGGAAAATTGCAAAATTAGTTAAAAAAAAGGGACCAAATTGGAATATCTAGAATTCTCATCATTTTTCTTCATATTCATCAGCTAAAAAATAGCCATGGAAGAGGGTTCAAGTTGGTTTTCATACTCTAGCTTCATGTAAGTTTAATTCTTACTTTCTCCTAGAAATTTCTAAGTTTTTGGACTTTTACAATTGGGTCCAACTTACTATGTCATTAGTTTTTGATTCCATGGCTAATTTTTAAAGTTGCTATGGATGAGTGCTAGAAGCATATGATGAATAAACATAGAATTGAAGCTTTAATTTTGATATATGATGATTTTATCAAGTAAAATTGATGGAAATTGACTTTAGGACCTAATAATGAAAGAGTTTGGAATTAAGGTCTAGTACTAAAGTTTTGATTTCCAAGGGTTATGAAGTAGTTTAAAATGATAGAATAAAGTATTAATTGAGAAAAAAATTAGCTCAATTGAGGGGTTAATTAAGCAAGGACTGAATTGTATGAACTGTGAAATTTGGGGCAAAATGAAAATCAACATTTTGCACTAAAATAGTTTTGGACAGTAGCAGCAGTCTAAATTTTAAAAATCACCAAAAATTGTAGAAATCGAATTAGAGGATGAATAAAATATGAAATTAAATATTATTGAGTCTAGTTTCTTATAGAAGAAACGGTGTAAGCAATGAAATTGTGAATCATGAGATATAATAAATTTTGTGAGAAAAGGTTAGAATGATTTCGGGTTCCCCTGTCCTGACTTTTAAAAATTATCAAAATTGGAGGAAAATAATTAGGAACATAAATTTATAGGTTTAAAATCCTGAATGAGTCTATTTTCAAAATAAACAAATGGGAACATCATCTGAATCCCGTACAAGGAGATAATTAATTTTTAGTGAAGAAGGGTTGGAACTGTTAGCCAGAAGAACAGGGGTGAATTTAAAGAATAAACTGTACTTATTGGCTAAACAAAAAATTATTAAAATTTTATGGTAAGAAGATATGTGAGTCTAGTTTCACGAAAAATTAGCGGATCTTAATTTGGAGTTCTGTAACTCAAGATAAAAATAATTTAGCGACTGTGACACGGATGGACAACTTGAATATCAATATAAGTAAATAGTGAAAATTATAGATAACGTTACTTACAAGTGTGTTATTTATACTAAGGATGTGGATGGAGAGGAGGAGGAGGAAAAATATATGAATGACTTGTATATAAATTGATCACATGCCCGATTATAATCGATAAATGTTAAATTAGAAATGATCTAATGTTTTATTTCGAATATTTACTATGAAATTGTGATTATCGTTATGATATAAAAATTGAATTTGTAAGTTTGTATGACATAATACATCATTTTTATTTATTTTTTAATATTTTGTTATATTATATGAGATATGGTTGAATATGGAGTAATTATTTGATGTAAATTAGGAATTGTGATTGATTATGGATGAATTGGTAAAATGTTGAAAAGTGAGAATTCCCGGTTGAACCTTCGGAATAGAAAAGATACGAATGAGGTAGCTAGGACACATGTGTGGTACTAAGTGTAGGCCACTATGTGTACAAGAGAGCTACGAGATGGTTTTAGGTCACGTGTGTAGTACTAAGTGTAGGCTACTACGTGTACCAGACGGATAGGTCACGTGTGTAGTACTAAGTGCAGGCTACTACGTGTACCAGACGGATAGGTCGCATGTGAAGTGCTAAGTGCAGGCTACTATGTGTACCCGATAGCTTCGATCACATGTGTGGTACTAAGTGCAGGACACTATGTGTAAATGATGGTTTTGGTCACATGTGTAGTACTAAGTGCAGGCTACTATGTGCGCCAGATAGCTTCGGCTACCTGATCAAGTGAAAAGTGGTAGCTCCGGCTACCTGATCAGTGAAAAGTGGTAGCTCTGGCTACAAATAATAAGTGGTAGCTTTGGCTACAAGTGATAAGTGATATTCGTATAAGTCCATAGCTGGGCTATGTCATTCTAGTGAAAAGTGATGAATTGACGGATAAGTCCATGGTTTCACCATGGCATAATGATAGTGAAGATGTAAGACCATAACTGAGCTATGGCATTCTAGTGAAAAGACCATAGGTATACTATGACATCAGTGATTATCAGTGAAATTCAGTACATACCGGTGCAGACCAATTCTATAAGACGTTCACTAATTTGACAAAGTTTGGTAAGTGTTACATGGAATTATGTGATATAAGGAAATACGAGTTGATGAGACATGAACATAAATCTTGGTTGATGAATGAGTTCATTCGTGATTATATATTTGTACACATTTTTTTCTATCCGTATGAATTGGTATTCCAAATGAGTTAATGAGAAAAGTTCTAATATGAAATAATCTGAATTCGAAATGAAATATTATGAAAACGTACTTGAAATACATTGGTATATCTTGTATATGTTATTTGAGTTCATAATGTGGAAAGTAAATGTATGTGGAAATTTGAGATGATGATATCTGTACATGGAATCTATTGGAGGATACGTACATCCAAATTTATATGATAAATTCTAGTGAACATTGAAATTTGACTCAATAAGTGATTTGTCAATTTAAATTGTGATTGGCAGGAAGAGTTAGTGAGTTGCATGTTTATGAATTATTACACGTATTTGTCTGAAATACGAGGAAATGATGGTACTTGATACATGGAAATATGAGACTGTGATATATATAAAAACATGGAATATGTTTGATAAATGTGTTTATTCATAATTATAGAACTTTACACCTTAAGTGTACTATTTGTGTAAAGATGATGTTCAAATGATTTGATGAGTAGAACTCAAATATGAAGTAGTTAGAAACCAAGACAAATTGTTATGAAAATGTATATGAAATACAGATGTATGATTAGTATATGTGATATGAATACATAATGTGAAAAAATATAGGTATAAGAGGAATTTAATAAGAATTGAGCCTATATATGTTTCTTGTTATTTATATGAAGTGTACGACTAACAAATGGAAATAATTATAAGGCTTGGTTGAATATCTTAAATTGGTTCTTGACTGTATTAAAATGTTGGTAAAGATAAAGGATCAAGTGAGTGAGAAATATGGCTTGGAAAATAGCCTAATTTTCGTCCACACAGGTAGACACGGGTGTGTGTCTAGGCCGTGTGTGACAAGCGGTCTACCCCATGGGTGTATGGTCCGGCTGTGTGTCCCCAGTCACACGGGCGTGTGACCCTTATATGCGAGAAAAAAATTAAAAGTCGCGAAAATTTTTCCTGAGGATCCGGTTTAGTCTCGACCCGATTTTAATGTATGATTTGGACCTCGAAGGTCCGTTAAAGGAACGTTTATAATTAGTCTCGGTATTTGAACGATAATGATTTCAAATTATCTGTAAGTGTTCTGTACTCCTTGGTAATGCCTCGTAACCCAGTTCCGGCGACGGATACGGGTTGGGGGTAGAATAAACTGTACTTATTGGCTAAACTAAAAATTCTAAAAATTTTATGGTAAGAAGATATGTGAGTCTAGTTTCAGGGAAAATTAGCGGATGTTAATTTGGAGTTCTGTAGCTCAAGATAAAAATAATTTAGCGACTGTGACACGGATGGACAACTTGAATATCCATATAAGTAAATAGTGAATATTATAGATAATGTTACTTACAAGTGTGTTATTTATACTAAGGATGTGGATGGAGAGGAGGAGGAGGAAAATTATATGAATGACTTGTATATAAATTGATCACATGCCCGGTTATAATCGATAAATGTTAAATTAGAAATGATATAATGTTTTATTTCGAATATTTACTATGAAATTGTGATTATCGTTATGATATAAAAATTGAATTTGTAAGTTTGTATGTAAATAATACATCGTTTTTATTTATGTTTTGATATTTGTTATATTATATGAGATATGGTTGAATATGGAGTAATTATTTGATGTAATTTATGAATTGTGATTGATTATGGATGAATTAGTAAAATGTTGAAAAGTGAGAATTCCCGGTTGAACCTTTGGAATAGAAAAGATACGAATGAGGTAGCTAGGTCACATGTGTTGTAACAGTCCGGTTTAGACCCTGGTCAGAATAGTGGTTTCGGGACCACAAATCCGAGTCAGTAAAATATTTTAATATTATTTTATGTGTCTGCAGTATATGATTAAGCATGTGTTAAAGTTCCGTGAATTAATTCGTCTGTTTGTGTGTTTAATTTGAGTAAAGGACTAAATCACATAAAGCGTAAAAGTGACCCATCATTTGATTAATGGCTAAATTGATGTGGCTTTTTAAGGTGGAGGCCTCATGTTGTAAATTGGCCTTTTAGCAATGTAGTGGACGGCACATTAATGTGATAAATGACTTATTTTATTTGGTAATGGTTTATTAAATGATAAATATTATAGCATAAGTTATATTATATAAAACAAAAACATGAAAAAGAAAGCCATAATGCTTATCTTTGGCCGAATATCAAAAAGAAAAAGAAAAGAAGAAGAAGGTTAAGTTTCGGTTATGTTCAAGCAAAATTGAGGTATGTATTAGTCTCGGTTTTTGATAATTTTTACGTTTTTGTAATCGTTGCTTTGTATACTTCAAAACCCATGTCTCAATTTTATGAATTGATGTTGTTTGTGAGATGTGTCATTGATGAAATGGTAAGCTTTGTGATGAGTTTTGGTGTTAAATGAAAGATATGTGTTTAAGGAACAGGTGTTGTTCTTGAATTTTTGATGAATTTAGCTAAATAGGGCTAAATTGTAAAAATAGTATTTTGAAGGACTAATTTGTGAAATAAATGAAATGTGAGGACTTATATGAGCATGGGTGACATTCGGCTAAGCATGAGTAAAATGAAATTTGGTATATTTTGTAATTTTGTGTAATAAGGACTAAATTGTCCAAATATGAAAATGTAAGGGCTAAAGTGTAAATTGCCCTAAATATGTGTATTTGGATTGAATTGAATGTTTTGGTAAATAAAAGGGTTAAATTTGAATATGTATAGATCAAGAACCGAAGAAAACGGACTTAGATCGTGGGAAAGCGAAAGTAACCGAGTAGTCGTATCTGTTTCCGTAAAACCGAACCTGAGGTAAGTCGATATACAAATAGTGTATTTGAATTGAATTATTTGTGTATATATGAAATTTTGGATGGCGATGAATACCAATTGAAATAGAATGTATGCGAAATCCGAATATATATATAAAGATCGACAAGTTGACAATGTCCGAGAAGTTCCGTTTGAACATAGGAGTAGATAGAGTTGTATATATTGTAACACCCCTAATCCGTATCCGTCGCCGAATTAGGGTTACGGGCATTACCAGATAAATTATAATTTTTATTCAATCAATTTAAATCATATTTAAACAAACTTAATTAATGATATGCATAAAAGCAAACAATTACATATACATTTAACATACTTATTCCACTAAAGCCAAATCATATACGGTACAAGCATTGACAAACATAAGCTGAACATGAAAAATACATTTTTGTTAAATTTTTGAAATACTGCAAGTATCGTGGGCCTCGTTTACAATACCTTTAGTTACTTAGGTAACATTCAAGCAAATAACTCAACCGTATCTATGACCAAAATAAAAAAAACATGATGCAATTATCATTATATACGAACTCACTTTAAGGCTGAATATACCAACACAAAAGACATTAGAAAATGTCCAATTTACGGGCTCAATATACATCATATGATCACATATTTACTTATTCAAATATACAAGGTTTCATATATGCAAATATATGTACCTAGCTCCTACTAAAATTCAGAAAGAACCAAATAATCAATCAAATCAATGATTTCATGAATTCATTTACATGCCCATAGTTAGATTCATATATAGACATTTATACTGTAAATGTATAAGATCTTCTCAACTCATGCGTTTTTATCATTTCTAACAAATCATATTATTAAACTATTTAAGTACCTATTCGGCCTATACCTATTATTTCAATCAAATGATCATACCAAAACTCATATATATATATACCAAATGATTCACATTTGCCAATAGCATGTGTCATTTCGCATTTTGCCAAGAATGAATTTAAGTACTCATCAAACATAATTGAATACAAAACATAAATATAACCAACCCATCACACTTATTTTCTATGACAAAGTTTACATTATTAAAACATTATCTTATCCCATAATGCCCTTATCTACAAAACCAAATTATACTTATCATATGCGCCTACCCATAGCCGAATATAAGCTAAATGAATCCATGCAATCCTTGCATCATATTAACATAACCATATACACCATTTGATCATTAAAATGAAACCATATGTCTCCACATCAAACTAACACAAAATATAAGCCATATTCGTATGGCTATAATACATATAAAAACAAAGTTTCCAACTCAAACATGGACATTATCCAACCTATACATGCCTTTATCCAAAATAAACCGAACCAAGGGAGTACCAAGAAGATGATAGTGTGGTTGACTTTGCTGACGATTTCCCGAGCCCGAAGCTTGATCAAATCTATAAAAAGAACATTGAACACACACAGAGTAAGCTTACTAGCTTAGTAAGTCTCAAGCAATTTCTATATATCATTCAATCATCCAAGCATTTTAAACAATTAATTCATGGCATTGATTATTCATGACTTAACTTATAAATTTACCATAGCCGAATATCCTACCTCACTTAATATATCAACTTACATTGTTTACCAAAGTACACCATTTACCGAAACTATAACCACACATTTATGCATCTAATTATACCTATACGAATACCTTTTCACTTTCATGCTTTCATATAACAAATTATCTCATAGTAAAGCTTATATATAAAATTTCCATCCACCATATGTATATCACCTTTCTTTCCTCATTTCATTTACTTATCATCATAACATATATATATGCATAACATTTTAAGTATGATGATACATACCTTGTAGCAGAATCAACAAATTCACTTTCAAAGGAAAACTTAAGCTTCCTTGATTTGTTTCATCACTTTATTACTACAAAATCGAAGTTCGGAATTGAAAACTCACTGGCATAGAACTAACTAGGCATTAGCCCGATTCACACGCACCGGCACTGGGCCTGCTAGACTCAAGGTCCGAGGTTTTTAAACACCGGCATTTAGCCTGCTAGGCAATAAGCCTGAATTAATTTACCGGCACAAGGCCTGCTAGGCTCGAAGCCCGATATAGATCACCGGCACAAGGCCTGCTAGGCTCGAAGCCCGAATATCAACATAATTAATTATTCCATACACATTACTCAATACTAAAATCACCAACATCACATATATTTCATATATCAAAACCGAACATGCTTAATCACATTACGCTAAACAAAATAAATTCAATATTATATTAAACTACCACATTCGGCAATCTCATATAGTTATGCTTAAATTTTTCAAATTTCAATATTTATTGGATTCATAAATAATTCTTTGACATATGTTTGCTTAAGGACTTACCTCGACTATCGACGGACAACGTAGACCGGCTATTCGATAACCTTCGCCTTTCCCCGATCCAAATCTGATTTTCTTTGTTCTTGATCTAAACATATTTAAAATAAGCTCATTCAAGTACATTTCATTTCAATTTAATCCAAAAACACCTAAATAGTCAAATTACCATTTTGCCCCTAATATTTCACATTTATACAATTTAATCCTATTTGCACAAAACACAAAATACACAAAATTTCATTACACAACCTAAGGGCCGAATATTCATAGGGACTATACAAGTCCATTTCTTTCATTTATTTTGCATTTTAACCCTTCAAAAATTTATTTTTTCAATTTAGCCCAAAATACTCAAATTCACCAAAATTTCCAATACAAAACATTTTAATCTATAACATAACTTTAACATATATTCATCAAATATCACAAAGCATAAGTTTCTATCATGGCCGAACATCACATATACACTAATCTCAAAAATTCTAGCATGGGTCGGATAGTATTCGAAGCAACGATCAAATTTTCATACGAAACTTTCACACACATTAATTCACATATAATAATCACCAAATATAATATTTAAAAATTTTCCAGACTCAGATTCGTGGTCCCGAAACCACCGTTCCAATTAGGGTCAAATTTGGACTGTTACAACTCTCCCCCCTTAGGGATTTTCGTCCCCGAAAATCTTACCGTTAAACAAAGTCGGATATTGTTGCCTCATTGAATCCTCAGGCTCCCACGTAGCCTCTTCTACTCCGTGTCGATTCCATAGTACTTTTACTAACGGAATTTTCTTGTTTCTTAACTCTTTCATTTCACGGGCTAAAATATGGATTGGTTCCTCCTCGTATGTCATATCGGATCGGATTTCAATTTCAGATGGAGAAATCACATGTGACGGATCCGATCTATATCTACGGAGCATCGAAACATGAAATACGTTGTGTATCTTTTCTAATTCAAAAGGCAACTTCAATCTATAAGCAACAGGCCCAATACGTTCGATGATCTCATACGGTCCGATGAACCTCGGACTTAGTTTGCCTTTTCGACCAAATCGGAGTACTTTCTTCCACGGTGAAATTTTCAAAAATACCCGATCTCGGACTTCAAACTCAATGTCTTTACGTTTCAAATCTGCGTAGGACTTTTGGCGATCCGAGGCAGCTTTCAGACTATCTCTGATTAAAGCCACTTTCTGTTCAGTCTCTTTAATCAAATAAATCCCGTGTATCTTATTTTCACTGAGCTCGGTCCAATACAACAGTGTACGACACTTGCGACCATATAGAGCTTCGTAAGGTGCCATTTTGATACTAGATTGAAAACTGTTATTATAAGCAAATTCAATCAAGGGTAAGTATCTTTCCCACGTACCTTCAAACTCAAGAACGCAACATCTCAACATGTCCTCAAGTATCTGAATGGTTCGTTCAGACTGACCATCTGTCTGCGGATGAAAGGATGTGCTAAAGTGGAGTTTGGTACCTAAATCATCTTGCAACTTCTTCCAAAATTGCGACGTGAATCTTGGGTCTCTGTCCGAAACAATAGAACTCGGTACACCATGTAATCTCATAATTTGAGATACATACAACTCAGCAAGTTTATTGAGCGAATAGTCCGTACGAACTGGAACAAAGTGAGCTAATTTGGTCAGTCTATCCACTATAACCCAAACTACATCTTTCTTGCTCGGTGTCGTAGGCAAACCGGAGACAAAATCCATAGTAATTCTATCCCATTTCCATTCAGGTATCATGATCGGCTGAAGTAACCCAGAAGGCACCTGATGTTCAGCTTTTACTTGTTGACAAATTAAGCACTTTGAGACAAATTTAGATATGTCATGTTTCATACCAGGCCACCAATAGAACTGTTTTAAGTCATTATACATTTTCGTGCTACCCGAATGTACCGACAATTGACTATTATGAGCCTCATTCAACTACATCTGAATCAAATCCACATTCCTCGGAACACAGATTCAGCCTTTGAAGTTCAAACAATCATTTTCATCAATTTGAAACTCTGACTCTGCACTACTTTCACACTGAACCCGTCTTGCCATTGAATCTTCGTCAACTTTCTGAGCATCACAAATTTGTTGAATAAACAACGGTCTTACTTTTAATTTGGCTACTATCGAACTATCACTAGACATAGCCATATGTGCGTTCAACGCACGAAGAGCAAATAATGACTTTCGACTTAAAGCATCTGCAACAACGTTAGCCTTTCCCAGATGATAGTCAATCACAAGCTCGTAATCTTTCAGTAACTCTAACCATCTACGCTGTCTCAGGTTCAAATCTCTTTGTGTCATTAAGTACTTTAAACTCTTGTGATCTGAATAAACATGACATTTTTCGCCAAACAGATAGTGACGCCATATCTTTAACGCGAATACAATGGCTGCAAGCTCTAAATCATGCGTCGGGTAATTTCTTTCATGCGACTTCAACTGTCTCGAAGCATAGGCTATGACTTTGCCTTTCTGCATCAAAATGCAACCCAAATCATTCGAAGAAGCATCACTATAAATAACAAATTCTTTACCCGATTCAGGTTGGACTAACACTGGAGCTTCGATCAAAAGAGCTTTCAGCTGATCGAAACTTTTCTGACACTTTTCCGTCCATTCGAACTTAATATCTTTCTGTAATAGCTTTGTCAAGGGTGTAGCTATCATAGAAAAACCTTTCACGAATCGTCTGTAGTATCCGGCAAGTCCCAGAAAGCTTCAAATTTTGGAAACATTCTTTGGGGGTTTCCAATCGAGTATAGCCGATATTTTATTCGGATCAACCCGAATACCTGATGCAGAAACAACGTGACCCAGAAAACTGACCTCATTCAACCAGAATTCACACTTACTAAACTTTGCGTACAACTGTTTATCTCGCAAAGTTTGTAGCACAAGTCTCAGGTGTTCAGCATGCTCGGTTTCATCTTTGGAGTAGATCAGATTGTCATCTATAAACACGACCACAAACCGATCCAAATACTGACTAAAAATTCGATTCATCAAATCCATAAAGATAGCAGGTGCATTAGTGAGTCCAAAAGGCATAACCAAAAACTCATAGCGTCCATACCTCGTTCGAAAGGCAGTCTTTGGCACATCAGAATCTCTGACTCTCAACTGATAATAACCCGATCTCAAATCTATCTTCGAAAACACTGAAGCCCCTTTCAACTGATCAAACAAATCGTCAATCTGAGGTAACGGGTATTTATTCTTTATAGTCACCTTGTTCAATTGCCGATAATCAATACACATTCGCATAGTCCCATTTTTCTTTTCACAAATAAGACTGGTGCACCCCAAGGAGAGAAGATTCGTCGTAAAGCCCCTATCTGTCAACTCTTGCAACTGAGCTTTCAACTCTTTCAATTCAGTAGGTGCCATTCGATACGGAGCTATTGAAATCGGAGTCGTCCCCGGTACTAATTCAATGCCAAATTCTATCTCCCGAACTGGTGGTAATCCCGGTAATTCTTCAGAAACACATCGGGTATTCACACACTGGCCGTACGGATTCAATCGCTTTTTTGCGGACACTTTATTATCCAACACATAGGCCAAGTAAGCTTCACATCCTTTTCTCACATACTTACGAGCTAACATCGAGGATATTACTGCCGGTAATCCATTCAGGTCATTAGATTCAATCCGGATGATCTCACCGTTCTGACATCTCAAATCAATAGTCTTTCTTTTGCAATTAACCACAGCATCATGCAAAGTTAACCAGTCCATTACCAAAATTATATCGAACTCGTCGAAAGGCAACAACATTAAATCAGCTGGGAAGCATGAATCTCAAATCATCAACGAACAACCTTTACACACTTTGTCGACTAGAACACACCGACCCAAGGGGTTTGATACTCGAATTACAAACTCAGTAGACTCAACAGGTAGAGTCTTACTGGATACTAATGTTTCACATAGATAAGAATGAGTCGAACCGAGATCAATCAATGCAATCACAGTAGTATCATAAAGTGTGAAAGTACCGGTAATAACATCTGGAGAAGCAGCATCCTCCCTAGTGCGAATAGCATATGCCCTAGCAGGTGCTCGAGCCTCTGATCGAACTATAGTATCCTTTGTTCCTCTCTGACTGCCACCTACATTCCCCGAATGTCTGGGTGGTCTGCCTCGTGCTGTCGCGTTGCTCGGTCTTGTATTTTGAGCCGTATTTTGCTCGGCTAACATCGGTCACTCTCGAATGAAATGGTCCGACGAACTACATTTAAAACAGGACCGATCACAAATTCTACAACTCCCAGAATGCCACTTTCCACAATGCTTGCACTCAGTCCGACTCTGCTGAATATTACCGACACTAGCCATCGAAGTGGCTCGGAAACCCACAGGAGGTCGATCTCGTCTAGAGAAGTCTGAAGTAGCCTTATGTCGATTGGAGTCATCTTTAAACTTATTTGGTGTAGAATGAAAGGTCTTACTCGATGATCTTTTTCGAATGTCTCTAGCTTCAAACTCGGCTTTTCTTTTCTCTTTCCCAAGTTCTTCAGCTTTGCAAGCTCGTTCGACAAGTACCACGAACTCTTTGATCTCGAGTATGCCAACTAGCAACTTAATATCTTCATTCAGACCGTCTTCGAACCTTTTGCACATAATGGCTTCAGTTGACACACACTCTCGGGCATATCAGCTCAATCTAACGAAATTCCGCTCATACTCAGTCACGGTTATTCGACCCTGTTTCAATTCTAGAAATTCTTTTCGTTTCTGATCGATGAATCTCTGACTGATATATTTCTTACGGAACTCGTTATGGAAGAAATCCCAAGTTACTTTTTCTTTCGGAACCACCGATACTAGTGTGTCCCACCAGTGATATGCAATGTCCCGTAGTAAAGATATGGCACACTTCAAGCATTCGTCTGGAGTACATGACAGCTCATCGAGCACCCGTATAGTGTTATCAAGCAATATCTCAGCTCGTTCCGCATCATCGTCATCATTGGCTTTAAATTCCTCGGCCCCATATTTCCTGATTTTATCAATGAGAGGCCTACTAGATCTCATCAGATCTATCATCGGAGGTGCTAAAGGTACCGGCGTTGGATTTTTCGGGGGTGGAGGTTGTTGTACAGCCGAGTTAGTCTGAATAACTTGGGTAAACCATTCATTCATCATCTGGTAGAAGGCTTGCTTAGCCTCCCCTCATGGCTACCCGAGATAGGTCGAGAGTCTACCGGCGCTGACCCACGTGTGCGATCAGGCGCTACACTCTCTACATCATCCGCTACGGCTCGATCAGGATCCATTTACTATAAAGAACACAATTTGAAATGTCAGAAGTCACCACACTATCGTATATATAATAAAGGCATGTATAGCTAGACTCTCACGCGTTACGGTAGTCCTAGAATCGACTAAATCGTAAGCTCTGATACCAATCAAATCTAACATCCCTAACCCATATCCGTCGCTGAATTAGGGTTACGGGCATTACCAGATAAATTATAATTTTTATTCGATCAATTTAAATCATATTTAAACAAACTTAATTAATGATATGCATAAAAGCAAACAATTACATATACATTTAACATACTTATTCCACTAAAGCCAAATCATATACGGTACAAGCATTGACAAACATAAGCTGAACATGAAAAATACATTTTTGTTAAATTTTCAAAATACTGCAAGTATCGTAGGCCTCGTTTACAATACCTTTAGTTACTTAGGTAACATTCAAGCAAATAACTCAACCGTATCTATGACCAAAATAAAAAAAAAACATGATGCAATTATCATTATATACGAACTCACTTTAAGGCTGAATATACCAACACAAAAGACATTAGCAAATGTCCAATTTACGGGCTCAATATACATCATATGATCACATATTTACTTATTCAAATATACAAGGTTTCATATATGCAAATATATGTACCTAGCTCCTACTAAAGTTCAGAAAGAACCAAATAATCAATCAAATCAATGATTTCATGAATTCATTTACATGCCCATAGTTAGATTCATATACAGACATTTATACTGTAAATGTATAAGATCTTCTCAACTCATGCGTTTTTATCATTTCTAACAAATCATATTATCAAACTATTTAAGTACCTATTCGGCCTATACCTATTATTTCAATCAAATGCTCATACCAAAACTCATATATATATATATACCAAATGATTCACATTTTCCAATAGCATGTGTCATTTCGCATTTTGCCAAGAATGAATTTAAGTCCTCATCAAACATAATTGAATACAAAACATAAATATAACCAACCCATCACACTTATTTTCTATGACAAAGTTTACATTATTAAAACATTATCTTATCCCATAATGCCCTTATCTACAAAACCAAATTATACTTATCATATGCGCCTACCCATAGCCGAATATAAGCTAAATGAATCCATGAAATCCTTGCATCATATTAACATCACCATATACACCATTTGATCATTAAAATGAAACCATATGTCTCCACATCAAACTAACACAAAATATAAGCCATATTCGTATGGCTATAATACATATAAAAATAAAGTTTCCAACTCAAACATGGACATTATCCAACCTATACATGCCTTTATCCAAAATAAACCGAACCAAGGGAGTACCAAAAAGATGATAGTGTGGTTGACTTTGCTGATGATTTCTCGAGCCCGAAGCTTGATCAAATCTATAAAAAGAACATTGAACACACACAGAGTAAGCTTACTAGCTTAGTAAGTCTCAAGCAATTTCTATATATCATTCAATCATCCAAGCATTTTAAACAATTAATTCATGGCATTGATTATTCATGACTTAACTTATAAATTTACCATAGCCGAATATCCTACCTCACTTAATATATCAACTTACATTGCTTTACCAAAGTACACCATTTACCGAAACTATAACCACACATTTATGCATCTAATTATACCTACACAAATACCTTTTCACTTTCATGCTTTCATATAGCAAATTTCCTCATAGTAAAGCTTATATATAAAATTTCCATCCACCATATGTATATCACCTTTCTTTCCTCATTTCATTTACTTATCATCATAACATATATATATGCATAACATTTTAAGTATGATGATACATACCTTGTAGCAGAATCAACAAATTCACTTTCAAAGGAAAACTTAAGCTTCCTTGATTTGTTTCATCACTTTATTACTACAAAATCGAAGTTCGAAATTGAAAACTCACCGGCATAGAACTAACTAGGCATTAGCCCGATTCACACGCACCGGCACTGGGCCTGCTAGACTCAAGGTCTGAGATTTTTAAACACCGGCATTTAGCCTGCTAGGCAATAAGCCTGAATTAATTTACCGGCACAAGGCCTGCTAGGCTCGAAGCCCGATATAGATCACCGGCACAAGGCCTGCTAGGCTCGAAGCCCGACATAAATCACTGGCACAAGGCCTACTAGGCTCGAAGCCCGAATATCAACATAATTAATTATTCCATACACATTACTCAATACTAAAATCACCAACATCACATATATTTCATATATCAAAACCGAACATGCTTAATCACATTACACTAAACAAAATAAATTCAATCTTATATTAAACTACCACATTCGGCAATCTCATATATTTATGCTTAAAGTTTTCAAATTTCAATATTTATTGGATTCATAACTAATTCTTTGACATATGTTTGCTTAAGGACTTACCTCGACTATCGACGGACAACGTAGACCGACTATTCGATAACCTTCGCCTTTCCCCGATCCAAATTCGATTTTCTTTGTTCTTGATCTAAACATATTTAAAATAAGCTTATTCAAGTACATTTCATTTCAATTTAATCCAAAAACACCTAAATAGGCAAATTACCATTTTGCCCCTAATATTTCACATTTATACAATTTAATCCTATTTGCACAAAACACAAAATACACAAAATTTCATTACACAACCTGAGGGCCAAATATTCATAGGGACTATACAAGTCCATTTCTTTCATTTATTTTGCATTTTAACCCTTCAAAAATTTATTTTTGCAATTTAGCTCAAAATACTCAAATTCACCAAAATTTCCAATACAAAACATTTTAATCTATAACATAACTTTAACATATATTCATCAAATATCACAAAGCATAAGTTTCTATCATGGCCGAACATCACATATACATTAATCTCAAAAATTCTAGCATGGGTCGGATAGTATTCGAAGCAACGATCAAATTTTCATACGAAACTTTCACACACATTAATTCACATATAATAATCATCGAAAATAATATTTAAAAATTTTCCGGACTCGAATTCGTGGTCCCAAAACCACCGTTTCGATTAGGGTCAAATTTGGACTGTTACATATATCATGACATAGGTGTCCGTTATCTGATTACGTGTAAGACCCTGTCTAGAACAGTGGCATCGATATCTAATTACGTGTAAGACCCTGTCTGGGATAGTGGCATCAATATCTGATTACGTCTAAGACCCTGTCTGGGACAGTGGCATCGATATCTGGTTACGTGTAAGACCTTATCTTGGACAGTGGCATCCATATCTGATTACGTGTAAGACCCTGTCTGGGACAGTGGCACCGATATATGATTACGTGTAAGACCCTATCTGGGATAGTGGCATCGATATCTGATTACGTGTAAGACCCTGTTTGGGACAGTGGCATCGATATCTGATTTCATGTAAGGCCACATCTAGGACATTGGCGTTATATGACTATTCTGAGCACTCTGAGTATCTGATTTAGTTCTAAATGGTTTGATGGGCAAGCCCAAGAAATGAATAGCTATGTGAGTTATATACCCATTTCAGGTACGTTTGATGCATGTGCTCTGAATAGCCATGAAAGGTGAGAAAATATGCTTATAGATGCAATAAGCTAAAATGTGATATGTGAATGAATGTGACTTGAGTAAATGGGATAGATGGAGAATATGATGGCTGGTAAGCAATGGTTAAATAATGAGTCAATGAAGAATTATGAATTTACCGTTAAGATATGTTAATGATTCATGTATTGATATGATAATGTGATTTCTATTTTAAGTATTTGTATATGGCTTACTAAGCTTTTGGAAAGCTTACTTTGTATGTGTATGTTCTGTTTTATAGGTCGTCAAAGCTACTGAAGGCTCGGGAACCGTCGAGGATCGTCATCACACTACTCAAACTCATTTTGGTATCTTTTAAAAATGTATATACTAAATATGGCATGTATAGGCTAGTCAGTTGGTATAAGTTTGAGATATGAACTTAGCCATGTGATGTGGCTAGTTATATGTATTGATAATATGCATAAATGATTTGGTATATGATGATGGTTTTAGTTTGAATATATGTGCATGATAAGGTAAATTGATGCCAAATGGGCATATGTTTGTGATCTATGAAATGAATATATGTGTTTGGTAAGATGTGAAAGTGCCATGCATGGTTAGATATGTGAATTTGTTATGCAAACTAGTATATGAGTTGACATGAATGGAAATGAGGTTGAATGAAATATTATGTTGTTTGTTTGACATGTCTTGGGTTGTCAAATATGCATGAAATGAATTGGTTCTTTGCTTGTAGGATTTACCCTAGCATGGGTGGCATATTGGCCTTGCAAAGGGCCTGTTTTGCCCGCACGGTCATGGCACACGGGTGTGCCTAATGGCCGTGTGATTAAGTCAGTATATAGCATAAGTATACACGGCCATGGTACACGGGCGTGCCAGGTAGCCGTGTGAATTAGTCAGTATCTAGCCTAAGAGCACAGGGCCATGGCACAAGGGCGTGCCTTGTGGCCGTGGAGATAAGTTAGTATACAAGCTTTGTTTTGGCACGGCCAGGACGCACGAGTGTGTCTAGAAGCCGTGGGAGGCACACGGCCTGCCCACATGGGCGTGTGACCTCTGTAACTTAGAAAAGTTTTTAAATTTTTGATAACTTTGGTATGTGTTCGGTTTAGTCCAGACCCTATTCTATTATATGATTAAGGTCTCGTTGACCTATAAAGAGGGACACTTTGATTGTGACTGATGATTTGTTTTATGAATTTTCTGTAAAAGTTTCCAATCTGTCCGGTAACGCCTTTAACCCTAATCCGACGACGGATACGGGATTAGGGGTGTTACATTTGGTTGGTATCAGAGCTATGGTTTAGTCAATTCTCGGACTAATGTAGCGTGTTAGAGTCTAGCTATACATGCCATATATCTGAATTGTGATAGTGTAATGAATCCTGACGTGTAAAATGTGATTTCTGTATAGTAATGGATCCCAAAAGAGCCGTAACTGATGACGTAGAAAGTAATGTGCCTGCTCCTGCTCAAGGGACAGTGCTCTTTGATTCGAGACCGGCCACGTGCAGTCAAGAGGGAGAAGCTAAACAAGCTTTCTTCCAAATGATGAGTGAGTGGTTCACTCAATTTGTGAGAAATAACCCGACTGTTTCACAATCTCTGCCTCCACCTAATCCCCCTCAAACCTCATTTGTGCCTCCGGTATTGGGTATAAATATGTTGAATAAGCCACTAGTCGATAAAATCCGTAAATATAGGGCCGAAGAGTTCAGGGCCAAAAGTGATGATGATGCCGAGAAAGCCGAGTTTTGGTTAGAAAACACTATCCGAGTATCTGATGAGATGTCACTGACTCCTGAAGAATGTATAAAGTGTGTTGTTTCTTTGTTACGAGATGCAGCCTATCGATGGTGGAAAACTTTAATTTCGGTTGTTCCTAAAGAACGGATCACATGGGATTTCTTTCAGTCTGAGTTCAGAAAGAAATACATTATTCAGAGATTCATTGATCAGAAAAGAAAAGAAATTTTGGAATTGAAACAAGGTCACATGTCTGTCACTGAATACAAACGAGAGTTTATGAAATTATGTCAGTATGCTCAGGAACGCGTTTTGACTGAAGCGATAATGTGTAAAAGATTCGAAGATGGCCTAAATGAAGATATCCAATTGCTAGTTGGTACTCTGGAGATACAAGAGTTCGTAGTGCTAGTTGACCGAGCATGCAAAGCTGAGTCTGAAGCCAGAGATATGAAAAAGAGATTTATGAACAAATCATTTCAGTCTGCCTCGAAGAAATTTTGAGATGAACATAGCCGTTCAAAGGCTAATGTGAGGCATTCGAGTAGAGATCGAGCTATATCACAGTTGAGCTCTAAAGCTCTAGTAACTTCAATGACTAGTATTGAAAATGTCAGATCCAAGCGACCTGAATGTAAACATTGTGGAAAAAGGCATCCGGGAATTTGCAGATTAAATGATCGAGCTTATTTCAGATGTGGATCATTAGACCATTTCATCCGAGACTGCCCAGAGTCTGCTGAACAAGAGATTGTTCAGAACCCGAGATCTGAGAATGTTTTAGCGAGAGGTAGATATCCTCAAAATGCAAGAAATGTTAGTGGTAGTCAGAGAACTACTAGAGATACTGTTTGAGATCTGAAGCTAGAGCGCCTGCCAGAGCGTATGCTATCCGAGCTCGGGAGGAAACTTCATCTCCAGATGTTATAACGGGTACTTTTACACTTTATGATACTTCTGTGATTGCTTTGATAGACCCTGGTTCTACTCATTTCTATATATGCATGAACTTAGTATTCGGTGAAGACTTTGCTGTAAAGTCTCACGAGTTTGTTATAAAAGTATCGAACCCCTTAGGTAAAAATATTCTGGTTGACAAGTATGTAAGAACCGCCTAGTTAATGTTTCGAGATATCTGTTTCCCTGCTGATCTGATACTATTACCGTTTGATGAGTTTGATATAATTCAGGAATGGATGGTTGACATTGCATGATGCTGTTGTGAATTGTAGAAGAAAGACTATTGATTTGAGTCGTCGGAATGGTGAAATAGTTTGTATTGAGTCGAATGATTTATATGGATTACCTACTGTGATATCTGTGTTAAAAGCTTAAAATTATATTAAAAAGGGTTACGAGGCATATTTTGCTTATGTGATTGATTTGAAAGTATCTGAAAAGAAAGTTGAATCGGTGCCAATAGTCTGTGAGTTCTCCGATGTTTTCCCTGAAGAATTACCGGGATTGTCTCTGATTTGTGAAATTGAATTTGGAATTGAATTGTTGCCTGGTACAACACCTATTTCGATAGCTCCGTATATAATGGCACCAACGGAATAAAAAAAAGAAAAAAAAGAGAGAAAAGAAAAGTTAAAGTCTCAGTTGCAAGAATTGACTGACAGAGGGTTCGCTAGACCGAGTTTTTCACCTTGGGGTGCTCCTGTTCTGTTTATGAAAAAGAAAGATGGTACGATGAGAATGTGCATTGATTACCGTCAGTTGAATAAAGTGACTATAAAGAATAAATATCCGTTGCCCAGGATTGACGATTTGTTTGATCAATTAAAAGGAGCTACTGTGTTTTCTAAGATTTATTTTAGATCGGGATATTACCAGTTGAGGGTAAAAGATTCAGACATTCCGAAAACTGCTTTCAGAATGAGGTACAGGCATTATGAGTTTTTAGTTATACCATTTGGACTAACGAATGCTCCTGCTGTTTTTATGGATCTGATGAACAGAATTTTCAGACCGTACCTAGATCGATTTGTTGTTGTATTCATTGATGACATTTTGATTTATTCATGGGATGAAACTGAACATGCTGAACATCTGAGAATTGTGTTGCAAACTTTGAGAAAGAAAGATACGATTTGGGTCGTAGTTGATCGATTGATAAAATTTGCCGATTTTATTCCGGTACGATATAATTACTCACTTGATAGATTAGCCGAGCTTTATATTTCTGAGATTATGAGATTGCACGGGGTGCCACTATCCATTGTGTCAGACAAAGATCCGAGATTTACATCACGATTCTGGAAGAAATTACAAGAAGCTTTAGACACGAAACTACATTTCAGTACAGCTTTTCACCCACAAACGATTGGTCAATCCGAGCGGATCATTCAAATTCTCAAAGATATGTTAAGATGCTGCATTCTTGAGTTTAATGGTACGTGGGAACAGTACCTGCTATTGATTGAATTTGCGTATAATAATAGTTTTCAGTCGAGCATTAAAATGGCACCATATGAAGCTATGTACGGACGTAAATGTCGTACACCTCTGTATTGGACCGAGCTTAGTAAAAATAAGCTACACGGGGTTGATTTAATAAAAGACGCAGAACAGAAAGTAAAAATAATCCGTGACAGTCTGAAAGCAGCATCTGATCATCAGAATTCTTATGCGGACTAGAAACGAAAAGAGATTGAATTTGAAATCGGTGATAATGTATTTTTTTTAAAGTTTCTCCGTGAAAGAAAGTACTCAGATTCGGACGTAAAGGCAAGTTGAGTCCGAGGTTCATCAAACCATATGAGGTTATAGAACGAGTTGGGCCAGTTGCTTATAGACTGTTGTTACCATCTGAGCTGGAAAAGATTCATAATGTATTCTATGTTTCGATGCTCCGTAAATACCGTTCCGATTCGTCACATGTGATTACTTCGTCAGCGATTGAAATTCGATCTGATATGACTTATGAAGAGGAACCAATCCGTATCTTAGCTCGTGAAGTAAAAGAATTTTGAAACAAGAAAAAAAATTCCGTTAGTGAAAGTATTGTGGCATCGACACGGAATAGATGAGGCTACGTGGGAGTTTGAAGATTCAATTAGACAGCAATATCCGAATCTGTTTAACGGTAAGATTTTCGGGGACGAAAATCTCTAAGGGGGGAGAATTGTAACAGTCCAGTTTAGACCCTGGTCGGAACAGTGGTTTCGGGACCACAAATCTGAGTTAGTAAAATATTTTAATATTATTTTATGTGTCTGCAGTATATGATTAAGCATGTGTTAAAGTTCCGTGAATTAATTCGTCTATTTGTGTGTTTAATTTGAGGAAAGGACTAAATCGCATAAAGCGTAAAAGTGACCCATCATTTGATTAATGGCTAAATTGATGTGGCTTTTTAAGGTGGAGGCCTCATGTTGTAAATTGGCCTTTTAGCAATGTAGTGGACGGCACATTAATGTGATAAATGACTTATTTTATTTAGTAATGGTTTATTAAATGATAAATATTATAGCATAAGTTATATTATATAAAACAAAAACATGAAAAAGAAAGCCATAATGCTTATCTTTGGCCGAATATCAAAAAGAAAAAGAAAAGAAGAAGAAGGTTAAGTTTCGGTTATGTTCAAGCAAAATTGATGTATGTATTAGTCTCGGTTTTTGATAATTTCTACGTTTTCGTAATCGTTGCTTTGTATACTTCAAAACCCATGTCTCAATTTTATGAATTGATGTTTTTTGTGAGATGTGTCATTGATGAAATGGTAAGCTTTGTGATGAGTTTTGGTGTTAAATGAAAGATATGTGTTTAATGAACATGTGTTGTTCTTGAATTTTTGATGAATTTAGCTAAATAGGGCTAAATTGTAAAAATAGTATTTTGAAGGACTAATTTGTGAAATAAATAAAATGTGAGGACTTATATGAGCATGGGTGACATTCGGCTAAGCATGAGTAAAATGAAATTTTGTATATTTTGTGATTTTGTGTAATAAGGACTAAATTGTCCAAATATAAAAATGTAAGGGCTAAAGTGTAAATTGCCCTAAATATGTGTATTTGGATTGAATTGAATATTTTCGTAAATAAAAGGGTTAAATTTGAATATGTATAGATCAAGAACCAGAAGAAAAGCAGACTTAAATCGCGGAAAGCGAAAGTAACCGAAGTAGTAGTATCTGCTTTGAAGAAAACCTAACTCGAGGTAAGTCGATATACAAATAGTGTATTTGAATTGAATTATTTGTGTATATATGAAATTTTGGATGGCGATGAATACCAATTGAAATGGAATGTATGCGAAATCCGAATATATATATAAAGATCGACAAGTTGACAATGTCCGAGAAGTTTCATTTGAACATAGGAGTAGATAGAGTTGTATATATCATGACATAGGTGTCCGTTATCTGATTACGTGTAAGACCCTATCTGGGATAGTGGCATCGATATCTGATTACATGTAAGACCCTGTCTGGGACAGTGGCATCGATATCTGATTACGTGTAAGACCCTGTCTGGGACAGTGGCATCGATATCTAATTACGTGTAAGACCCTGTCTGGGACAGTGGCATCGATATCTGATTATGTGTAAGACCCTGTCTGGGACAGTGGCATCGATATCTGATTACGTGTAAGACCCTGTCTGGGACAGTGGCATCGATGTCTGATTTCATGCAAGACCATGTCTGGGACGTTGGCGTTATATGACTATTCTGAGCACTTTGAGTATTCGATTTAGTTCTGAACGGTTCGATAGGCAAGCCCAAGAAATGAATAACTATGTGAGTTATATACCCGTTTCAGGTACGTTTGATACATGTGCTCTGAATAGCCATGAAAGGTGAGAAAATATGCTTATAGATGCAATAAGCTAAAATGTGATATGTGAATGAATGTGATTTGAGTAAATGAGATCGATGGAGAATACGATTGTTGGTAAGCAATGGTTAAATAATGAGTCAATGAAGAATTATGAATTTACCGTTAAGATATGTTAATGATTCATGTATTGATATGATAATGTGATTTGTATGTTAAGTATTTGTATATGGCTTACTAAGCTTTTGGAAAGCTTACTTTGTATGTGTATGTTCTATTTTATAGGTCGTCAAAGCTACTAAAGGCTCGGGAACTGTCGAGGATCGTCATCACACTACTCAAGCTCATTTTGTTATCTTTTAAAAATGTATATACTAAGTATGGCATGTATAGGCTAGTAAGTTGGTATAAGTTTGAGATATGAACTTAGCCATGTGATGTGGCTAGTTATATGTATTGATAATACGCATAAATGATTTGGTATATGATGATGGTTTTGGTTTGAATATATGTGCATGATAAGGTAAATTGATGCCAAATGGGCATATGTTTGTGATTTATGAAATGAATATATGTGTTTGGTAAGATGTGAAAGTACCATGCATGGTTAGATATGTGAATTTGTTATGCAAACTAGTATATGAGTTGACATGAATGGAAATGAGGTTGAATGAAATATTATGTTGTTTGTTTGACATGTCTTGGGTTATCAAATATGCATAAAATGAATTGGTTCTTTGCTTGTAGGATTGACCCTAGCATGGGTGGCATATTGGCCTTGCAAAGGGCCTGTTTTGCCCACACGGTCATGGCACACGGGTGTGCCTAATGGCCGTGTGATTAAGTCAGTATATAGCATAAGTATACACGGCTATGGTACACGGGCGTGCTAGGTAGCCGTGTGAACTAGTCAGTATCTAGCCTAAGAGCACATGGCCATGGCACACGGGCGTGCCTTGTGGCCGTGGAGATAAGTCAGTATATAAGCTCTGTTTTGGCACGGCCAGGACACACGGGTGTGTCTAGAAGCCGTGGGAGGCACACGGCCTGCCCACACGGGCGTGTGACCTCTGCAACTTAGAAAAGTTTTTAAATTTTTGAGAACTTTGGTATGTGTTCGGTTTAGTCCTGACCCTATTCTATTATATGATTAAGGTCTCGTTGACCTATAAAGAGGGACACTTTGATTGTGACTGATGATTTTTTTTA
Source organism: Gossypium sturtianum (assembly GCA_025698515.1). Taxonomy (NCBI): domain Eukaryota; kingdom Viridiplantae; phylum Streptophyta; class Magnoliopsida; order Malvales; family Malvaceae; genus Gossypium; species Gossypium sturtianum. Next base: position 70,555,990 of record CM046952.1, read on the forward strand.
TGAATTTTCTGTAAAAGTTTCCGATCTTCTGGTAACACCTTTAACCCTAATCCGGCGAGGGATACAGGATTAGGGGTGTTACATGTGTGGTACTAAGTGTAGGCCACTATGTGTACAAGAGAGCTACGGGATGGTTTTAGGTCACGTGTGTAGTACTAAGTGCAGGCTACTACGTGTACCAGACGGATAGGTCACGTGTGTAGTACTAAGTGCAGGCTACTACGTGTACCAGACGGATAGGTCACATGTGTAGTGCTAAACGTAGGCTACTATGCGTACCCGACAGCTTTGATCACATGTGTGGTACTAAGTGCAGGCCACTATGTGTATGTGATGGTTTTGGTCACATGTGTAGTACTAAGTGCAGGCTACTATGTGCACCAGATAGCTTCGGCTACCTGATCAAGTTATAAGTGGTTGCTCCGGCTACCTGATCAGTGAAAAGTGGTAGCTCTGGCTACAAATGATAAGTGGTAGCTTCGGCTACAAGTGATAAGTGATATCCGTATAAGTCTATAGCTGGGCTATGGCATTCTAGTGAAAAGTGATGAATTGACGGATAAGTCCATGGTTTCACTATGGCATAATGATAGTGAAGATGTAAGACCATAGCTGAGCTATGGCATTCTAGTGAAAAGACCATAGCTATGCTATGACATCAGTGATTATCAGTGAAATTCAGTACATACCGGTGCAGACCAATTCTGTAAGACGTTCACTAATTTGACAAAGTTTGGTAAGTGTTACATGGAATTATGTGATATAAGGAAATACGAGTTGATGAGACATGAACATAAATCTTGGTTGATGAATGAGTTCAATTGTGATTATATATTTGTACACCTTGAGTGTATTATCAGTATGAATTGGTATTCCAAATGAGTTAATGAGAAAAGTTCTAATATGAAATAATCTGAATTCGAAATGAAATATTATGAAAACGTATTTGAAATACATTGGTATATCTTGTATATGTTATTTGAGTTCATAATGTGGAAAGTAAATGTATGTGGAAATTTGAGATGATGATATCTATACATGGAATCTATTGGAGGATACGTACATCCAAATTTATATGATAAATTTTAGTTAACATTGAAATTTGACTCAATAAGTGATTTGTCAATTTAAATTGTGATTGGCAGGAAGAGTTAGTGAGTTGCATGTTTATGAATTGTTACACGTATTTGTCTGAAATACGAGGAAATAATGGTACTTGATACATGGAAATATGAGACTGTGATATATATAAAAACATGGAATATATTTGATAAATGTATTTATTCATAATTATAGAACTGTACACCTTAAGTGTACTATTTGTGTAAAGATGATGTTCAAATGATTTGATGAGTAGAATTCAAATATGAAGTAGTTAGAAACCAAGACAAATTATTTTGAAAATGTATATTAAATGCAGAGGTATGATTATTATATGTGATATGAATACATAATGTGAAAAAGTATAGGTATAAGAGGAATTTAATAAGAATTGAGCCTATATACGTTTCTTGTTATTTATATGAAGTGTACGACTAACAAATGGTAATAAGTATAAGGCTTGGTTTAATATCTTAAATTGGTTCTTGACTGTATTAAAATGTTGGTAAAGATAAATGATCAAGTGAGTGTGAAATATGGCTTGGAAAACAGCCTAATTTTCGTCCACACGGGTAGACACGAGTGTGTGTCTAGGCCGTGTGTGACAAGCGGTCTACCCCATGGGCGTATGGTCCAGCTGTGTGTCCCCAGTCATACGGGCGTGTGACCCTTATATGCGAGAAAAATTTTAAAAGTCGCGAAAAATTTTCCTGAGGATCCGGTTTAGTCTTGACCCGATTTTAATGTATAATTTGGACCTCGAAGGTTCGTTAAAGGAACATTTATAATTAGTCTCGGTATTTGAACGATAATGATTTCAAATCATCTGTAAGTGTTCTGTACTCCTTGGTAATGCCTCGTAACCCTGTTACGGCGACGGATACGGTTTGGGGGTAGAATAAACTGTACTTATTGGCTAAACCAAAAATTCTGAAAATTTTATGGTAAGAAGATATGTGAGTCTAATTTCAGGGAAAATTAGCGGATCTTATTTTGGAGTTCTGTAGCTCAAGATAAAAATAATTTAGCGACTGTGACACGGATGGATAGCTTGAATATCCATATAAGCAAATAGTGAAAATTATAGATAATGTTACTTACAAGTGTGTTATTTATACTAAGGATGTGGATGGAGAGGAGGAGGAGGAAAAATATATGAATGACTTGTATATAAATTGATCACATGCCCGATTATAATCGATAAATGTTAAATTAGAAATGATATAATGTTTTATTTCGAATATTTACTATAAAATTGTGAATATCGTTATAATATAAAAATTGAATTTGTAAGTTTGTATGTAAATAATACATCGTTTTTATTTATTTTTTAATATTTTGTTATATTATATGAGATATGGTGTAATATGGAGTAATTATTTGATGTAAATTATGAATTGTGATTGATTATGGATGAATTAGTAAAATGTTGAAAAGTGAGAATTCCCGGTTGAACCTTCGGAATAGAAAAGATATGAATGAGGTAGCTAGGTCACATTTGTGGTACTAAGTGTAGGCCACTATGTGTACAAGAGAGCTACGAGATGGTTTTAGGTCACATGTGTAGTACTAAGTGCAGGCTACTACGTGTACCAGACGGATAGGTCACGTGTGTAGTACTAAGTGCAGGCTACTACGTGTACCAAACGGATAGGTCGCATGTGTAGTTCTAAGTGCAGGCTACTATGCGTACCCGATAGCTTCGGTCACATGTGTGGTACTAAGTGCAGGCCAATATGTGTAAGTGATGGTTTTGGTCACATGTGTACTACTAAGTGCAGGCTACTATGTGCACCAGATAGCTTCGGCTACCTGATCAAATGAAAAGTGGTAGCTCCGGCTACCTGATCAGTGAAAAGTGGTAGCTCTGGCTACAAATGATAAGTGGTAGCTTCGGCTACAAGTGATATGTGATATTCGTATAAGTCCATAGCTGGGCTATGGCATTCTAGTGAAAAGTTATGAATTGATAGATAAGTCCATGGTTTCACCATGGCATAATGATAGTGAAGATGTAAGACCATAGCTGAGCTATGACATTCTAGTGAAAAGACCATAGCTATGCTATGACATCAGTGATTATCAGTGAAATTCAGTACATACCGGTGTAGACCAATTCTGTAAGACGTTCACTAATTTGACAAAGTTTGGTAAGTGTTACATGGAATTATGTGATATAAGGAAATACGAGTTGATGAGACATGAACATAAATCTTGGTTGATGAATGAGTTCATTTGTGATTATATATTTGTACACCTTGAGTGTATTATCCGTATGAATTGGTATTCCAAATGAGTTAATGAGAAAAGTTATAATATGAAATAATCTGAATTTGAAATGAAATATTATGAAAACATACTTCAAATACATTGGTATATCTTGTATATGTTATTTGAGTTCATAATGTGGAAAGTAAATGTATGTGGAAATTTGAGATGATGATATCTGTACATGGAATCTATTGGTGGATACGTACATCCAAATTTATATGATAAATTTTAGTGAACATTGAAATTTGACTCAATAAGTGATTTGTCATTGTGATTGGCAGGAAGAGTTAGTGAGTTGCATGTTTATGAATTGTTACACGTATTTGTCTAAAATACGAGGAAATGATGGTACTTGATACATGGAAATATGAGACTGTGATATATATAAAAACATGGAATATGTTTGATAAATGTGTTTATTCATAATTATAGAACTGTACACCTTAAGTGTACTATTTGTGTAAAGATGATGTTCAAATGATTTGATAAGTAGAACTCAAATATGAAGTAGTTAGAAACCAAGACAAATTGTTATGAAAATGTATATGAAATGCAGAGGTATGATTATTATATGTGATATGAATACATAATGTGAAAAAGTATAGGTATAAGAGGAATTTAATAAGAATTGAGCCTATATACATTTCTTGTTATTTATATGAAGTGTACGACTAACAAATGGTAATAAGTATAAGGCTTGGTTGAATATCTTAAATTGGTTCTTGACTGTATTAAAATGTTGGTAAAGATAAAGGATCAAGTGAGTGAGAAATATGGCTTGGAAAATAGCCTAATTTTCGTCCACACGGGTAGACACGGGTGTGTGTCTAGGCCGTGTGTGACAAGCAGTCTACCCCATGGGCGTATCGTCGGTTTGTGTGTCCCAGATCACTGCAGGCGTGTGACCCTTATATGCGAGAAAAATTTTAAAAGTCGCGAAAAATTTTCCTGAGGATCCGGTTTACTCTCGACCCAATTTTAATGTATGATTTGGACCTCGAAGGTCCGTTAAAGGAACGTTTATAATTAGTCTTGGTATTTGAATGATAATGATTTCAAATTATCTGTAAGTGTTATGTACTCCTTGGTAATGCCTTGTAACCCTATTCCGGCGACGGATACGGGTTGGGGGTGTTATAGAATTTGCATTTGTATCAAATATGTTTTGTAATTATATTTGATATTCTCTGTGTCTGTGTCTATTTCTGTATACTATTCTAGGTTTTGATTGGTTTCTGAAAAATCGTAATCACATCTGTTAGGTTATTGATTAATTTAAAATGTTACTTACACACACTAAGTTGTAAACTCATTTTGTCTCTTTGTCTGGATTACAGGTAACCCACAGACTTAGGCGGGTCGGCGTGACAGGAGCTCAGTCATCTCTTTTCTAGTTATTTACTGTTTTATCTAGATTTATGTTATTGTGTGTTTATTGCAAATTACAGATTACAAGTTTGAAATTTCATGTTTGCTATAACTATATGAAGGATTTTTTACTATTAAACTTTGAATATTTAAAGGCTAAATTTTTCTAAATGAATTGATGTAACTCTTCAGGCTTGGTCTTAACGTCTAGGTCGGATATGTGTTGTTACATCTAGTGGTAGCAAGGTTTACAAAACTCGAGCTGTGTTTCTCGACTTATATTTTGTCAAAATGTGTTTTAAGGAAAATTTTATTCGAGTAACTCTAAAAACTGATTTTATAAAAGATCGAGTCTTTAGCATTGAACCTGTAAGAACTTCTGCTTTAGCTTTATTACTTAGCTAGAAAAATATTGTAATGACTGAACTTGTGGTTCTAGTTAAAAATTGTGATATAAACCATGAAATAAGATATCTGATGAGAATTCTGGATTAATCTATGAACTTCTGGCATGTAGATAAGTTGATATAATGAGTTCGCATGTTATTTGTGGACATGGTTCTCGTGGGTGTCGTGGACACCGAAGAGGAGCTCGAACAGAGTCATCCTCTATGGGTAGTATACCCAATGTAACAACCCGATTTTGGGGCTAGCCAGAACAGTGGTTTCGAGACCACTAATCTGAGGTTGAATAAAACTATTTTGATATTATTTTATGTGTTATGGCATTAATATATGGCTATATGAAAATTTTGGTGCTTTAGATTTAGCAATTGTATGCTTAATTATGAAAAAGGACTAAATCGCATAAAGTGCGAAAGTTCTATTATGCAAGGTAGGGGTGTCTAATAGCAATGGAATATTAAATTCGTGGTCCTTAAAGTGTAATTAGGCCAATTGGAGTGTGTTGGCTGGCCATATAGTCTAAGGAGACAATGATATTAAATTTTTGGTCAAATTAGGTGGAATTAGGTGATAAAGATGAATAAAATAAGATAAAAGAGATGATATCTCATCTTTCACTATTCATGCTTCTTCTCCACCAAAAATTGAAGGAAATTAGAGGGTTTTGGAGTCCAAGCTTTCAGCCAAGCAACTCTCTTGCAAGTAAGTGATTTTAGAGGTCTTTCTTGATAATTTTTGTACTTTTGGAACCCCCAAAGTTTAAGTTAGCTAATGAGGGGACTAATTTGCAATATGGTTGAAAGTCTAGGAACTTGCCATGAGAGAGAGTTTATGTTGTTTGTTGAGTTTTTATGGAAGAAAATGAATGTTAGGGAGATGAGAAACAACTTTTGTGAAAGGTGTTGTCATGAAAACACCTAAATGGGACTAAGTTGTAAAAGTTGAAATTATGTAATAAATGCATGAAATAGTTGGAATTTTGAGTAGTTGTAAGAGTAATAAATGTTCAGGTAGGCTTGTTTAATGAGAAAATGTGATGAAAAATGATTTACGAGCCTAGGGGCAAAATCATAATTTTGCCATAATACAAGGGCAAAATGGTCATTTTTGCCTAAGTAGAGATTATGATGTATTATGATTATAAAATGATTGAATGAGTTAATTTTGTTGTTATAGATCAAGAAGAGCACGAAATTAACCTTGACCAGGGAAAAGGCAAGGTTTCGGATTAAACCGCAAATTAACACATTTTGCACCGAGGTAAGTTTATGTGTAAACGAAGCATCTTAAATACATATGTTGTTGCTTATTGGTGCATTGTATGATTGAGAACGCTTACGATTTAAATGGATTGAAATTGGTAGAAAATGAATAAATTCCTTATGGATGAGGAATTGAACATGTAAGTGTGAAATATTATCCGTAGTAAATAATGGTGGGCTATGTGCGATACCACCTTAAAACTTATTTACGATGGGCTGTGTGCGATACCATCGTTTATATTATCATTTGGTGGGATAAGTGCGATACCACCGTAAACAATCTTGTTGGTGGGCTATGTGCGATACCACCCTATTAAAGTTAAACGGTGGGCTAAGTGCGAAACCACCGAGTATTTGGTATTACTATGAATGGGTTATTGTGAAATTGTTGAGTGTTGTTTCATGAGATTATGTGGTGATAAGTGCAGGGTTGTATGTTAAATGATGTGAGCATTTGGTTTGTGATATGCTTGGAATGTGGTAAGGGATGAAATGAGTAAGCATTATCATGGAAAGTGGATTGTTCTTGCTTAGTTTGTAATGCTATTTATTGATTAGCATTTAGTATGATGTTTATTGTTTACATGTAAACTTACTAAGCTTTAAGCTTACTCCATTTCTTTTCCCTTATTTTATAGAGTCAAAGAGCCAGGTCGGGATACGAAGATAATTGGAAGACTACCCACACTACCAGCTCATCTCGGTATATCTAGAACTAGCATTTTGAGTATGGCATGTATAGGGGCTAGACTTAATGAATTGTTTTGTTATTTTTGGCCAAGTATGTATTGGCCCCTTTAAAGATGAAATCTTTTGTATATTGCCATAGTTGATGGCTCATTGTTTCTAATTTATGAAAAGATAAAGTTATTCATAGAAGTGTATGTTGCAAATTTAGGTTGTTTAGTGATTTTTTGAATGGGATTATGTTGTGTGAGCTAGGGTGATGAAAAGAGCTTGACAAATAGCCTTGTTCTTGTCCACACGGGTAGGCACACGGGCGTGTGTCTAGGCCGTGTGAGACACACGGGCAGTCCCATGGGTGTGTGACGAGGCCATGTGTCCCCTGCATGTTAGTGTTTCAAGTCAGTGTCGACCACGGGCTAGCCACACGGCCGTGTGCCTAGACCGTGTGCCCCATATGAGGTTGTTGATGTCACAAACAGAATGCCCAGGTTTTTACACACGGGCGAGGACACGGGTGTGTCTAGGCCGTATGGAGCACACGGGCCAAGAGCACGGGCGTGTGCCCGGTCGTGTGAAAACCCCCTTAGGTTCGAAATGAAAATAAATCCCACACGTGTTAGGGATATGGGCGTGTGTGACCACACCCCTATCCACACGGGCGTGTCCCATTTCACACGGGCGTGTGGCCCCTATTTAGACAAAAAAATTTAAATGCACAAAAATTTCCGGTTGGGTTTCGAAACCCACCGTATGCTTGATTAAGGCCTAGTAGGCCCTTAATGAGAAGGTATTGATTGTGAAAGAGATATTTTAAGATGGAATGAAATTTTATAGACCAAAGTTGCGTGACCAAGTGAGTTAAGTACGGTAACGTCTCATACCCGGTTCCAGCGTAAAATACAGGTAAGGGGTGTTACATTTAGTGGTATCAGAGCTATGGTTTAGTCGGTTCTCGGACTACCGTAGCATGTGTTAGGGTCTAGCTATACATGCCATAAGTGTATATTGATAGTGTGGTGGCTTCTGACAAATTCTAAACTTTGTTTTCATATAGTAAATGGATCCCGATCGAGCGGCTGCTGATGACGCAGCTAGTAACGCGCCGGCTCCCGCGTAATGGACCGCGCCTTTAGAGAGTGGACCCGAGACTAGGGGTCAAGGAGAAGAGGCTAAGGAAGCCTTTCTCCAAATGATGAGTAATTGGTACACGGAGTATGTACGAACAAACCCAAACGCCCAACCTCCTCCACCCCCTCCTATACCTCAGCCAGTTCTAGTGGCTCCTCAAGGTATAGATTTAGTGAGGATAACCAAGCCCCCGATAGATAAGATTAGGAAGCAAGGGGCCGAGGAGTTTAGAGCTAATGTAGACAATGACCCTGAGAAGGCGGAGTTCTAGCTTGAGAACTCAATGAGAGTATTTGATGAACTCTCCTGCACACCTGAGGAGAGCTTAAAATGCGCCGTGTCCTTGCTGAGGGACTCGGCATACCATTGGTGGAAAACACTAACGTCGGTGGTCCCAAGGGAGAGAGTGACGTGGGACTTCTTTTTGGAAGAGTTCCAAAAGAAGTATATAAGTCAAAGGTTTGTGGACCAGAATCGGAAAGAATTCCTTGAATTGAAGCAAGGAAAAATGACTGTGGCAGAATATGAGCGCGAGTTTGTTAGGCTCAGCAAGTATGCACAAGAGTGCGTGTCTATAGAAGCTATTTTGTGCAAGAGGTTTGAAAATGGACTGAATGATGATATCAGACTTCTAGTTGGAATTTTAGAATTAAAAGAGTTTGTAGTGTTGATTGATAGGGCATGTAAGGCCGAAGAACTGAATAAGGAAAAGAAGAAAGCTGTGAGTAAGGCCCGGGATGCAAGAAAAAGACCGATGAGTAAATCATACCAAGCTCAATCGAAGAGGTCCAAGGAAGTAAACCCTCAAACGAATGCATCAGTTGGACACTCACATAGAGATCGGGGTAATACCTACTCGGGCTCAAGAGTTCAAGCCACTTCGATGGCAAGTGTGGGAAATCCGAAGACCAAACTTGAGTGTCCAAATTGTGGTAGGCAGCACACTGGGGAATGTTGGGGAAACAACCGGAATTGTTATAAGTGTGGTTCCCCCGATCATTTTATTCGAAATTGTCCTGAGAGAGATGACAAGGAAAGGAAGCAAGAGATAAGGTCTAGCAATGTATCTTCAAGGGGTAGATCAAAAAAGAACCCGAGAGGTGAGACTAGTGGTAGAAGTATGCCTCGAGATTCTACTGTGAGACCGGAGGGTCGGACACCTGCAAGGACTTATGCCATTCGCGCTCGCGAAGAGGCATCATCTCCGGACGTGATAACGGGTACTTTTTCTCTTCATGAAACTTTTGTTCTTGCTTTGATTGATCCGGGGTCTACCCATTCTTACATTTGCATGAAATTGGCATCTAGTATGAGCATGATTGTTGAGTCTACAGAATTTGTAGTAAAAGTGTCAAACCCGTTAGGCAAACATGTGCTAGTTGATAAGTTGGGTAGGGATTGTCTTTTGACAATTAGAGGTCATTGTTTTCCGGCAAACCTTATGTTGTTGCCGTTTGATGAATTTGACTTGATTTTTGGAATGGATTGGTTGACTACCCATAATGTTTTAGTGAACTGTGGTAGCAAGTTTATTGAATTAAAGTGTGAAAATGGAGATGTCATTCGGGTTGAATCAGGTAAATCGGATAGTTTGCCTGTGATAATTTTAACTATGGTAGCTGAGAAATACTTGAGGAAAGGATACGAGTCCTATCTCGCCTTTGTTCTGAATACTCAAGAGTCAGAGGTAAAGATTGAATCAGTGCCGGTGGTATGCGAATATCCAGATGTGTTTTCGGAAGAGTTACCCAGGATACCTCCAGTTAGAGAGGTCGAGTTTGGGATTGAGTTAGTTCCGGGAATGGCACCTATCTCGGTTGCTCCGTATAGGATGGCACCATTAGAGTTGAAATAACTGAAGGTTCAGTTGCAAGAGTTAACGGATAAGGGTTTTGCAAGACCGAGCTATTCACCGTGGAGTGGCCCGGTACTTTTTGTGAAGAAGAAAGATGGGTCGATGAGATTTTGCATAGACTACAGATAGCTCAATAAGGTGACAGTGAAGAATAAGTACCCTTTACCAAGAATAGATGATTTATTTGACCAACTAAAGGGAGCTACAGTGTTCTCAAAGATAGGTCTAAGGTCTGGTTATTATCAGTTAAGGGTTAAGGAGCAAGATGTGTCGAAAACTGCATTTCGGACGAGGTATGGCCATTATGAGTTTCTTGTCATGCCATTTGGTTTAACGAATGCTCCTGCGATTTTTATGGATTTAATAAACCGAGTCTTCCGACCGTATTTGGACAAGTTTGTAGTTGTCTTTATCGATGATATACTGATTTATTCTTGGGATGAGAGTGATCATGCAGAGCATCTGAGAATTGTTTTGCAGACTTTAAGAAATAAGCAGTTGTATGCTAAATTTAGCAAGAGTGAGTTCTGGCTCCGAGAGATCAGATTCCTAGGACACATTGTGTCAGGTGATGGTATTAGAGTTGATCCGAATAAGATCTCGGCTATTATGGAGTGGAAACCGCCAATAAATGTGTCGGAAGTTAGGAGCTTTTTGGGTTTAGCGGGGTATTACAGACGGTTCGTAAATGGGTTTTCCATGATTGCTACCCCGATGACGAAACTGTTGCATAAAGATGTCAAGTTTGAATGGGAGAAATGCCAACAGAGCTTCGAGAGATTGAAAACCTTGTTGTGAAGTTACCGATTTTAGTGCAACTGAGTCGGGCAAGGAGTTTGTAGTATATAGTGATGCATCATTTAATGGACTCGGCTGTGTGTTGATGCAAGAGGGTAAGGTAGTAGTTTACGCCTCGAGACAATTAAAACCACATGAGAAGAATTATCCCACTCACGACTTGGAGTTGGCTGTGATCGTTTTCGCATTAAAGATTTGGCGTCATTATTTATATGGTGAGAAGTGTCGAATCTTTACCGATCATAAAAGTTTGAAGTACTTAATGGACCAAAAGGATTTGAATTTGCGACAACGGCGGTGGCTCGAATTATTGAAGGACTATGAGCTAGTAATTGATTATCATCCGGGGAAAGCAAATGTAGTAGCAGATGCCTTGAGTAGAAAATCCCTGTATGCTTTGAGGGCCATGAGTACGAGCTTAGCGTTGTCTGATGGTGGTGCTATATTGGCCGAGTTGAGGGCTAGACCGCTATTTATTCAACAGATATGTGAGGCTCAAAAGAATGATAATGAGATGCAGGCTAAGAGAGCTAAGTGTGAAACAGGAAATGATTTCGACTTTCGGGTGAGTTCAGATGGTTGTTTGATGTTTCACGACAAGATTTGTGTACCTAAAGATGATGAGTTGATCCGAAAAATTTTACATGAAGCACCACGGTGGCCATTTGTCAAGACATCCCGGTAGCATGAAAATGTACAATGATTTGAAGCAATTTTATTGGTGGTCAGGGTATAAAAGAGACATCTACGAGTTCGTGACAAGATGTTTGGTCATCGGCCAAGTGAAAGCCGAGCATCAAGTACCTTGGGATTGCTTTGGTAGGTGATGGTTCTGAGTGGAAGTGGAATCGAATCACTATGGATTTTGTGACGGGGTTGCCTATGAATCGAGAAAGAAAGAGATCTTTGTGTGGGTTATTGTTGATAGACTAACGAAGTCACTCACTTTATACCGTGAGTGCTGAGTAGATTATTCTCTTGATAAGTCGGGTCGTTTGTATATTCTTGAGGTAGTGAGACTTCATGGGGTGCCTATATCTATCATCTCGGATAGAGATCCGAGATTTACTTTTAGATTTTGGAAGAAGCTGCAAGAAGCTTTGGGCACAAGGTTGAATTTTAGTACTGCGTTTCATCCCCAAACCGATGGCCAATCTGAAAGGGTAATTCAAGTTCTTGAAGATATGCTCCGATGCTGTGTGCTAGAGTTTGAAGGTAGTTGGGAAAGATACCTACCTTTGGTTGAGTTTGCTTACAATAACAGTTATCAGTTTATTATACGGATGGCACCGTACTAAACCTTGTATGGTCGCAAGCGTTGGACTCCCTTGTATTGGACCGAACTTAGTGAGAAACAATTTCATGGGGTTGATTTAGTTAAAGAAACCGAAGAGAAGGTGAAAGTGATCCGTAATAGTCTGAAAGCTGCATCGGACTGACAAAAGTCGTATGCGGATTTAAAAAGAAAAGAAATTGAGTTTCAAGAGGGCGACAAAGTATTTCTAAAAGTATCCCCGTGGAAGAAAATATTGAGATTTGGTCGGAAGGGCAAATTGAGTCCACGATTCATAGAGTCGTATGAGGTTACCGAAAGGATTGGGCCAGTGGCATATCGGTTGGCTTTGCCGGTAGAGTTAGAGAGAATACACAACGTGTTTCATGTATCAATGTTGCGACGATATTGTTCTGATCCTTCGCACGTGATCCCTCTATCGGAGATTGAGATACGATCGGTCATGACTTATTAAGAGGAGCCAATTAAGATATTAGCTTGGGAGGTTAAACAGTTGAGGAATAAGAGCATAGCTTTAGTAAAAGTGTTGCGGCAAAAACACAATGTGGAATAAGCTACGTGGGAACCGAAAGAAGCCATGAGAGAACAATATCCAAACCATTTTACTGGTAAGATTTTCGGGGACGAAAATCTCTAAAGGAGGGGAGAGTTGTAACAGCCCGATTTTGGGGCTAGTCGAAACAGTGGTTTCGAGACTGCTAATCCGAGGTTGAGGAAAATTATTTTGATATTATTTTATGTGTTATGGCATTAATATATGGCTATATGAAAATTTTGGTGCTTTAATTTTAGCAATTGTATGCTTAATTGTGAAAAAGGACTAAATCGCATAAAGTGTGAAAGTTCTATTATGCAAGCCAGGGGTGTCTAATAGCCATGGAATATTAAACTAGAGGCCCTTAAAGTGTAATTAGGCCAATTGGAGTGTGTTGGCCGGCCATAGAGTCTAAGGTGACAATGATATTAAATTTTTGGTCAAATTAGCTGGAATTAGGTGATAAAAGATGAATAAAATAAGATAAAAGAGATGATATCTCATCTTTCACTATTCATGCTTCTTATCCACCAAAAATTGAAGGAAATTAGAGGGTTTTGGAGTCCAAACTTTCATCCAAGCAACTCTCTTGCAAGTAAGTGATTTTAGAGGTCTTTCTTGATAATTTTTGTACTTTTGGAACCCCCAAAGCTTAAGCTAGCTAATGAGGGGACTAATTTGCAATATGGTTGAAAGTCTAGGGACTTGCCATGAGAGAGAGTTTATGTTGTTTGCTGAGTTTTTATGGAAGAAAATGAATTTTAGGGAGATGAGAAACAACTTTTGTGAAAGGTGTTGTCATGAAAACACCTAAATGGGACTAAGTTGTAAAAGTTGAAATTGTGTAATAAATGCATGAAATAGTTGGAATTTTGAGTAGTTGTAAGAGTAATAAATGGCCAGCTAGGCTTGTTTAATGAGGAAATGCGATGAAAAATGATTTGCGAGCCTAGGGGCAAAATCGTAATTTTGCCATAATATAAGGGCAAAATGGTCATTTTTGCCTAAGTAGAGATTATGATGTATTATGATTATAAAATGAGTGAATGAGTGAATTTTGTTGTTATAGATCAAGAAGAGCGCGTAATTAACCTTGACCGGGGAAAAGGCAAGGTTTCAGATTAAACCGCAAATTAACACATTTTGCACCGAGGTAAGTTTATGTGTAAACGAAGCATCTTAAATACATATGTTGTTGCTTATTGGTGCATTGTATGATTGTGAACGCTTACGATTTAAATGGATTGAAATTGGTAGAAAATGAATAAATTCCTTTTGGATGTGGAATTAAACATGTAAGTGTGGAATATTATCCCTAGTAAATAATGGTGGGCTATGTGCGATACAACCTTAAAACTTATTTACGATGGGCTGTGTGCGATACCATCATTTATATTATCATTTGGTGGGCTAAGTGCGATACCACCGTAAATAATCTTGTTGGTGGGCTATGTGCGATACCACCCCATTAAAGTTAAACAGTGGGCTAAGTGCGAAACCACCGAGTGTTTGGTATTATTATGAATGGCTTATTGTGAAATTGTTGAGTATTGTTTTATGAGATTATGTGGTGATAGGTGCAGGGTTGTATGTTAAATGATGTGAGCATTTGGTTTGTGATATGCTTGGAATGTGGTAAGGGATGAAATGAGTAAGCATTATCATGGAAAGTGGATTGTTCTTGCTTCGTTTGTAATGCTATTTATTGATTAGCATTTAGTATGATGTTTATTGTTTACATGTAAACTTACTAAGCTTTAAGCTTACTCCCTTTATTTTCTCTTATTTTACAGAGTCAAAGAGCCGGGTCGGGATACGAAGATAATTGGAAGACTACCCACACTATCAGCTCATCTCGGTATATCTAGAACTAGCATTTTGAGTATGGCATGTATAGGGGCTAGAATCAGTGAATTGTTTTGTTATTTTTGGCCAAGTATGTATTGGCCCCTTTAAAGATGAAACCTTTTGTATATTGCCATAGTTGATGGCTCATTGTTTCTAATTTATGAAAATATAAATTTATTCATAGAAGTGTATGTTGCAAATTTAGGTTGTTTAGTGATTTGTTGAATGGGATTATGTTGTGTGAGCTAGGGTGATGAAAAGAGCTTAGAAAATAGCCTTGTTCTTGTCCAAACGGGTAGGCACACGGGTGTGTGTCTAGGCCGTGTGAGACACACGGGCAGTCCCATGGGTGTGTGACGAGGCCGTGTGTCCCCTACATGTTAGTGTTTCAAGTCAGTGTCGACCACGGGCTATCCACATGGGCGTGTGCCTAGGCCGTGTGCCCCATATGAGGTTGCTGACGTCACAAACAGAATGCCCAGGTTTTTACAGACGGGCGAGGACATGGGCCAAGAGCACGGGCGTGTGTCCGACCGTGTGAAAACCCCTGTAGGTTCGAAATTAAAATAAATCCCACACGGCCTGTCCACACGGGCGTGTGTGACCACATAGCCTGTCTACACGGGCGTGTCCCATTTCACACGAGCATGTGGTCCCTATTTATAAAAAAAATTTTAAATGCACAAAAAAATTCGGTTGGGTTCCGAAACCCTCCGTATGCTTGATTAAGGCCTAGTAGGCCCTTAATGAGAAGGTATTGATTGTGAAAGAGATATTTTAAGATGGAATGAAATTTTATAGACCAAAGTTGCGTGAACAAGTGAGTTAAGTACGATAACGTCTCATACCCGGTTCTAGCGTAGAATACGGGTAAGCGGTGTTACACCCAATCTAGAGACCAGCGAGATCGTTGATACTCCTACTGCTGAAATTGGGTTTTAGACGCTGACAATCGGGGATGACGTATCGTCCCAGGCTATGCTACGTGTGTTAGAGAGGGTCGTTGGGACCCATTCTGAATCAGGAGGCCGAGGTAAATTACTGAATGACTTTGGTCAAATGGTGTTGAGTTTTTTAGGGGTGTCACTGGAGTAGTGTAACCTCCCAAATACAGCCTAGACGTTATGGCTTGATTGAGAAGGCTACATTAGCCATCAAAATGGCTAAGCTAACTTACCTTACTTTTCAAGACCTTAAATAAACTCATTTTGAAGAAAACCGTAGTTGTACTTTGAGTTAGCTTAAAAGCATTCATTCATTAGGTCGTATATACTTAGGGTTTATTTTATTGTTGATAGTATTGTTTTAGAAAAACAGTTTGTTTGTCGCTCTTTTTTTTAAAAAAACTCGATGTTAAACTAATGCAGCGAAAAAACCATTTTTCAAGTCATTTTGGAAACTTAGTTGCCTTATCGATTTGTTTTTCAAAAAGGGTTCCTTTTCAATGCAACGAAAACTAGAGAACAATATCAAATTTTACTTAATCCCGATATCATGCATTATCTGGTTATTATGCTTGAGTAATCCATGCATGCAAAAGTCCCAGAATAAAAGTTACCAAGCCACAGACCAGAAGTCATTAAAAATTACAAACCAAAACCAATAGAGACTGATTAATACTTATTAAAAAATAGTCCGAGGTTCAAGGTGATTCTCTGAATACCGAGTCTGGTCCTAATTTTGAAATTTACTTGAAAAGTTAAACACTATTGGGGTGAGCTTATGAAAAGCTCAGTGTGAGTCAGACAATTATTTAAACGGACAACAACATCGAATACAGTGAAACATATTAGCTTTAACAGAAGAAAACAAAACCATCATAGGAATTTCATATCATTACATAGTCATTATCAAATTGATGTCAAACGGTGTATGAGCATGGGACATCATTCATTTGAGTAACAATCATTAATTTCGATACCATTTAATACAACGCAATACAACACATATCATAAATCAATAACATTTGAATATGTCGTGAGCATGATGCAATGCGAAAAGGTTCCTACCCATACCATCCGCTACACACCACATGTTCCCCAGAACCCGTCATCCGAACTCCAAAACATTATTGGCTTAAGCTCGTTACGGTTGAAACCACAGATAACAATATGCAGAAAATTCTACCAGTAAAAAAGTAGACAAGCTACTAGTAAAAATGCAATAAATTGCCATTCCCCTCGGTACTCTAGGTGCAGTGCACTGACTACGAATAATGCAAACTTAATATGCCGCCGGTACTCCACGGAACTCCTCCATCAACCACAAAATCCCAACCTAATGCATATGCAATATGTCACACAATCTCATACATAATCATATATCAATACCTTTCACATTCATTTGACGTGCTCAGCATGTCCTCAATAATCACATACTTTCAGTAAATGGAAACAGTGTTCCAATCTTTCAAATTACCATTGTGTTGGTATCAATCAATATCTTTCAATTTTACATCCTTTACAGATTTTTATTGTGCATAAATAACACCCTTATTAGTACACAATATAACAAATATCTCATGCGTTTAAATCATACATAAGCTTAATATCTTAACACATTATATCATTCAATCAAACATTCTTATATCTCATAACTCAAATAAGCAATTACAAACTCAATCAAACATTCATACTATCAAACTAGCAATTTTGCCAACATGTCAATCTTTTAAGGCTCGAAACATACCTGGTTCGACCACTCACAAAATAAATAATTTGGCTATTAATCCAATCTAGTAAGCAAGTTAATTTATCAAATATAACATGATATTTAACATTTTCAAACAATTTTATGAGTTTAGGACCCACACCTTATTTTTCGCTTCCTTGCAGCACAATAGCAAATCTTCCAATTTTCCTTAATAATTACTTAAACGAACCTAAACCAGAATTCAGTATAAATTCAATCAATTTATAATTAAACCAGACCCCAAATACCCACTTATGAGTTCAAACCAATTGTTGAAATTATAACTATTTTATGAATCCAAACTAGTTAGATTCCTTACACTGTATCGATGCGAACCGTACGTGCAATCGTTCTTCGCCTTTTCGGATGATTTGGGGCATTTGGGTCAGTACCTAATTCAATAATGTACTGGAAATAAGTATCTAATTAATGATTAAATTCCTTCACTTAATTAATTCATAACCTTTACCCAACAACTATGTCGAAATAACAAACTAGTTATCCTTAATTACACTTACGCTTCACGATTTGTGGGGTCCGATTGGCTAATTGATCAAGAACGTGTCTCCCTAATTAAAATGTGATTAAAGGATGATTAGGAGGGTTCAAGAACACAATTTAATTCTTGAAAAGTATGGGCAAGACCCAAGAAACAAAACAACCCCTTTCTTGCACATAGGAGCACGCACCACCACCCGTGGTGGCTAAAATTGGGGCTGAATTTTAAAATGGTTTGAGATCTCATTAAAATCTGGAAAATACATTTTAAATAATTTAAAATCCCCCAAATTTAA
This sequence comes from Gossypium sturtianum, assembly GCA_025698515.1. Classification (NCBI taxonomy): domain Eukaryota; kingdom Viridiplantae; phylum Streptophyta; class Magnoliopsida; order Malvales; family Malvaceae; genus Gossypium; species Gossypium sturtianum. The sequence goes on from CM046952.1 coordinate 70,574,027, forward strand.
GATTTTGAAATTTTGGTTTTTAATTGACAAGATTAATTAAGAAATTGAAGAGAAAAGAGATCTTACCCAAGCTAGTTGAGAGAAAACACAATGACACTTTCTTGGCAATGTTTGGGATTGATCTTGGGGTTCAAGATTTCAGATTTGGGGCTGATTTAGATGAGGATAAATTTTATCAGTAGAGTAAAGGAGATGGTGCACAATCTTGATGCAAAAAGAAGAAGAAATATTTGGTAAAATGGGAGGTGTAGGATACGACAACAATGAGAGAAATAAAGAAAATTGAAGAGAAAATAGGAGAGGAAGAGAGAGGACAGCTAGGTTAGGGTAAAATTGAATTAAAGGATGAAAAATAAAATAAAAAGTTGTATTTATACTTAGGGTTCAAGGGTATGGATGGCATACACATTAAAAAAACAATGGATTTTGCAAAATTTAATTATTTCGCAAGGGAAATGATTTGAACTTGGGACCTCATTTAATTTCCATACTTTCTAATATTTCTTTTAACCATTAGGCTTTTTCCTCATTCTTGAAATAATTTTGTAATATTTATTTTAAAAACAAGGCATGTCATATACTAGGGTTTAAGGCAAAATTTGCAAAATAATAAAAATGGTGGGAAAGAAGAGATTTGAACTTGGGTTTCAAGGAACGTTTCATTAAAACTTAACCAACAAACCAATACCTCATTTATTTCCTAAAAATGCATAGATAATCTCAAAGTTAAGGCATGATCACTCTCTTTCAATTCACAAACTTGATTCTACTAACCCCCGATTTTTGAGATGTTACAAGTCGCTCCTACAGTGGCCGAGTACTGGACGGAGGCTTCTGAGCGTATTATGAATGACATTGACTGCACTCCTGCATAGAAACTAAGGGTGTCATATCTCTGTTTTGAGATGAGGCTTACGGTTGGTGGTTGACAGTTGAGCAGGGCGTCTAGCTTGAACAAGTTACGTGGGATTTCTTCAAGAGTGCCTTCCAGAGCAAGTATGTGGGGGCGAGTTATGTAGAGGCTCATAGACGCGAGTTTATTAGCTTAGTTCAAGGTGAGAGGTTTGTGGCCGAGTATGAGGCCGAGTTTCTAAGATTAAATAGGAATGCCCGTGGTCTGGTTTCAAATGAGTATAAGAGGAGTATTCGGTTCGAGGAGGGATTAAGGTATGACTTGAGAGTTCTGATATCTCACAGAGGGAGTGGGTTTTTACAGCCTTAGTTGACATGGCGAAGATAGTCGAGGAGGTGAAGTGGATTGAGTGCGAGAGGAGAGACTGAGAGACAGGTCAGAGTAAGCTTAAGAGGGATTTGGGTCCCTCTAGTTCTGTTCGGGCCTCTGAGGATTAAGGCTCCAGCTGCACCAGATAAGTGCTGGAAGAAGTTAGGGGCTTGTCTTAAGTGTGGATCGATAGAGCACCATGTTTGGGACTGTCCCTAGTGATCTGATCAGGTGTAAGCTTCGGCACTGGCTCCGGCTCCAGGTCTCGTTCCACTACCGAGAGCAGCTTAGCAACTGCCTAGAGGTCGTGGTACGATCAGGGGTGGTAACAGTTTTGGCCAAGGTCAGAGAGCACCGGGCAGAGGTGCGGGTCAGACTGAGACACGATAGCCTGCCCTTGTGTATACAATGAGAGGGTACGTTCTTTATCCATTTTGAGTTCGTGTATAATAACAGCTTTCAGGCTAGCATTCATATGGAAGCTAACAAGCCTTTACACGGTCGTAAGTGGCTTACCCCTCTATGTTGGACTGAGTTAGGTGAACGTCAGGTTATGGGTCCCGAGTTAGTATACTGAGAATACGGTTAGATTGGTTTGAGACTGCTTCAAGGTAGCTTCTGATCAACAGAAATTGTATGCGGATTTAAAGAGGTGAGATATTAAGTATTCTATAGGTGATCAGGTATTTTTGAAAGTTTCACCGTGGAAAAAGGTTCTTCGGTTTGGTTGTAAGGGCAAGCTGAGCCCTAGGTTCATTGCGCCTTTCGTATTCTAAAATGTATCGGACCTGTCGCCTATTAGCTAGAGCTAACTCCTAAATTAGATTAGATTCACGATGTGTTCTACATCTTTATGCTGAAACGGTACCAGACTAACCCTTCTCATATTGTTCCAGTTGAAGAAATTAAGGTGAAACCAGATTTGACTTTTGAGAAGGAACTTGTTCAGATTCTGGACCAAGATGTAAATGTCTTGAGGAGGAAAACTATTCCTCTGGTTAAGGTCATTTGGTGGAATCATAGCATCGAAGAAGCCACTTGGGAACCTAAGGATTCGATTCGTCAACAATACCTTTATCTGTTTGAATCAGGTAAATTTCGAGGCCGTAATATCTTTTAGGGAGAGAGAGTTATAACGCCCTAATATTTGAACAATTGTTTGATAAATTCTATCAATAAGTAAGTCTCTGTATCTGTGGTTAAGTGCTCTACTTATGTGTTGAGATCGGGGGCTCGAGTCCTTCCTCTTGAATTTTACAGCTTATTTTCGCATAACCCCTATCATTGAACTGACGACTTAAGTTTATTTATGCTTTAACCTGTGTCAAGAATGAGCCAGTTGGTTCAATGGATAAGCTTCTGTATGTCTGTGGTATTGTGTTCGAGTCTCTGCATAAGTAAAGCGGGGATATATTTTTACTATTCTGGGAAATTTGTTTAATTTTATTATTAAATTAAATTTCCTAAATTCTCCTCTCTTTTTATGTTTATTTTTTTGTTCTCCCCTCTTTTTCTTCTTTATTTTTCCTTTCTTTCTTTTTGTTTTCTATCGCTTTGTTTCCCCTCATTTACTCCTCATTTGGTCATTTTGCTGGCGCGTCTCATTACTTCTTAGAACGTTAAGGTTAATCTTGTAAGTTTTATGTTGGAATTTGGTTAATTTTTTCTTTTTGTTTATTTTTGGCAAGAATCGATTTCCTATTTTTTTTGCTCGATTCCTTTGTTTATGTGTCGATTGGTTGCTATATTTAGGTGAAGATCCGGAAAGTAGCGTTCCCTTAATGCGTTAGTTCGGTATATCGCTGTTTTGTACGAGGTGAGTGCGTAAATATTTTTAGATTGGTGTTCTTTGTCGAACTTTTTGACATAACTTTGTTGTTCGACTTCTTGAGCGTCCTTTTTGGAATTAATTATTGAATTGGTCTTTGGTTGTTCGTATTAGGTCTCGGAGTCATTCTTGTTTCTTCTAAGTTGATTTTGCCTCAGGTGTGCAACGAAAACCTGATTTTCTGCGAATTGCGAACGTTGAAAAACATAGCTCTCGTCGCTACATGGCTGTGTGAGCCACACGGCCGTGTGTCAGGCCATGTAATTCACTATTCTCAAATTGGAGGCACACGGGCTAGGGGCACAGGCATGTGTCCAAGCTGTGTAACTCACTGTGCAGATTTTGGAGGCACAAGGGCTCGGGACACAAGTGCGTGTCCAAGCCGTGTAACGTTCTGATTTTGGGTCACACAGGCTAGTGACAAGGACATGTGTCTAGGTGGTGTAACTCACTGTTTGGGATTTAAGGTCACATGGGCCAAGGATAGGGGCGTGTCCTTGACCGTGTGCCAGATCGTGTAACTCATGGTTTTGAGCCACATGACCGTGTGCTAGGACGTGTGAACCACACAAGCCAGCCACCCAGGCCGTGTGAATCTACACGGGTGTGTGGGCCAAAAATAAAAAAAATTATCTAGGGTCGTAAGTGTCGTTTGAAACCAACGTAGGCCTACCATAGGGTCTGTATGATCTGAATTAGACGTTGAGATTTTTATCTGACAACCTGTTACTGAATAATCTACTATTCTGATATATATATATATGTATACATTGTTATGAGATCTGGTATGTAGTATGATAGCATTACATGAGCATAATCTGAAATTGTATTATTGTATACTTACATATGATATCTGTCTAATCTGCATTCGTATTGAGATTAAGACTGTATAAAGAAGGAAGTGTGGGTAGTTTAATAATCTGCCAAATTTGGTGGCTAAGCCATATATATTTCTAACTCTAGCGATTTATTGTAATATGATCTGGCAGCTAGGCTGCAATTATTCTGAAACATGACATATAGTCACTGCACGGTGTGTAGGGATGGATGGGTACTTGATACCCAATATGGTGTGTTGGGATGGATGGAGGTAGTGTGCAGCGGATGGGGGTAGGAATCTGTATTTTTATCAGATATGTTTTGTAATTGTATTTGTGATCCTCTATGTTTGTTTTTGTATCCGATTATAAGAATTGACTGATTTCTAAAAAATCGTAATCACATATGTCTGGTTATTGATTAATTGAAAATGTAAGTTGCACACACTGAGTTGTTAACTCATTTTTCTATTTTTCTAGATTATAGGTAACCCACAGACTTAGGTGAGTTGGCTTGGTAGGAGCTCGGTCATCTCTTTTCTAGTTATTTACTATTTTATATGAATTTATATTATTGTGTGTTTATTGCAGATTACAAATTACAAGTTTGAAATTTCATGTTTGCTATAACTATATGAAGGATTTATGACTATTAAACTTTGAATAGTTAAAGGCTAAATTTTTCTGAATGAATTGATGTAACTCTCCAAGCTTGGTCTTAACATCTAGGTCGGGTATGGGGTGTTACATTTCGTGGAATCAGAGCCAGGTTTATAAAACTCAGACTATGTTTCTGGGCTCCTATTTTGCGAAAATGTGTTTCAAGGAAAAATTTATTCGAGTAACTCAGAAAATTGATTTTATAAAAGACCGAGTCTCCAGCGCCGAACCTATAAGTACTTCTGCTTTAGCTTTATTACTTAGCTAGAAAAATATTGTAATGATTGAATTTGTGGTTTTAGTTAAAGACTGCGACATGAATTGTGAAATAAGATATTTGACGCGAATTCTGGACTGATCTGTGAACTTCTGTCATTGTAGATAAGTTGATATAATGAGTCCGAGCGGTAGTCGTGAACGTGGTTCTCATAGGCATCATGGACGCCGAGGAGGAGCTCGAGCAAAGTCATCCTCTATGGGCAGTTTGCCTAATCTGGAGACCAGCGAGACTGTTGGCACTCCTAATACTGAGACTGGGTCTCAGGCTCTGACAACCAGGGATGACGTATTGTGATTTTACATATAGAAAGGTCTCTCTCATTTTTAGATATATTAGTAAATTTAAGTTATATGTGCTATCATTTCATAGTAGGCTCATTACTTGTTTTTTTTTGCCTTTATGTATACTTTATTAATTTTTAATTATTATTTAATAAATTATGTTTTTATCCTTATTTAATATTTAATAATAATACTATTATTATTTGATATCAACAATATTTATTTCTTGTGAAATTAAATGAAGGAATGAAAATAAACATGCATTAATGAAGGTCAAGATTAATGAGAACATTAAAATTTATTTTTTAATAATATTATTATTTTTATTGTTTTGAGGAAGTTATGTTTTAATTTGTCTTGCTATAATTTTATTTTAATTTTTCTTGGAAGGTTAAATATTTTAAAATTTATTTTTTTAACTTTTTAACTTAACTATGATTTCTTTATCGACGATTGTTTAAAAATTAATAGTTTTTGCTAATTGAGTTTTAGTTTAATTGGTATCGGCATTATTGCCAATGCAGGAAGGCGTGCATTCGAGTGCGTTGAAGTGCATTATCATCTTAGTTAAGGGTTGGAGAGAGGCGATAGATAGTTCTAGGCATTGTATCCAAAAGAAGAGATATGATAAGAACCTATAATGAGATTAATGTTCAAAAAATTAATAATTTTTATCATATCTCTACTATTGTTCATAATTTATCTTGTTGTGTACTACAATGTATTGAATAATTTAGATCTATTATTGTATTTTTGATAGAAATTATATATTTTTTAAAAATAAAATAATATAGTAATAGTTTTTTATATCAAAAGCTATAAGTGATGAAATTATAGTTTAATTTTATAATGTATTTTTAAAATATTTTTATTATGTTATTAGTTATGTAACACTCCATACCCGGCCTAGACGTTAAGGTCAAGTTTGGAGGCTACATCAAAAAGTTTAAAGAAAACCAACCTTAAAGTGATTTAAAGTTCGTCATTGAGAAAATACCTAACCAATCAAACCAATGGGGAAATCTAAGCTTACAAATCGTAGTCTGAAAGAAAACATACGTTAGTTCAAATTTAAACAAATAGTAAAATATCTAATAAAGAGAGATGACCGAGCTCCCGACACGCCGAGCCTCCTAAGTCAATGCAGTCAACAAATAGAATGAGCTTATAACTCAACTTGTGTAACCGATATAGAGGCAAACAAAAATATAGATATAATAATATTTTCCCAAACTTAGATACAAAATCAGATGATACTCAGTAATGTTGTAAGTGTTCAGATAAGATGTAGAACAAATTAGATACAAATGCAGAACAAATCAGAATCAGATGTAGTTTCCTACCCTCATCCGCTACACACCATCTCCAACTATCCCAATACTCAGTTTGGTACACGGCCGTGTGATTCACAACCCGTCACACGACCTGGACACATAATTGTGTCCCTAGCCTGTGTGACCCTAAATCCAAAACAGTGAGTTATATGGCTTTGGCACAAGCCCGTGTCCTTGACCCATGTGACCCCAAAATACAAACAGTGAGTCAACGACAATTGGAAAAATTAATGTGTTGGAGATTGTTACCTTCGATGTCTGTGCCTAAAAAGAAAGTCAAACTATCGCTTAACAATGAATTCAAACAAAACAAGCTAAAACCAACTTTGACAAAAACGAACGAAAACAAATGTTTAACAGAAGTTCTACAATAAACTCATGTAATTAACCTTTCAGTCAACGAACAATGAAATGCGCACTTACGTGAACTCATAGCAACAAAATTACTGACAACTTCAACGATTGAGAAATCAAAAAGAAAAGAAAGAAAAAGAAAGGGGAGAAGAAGAAGAAGGAAAACTAACAAAAAGGAAAACAAGAAAATAAAGAAAAAATAATTTTTAGGAAACCAAATTATTTTAAAACAAAACTATTTCTGAAAAATAGCAAAAACATATCCTCATTTCGCTTACGAAGAGACTCGAACACAAGAACAAAGGCAATACATAAGCTTAACCATCGGACCAGCAGGCTCATTCTTGACATCGATTAACGCATAAATAAACTTAAGTCGTCAGTTCAATGATAAGGGTTATGCCCAAATAAACTATAAAATTTCAAGAGGGAAGACTCGAACCCCCGATCTCAACACATAATCAAAACACTTAACCATAAATACAGAAACTTAATTATTGACAGATTTTATCTAACAATTGATCAAATTTTGGGGTGTTACAACTCTCTCCCCCTAAAAGAAATTTTGGCCTCGAAATTTACCTGATTCAAACATATAAGGGTATTATTGACAAACTGAATCCTCAGGCTCCCAAGTGGCTTCTTCGATGTCATGATTCTGCCACATGACCTTAACCAGAGGAACGATTTTCCTCCTCAAGACCTTTATATCTCGGTTTAGAATTTGAATGGGTTCCTCCTGAAAAGTCAAATTCGATTTCACCTCAATCTCCTCAGCAGGGACAATATGCGAGGGGTCAGACCGATATCGTCTCAACATAGAGACGTAGAACACATCATGAATACAATCCAACTCAGCAGGTAGCTCTAATTGATAAGCGACAGATCCGATACATTTAAGAATATGGTAAGGTCCAATGAACCTCGGGCTCAACTTGCCCTTACATCCAAACTGGAGAACCTTTTTCCATGGAAACACTTTCATAAATACCTGATCACCCACATAGTACTCAATATCACGCCTTTTTTAAATCTGCATAAGATTTCTATCGATCGAAAGTTGCCTTAAAACTCGAATCAGTCTAACAATATTCTTAATCTTGGAAACTAGCTCAAGACTTAAAACCCGACGTTCACTTAACTCAGTCCAATACAGAGGGGTTTGACACTTACTGCTATAAAAAGCCTCGTAACGTGCCATCTGAGTGCTAGCCTGAAAGCTGTTATTACACGCAAACTCAGCCAGCGACAGATAATCCTCCCAACTACCCCAAAAGTTAATTACACAACTCTGTAGCATATCCTCCAGAATCTGAATAACACGCTCAGACTGTCTATCTGAGGATGGTACGCAGTACTAAAATCCAATCGGGTACTTAGAGCCTTGTGAAGCTTCTTCAAGAATCGAGAAGTAAAACGTGGATCTCTGTCAGAAATGATCTAAACCGGAACTCCGTATGTAACAACCTGATTCCCAATGGTGTCAGAAACAGTGATTTTGGGACCACAATTTCGATGTTTCAGTCCGTAAATATTAATTATTTAATATTTATGAGGGCATTAGTGTTGTATTAAATTTTGGTTGAGAAATTTGATCGTTTAGATTGTTAATTAATTTAAAAAGATTAAATTGAAAAAGATGTAAAAGTTAACCCTATTATTTAAAAAAGAACTAAATGATTATAGAATTGAAAATTCATGGACTAAGATGATAAATATACCATGTAAGTAAATGTAGTGGATGGTTGGTAAGTAAATAGTGTGAAATTTGGATGTTTACTTAAGGGCAAAATACTAAATAGATTATAAAACTTAAATTAAATAATAATAAAAACAAATCCCAACATCTTTCTATTTGTTTTTGCTGAAATTAAGAAGAAAGAAATAACCATGGGAGAGTTTTGAAGGTTCAGTCCTTTAGCATGCTGCATGTAAGTGATTTTATTATTTGTTTCTTGTAAATTTGACATTTTTGATTTAGTTATAGATTAAGTTTGTAACAACCTAATTTTGAGCCTAGTCGGAACAATGGTTTCGGGACTACAAATTCGACGCAGTAAAATTTATTTTTATCATATTTTTATGGTTTTCAGTTTTATTGAATGATTTCGTGTAAATTTCATTCAAAAATTTTGATGTTTGGGCACTCAATTTAGTTAAAAGGACTAGATTGCAAAAGGTGCAAAATGTGTGTTCTAGAAGCTAGAGGTGTCTAATTGCCATGAAATTTTAAATTACAGACCCTTAGATGGTAATTAGACCATTATACTCTAGTATGGACAAAAATGGGCATGGTTATTGAAAAATTGTAAAGTTTAGGTGAAGGGCATTTTGGTAATCTAGTAAATAAAGCCAAAATAACTAAATAAAAGTCTTCATCTTCATCAATTTAGTCCCCCATGGCTGAAATTCACAAGGAGAAGACATAGCTAGGGTTTGTTATCTTCCAAGCTCGATTGTAAGTCTGTTCTTGCCCTGTTTTTCATGATTTTTATGTTTTTAAGATCCTTGCAACCTAATCTAGCTATTTCAAGGACTAATTTGAAGAGATGTCAAGGTCTAAAATTTTACCCATGTTAGATATTTGTGTATTTTGATGCTTAATGGTAGAAAATGTATGTTTGATGTTAGATAAACAACATTTACCAAGTGATTTTTGATGAAAATGCCTAAAAGGACCTATTTGTAAAAGTTGTAAAATATGTAGTAGAAGTGTGATTTAATGAAAAATGTGGGCTATTATGAGTGTGTAAATGGTTCGGCTAGGCTTGGGTTTTGAAGAAATTGACTATATTTCATTTTACGAGCCTAGGGACTAAAGTGTAAAAAGTTGAAAAAGATAGGGGCAAAAATATAATTTTTGCCATAAGGTGTTTTTGGGATTAAATTGAATAAGGTGATAATTGAATAAGCTAAATATGATATTATAGATCAATAAAGACGAGGTTCTGACCTAGACCGGGGAAAGAACAAGATTATGGACTAAATCGAACAATTATCCATTTTGTACCGAGGTAAGTTCGTATGTTAAAAATAAGCTTTAGAATAATTGTAATTAAATGCTTTAATATTGCATGAATTGTATGTTTGATTTTGTGAATGAGCACAATCCTACGAATGAGTCCGAAGATGATTCGACAAAAAAGAAATCTCGTTTGAACCTTAGGAATAGGTTAGGACACAAGTGACATGTCACTAGGTCATTATGTGTTATGTGACTATGTGATCTGGGTACTGGTCTCGTACGTCCTACCGGTGGCTGAGTATGCCGGCATATGTTACGAATACTTGATAGCTTGTGTGAGTAGCACCATGTAGCTACGTCTTGACTGACAGCTTGTGTGAGCAGGCCCGTCAATAGCTTGAGAGCGAGCGATTATGTGATATGAGACTTAGGTAGCTTTGGCTACATATGTGGCACTTAGTGTGCAAATTTTCCCGAGTATCCGACATTATTATTCTGAGTGGTTCACGAGTATGTCAAAGATGAGAATATGTGTAAGTTCATTTCGAGATGGCTCAGGTATGTACATAAAGCTCATGTTTAATAAAAATGTGAAATGATGAATATGAGGTAAGTTTTTATGATGGAATAGATGATGATCATGAGACCATAGTAAGTCTACATTTTATTATGTTATAGTAATTGAATGTTATATGCATGGTAAGGTTGCTTCTTTCTTGCATACGAGCTTACTAAGCTATATAGCTTACTCCGTTTATTTTCCATGTTTTTATAGTGTCACCAAGCTAGCTCGGGGTTCAGAGATTGTCGGAGATCCATACACACTATTAAAAATTATTTTGGTATCAATGAATTCAACATTTTGAGTTATGGCATGTATAGGGGACTTGGTCATTTTGTTATGTGTCATAATTGATTTGGCCAAATGTGTTGGCTTATGTTGGTTAGAAGTTCATTTTGTATAAGGCCATTTGAAATTGGATAATATTAGTATAAGAATATGCATATGATGATGCCTTTCATGAATGTGGAAACTTGCATGATTTGAGTTGATAAGTTATGTGATGTTTATGTATGATAGATGTTAGCATGTGAATAATGGGTTGATACCTTGGTTGTGGATGTTTTGGTTGCCTAAGTATGCTATGAATTGTGTCATTGAATTGGTGTAAGTGTAGGTGTAAATGAGGGTGGCAAATGGCTTGGTAAATAGCCTTATTTTTGTCCACACGGGTAGACACACGGGTGTGTGTCTAGGCCGTGTGTGACACACAGTCTGCCTCACGAGCATGTGTTTCGGCCGTGTGTCCCCTGCACCTTAATTTTGAAAAAAATAGAATATCCAGAATATAGCACACAGGCAGAGACACAGGCGTGTGTCTCAGCCGTGTGTGGTACACGGCCTAGAACACGAGTGTGTCTCTTGGCCGTGTGAAACCTGCACTTAATTCGAATTAAATTAATTAACCACATGGTCTAGTACACGGGCGTGTGGCACGACCGTGTGGCACAAGTTAGAGAGCACCCTAATTTGAACACGGTCTGAAGCATGGGCGTGTCCTAGGGTCACACGGGCGTGTCCCTTAGACCACATAGGCGTGTGAGCCCTAGAGTTAGCAAAAATTTTCCTGAGTTCTTGATTTAGTCCCGAACCACTTCCAATACACATTGTGGGCCTCGTAGGCTCGTATTAGGGACTTTATGATCGAATATGAATTGTTTTAATTTGGATGCAAAATTTATGTCTCGAAATTGGGTGAATGCTTGTGTAGTAAGTCTGGTAATGCCTCGTACCCTGTTCTGGCGTTGAATACGGGTAAGGGGTATTACATTTAGTGGTATCAGAGCTACGATTTAGTCGATTCTCAGACTAATGTAGTGTGTGTAAGAGTCTAGCTATACATGCCATATATGAACTGTGATAGTGTGATGACTCCTGACAATTTTAAATTGTGTTTTCATATTGTAAATGGATCCCGACCGAGCTGTAGCTAATGGAGTAGAAAGTAATGTGCCACCTCCCGCTCAAGGGGCAGCGCCTTCTAAAAGTAGACCTTCCACAGTTAGTCAGGGAGGAGGAGAAGGGGCTAGGGAAGCCTTCCTCCACATGATGAACCAATGGTATTCGGAGTTTGTTCTAACAAATCCGAATGCTCAACATCCTCCACCCCCTCCTTATCCCCAATCGATTCACGTAGCTCCTCAAGATGTGGAATTGGTAAGACTAAATAAGCCTCCGGTTGATAAGATTCGAAAGTAATGGGCTGAGAAATTCAAGGCTAAATTAGATGATAACCCCGAGAGAGCCGAGTTCTGGCTTGAGAATACTATCAGGGTATTTGATGAGTTATCATGTACACCCGAAGAATGCTTGAAATGTGCTATATCATTATTGAGGGACACAACATATCACTGGTGGAAGACACTAGTATCTGTGGTACCGAGAGAGAGGGTTACGTGGGAATTCTTTCAAGAGGAATTCCGAAAGAAATACATTAGTCAGCGGTTCATCGACCAGAAACGTAAAGAATTTCTTGAGCTGAAACAAGGCCGAATGTCAGTGAAAGAGTATGAGTGAGAATCTGTTAGGCTCAGTAAGTATGCCTGAGAGTGTGTTTCCTCCGAGGCTATTATGTGTAAAAGGTTCAAAGATGGACTGAATGAAGACATTCGACTGTTAGTTGGAATCTTGGAACTAAAAGAATTTGTTGTATTGGTTGAACGAGCTTGCAAAGCCGAAGAGCTAAGAAAAGAGAAAAGAAAGGCCGAGAGTGAGGTTAGAGATGCAAGAAAAAGGCCGATGAGTAAGTCATTTCAATCTCAGTCAAAGAAATCCAGAGAAATGTATTCTCGTTTGAATGTTTCAGCTGGTATTCGCACAAAGATCGCGGGAAGCAATGTTCGGGTTTTAAATCTCAAGCTCATTCAATGGCAAGCGTGGGTAATGTTAGGTCTAACAGACCTGAATGTCAGCATTGTGGAAGAAGACATCCAAGCGAGTGTAGGATGAATGATCGAGCTTGTTTCAAGTGTGGTTCTCAAGAGCATTTTATCCGAGATTGCCCTGAGATGGCTGAGAAAGAACAATTTCTGAGTGGAAGGCCTAGTAATACTACCAATAGGGGTAGGCCACCAAGAAATACCGGGAATGGAACTAGCAGTAAAAGTGTGACGAAGGATTCAGCTGTAAGATCTGAAGCTAGAGCACTTGCTAGAGCTTATGCCATACGTGCTCGTGAGGATGTGTCATCTCCCGATGTGATTACTGGTACATTTTCTCTTTATGATACTAATGTTATTGCATTGATCGATCCTGGATCGGCTTATTCTTATGTTTGTGTGAATTTGGTATCTAGTAAGAGTTTTCCTGTTGAGTTTACTGAGTTTGTGATTAAAGTGTCAAACCCCTTAGACAAATATGTGTTAGTTGATAAAGTTTGCAAGAATTGTCCTTTAATGATTCGAGGTCATTGTTTTTCGGCTGACTTAATGTTGTTGCCATTTGATGAATTTGATGTTATTTTGGGTATGGACTGGTTGACACTGCATGATGCCATAGTAAATTGTAGACTGAAAACTATTGAATTGAAATATGAAAATGGTGAGGTTCTTCGGGTTGAAACCGATGAATCAAGTGAATTGCCTATTGTGATTTCGTCTATAGCTGCTTAGAGATACGTAAGAAAAGGTTGTGAAGCTTATCTTGCTTATGTGTTGAATACAAAGATGTCTGAATTGAAACTTGAATCAGTGCCGATAGTCTGTGAATATCCGGATGTGTTTCTAGAGAAGTTTCCTGGGTTGTCACCGATTAGAGAAGTTGAGTTTGGTATTGATTTAGTACCCGAGATGTCACCGATATTGATTGCTCCGTATAGGATGGCTTTGACTGAATTGAAAGAATTAAAAGCTCAGTTGCAAGAGTTGACGGATAAAGGTTTTACGAGACCAAGTTTTTCTTCCTGGGGTGCTCCAGTGTTATTTGTAAAGAAGAAAGAAGGATATATGAGACTTTATATCGATTATCGACAGCTCAACAAGGTGATTATAAAGAACAAGTATCCTTTGTCGAGGATTGATGACTTGTTTGTTCAGTTGAAAGGAGCAACGGTATTCTCGAAGATTGATTTGAGATCTGGCTACTATCAATTAAGAGTTAAAGAGTCGGATGTGCCGAAAACTGCTTTCAGGACAAGGTACGGGCATTATGAATTTCTTGTTATGCCTTTTGGATTAACAAATGCTCCTGTTGTTTTTATGGATTTGATGAACCGGATCTTCCGACCATATTTGGATAAGTTTGTTGTTGTATTTATTGATGACATTTTGTGTAACGCCCTGAATTTGGGCCTAGTAGGATTGGGCCTTGTGCGTGGAAGCCGCTAGGAGGCTACACATAAAAGTTTATGTGTGCAAGAATTATCACAAGTTGCTTGTTTGCTTTAATGGTTAAGTGATTAGGAGTGTTTGGGAGTGTTGGAGAAGTCCTGGGTTCAAACCTGGGCTTTAGGAAAATTTTTGTTTTAAGTGAATAAAACGCTATCTTTAGCTAGTAGGGTTATAAATAAAATTTGGTAAAGTATGACACACAGAGCCTGCTGGTCTAGTGGATAGTGGCGTGTGGAGTGTGCTATTTGGTTTGAGGTTCGAATCCCTGCTTGTGCAAATGGGGATTATTTTTGCTGGTGGCCTTGGGAGGAAGTTGTGTTTGACCGAAACACCAAGAGTTTGAATAGATTTGAATGGGGTGGTTGTTAGCCGAATTTGAAGAGATGGATGGGAGGAAATTAATGAGAAAATCAAGCAAGTTTTAATTTGGAGAAGAGTCTTGCCAGGTTCGAACTCTGGCACTTAGTGTTTTGGTTGCGAAGGAGTGTTGGGGGGAATCTAGTGTGTAGAAGGTTGAACGAAATTGGGGAGTTCTTTTGGGGTAAAATTTGGCTAGGTATTGGTAAATTGTCATTCTCATTTCGGGATTTCACCAAGTTGTGGTTTTCCTCTCCATTTTCGTGCTTTGCTTTGCTTGATCAACTTCTTCTTCTCTCTCTCCCTCACTTTTCTCCTCTTGAATATTATTGGTACTTTGCCTTTACAAACATTCGGTTTTGTGTAACAAAACATTTTCCTCCCTTGTAGCCAAATATTGTTTTGCTCCATCAATCTTTTCCCTAGTCCTTCATTGCCGATTGTCTTCTACTCTCTCTCGATCCTATCCTCTTTTCCCTTTCATTCAATCGGTTTTTGTTGGCTAAATATCGATCGGTAAGTCTCTATGTCTCTATTTTTTGGCTTTGCTCCTCTTTTCTCTAATGCCGATTCTTATCTTTTTTCTTTTTCTTCTTGGTTATGGTGTTCATTCGGGTTTAAGTAATCCTCGAGGAGTGAAAGAGTTCTCTAGCGCTGCAGATACAATTGGGGCCAAATGGACCGGAATGGGCCGAGTGGGCCCAATGGTCCCGGGGGCCCTACGCGAGTAAATTTTTTGGTTAGATTGGAAATAATGAGCCGACCATGGTGATTACATGGCCAAAGGCAGTTTTGGGCTTAGTGGGCCACACGAGCGTGTGGGCCCATTTGGGCCGAGTATTGGGCTTTGGGGCCAATTACACTGTTTTGACAATATATGTTATCTGTGTCGCTCAAGGCGACTGTAGACCTTTGGGAAGGTTGTAAATGACCGAAATACCCCCACAGGGTAAAATGACCGTTATGCCCCTAAAAGGCAAAATGACTAAAATGCCCCTACATGTTATATGATTGTTATTGTATGTTACTTATGATATGGTTGCATTCATGTGATATTATGCTGCATGGGGTTGGGTTATGTGATTGGAGGAAGCATTTTGTTCTGGCAGCACTGCTGCATATTTCTGATGGCTATTAGCCTACCGTTCTGGCAGCTCTGCTGCAAATTCTGTTTAGTGCCGCATCGGTACTATTATGTGGTGTGTAGGGATGGGTGGGTTGATACTATATCCCCACATGGTGTGTACGGTTGGACGGAGCTGGTGTGTAGAGGCTGGATGGATAGGGTTTCTGCATGCTTTATCATTCTGATTCTAGTTTGTTTAGGGCTAAGGCCCACACTGCATCTGTTCTGTAATGGGCTTAGGCCCAGTTGGACACTATCGAGATGGGCCCTGTGCCCAAAGCCATTACGATTGATCACTGCTGTTTTATTTGGGGTGCACACTGAGTTTTCGCAAACTCACCCAACTGTTGAACTGTGCAGGTAATCCCCATATATAGATAGTTCGGAGCTGCGAGGGACTTGGAGCTGGCCACAAATTTAAACTTGCTTTGGATTTTATTTACCTTATTTATCATTTTTGGGTTGTAATAAGGCCTTTCTAATTTCTAGGTTTAAAATTTGGAATCTTATTTAGAGGTTTATAATTGCTAGGAGTAGAACACCAAAACACCAACTATTTTTCAAAATATCACGTCCCCGCAACAGTTTTAAATTAAGATTCCGCAACAAATAAGGTTTTAAAGGTAATAACGTTAGAATAAATTTTAATAAACCACATTTTAAAAACAAGTAAACAAAATCTGAGGTTTTTCTAGCAAAAAGTTTTGATTGTAAGAAGGGTTGTTCAATGAAAACCTGGGTTTCGAAAAACACGTCAATGTGACACGCCAGATTCGGGCCTAACTTCTAGGCCAGGTTTGGGGTGTTACATTTTGATTTATTCTCGGGATGAGTCTGAGCATGCCGAACATTTAAGAATTGTGTTACAGACTTTGAGAGATAAGATATTATTTGCTAAATTCAGTAAAAGTTAGTTTTGGCTCCGAGAAGTCAGATTTTTGGGACATATCATTTTAGGTGATGGTATTCGGGTTGATCCAAGTAAGATTTCGGCAATTGTTGATTGGAAACCGCCAAGGAATGTATCTAAAGTTAGAAGTTTTTTGGGCTTAGCCGGTTACTACCGATGATTTGTTAAGGGTTTTTCGATGATTGCTACTCCTATGACTAAGTTGTTGCGAAAAGATGTTAAGTTTGAATGGTCCGAGAAATGCCAAAAAAGTTTTGAAAAGTTGAAAGCCTTATTGACTGAGGCGCCGGTTTTAGTACAACCTGAATCAAGAAAAGAATTCATAATTTATAGTGACGCATCATTGAATTTTTTGGTTTGTGTATTGATGCAAGAGGGCAAAGTGATAGCTTATGCCTCGAGATAGTTAAAACCGCACGAGAAGAATTATCCGACGCACAATTTGGAATTGGTCGCCATTGTTTTTGCTTTGAAAATTTGGCGTCATCATCTGTAAAGTGAGAAGTGTCGTATCTCTACCGATCATAAGAGTTTAAAGTACTTGATGAGTCAAAAGGATTTGAATTTGTGACAACGGAGATGGTTCGAGTTGTTAAAAGATTATGAGTTGGTAATTGACTATCATCCGGGAAAGGCGAATGTAGCCGCAGATGCTTTGAGCAGAAAGTCCTTGTTTACCTTGAGAACTATGAATACAAGGTTGACATTATCCGATGATGGTTCGGTTTTAGCTAAGTTGAGGGCTAGACCGTTATTTCTTCAGCAAATTTGTGAAGCTTAGAAGTGTGGCGAAGAACTTCAAGTTAAGAGAAATCAGTGCGAATCGACTAGTGATTCAGATTTTCAAATTGGGGCTGATGATTGTTTGATGTTTCGAGGTAAGATTTGTGTACTGAGAGATGCTGAGATTATTCAGAAAATTCTTCATGAGGTGCATAATGGTTGTTTGTCTGTTCATCTGGGAAGTACAAAGATGTATAATGATTTAAAGAATGTAACACCCCAAACCCGGTCAATACGTTACGACCGAATCTGGTATGTTACAAGGAAGGTAGTTTTGAACTTTTCAACAGAACATCGTAATTTTAAAAAAATACTTTTTGATTAGTGTTACCATCTTGAAAATAATTGAAAGTTTTGGTTGAAGATTTTCTTGCCAACTTCTATTTAAAAGTGAACTGAAAAGGTCGTAAACAGTTTGGTTTCACAAAAGCCGAAAATTAGGAAATTCCATAAACGTGACATTTGAAAATGATTTTGACATTTTAGGAAAATCTCCAAATTACTTAGATTAAACCTTTAATCGCTTGTCATCTTTTGTTAACTCTTTAAAAATATGATTGTTTATCTTTTTATCTTAGAAAACTCCTTATTTGACAATTCATAAGATATGCAATAACCAATTTAAAGCAAAAACCCAAATTAAAGTTATGGAGGCCTTCTTACATTGTAAAATCCCAAAATTAATATAAGTTTATATAAAGAAACGAGTTTACGCACGAAGTAATGCATGGCCACCTCGAAGTCCACCTTGGCTCCAAATCTACAACTAAGAGTTACCTGTGAAATTAAGCAGAGGGGTGAGTCACCGAGACTCAGTGTGTAATTCCCCTTATACCGCAATCAGGCTTTAAGCCCACAGATGCACATTGGGCCTTAGCCCTCACAATATAGCATATTAAGAATGTATGTAATGACATTGCCCAACCTAGTTTTCCATCCTCTAGGTCACTGAATCGACCCAAACACCCATGGCATTAAGCCACCGTGGTTCCAAACCACCGTGGTCCCTGCACCACTTGTGTCAGAGTCACAAAATATATAAACGTGGGGCCAACCCACTGTGGTCCCAGACCACTGTGACGATCCCTGATAAGTATACGTGGGGCCAACCCACTGTGGTCCTAGACCACTGAGATAAGTCACTGATAAATATGTATACGTGGTTCCAAACCACCATGGTCCCAGACCACTTGTGATAGAGTCACAGAATCACACTTCCCCTTTCATTCATATCCCAAAACCCATGCAACATATTATCATACTGAGATGAATGCAAACATATTTTCAATGTACAATAGACAATTAATTCATACATACATATCTTCGAAAGTAAGATCATAGTGGTACTTACCCGGTGTCTCCAACCTTACCCATAGGGTATCTCGACTATCTATACTGATGCGTTTGGCTTTTAGCCAACACAGTTACTAACTCAAATAATAAAGTAAAGTGTGAGCGTTACACACCTGATCACGCGTAAGACTAAACTCTCTAGATTGTCGACACTCTCACTAGGGGAAACAATCGCGATTTGTCTATCCCAGGCAGATCTCGGCTCCCTACCACAACCCGACGGAAGTCTCGAACCATCGACACACGACGCGTCTCTTGAACTTAGGAGCGAGAGACTACGGATTCACTTTCCTCCTTAGAATGACTGCACTCGTATCCATGAAGAAAAGTCTTGATCAATACAATACTATAGCGGCAGGAATTGCCCCAACAAGGGGTTTAATTACTGGCAGAGTAATATGAATAGAAGCCGATCACAATGAATAAAAGAGAATCCCCTTACCTTGGCTACGAGGAATCGTAATAACGGATTCGACTTGCAAAAGCACCTACCAGAATGCGAGAGGATCTTAGTGAGTGAAAACTAACTACTCGCTTCTTAAGATTCGGCTAGAGAAATAAGAAATGGAGGTGTAAAAGAGAAAATAAAAGATATGGGAGAAGTGCTGAGAAAGTATTCGGCTAGAGAAGATAGAAATAGAGGAGAAGAGAGTTTTGGCTTTACGAAAGAAAGAAAGAACGAAAGAGATGAATAGAAGAGAACCAAAAATTCGGCTAAAATAAAAGAAAAATTAGAAGAGGGTTAAATAAAAAGAAAACACAAGAAGTAGAAGAGAAGAGATGAAGAAAAGGGTTTCGGCTTGTGGCGTCTTAAGAGAAAGGAAGAAAAATGAGAGAACAAAAGGTAGACAATAGGAGAAAACGACTGAAAAGAGGAGGAAAGCAATATGAAAATTCGGCAAAACACTAGGGAACAAAAGTGTATTCACTTGAAAGAAAACAAAAGAATCACTAAAGCATATGTTGAAAAGTTTTGGCACACCCCCTCCTACTCACAATAACCGAACATACTAGGATGAAAAATGCCTAAAAACCAAAAGAGAATTTCGGCACACCTGTCCTAGCTACTAAACCGAAATCCCTCCTCTAAGCTCCCCACATTCGGCCAACACCTCCACCATCACCAAATCCCTTGATTTGCTCCACCAAATACTCCCCATCACTCTTTCAAATTGGTTTGACAAATTCAAACTCCTCCAAGCTCTCTTGTCCATCCATTTTGAACTTATTGACTCATTCAACAACCACCTTGAAGAGTCCCAGCCGAAAGCCACCACTCCTCCACCTTTGGCAAAAAAAATAAAGTTCCACATGCTGCAGATGAGACTCGAACTCCTTCCCCTTCATGCTCCCTTGTGACGCCACTCCCTTGCTCCTTAAGTGGCATCTCCTTGCCATCACACCACACACCCTTTTTGTGTTATTAAACACAAATAAATATTCTTAAAGCCTGCTTCTACTAGCTCTCCCCCCTAAAGTGCCCAAAAAAACAAAATTTCCCTAAAGCTCTGGCTCGAACCCGAGCCTTCCCAGGGCTGCCAAACACACCAAAATAACAAGCAGAACAAGCCAAGCACACAGAAAAGCATAAAATGCAGAACCCCTAATTCTAGGATGTTACAGTTCTACCCCCTTAAAGAAATTTCGGCCTCGAAATTTACCTGATCAAAAGAGGTGAGGGTATTACTGTCGCATCGCATCCTCTGGCTTCCACGTGGCTTCCTCTGAACTGTGATTCCGCCATAAAACTTTAACCAACGGAACTGACTTCCTTCTCAACACTTTAACATCTCGATCTAAGATCTGAATTGGTTCTTCTTCAAAAGACAAATCAGGTCTTACTTCAATTTCCTCTACCGGCACTATGTGAGATGGATCCGAACGATAGCGTCTTAACATTGAAACATGAAATACATCATGTATCCGATTCAACTCCGGTGGTAACTCCGGTGATCACGCTACCGGCCCCACACGTTTCAACACTCGATAAGGCCCGATGAATCTGGGCTCAACGCCCTTTCGTCCAAACCTTAAAACCTTCTTCCAAGGTGAAACTTTGAGAAAAACTTGATCACCCGCGAGAATTCTATCTCTTACGCCCGAGGTCTACATACAATTTACGCGATCTAAGCTTCCTTCAATCGAGCTCGAATCAACTTAACCTTTTCTTCTGTCTTTGAAACCAATTCCGGACCCAACAACTGTCGCTCACCCAATTATGTCCAGCAGGTAGGAGTACGACACTTACGACCATATAACGCTTCATAGGGTGCCATCTGAATACTGGATTGATAGCTATTGTTGTATGCGAATTCTGCCAACGGTAAGAAATCCTCCCAACTACCTCTGAAGTCGATAACACAACCTCTTAACATATCTTCTAGAATCTGAATTACCCTCTCTGACTGACCATCAGTCTGTGGATGAAACGCCGAGCTGAAATCCAGTCTTGTACCCAACGCTTTATACAATGACTTCCAGAATCGCGATGTAAACCTAGGGTCTCTGTCTGATATGATAGACACTGGTACCCCATGTAACCTCACAATCTCTGCTACATACAACTTGGCTAACTTCTGTAGTGAGTAATTAACACGAACCGGTATGAAATGAGCGGACTTCGTCAACCGATCGACAATTACCCACACTGAATCTTTTCTAGTAGGCGTAAGACGTAGCCCACTAACAAAGTCCATAGTTATCCTCTCCCACTTCCAAAGTGGAATCTTCATGGGTTGTAACAATCCACGAAGGCAAGCGATGTTCCGCCTTCACCTCTCGACACGTCAAGCACTTACTCACAAACTCGGTAACCTCTTGCTTCGCACACGCCACCAAAAGCATTCACGCAAATCTCGATACATTTTACTCCCATCAGGGTGCATAGCGTATGGACTACTATGCGCTTCCTGCAGAATCCTCTGTCTCAACTCGGAATCCTCTGGAATACAAGCCTTTCCATGAAAGCACAATACCCCATCACTGTTCAAACTAAAATCTTCTGTCTCACCACCTTCCATTTACTGAAATCTAGAACTTAACGATTCATCTGACAACTGCTTCTCTTTAATCTGACTTACCCATGAAGGCTTCACTTGAAGTTCAGCTAACAAGCTTCCATCATCATACAAACTGAGATGAGCAAACATTGCCCTCAAATCAGATATCACCTTACGACTCAACGCATCCGCCACTATGTTAGCTTTACCCGGGTGATACTCAATCGAGCAAACATAGTCTTTCAACAATTCAATCCACCTCCGCTGCCTTAAGTTCAACTCCTTCTGGGTAAGGAGATATTTTGAGCTCTTATGATGCGTGTAGATAATAGACTTCTCTCCCCATACTGGTAATGTCTCCAAATCTTGAGCGAAAACTACACGCACTAACTCCGGATCATGAGTGGGATAGTTCACTTCATCCAGTCTTAGTTGCCGAGACGCATAGCTACTACTTTCCCTTCTTGCATCAACACACATCCTAATTATATGTGTGACGCATCACAATAGATGACAAACTCCTTCCCAGCCTCAGGCTGAATCAACACTGGTGCCTCCGTCAGAATCTTCTTCAACTTCTCAAAGCTTTCCTGCTGTTTATCTGTCCATACAAACGGTACCCCTTTCCGTAAAAACTTGGTTAAAGGTGCAGCGATCAACGAAAATCCCTCAACAAACCTTCTATAATACCCAGCTAACCCAAGGAAACTTCGAATTTCTGCTACTGACTTCGGTGGTTTCCAATCTAAAATAGCTTCAATCTTTCGGGGATCAACCCTAATCCCTTCGGCAGACACAACATACCCCAGAAAAGTAACTTCCCTCAACCAAAATTCACACTTGCTGAATTTGGCATACAGTTGCTTCTCTCTCAAAATCAGCAGAACAATCCGAAGATGCGAATCATGCTCCTCTTCCGTCCTTGAATATACCAAAATATCATCTATGAACACTACGACAAACCGGTCCAAATAGGGTTGGAATACTCGGTTCATCATATCCATAAACGCAGCTGTGCATTCGTCAATCCGAACAGCATCACTAAGAACTCTTAGTGACCATAACGAGTTCGAAAAGCAGTCTTATGAATATCCGCCTCCTTGACCTTAAGGCGATGATAACGACCTCAAGTCTATCTTGAGAAGGCTGGCGCCTCGCGGTGATCGAACAGTCATCAATCCTTGGCAACGGTACTTATTCTTAATCGTCGACTTGTTTAATTGCTCGTAGTCAATGCACATCCGCATCGACCCATCCTTTTTCTTGACAAATAACATCGGTGCTCCCCATAGAGACACACTTGGTCGAATAAAACCACGATCCAACAATTCACGAATCACGAGCTTTAAGTTCTACTAGCTCCTTCGGTGCCATCCTATATGGGGCAACGAACACCGGAGCTATTCCCAGAAGAAGATCAATGCCGAACTCCACCTCGCGATCCGGAGGTAACCCTGGAAGCTCTTCTGGAAAAACATCCGAGAACTCTTTCACCGTTCTAACATCTCTTACAGACAATTCCTTGGCCTCCAAAGCACTAATGAAAGCTAAGAAAGCCTCACACCCTTTTCTCACCATCCTTTCAGCCTTTAATGCAGACACCACATTGGACAGGTAATTCCTTCTTTCCCCTATCACCAGCACCTCCTCATCCTCGGAAGTCTTTAATATCATGCGCTTAGCAGCACAATCCAAGTTTGCACGATACTTAACTAACCAGTCCATGCCTAAAATCAAATCGAACTCGCCGAACGGTAATTCCATCAAGTCAGCCGAGAAAACTACCCCTTGTACTTCTAAAGGCACACTCCTAAATAGTTTGTTTACCACTACAGATTGTCCTAAAGGGTTAATCACAGTCATTTCTCTAGAAGCAACCTCAGATTCTATATTCAAAGTTCCAGACACAGTACTAGCAACATATGAATGTGTAGACCCAAAATTCCTTTTATTCCTGCCCTTATCCTTATCCCGATTCTGCATCTCAGACCGCTTCACCTCTTCAGCTATCTTAGCCTTCTCAACCAGAGTAGCGAACTCTCTTTCCCATTGCGGAGCTATCAGTACTCGCAACTCGTCCCTCAGACCATCCTCAAATCGGACACAACGCTCGTGATCAGTTGCGACGATACCTCGAGTATAACGGCTTAAACGCAGGAACTCTGCCTCATACTCAGCCACTAACTTATTCCCCTGGACCAAGTTTAAGAATGCCTTTCTCTGAGTGTCCACGTAACTCGCCCCGACATACCTTCCCTGGAACGCTATCTTAAAGAGATCCCAAGTAATACGGTCCGCTGATGTACCATCCCTGACCGTGAGCCACCATTGGTATGCCTCATCCTGAAAGAGGGACACTACTCCTTTCAACTTTTCCTCCGCAGTACAATCAAGATCATCCATGATTCGTTCAACCGCTTTCAGCCAGTACTCAGCTACGTTAGGAGCCATACTAGAAATACCCCTAAATACCTCGGCCCTATTTTCTCAAAGTCACTCAGGAATAGATTTCTGAGCTACTGATCTCGTGCTTGCTCCAGCAACCTGCTCCAGAACACGCAACATAGCTTGAGACACAGCATTGTCCTCTCCAGTTTGGTCTTGAAACCCCGCTTCCACTACTGGTGATGCTGCCACTTCGCCTTCCGGCCCATGCCCTGATTCTGAGGGTTCAACCTCAACACCCCGGCCTCTACCCTGGCTGCGCATACCATGTCCACGTCCTCTAGCGCTCATGATTACGAATTCAACTTAATTTGATTTCAAGTTTTATGAATTAGTACATCTTCCACTGTTTATTAACGGATAGGTTATGAAAATAGTATTAGAAGTAATTTTCGCAAATCGCATACCTAAGGGTCTCATTTTCTAAAGTTGTATCTCTTAAAACTAGCAATCACAGCACAACACAATACAATCTTTTATTCAATTCAATCAATAGTCAAAAGACTTACCGTATGGATTTGGTGCCAGAGACTCGGGTGCCATGCTTCCAGAAAACATGTATTTCTCTAAACCATATTCCAAACCAACTTTTGAAAACATTTTTCAACCCCAAACCCACAGCCGAGTTTTGCAACCTAGGATCTGATACCACAATTGTAACACCCTAAACCCGGTCAATACGTTACGACCGAATATGGTATGTTATAAGGAAGGTAGTTTTGAACTTTTCAACAGAACATCGTAATTTAAAAAAAAAATACTTTTTGATTAGTGTTACCATCTTGAAAATAATTGAAAGTTTTGGTTGAAGATTTTCTTGCCAACTTCTATTTAAAAGTGAACTGAAAAGGTCGTAAACAGTTTGGTTTCACAAAAGCCAAAAATTAGGAAATTCCATAAACGTGACATTTGAAAATGATTTTGACGTTTTAGGAAAATCTCTAAATTACTTAGCTTAAACCTTTAATCGCTTGTCATCTTTTGTTAACTCTTTAAAAATATGATTGTTTATATTTTTATCTTAGAAAACTCCTTATTTGACAATTCATAAGATATGCAATAACCAATTTAAAGCAAAAACCCAAATTAAAGTTATGGAGGCCTTATTACATTGCAAAATACCAAAATTAAAATAAGTTTATATAAAGAAACGAGTTTACGCATGAAGTAATGCATGGCCACCTCGAAGTCCACCTTAGCTCCAAATCTACAACTAAGAGTTACCTGCGAAATTAGGCAGAGGGGTGAGTCACCGAGACTCAGTGTGTAATTCCCCTTATGCCATGATCGCTGTAAATCAGAGTTTTAAAATTTATAAAAGAATGATCGAACCTGGAAACTAACTCTGACAATGATTGAGGCAAGTGCACCTATCGAACAGTAGTATAGCTTATGCAAGACCGGATTATCAAACCCAAAGGAACTAAAAGTACTAATACTCACCGTCTTTTTATTATTTAGCCTTAATATAAAGTGATAGTTGTTTAAACTAAAACTAATCTACTTACTAAGCTAAGATGCAAAGACAAAAAGAATGAATTCGGGAAATAACTTTTGGGAAAACTTAGTTGACTCAAGCGATACCCTTAGGAAAAATCCACCTAGACTTCACTTGTTATTTAACCTTGAACCATATGATTTATTTACTTAGTTTGATCCGTGAGACTCCCTAACGTATATTAAACCCTCTCTCGAGGCGAATAACGTCTAACCCTAGGTTAATTAGTGGAACTCTCGTTCGCTTATAATAACCCCCTAGAATAGCAGTAAATCGATCTGTGGACTCCCATATTAGGTTTCACCCTAATCCGGCAAAATCTCGTCACCCTATCTCTAGGCGTGCGATCAACTCCACTTAATTATGTTGGATCTACTCTTAGGCAGGGTCTATTCCTCCTCCACCTAAGCACATTAGATTTGGATTAAGTTCACACAATTAAGAACAAACTAAGTTATTATCATATAACTCAAATAATCAAATAACAAGATTCATCATAGGTTTCATCCCCTTCGGGTATCCGAAGGTTTAGTTCATAATAATAAAAGACAACATCTCAAGAGAAAAGATGAAACAAAACATAAGAAATCCCTAAAACCCCCTGAAGGAATTGAAGAGGAGATCCTCCGTCTTGAGTAGAATTTCGGCTTCTTGAGATGGATCAACTGGCTATCTTCGAGTGATTCCCACAAATCTGACCTTTTCGGCTTGGCTTCTTGGCCTAGCTCGCCGCCCCCTTTCAGCTGGTACCTATGGTGTATTTATAGGCTTTTGAAACACGTTTCTTTCTCCCTAAGCATCCTTTCCCAAATGGAATTGCTCTTCTCCACGGCAGAGGCACGGCCATGGCACACGCTCGTGTAAATTGTGGCCAGGCCATGTTCGACACTGTTGAATGAGGCACGGCCGTGTAAGTCGTGGTAAGGCCGTGTTCTAGTAGGAATGGTGGCACGGTCGTGTGGCTTGAAGTCCAGGCCGTGCTGATTTCGTGGCTTGGCCCAATTTGGTCCATTTTAAGCCCGTTTCTCGTTCTTTCCATCATCGGGTGCTTTCCTGAGTATAAAACATGAAAAAAAGGGATTAAGAGCACCTTTTTATATAAATTGGGGGTTAAATCATCCAAAAGCATACTAAATGTGGGCTTATAATATGTTACTTTTACGGTTTATCAAATACCCCCACACTTAAGCTTTTGCTTGTCTTCAAACAAAATTCTCAACTTACAATTAAAACGAACTTCCTGTAATTCATAATTCCTATTGATAGTGTCTCATCATAATTCATAGATAATTTATACATGGATAATTCAATTCAAAGTGTCCTAAAAATTCAAACAGTATAAGTCATAGATTCTGTAGCACAAAACATAGGCGTTTCCCTTCATCTAAATAATTACCTCTGATTCGAAATCAACAAGGATTGACATCCTCACAAAAGATTCGCTCAAATCACTCAAAGTGTTTAAGGTTTAGAATTTAGGCACTCAAAAGTCAAACATGAAGAGTTAATCCCATAGGCTTGCATGAAAATCAAATCTCCACCACTAAAATACGAGATGAAAACACAGATCAAAAGGTCTTTGTTAGGGTTGTAAAGGGGCTAGGGTTAAGGTGTGGAATAAGGCTAAATTAGAGGGTTAGAATCGAGATTGAATTGACAAATTACCTAACTAAGAACAAATGAACTAATAATAATAATTACATCAATTGAAAACTAATAATACTAATAACACGAGCTTCTTTTTCCGATATTTGGATTTTAAATGTATAAGCTCGTTTAATCATATAACTAATAATGAATATACTTCATTTTTTTAAGAACAAACTAAATACATAATAAGGGATAAACTAATAAAATTCATAATTAGGCAGCTAATCAAATCAAATCTCGGTATAAGGGTAGTCAAAAGGGATGGTGATAACAAAAACAAAGGGGTTCTGGGTTAATATTAGCGGTTATGTCAATAAATAGGGTTGTTAGGATTAAACGGGGTTCACTAAGGATTAATTATGAAGGTAGGCTTTTTAATGGAGTAAGTGGGTTAAATCCTAGGTGCCTTTATCATCTCTGTGTTTCGAATCAAAAAATATGGTCTCGACATGTATAATCGATGCAAGTTTTAGAATAACAAATCAGTGCTGACATACTCATAATCAATAAAGTGAGCAAGAAAAAGAATGTATGCCCTATAAGGCTAAAAAACTCACAAAAATTATGGGTAATTTGATGTCAACCTCGTAAATTTCAAACTTCAAAGTAATAATTAAACTCAGCTCGACAACCTAGAAAATTTTTAATTTCTGAAAAATAGACTTATCATGCTTGATTCTCTAGTATTCCTCAAATTTAATTATCAATGCACAATTATCAATGACTTAATCTAAAACATATCAATAAAAATCATAAATCATCAGAAATTTCATCCTAATTAGTAATATGAGTAGATTACTTAAAAACAAGACTAAATTTAGGGTTTTTATTAGGTATCTTTTTAGGTTGTTCACCCCCCCACACTTAAGATGTACATTGCCCTCAATGTACAAAGATATATAATAACCTTGTAATAAAATCATCAGATATGGGGGTAAGTGAAAACTTCCTGAATTTTTGGATGATTCCTTGCGAGGAGATTGTGCCTTTGGTGGTGGTGATGGCCCGTCTGGATGACGTTGGTGTTGGCTGATGAATTGAGCAGTGGTTTATTGCTCGTTGAAACTGCTAAGTCATCAGTTAGAAATCTTTTGGGGTGTAATTAAATAAATGTTAGGAACACTCGAAGTTAAGGAGTTGATGATAATCATGATAAAAGTTATCAAATGTATGATTAAAATGTTCAAACTCAAGATGAATCGAAATTAAATTAAAATAACAAGAAAATAAAATAAAATAAAAATAAAAAAAAACTTAAAAGTAAAAGAAACTAGATAAAAGGACTCAAAAGTCCTCATCCTCGGCCAGGTCCTGTGGTGGTTCTGGTGGTGAGATATGAAGGTGCTGGCATATTTGTTGAAGGGTGGCCTCTAACCCGTCAAAGCGCCGAGTGTTTTCAGCAAAATACAGCTTGAACTGGTCAAGCTGTACAGAGATGTCCTCTAATGATGGTTCTGTACGGGACGGATGCTGGCTCGGATTCGGTGCCTCCTCTGATGGTTGTGAGGCATCGTTCGGAGTGTCCTCGTCCTCTCCCTCGTTTGTGGGTTTCTTTAGTTGGTACTGAGGGGGGTTGGTCCCTCGACGTTGTTTGATCATCCTCATGTGTAGCATCGTCTGGATGCCTTGAGGTACCATGTTGCTCATCAGTGTGAGGGATGTGATCTGATCGTCGGTGTCGAGGAGGTTGAAGTGCCGAGCCAACCTCGTAATGTATGGCCCCATTGACAAAATCCCCTTCCTATGTTGCTCTGCCTGATGTTGAATCGCGCATGCGATAAAATATGCCAAGTCGAAAACATGTCCTTCAGACATGCATGATAGGAAGTAAACGTCTTGCTTGTTTACGACGCCGGTGCTTTCTCTGCGACCTGTGATGCTGTGCGCGAGAATGGCGTGAATATACCTTAGGACTGGGGAAAGTTCCGTCGCCTTAGAGCGACTGGGATCGTAGATGCTTGTAGTGGGGTGTAGGTTTCGCCAGCATTCGATCGGAGTGTAGTGGAGCTCACGGTTTAAATCGTCAAGTGGGTTTTCTTCTATGAATTTCGGTGTGTAAAGTCCTAGAGCTATGCCGAATTATGGTATGCTAAATCGCCGTACTGTACCTCCTAACCGGAATTGGATAGCACTCGGGTCGTCGAACTGAGTCGTCACTGTTTGCATTGTGAAGGTGGTGCAGAATTCTAATGTGAGCTCCAAATATATGGGCTCGTTTATTGAGAAGAATTTCTCCCATGGGTCGGTTGAGAGGAGTGCTTGAATATCGGTGGTGAGCCCAACTTGCTGCACTGCGCTCCAGTCGATGCACCTACCAGTGCCTAGGGGTCTACCCCGGATTTCTTTGTACCGTTCTTTCTGAGTTGCTTGAGGGAATCTGAGGAATGGGTGTCGAAGCTCGGTAGAGGCACTTACGGAAGATGAACCGGGACCCTATCTTTTCTTGCTTGGGGCTGATCGTTTGGTACGTGATTTTGACATGGTACCAGGGATGATCGACACGGGCGGAGCACGGCGATGGTGTGGGTCCTGCTGTACGAACACGGCAGTGGCATGGGCGTGGCGTTTGGCGGCACGGCTGTGGTGCGGGCGTGCGAGCAGTTTTTGGATTGTTTTTGGAGAGAAAAGGCAAGGGGAGGATGTTTTGGATGGGGGAGAATGTATGTGCGGCCGGATTTGGGAGGAAGGGTGTTTAAAACTGATTCTAGGGTTAGGTTTTGGGGGGGAAAGACGGTTGGATTTTATATAGGGGAGGTGGCACGGTCCATCGCCATGCCCGTGTTCATTTGAAAATGCCCGTACTTTTTGCGATTTCCAAAATTTGGGCACGTTTCAGGGTTCTTGACACGGCCGTGGGTAAACTAGCACGCCTGTGTTTTAATTGACAGTATGTTGGCACGGTGAGGTCGCATGGGCGTGTGTTACCCGTGTTTGATAAGTCAGTAGCCTCGCACGATTGTAAGCCACGGGCGGATTTAGCCCGTGCTTGATAAGTCAGTAGCCTCGCATGGTTGTAAGCCACGGGCGTGTTTAGCCCGTGCTTAATAAGTCAGTAGCCTCGCACGGAAGGTTGGCACGGGCGTGGTCTGATGTCGCAGCCCGTGTGGGGAAAATCGTTCGTCCCTGTTTGTGCACGGCTATTGGAACGCTCGTGTTTTATCCCCTGTCTTCCACACGGCCATTAGCACGCCCGTGTCGACAGCCGTGTGGTTTAAAACCTGCGCTTTTATTAGTCTGAGTTAGTATGGAGTTAGATGCTGAGTAAAAGAAATAAAAATAAAAATTTGAAAATAAAATGTTAGTGAATTAGTGCTCGGGTTGCCTCCCGAGAAGCGCTTGTTTATAGTCTTAAGCTAGACTTTCCCTGTTTTCGGTTCTGAAAGAAGGATCATGGAGCATAAGCTCCTCTCTCATATCTCCAAAGTCTGCACCATTATAAATTTTAAGTCGGTGACCATTTACCTTGAATGTGCCTTTAGTGGGATGAGTTACCTCGATGGTGCCATATGGAAAAATTGTTTTGATCATAAATGGGCCTGACCATCTTGATTTTAACTTTCCCGGAAATAGTTTAAGCCTTGAGTTGTATAGTAGGACCAGGTCTCCTACTTCAAATTGTTTTGATCTCTTGAGACGAGCATCGTGGCATCGCTTTCTTGCTTCCTTGTACAGTTTTGAGTTCTCATAAGCTTCCGTTCTCCACTCGTCCAGCTCGTTCATCTGCATCATTCTTCTTTTTCCTGCAATTTTGAGGTCAGAATTCAAAAATTTTATTGCCCAAAAAGCTTTGTGTTCTAATTCGAATGGTAGATGATAGCTTTTCCCGTATACAAGTTTGTATGGGGATGTCCCTAGAGGTGTTTTAAATGCTGTTCTATAGGCCTATAAAGCATCATCTACTTTAACTGCCCAATCTTTTCTATTTGATTCAACCGTTTTTTCTAGAATGTGCTTAAGTTCTCGGTTCGCAACCTCAACTTGCCCGCTGGTTTGAGGATGATATGGGGTGGCTGTCCTGTGGTATACTCCATATTTTTTTAGGACTTTTGCAAATTGAGTATTACAGAAATGAGTACCCCTATCACTAATGATGGCTATCGGTGTGCCAAATCAGGAAAACAGTTTCTTGAGAAACTTGACTACTACCCTAGCATCATTGGTAGGTAAAGCTTCCGCTTCTACCCATTTTGACATGTAATCAACTGCCACTAGGATGTACTTGTTTCCAAACAAACTAGGGAATGGTCCCTTGAAATCAATACCCCACACATCAAATATTTCACATGATAACAAATATGTTTGAGGCATTTCATCATGTTTAGAAATATTACCTATTCTTTGGCATCTATCACACGAGGTAACATACCTGTTGGCATCTTTAAATAGAGTGGGCCAATAAAAACCTGATTTGTGTATTTTGTGTGCTATCTTAATACCACTGTAGTGTCGTCCTGATGGTCCTGTATGGCAATGCTCTAAAATTTTGCTCGCTTCTGTCTTTGTAACACATCTTCGAATTATCTGATCTGCACATATGCGAAAAAGAAAGGGATCTTCCCAAAAATACTTTTTCACATCAGCAAAGAATCGCTTCTTTTGGTGATGTGTTAATTTCCTTGGCAAGACGTTAGCTGCTAAATAATTCACAATATTAGCAAACTATGGTACCTCAGAATGTGTTATAGAAAAGAGTTGTTTTTCGGGAAACGGATCATTTATTTCACCTTCATCGATTTATTTGGTGTGTGGATTTTCAAGTCTAGAAAGGTGATCTGCTGCAAGATTCTCGGCTCCCTTCTTATCTTGTATTTCTAAGTCGAATTCCTGTAAGAGTAGAATCCATCGTATGAGTCTGGGTTTTGCATCAGGTTTGTTTAAAAGATAACGAAGAGCTGAATGGTCAGTGAAAACGACAACTTTAGACACTATTAGATACTGTCTAAATTTATCAAAAGCAAAAACTACGGCTAGCAATTCTTTCTCTGTGGTGGTATAATTTTCTTGTGCGGGTGTTAGTGTTCTCCTAGCGTAGTAAATTGGCTGAAAATGCTTGCCTCTTCTTTGTCCCAGAACTGCACCTACTGTGAAGTCACTTGCATCACACATTAGTTCAAAGGGTAGATTTCAATCAGGTGCAATTATAATGAGCATTTATTAGTTTATCCTTAAGGATATTGAATGCATCTAAACATTCCTGATCAAAATTGAAAGGAACATCTTTTTCTAGTAATTTTGTTAAAGGCTTAGCTATTTTAGAAAAATCCTTAATGAATCTTCTATAAAATTCTGCATGTCCTAAAAAGCTTCTAATGGTCTTAACTGAACTGGGAGGAGGTAATCTTTCTATGGTTTCAATCTTTGCTTTATCTACCTCGATCCCTTTACTAGAAATTTTATGTCCTAATACTATTCCCTCTTGTACCATGAAGTGACATTTTTCCCAATTTAAAACAAGATTTGTTTCCTCACATCTCATTAGGACTTGTTTTAAATTTTTAAGGCAAAGATGGAAAGAATTACCGTAAACTGAGAAATCATCCATAAATACCTCCATGATATCTTCCACGAGTTCATCAAAGATTGCTAGCATGTATTTGAAAAGTAGTAGGAGCATTACATAATCCAAAAGGCATTCTACGATAAGCAAGCGCATCAGTATGGGCATGTGAACGTTGTCTTCTCTTGATCTTCAGTGCTATTGGGATTTGGAAATAGCCGGATAGTCCATCTAGGAAGCAATAGTACATGTGTCCTGATAACCTTTCTAGCATCTAATCAATAAAGGGTAGGGAAAGTGATCTTTTCTAGTGGCGTCATTCAGTTTCCTGTAATCTATGCAAACTCTCCAACCTGTGACTGTTCTGGTAGGAATTAGTTCATTCTTTTCGTTAGCTACCACGGTCATGCCTCCTTTCTTTGGAACAACCTGCACAGGACTCACCCACTTGCTGTCAGAAATAGGATAAATTATTCCAGCATCTAGAAGTTTAATTACCTCGGCTTTCACGACTTCTTTTACGTTGGGATTTAGACGTCTTTGTGGTTGCACACATGGCTTGTACTCATCTTCCATTAAAATTTTGTGGGTACAAAATGTTGGGCTTATTCCCTTAATGTCAGAGATTTTCCAAGCTATGGCTTTTTTATGCTCTCCCAGTACCTGTATCAACTCCTCTTTTTCCTTGGGTTCTAATTCTGAAGAGATAATTACCGGTAACATAGAATTTTCCCCAAGGAATGCGTACTCTAGGTGCTTTGGCAGTTGTTTTAATTCTAAATTGGGTGGTTCATCAACAGAGGGTTTTTGTTTGAAATCGTCATTAAATTCGATGCTTTCTTTCTCCGTTTGTTTTGATGATAATTTTAGCTCAGAAGCTTCATCTTCTTCCCTCTCTTCTTAAGTGAGACAATGTTCCATCGTGTCATCGTGCAGGATTTCCTGTAAAGAGTTTTGAACAAGATGGTCATTGGTACCAACAAAATAACATGAATCATCTTGTTCTCTGGAATATTTCATGGCATCATAAATTTGAAAACTAATTTCCTCATCACCTATCCTTAATGCAAGTTTACCATCACCTACATCAATAACAGCCCTAGCAGTAGCTAAAAAAGGGCGTCCTAGAATTAAGGGGACCTCAATGTCTTCATCCATGTCAAGCACAACAAAATCAACGGGAAAAATAAATTTATCAATTTTTACCAAGACGTCTTCGATAACTCCCCTAGGATATTTAATAGATCTATCGGCTAACTGAATACTCATCCTAGTGGGTTTTGGTTCCCCGAGATCTAGTCGTTTAAACATCTTATAAGGCATTAAATTAATACTGGCACCTAGATCAGCTAATGATTTCTTAACATTTAAACTGCCAATTAAACAAGGAATAGTAAAACTTCCTAGGTCTTTTAATTTGGTTGGTAGCTTGTTTTGGAGGATGGCCGAACATTCTTCACTATGCTCCACCATCGATATTTCTTCAAGCTTCCTTTTATTCGTCAGGAGTTCTTTCAAGAATTTCGCGTAGGTCGGCATATGTGAAATAGCTTCAACAAAAGGCAAGTTAATATGTATTTGTTTAAAAAGCTCGAGAAACTTACCATATTGGGAGTCTAATCGTTCTTTCTTCAACCTTGCTGGATATGGGATCAGTGGTTTACTTTCTTTATGTACTGGAATTACATCCTCAATTTCCATATCCTTTGTTTTGTCATCTACGGGTGGCATTCTTTTCCCTGGTTCGACTAGCTCCTTTCCGCTTCTTAGTGTAACTGCCTTTACCTGTTCTGTTTCTTTAGAGAAAACCGCTGATCGAATTTTGAAAACCATCTCAGTAATTTGTTTAATTGACTTAATAAATTCCCCAACTTGACTCTCGATCGTTTTGATCGTTGTTTGTTTATTATCTACTGTTGTCTCAGTCTTTTGGAAGCGGGCCTCTGCTGATGCTATGAATTTGTTCAGCATCTCTTCAAGACTCGGCTTCTTTTCCTGTGGATAGAGCTGATTTTGGAAATTTTGAGGAGGTTGTTGTCTCTGATTTCCTTGATTTCTTTGTCCTCCCCATGAAAAATTTGGGTAGTTCCTCCAACCTGGATTGTAATTATTACTATATGGGTTATTATTAGATCTGAAATTGTTACCTATATAGTTTATCTGTTCGCTCTCTGTGCCTGGTTGGTAGGGTGGGTACTCAGGATTTGCCACAGTTCCACTTGTGTCGCACTGCATCACTGGATTTACCTGCGAAGAACACAAACTATCAATCTTCTTATTCATCAACTCTACCTGATTTGATAGCATGGTTACTGCATCGAGGTTGTAAACTCCATTGCTTTTGTTGGCCTTGTTTTTGTAACTTGCCACCGATAGTTGTTCAGCGACATCTCTTCAATAAACTCGTAGGCTGCCTCAGGAGTTTTATTATTCAGGGTTCCACCAGCGGCTGAATCAATTAATTGCCTCGTTGAAGGATTCACACCGTTGTAAAAAGTTTGGACTTTGAGCCACAATGGTAATCTGTGGTGTGGGCATCTCCTCAAGAGATCTTTGTATCTCTCCCATGCGTCGTATAATGTCTCTAAATCCATCTGCACAAAAAAAGATATATCATTACGTAACTTGGCCGTTTTGGCCGGTGGAAAATATTTTAATAGAAATTTTTTGGTCATTTGTTCCCATGTAGTGATTGACCCTTGTGGTAACGAGTTTAGCCACTGTTTAGCTTTATTTCTTAGTGAAAAGGGAAATAACCGAAGATGTATGGCATCATCAGAAACGCCATTTATTTTGAAGGTATCACAAAATTCTAAAAAGTTAGCTATATGAGTGTTTGGATCTTCATCCTGCAAACCATCAAATTGAACAAATTGTTGAATCATTTGAATAGTGTTAGGCTTTAATTCAAAATTATTAGCAGCTATAGCAGGCCTAACAATACTAGATTTGGCTCCTGTTAAATGCGGTTTAGCAAAATCAAACATAGTACGAGGAGCATTATTTTCTCCCACATCTTGTGGTGGAAGATTATTTTCGTCCATCCCTTCAGTAGGATTGGATCTGTCTTCTCGCTCTCCTTGGTAATTTAGGGCTCGCCTAATTTCTCTGCTATTTCTTCGAGCGGTAGATTCAATATCACTATCGTATTCTAAAGGTCCTCTCGGGTTCCTTCTAGTCATAAACTAGAGGTACCTGGAAAAGAAAGAAAGAAAATTTAGCAAATTTAAAAAAAATAAAAATAAATTACGGAAAATAAAAATAATGGCTAAAGTAATAAAAATAGAGTTTTCTTAATATTTTAGTTCCCCGGCAACGGCGCCAAAAAAACTTGATCGCCGTAAATCAGAGTTTTAAAATTTATAAAAGAATGATCGAACCTGGAAACTAACTCTGACAACGATTGAGGCAAGTGCACCTATCGAACAGTAGTATAGCTTAGGCAAGACCTGATTATCGAACCTAAAGGAACTAAAAGTACTAATACTCACCGTCTTTTTATTATTTAGCCTTAATATAAAGTGATGGTTGTTGAAACTAAAACTAATCTACTTACTAAGCTAAGATGCAAAGACAAAAAGAATGAATTCGGGAAATAAATTTTGGGAAAACTCAGTTGACTCAAGCGATACCCTTAGGAAAAATCCACCTAGACTTCACTTGTTATTTAACCTTGAACCATATGATTTATTTACTTAGTTTGATCCGTGAGACTCCCTAACGTATATTAAACCCTCTCTCGAGGCGAATAACGTCTAACCCTAGGTTAATTAGTGGAACTCTCGTTCGCTTATAATAACCCCTTAGAATAGCAGTAAATCGATCTGTGGACTCGCATATTAGGTTTCACCCTAATCCGGAAAAATCTCGTCACCCTATCTCTAGGCGTGCGATCAACTCCGCTTAATTATGTTGGATCTACTCTTAGGCAGGGTCTATTCCTCCTCCACCTAAGCACATTAGATTTGGATTAAGTTCTCACAATTAAGAACAAACTAAGTTATTATCATATAATTCAAATAATCAAATAACAAGATTCATCATAGGTTTCATCCCCTTCGGGTATCCAAAGGTTTAGTTCATAATAATAAAAGACAAGATCTCAAGAGAAAAGATAAAACAAAACATAAGAAATCCCTAAAACCCCCTGAAGGAATTGAAGAGGAGATCCTCCGTCTTGAGTAGAATTTCGGCTTCTTGAGATGGATCAACTGGCTATCTTCGAGTGATTCCCACAAATCTGACCTTTTCGTCTTGGCTTCTTGGCCTAGC
This sequence comes from Gossypium sturtianum, assembly GCA_025698515.1. Lineage (NCBI taxonomy): Eukaryota > Viridiplantae > Streptophyta > Magnoliopsida > Malvales > Malvaceae > Gossypium > Gossypium sturtianum. The sequence goes on from CM046952.1 coordinate 70,611,048, forward strand.
TCGCCGCCCCCTTTCAACTAGTACCTAGGGTGTATTTATAGGCTTTTGAAACATGTTTCTTTCTCCCTAAGTATCCTTTCCCGAATGGAATTGCTCTTCTCCACGGTAGAGGCACGGCCATGGCACACGCCCGTGTAAATCGTGGCCAGGCCGTGTTCGACACTGTTGAATGAGGCATGGCCGTGTAAGTCGTGGTAAGGCCGTGTTCTAGTAGGAATGGTGGCACGGCCGTGTGGCTTGAAGTCCAGGCCGTGCTGATTTTGTGGCTTGGCCCAATTTAGTTTGTTTTAAGCCCGTTTCTCGTTCTTTCCATCATTGGGTGCTTTCCTGAGTATAAGACATGAAAAGAAGGGATTAAAAGCACCTTTTTACATAAATTGGGGGTTAAATCATCCAAAAGCATACTAAATGTGGGCTTAGAATATGTTACTTTTACGGTTTATCATACCACAATCGGGCTTTAAGCCCACAGATGCACATTGGGCCTTAGCCCTCACAATATAGCATATTAAGAATGTATGTAATGCAGCCCAGCCCAACCTAGTTTTCCATCCTCTAGGTCACCTGAATCAGCCAAACACCCGTGGCATTAAGCCACCGTGGTCCTAGACCATTTGTGTGTGAGTCACGGGAATATATAAACGTGGGGCCAACCCAATCGTGGTCCTGCACCACCGTGGCGATCCACGATAAGTATACGTGGGGCCAACCCACTGTGGTCCTAGACCACTGAGATAAGTCGCTGATAAATATGTATACGTGGTTCCAAACCACCGTGGTCCCAGACCACTTGTGATAGAGTCACAGAATCACACTTCCCCTTTCATTCATATCCCAAAACCCATGCAACATATTATCATACTGAGATGAATGCAAACATATTTTCAATGTACAATAGACAATTAATTCATACATACATATCTTCGAAAGTAAGATCATAGTGGTACTTACCCGGTGTCTCCAACCTTACCCATAGGGGTATCTCGACTATCTATACAGTCGTTTCGGCTTTTAGCCAACACAGTTACTAACGCAAATAATAAAGTAAAGTGTGAGCGTTACACACCTGATTACGCGTAAGACTAAACTCTCTAGATTGTCGACACTCTCACTAGAGGAAACAATCGCGATTTGTCTATCCCAGGCAGATCTCGGCTCCCTACCACAACCCGGTGGGAAGTCTCGAACCACCGACACAGCACGTGGCTTGAACTTAGGAGCAAAGACTACGGGTTCACTTTCCTCCTTAGAATGACTGGCACTCGTATCCATGAAGAAAAGTCTTAATCAATACAATACTATAGCGAAAATAGGAATTGCCCCAATAAGGGGGTTTAATTGCGACATAGTAATATGAATAGAAGCCGATCACAATGAATAAAAGAGAAACCCCTTACCTTGGCTACCGAGGAATCGTAACAACGGATTCGACTTGCAAAAGCACCTACCGAATGCAGAGGATCTTTCGGCAGGCAAAAAACTAACTACTCTACTTCTTAAGATTCGGCTAGAGAAATAAGAAATGGAGGTGCAAAAGGAGAAAATAAAATATATAGGAGGAGTGCAGAAAGTTTTTGGCTAGAGAAGATAGAAATAGAAGAGAAGAGAGTTTCGGCTTTCTGAAAAGAAAGAAAGAATGAAAGAGATGAATAGAAGAGAACCAAAAATTTGGCTAAAATAAAAGAAAAACTAGAAGAGGGTTCGGCTAAAGAAAACACAAGAAGTAGAAGAGAAGAGATGAAGAAGAGGGTTTCAGCTTGTGGCGTCTTAAGAGAAAGGAAGAAAAATGATAGAATAAAAGGTAGGCAATAGGAGAAAACGACTGAAAAGAGGAGGAAAGCAATATGAAAATTCGGTAAAACACTAGGGAACAAAAGTGTATTCACTTGAAAGAAAACAAAAGAATCACTAAAGCATATGTTGAAAAGTTTTGGCACACCCCCTCCTACTTATAATAACCGAACATACTAGGATGAAAAATGCCTAAAAATCAAAAGAGAATTTCGGCACACCTATCCTAGCTACTAAACCGAAATCCCCCCTCCAAGCTCCCCACATTCGGCCAACACCTCCACCGTCACCAAATCCCTTGATTTGCTCCACCAATTACTCCCCATCACTCTTTCAAATTGGTTTGACAAATTCAAACTCCTCCAAGCTCTCTTGTCCATCCATTTTGAACTTATTGACTCATTCAACAACCACCTTGAAGAGTCTCAGCCGAAAGCCACCACTCCTCTACCTTTAGCACAAAAAATAAAGTTCCACATGCAGCAGATGAGACTCGAACTCCTTCCCCTTCATGCTCCCTTGTGAAGCCACTCACTTGCTCCTTAAGTGGCGTCTCCTTGCCATCACACCACACACCCTTTTTGTGTTATCAAACACAAATAAATATTCTTAAAGCCTGCTTCTACTAGCTCTCCCCCCTAAAGTGCCCAAAAAACAAAATTTCCCTAAGGTTCTGGCTCAAACCCGAGCCTTCCCAGGGCCCCCAAACACACCAAAATAACAAGCAGAACAAACCAAGCACACAGAAAAGTATAAAATGAAGAACCCCTAATTCTAGGATGTTACAAAGAAACTATATTGGTGGTTAGGTATGAAACGAGATATCTCTAAATTTGTATCGAAATGTTTGATTTATCAACAAGTAAAAGCCGAACACTAAGTACCTTCGGGTTTACTTTAGCCTGTTATGGTACATGAGTGGAAATGGGACAGAATTACGATAGATTTTGTAACGGGTTTGCCTCTGACTCCGAAAAAGAAAGATGCCGTTTGGGTCGTTGTTGATAGATTGACGAAATCGGCTCATTTTATTCCGGTACGTATCGACTATTCACTTGATAAGCTAGCTGAATTGTATGTTGCTAAAATTGTTAGATTACACGGAGTGCCTATTTCTATTATTTCGGATAGAGATCTGAGATTTACGTCTCGATTTTGGAAAAAAAAGTTGTAAGAAGCTTTGGGTACAAAGTTGAATTTTAGTACTGCATTTTATCCACAAACTGACGGTGAATCTGAAAGAACGATTCAGATTCTCAAAGATATACTCCGATGTTGTGTTCTAGAATTCCAAGGTAGTTGGGAGAAATATCTACCTTTAGTCGAATTTGCCTATAACAACAGTTTTTAGTCGAGTATAAAGATGGCACCGTATGAGGCATTGTATGGCCGCAAGTGTCGAACTCCGTTGTATTGGACAGAGCTTAGTGAGAAATAGATTCACGGGGTTGATTTGGTTAAAGAAACTGAAGAAAAAGTGAAAGTAATTCGTGACTGTTTGAAAGCCGCTTCAGATCGACAAAATTCATACACAGATTTGAAAAAAAAAGAGATCAAATTTCAAATTGGTGATAAAGTATTTCTGAAAGTATCTGTAACATCCTGATTTTGGGCCTTGTCAGAATAGTGGTTTCAAGACCACAAATCTGAAGTAGAAATATTTTTTTATGATTTTTTTGAGGTCCATGATATGTTTACATGATTGTGTGAAAGTTTCGTTAAGAAATTTTGTTGATAGAGTGTCCAATTTGAGTTTTAGGACTAAATTGCAAAAGTTACAAAATATGTGATTCTAGAAGCTTTAAGTATGAAATAGCTTTGGATTATTAATTAGAGGTCTTTAAATAGCAATTTTCCCAATTTCTATTTTTATGGACAAAAATGGGCATGAGTAGGTAAAATTTGAAAGTTTAGTAAAAAGGGCATTTTGGTCATTGGTTAATAAAAGAATTAAAAGGGAAAATAAGTCAAAAATCTTGTGCATCTTCATCTACCTTGGCCGAAACTCTCAAGAACACCATAGCTAGGGTTTCTTCAACTTCCAAGCTTGATGATTGTAAGTGCATCCTAGCCCCGTTTTTAATGTTCTTTACGTTTTTGAAGTTGTTATCAACCGATCTAGCAATTTCTACCATTTATTTGAGCTAGGGTTCATGTAAAATTTACCCATGTGTGACATGCACGTGTTTTGATGTTTCATGGTAGATTATGAAAGTTTGATGTGTAATAAACATCTTTTTCTAAGTGTTTTTTTGATGAAAACACCTAAAAAGGGCTTATTTGTAAAAGTTGTAAAATGAGTAGTAAAAATCTGATTTGAAGGAAAATGTGGGCTGTTATGAGCATGTGTTAGGTTCGGCTAGGCTTAGGTAACAAAGAAAATGGATACATTTCATTTTACGAGCCTAGGGACTACTTTGTAAATATGTGAAAGTCTAGAGGCAAAATTGTAATTTTTCCAAAGTATGGTTTTTGGACTGATTTGAACAATGTGATAATTAAATGAGCTAAATTTGCTATTATAGATCAAGGAAAACAGAGTTCAGACCTAAACCGAGGAATGAACAAGGTTGTGGACTAAATCGAATAGTTAGCCATATTTTGGTACCGAGGTAAGTTCGTGTGTAAATAATGCAACATTTCATTATTAGGTATTTAATGCTTTAATATTGTATGAATTGTGAAATTGTCTTTGTGGATTTGATTAATGTTAACTCGATGGCGATTCGATGAAGATTTGATACCTCAAAATCTCGGTTGAACCTTAGGAATAGTTAGGATACAAATGTCATGACATTAGGGTTATGAGTTTATGTGTAAGACCATATCTGGGATATGACATCGTTATGAGATTTCGTGTAAGACCATGTCTTGGACATGGCATCAATATGAGAATCGTGTAAGACCATAGCTGGGCTATGGGCATCACTATGTGATCCCATGTAAGACCATATCTGGGATATGGCATTGGTATGATTCTATGTGTATGTGATTCCTGAGTATCATTTAGTACTCCAAGTGGTTCAACGGGTAATCCAAAGATTATGTCAACGAAATGACAAGGTATGATCATGTTGAAAGGGTACAGGTATGTACACAAAGCTCATAATTATTGAGATTATAAATCGATGAGACCTTGGTAAGAAGTGAATGAATAAATCATGATCACGAGTTTTATTGTACATTATGTAAATGACACGATTTAAAATGTATCTATAATACTTGATGACAATGTGATAAATTATATTATGTTATGTGTACAATAATGCATGGTTAATGTTGTTAATTATTTACATGCAAACTTACTAAGCTTTATGCTTACTGCCTTTTCTTTTCCATTTTCTTATAGTATCGTCAAGCTAGCTCAGGGATCGAAGGACGCTGGAGACTCGATCACACTATCAATTGGAACTTTTGGGTATAGTTAGTCTCAACATTTTTGACTATGGCATGTATAGGGACTTGGTCTTTTTGTTATATGTCATATTGGTTTAGCCAAATGTGTTGGCTTATGGTGATATTTGATTCATTTTGTATCAAGCCATGGGATGTGGCTCATATTGATTATTGGGTTGTAAACCTATTCATCTATGCATGCATGTGCCAATGTCATTATGATATGGCCTATGGTTATTGATGGTAGTATGATAATGTGTTGCATGTGATTTACTAAACTTGAGTTGGATGAAGGATGGTGGTTTTGTGAGTGTATATGTTGGTATGAAAATGCATGCATGCAATCTAGGGAATGGTGCTTATTTGTATATGAGTTGGTAAAATTTTGTCATAATATGGAGTCTTAAGCAAGTATAAATTGATAAGAAGTTGCCATGTATAAGCCATGTTTATGAATGTTTAACTGCTTATTTATGCCATGTTAGATGTCATTGAGATGTGTAAGTGTGCATGTGTTATTGAGGGTGACAAATGGCTTGGAAAATAGCCTCAAAGTTGTCCGCACGGGTAGACACACGGGCATGTGTCTAGGCCGTGTGTGACACACGGCTTGCCCCAAAGGTGTGTGTTCTGGCCGTGTGTCCCCTGCACCTTAGTTTTGAGAAACAAAATGCCCAGTAGTAAACACACGGGCACGAGACACAGCCGTGTGTCTCGGCTGTGTGAGAAACATGGCCATAGGACTTGGGCATGTGCCCAGGCCGTGTGAAGTCTGCACTTGATTTTCGAAATTTAATTCGCCACACGCCCTAAGGACATAGGCGTGTGCCTTGGTCGTGTGACCTTATTTGGTTGTTGACGTCATAAATAGAATGTCCCCTATTTTGGACACGGCCTGAAGCACGGGCGTGTCCCTTCACCCACACGGGCGTGTGGACCTTTTTCATGAAAAATTTTCTAAGTTTCTCGAAAGTTTTCAAAGTTCTCAGTTTAGTCTCGAACCACTCCTAATGTATGTTTTGGGCCTCGTACGCTCGTTTAAGGGACGATATGAATGTTTATGAAAAGTTTTAAATTTGAATGGAAATTCATGTCTAGGTCTTGAATGTTTGTTTAAGTCTAAGTCCGGTAATGCCTCGTACCTTGTTCCGGCGTCAAATATGGGTAAGAGGTGCTACAGTATCTCTGTGGAAGAAAATCCTGAGATTTGGCCGTAAAGGCAAGTTGAGTCCACGTTTCATTGGGCCGTATGAGGTTATTGAAAGAATAGAGCCAGTAGCATATCGGTTAGCTTTACCGATATAGTTGGAAAGGATCCATAATGTGTTTCATGTGTCGATGTTGCGACGATATCGTTCTAATCCTTCACATGTGATTTCTCTAATAGAGATTGAGAATCGACCGGATATGACGTATGGTGAGGAACCGATAAAGATTTTGGCTCGGGAAGTCAAATAGTTGGGAAATAAAAGTATACCTCTAGTGAAAGTTTTCTGGCAACAACATGGGGTCGAAGAGGCTACATGGGAACCTGAGGAAGCTATGAGAAAACGAAACCCAAACCTCTTTTCTAGTAAGATTTTCGGGGACGAAAATCCCTAAAGGGGGGAGAGTTGTAACAACCCGATTTTAAGCCTAGTCGGAACAGTGGTTTCGGGGCCACAAATCTGACGCAGTAAAATTTATTTTCTTCATATTTTTATGGTCTGCAGTTTTATGGAATGATTTCGTGAAAATTTCATTCAAAAATTTTGATGTTCGGGCACTCGTTTTAGTTAAAAGGACTAAATTGTAAAAGGTGCAAAATGTGTGTTCTAGAAGCTAGAGGTGTCTAATTGCCATGAAATTTTAAATTAGAGGTCCTTAGATGGTGATTAGACCATTATACTTTAGTATGGACAAAAATGGGCATGGTTAGTGAAAAATTTCAAAGTTTAGGTGAAGGACATTTTGGTAATCTAGTAAATAAAGCCAAAATAACTAAATAAAAGTCTTCATCTTCATCAATTTAGTCCCCCATGGCCGAAATTCACAAGGAGAAGACATAGCTAGGGTTTGTTCATCTTTCAAGCTCAATTGTAAGTCCGTTCTTGCCCCGTTTTTCATGATTTTTATGTTTTTGAGATCCTTGCAACCTAATCTAGCTATTTCAAGGAATAATTTGAAAAGATGTCAAGGTCTAAAATTTTACCCATGTTATATATTTGTGTATTTTGATGTTTAATGGTAGAAAATGTATGTTTGACGTTAGATAAACAACATTTACCAAGTGATTTCGACGAAAATGCCTAAAAGGACCTATTTGTAAAAGTTGTAAAATATGTAGTAGAAGTGTGATTTAATGAAAAATGGGGGCTGTTATGAGTGTGTAAATGGTTCGGCTAGGCTTGGGTTTTGAAGAAATTGACTATATTTCATTTTACGAGCCTAGGGACTAAAGTGTAAAAAGTTGAAAAGATAGGGGCAAAAATGTAATTTTTTCCATAAGGTGTTTTTGGGATTAAATTGAATAAGGTGATAATTGAATAAGCTAATGTTGATATTATAGATCAAGAAAGACGAGGTTTTGACCTAGACCTGGGAAAGAACAAGATTGTGGACTATATCGAACAATTATCCATTTTGTACCGAGGTAAGTTCGTATGTTAAAAATAAGCTTTAGAATAATTGTATTTAAATACTTTAATATTGCATGAATTGTATGTTTGATTTTGTGAATGAGCACAATCCTACGAATGAGTCCGAAGATGATTCGATAAGCAAGAAATCCCGTTTGAAACTTAGGAATAGGTTAGGATACAAGTGACATGTCACTAGGGTCATTATGTGTTATGTGACTATGTGATCCGAGTGCTGGTCTTGTACGTCCCCTACGGTGGTGGTCGATAGTATCTGGCATATGTTGCGGATACTTGGCGGCTTGTGTGAGCGAGCACCGTGTAGCTACGTCTTGACTGACAGCTTGTGTGAGCAGGCCCGTCGATAGCTCGAGAGCGAGCAATTATGTGATATGAGACTTATGTAGCTTTGGCTACATATGTGGCACTTAGTGTGCAAATTTTCCTAAGTATCCGACATTATTATTCCGAGTGGTTCACGGGTATGTCAAAGATGAGAATATGTGTAAGTTCATTTCGAGATGGCTCAGGTATGTACATAAAGCTCAAGTTTAATAAATATTTGAAATGATGATTATGAGGTAAGTTTTTATGATGGAATAGATGATGATCATGAGACCATAGTAAGTCTACATTTTATTATGTTATAGTAATTGAATGTTATATGCATGGTAAGGTTGCTTCTTTCTTGCATACGAGCTTACTAAGCTATATAGCTTACTCCGTTTATTTTCCATGTTTTATAGTGTCACCAAGCTAGCTCGGGGTTCGGAGATCGTCGGAGATCCATACACACTATCAACAATTATTTTGGTATCAATGAATTCAACATTTTGAGTTATGGCATGTATAGGGGACTTGGTCATTTTGTTATGTGTCATAATTGATTTGGCCAAATGTGTTGGCTTATGTTGGTTAGAAGTTCATTTTGTATAAGGCCATTTGAAATTGGCTAATATTGGTATAAGTATATGCATATGATGATGCCTTTCATGAATGTGGAAACTTGCATGATTTGAGTTGATAAGTTATGTGATGTTTATGTATGATAGATGTTAGCATGTGAATGATGTGTTGATACCTTGGTTGTGGATGTTTTGGTTGCCTAAGTATGCTATGAATTGTGTAAGTGTAGGTGTAAATGAGGGTGGCAAATGGCTTGTTAAATAGCCTTATTTTTGTCCACACGGGTAGGCACTCGGGTGTGTGTCTAGGCCGTGTGTGACACACGATCTGCCCCACGGGCATGTGTTCCGGCCGTGTGTGCACTGCACCTTAATTTTGAAAAAAAAACAAAATGTCTAGAATATAGCACACGAGCAGAGACACAGGCATGTGTCTCAGCCGTGTGTGTTACATGGCCTAGAACACGGGCGTGTCCCAGGGTCACACGGGCGTGTCCCTTAGACCACACGGGCGTGTGAGCCCTGCAGTTAGCAAAAAAATTCCTGAGTTCTCGGTTTAGTCCCAAACCACTTCCAATGAACGTTTTGGGCCTCGTAGGCTCATATTAGGGACTTTATGATCAAATATGTATGGTTTTAATTTGGACGCAAAATTTATGTCTCGAAATTTGGTGAATGCTTGTGTAGTAAGTTCGGTAATGCCTCGTAGCCTGTTCCGGTGTTGAATGTGGGTAAGGGGTGTTACAAAGTTAGTTAGCCCAAGGATTATTTTGTGAAATAGTCAAATGTTTAAAAAATTATCATTAATGATTTTGAATGTTTTTGTTGTTAGTTGGTGTAGTTGGAAGCTTAATTGATAGATATGATCAAAATGTAAAGTAATTTTTAGTAAATTTGAGTTTAGAGACTAAATATGAAAAATATGGAAGTTAGCTTGATTTTTCTTGAGAATCCTTGGAATTTATGGGTTTTTGTATTAATAAGATGAATAAAAAATTAGTTAAATGGGTTTTTGTATTAATTGTGGAAATTGGCTTGTTCAATACTATGGACTAAATTGTATTAAATGTAAATGTTTAGGGTAAATATGTAAATATTGTAAATAAGAAATTAGATGTATTAAATTGAGTAGAATGTGAAACTGAGGCTTATAAATAAAATAAATTATAGTATAGATCCAGATGAAGTTGATAATCGTGGAAAAGAGAAGGTTGTGAATTAGTCCCTAAACTTTTTTGTTTCTGCAGTTTGGCCCTAGTAAGTTCGTACGGTTAAATTTTAGTATAATTTAAATATTAAATTGCTTGTGGATTGAAAATTATTAATTGACTTGAAAGTATTGAATTGTTGTAAGTGAATTGATTTGGGAAAGAAATTGTATTAAATGTTGTTAAATGATAAATATGTGAGCCGATGAACGTAGGATAGGATACGATTGGCATACCAATAGGTTATATTGTGCACTGTACGGGATTGGTTGATGTTGAGATGATGATTATGAATTCATTCATGTTTACTAAATATACCAAAGTTCAGCATTTGTTGCAAACTATCGCGTTATATTACAGTGTTTCAGGTGTGTTTCGAGGGCGGATGTAAAGCCTACGTGCTTGGCACTTGATGCCGAGGTGTGTTTTAGAAGGATGTTAGCCTATGGGCTTAGCACTTGGTGCCTAGGTGTGTTCTCGGTTGGTTAGCTCATTTTAGCAATTTGGTGTGTTTGGTTGGTTAACCGTGTATCCGAATCCATTACAATGTTCATCGGGTATAGTTAATGATATAACATATTTGATTGAATTGATTCACTCGTATACAAGTTTATGACTCACCTGTGATTTGGTTATGAATGGCAGGACTATGATTTATGACATTTCTGTATTATGTATTGATTAAGTTTATTCGGTAAGTTAATTGTTTAATCTATGGAAATAACTAAGCTTAAGTAAGCTTACTTGTGTACTTTTTATTTCTTTCTTGTAGATTTGTTTTTGAGGCTTCAGGTGATCAGATCGACTTTAAGATTCACACTATCCAAAAATCTATCGGTAGTTTTTGAATGCTCGTATTAGGTTATATGGCATGTAATAGGTTAAATGAATTTATGTGGTTATTTTGTAAAGAGTTTAAACTTGAATGATGCTTGTCTTTAGATATATTTTGGTACATGTGAATATGTTGTTGGTTTGGTATATATTTATGTTTGGAATTTGTTTGGTATATTTGATATAAGTTTAATGAAAGTGTGTGAATATGGCAATTTGACTTATAGATTGAAAGGGGTGGTATTTTGGTATGTATCGATATTAAAGATGTTGATATAAGTTTAATGAAAGTGTGTGTATATGGCAATTTGACTTATAGATTGAAAGGGGTGGTATTTTGGTATGTATCGATATTAAAGATGTTTGAGTATTTTAAAAGCAATTATTTTGGTTTGAAATGTTATTTTAGTTTGGATATAGAATTGTGGTGTCAATGAGGACACATTGGTTAGTCTTTTAGATGTTTGAATAGGTTATTTTATTTATCTAGTGTAAAATAGGTGAATTTTGGCATGAGTTGAACTTTTAAAGATGAGGTTTTACCATGTTAAAAACAAGTATCGATACTTTGGCATTTAGTATCGATACTTGACCATTTGAACAGTTTTCTAATTAAACAGAATGCTAATTTGGTATCAATTTTTATTTGAGTATTGATATCAATACCCTAAAATAAGTATTGATACCATTGATTTGCAAAGAAAACACTATTCGATTTTGGTATCGATTTTCAAAAAGGTATCAATTTGGTATCAATACCAACTACTGATTTTCATTTTTAACTTTAAACTTTAAATTTCTTTTAAGTAAGTCCTATTCCGAGCTTGAATTTTATCACTAAGTAATTTTAGAATATTTTTCATATTAAAATTTAATATGTTTGTTTATATAGAATATCAATTATCTTTAAATATATATTGTTTAATAATGTGATTGTTAATTGTTGAATGTTAATGTAACATTTCTTTACTTAGGTCCGGCACCGGGCTGGGTAAGAGGTGTTACACCATGAAATCTTATTATTTCGGAGACATTCAACTTAGCCAATTTCTGAAGTGAATAATCAGTCTTGACCGGAAGAAAGTGAGTAGACTTAGTCAATGATCAACGATGACCCAAACTGGATCCTTCTTATTGGGTGTCAAGGGAAACTAACTAACGAAGTCTATCGGAACACGCTCTCACTTCTAAAGGGGTATCTTAACTTGTTGTAGTAGACCTGAAGGTAATTGATGCTTAGCCTTAACCTTCTGACACGTTAGACAATGAAAAACGAAAGTAGTTACCTTCCATTTCAAACCAGGCCACCAGTAAAGCTCACGGAGATATCTGTACATCTTATTCCGATCGGGATGCATAGTATAAAGGCTACTATGTGCTTCCTGCATAATCGACTGCCGCAACTCAACATCGTTTGGCATACAGATCAAACCCCTAAAACACAGAACCCCGTCACTGTTTAGTCCAAAATCAGAGGTTCCACTATCCTCAGTCTGACGAAAATGATTGTAGGTTCGTGACTAAGGGGTTTGCAGCGCGCGTGGTTACCAGGTGTGTACAAACACTACACACACGATATCGGCAATGCCGAAAAGTCGAAAAGCTGAAAGTGGCTAAATGGGCCCGGTGGGCTCTAAGGCTAAGTTTGATGAAATTGGTTGGTTTGGTCATACGTATTAAGTTAGTCACGCATGTTACATGATTTGGAATTGTTTTGGGCCTAGTAGGCCATATGAATGAGATTTGGGCCTAATGGGCCGTAAGGATGTAATATGGGCTTTGTGGGGGACGTAGACAAGTATGCTAGGGTTTAATGGACTTTAGGCCTAGTTCTGAACAACTCTTAAATCACATAAGATTTAACCTAATAATCAAACATGTCTGTGGACAAGTCGATTAGTTAGAGTGTGGTAACCGACATATGCATGTCTAGGATTGGATCTAGTGAGAGCTTGGTACTTAAGCGGTCCTAGTGACCCACCTCCTCTTTTCTAAGATCCTACCTGGTGCATAGTGTTTGTTCACTTTAACCGCGAGGACTTGTTGATGGGCCGAAGTTCATAACTAAAACCCGAGAGGGATAATATACCACTGATTTGAAAATTACCAAAATATCCTTAGATTTGTTAAATTACTAAAATACCCCTTTGTTTTGCAAAAGTACCAAAATACCCCTGTTTTGCAAAAGTACCAAAACACCCCTATTTTTCAAAATTACCAAGATACCCCTATCTTGCCAAATTACCAAAATACCCCTGTAGGGTAGAATTACAAAAATACACTGGGTAGTGAAATGACTAAAATACCCCTAGGTGCCAAATGTGTGAAAATGTGTGTTGCATTCATACGATATTCTGTTTAGGATGCAAATGAGTGGGAATTATGGTACGGAGGAAGATTTGAGGATCGCATAGTCGCTTGACGACCATGGATCCACCGGAGGCTTTAAGCCCATATATGATTAGCGACTTTGCCGCAACGTTGGGAAGTAGCTTGCATTGTGAGTGCTACCTTTGGTGTGTAGAGGATGGGTGGGTCGATTTAGAAATCCCTACAGGTGTGTATTGGTTGGAAGGGAAATGGTTTGTGTAGCGGATGGATTTTTGGGAAGGGTTTTGCATTATCTTGATGTATATGTGTTATGATATGAGGTCATTGTGGGCTAAGGCCCAAGACTATCGATTTTGATAGGGCTTAGGCCCAATGTGAATATTTGTATGTTGATTTGATGGCCAAAGGTTGTACACACTGAGTTTCGAAACTCACACCCTTTTTAATTAATATTTCAGGTGATGCACAGTAAGCGGCTCCACTTGGCAGAGGACTCGGAGATAGCCACACTACAAGCTGATTTGATGTTTTAATTTGTTCAAATGAATTTATTTTTAAATACTTTATTTTTCATTGGATTGTAATAAGGCCATGTATCTCCTAATTGACTTTTCATTTTGGGTTTTATTGTTATTATTTCAACTATCTAGTTATTAAACTTAAATAAAATTTCTAAAGTTAACATGGTTTTCGAAACAACTCAACATATGGATGTTTTCTTAAAAGATGGGATTATCATCTTAACTTAACAAGATACAAGGGTTTTGGGCTTTTGGGCCTTAAATGGTTAAATAGTAAAATCATTTTGAAGTGTGCCTGTAATGTGACATTTCAGATTCGGGCCTAACTTCTAGGCCGGGTTTGGGGTGTTACAATGCTCCAGTTGCATTCATGGATCTTATGAATCGGGTTTTCCAGCCGTACTTGGATCAGTTTGTCGTGGTCTTCATCGATGATATCTGGTATATTCAAAGACCGAAGATGATCATGATGAGGATCTTGGAGTATTTCTCCAGATACTTTGAGAGAAATAGCTTTATGCTAAGTTGAGCAAGTGTGAATTCTGGTTGAGGGAGGTGACTTTTCTGGGACATGTGGTTTCTGCGGAGGGGATTCGAGTTGATCCTAGGAAAATTGAGGCTATGCTTGAGTGGAAACAACCTAGGAATATTTCTAAGATCTTCAGTTTTCTTAGGCTTGCGGGTTATTATCAGAGATTTGTCGAGGGGTTCTCTTTAATTGCAGCTCCTCTAACTAAGATGTTGCATAAGAATGCCCCATTTTTTCTAGACTGATGAATAGCAATCGAGTTTTGAGAAGCTAAAATCTCTCTTGACTGAGGCCCCTATTCTGATATAGCCTGAATCTGGTAAGGAATTTACGGTATACGGTGATGCATCTCATGTCGGTTTGGGTTGTGTTCTGATGAAAGACGGTAAGGTAGTTGCTTATGCATCCCTAAAACTTAAGTGACATGAGGGCAACTATCCTACGCACGATCTTAAGTTAGCTGCAATTGTCTTCGCCTTAAAGATTTGAAGGCACTATGTAACACCTCTAACCTATCTCCGTCGCTAGAATAGGGTTTCATAATATTACTATACATTCAGAAACATTTGAACATTATATTATTCAATAATTCAAACACATCATAAACCATTCATATACATACACATTGTCCCTAAATCGAGCCCTCGAGGCCCTAAGAATAGCTTAGAAGCAATTAGAGACCAATTTGAAAAAAATTGAAAAGTTTAGGAAAAAGTTACAAAAATTGGGAAATAAGGGTCACATGGCCGTGTACCTCACACGGCTGAGACACACGTCTGTGTCTCAAGCTGTGTAACCTTCAAACTAGGGACACATGGTCGTGTCTCAACCCGTGTCCTCACCCGTGTAACTCTCTAAGTAGGGTCACACGCCCGTATGTGAGGCCGTGTGTTAGGCCGTGTAACTCGCAGACTTGCAACCTAAGGAAATCACCAGATGACACATGGCTGTGTCGCCAGGCCATGTGTCTCACAAATTTACCTAAAATCAAACCATTTCAAGTCCATATCATACATGACCTGTCAACCCATTTAAGCATACCTCAAGGGAACCTAAACATTGCCAAAGCATACACCAAAATGCCATTTCAAATCCTAATACAACTAACCAATATGCCATTCAAGGCACCTCAAACACATACAAATATCACCTACCTAAACATGTCCATCTGCCTAATTCCGTGCATACAATTCTAGATCATTTAGGTATTAAAACATACCTCATTTAGCCATTTTCAAATCATACAAATAATACCATAAAAGACCATTAACAAGCAATTACAAACTTACCAAATGAACCTTATATACATGCATTTATAAGTGACTAAAATGACGTATTTGGTAAGACATTTCAAATTACCAAACCACTATAAAGTTCATAACATAAACATCCATATTACTATTACATAACATCCTATACATGTTAATATTGCCATTTTCCATACATACTAACCTAACTAAAATATGAACTAAAACATGTCACAAGTATCCATTTTCACACAATCATCAACATGCCAAGATATCCATATCAACAAGTACTTTAAAGTAACCAAAATCACATAACTTTGTAAGGCTTCAAGGTGTACCAAAACACAAAGCTTTCCAAACCTTATACATACCAAAACACCATGAACACATGCACCATAATCACATTACAAAGCACCATATACATGCCATTATAAACCTTAGCCAAATTACTCAAAAACTACCGAATTATCAACTGGATAGTGTGATAGATCTCTGATAAACTTCCAACCGGTCGAGCTTCCAATAATCTGTAAAGTAAAGGAAAATAACTATGTAAGCAATGAATGCTTAGTAAGCTCGTATAAACTTTAAACATTATATACCATTTCAATAATGAACTTTATAGGATAAGTATAAACATATACTAATGCCATAATATTTGTAAAACCTATATAACCATCAAACTCACAAATGAGTAAGTCCATCAACATCACATACAAATTCATTCATAACATAATAGGATTTTATACGATATATCACATAATCATCAACCCTTTCATAGGATTATTGTAACAGCCCGTTTTTGGTCAAATCAAAATAGTGGTTTTAGAACCACAAATTCGAGGTCAAAATATTTATTTTATTATTTTAATGTTTACAGCATGAATATGTGATTGTGTGAAAGTTTCGTCTAGAAAATTTATCGTTTGGTTGGTCAATTCGATAAAAAGGACTAAATCGTGTAAAGTGCAAAAATGCTATTCTATTAGCTAATGGTGTTAAATAGCTATAAAACCTTAAAGTTTAGGTCCTTAAGTGGTAAATATACCATTAATATGTTAGTGGATGTTAATGGTTTGGCATAAATGAAATTTTGAATTAAGTTTAAGGTTAAAATGGTAAAATAGTTAATAAATGATAAAATAAATAAAATCAAAACCTTTTATCATCTTTTAGTTTCTTCCTCAACTGAAAATTAGGGCTTGAAGAAGTCATTTTTATACCTTTCATTCGGCCAAGATTCTCATGCTCATTAAGGTACGATTTTTGTCCCGTTTTTAATGATTTCTATATTTTTGAGATCGTTCCAGCTTAATCTAGCTAGCCCTGTGACTAATTTGCAAAACTGTTAAAGATTTTGAATGTTTCCATTGATGAATATGTATGATTTTTGATGATTGATGATAGATTTTGAATGCTTGTTGATAGTTAAACAAGTTTTGTAAAGTAATTTTTAGTGAAAATGCAAAATAGGGATTAAATTGAGAAATGTTAAAATTTTATGGTTGAAATGTGAAATAAATGAAAAATATGGGCTGCTAGGGATATAATAGTAATTCGGCTAGCATGGGTATATTTGGAATTTCATGAATTTAGAGGCAACTATGTAAAATAGCCCTAATGTATATTTTTTATTAAATTGAATAAATAGTTGATAAAATAAGTTAATTTTGAATATATTTAGATTAAGAAAAGTGGAATTCATAAATATATCGGGGGAAAAATAAAGTTATCGACTCATTTCGTCGTTTACACATCCGAGGTAAGTTCGTATGAGATAAATTTCAATACAAATGTATTTTATATGCTTTGATATTGTATGAATTGCGAATACAAGACTGTGGATATGAACAATAGTGATTCAACTACGATTCGATATTTGAAATCCCGGTTGAACCTTAGGAATAGTTTAGGATGATAGTGACATGTCATTAGGGGATACAATGAGTTGGCTTCGGGCCATGATATAGCACTTCGGGTGCGAGATAAACCGATTTGGCTTTGGGCCATGCATATTGGCTGATTTGGCTTCAGGCCATGATATCAGTATTTCGGATAAGTTACCTTGATTTGGCTTCGGGCCATGGTATAGGTACTTATCGTGTGAGAACCTCGAGTATCCGACTTCTATTCCGAATGGTTCAACGGGTAAATGAAAGACGGGAATGTGTATGATAATTATACGAGATGGTACAGGTATGTGTGTAAACTAATTTAGTATTGAATTGAGAAAATGATGAAGGAAGTATACAGTTTTGTGAATGAGTATTTGAAAGGTTTGTTAGCTAATATAAGCTACATGTTGTTGTATTCAAATTATTGAATTATATTTATGTGATTGTATTAAGTTTATTTCATACGAGATTACTAAGCTTTATAGCTTACTTTGTGTATTTTCCCGTGTTTTATAGTGATATCGAAGCTAGCTCAGATTCGGGGATCGTCGGAGATCGTTTCACACTACCACCTATCACTTAGTACCTTTGAACTTTGGTATTTTAAGTATCTGGCATGTATAGGCATTTTGAGTCATTTTGATTATGGATTGATAATGATTTTGGTCATTTTTAATGACTTGTAAATATATATATTTTGGTTTGTAAATATAGCCATGAGATTTGGCTTAATTTGGTGGATTTGGTTATGTGCTTATATGTGCATTATGGTTGATATTTGAGTTCATGAATGGCTTGTTATGAAGCTTGTGAATGTTGTCATAGTAATGGTTAATTGGTTGATATTGTTTATGAATTGTATTTGTGAATTGGTGCAAAATGATGTATGTTTGGTAAAGGTTTAGCTATTTGTAACACCCCAAACCCGGCCTAGAAGTTAGGCCCAAATCTGGCGTGTCACATTGAAGTGTTTTTCGAAAACCATGTTTTCATTGAAAACCCTTCTTAATATTTAAAAACTTCTTGCCATTTAAAACTTGTGTAAAGCTTCAACTTGCATTCGTTTATTTTCAAAACAGGATTCATTGAAAAAGGTTGTTCACTTTTAAAACATTATTTATTTCCTTCAAAATCTCCTGCAACTGCGGAAGCTTTTTTTCTAAAAACGTTGCGGAAACGTGATAGCCAAAAACAGTTGTTGTAACGTAGTGTTTTGAAAACGATAATCATTTTGGAAAAATCGCGATTTACTTCTAACAAATATAAAATAAAACCAAACCTAAAATTTAAAATCCGAAAACTTTAAAAGGCCTTATTACAAACCAAACCAAAATAAAGTACTTATGAATAACTTAATAGAAAAACAGAAGCAGTTGTGTGGCCATCTCTGAGTCCCTCGCAGCTCCGATCCGTCTAAGGCTGGGGATTACCTACACAGTTAAAAACGGGGTGAGGTTACGAAAACTCAGTGTGTAATCCCCTAATATAAAAACAGTCAGTCATATAAATAGAATATGAAGCGGCATCGGGCTTGAGCCCAATTCGATCCTGACAAGATAGCGATGGGCCTAAGCCCATTGCCATATCGTTTGGGTCCCTGCCCATAACAGAATCGTTTGGGCCTAGCCCATATCAGTATCGGATCTCATAAACATAAATGCAATAGTGTAAGAACGCACCCCACCCCAATCCAGCCAGCATACCATCCGTACCAACCAACACACCATCTGGGGATAAAATCGGCCCACCCAGCCGGCATACCAATCTTAGCCCCGGTTGCGGCACTAACAGATATTGCAGCAGAACTGCCAGAATATAAGCGGCTTAAAGCCGTCAATAGGTCCACAGTCGTCTCGGGCGACCCGTGAGACCCTAATAATTAAATCGGTGGGTCCACAGTCGTCTCGGGCGACCCGTGCAACCCTAACAATCAAATCGGTGGGTCCACAGTCATCTCGGGTGACCCATGCGACCCTAACAGATCAATCACTTCCTCCAATTACAAAATCCCAATTCCATGCAGTATGTCATGTATGCAAAGCACATATATATAAATCATATGGCATACTCTAGAAAGACAGACAAATCATAGCTCAGGTTAGTCAAAACATAGCATAAAACAATCATTTACCTACGAGGGCAAAACAATCATTTTACCCTATAAGGGTATTTTGGTAATTTTACCCTTTGAGGGTATTTCGATAATTCTACCCTACAGGGGTATTTTGGTAATTTTGCAAACCGAGGGTATTTCAGTAATTTTGCAAACCGGGGGTATTTCGATAATTTTGCAAACTGGGAGTATTTCGGTAATTTTACCCTTTGAGGGTATTTCAGTAATTTTACGACCTTTCCAATGGCCTACCGTCGTCTCGAACGACTCGAATGACTTATAAGGCCAAAATAGTAGAGTTGGGCCCAAAGCCCACTATTCGGCCCAAGTGGGCCCACACGCAGCCCAATTTCAGTCACGACTATGCGAACTTCGCAGCCCAACCCATTGTTTGTCACTATCGTGAATTTTTACCCATGAGGGGCCCATAAGCCCATTGGGCCCACTTGGCCCAACGAGGCCCATTACGGTCTAAGCCCACGAGAACGCTCGTGGTGGCTCCTACAGTCTAGTGCCCTTGTTCATGGGCTCGGTTAACCACACGCACGCTCGCACGCTCGTGTGGCATCACATGCCATATTTTCAACTTTTCGGCATTCAGCCGACTCTACAATCTTAGCAGTATAACCATTACGTACTTTTGACTTTTCAGCCTATTATCGAAAGCGGCATACAATTACACACCTGTTCGCGAGGCTAGATAAGATCCACGCTCTCCGAATCCTACAATCCACCAACATATCGTATCAGATTACTCCAATCAGTTTAACGTATACACTTAATCCACCGCCTAACAGATACTAGCGCCTCCCTGCTGATCAAGGGCGATCTCCCTCTCCTAACATGATTTGGTAACATAAAAGTTGTTAGAAACCATCAAACATTCGACCCCCAGTAGAAAAATAAAAAGGTAAAATCGAAGCTTGTTAATAGAGTCAAAAGAAATCTTTGCAAATAACGGAATAATAAAGTGGTTGAAGCAACCCCTTTACCAAAATCGATAACCAACGAATACCGGCAGTAGTCAGTCAAGAAGGTCCGGCCGTAACCACGGAGAACAAAAAGATTTGAGAAGAAGGGAGTATGTAGATTTGGCCTAATAAAGAAGGGGAAAACAAAGTTTGAAAAAAAGAGAGATGGAAGTACAAGAGGGTCGGCTATGGAAGAAGTGATTAGAGAAGAGATGAGAGAAAGACTTCAAAGGATTGATCAAAACTGGGCACTCGATATTTATGTTCTGGAAAAAAGTGAGCAGCAGTAGAGAATAGAGATGAAGAGAACAAAAACCCAAATGGTCGAAAAATGTGCCAAGATGCAAAAATAACACCCGAAAATAACAGAGAAAATTCGGCACCTCCACACTCTCCCAAAGCCGAAAATGCACCAAATGCCCCACCCTTGGCTAAATTTCCATTTACCCAAGCTCTCCCAACCAGCCAAGACTCCCCTCACAATCCAACTCCCTCAAACTCTCCACCAAATCCTCCTTGAATTGCTCCCAGCCTCCCATTCGAATTTGTTGACCAAGTCTCCGACCTCTTCTGCAGAGTTTGATTCAAACTCTACCTCTCGCACCACCAAATCATAAAATAAAAGCCCCCTATTTGCATGTCATGGGATTCAAACCTGAACTCCCCTTTCCATCTTAGTGACGCCACCACCATCAAGCCACAAGCTCTTTTTGTGACACAAAATCACACACATTTATACATAAGTCCTAACTGCTAAAAACCAATTCCACTTAAGAGCAAAAACTAAAAATTTTCCAAGGCCCAGACTCGAACCCAGGCTTCCTAAAAACCCTCAAATACCCTCAAATACTCCAATATTGCTAACCCAGCAGTACTAACATGCATCCGTGCCATTTTCTTGCTCTCAATAATTTTAGGCGCTCCCAAGCCCAAGGCCCAATTCTTTTAGGCCCAAAATTCGGGGCGTTACACTATTTGTTTGGTAGATGTAATTAGGTATGTTTTGATTGGATAAAACTTGAGGTTATAAGCATGTTGGTTGCTAGTATTGGAAATGGTATGATTTAGTCTTGATTTTGGCTAAAATTGATGTTCAATTATGCTTTGAATTGTTGCCATTTTGGTTGTTTAGGTGAACTTAAGTTTAGGTGGCAAATTTGCTTGGTAAATAGCCTATTTTTGTCCATACGGGCAGAGACACGAGCGTGTGTCTCAGCCGTATGTGATACACGGTCATGTTACAAGGCCGTGTGTCCCCTGTTGTTGAAATTGAAGTGAAGTCAGTATGCTCCACACGGTCTCACACACGGGCGTGTGATCGTCCGTGTGGTATGAGTCAGTATACCCCCTAATTGGCACACTACCTAGCACATGGGCGTGTGACTTGGCCGTGTTGCATAAGTCAGTATACCCTACAGGTTTGACACGACCTATCACACGGCCTGGCACATGGGCGTGTGTGGCCACTTCAAAGGGCACACAGGCTAGACACACGGGCATGTGGTTGGCCGTGTGACCCAAGTCAGTAAGCTCACTTGTTTAGAAACGGGTTAGGACACGGGCTGGGACACGGCCATGTACTCTCATTTCGAATGTCCACACGGCCTGTGACACGGGCGTGTCTGGTGGCCATGTGAAACACATGGCCTGGCCACACGGGCATGTGTCCCCTGTTTTGAGAATAATTTGCTAGGTGTTGAAAAATTTTTGAGTTATCGGTTTAGTCCCGAACCTCTCCCAATGCATGTTTAGGGCCTCGTAAGTTCGTTTAAGGGACATTATGATTGGTATTGATTGAATTCTATTTAAATTGATAAATTGTATATGAAATGTATATTTAAAAGTGTTGTAAGTCCAGTAATGCTCTGTAACCCTATTTCGGAGATGAATACAGGTGAGGGGTGTTACAATTATAAACCATTTAATTTACTTACTTACCATTCCATTCCAAATGCTTAGCATAAGCCTAAACAATATCATCAACTCTCAAGTTAGTGTATTCGTCCATGATATAAATGAATTCATCCATAGCTTAAGTAGATTTCTCATATTTAAATACATCACTTAACTCATCAATCCTTTTATAACATCATATTCCATCCCAATTATGAACTTACCATTTCCTTCCCTTTTCTTACCCGTTGAACCATCTAGAATTATATCAGATACCTTACACGAAGTGTGCCTTTACATATAACCGTAACATTTCCTTTACATTATTGCTCACACGAGTTGTGAAATGGGCCTGCTCACATGAGCTGTGGGTCAAAATGTAAGCTACACGATGTTGTTCACATGAGCTATGGAGTATCTATAACAAATGCAGGACCTCAGCCATCAGTAGGAAATTCAAGACCAGCACTTGAAATATGAAATCCCTGATGACATGTCATTTGTATCCTAAGAATTCCTAAGGTTCAACCGAGATTTAATAGTCGTCAATTCATCATAACATTGGTAAATTGAAAAAATAATTCAATTGCATTAAAATGACATAACAACATTCAATTTATATAACATTAAAATGATTACAGTCCATACGAACTTACCTGACTAAATTGCAGCAATAACTAAGTTCAAGGGCTATTTGGAAAATTTCTCTTCTCCTCGATTTTCCACTCATTCTTGATCTAAATTAATAATTCCATTCAATTCATTAATTCTAATAGCAAAACCAATTCATTTTATGTAATTAAGTCCTTTTTAACATTTTTACAAAATTTTCCCTAATATTTTACTTTTATTCAATTTAGTCCCTAAGCTCAAAACATGCAAATTAACCATTTTTATTCAATTTCAAGTTTAGCCGAATTGTTTGGAACCCTACTACAGCCCATATTTACTGGTATTTTACAGCAAGTCCTTGTACTTTTACTAATTTCATATTTTATTCCTTAAACATTAAAATTACCAAAAATTACTTAACAAAATACTTATATTTAACAATAAAGCGTAATAATCTATCATAAAATTTCAAGAACACCTCAGATTCATCCATGGAACATTCTAAAACATTTAATAATTTCGAAAACAGAGGTACGGGTTAGTTGGATCTAATTGCAACAATATTAAAAACATAAAAATTATAAGAAATAAATGAAAAATGGACTTACATGCATTAACCATAGCAAGACCGAAGTTTAGAACCCTAAAGTAGCCATTGTTTCCTTCAATTTTTGATGGAGAAGATGGTTAGAAAAGATGAAACCAAATTTGTTTTATTTAATTTAAAATTAATTAATCATTTACCATTGTACCCTTAAAGGATCATCAAAATTTCATTAATACCTTACCCATAAATATCCATTAACCCTTTAAATGGTCTATTTACCATTCAAGTCCTTTAGTTTAAGATTTCAAAGCTATTAGACCCCTTTAGCTAATAGAACTCAACTTTTACCCTTTTTACTATTTAGTCTTTTTTACTTAATTAATCATTTAAATGTAAAAATTTCTTAACGAAACTTTAATAAGACTTTAATAACACTCCATAAATATTTAATAAAATACTTACAGCTCGATTTATGGAAACGAGGTCCCGATACCTCATTTTCTAAAACCACTTGACTTTAAGGTCTTACCACTTAAACTTAATTATTCATTAATATAACATAAATTGCCAATTAAAAATTTATTTTAATAACATAATTGAATCGTAAATATTAAATAATAACATTTACAAACTTACTCGTCGGATTTGTGGCCCCAAAACCACTGAAAAATGGGCTGTTACACACTATATGTATTGTGATAAGTGTACCATTTACATCGATCACAAGAGCCTCAAGTATCTCCTTACCAAAAAGGAGTTGAACCTTATACAACATAGATGGATTGAACTGCTTAAGGATTACAACTGCACTATTGAGTATCATCCCGGTAAAACGAATATGATGGCCGATGCTCTTAGTCGTAGAACAATGTCTGATTTGAGGGCGATGTTTGCTTGCCTAAGTCTGTTTGATGATGGGAGTTTGTTACCCGAGTTGCAAGTTAAGCTGAATTGGATTGATCATATACGGGATAAACAGTTGGGGGATGATTCTTTGGTTTTGCAGTTCCGTCACGTAGAGGATGGTGGTACATTTGAGTTTGGGTTGAATAGTGATGGAGTTTTGTGTTTCCTGGAATGAGTTTGTGTACCTAATTATTTTGATTTGAGGCAGTCCATTCTGAGGGAAGTGCATAGTAGCTTTTATGCTATGCATCCCGATGGAAATAAAATGTATTGGGATCTTCTTGAATTATACTGATGGCCTGGTTTGAAACGGGAGGTGACAGATTTTGTTTCTTGGTGTTTGACATGCCATCAAGTTAAGGCTGAGCACCAGTTGCCTTCGGGATTACTTCAACATATGAATATTCCCTTATGGAAATAGGAACGTGTGACTATGGACTTCGTTAGTGGGTTGCTCTTGACACCTACTAAGAAGGATTCTGTGTAGATCATCATAGATAGTTAGATCAAGTCTGCTCATTTCATTCCTGTTAGGATAGACTACTCCCTTCAGAAGTTGGCCAAGTTATATGTTTCAGAGATTGTGAGACTTCATGGGGTTCCAGTCTCAATTATTTCTAATAGAAATCCTTACTTCACTTCTCGATTTTGGAGGAAACTTCTTGTGACTCTGGGTTCGAGGTTAGACATAAGTACTGCGTTCCGTCATTAGACAGATGGTCAATCTGAGAGGGTGATTCAGATACTGGAGGATATGCTTCAGAGTTGTGTGATCGACTTTCAAGGTAGTTAGGATGATTTTCTATCATTGGCCGAGTTCCCCTACAATAACAGTTTCTAATCCAGTATTCAAATGGCACCTTACGAGGCTCTATATGGTTGTAAGTGTCATACTCCGTTGTGTTGGAATAAGTTGGATGAGCGACGAGTTTTGGGTCCTGAGTTGGTTTCTGAGACTTAGGATAAAGTTAGGCTGATTCGAGATCATCTTAAGGCAGCTTTTGACAGATAGAAGTCTTATACAAATCTGAAAAGAAGGGACATCGAGTATTTTGTGGGTGATTATGTTTTCCTTAAGGTATCCCCATGGAAGAAAGTTCTACGGTTTGGACATAAGGGCAAGTTGAGACCTAGGTTCATTAGGCCGTATCAGATTTTGAAACATGTGGGTCCGGTCGCCTATTAGTTAGAGTTACCTCTAGAGTTTGACCGTATTCATGATGTGTTCCTGTAACACCCCAAACCCGGCCCAAACATTACGACCGAATTTGGTTTGCTACAGAGAAAACAATTTGAGAACCATTTTAAAACCGATTTAAGTTTTGTCGAAAATCTTTCAACTTCAAGTCTCTTGTTAAAAACCATACTTAGTGTTGTTTAAAAATATTTATTAAGTCGAGTTGTTTATAGATTTCAAATGCACCCGATGGTACTTTAAAACATTTTTCGTTTGATTTGGAAAAACATGTGAACTCATTATTAACATAATTAAATAGTTTAAACAAATATTCAAAGCATGTAACAATAATAAAATAATTCTAGGAGGCCTTATTACAACTCAATTAAAACAAAACCAACCATAAAAATAAGATAAAACAAAATCCAAGTTCATCTATTAAAATGTCCACCGCATGGCCACCTCGAGTCCATCCGGCTCCATCTCCGCGATCTACCCATCCGCAAAATGTTAAGGAAAGGGTGAGTCACCAAGACTCAGTGTGTAATCCCCACCCGGTAAGGTAACTCATACACAAGTCATTAATAAACATGCACATGCAACCCAACCTAACCATCCATACTCCTTTTCTACCCGTGTGGTCAAAACCACCGGTGGTCAAAACCACCGATGACTTAGAGTCACAAATCGGATGATGGGGCCAACCCATCGTGTGGTCAAAACCACGCGATGACCATGGGTCACAATATATCAAATGTGGTCAAAACCACTGGTGGTACCAAACCACCGGGACTTAGTCGCAAATAATTAATCGTTGTGGTCAAAACCACGCGATGACCATAGGTCACAAATAACTGATGGGGCCAACCCATCTTGTGGTCAAAACCAGCGACGACAGTCCATAGTTCATCCCCTCCTCTCATCAATCCCACCATCACATGCTTACACATCAAATTTCATATATCATGTCATAGTATTAAACATCATGTGATGGCATGCAAACATATAAAAATTACAAGTTAGGGGACTTTACGAAATCCATGATTATGCCATAAGCAAACATTACCACAAGAGTGACTAACAATACTTGATAATCATGTAAATTAATAAAGTGTGTAATGAGTTTTACACACCTGATACTATCGTAATTCCTAGGTCCCGAAGAATTAAGTCGTCCACCCTAGATTTCCTTGCCCTATATTCGGCCAAGCACAAGGTTTAGTGTCCTAGGCCATTCGGCCAAACCAAAATATCCCAAGGGTTAGTATTTAACCCGAAAGCCTTACCTAACGCCCTTTGGGTACTAACTCCAACATACGAGATGTGATTACGCTTCACCTTCTACAATCGGCAACCACATGTTAATAGCCTTGGCTTTTAATCACTAACTAAATAACTTACCAAAATAGATCTTACCATCACTTACCAAAAATTGATTGCCAGACGATGATGGATTCACTTGCTCGCTTCCAAATCCTGAAGGCCCTATAACCAATCGGTTCCAAAAAGGGTATTAACATCCTTGCTATTAAATACCAAAATCAGCCCTTACCCTTTGTAGATGTCGACAGAGAAGAGAATATAGAGAAGAAGGTTTCTGGCAATAACTTACCTTCACCAACCGATTGCCAAAAGAAACCCCGAAAGCACCCCGGTCTTCTTGATATTCGGCCACAATAAATCTTAATAGGAGAGGAGGGATTTCGGCAACAAGGGTGGAGGGTATTCGGCTATTTAGAGATAGGAAAAATATAGGGGTTTCGGTTTAAGGATAAAAGAAATAGATGAGATATTGAAGTGTGGAGAATTCGGCCAAAGACTAAGAAAAAGGAGAATGGTTTTCGGTTTTGGAAGAGAATGAAAAGAAAAGATGAAGGCTAGGAAAATTGCTAGCCTAAAAATTCCAAGTAATTCCCTTAAGCAAATTAGGCCCCTACACCTATGCTTGCCGTCCACTCTTCTTTGAAGAGTTTAAAATTCATCCCACTGCCTTAATTCACTCTAGACCACTTATTCAAATTAATTTAAAATAATTTGAATAGCTAAAATGCCTAAATTCTCTCTTGCCAACTCTTAAGGACTAATCAAATAATGATTCAATAAAAAAACAATTTAAAAGCCCCATTATCCCTTCACCTCTTCAAAATAATTAAACAATAAAGCCACCTTTGCCTTCCTAAATAAATAATAATAAAATAAAATAAAGGTTAGCAAACACCCCAACCGAATGCAAAGACCAAAAACTAGATTAATCTTTTACCAATTCCCTATTTATTCTCTTATCCTTTAACAATTATCAAATAAATAATGAAAAATAGAAGAGACCATGTGCTTGTCAAACTCAAATAAGAAAGAAACAAGGGACCATGTGCAGCCAATTCACAACAACAAAGGAAAAAAATAAAAACCATTTGCAATTTCTTGGGATTGAAACCAAGACCCCAGCTGCAGCCTCTCCGCCAACGCTTTTGCCAACTCTTCCAACCCGACTTTCATGCCATAGAGCCCCCTTATTTATTTATAAGACCTCCTGGGCCGTTTACCCCCAAAAATTAAAATGCAAACGCGCTGTCAGCAGACTCGAACTGTGCCCATCCACCTCCAAGCCTCTAAGTGGCACACGGTAGCCACTAAGCCAACCCAACTTTCATGTTCATAACCTCCTACAAATTTTCCTTTAAGGCCTCCTTCGCCTAGTTTCTTATTTTAGACTTAAAATCCAACATTTTCCCAAAGCTTTCCCTTTCATCCTTGGGTTCTAAAAACCCTTAAAACACCTCCAAACATACTTAAAATCTACTAACACTTGAGTTATGCTCCAAACGCATAACCCCTAATCTAGGATGTTACAGTTCTACCCTCCTTAAAAATAATTTCGTCCTCGAAATTACTTACTAACGAATAATCGTACATCCTAACTCACCGCACTACGCTTATGCTGCGCACTCTGATCTTAACAAATCTAACACATCCCCTAGAACTCATTTCTAACGCCGCGATTTAATCTGATTAAAGAGTTTTATGCATTAGTACTTTTGTTCCACTTTGTTAATCCGCAACAGTTTTATGAAACGAAGTTTCGAAGTTGTTCTTTCGATCAATCAAAGTTTCAGTTCAAATTCACTATTCTAATTCAGAGAATCACATTCACATTCATCCACAACATTCACTTCACTACTTTGGACATTTCGATCATTCCCTACCCTAAGGGTAGTTTCGTCTTTTCCTACTGGGGGTGTTTTCGTAATTTCCAAAGTCGGGTATTATTTATTGTGTTTGGCCTATGACCGAGTCCTCTTGGTTAGGGTGAACCGAAGCTACGCACTGTAGGAATCCCATGAAGAGGAGGTGAGTCACGAGGACCGCTTAAATACCAAGCTCTTCCGGATCCAATCCTAGACATGCGCACTGTGGTTACCACACCTAACTTTCGGTGACTTGGTCGTAGGTTTGTTTAATTAGGCACTTAAAGTCTTATGTACTCTGTTTGGGGTAAACTAATCCTAGTGTTCAACCACATAATCATACTATCTACGTTCCATACCATACCCTTCTACAGATAATAATTCATACAGAAGTTAGAGGTACTTACCTGGGCGGATAGGTGTCGGAGACTCGGTGCCATGCTGTTCAAAACCCAAAAACAATTCAAAAAGGCCTACCAAAATATTTTTGGGCCTTGGGCCCCCACAGCCGAGCTTTGAACTTGGCTCTGATACCAATTTTGTAACACCCCAAACCCGGCCCAAACATTACGACCGAATTTGGTTTGCTACAGAGAAAACAATTTGAGAACCATTTTAAAACCGATTTAAGTTTTGTCGAAAATCTTTCAACTTCAAGTCTCTTGTTAAAAACCATACTTAGTGTTGTTTAAAAATATTTATTAAGTCGAGTTGTTTATAGATTTCAAATGCACCCGATGGTACTTTAAAACATTTTTCGTTTGATTTGGAAAAACATGTGAACTCATTATTAACATAATTAAATAGTTTAAACAAATATTCAAAGCATGTAACAATAATAAAATAATTCTAGGAGGCCTTATTACAACTCAATTAAAACAAAACCAACCATAAAAATAAGATAAAACAAAATCCAAGTTCATCTATTAAAATGTCCACTGCATGGCCACCTCGAGTCCATCCGGCTCCATCTCCGCGATCTACCCATCCGCAAAATGTTAAGGGAAAGGGGTGAGTCACCAAGACTCGATGTGTAATCCCCACCGGTAAGGTAACTCATACACAAGTCATTAATAAACATGCACATGCAACCCAACCTAACCATCCATACTCCTTTTCTACCCCGTGTGGTCAAAACCACGGTGGTCAAAACCACCGATGACTTAGAGTCACAAATCGGATGATGGGGCCAACCCATCGTGTGGTCAAAACCACCGATGACCATGGGTCACAATATATCAAATGTGGTCAAAACCATCGGTGGTACCAAACCACCGGGACTTAGTCGCAAATAATTAATCGTTGTGGTCAAAACCACCGATGACCATAGGTCACAAATAATCTGATGGGGCCAACCCATCTTGTGGTCAAAACCATCGACGACGATCCATAGTTCATCCCCTCCTCTCATCAATCCCACCATCACATGCTTACACATCAAATTTCATATATCATGTCATAGTATTAAACATCATGTGATGGCATGCAAACATATAAAAATTACAAGTTAGGGGACTTACCTGAAATCCATGATTATGCCATAAGCAAACATTACCACAAGAGTGACTAACAATAACAGTAATCATGTAAATTAATAAAGTGTGTAATGAGTTTTTACACACCTGATACTATCGTAATTCCTAGGTCCCGAAGAATTAAGTCGTCCACCCTAGATTTCCTTGCCCTATATTCGGCCAAGCACAAGGTTTAGTGTCCTAGGCCATTCGGCCAAACCAAAATATCCCAAGGGTTAGTATTTAACCCGAAAGCCTTACCTAACGCCCTTTGGGTACTAACTCCAACATACGAGATGTGATTACGCTTCACCTTCTACAATCGGCAACCACATGTTAATAGCCTTGGCTTTTAATCACTAACTAAATAACTTACCAAAATAGATCTTACCATCACTTACCAAAAATTGATTGCCGTGACGATGATGGATTCACTTGCTCGCTTCCAAATCCTCGAAGGCCCTATAACCAATCGGTTCCAAAAAGGGTATTAACATCCTTGCTATTAAATACCAAAATCAGCCCTTACCCTTTGTAGATGTCGACAGAGAAGAGAATATAGAGAAGAAGGTTTCGGTCATCACTTACCTTCACCAATCGATTGCCAAAAGAAACCCCGAAAGCACCCCGGTCTTCTTGATATTCGGCCACAATAAATCTTAATAGGAGAGGAGGGATTTCGGCAACAAGGGTGGAGGGTATTCAGCTATTTAGAGATAGGAAAAATATAGGGGTTTCGGTTTAAGGATAAAAGAAATAGATGAGATATTGAAGTGTGGAGAATTCGGCCAAAGACTAAGAAAAAGGAGAATGGTTTTCGGTTTTGGAAGAGAATGAAAAAGAAAAGATGAAGGCTAGGAAAATTGCTAGCCGAAAATTCCAAGTAATTCCCTTAAGCAAATTCGGCCCCCCTACACCTATGCTTGCCGTCCACTCTTCTTTGAAGAGTTTAAAATTCATCCCACTGCCTTAATTCACTCTAGACCACTTATTCAAATTAATTTAAAATAATTTGAATAGCTAAAATGCCTAAATTCTCTCTTGCCAACTCTTAAGGACTAATCAAATAATGATTCAATAAAAAAAACAATTTAAAAGCCCCATTATCCCTTCACCTCTTCAAAACAATTAAACAATAAAGCCACCTTTGCCTTCCTAAATAAATAATAATAAAATAAAATAAAGGTTAGCAAACACCCCAACCGAATGCAAAGACCAAAAACTAGATTAATCTTTTACCAATTCCCTATTTATTCTCTTATCCTTTAACAATTATCAAATAAATAATGAAAAATAGAAGAGACCATGTGCTTGTCAAACTCCAGCCGAAAGAAACAAGGGACCATGTGCAGGCCAATTCACGCCAACAGCAAAGGAAAAAAAAATAAAAACCATTTGCAGCTGCTGGGATTCGAAACCAAGACCCCACTGCAGCCCCCCTCTGCCAACGCTTTTGCCAACTCTTCCAACCCGACTTTCATGCCATAGAGCCCCCTTATTTATTTATAAGACCTCCCTGGGCCGTTTACCCCAAAAATTAAAATGCAAAACGCTGCTTCAGCAGCTCGAACCTGTGCCCATCCACCTTCAAGCCTCTAAGTGGCACACGGTAGCCACTAAGCCAACCCAACTTTCATGTTCATAACCTCCTACAAATTTTCCTTTAAGGCCTCCTTCGCCTAGTTTCTTATTTTAGACTTAAAATCCAACATTTTCCCAAAGCTTTCCCTTTCATCCTTGGGTTCTAAAAACCCTTAAAACACCTCCAAACATACTTAAAATCTACTAACACTTGAGTTATGCTCCAAACGCATAACCCCTAATCTAGGATGTTAAAGTTCCATGTCTCAATGTTGAGGCGGTATCGGTCTGACCCGTCTCATATTGTTTTTGTTGATGAGATTTAGGTAAGGCAAGATTTGATATTTGAGGAGGAGCTGATTCAGATTCTAGATCCAGATGTTAAGGTCTTGAGGAGAAATTCTATTTCGTTAGTTAAGGTTCTATGGCGGAATCATGGCACTGAGAAAGCCACGTGGGAACCTGATGACTCGATTCGAAAACAATATCCGCATCTGTTTGAATCAGCTAAATTTCAATGTCGAAATTTCTTTTAGGGGGAAGAGGTGTAATGCCCCGAAAATTCAAGTATTTGATTTTTTTGGATTTAAAAATTAATTTACTGTCTGACTCAGTGGTTAAGAGTTTGAGTGTGTGTTTAAGGTTTGGTCTTCGAGTCTTGGAGTGAGCAAGGTGGAAAGATTTTGCTATATTTTTGTTTGTTTGTTCAAGTAGTCAGTTGGTGGTTGGGTTTAAATTAAATTGGTCTCTCAGTAATCTGATAGGAATTAAGTAGTTGGATTGGTTTTTATTTTATTTTATTTTATTTTATTTTGTTTTGTTTTGTTTTAATATTTTATTTTTTTTATTTAAAAAGAGAGAAAATCCTAAAAAATCCCTAACTTTCTTTTCAGTTTTGCACGTTCCCATTTGGCTTCCATTTTCTTCTTTTTTTTCCTTTCATTTGGTTTTCTACCCAAATTGCTTCACGTGTAACCAGTACCTAATTTGCTACATTTTTTTTTCTTTCTTAATCATTTGCAAATCTATTCAAACAAATTTGGTGAGGTGTGTGGTCAATTTTTTAGCCAAACCGTTCTTTAGTAAGTGATATGGTTATTCTTGGTTTGATTTTTTTTGTTTGTTTTGTTTAATTGAGGGTGGTGTGTCGTGTTAATCGTTAAGTGCTTTTAGGAGAAGTTCACGAAGTGGTTGATCCTTCGACAAGTTGAGTTTTGTGGTGTTTGACTATTTTTTGGGGGGTAAGTTGTTAAACGCTGGATTGGGGCTATTTTGTTGTGAATTTTTGCATTTAGATTTGGCAAGGGACAGTATTAATTGACTTGTGTTCTATCAAATTAGGTTTTGGACTACTCGACTTTTAGAATTACGATGAAATCGGGTTAGGTGTGTAACAAGAAACCTAGAAAATAGCAAACGGTGAAAGCCAAAAATTGGGTACTGTCGACGCCATACGGTCGTGTGGTAGGCCATGTGCGACACAAGGCCGTGTGACAGTCCGTGTGTGACACACGATCTAGGCTATTTTGGGTGGTGTGGTCCACATGGCCTATGGGCCCAAAATTTAGAATTTTTCCCTAGGGTCGTACACATTATATCGATCGACTGTAGGCCTTCCGGGGGGTCGGGATGTGATTAAATATACTATAAAACATGAAATTTGGTCATCTGTTAATATAAATTCTGATATCTACAAGTGTATCTGAGCTGTCATATGATTATTTAAACTGAGAGTAATGTTATATACATATATGATTTGTATTTGAAATTTTATGCATGATTTCTGCTCTGATTATATTTGAATCTGGGGTGGGATATATTATGTGGAGGAAGTGTTTCTGTGAGAGGCAATATCTCGCCAATTGTACTGGCAGCGCAGCTGCAAATAACCTAAAAAGTGTCATACTGACACTAAGTGGTGTGTAGGACTGGATGGGTATTTAATACCCTATATGGTGTGTACAAATTGTCGGAGATGGTGTGTAGCGGATGGGGGTAGAACTGTAAATTTGCATATGATTCTGATTCTGTATACGTCTGTATCTGCTCTGCTATATAATAAATCTGAAATTAAATTTGTAATTCTGTTTTCTTTAAAGTTACACACTGAGTTATGAAAAATCACTTCCTGTTTGTCTGTCACATTCAGGTAACCCTCAGACTTAGGCGGGTCGGTGTGACGGGAGCTCAGTTATAACCATATTTTTATAAATGTAAATTAATTTTATTTTGGGTTTGAGATTTTTGTAAATTTTGGACTGTCTGGACATTTTTGGTGGTTTTGGGTTTTGGACTTTAATTTCGTTTTTTGCAAAATACCGCTTAAACGTTTAATCGACAAGGTTCAATTTTCTGCAAAACTGTAACATCCTTAAATAGGGGCTATTATGTTTAAACTGTTTGCAGGTGTATGGCTTGGTTGTGATATTAATTGAGACGTTTTAGGGTCTAGGTATAAGCCAAGGTTAGGCTCGAACTATAGGAAAATTTTTATTTTTAAGTTTTGGTTAAGGGGAGCTGAAGGAGCTAGGGGTTAAGAATATTTTGTGGTAAACTTTAGCACAGGAATTGCCTTTGTAAAGTGGCAAAGAGGCACCACTTAGGGCCTTGAGGAGTGACACCACATGCAGGGAAGGGGGAGCTCAGGTTCGAGCAGCGGAGATCCCGTTTCCTGCTTATTATTTTGACGCCAAGCTGAGGAAGAGTTGTGCTCAGCTAAAACTCTGTCGGATAACTGTTGAGCAAGTCAAACTGATTTGAACAGGTTGAGAAGAGAGAATTTAGGAGTTTGAATAATTCAAACTCATTTGAATGGTTGGCTATGAGGAGTTGGAAGAGGTTGCCGAAATTTAAACTCTAGTGTGAGGAGGAGTAATCGGTTGGAAGACTAGGGGAGGGAGTGCCGAAATTCCTTAGTGACATTTTCGGCTAGTGAATGCCTTGGAGCATTCGGTTGTGAGCTAAAGCCAAAACCCCCTTAGCCTTGTCGATTTCTCCCTTAATGCACCATGTTGAAGCAAAAGCCGAAAGCACTTTAGGCTCTTGCCGATTTCTTTCTTAGGCATTGAGCCGAATCCCCATTTGAACTCCTCTCTCATTTTCTTTGAAGCCGAAACATTCTTCTTTCCAAACCTCATTCCATTTTGCTCTCTAACTCTTATTTGGTGTAACCGAATCCTCTTCTTCCTCAAGTCACTCTTTACCATTGTTTCTCTCATCTTCTTCTCACCATCATTCAAACCGAATAGTTCCCTTCAATTCTCTCATTTCATGTTGGCCGAATCTCTTTTGATTTCCTATCTTAAGCCATAGCCGAATCACCTTGATCACTCTACCCCATTGCCGAAATCTCTTTACTCTCCCCTTCTCATTCTAACTATTGGTCAAAAATCAATCAAGCAGAGATCTCCCTTGATTTCTTCTCTAATCGGTTTGGAATAGGTAAGTCTGTCATGACCGAATCTCCTCTATTTTCTTCTCTTTTCTCTGTCGACTCACATGGAACAAAAGCTGAATTTCGGCATTTGTCTTGATTCTCATTCATCTATGCAATCGGTTTCTCCTAGGTTCTTCGGGTTTAGAAGCAGTGGATCGTGGTCATCTACTTTCGCTGCCAATCGGTTTCGTTAGGACTGTGGTAAGGTCTCATGCCGATTCATTCTTTCCCTTATTCTTTTGAAAAGCCGAAGGCTATTGCTTTATGTGGTTGAATGTTGGCCGATTGTAGGGGAAGGCTGAGATCTCGCATATCTCGGGTTGTGGTTAGTATTCGAAAAGCGTTAAGGTAAGGAGGGTTGCTAGATGCGTTAACTTTTTGGGATTTACAAGTGAAGCCGAATGGCCTTTGTTAATGATCTTGGTTTGGCCGAATGTAGGAAAAAGGGATCTAGTGCGTTAGATCGGGATCTTCGGGATTCAGTAATCGCGTTAGTAACCAGGTGTGTAACTTACACACTTCATAATCGTTGTAAACTTGTTAATAACCTAAACTATGTTAAAAGCCGAAACTGTGTAGATTTTGATATGATACCTTTATGGGTATGAGCAAGGATTTCGGGTAAGTCCGTTTTGTTGAGATTACGGTACATGATTTCTGATGATATTATCCATGTATGTTCGATATATGTCTAATGATTAAGCATGATGGCATGATTTGTATGTGCATTGCATTATTGTGGGTGATATGAGAGGAGGGGGAAGATTGATATCTGTGACTTTGGGTCACGGTGGTTTGGCACCACCGGTGGTTTGGTACCACAGATTGATTTCGTGACTTTGGGTCACGAGAGGTTTGGCACCTCATAGCGACTCGTCCCCAGTGGCTTAGCACCACCGTGGGTTGGCCCCACATTTGATAAAACAGGATCGTCGCCGGTGATTTGGTATCACAACGTGGGTTGGCCCCACATATGGATTATTCGTGACTTTGGGTCACCAAAGTGGTTTGGTACCACACGGGTAGAAAACGGAGTTGTGGATGGCTAGGTTTGGGTGCATGATGTGTTTGCTTGATTATGATTTGTGTAAGCATGTTGCAATAATCGGGAGGGGGATTATGCATCTGAGTCTTGGTGACTCACCTTCTCCTTATCTTTTCAGTGATTCGTAGATCGCGGATGAGGAGCCGGGTGGACTCGAGGTGACCATGCGATAATTGCTTGATTTTACATGGATATTTGATTTGGGTATTTTACTTTAAATTTGGTTTTTATTTGGGTTTGTAACAAGGCCTTTAAATTATGTTTTGAATTATTTTATCTGCTTTGGATTTAGTTTTAAATATGACTAAGTAATTACTTGATTTGCTTTAATAACTCGATAATCAAAGTTTTCAAACTAAGCTACGCAACGAGTTTTCTAAACTCTACCGTCGGGTAATACAATTCACATGATTTCAAAGCAACTTAACATTTTCCACTATACATACATCGGTTTTCCCCAAACATAAGCAATCAAAGAGTTTTCACCGAAAATAAACCGGTAACCTATTTTCTTCGAATCATTTTCACTCTGTGACATGCCAGATTCGATCGTGGTGTGTTGACCGGGTTTGGGGTGTTACAATTATGGTATCAGAGCCTAGGTTGCAAAACTCGGCTGTGGATTGGGTTTTCAAAATTGAATTTCTGAAAGTATTGTTTCAAAAAGGCTTAAAAATATTTAAAGTTCTGAAATTGTATTGACCGATTTTTGAAAGTGTGGTACACCGAGTCTCCAGCACCGAATCCGTAAGTTTCATGACCTTATACTCTGTTATGTGCTGTAATGACTGTATTTATTCTGTGTATGTTTTGGATGTGATGATTGAATGAAAATTTTTTATGTATGAGTGTTAAATATTTGTTTACTTCTGTATTAGATATTTGGTTGTGTGAAGAGGTTGCAAGCTTAAGTTAGAAAGTGTATTACTGTTTTAGAATCAGAGTGCGCAGCGTGAGTGTAGTGTTGTGGGTTAGGATGTGCGACTGTTTCTATAGCTGGAAATTTCGAGGAAGAAATTTCTTTAAAGAGGGTAGATTTGTAACATCCTTAAATAGGGGATATTATGTTTGAACTGTTTGCAGGTGTATGGCTTGGTTGTGATATTAATTGAGACATTTTAGGGTCTAGGTATAAGCCATGGTTAGGCTCGAACTATAGGAAAATTTTTATTTTTAGGTTTTGGTTAAGGGAGCTGAAGGAGCTAGGGGTTAAGAATATTTTGTGGTAAACTTTAGCACAGGAATTGCCTTGGTAAAGTGGCAAGGAGGCGCCACTTAGGGCCTTGAGGAGTGACGCCACATGCAGGGAAGGGGGAGCTCAGGTTCGAGCAGCGGAGATCCCGTTTCCTGCTTATTATTTTGACGCCAAGCTGAGGAAGAGTTGTGCTCAGCTCAAACTCTATCGGATAACTGTTGAGCAAGTCAAACTGATTTGAACGGGTGGAGAAGAGAGAATTTAGGAGTTTGAATAATTCAAACTCATTTGAATGGTTGGCTATGAGGAGTTGGAAGAGGTTGTCGAAATTTGAACTCTAGTGTGAGGAGGAGTAATCGGTTGGAAGACTAGGGGAGGGAGTGCCGAAATTCCTTAGTGACATTTTCGGCTAGTGAATGCCTTGGAGCATTCGATTGTGAGCTAAAGCCGAAACCCCCTTAGCCTTGTCGATTTCTCCCTTAATGCACCATGTTGAAGCAAAAGCCGAAAGCACTTTAGGCTCTTGCTGATTTCTTTCTTAGGCATTGAGCCGAATCCCCATTTGAACTCCTCTCTCATTTTCTTTGAAGCTGAAACATTCTTCTTTCCAAACCTCATTCCATTTTGGTCTCTAACTCTCATTTGGTGTGACCGAATCCTCTTCTTCCTCAAGTCACTCTTTACCATTGTTTCTCTCATCTTCTTCTCACCATCATTCAAACCGAATACTTCCCTTCAATTCTCTCATTTCATGTTGGCCGAATCTCTTTTGATTTCCTATCTTAAGCCATAGCCGAATCACCTTGATCACTCTACCCCATTACCGAAATCTCTTTACTCTCCCCTTCTCATTCTAACTATTGGCCGAATATCAATCAAGCAGAGATCTCTTTTGATTTATTCTCTGATCGGTTTGGAATAGGTAAGTCTGTCATGACCGATTCTCCTCTATTTTCTCCTCTTTTCTCTGTCGACTCACATGGAACAAAAGCCGAATTTCGGCATTTATCTTGATTCTCATTCATCTATGCAATCGGTTTCTCCTAGGTTCTTCGGGTTTAGAAGCAGTGGATCGTGGTCATCTACTTTCTCTGCAAATCGGTTTCGTTAGGACTGTGGTAAGGTCTCATGCCGATTCATTCTTTCCCTTATTCTTTTGAAAAGCCGAAGGCTATTGCTTTATGTGGTTGAATGTTGGCCGATTGTAGGGGAAGGCTGAAATCTCGCATATCTCGGGTTGTGGCTAGTATTCGAAAAGCGTTAAGGTAAGAAGGGTTGCTAGATGCGTTAACTTTTCGGGATTTACAAGTGAAGCCGAATGGCCTTTGTTAATGATCTTGGTTTGGCCGAATGTAGGAAAAGGGGATCTAGTGCGTTAGATCGGGATCTTCGGGATTCAGTAATCGCGTTAGTAACCAGGTGTGTAACTTACACACTTCATAATCGTTGTAAACTTGTTAATAACCTAAACTATGTTAAAAGCCGAAACTGTGTAGATTTCGATATGATACCTTTATGGGTATGACAAGGATTTCGGGTAAGTCCATTTTGTTGAGATTACGACACATGATTTCTGATGATATTATATATGTATGTTCGATATATGTCTAATGATTATGCATGATGGCATGATTTGTATGTGCATTGCATTATTGTGGGTGATATGAGAGGAGGGGGAAGATTGATATCTGTGACTTTGGGTCACCAGTGGTTTGGCACCACCAGTGGTTTGGTACCACAGTTGATTTCGTGACTTTGGGTCACCAGAGGTTTGGCACCTCATAGCGACTCGTCCCAGTGGCTTAGCACCACAGTGGGTTGGCCCCACATTTGATAAAACGGGATCGTCGCCAGTGATTTGGTATCACAATGTGGGTTGGCCCCACATATGGATTATTCGTGACTTTGGGTCACCAGTGGTTTGGTACCACATTATTATTGATATCAGTGACTTTGGGTCACCAGTGGTTTGGCACCACCAGTGGTTTGGTACCACACGGGGTAGAAAACGGAGTTGTGGATGGCTAGGTTTGGGTGCATGATGTGTTTTCTTGATTATGATTTTTGTAAGCATGTTGCAATAATCGGGAGGGGGATTATGCACTGAGTCTTGGTGACTCACCTTCTCCCTTATCTTTTCAGGTGATTCGTAGATCGCGGATGAGGAGCCGGGTGGACTCGAGGTGACCATGCGATAATTGCTTCGGTTTTACATGGATATTTGATTTGGGTATTTTACTTTAAATTCTAGTTTTTATTTGGGTTTGTAACAAGGCCTTTAAAATATGTTTTGGATTATTTTATCTGCTTTGGATTTGGTTTTAAATATGACTAAGTAATTACTTGATTTGCTTTAATAACCTGATAATCAAAGTTTTCAAACTAAGCTACGCAACGAGTTTTCTAAACTCTACCATCGGGTAATGCAATTCACATGATTTCAAAGCAACTTAACATTTTCCACTATACATACATCGGTTTTCCCCAAACACAAGCAATCGAAGAGTTTTCACCAAAAATAAACCGGTAACCTGTTTTCTTCGAATCGTTTTCACTCTGTGACATGCCAGATTCAGTCGTGGTGTGTTGACCGGGTTTGGGGTGTTACAAAAACAATGGGTTTCAAATCAACAAACTGTGTTTTCCAAATTTTAATGTTTTAAGAATTCCCGCTGAAAGGTTATACGTTTTTTGAAAATGTAAACAAACAACTTTTTCACTAACACAATTAAGTAAGATATGTTTTCAAATAAACCGGGTTTTTGAGTAATAAGAGTTTACGTACGACGTTTTCTTTCTAAACCTACAAGTTCTGGATTTTTAGACAATCTGCGATGACACCTCCAGATTTGGCCATAATCTTCTAGGCTAGGTTTGGGGTGTTACAATATAGTATTACATAATATAATAATATATTCTAAAACTATTAATACATATATATATAACTATTAATTGGTCCAAAATCAAATTTGAACTTACCAATCAATTTGCTTGAAATGACTCAATTTGGTTGGTTAAATCGGTTTTAATAGCTAACTATAATAGATGAGATACTATTACATAATATAATAATATATTATATAACTATGATTAAAACTATTAATACACATATACAAACACATATATAACTATTATTATATTATAGATTATAAAAAAATATATAATATCAAAAGTTATGTGTAATTTAATATAGTACAGTACATGTCTATCTAGAAATATATAAAATATTATTAAAATTTAATATCTTAATAAAATATTTATTTTATTAAATTTGATTTTGAATTAGGTTTTAACATTTTACAAAGGTCAAATTCTACTATTAGACCCTGTACTTTGTGTAAAGTGTGGATTTAGTACCTGTACTTTA
Source organism: Gossypium sturtianum (assembly GCA_025698515.1). Classification (NCBI taxonomy): domain Eukaryota; kingdom Viridiplantae; phylum Streptophyta; class Magnoliopsida; order Malvales; family Malvaceae; genus Gossypium; species Gossypium sturtianum. Next base: position 70,651,865 of record CM046952.1, read on the forward strand.
ATTTGATCAAGTTTAATCCCTTTTCAAATTTTGAAATTTTAGTCCTGATCTAATGGTAGCAGTTAAATCAACTTGATTATATTATGTCATTAGTTTAATTTAGTAGAAAACTTAGTTTTAACGCCGACTTATTATTCCTTAATGTTTTAATTATCATCTAGTAGCGCAAAAGATGATGTTTACGTATGTATTTAATAAATGTCGAGGTTCATGCATACTAATTAATATTCAAAGCATAATATCTTAAGAATTCAAACAAAATGTCATGTAGAATAAAAAACAAACCTAAGTCCTAAATCCCATGCCACGGTTTGAGAAGAAATATTACAGCCTTTGAATAATAGAACAAATCAAAAGATTGAGCTTTAACAAATTGGAAATAAAATAGATTATGCCGAGACCTTTCAGATGTCGTGCTTGCGTCCTAACCTGGTGGGTTATCTGTAAGGATGAAAATTTAAGGGGGATGTGTAACGCCCCGATTTTTCCTTATTTCGGCTTTTGTAATTTTGTGACAAATATCTGCCTGCTTCAGTGGATATGTGTTCTGGGAGTGTCTGAGAAGTCTTGGGTTCAAGCCTTGACTTGGGAAAATTTTGGATACTCTTTTGAATAAAACCCTATCTCTGGTTAGCAGGCTTATTAGTAAAAGTTGTAAGATCATGTCAGAATGGGTTTGCTGGTCTAGTGGTCTCAGTGTGTGTTGGTATGCTTGAGGTCCTGTGTTCGATTCTCCACGCTGGTAAGGGATAGACTGAGTTTAGGCTAGAATTGTACTATGGTTGGACTCTGAGTTGTGTGGAGTTGGATGGAGAAAAGTAAGGGAAGTTGGGATAGGGGGTTATCAGATTTTCTCTTTTGATTTCTTTCTGCAATTTTGGTTTACTCCCTCACCTTTCCAAATTTCTGACGCTGTCTTCTGCTCCCCTTTCTGCCGATTTTCCTTCTCCTTCTTTTGCTATTTCTTTTATTTTTTATTCTCCCTATCACTGGCAAATTTTTGCAATTCATTGATTAGTGCTTTTGGAGCAACAACGGTAAGTTGGTAAGTTTCGGCTTTTTCTTCCTAAACGATGCTTGAATTCTTTTTAAAGAGGGGTTCCTTTTTTGTATTCAGGAATTAATCAAGGGACTGAATATCGCTCTCAATCGACGAGTTAAGCGCGTGGAATTCTCGTTTTGATCGAAGGTAGGGTTTCGATAGTTAGGGATGAACGCCTCATTACAATTCTGTTTAAATCTCGGTTATGTTTCTAAATTAGGGCTTTAATTCGTCAAATATAGGTTCTAGAGTGCTTGAGAGTCGTTTTAGCTTCAATCGAAACCAGGTGTGTACCCAAAAATGTAGAAAACGAGGTTTTGGCGAAAGCCAAAAACCTTACTGTCGATGCCACACGGGCGTGTGGTCGCCCGTGTGGTAGGCTATGTGCAAGATTATAAGTCACCACACGGCCGTGTGATCGACGAGCCAGGCCGTGTGCGAGTGACACGTTTGTGTGACAGCTAGAGAAGGCCGTGTGCGACACACGGGCTCGACCAATTGGGCTGTATGGGCCACACGAGCGTGTGGGCCCACACGGGTGGACCACATGGGCGTGTGGGATTCTGGGCCAGGCCGTGTGATCCACACGGCCAAGGCCAATTTGGGCCGTGTAGGCCACACGGGCAGGCCACATGGGCGTGTGAGCCCATCTTTCTGTAATGTTCTGTAAGGTTGCACGGGTCGCCCTAGTCGACTGTGGACCTAATGTAGGGTCGGTAAGCTTTACCTAGACCCCTAATTATGTGACTTGACTTTCTGATTTTTTTATCGAGCATGAATTCTGATATCTGAATGTATGAACTGTGTTTGCATAATAGCATGACACTTTATGTATGTGCATTGCATCGGGGTGGTTTGATGATTCGAAGGAAGTATCTGAAAGGCTCTCAAGCGTGTTATCTGGCAGCTCAGCTGCAACTTTCTGATTATGTGCCTCATTCGATACAGCATGGTGTGTAGGTGTAACAGCTCGATTTAGACCCTAGTTGAAATAGTGGTTTTGGGACCACAAATCTTAGGTCGAAAAAATATTTTAATATTATTTTTGGTGTTTACAGTATGTGATTGGGCATGTGTGAAAATTTTACAGATTGTATGCTTAATTAGCAAAAAGGACTTAATCGTATAAAATGTAAAAGCTGTTTACTGATTGTTTAAGTGCTTAATTGGCATGGCTTCGTAAATGAAAGGTCCTTATGTTGTTAATAAACCATTTGATAGTAAATGGATTATAATGGCATGGCTTTGGTGTTATTATTAATATTCATTAAGGTTAAAATTGGTATTTAGCTACTAAATGTTATAATATAATAAAATAAATAGAAAATTCATGTTATCATCTTTCTTTTGGCCAAAAAATAGAGGAAGAAGAAAACCATTGATGAGCTTTTAGGGTTCGACAATTGAAAGCTTGATTGGTAAGTGTTTTGAGCTCAGCTTTTAGTGATTTTTACGTTTTTGTGATCGTTGCTTAGTGTTCTCTCAAGCCCATGCTCTAATTTTAGAATTTGATGATGATTTTGTAATATGCCATTGATGAATGTTTGAGCTTTGTGATAGTTGATGATGAAATATGAAAGATATTTGAAAGATTTACATATTTTGTCTTCGAATTTTTGGTGAAATTGAGTAATTTGGGCTAAATTGTGAAAATAAGAAATTGGAGGACTAAAATTTGAAATAAATGAAATGTGTGGGCTTTTATGGATATAAGGAGAATTCGGCTAGGCATGGGTGAAATGAAATTATGTGTATTTGATGATTTTATGAAATAGGGACTAAAGTGTCGAAATGTGAAAATCTGAGGGCTATTTTGTAAAATGCCCTAAATATGTGTGTTTGGATTAAATTGAATGATTTGGTGATTGAATGAGCTAAATTTGAATATGTATAGATCAAGAAAAGGGAGATTTAGATCGAGGTTGAGGCAAAGATAAAGTACTCGATTAATCGACTTATTTTGTTACTTCGACGTCCGAGGTAAGTTCGGATATAATACGAATTGTTAAATTCATATCAATGTGTAATGAAATGAATTAATGTATGGCTATTAAATTAGAAATGTTATATGTGAGATTGAAATATGTGGCACTAAGTGTGCGTAAATAAAATCGAGACAGGGATGAATAGTACTGTGTGTGGAAGTAATAGAAGCTTCGACTTTATTGATTGGCACTGTGTGTGCGATACCGAGTTAGATTCAGTTTAAAGTAAAGGCACTAAGTGTGCGATAATATTTGAGCTTTGGCTATAAATTTGGCACTAAGTGTGCGAATAAATCGAACGAATAACAATGGTTGATCGAAATGAAGTGTTGAGTATTGAATAGCATGAATGGTCAATAACTAAGTGTTGGCTAAGGTACGTACGGAACCTATGTGGTTGATGAAATTGTAAATGGATTTATAGATGGTTGAGTAAGTATATTATCTATGGATGATATGGTACATATATTTATGAATTGATCTATGTGATGGATTAATTTGTATATTATAGTTGAAACATTAAGTTAAGTGTATTATATTACGAACTTACTAAGCTTTAGAGCTTACTGTGTGAAATGTTTCTCTGTTTTACAGTGTATTTAAAGCTTGCTCAGATTTGGGGATCGTCAGTGACTCAATCACACTATCGGCTATCTATTTTGGTACTTTTGGAAGATATATATATGGTATATGGCATGTATAGGCTAGTGACTACAATGTGTTTTTAATGTTTAGCCTTGCCATGTGATTTGGCTTGGTAGTTTGATGGTTGCAATATGTTTTGAACATATGAAATGAATGACTTATAAGTGTATGTATATAATCTATGTGAGTGATTATTTTTGCATAAATTAGTAAGATGGAAATGGTATGTTTCATGATAGAAGTGGTAAGAAATAAATGTTGAATAGTTATAAGTTTTGAGATGTGAAATTGATATTTTGGATGGACTTAATTAAGTTGAGTTTGAGCTTGGAAGTAGATGGTGTGGATGATGATTACTTGGTGCATGTATTGGTTGCCATTTGAGACATAAGTGCATATGTTATGATGCTTGTAGGTGATCCTTAGTGTGGGTGGCAAATTTGGCCTTGCACATGGCCTATAATTGCCCACACAGTTGAGCACACGGGCGTGTGGCTCGACCGTGTCATTCGAGTTTGCAAATTGAAACAAGTCAGGCTCGACCACGGGCTGGACACACGGGTGTATGACTGGCCGTGTGATGCAAGTTAGGCTCGACCACGGGTGAGGCACATGGGCGTGTCTCAGGCCGTGTAGACAAGTCAGTATGTATGCCCTCTGTAGCTTTGAAAAGTGTTTGATTTTCAAAAATCCTTGTATGTGTTCGGTTTAGTCCCGACCCATTTCTAACATGTGTTTAGGGTCTCGTAGACCTCATTAAGGGACTATATGTGTATAATTTATTTTGTTTGAATGATGATATACTTTGTGTTGTAAGATGTTAGTAAATGTTCCAGATTGATCGGTAATGCTTCATAATCCTAGGCCGGCGACGGTTTCGGGCTAGGGGTGTTACAGTAGGGATGGGTGGGTTGATTTTATCCCCACATGGTGTGTAGGGTTGGACGGAGTTGGTGTGTAGAGGCTGGTGTGCAGGATTTTTCTATTCTGTCTGATCTGTTTATTATGACTGAAATGGGCTAAGGCCCTAGACCATATCTAATTCTGTATCTGAGTGGGCTAAAGTCCACACCATTTCTGTAACGGGCTCAGACCCGAACTGTGAATTGATGTCTGTTATCTGATATTACTGTGTGTATGTTTTCTATGGGGATTACACATTGAGTTTGCGAAAACACACCCTTTTCTGTTTATTCTGTTCAGGTAATCCCAGCAGTAGACGGATCGGTGCAGCGAAGGACTCGGTAGTGACCACGGTTCTGGACCTTTATGGTTTTTACTTTTATTCATGGTTTTGATTATATTTGGGAAGTTTTTGTGAAATGGCCTTTACGGATTTTTGCTTAAGATTTGGGATTTTTATTTTGTAAACTGCTAACAGGAGGATAAGACGCGAGCTTTCAAAATAAACAAATGTTTTCTCAAATACACACGAATTTAAAAATTATTTTAAAAGCTTCCGCAACGTATAATGTTTTGAAAATGGATAATGAATGAATAAACGATACGTTTTTACGGTAACCTAAGATATCAAAAATGGCCTTATTGTAATTACGTTTTTTACAGCACTATCATGTGACATCGCCAGATTCAGCCATAACGTTAAGGCTAGGTTTGGGGGTATTACATTTAGTGGTATCAGAGCCAGGTTGCAAACTCGGCTGTGGTTTGGGTTTTTAAAATAGTTTTCTAAAATGATTTTAAAGGATTTAAAATATTTTGGACTGAGTATGTGGTACACCGAGTCTCCGGCGCCAATCCTGTAAGTGTTCTGATCTTTGTTTAAATTTGTGCGAGATACTACTTGCATGCTTGAAAAAATGACCTTTGGTAGTATCTTTGTCATGAAAACACTTTAGGTAGTGTGGCCTGAAAGCTATGTAAACCGAAAATCGTAGTAAAACTGCGATTCGCGATAACGAACTCTGAACTTCTGATACTGATCTGCATAAAACATCTATTAAAAATATTGGAACTGTAACTAATGCATAAAACTGTTAATATAGATAAATTCCAAAATTACGATTAGCGCAAGAGGTATCAGCGGACGGGGTACTAGAGGTTGTGGTAGAAGCCGTAGGCGGCTCGAGCTGGGTTTTCAGCATCTAAGAATCTGCCTAATCTAGATACGAGTGAGACGCCGATCTCACCTACTATAGGGACTGGGTTTCATGACCGTGAGGCTAGGGATGACGCACTATCCCGAGCTATGCTACAAATTTTAGAGAGGGTCGCTGGGCCGAAAACTTGATCTGGGGGCCGTGGGTTGGTTACAGAACGACACTGGTCTAATGGGGCTAAATTATTCAGGGGTGTCACTGGAGTCGCCCCTAGCGTGGCCGAGTACTGGATGGAGGCCACAGAAAGAATCATGGACGATCTGGATTTTACTGCTGAGCAGAAGCTTAAGGGGGTCGTCTCTGCGCTGCGATGAAGCGTGCTGGTGGTCGATCGTTAAGGAAGGCACTCAGCCCGACCGTTTGACGTGGGACTACTTTAAGACGGCTTTCCAGAGTAAGTATGTGGGAGCAACTACATCAATGTTAGGAGGCGTGAGTTTCTTAATCTCACCCAAGGGGAACGTTCAGTGGCTGAGTATGAGGCCGAGTTCTTGAGACTGAACTGTTATGCCCGGGGCATGGTGATGACCGAGTATGAGCGTTGCGTCTGTTTTAAGGATGAACTCAGGGATAGCTTACGGGTTCTGATAGCTCCGCAGAGGGAGCGTGATTTTTCTGCTCTAGTGGAGAAGGCGAAGATCGCCGAAGAGGTTAAGCGCGCTGAGCGCCAAAACCCCGAGAAAGGAAAGAACAAGAGGGAATCAGACCCTTCTAGTTCGGTGATGAGGCCTAAGAAAAAGGTCAGATCTGATGGGCCAGTGAGAGTTGGGCCTCCTATTGCACCTAATAGGGTGGCGCTTTGCGGGCACTGTGGTAGACGCCATCCGGGCGAGTATTAGAGGACGACTGGGGCATGTTTGAGATGTGGGTCGACTAAGCACCGTGTTCGGTATTGTCCATTGAGGACTGACCAGGTGCAAGCTACGGGTACTGGTGCTGTGCAGCCTCAAAGAGTAGCTCAGCAGCCACCTAGGGGCCGAGGACAAGCCAGGGGTGGTAATGGCATGGGCCGAGGATAGAGAGCACCGGCAGAGGTGCGAGACCGACTGAGGCGAGGCAGCCTGTACTGGTTTATGCTGCACGGTACCAAGAGGATGGTCATGCTCCGGACGTCATTACGGGCACGTTCTTAATTTTTAATGTACCCTACACTGCATTGATAGACATAGGCTCTACACACTCTTATGTAGCTAGCTCTGTGTCTGAAACTTTGGGGATTCTGGTTGAGAGTTCTTCGAGCGAGTTAACTATTGTGAGTCCTTTGGGGCAATCTATCCGGGTTAGTAAATTGTATAGAGATGTCCTGTTGGAGGTTCAAGGGACAGTATTTTTGGCTGATCTGATAGAGCTTCCATTCAAGGAGTTCGATTTGATTCTGGGAATGGACTGGCTGGTCAAGCACCGAGTAAGTCTGGACTGTGCGACAAAAAGGGTGGTTTTGAAAATCGAGTAGGACAATGAAGTAGTGGTGATTGGGGAACGTCGAGACTACTTGACTAATGTAATTTTTGCGTTGGTGGCAAAAAAGTTGGTACGGAAGGGATGTGAGGCATTCTTGGCCTATATCAGTGTTTCTGATTCTGGAGACTCTTCGGTTAAGGACATCAGGACCGTAAGGGACTTTCCGAATGTTTTTCCTGAGGAACTACCGGGTCTGCCTCTGAACTATGAAGTAGAGTTTGGAATTTAGCTCTTTCTGGTACAGCTCCGTTGTCCATCGCCCCTTATAGAATGGCACCGAAAGAGCTTGTGGAGCTTAAGGCTCAGATCCAAGAGTTACTGGATCGTGGGTTCATCTACCATAGTGTATCTCTGTGGGGAGCACCTGTTCTGTTTGTGAAAAAGAAGGACAGATCCATGCGTATGTAAATCGACTACCGTCAATTGAATGAGCTGACCATCAAGAATAAGTACCCCTACCGAGGATTGATGATCTGTTTGACCAGTTTCGAGGAGCTTTGGTTTTCTCTAAGATTGATCTCAGGTCCGGATATCATCAACTGACGGTTAAGGAGGCCGGTGTGCATAAGACAGCATTCAGGACTCGGTATGGACATTACGAGTTCCTAGTGATACCATTTGGACTGATGAATGCACCAGCAGCTTTTATGGATCTGATGAACCGAGTGTTCCAGCCCTATCTGGATTGGTTTGTGGTAGTCTTCATTGACAAAATTCTGGTGTATTTGAAGACTAAGGACGAGCACGATGAGCATCTTCGAGTGGTATTACAGACTTTGCGTGAGAAACAGTTGTACGCGAAGTTCAGTAAGTGTGAATTCTGGCTCCGAGAAGTAACCTTTTTGGGGCATGTGGTTTCTGCGGAGGGGATTCGTGTTGGTCCTCGTAAGATTGAGGCTGTGTTGGATTGGAAGTAGCCGAAGAATGTGTCTAAATCCGCAGCTTTCTGGGGCTAGCGGGTTATTATTGACGCTTTGTAGAAGGGTTCTCTTTGATCGCAGCGCCATTAACCAAGCTTCTGCGTAAGGGAGTTTCCTTTGTCTGGACTGATAAGCAACAAGAGAGCTTCGAGAAGCTCAAATCTGTTTTGATGCAAGCTCCGATTTTGATACAGTCTGAATTTTGGAAGGATTTCGTTGTATACAGTGATGCGTCGCATATGGGTCTGGGTTGCGTACTAATACAGGATGGTAAGGTTGTAGCTTATGTGTCACGTCAGCTCAAGACGCATGAGGCTAACTATCCTACGCACGATTTGGAGTTGGCAGCGGTGATTTTCACTCTGAAAATCTGGAGGCACTATTTGTATGGTGAGAAGTGTAATATCTACACTGATCACAAAATTCTGAAGTATCTCCTCACTCAGAAAGAGTTAAACCTTAGGCAGCATAGATGGGTTGAACTGCTTAAGGATTACGACCGCACCATCGAGTACCATCCTGGTAAGGCTAATGTGGTGGTAGATGCTTTAAGCTGTAGGGCTATGACCGATCTGAGAGCGATGTTCGCTCGACTCAGTTTATTCGACGATGGGAGTCTGTTAGCGGAACTTCAGGTTAAGCCTGTATGGATTGATCAGATCAAAGGTAAACAGATGGGAGATAAGTCTCTTGAGTTACGATTTTGTCAAGTTGAGACTGGTGATTCTACTGATTTTGGGATTAACAGTGACGGGGTACTTTGTTTCCAAGGTCGGATCTGTGTGCCGAATGATGAGGATTTAAGATAGTCGATTCTGAGGGAGGCGCATAGTAGCCCTTATGCTATGCATCCCGGTGGGAACAAGATGTACCGAGATCTTCGAGAGTTGTACTGGTGGCGAGGGTTGAAGCGCGAGGTTACAGATTTCGTTGATCACTGTTTGACTTGTCAGCAGGTTAAGGCTGAGCATCAGTTGCATTCAGGGTTGCTGGAGCCGGTAAAGATTCTGATGTGGAAATGGGAACGAGTAACGGTGGACTTTGTTAGTGGGTTGCCCTTAACACCCACTAAGAAGGATTCTGTCTGGGTCATTGTGGATCGATTGACCAAGTCCGCTCATTTCATTTCGGTTAGGACAGACTTCTCTCTCCAGAAAGTGGCCAAGCTATATATAGTGGAAATAGTGAGACTGCATGGGGTTCCTGTCTCAATCATCTCCGATAGGGATCCTCACTTCACGTCTCAGTTCTGGAAGAAATTGCACGAGGCTCTTGGTTCAAGGTTGGACTTCAGTACTGCTTTCCATCCTCAGACAGATCTGAAAAGAAAGGATATTGAGTATTCTGTGGGGGACTTAGTGTTTCTCAATGTCTCGCCATGGAAGAAGGTTTTAAGGTTCGGTCGCAAGGGTAAGCTAAGCCCCTGATTTATTGGACCGTATCGTATTCTGAAATGAGTTGGGCCAGTCGCATATCAGTTGGAGCTTTTTTCGGAGTTGGATCGCATTCATAATGTGTTCCACGTTTTAATGTTGAGACGCTATCGCTCTGATTCCAATCATGTTGTTCCTGTTGAGGAGATAGAAGTTAGACCAGATCTGACGTTTGAGAAATAGCCGGTCCAGATCCTGGATCACGACATTAAAGTTCTGCGAAGGAAGTCTATCCCCTTAGTAAAAGTGCTGTGGCGGAACCATAGCACTGAGGAGGCCACTTGGAAGCCGGAGGATTCGATGCGTCAGCAGTATCCTCACCTTTTCTGACCAGGTAAAATTTTGAGGACGAAATTTTCTTTTAGGGGGTAGAGTTGTAACGTCCCGATTTTTCCTTATTTCGGCTTTTGTAATTTTGTGACAAATATATGTCTACTTCAGTGGTTATGTGTTCTGGGAGTGTCTGAAAAGTCTTGGGTTCAAGCCTTGACTTGGGCAAATTTTGGATACTCTTTTGAATAAAGCCCTATCTCTGGTTAGCAGGCTTATTAGTAAAAGTTGTAAGATCATGTCAGAATGGGCCTGCTGGTCTAGTGGTTTCAGTGTGTGTTGGTATGCTCGAGGTCCTGTGTTCGATTCTCTGTGCTGGTAAGGTATAGTATTTATGACTGAGTTTCGGCTAGAGTTGTACTATGGTTGGACTCTGAGTAGTGGGGAGTTGGATGGAGAAAAGTAAGGGAAGTTGGGATCGGGGGTTATCAGATTTTCTCTTTTGATTTCTTTCTACAATTTCGGTTTACTCCATCACCTTCCCAAATTTCTGACGCTGTTTTCTGCCGATTTTCCTTCTCCTTCTTTTGCTATTTCTTTTATTTTTTATTCTCCCTATCACTGGCAAATTTTCGCAATTCATTGATTAGTGCTTTTGGAGCGTCAACGGTAAGTTGGTAAGTTTTGGGTTTTGCTTCCTAGATGATGCTTGAATTCTTTTTAAAGAGGGGTTCCTTTTTGGTATTCAGGAATTAATCAAGGGACTGAATATCGTTCTCAATCGATGAGTTAAGCGTATTGAATTTTCGTTTCGACCGAAGGTAGGGTTTTGATAGTTAGGGATGAACTCCTTGTTACAATTCCGTTTAAATCTCGATTATGTTACTAAATTGGGGCTTTGATTTGTCGAATATAGGTTCTGGACTGCTTGGGAGTCGTTTTAGCTTCAATAAAACCAGGTGTGTACCCAAAAACACAGAAAACGAGGTTTCAGCGAAAGCCGAAAACCTTACTGTAGACGCCACACGGGCGTGTGGTCGCCCGTGTGGTAGGCCGTGTGCAAGACTGTAAGTCACCACACGACCGTGTGATCGATGAGCCAGGCCGTGCGCGAGTAACACGGTCGTGTGACGGCTAGGCAAGGCCGTGTGTAACACATGAACTTGACCAATTGGGCCGTGTGGGCCACACGGGCGTGTGGCCCCACATGGGTGAACCACACGAGCGTGTGGGATTTTGGGCCAGGCCGTGTGATCCACACGGCCAAGGCCAATTTGGGCCGTGTGGGCCACACGGGCGTGTGAGCCCATACGGGCAGGCCACATGGGCGTGTGAGCCGATCTTTCTGTAATGTTCTGTAAGGTTGCACGGGTCGCCCTAGTTGACTGTGGACCTAACATAGGGTCAGTAAGCTTTACCTAGACCCCTAATTATGTGACTTGGTTTTTTGATTTCTGTACCGAGCATGAATTCTGATATATGAATGTATGAACTGTGTTTGAATAATAGCATGACACTTTTTGTATGTGCATTGCATCGGGGTGGGTTGATGATTCGAAGGAAGTATCTGAAAGGCTCTCAAGCCTTTTATCTGGCAGCTCAGCTGCAACTTTCTGATTATGTGCCGCATTCGGTACAGCATGGTGTGTAGGGATGGGTGGGTTGATTTTATCCCCAAATGGTGTGTAGGGTTGGTCGAAGTTGGTGTGTAGAGGCTGGTGGGTAGGATTCTACTATTTTGTCTGATCTGTTTATTATGATTGAAATGGGCTAAGGCCCTAGACCATATCGATTTCTCAGATCCGAGTGGGCTAAAGTCCACACCGCTTTCAGAATCTGCCCGGACTCCAAACTGTGAATTGATGTCTGTTATCTGATATTACTGTGTGTATGTTTTCTGTGGGGATTACACACTGAGTTTGCGAAAACTCCACCTTTTCTATTTATTCTGTTCAGGTAATCCCCAGCAGTAGACGGATCGGTGCGGTAGAGGACTCGGCAGTGACCACGGTTCTGGACCTTTATGGTTTTTACTTTTATTCATGGTTTTGATTATATTTGGGAAGTTTTTGTGAAATGGCCTTTACGGATTTTTGTTTAAGATATGGGATTTTTATTTTATAAACTGCTAACAGGAGGATAAGACGCGAGCTTTCAAAATAAACAAATAGTTTCTCAAATACACACGAATTCGCAAATTATTTTAAAAGCTTCCGCAACATATAATGTTTTGAAAATGGATAATGAATGAATAAACGACACGTTTTTACAGTAACCTAAGATATCAAAAATGGTCTTATTGTATTTACGTTTTCCAAAGCACTATCATGTGACATCGCCAGATTCGGCCATAACGTCTAGGCCGGGTTTGGGGGTGTTACAGGATGAGCTTTGACGCTCAATGTGAGTTCATTTACAATAATATTAATGCAACAATTATTAAGACACATTAATTAACATTGCATAAAAGAATCATATATAGTAATTCGATTTAGAGTATCAAATTTTCAAGTGTAGCCATCATTAATATATCAAAACTCACAATAACAGTTTTCAGAATAACCAAATTCTCATATTTTCCCACAAAAATCATATTCATATGAACATGTCTATTTCGCACATATATATATATATGTATATGCCTCATGACATAACTTCCAGATTTGTATGCAAATGATTTATAAGATGTCATACAATTTCGAGTTTAAACAAAATATATCCTACCCCACCGCTAAACACCATAATGAGAGTTCCTCAGAACTCCCTTCTCAAACACACCGGGATGTGGATATACCACTACTGGTTTGCAGATAATAACTTTCATTTGGCTGTGGACACACAAAAAGTTCCTGCAGTTGGAATCTGCTTTCGTCTGTAGGTTCACAGCAATAAGTCCTGCAGATGAAACCTGCTTTTGTCTATAAATTCTACAACATAAACCTTTAGCTAGAATATGCTTTCGGCTGTGGATACATAGCAGTACCTGCAGATGGAATTTGCCTTCGTCTGTGGGTGTACAAAAAAACTGATTAATGTAGATAAATTGCCAGACTTCCTCCGTTCATATCAACCCAACCCATACAATGCAATATGACATATTGGATCCAGATAAAATATGATAGTATTTAATGTACTAATCACATGGCAAATCAGTAGAAAAGTCATTCTTTTTCATGTATTCGAATTTAACAATATCATAGGTAGGTCGTACATGCATTTGCAAGTATAGATACAATAATAACATATATTATTCATGATTCATGCAAATATTCATAATTATAAATAAATATAACAATAATTCGATCAATCATGTATTCTAGCATATTTCCTATCATTAGGGACCTACTTGCATAATTTAATTCACTAAAAATAGTTCAAAACCTATTCAAGGACAAATTTGATGAAGACATAAAATTTTGGGTCAAAACTGTAAATTTTGAGTTACAGACACACGATCATGTGACTGGACTGTATGGGAAGCCCTGGATCGTGTAGGGGGTACACGACCGTGTGAGAGATTATGGTCGTGTGGTGCTCGAAAAATCAACCTACGAGGGTGACACAGTCCTGTGCAAGCCGTGTGTAGGGTCCAAGACCATGTGAGAAGCGAAATCCTAGGGTTTCAGGGGGAACATGGCCGAGTAAGGTGATCGTGTAGTCCACACGAGCGGCCCACACACCCGTGTGGTGCCACCCGTGTGGCTGGTCGTGTGGTCAAACCTAGGCTTGATTTTACCTTGATTTTCTCATGAAATAACACACACCTAACTTCGAGTTATCGAACGATGATCCTCACGTCCAAATCTGATTCGGGATACCTATAACGAGTCTTTCAACCGAAAAATATGCAATGATTAACATTGATCTTCAAGAAAATCAACGTTTTGGGAAAAATCGACAAGATTTGTAAAAAGATTGTTGAATCAATCCTGAACTTAACAGGAACAAAAACCTACATGTGACACCCCAAACTCGACCTAAAAGTTATGACCAAATCTTGAAGGTCACAATGACCACTTGAAAACTTGGTTGTTGCTTTCCAAAACTTTTACTTGTTTTCTATAATTGTAAAATTTGAAAATCTTGATTGCATTTATTAGTTATAAAACTTAACCATTTATCCAATGAAGTTTTTTTCAAATCCACTGCTATTTACTATCGAATTAACATAAAAGATATATCTGCTATTTTTTAGAAAACAAAATTGCTCATTTCAAAATTTTTGTAGTGGAAAAATCCGTAACTTCTTTTATTTTGGACTAAAAATCCAACAGAAAAACCCAAAACCAAAAAGATAGTCCAAAAGTTACCAACAGCCGAAAAGTCCATATTTAAACAAAAAGTCTCTTAAAAATCGTTTTATATTGAGAATTCAACCTGAGCTCTTGTGCACCGCTCGAACCTAAGTTTGCGAAATTCTAGAGATGATAAAATATTGGGTGACCTAGAAACCCGGTGTGGTTTTTTTAGAGTCCATTTTTAGCCCGGGCCCAATAAATTAACAGTCCAAGTTTCTTTACAGACCCAAATACAAAATCCAAAGCCCAATTACGATTAGGCCCAAAACCTAACTCTAGCCTAAACCAATAATCAGAAAAAACAAAAAATTAAACCCTAGGTGCGCTGCACCTAGGTCTGCAGCCCTGACTAGCCGCCACTGCAGCACCGCCACTGTCCACCGTCACTGGCCACCGCCCACTTGCCTGCAACAAAAAGTGACAAATAGATTAAAAAATAACAAGTTGTAAATGGCTATAAAAGCCACCTAAAACCAATGTATTTTTTTTTTACGGAGATTGAATACAGAAAAGAGAGATTTTGGAATACAAAAAAAGAAACAGAGATTCAAGCACCAAAAACACATTGATTCAGGCACATTTAAATACAGAAAAATCAAATACAAGAAAACAGAGAGGCTGATTCAAAATCAAAGGTGTTCTTTTATTTTTTTATTATTATTTAAATAAACGAAGAAACGAAATAAAAGTTAAAAACCTTACCTTGTCGATTCACCTCCTCTCACTGTCGATCGTCGTCGGTGTCTGAATACCCGAGGCCCATATGGGTTTAATGAGGGTTTAAAAGGGCAACAAGGGCCATTTTCTTTTGCGTAGTATTTTTTATTTTTTTAAAAAAAATCAGATTTGAATGTTTTCTAAAAGGAAAAAGAGAAGGATCTGAAAAAGGGCTAAAAAAAATTCCATTCTTGTGCGGTTCCGGCTGCCTTATATGGCAGGGCCACGGCAGAGCCGACGGCCGGAGATACGACCAGAGTAGGGGCCGGCTAAGGGGAATTTCTAAGGAAAATCAAAGGTTTTTTTTTTTAAAACTCAGTTTCAATTTTTTTTGTTGTTTTTTTTTACTTATATAGGGGTTAAATACGACGCCGTTTTGGGCTTGGTACTCAAACGCACAAAACGACGCCGTTTAGGCTCTGACCCAAGACCCGACACGCTCCGACCTAGGATCCGCGTGTTTTTGCTTTAGGGGCTATTTGCACTGCGAGTCCTTCCGTTTTTTATTATTTTGCAATTAAGTTTCTTTCGTCTTTAATTTTGGCCCTATAATTTGTTTCGATTTCAATTTGGTCTGCCTTGAACCTGTGTGTTTTGGAGGGTGGCGATTATTTCCCATTTTGGTCCCTCCTTGTTATTCGCGCGTTCAACTTGGTCCTTTTCCTTTCTATTTACTTCTAATTTGCCCCAATTTTTGTTTTAAAATTCAATTTAGTCCTTTTCTTAGTTATTTTTGCTACTTTATTATCAAATTAATTAGTTTAATATTATTATTATTATTATATTTTCTTTTTTTTAAATTTACTTATTTGTTTTATTATTATATTACTAAATTAATTAGTTTTGCAATATTATTGCTATTATTATTTTTTATATATTTATTCACCTAAAATTTTATATATATATATATACATTTATCTTATTTTATCATTTGTCTATTTGTATCATTTTATTTAATTTTATTTATTTTATTATTATATTATTATTAATATTGCAACACCCCAAACCCGGCCTAAACGTTATGACCGAATCTAGCATGCAACATAGAAGGGTTGTTTAAAAACTTGCGCGTTTGTTAAAAAGTTCGTATTCATTTTAGAAAC
Organism: Gossypium sturtianum; assembly: GCA_025698515.1. Lineage (NCBI taxonomy): Eukaryota > Viridiplantae > Streptophyta > Magnoliopsida > Malvales > Malvaceae > Gossypium > Gossypium sturtianum. Next base: position 70,667,859 of record CM046952.1, read on the forward strand.
ATTGAGCTTTGTTGTTTGAGAAAAATCAAATTTGTTTTTATAGTCCTCTTGTAAAATCATTATTGTTGTTTTTATTGTTATTATTTCCAAAACTAGTTTATTATAGAAATCAGATTCAGTGAGTTGTGGGAATGTGATGTTTTGAAAACCCGTTCGTTAACATTTTGGAAAACTCAGTATTCAAACGTCTAACAGCTTTAAAATAACCGAATTGAAAGTTAAAAGAAAAATAAAATCCCCAAAGGCTTTATTACAAAAATAAAACCCAAATTAAAATAAATCTTAAATTAAAGTAAAACAGAAATTTACTAAGGTTCCGATGTATGGCCACCACAGAGTCCTCTGCAGCTCCAAATCCTCAATGCTGGGGATCACCTGCAAGATTAAAGCAGAGGGGTGAGTTACGAGAACTTAGTGTGTAAACCCCTAATCGGTTATTAACTGGGCTCGAGCCCATACGGAAGCAGACTGGGCCGAAGCCCATACAGAAACAGACTGGGCCTTAGCCCTATATACATAATAATGCAACCATAGTATGTAACCCAACCCAATAATCCATCCGCTACACACCACCCGTATTTCGAATTTCTACACACCTGTGGGGATTTCTAAATCGACCCACCCATCCGCTACACACCAATATGGCAGACAAGCTGCTCATCACAGAATTTGTGGCGGAGCCACCAGAATAACAGAATATACGTGGCATAGCCACCAGACAGAATTGTGCCAGAGCCACCAGAATCAGAATGTGGCAGAGCCACCAGAATACACTTCCTTCGATCATCAATATCCCAATCCCATGCAGAATGTCATGTATGCAAAGCATATATCAGAAATGATGTATGAAATAAATTACGATCATAACCAGATAAACAGAATACACACAATCATGCTAATCAACCCATCAAGGGTATAACGGTCATTTACCCACCGAGGGTATTTCAGTAATTTACCATCTAGGGGTATTCTGGTAATTTGCCCTCCAGGGTATTTTGGTAATTTACCTTCCAGGGGTATTTTGGTAATTTACCCTTCCAAGGGTGTTTCGGTAATTCTACCCTACAGGGGTATTTCGGTAATTTTACCCACCGAGGGTATTTCTGTAATATACCCACTAAGGGTATTTCGGTAATTTTGTCGACCCATCAGAAGGGCTACAGTCGCCTCGAGCGACTCAATTATTTTAAACAGAGATAACGATGTGAATGGGCCTAAGGCCCATTCTCAGCCCAAGTGGGCCCACACGCTCGTGTGGCCCATTTAGCCCAAATCTAGCCCCAGATATATGATTCACCTAGACTAATTCAATATCTACTACACAATCATACAATTTATTCATATAGGCGCAGGGGCCCTTTGGGCCCACTCGGCCCAAGGCTGCCTAAACCCATGAGAATACTCATGAGGGCCTCAACTATCGCGTCGAAGCTCCCACACATGCGCTCGTACGCTCGTGTGGATACCATCGCCGTGTGACCGGCATTTCGGCACTTGCCGCTTTATAGCTAGAGTAGGGCGAAATACACACCTGATAGGAATCTGAAGTTAATCTGCGCTCTGAACACTGTTCTGCGCAGAAGCCAACAATGATCGCACCCTTGACCCCCAAGGGGGTGTGTCGATCAACTTCGGTCACCACCACCGTGACCCAACGGCTAACCCAAACAAGCACGCCACAAAGCAAAGGGATAAGCCAAGAAAGGTGTGCCTCCTCTCCTCATGGTTTGCTCTATTTAAAGCTAGCTTCTCATCTTCCCTCTTGCTAGCTTTCCGATGTGGGATCCCTCCTTCAACAGAGTTTAAATTCAACACAAACTCTGGCCGTCCAAACTTAGCAAAATAAATATCCCTTTTTGCTTGCGATGGGATTCGAACTCAGGCTCCCCCGTAACTTAATCCACGCCACTAGCCACTAGGCCACAAGCTCCTCTTGTGTCTAAAATCATGCACAACTAAATATAAGTCTATGGCCAACGTCTAAGTTCACTTAAAAAATAAATCAAAATGAAATGCAAGCACCAAGACTTGAACCTTGGACCCCTTTGATTCCTTGTGGCGTCATTCCCTTGTCTCTTATGTGGCGCCATTTGCCACTAGACCACAACTCCTTTTGTGTCATTTTTCTCCTCATTTTATTCTTAAAGCCTACCTTCTAACTCCCAGGGTTTTATTCACCTAAAACCAAAATTTTTCCTAAAGCTCAGGTTTGATCCCGGGACTTCATGGAAGCCCCCTAACCTTCCAAAAAAAGCACTCACCTGATAGGTCCAACTTGCTTTAGTGTCGTTCTCTTGTTCCCAAAAATTTTAAACGCTCCCACGCCCAAGGCCCAATAGGCCCAATTCTACTAGGCCCAAATTCGGGGTGTTACAAATATCATCATCATTATTATTAATATTATTATCCTTAAATTGTTTTACACATTATTTATTTATTTATTTAATATTAGGTCTTTAGCTTCAAATTTTTAGTTTGTTGTCCTTATTATTTGTCTTTTTATTTTTGACTTGTTTATTTTATTATATTTTCGTTCTTCATATTGTTGCTCACATTAATGCATTTATTATTATTCTGTTATGCATATCAACACCATTTCACATTTTACTACAAAATCGTGTTACATTTTACCGATACATTAAAAATGTTGTTTTAAACAAGCAATATTTCGTATTTTGAAATTCAAAAAGTCGTTCCCTAACTTACGGGGTTTCAATTTTCTCGATAAATCCAAATACACGAACCTTTTATAAACATAAGTTTTTTTTAATAATCTCGGGAATTAAGAAGAGATCATGTTCTAACTTACGGAATATGGTTTCTTTCTAAAACCAAGATAATTGAATATCTTTTAAAATAAATAAAACTTTCGGTGTTTATTGTAACACCCCAAACCCGGCCCATGCGTTATGAGCGGATTTGGTATGTCACACGAGCAAAACATGTTAAACTCTTTTTGTTCATACTAAAATATTGCTTTGTTAAAAATCAAGAAAACAAGTTTGATTTGATAAAATACTACTAACCTCAAAGATTATTTGATAAATCGATAAATTTGAACTAATGATCTTACAAAACCGTGACTTTTGAAAACGACGTTGAAAATTTGAAAGAGAATCCAAGTCTTTTGAAAATATCATTAATAGTTAGAGAGAAAATATCTGTGTTAAAAAAATATTTGTAAAAGTTTTAAAATGCTTCTACGCTCAAGGCCCATTGGGCCCAATAGGTCCAATTCTACTAGGCCCAATTTTGGGATGTTACAATTCTACCATCCTTAAAGAAATTTCGTCCTCGAAATTTCCATCCAACTACTAAACGCACCGCTCAAATCACACCACTATGCTTTCACTGTGCACTCTGATCTTAATAACCACAATGTACTTTTAACATAATCTTGAATCGTTTTTCACACAACCAAACGTCTAACCACAGAAGCAAACAGTTATCTACCATTTATACTTAGAATTTTCTACATTCAATCATCACGTCCAACCAAAACATACCTGACTTGATGGTGATGAAACAATCCCGAGCCTTATGCTCCTTAGACCCGCATCTCAATCATGCTCCTGACCTCTTCCAACATTCTCCCGGATGACGCCTCTTGCAAAAATCACAAGCTGGGAAGTTTGGTCGTGCCTTGACATGCTTTACAGAACGTGACTGCGACCCAAAAGAGCCGCGATCTAATTTCTTCTTACAGCTCACAGATCCAACTCGAAGCGCTTCACTGATTCCTTTAACCTCTTCCAATACCTCCTTAACTATCTGAGTCAACTCGACAACCCCAGCTTGGTTATGAGACCCCGTCTCAGCCACTGGAGATGCTAACGCCTCCCTTTCGGAAACATGCCTCGGTGCCAAAGATCTAGCCCTAGCACCTCGGCCTCTACCACGTCCACGTCTACCGCGTCCACATCTTCTAGCGTTCATGTTTACTAAGTCGATTTAATCTTGACTACGAGTTTTATGAATCAGTATACTATTTGATGTTTATTAAACGATGTTTTATGGAGTATGAGTAGAAAAGTTGTTTTTGAGTGTCAAATCCGCATCCTAGAGTCTCAATCTCTATAGTTTCAACTCCTAAAGCTAACAGTTCTAGAGTATTCTATTTTGTAGAATTTTCGTACCACAGTAATAACACAATAATCATAAAATGAAAACAAATACTTACTTGACTTGGTGCCGGATACTCGTGGTGCCATACTTCCGTTAGAACATATATTTATAAATTAAAATTCTAAACAGCTTTGGAAAACGCTTTTAAATCCAAACCACGGTCGAGTTTTGCAACCGAGCTCTGATACCATAAAATGTAACACCCCAAACCCGGCCCATGCGTTATGAGCGGATTTGGTATGTCACACGAGCAAAACATGTTAAACCCTTTTTGTTCGTACTAAAATATTGCTTTGTTAAAAATCAAGAAAACAAGTTTGATTTGATAAAATACTACTAACCTCAAAGATTATTTGATAAATCGATAAATTTGAACTAATTATCTTACAAAATTGTGACTTTTGAAAACGACGTTGAAAATTCGAAAGAGAATCCAAGTCTTTTGAAAATATCGTTAATAGTTCGAGAGAAAATATCCGTGTTAAAAAAATATTTGTAAAAGTTTATTTTGAAATCCATTTGTTAATCGATTTTGAAAACCATTGTTTAAGTTTTTAGAAAATTCTCCTTTTTAAAAAATTTAAGAAAAATAATAAAAACATCCCAACCAAAAAGCAAAAATAAAAATAGTCCAGAGGCCTTATTACAACATTTAACCCAAAATAGTAAAGTAATAAAATAAACGAGAAAGAAGTCTAAAGTCCAAATAAACCATTTCCGAAGTATGGCCTCCACCCGAGTCATCCATGGCCCAAGTCTCCATCATCAAGCATTACCTACAAGGGTTAAGAGAAAGGGGGGTGAGTTACAAGAACTCAGTGTGAAATCCCCTTACCGTTATTCATTGGGCTGGAACCCAATTAGCAATATTTTGGGCCTAAGCCCATTTACAACAACAATAATGTATCAAATATAATATGCATATGATATGCAATTCCCAAACCAAACCTAGTTTTCCATCCGCTACACACCACCCGTACCAACCAGCACACCTGTGGGGAGCTTTAGTCACCCACCCCGCCAACACACCAAACGTAGGCATTAAGCCATTTATATCAGATTTGTGGACAAGCCACCAGATTAACAGAATTTACATGGCATTGCCATTTTTCAGATTTGTGGCGAGCCACGATTTATGTAGCAGAGCTACGTAACTTCTCTTCATCATTATCCCATCCCATGCAAATCATGTATATAATGCATAGCCATTCACAACAATTTATTCAGATATTTATTACAAAATTATGGCCCATTACAATAATTTATCAAATTGGCCCATTAAGCAGATTATCAGATTTGGCCCATTTAGCAAAATATCAGATTGGCCCACTTTAGCAAAATATCAGATTGGCCCACTTTAGCAAAATATCAGATTGGCCCATTTATCAAAATATCAGATTGGCCCATTTATCAAAATATCAGATTGGCCCATTTAACAATTTCATAATTTGGCCCTTTAGGGGCATTTTTGTAATTTCGATAATTTACCCACTAAGGGTAATTCGGTAATTTCGCAACCTAAGGGTATTTTGGAAATTTCGCAACCTAGACTTAACTACTAATGTGGAGCATAAAAATCGAAACTTTACATCTACGTCGTACTAACTAAATTGACTATAACTTGAGTTAGGAATCTCGAAATCTAACTCCGTAAATTTTCCTTGAGACTAGACTCATATATCTTCTTACTATAGGTTTTCCAGAATTTTTGGCTTAACCATTTAGTACATTTTATTCCTTGAAGTTTCCCTTGTTTCACTAAACAATGATTCTGACCTCTCTTACCCAAAATTCAAATATCTCACTGTAAAGTTTTCATATGTTGCTCCCACTTGTTTCTATTGAAAATAGACTTACTAAGTAATTTGTACATATAAACTATAACTTATAATTCACTTTGTACAATTTTATACGATTTTTCCAAGACAGATCAGGGAACCACGAAGTCATTCAGAACCAGTCTCACTCAAATTAACATACCTCAGAATATAAAAATCCTTTTCCTTCTCCGTTTCTTCCATATTAAAATAGACACAGTAAGATTTAATTCGATATCTTATTCACTTTCTAATTACCTTTCTCCTATTTTTCGTGATTTTCCAAATACACGTCACTGCTTCTAACCGAAACTATTTTATTACAAAATACGATTACCACTGCGATCATACGCACGCCCGAGTGATCACGGATGCCGGTTTTTTGTGTTCTTCGGTATTTTGACCGATTCACAGAATATTTCATACAAGCTTTCAGAGAAGTGTGAGATTACACATCATTTCAGATATGTATATGAAAGGTACGGGATTACACACCTGATTTTGATTTCCTGAAGAACCACTCGTCGATGACCTAGAACAATACCAACCAAAAGTTAGCCTCAGATTTATAAAAGATTTTGTATCACTTACACTTGAATCACTTACCACTATATCCGAAGGTAGAAATATATCGAGTGATTTGTCCCTAAAACGTATAGTCGATTAGTCGAAACTTCAATCCGAGTTGCAACATAGCCAAATAGAGATATAAATCCAAAAATGAACCCCCTTACCTTATCGATATTGGATCCAATTTCCACCATTTGACTTCGGCTAGAACAATACACGGTCTCCCACTTAAAGCACTACGAAAAGAGAGTGATTAAGACATGAAGAAGTGGAGGATAACACCATTTTCGGTTACGATCATGATTTACAACCGAATAGTGATAAATACTTATTCGGCTAAAGAGAAAAGAATATTATCATAGAAAAGAATTCACTTACCGATTTAATCGAAGAAAGAATGTCAACCCACTTGAGAAAATGATAAAGAAGAGATGAATGAACAAATTTTGGTCTCAATGGTTTGGGTACATTCGGCAACAAGAAGAAAGAAGAAACAAAAATGCACACTAAAGGCTTGAAAATTCGGCAAAGAGAAGAGGAAATTTGGAGAGAAAGAGAATGATACAAAAACTAAAGAGAACAACCTCTCAAGCACTAGCTTTTCCAAAAACTCCTAGCAAAATTCGACTATCACCCCCTTTAGCCCCAAAATCGTCCACATTCATGTCCCTAATAGTCAAAATTTTGCCAACCACCCTTTCCATAATACATCCCTTGAAAAAGGCCACATGTTCCCCCTACTTTCCCCTTTCTCTTGATTTCTTTCCTCACATTCATCCTTTCCTATTTTCCTTAGCCATCTTGCCAAAAATAAAAGTCCACCTTGCCTTATTTACATGCTTGGCCGACACTTAAGGAAAGAGTGCAAATATAATAGTTAAAGTTTGCACACAATGGGATTTGAACCTCTTCCCTCAAGGTACTACATGTGGCGCCATAACCCTTTTACCAATTGCTCATTTATGCTAGCAATTTACTCTTTTATTTCCATAAGCCTTGATGCCACTTACTATCTCTCCTTAATAGGCTTAAACACAAAATTTTACTAAGGCCCAACTTGAACCCGGAACTTCATAGAAACCTCGTAACTTTCCAAAATTACCTTCTTAATAAGTCCAACTTGAAATAATGTCGTTCTCTTGTTCTCAAAATTTTAAAACGCTTCTACGCTCAAGGCCCATTGGGCCCAATAGGTCCAATTCTACTAGGCCCAATTTTGGGATGTTACATTTATTCTCGTTTCGGGGATTTAAGACATTGTGTCCTAACTTATAGGACATAATTCTTTTCCTCGATTAACTTGATATACGCCCTTTTCTGAAAAAAAAATTCAATTAAGCAATATTTAGCAAAGGATCGTAATTTAAAATTTCTTCAAATTTTTAATTTTCGACACCAAGACATTAATTAATCAACTAGGTACCAATTTTGGGCCTTACGAGGGTGCTAATCCTTCCTCGTGCGTAACTGACTCCCGAACCCATCTTTTTGAATTTCGTAGACCAAAAGCGTTGTTTTAATAAATCAAACTATTTATTAAAAACAACCATCTTACGAGGTGACCCGATCACACTTCATCAAAAAGGATTGGTGGCGACTCCCATTTTTCGTTTTAAAACCAAAAGTCGACCCTTTCAAAAAAATGGTTTCGACAGCTTGGCGACTCCACTGGGAACAAAATACGAGATTTAAGCCACGAGTTGATAAATTTTTGTCTTTTGTCGAAAGTTGAAAAATTGGTTTAAATTTACGATCCTTTCGTTGCATTTCATCCGTCTTTTTGTGGTCTTTGTCATAATATGTTTACTTTATCGGTATGAGCCTTTTGATATATCTCTGCATATTGCATCGCATAAATCGGTCGATTTTACCCTTTTAAGTGGGAGTGAGAAACTATTCCTTCGTGAGGTCTTCACCTTTGTATAGGATAGTGGATTGCTTTCGGGATACATTCGTACCTATGTCTTCATAAGATTTTCATCTTCGTATAGCCGTAGGGAAATGTATTCCCCTGAACTGAACTCGATCTATATGAGCCTATAATGGGTGAGGATCGAGGAATCTACCGGTTCAGGTACCTTTACTTTAAAACCGAACCGCATATAGTGAGCCCTAAGAGCCCACCCTAGGTAGAACCGCATTGAACCCCTAGTGGTCACCCAAATAGGTGGTTTATTTATCATTTCTTGCGTACTTTAGCATTGTACTGACTTGTTTTGTTTTACTTTGACTATGATTGCATAACATTCATCATAAAAAAGGTGTTGATTCCAATTCGGTTGCTAAATAGATAACTTGTCATGGAAAAGGGGTTTCTTGATAAAGTGGAGGAAAATGTGGCCGTCCGGATATGGGCCGAGACAACGCAACAAGAGAAGGGTGATAGTCTTACAGAGGGGTACGTGTCAGAGTTATGGGATTTTACTCGTATCAGCGTAACCCAAAATAATCTTCAAGAAATGAAAGAAATATGGGATCAATGGGATGATGAGATCAAGCAACTATTCTACTATAATTACGGTGATTTGCCCTATCTACTCTATATCAAAGTGGATAAGCACTTATTCCGAGCGCTCGCCCAATTTTGGAACCTTGCCTATAGTTGTTTTACTTTTGGAAAGGTGGATTTGGTACCTACTATGGAAGAGTATACGACCTTTCTCCATTGCCCGAAGATTCAAACTGACAAGGCCAATTCTAGATCTGTTAATGTCCCGACATTCTTAAAAAAACTGATGAACATCACGGGGATGAGCGAGCAGTGGGTTGCGGTCCGGATCAAGCAAAAAAGAGATAGTAAGTGCATTCCTCGGAGAAATTTGACAGATTTGATCCTAGCACATTCTGATGTGAAGAAAAGGGTTGATGTCTTCACATTAAGCATTTACGAATTGGTTATCTTCCCTAAGGCTTTAGGGCATATAGACGAGGCGGTCTCCAATTTATTTGACCGGCTTGATAAAAGGGTCACACCCGTTTTCGCAATTTTGGCCGAAACTTTTAGATCCTTGAACGCATGCCGTAGAGCGGGTGAAGGGAGATTCATTGGATGCGCACCACTCTTTCTAGCGAGGTTCCACAGCCATTTTTGGAAAATGGAAAAGGTATCATATCGAATATTCTCCGAAAACTATTTTTCGCTGAAAGAGTTAGTGGCTACGCCGAGACGGGATGATATTACGGAGGAGAAATGGATGATGATTCTCCAAAATCTGCAAGACGAAGACGTCGAATGGAGAGCCCCTTGGATGGTCCCTGACGAGATTTTATATCGGTGTGGTGATTTTAATTGGGTTCCCCTACTTGGAATCTGGAGGGCTGTTGGTATGCTCCTCTGCTCGTGTTAAGACAATACAGATCAAGACAGTTTACGCTAGTAACACAAGGGTTAGCTCAGTGCGAGTTGGTATACAGGGGATATAGTTACAAAAAGAAGGTTCGAGAAATATCGAATGTTTGGAACCAAACTCGCAGAATGAAAACGTTTTCTACCAACCTGATGACAACCCCTGAGTATGATCGGTGGTGGGGTCAGAGAATCAACGACAATATCCCTACGTTAGACCAAGAAAACACCCAATCAATAGAAGAACACTTGCAGGTGATCCCGTCTGAGCTAGAGATCATCAAACAGGATTTTGAGAGAAAGTGTTTGGAACTAGAAAAAAGGATAGAGCAATTAGAGAAGGAGAAAAAGCTGGGACTGGATGTCGACATCCAGAAACTAGAAGCCGAGAAGCTGAGAAAGGGGAAGAATAAAGCTGAAGAGGATTTGGACAGTTTGAAAACAGACTACAAGAAGCTGCACAGGTCAATGAGAACCGCCAGACTGGGAAAGACATCAGAACAATGGTGACAAGAGATAAAAGAAGAAAAGAACAGAGCCGATCAATGGGAAAAGGAATGCCAAGATACCCAGGTTTGAGGAAATGCCTTAGAAAGAGACCTATCGGAATGCCAAAATGAAAAGGTCAGTTTAAAAGCCAGGGTAGCAGAAATAGAAAAGTCACTTCATCAGTATCATAATCGCAACTCCATAATCGAGCTTAAAGTGAGCATAAAAAAGATTGAAGAGCTGAAAAGGAGAATAGAAGAGCTCGAGATCGCATTACAAAATTGTGAACTCCGAGTTGAACTCCTTGAAGCAAGCAACGAGCAGTGGAAAGAGTAACTTCACCGTTCTCAAGGTCAAGTCAGGGATAGAGACTATATCATTGGTGAAGCTGTGGCTCATGTACGAGAGGTGGCTGATCATTTACAAACCCTAGTAGTCCAGGCTGATATACTGAGTTTGAAATATGAGTCAGAGTCAGATCGAGGCCGAGAGTTAGCTTGGCTTCTTAAGAAGGTCAAGGCCTTAAGTATTAGGGCGAGGCCTTATATGTAATCCGTTTTATGTAAAGAAATTTGTTTTCTAGAAAAGTTACTCTAATGAAATTGAATCAGAATCAATGCCTTTTTTTTGCATGCATTAGCATTACATTGCATCATGTGCATTAAATCTCACAAAGAGACCCTAAAATCATGGCAGTTACCCTGGAATATCGTTACGGTACACGAGGAAAAACTAAATTAATGGACCAAAGATTGGAAAGATTAGAGCAAATGCAAAAAGAGATGCAAGATCAGTTGCAAATACAGATACAAGAACAATTGGCCAAAATTCAACAAGATATGAGGGATCAGATGTTAGAATCCCAAAGGAATATGATGAGCCAATTAACCCAGTTGCTGACTGGAAGGCTAGAGAAAGGAAAGAGCCCTATGGTCAACTCCGGCGACGATAACGAGGACCCTGCTTATCCTCCAGGCTTTACCCTAACAAACACCTAAGCACAACCAAACGCATATCCACAAAGGGTGTCTGTTAATATCAGACCCCAATATCAGACAGGTACCTCAGCACCAACAAGCTTCCCGACGGGTTCAGGCTTGAACCCAGGAGACAATCCATCAAATCCCGTTGTCCCTGATCTAGATGATATGGTAGAAATAGAAAAAACAAGAGTGGAGCTGCCAAAGTAACTTGAGGATCGATGCAGATGGCTAGAAGAAAAATTTAGAGCAATGGAAAACACTAATTACCATTGCGGAATCGATGTCAAGTACCTGAGTTTGGTCCCAGATTTAATACTCCCTCCCCAGTTCAAAACTCCAGAGTTTGAAAAGTACAACGAGACTAGTTGCCCTGAAGCTCACATCACCATGTTCTATCGAAGGATGACAGGATATGTCAATAATAATCAACTATTAATCCATTGCTTCCAAGACAGTCTGATCGGGTCAGCAGCTAAATGGTATAACCAACTGAGTCGTGCCAAAATGATTTCGTGGAAGGACTTAGCACAAGCTTTTATGAAGCAATAGTCATGTGATGGACATGACACCCAACATAATCAAATTGCAGAATATGGAGAAGAAGTAGAATGAGAGCTTCAGGCAATATGCCCAAAGATGGAGAGAGGTGGCAACGCAAGTCAAGCCACCTCTTCTGGAGAAAGAAACCATGATGCTTTTCATCAACACTTTGAAAGCCCCATTCATCAACCATATGTTGGGGAGCGCTACTAAGAGTTTATCAGATATAGTGATGTCTGGTGAAATGATTGAAAATGTGGTGAGAAGCGGTAAGATAGACGCATGGGAAAACTCTAAAAGATCGGCCCCAAAGAAGAAGGAAAATGAGGTGAATAATGTAGGTACATACAACAAGGGTTACTCAAAACCAATTACCGTTGGCCCGCCAAGGACAGTAACCACTAGTCTTCAGGCCCCCTCAAGGCAAGAATCAAACCAAAGGCCAAATACAGAAAGGCTCTAGTTCACACCTATCCCGATGACGTATATAGAGCTGTATCAGAGCCTGTTTGATGCACACGTGGTATCCCTCTTCTACCTGAAGCCCATGCAACCTCTATTCCCTAAATGGTATGACGCAAATGCTCAATACGAATACCACGCGGGAATCACAGGACATTCAATCAAAAACTGCACCGCATTTAAAAAGTTGATCGAAAGGTTCATTAAAATAGGAATTGTAAAGTTTGACGACCCATCAGGACCTAATATGGCAGTAAATCCGTTACCCAGCCATTCTGATTAAGGGGTAAATGCGATAATCGAGAATGGAGGGAAAAGAACCAAGATGGATGTAGAGGAAGTAAAAACCCCACTGAAATGGGTTTGGAAGAAAATGGTAGAAAGTGGATTAATCACACGGGATTTAAGGAAGAAATCCCGAAAAGCAAGGAACTACTGTGAGTTCCATGATGAAGAAGGTCATGAGATTCAAAGATACAGTGAATTTAGGGCCCTAGTACAAGGTCTGATGGACAATAAGGAGCTAGAATTCTTTGAGTATACCGAAGGCCCAAAAGGAGAAGATGTGTGTGCCTCAGAAGAAAAATCGACAGAGAAGGTCTATAGGGCCAATCACCCGGTGGTAATCATCTCAAGACCAAGAATTAATGAAGCCAAAGCATAAATTGCACCAAGGGTCATAATCCAGACACCCGTATCTTTTCTCTATAAAGACAATAAAAGGGTTTCTTGGAATTATGACTATAATGTAATGATCCCGGGGGAGGAGAACCCGGTTAACACCTCAAAAGAGGGACAAGACATGGGTTTCTATACACGCAGCGGAAGGCGCTATGATACCCTGAACACAAAAGTCGAACTTGTTAAAGGAAAATCCTTAACAATTGAACAGAAGAAAGAGAAGCCGACCAGACTTGAATCACCTGTTAATGAGCTGGTAACTGAGAAAGAAGCTAAGGAATTCTTGAAATTTCTAAAACACAGCGAGTATAGCATCATGGAACAACTACATAAGCAACCAGCTTGCATCTCAGTGCTAGCTTTACTCTTAAGTTCAGAGACACATCGTGATGCGTTAATGAAAGTGCTAAACGAAACTTATGTCGCTAACGATATCTCTGTAAACAAGCTAGACCACCTAGTTAACAATATAAGTGCCGACAACTTTATCTTCTTCAATGATAATGAGATACCGCCTGGGGGTATGGGATCTACAAAGGCTTTGCACATCACTACCAGCTGCAAAGGGTATACATTGCTAGGGGTGTTAATTAATAACGGATCTGCACTAAATGTCCTACCCTTATCTACCCTGAATAGGCTACCTGTGGATAGCTCTCATATGAAGACATGTCAAAACATAGTGAGAGCATTCGATGGAACCGAAAGAAGGGTGATGGGAAGGATTGAGATACCCCTATTGATTGGTCCAAACACGTATGAAGTAGATTTCTTGGTGATAGACATTAAGCCTTCCTATAATTGTTTGTTGGGGAGGCCTTGGATTCACACGGCTGGGGTAGTGCCATCATCAATGAATCAGAAGCTAAAGTTGGTAACCGAGGGTCGGCTGGTAATGATAAACGCAGAAGAAGACATTATTGCATCTGTAACCAGTGACGCGCCATACGTAGGGATGGACGATGAAGCGATAGAATGTTCATTCCAATTGTTGGAATTTGTGAATGCAACCTTCATTATCGAAGGGAACAAGATCCCGATGCCCAAAATTTCTCAAACTACAAGGATGGGCCTGCGATTGACGGTCGGGAAAGGGGTTTTGCCGGGGAGAGGACTTGGAAAATACCTACAAGGAAAATTTGAGGCACCTATGCTGAAGGATAAACGAGACTGCTTTGGTTTAGGATTTAAGCCAGATGCGAGACAAAGGAAGAAGGAGATGGAGAAGAAACAAGAAAGGAAAAGAGCGCGACTGAGCGGGGAAGAGGTCAAGTGGGAACCAATGACTTTTCCCTATATATCCAAGACTTTCGTATCGGGAGGAACTATTCACCCAGAAAGAGGGATGCCAAGAGAAGAGATCGCTAAAGAAATGTTGGGAAACCTGAACATCAACGCCATATCTGAAGAAAGGATTTGGGGAGAAAATTTATCAGACATCTGCCCCTATGTACCTGGAAGTGTTTTGAACAACTGGACTGCGGAAGAGATTCCTGTAGTTTTTAGAGCCAACACAGAGTAATGCTCAAAACACACTTGTTACTCTAAGCCTAGGAGTAATAAGAATCCTTTTGTGAAATAGGCATATGTCTAATATCTTTATTTCAATAAAATACATCTTTGCGTATCATTTTGAGAAAATATTCTTTCATTCTTTCATTTCATTCATAATCATACCATACAGATAGTTATTCTTAGATTATTTTGTCTTTGGATCTTCCTTCGTTCCTATAACAGGTCTCCAGATATCAATGATATGAGCGACGCTGCTACTAACTCAGAATCTCCTTTTGAGCGAGATATGTGTTTAGAGGAAACTTAGAACTTTGAAGATGACAGAGATTGTAACCTATCTCCTAATTTGTAAAGGATGGTAGAACAAGAGGAGAAACAGATTCTACCTCACAAAGAGTCAGTAGAGATTGTGAGCTAGGAAAAAGGAAAAGAAGTGAAAATTGGAGCTTGCATTGCCGCAGAGACAAAGCGAGACCTCATTGAATTACTCCAAGAATTTAAAGATGTCTTTGCATGGTCATATCAAGACATGCCCGGGTTAAGTACTGATATCGTGGTACATTGGCTCCCCATAAAGGAAGAGTGCAGGCCAGTTCAACAGAAGCTCCGAAGGATGAGGCCCGATGTTTTACTGAAAATAAAAGAGGAAGTCAAGAAGCAATTCGATGCTAGTTTCTTACAAATGGTTAAATACTCAGAATGTGTAGCCAATATCTTCCCCGTCCTTAAAAAAGATGGGAAAGTGCAAATGTGTGTAGACTATAGGGATTTGAACTAGGCCATCCCAAAAGATAATTTCCTGTTGCCTCACATTGACACCTTAGTGGACAACACAGCAGGTTACTCATTATTCTCCTTCATGGATGGCTTCTCAGGATACAACCAGATAAAGATGCATCCTAAAGACATGGATAAGACCACATTTGTAACCATGGGGGGAACATTTTGCTATAAGGTGATGCCATTTGGACTAAAAAACGCGGGAGCGACATATCAGAGAGCCATGGTAACTCTATTCCATGATATGATGCACAAAGAAATTGAAATTTATGTCGATGACATGATCGCCAAATCCAGAACAGAAGAGGAGCATGTGCAAGTCTTGAGGAAATTATTCTTGAGGTTGAGGAAATTCCAGCAAAAACTCAATCCGACAAAATGTACTTTCGGGGCTAGGTCAAGAAAATTGCTAGGATTTGTAGTCAGTGAAAAGGGGATCGAGATCGACCTAGAAAAAGTAAAGGCTATACAGCAATTGCTTCCACCACACACTCAAAAAGAAGTTCAAGGTTTCCTAAGAAGACTAAATTACATTGCCCGGTTCATTTCACAACTAACTCAGAAATATGACCCCATATTCTGTCTCCTTAAGAAACACAACCCAGGCGTTTGGAATGAGGAGTGCCAGAAGACTTTCGATAAGGTCAAACATTACTTGTCCAATGCTCCAGTACTGATGCCACCTAACCCAGATAGGCCACTGATACTGTACTTGGCAGTATTCGAGAATTCCATGGGATGTGTGCTTGGTCAACATGATGAGTCGGGAAGAAAAGAAATAGTGATATACTATCTCATTAAGAAATTCACTGAATGTAGAGACAAGATATTCGCCAATCGAGAAGTTATGTTGCACCCTGATATGGACAACCAGAAGATTGAGACAGTACATGCTATACCATACAACTTGGCTCATCTCAAATCTGGACCCTCTAAAGTACATGATGGAGTCGACTGCTCTAAATAGAAGAATGGCCCGGTGGCAAACTCTGCTTTCTGAATTTGACATAGTCTATGTGAACCAAAAGGCAGTCAAAGGAAGTGCAATAGCGAATTTTCTGGCCAGTAGAGCTCTAGAGGATTACGAGCCTTTGAACTTTGATTTCCCGAATGAAGATCTAATGTATGTTGCAACCACTGAAGAAGACTCTCAAGAAGGTCATCCTTGGAAGCTAAACTTCGACGAAGCCTCAAATGCTATGGGTAACGGAATTAGGACAGTCTTGGTATCCCCAAATGGAGATCATTATCCCTTCACTAGCAAATTGGATTTTGATTGCACGAACAATATGGCAGAATACGAAGCATGCATCATGGGTATTCGTGCAGTCGTAGAATGTGAGATCAAAGTGCTAGAGGTATATGGGGATTCTGTACTAGTAATCCATCAACTCAAGGGAGAATGAGAGACAAGAGATCCCAAGTTAATCAAGTATCGAAAGTTGGTTCTTGAGTTAATTGAGGAGTTTGATGACATCACCTTCTATTACCTCCCACGAGATGAAAATTAGATGGCTGATGCCCTGGCTACCTTGGCTTCGATGGTCAAAATGAACAAATAAGAGGATGTAAAGCCTATCCAGATGAGTATTTATGAGACTCCAGCTCATTGTTACAATATCAAAGAAGAAGAAGAAGAAGAAGAAGAGGACGACCACCCTTGGTACCACGATATACTGCGATATGTGAAAAATAGTTAATATCCTGACCAAGCAACAGAGAATGATAAAAGGACATTGAGAAGACTGGCCAACGACTATGTCCTAGACGGGGAGATCCTATATAAAAGGAGAAAGGATCAGGTGCTACTAAGGTGTGTAAACACTGTCGAGGCTAAACAAATCTTGGAAGAAGTCCACGAGGGTGTTTGCGGAACACATGCCAATGGTTTTACAATGGCAAGGCAAATCATGAGATTCGGGTATTATTGGTCCACCATGGAAGGAGATTGCATCAATTACGCCAAAAAATGCCACAAGTGTCAAATTTACGGAGATAAAATTCATGTACCTCCCTCACCTCTTCATGTTATGACTTCTCCGTGGCCTTTCTCTATGTGGGGCATGTATGTCATTGGGCCAATTTCACCCAAAGCTTCTAACAGGCATCGATTCATCTTCATGGTCGTCGATTACTTTACAAAGTGGGTAGAAGCCGCTTTATACGCCAATGTCACGAAGTCGGCAGTCAGTAAGTTCTTAAAGAAGGATATCATATGTCGATATAGAATGCCAGAAAGGATCATATCTGACAATGCACTAAATTTGAACAACAGCATGATATCAGAAGTCTGCAGTTAGTTCAAGATCAAACACCATAACTCATCACCATATCGCCCAAAAATGAATTGTGCAGTGGAGGCAGCCAATAAGAACATTAAGAAAATCGTGGGGAAAATGTCTGAGACGTATAAAGATTGGCATGAGAATTTACCATTTCCCCTCTATGCTTATCGAACATCTGTCAAGACCTCAACTGGGGCAACGCCTTTCTCTTTGGTTTATGGAATGGAGGTAGTTTTACCTATTGAAGTCGAGATTCCTTCTCTCCGAGTTTTGGCAGAATTGAAGTTGGATGAAGTAGAATGGATCCAATCCTGATATGATCAGCTAAACTTGATTGAAGAGAAAAGGTTGAAAGCCATCTGTCATGGTCAGATGTACCAAAAACGAATGATGCGAGTTTACAACAAAAAGGTTTGTCCCAGAGAATTCCACGAAGGGGACCTAGTATTGAAAAATATCTTTCCTATACAAAAGGATTTCAGAGGGAAATGGATGCCAAATTGGGAAGGACCTTATGTGGTAAAGAAGGCCTTTTCTAGAGGAGCATTTATTTTGACTAAGATGGATGGCAAAAGCTTGCCCAATCCTATGAATTCAAACTATGTCAAGAAGTACTTCACCTAAAAAAAAAGAGGAGAGGCCAAGGTGAAAACACGCAAAGGGCGCCTTGAGACCAAAGGGGTTTTGAATTGAAAACCCGTAAAGGGCAATTCAACTTTTGATCAAAAGATGGGGCATGCGGTAGTCTTACTATGCCTAAATTAACAAGAAGGAGAAATGCTATGTCTTGGGGCATCAACAAAGTACTCTAGATCTCTTAAACACATGTTGAACTCAAAATGGTCATTAAGAAGTTCGTGTAGAGAAGCTCATGCTGCGATATTTGGTGCACCTATTTTCCTTTTACTCATTTTGTATTTCACCAATGTTTGCTTTCTTTGATTAATCTATTCTTTTCAAATTTTGTTCCTGATAAATGTCAGTTCTGTCCATCATTATGATCTTTTTCAAGCATTTTGCATTGAAATAACGATTAATGGACTAATAATACTTTCATAAAAGGAGTTTTGCATATTACTCTGAAAGCTTCTAAATAGTACGAAGACTTGAAACATGACTATTATTTAGAACTAATTAAACCAAAGGGTTGGAAACATTTGAGAAAAAATAGTCTAAATTATGGCTATTTCTTCGGGTTTTCTGTCAAAGATACCGGCTGAGCAAGAAGGCAGGGTAATACGTCAGTGATAGAACCTTGATGAGCAACGAGCAATGACAACCTAAGCATTGAAAAGGGGATCATTCTCGCAAAATGGCATTCTGCATTCATGCAAATATCATTAATGCACATCTAGTTAGGAGCATTTGATTCATTCTGATCATGACATCCTAATCATTTGGCATAAACATAGGCCCATGAAATGGATTCTACAGGTCTTGTTACCCAGAGAATGGTGTAACAGATTGATGGATTGAAGAAGATACAAATCCTATACCCCTGAGTGGCAGTGGGATGGATTGAAGATTATGAAAATCTTATACCCCTGAGTTGTAGTGGGATGGATGGAAGAAATTACAAATCTCATTTAACACCCCAAACCTGGCATAGACGTTATGGCCGTATCTTGCAATGTCACATGATAGTGTTTTTGAAACCTCATTGTTATGATGAAAACATTCCATGTTATTATCTTTAGTAAACCTTTGTTAGAACTTAGGAAGTTGTCTTTATTCCTTTAAAAAATTTGTTTTGAAACATCCCTCGTTGCAGAAGCTTTAATAAAACAGTCTAGGTGATCATGCGTTTAGAAATTACTTTAACTTTTTTAAAACTAAATTTCCTACGACCAGCAGGTATAAATCCATAAAGTAAAATAAATAAATAAAAACCCAAATTTAAAACCAAAGTCCCAGAGGGTCCTTAAATTACAACCCAAATAATTAATAATAATCAAATCATAAATCGTAAATTGAAAACCATGAAGTCCAAAAATTACTATGGTCACCACTGAGTCCACCGTCGCACTGATCCATCTATGTCTGGGGATTTCCTGTGCACATTAAACAAAATGGGTGAGTTTACGTAAACTCGGTGTATAATCCCGCAGAAACAAACAAACAAACAGTATTCACAGTGCACAGTTGAACATGTAACAGCCCGATTTAGGGTCTAGTCGGAATAGTGGTGCGAGACCACAAATTCGAGTTAGTAAAATGAGCTTTTAAAGTATTTGAAATGTTTGCATGGTATTATGAAAGTTTCATATGGAAATTTTATGAAAATTTCCATTAAAGGGTCCATTAGGACTAAATTGTAAAAGTTGCAAACTATGAGTTTCTAGAAGCTTTGTGTATAAAATAGCTTTGGATTGGTAATTAGAAGTCCTTAAGTAGAAATTTTCCCAAATTATAATTTTTGGACAAAAATGGACATGAGTTAGTAATATTTGAAAGTTTAGTAAAAAGGGCATTTTGGTCATTTGGCTTTTTAATGATTAAAAAGGATGAAATAAGTCAAAATTTATGTTCATCTTCTTCAAGCTTGGCCGAAACTTTTAATAACTCCATAGCTAGGGTTTATTCAATTTTTCAAGCTCATAGTAAGTGCATCCTAGCCTCGTTTTTAATATTTTTCGTATTTTTGGAGTTCTCGTAACATGAATTAGCTATTTTTAGCTATAAGATGAGCTAAGATGCATGTTCAAAAATCTACCCATGAATGGTATGTTTGTAAAATGATGTTTTATGGAAGATTATGAGAGTTTGATGTTAGATAAACATCTTTTTCTAAGTGAATTTCATGAGAAATGCTAGTAGGGGCTAGTTTGTAAAATTTATGGAATTTGTCATACATGGTAGAAATTGTAAAAATTTGATATTGCTATAGTTGAGACTATTAATCAGCTAAGCATGAAGTATTAGAAAGTTGAATGAAAATCACTTTACGAGCCTTGGGGCAAAAGTGTAATTATGAGAAAGTTTAGGGGCAAAATAGTAATTTTGCCAAAGCATGTGTTAAGAGTCAATTTAGTCAATATGAGTATTAAATGAGCTAAATTATTATTATAGTTCAAGAAAAATAAAGCCCGGACCGAAACCGAGGCAAGAACAAAGTCGAGGACTAAATTACATATCTACCTATATTTTGTACATTGAGGTAAGTTTGTATGATTTCTAAGCTTTATGATTAATATCATTGAATTGCTTAGTATAATGTACAATATTACCATGAAAATGTTTAATGCTATGTTAACAAAGAAATCAATGAGATTAAGCATGAAAAAGTCCCGATTGAAGTTGAATTACTTAGGATACTCGATCTATCACATGAGACAAGAGAGTCCGTATAAGACCAAGCCAAGGCATGGCATCGGCAATCAAGCAAGTTGTCATGTAAGACCAAGACAAGTCTTGGCATTGAAGAGTTATTATGAGATGAAGACCCATATAAGCCCAAGCCAAGGCATGGTATTGGTGAGTCTCCAAGCAAAGATGTCATATAAGTCCAAGACAAGTCTTGGCATTGAAAAGTCCTCATGAGATAGAGATTTCATGTAAGTCCAAGCCAAGGCTCGGCATTGACCAGTTCAAGAGTAAAAATACCAAATAAGACCATGTCAAGACACGGCAATGGTAAGTTCCCAAGGGAACATATAAGTAAGACTTTGTGTAAGTCCATGTCAAGACATGGCATCGATACCAAGATGAGAGATCTCATGTAAGACAATATCTTGGATATGGCTTTGGCATCGAGTTATATGTGAGATGAGATTCAGTATCCTCGATTATTCATAGAAATTCATCGGGCAAAATAAGTAAAGCTATTATCAAGTTGAAAATGAGTATTATTCATGTTATGAATGATGAATTAGAGATTATGATTATTATAGTAAAGTATACTGATCTATGCGATCAAGTGTTACAGGTACCTTGTTAACCTCACGAGCATGAGACTAGTAAGAATCATAAGATATGTAATAATCAGTAAGAGTAAGTAAGCTTTAATACCTGAAATTTATGATGCCAAATGGTTTATGTTAAGCGAGTATGTTGCTATGTGCATTATATGCAAATTTACTAAGCTAAATGCTTACGTCTTTATTTCTTTCTTTCCATGTAGTCCCGCCAAGCTAATCTCGTGGATCATCGTCATCGGAGCTCAAAGCACACTATCAATCATTATTTTGGTAAAGACAAGTTGTTCATATTAAGTATGGCATGTATAGGAAACATTTCATTTTGAGAAAATGTCTTAAATAGGAGCAATAGTATGGGCTATCAAGTTCATTATTCTTTTGTATATGGCTAAGTGATTTGGCCAAGATTGACTAAGTATGTATGTTTATTGATATCAATGAAAGATGTAGTAAATTGAGTTTTTGAATTGAGTATGAGAGTGATCATGATTTCAGGGTGGCAATTGGCTTGGTAAATAGCCCACATGTGCCCACACGGATAGACACACGGGCGTGTGTCTAGGCCATACGTCCCCTGCACCTTAGTACCTTAAGTCAGAATAGGCTACGGGTTAATCCCACGGTTGTATGTTTAGGCCGTGTGTGACACACGGTTAGCACATGGGCGTGTGCCCCGGCCGTGTGAAGTCTGCACCTTGCACTTGTCATTTGAATTACCACACGGCTGGAGTACACGGGCGTGTGTATGGACCGTGTGGATAAGTCAGAATGCCAAAGTTTAGCACACGGGCCAAAGCCACGGGCGTGTCAAGGCCGTGTGAAATTAGTCAATGTCGACCACGGGTGGAAGACACGGGCATGTCTAACGAGTACACGGGCGTGTCCCAAGTCACATGGGTGTGTGACCCATGTTTCGAGGAAAAGTTCCCGATTAAGTTCCGAAAGTTTCCGGATAGGTGTTTAAGGCCTCATAGGCCCATGAAACGTATGTTTTGATTAAGAAAGAGAAGTTTCTGTTTCAAAACAAAATTTTACAGCCCGTAAGTACCTGTTTCCTTAATTTCGAGTATGGTAATGTAACACCCTAAACCCGGCCCAAACGTTACGACCAGATCTGGTATGCTACGGGGTTTAATGTTAAAAACTTCACTTGGATGATTTTTGGAAATTTAGTTTGTTTATTTAGGTATTCGCTAAAATAAGTGATATTTGAAGAAAACCTTTGCTTTTCTTTGAACGTGTTTGAAATTCCCATATTTTTACTTCTTATAGATAAGTCTTTGAACATAAAGTTAAATTTTTAAAAAAATAGAATAAAGACGTTAACAAGTATAATTTAAACCTAAGCTATGGAGCCTTATTACATAAATAGTCCCAAAATTGAAAACTTAAAGGAAAGCTGAAAATAGTCTATGAAAATATAAGACTTGATGGCCCCTCGAGTCCGCCTCGGCTCCCATGTCCACGATCTACTGCTCATCTGAAAAGTCAGGGAAAATAAAGGGATGAGTCACCAAGACTCAGTGTGCAAATCCCGAAAACACATAAAAAGCTTGAGGCCTACAAACACATTATGGGCCTTGGCCCATACACAATGGCAACAAAATATTCACATGCTGCATGGCCCAACCCAACCTAAAAGTCCATCCTCTACACACCAACCCGTACCAGCCATCACACCTCAGGGATTTCTACAATCAACCCACCAACCGCTACACACCATATCGACAGTCATGCTGTCAGTTATAATGTCGATCACCGTGTGACCTTATAATCCACTGTGGCAGAGCCACCGATCACTGTGTGACCTTATAATCAAGTGTGGCAGAGCCACCGATCACTATTGTGACCTAAGTGTACATATCGTGGTTTAACCACCGATCACTAGGTAACCTTTTAACATGCTCTTCCCCTTCATCATATCAACCCCATCCCATGCATACATCCATGCATAAGCAAAATAATATACAACCTAAAAGATCACAGTCTATCACATACATCGATACACATAGAGAAGTTTCTATGATTACGTACCTAGCATCCCTTGCCTACCCTTTTCGAGTAATACGATTGTCCATACAGCCTTTTTCCGGCTTTTAGCCCATAACATATATAGTACAGATTAATTAGTGTGATAGAGATCTACACACCTGATTACAGTTAAGATGATACTTTTTATGTCAACACTATGGGTAGCCGATACGACTGCTAACTGCCTTTAGTTTTGTTCTGAAGCCGGTCCACAACCCGATGGCCAATCCCGAACTGCTGACACCGTTCGTTTTTTAAACTTAGGGGTTGGATTTACGGGTCCAATCCCCTCCTTCGCCTGATCGACATTTGATTCCATCAAAAGACCTTATCAGTTGCTACCACCCACATATGGTTATTAATCCGTAACACAGGGTTAAGATCACAAATACAATAAACGAGCCTAACGAAAATCTAAAGAGAACCCCTTACCTTGAAATCCCGAAAAGAGGTATGGGTCTCAGAGACTAGCGATTTCTGGCTTTTGGGATCTAGATTATCTGATCTACTTCGATTCCCGAAATGTTGCCCCAAGATGAGAACACAAGAACAGTCAAAACGTTACTCCAAAGTTAATCTTATCACATCAATTAGCCTTTCGGCTTTGGCCTCCAAAAACAAAAAGAGAAAGGAAGAACAGAAGAAATCAGCACTTACCTTAACACAGAGAATTCGGCAACTCCTAGATAATTTCGGCTTTTGAGAAGATCAAAAAGAAAGATGGTGCAAAGGAATCTATGGAGGTTCGACTTAATGAAGGAATCAAAAGAAAAAGATGCAGAGGAAGATTATGAGGTTTCGATTTGTAGGAGAAAGCAGAGAAAAATAATAGACATTCGACTTTAGCATAAAAGTGGAGATGAGAGAATGGAATTAGGGGTTTCGGCTTTAGCAGAGAATGAGAGAAGAGAGTAAGAGAATAAAACCCAAATGTCGAAAATAAAGAAGTATTCCCCTCCCCTAAAGAGAATTTCGGCTCTTACCAAACAAATGCCGAAAACGCCTATTTTGCAAACTAAAAACCCATCCTATCAATAGGGAAATTTCGGCACCCCTTAGCCATACAAAACCGATTCCCCCTTCCCACCTAGAGTTTAAAAATCGGCCACCACTCAGCTTACCAGATAACTCCTAGATTTTCTCCCTTATCTTCATCTGATCACTAATCCTCAAGTGGCATGGATAACGCCACCTCTTCCTTCCTTTATCTGCCACATTATCAGCCATATTATCCACATTATCCCACTCATTAAATCTCCCTATTTTTAAGCATTCCAACCGACTCCAACTCCCTCTCTTTTGACGCCAAAAACATTTGAAATAAGTGGGTAATGCGACTCAAAACTTGGACCTCCTTATTGCTTATCACGCCACCTCAAAGCCCCTAAGTAACGCCACTGACCACTGGCCACAAGCCCATTTGTGTGTCTTACTTTACAGATAATATCTTTTAAGCCCCATATTCTAACCGGCTTTCCACTAGAGTGCCCAAGCGAGAAAAATTTGACTAAGGCCTCGGCCCCCACCCCGAGCCCAATCTGAACCCCTTAAACACCCTAATTACACATTAAAGATAACATAAACATCACAGCACATTAAACGCAAAGGCCCATTAATTCAGGATGTTTCAGTTCTACCCCCTTAAAGAAATTTCATCCTCGAAATTACCTGATCAGAATAGATGCGGGTATTGCTACCGCATCGCTTCCTCTGGTTCCCAAGTAGCCTCCTCAGAACCGTGATTCTGCCACAGAACTTTAACCAATGGAACCGTCTTTCTCCGTAATACTTTGACATTACGATCCAGGATTTCCACTGGCTCCTCTTCAAAGGATAAATCGGGTCTTACTTCGATTTCTTCCACAGACACCACATAAGATGGATCCGAACGGTAACGTCTTAACATAGAGACATGGAATACATTGTGAATCTGGCTTAGCTCAGAAGGTAACTCTAGCTGATAAGCTACTGGTCCCGCTCGTTTCAACACCCGATAAGGTCCGATAAATCTGGGACTTAATTTACGTTTCCGTCCAAACCTCAGTACTTTCTTCCATGGCGACACCTTCAAGAACACCTTGTCACCCATCAGTAAATTCTATGTCCTTACGCTGTGTCGGCATAGGACTTCGTCGATTCGGCGCTTCCTTTAATCGAGCCCGATTTAACTCTACCTTCTCCCCTGTCTCGGTAACCAATTTCGGACCAAAAATTCGACGTTCCCCTAATTCTGTCCAATAGGTAGGTGTACGACACCTCCACCCGTACAATGCTTCATAGGGCGCCATCTGAATACTTGACTGGTAGCTATTGTTGTACGCAAACTCCGCCAACGGTAAGAACTCTTCCCAACTACCCACGAAGTCAATGACACATCCTCTTAACATGTCCTCTAAGATGCGGATTACCCGCTCGCATGTCCATCGGTCACGAGGATGAAACGCACGATCTTGAAATCCAACCGTACTCCAACGCTTGATGCAACGCCTTCCAAAATCGTGAGGTGAACCTAGGGTCCCCGTCCGATATGATTGATATTGGTACCCCATGTAACCTCACTACCTCCGCTATGTATAGCTTAGCCAATTTCTCGCAGAGAGTAATCACACGTCATTGGTATAAAATGAGCAGACTTCGTCAAGCGGTCAACAATCACCTGCATCGAATCTTTCTTAGTAGGCGTGAGGGTAGCCCACTAACAAAGTGCATTGCGATCCTTTCCCACTTCCATTGTGGAATCTTCACCGTACGCAACAACCACGATGGTAATCGATGTTCCGCTTTACTCTTGACAGTCAAACACTTCCCCACAAATTCGGTCACCTCTCGTTTCAAACCTCGGCCACGAGAACTCGATCTCGCAAATCTCGATACATCTTACTTCCTCCAGTGGTGCATAGCGTATGGACTACCATGCGCTTCTTGTAAAATCTTATGCCTCAACTCAGGATCTTCGGCATACACACTCTCCCTTGAAAACATAATAGCCCTTCCTCATTCACACTAAATTTCGTTGATCCTTCACTTGATCCCACGGAAACTTCTCCTTTAGCAACTCGTCATCTCTTTGTTTCTCCTTAACTCGATCGACCCAAGAGGGTTTCACTTCAAGTTCAGCTAATAAACTCCCATCATCATATAGACTAAGGTGAGCAAACATTGCTCTCAAGTCAGAGATTACTTTACGACTTAGAGCATCCGCCACCATGTTGGCTTTACCCGGATGGTACTCGATCGAGCAATCATAATCTTTTAATAACTCGATCCACCTCCTTTGCCTTAGATTCAACTCCTTCTGGGTCAACAGGTATTTTAAGCTCTTATGATCGGTACAAATGATAGATTTCTCCCCGTACAGATAATGTCTCCAAATCTTCAAAGCAAAACCACCGCCGCCAATTCCAAATCATGGGTGGGATAACTTGCTTCATGCGGTCTTAATCGCCGAGAGATGCGACGCAACAACCTTTCCACCTTGCATCAACACGCATCCTAGTCCCCGTGTGAAGCATCACAATAAATCACGAACTCCTTCCCGACCTCCGATGAATCAATACGGAGCCTCTGTTAAAATCCTTTTAACTTCTCGAAACTCTCTTGCTCTGTTTTTTAGCCAAAAAAAAGGAACCCCTTTCCCGAAAAAATTTAGTAAGCGGTGCTGCAATCAATGAAAATCCTTCAACAAACCTTCGTAATACCGGCCAAACCAAGGAAACTCCGAATTTCTGCTACAGACTTAGGCGGCTTCCAATCCAACACCGCTTTAATTTTCCGAGGGTCAACCCTAATCCCCTCCGCCGACACAATGTGACCTATAAAATTAACTTCTCTTAGCCATAATTTGCACTTACTGAATTTGGCATACAACTGCTTCTCCCTCAGAATCTGCAGAACCACCCGATAATGTGAATCATGTTCCTCTTCTGATTTTGAATAAACCAGAATATCATCTATAAATACCATGACAAACCGATCCAAGTAGGGTTGAAATACTCGGTTCATCATATCCATAAATATTTCTTTGGTGCGTTAGTCAACCCAAATGGCATCACCATGAATTCATAGTGACCATAGCGAGTCCTAAAAGCCGTCTTATGAATATCCGCCTCCTTGACCTTGAGCTAATGGTACCCTGATCTCAGATCTATCTTTGAGAAAACTGAAGCCCCCTTCAGCTGATCGAACAAGTCATCAATCCTCGGCAACGGGTATTTATTCTCGATGGTCAACTTATTCAGCTGGCGATAGTCAATGCACATACGCATTGATCCATCCTTCTTCTTAATGAATAACACCGGCGCTCCCCAAGGCGACACACTAGGTCGGATAAACCCTTTATCCATCAACTCTTGGATCTGTGCCTTCAATTCCACCAACTCCTTCGGCGCCATCCTATACGGAGCAATAGATACTGATGGTGTTCCCAGAAGAAGATCGATACCAAACTCCACTTCACGATCTGGGGGTAATCCCGGAAGATCATCTAGGAAAACATCAGGAAATTCCTTCACCGTCCTGACATCTCCGACAGTTAGTTCCTTGGCTTCCAGAGCTTGAACAAACATTAGAATTGCCTTGCATCCTTTCCTCACCATCCTTTCTGCTCTTAAGGCAGACACCACATTTGACAAACAGTTCCCCCTTTCACATATCACCAACACTTCGCCACCCTCGGGAGTTTTTAACACCATACGCTTGGCTGCATAGTCCAAATTTGCTTGATAATTCACTAACCAATCCATTCCTAAGATCAAATCGAACTCCCCAAATGGCAGTTCCATTAGATCAGCCCGAAAAGCTACCCCTTGAACTTCCAGGGGTACATCCTTATACAGTTTGCTCACCACTACAGTTTGTCCTAGAGGGCTCACTACAGTCATCTCCCTAGAAGAAGTCTCATAATCTAAGTTCAAAGTTCCCGCTATAGCACTAGCAACATAAGAGTGCATCGAACCAATATCAATCAAGGCAGTATAAGGCAAACCATAAATTAGAAACGTACCGGTTATGACATCCGGCAAGCGCGGCCCTCCTCTCGATGTCCGGCAAAGATAAACTAACCCCGACTGTCTCACCTTGGTGTTTCTTGCCCCTTGGCCTAGTGCTCCACCACCCGACCGGAACCGTTACCACCTCCGGGTGGACCACGACCTCTCCGTGGTCTGCCGACCACCTCTTCCCGGTGTGCATTCCCTTGACCCGTGGCCCTTCATCGCCCGTTCGCATGACGGTTTCTAACTTGGTGGTCCGTAGATCCACACCTAAAGCACTTCCCACCGCTACCCAACACTCACCTACGTGGAATTTACCACATCGAGCACATACGTGTCTCGACTAGCAGCGATGCAGAGGTCTCTCATCTCGTCTCGCCCGTCGACGGGTCTTTTCTCGAATACGCCCGGTGCCCCTCGATTATCCAAAATTTCTCTTACTTCCACTCCTATCTCTATCCCGATTCAATTTTTCTGTCCGCTTAACCTCCTCAACTATCTTAGCTTTTTCCACTAGCACAGCAAATTCCCTCTCCCGCTGTGGTGCTATCAATACACGCAGATCGTCCCTAAAACTATCTTCAAATCGAACACAACGTTCATGGTCTGTGGCCACCATCCCTCGAGCATAATGGCTAAGGCGTAAGAATTCGCTTCATACGCAGCCACCGACCTACTTCCACGAACTGCATTTGAACGCTCACGCCGCTGCGCATCCACATAACTCGACCCAATGTATTTACTCTGAAACGCCATTTTGAAGAGATCCCAGGTGATATGGTCAACCACCGTACCATCCTTAACCGTAAGCCACCATTGATAAGCTTCGTCTCGCAGGAGAGATACAACCCCTTTCAGTTTTTCCTCTTCCGTGAAATCAAGATCATCCATTATACGCTCAACCGCCTCCAACCAATACTCAGCTGTACTCGGGGCTATACCGAAAATTCCCCTAAACATTTCTGCCCCATTGGCTCTAAGTCGCTTCGACATAGATTTCCGGGCTCCTGTGCCCATGCCTGCCCCAGCAACCCTCTCTAAAACCCTTAACATCGCCTGAGATACCGCATCATCTCCGGCCGTCTGGTCCTGAAATTCCACCTCCGCGGTGGGTGGTACCAAGATCTCATTTTGCGGACCCATAGCCGAGATCCTCGGGTTACGACACGACCATCCTACCCCTACCACGGCCACGCGTAGGACGTTCATGACCCCTTGTACTCATTCTACCGATTCGCATTTATCTGATTAGAAATTTTATAAATTATTAATTTCTTTCACTGATTAACCACGAACAATCTTATGGACAGTAGTCTCAAGGGTAGTTCTTTCGAATTCGAAATTATATCCACGAGTTTCAGTCTCAAGTCTGTATTTCCTAGTTCTAGGAACTACATACATTCAACCATCATACATCAACATACAAGTAGCATCCATGAACTCACATTCATCACATAAGGGTATTTTCGTTATTTCACTACCCAGGGTTTTTCCGTAATTTTATCCTACATGGGTATTTTTGTAATTTCCCAGAATAGAGTATCTTGGTGATTTTTCGAAATAGAGATATTTTGGTATATTTTTTAAAGCAGGGGTATTTTGGAAAATTTTAATTTTTTTTCTCTTTTTTTCCAAATCGAGGGTATTTTGGTAATTTCACAAATTCTGATAAATCTAGGGGTTTTTGGGTAAATTTTCAAAACATGGGTATTTTGGTAATTTACAAAACTAAGGGTATCTGGTCCCTTTCGGGTTTTAATTATGGTCTTTGGCCCGTCAACAAGTCCTCATGCTAAGGTGAATAAATCACTACGCTTTGGGTAGGATTCCAGCGAAGAGGAGGTGAGTCACTAGGACCGCTTAAATACCAAGCTCTCCCTGAATCCAATCCTAGACATGCGCATGCCTGTTGCCACACCCTAACCCAACGACTGGCTTACGGACATGTTTAGTTAGATTAAGTTTTATGAATTTAAAGAATTGTTTAAACTAGGCCTAAAGTCCATTAATTCCTATCACACTAGTCTACGTCCATGAAGTCCATCAAACCCAACATGCATATCAAATCAAGAGTTAGAATACTTACCTGCGTGGATCGGGTGCCGGTAGACTCGAAGGCCATATCTCAACCACAGCATTTTACCAATTTATAAACTACTATTGGACCCATTTCACAGCCCGAGTTTTGCAACTTGGCTCTGATACCAAAATGTAACACCCCAAACCCGGCCCAAACATTACGACCAGATCTGGTATGCTACGGGGTTTAACGTTAAAAACTTCACTTGGATGATTTTTGGAAATTCAGTTTTTTTATTTAGGTATTCGCTAAAATAAGTGATATTTGAAGAAAACCTTTGCTTTTCTTTGAACGTGTTTGAAATTCCCATATTTTTACTTCTTATACATAAGTCTTTGAACATAAAGTTAAATTTAAAAAAAAATAAAATAAAGACGTTAACAAGTATAATTTAAACCTAAGCTATGGAGCCTTATTACATAAATAGTCCCAAAATTGAAAACTTAAAGGAAAGCTGAAAATAGTCTATGAAAACATAAGACTTGATGGCCCCTCGAGTCCGCCTCGGCTCCCATGTCCACGATCTACTGCTCATCTGAAAAGTTAGGGAAAATAAAGGGGTGAGTCACAAAGACTCAGTGTGCAAATCTCGAAAACACATAAAAAGCTTGAGGCCCACAAACACATTATGGGCCTTGGCCAATAAACAATGGCAACAAAATATTCACATGCTGCATGGCCCAACCCAACCTAAAAGTCCATCCTCTACACACCAGCCCGTACCAGCCATCACACCTCAGGGATTTCTACAATCAACCCACCAACCGCTACACATCATATCGACAGTCATGCTGTCAGTTATAATACCAATCATCATGTGACCTTATAATCCACTGTGGCAGAGCCACCGATCACTGTGTGACCTTATAATCAAGTGTAGCAGAGCCACCGATCACTATTGTGACCTAAGTGTACATATCGTGGTTTAACCACTGATCACTAGGTGACCTTTTAACATGCTCTTCCCCTTCATCATATCAACCCCATCCCATGCATACATCCATGCATAAGCAAAATAATATACAACCTAAAAGATCACAGTCTATCACATACATCGATACACATAGAGAAGTTTTTATGATTACATACCTGGCATCCCTTGCCTACCCTTTTCGGGTAATACGACCTGCCCATACACCTTTTTCCGGCTTTTAGCCCATAACATATATAGTACAGATTAATTAGTGTGATAGAGATCTACACACCTGATTACAGTCAAGATGATACTTTTTATGTCAACACTATCGGTAGCCGATACGATTGCTAACTTCCTTTTGTTTTGTTCTGAAGCCAGTCCACAACCCGATGGCCAATCCCGAACTACTGACACCGTTCGTTTCTTAAACTTAGGGGTTGGATTTACGGGTCCAATCCCCTCCTTCGCCTGATCGACATTTGATTCCATCAAAAGACCTTATCAGTTGCTACCACCCACATATGGTTATTAATCCGTAACACAGGGTTAAGACCACAAATACAATAAATGAGCCTAACAAAAATCTAAAGAGAACCCCTTACCTTGAAATCCCGAAAAGAGGTATGGGTCTCAGAGACTAGTGATTTCCGACTATTGGGATTTAGATGATCTGATCTACTTCGATTCTCGAAATGTTGCCCCAAGATGAGAACACAAGAACAGTCAAAACGTTACTCCAAAGTTAATCTTATCACATTAATTAACCTTTCGGCTTTGGCCTCCAAAAACAAAAAGAGAAAGGAAGAACAGAGGAAATCGGCACTTACCTTAACACAGAGAATTCGGCAACTCCTAGAGAATTTCGGCTTTTGAGAAGATCAAAAAGAAAGATGGTGCAAAGGAATCTATGGAGGTTCGACATAATGAAGGAATCAAAAGAAAAAGATGCAGAGGAAGATTATAAGGTTTCGGTTTGTAGGAGAAAGCAGAGAAAAACAATGGACATTCGGCTTTAGCATAAAAGTAGAGATGAGAGAATGAAATTAGGGGTTTCAGCTTTAGCAGAGAATGAGAGAAGAGAGTAAGAGAATAAAACCCAAATGCCAAAAATAAAGAAGTATTCCCCTCCCCTAAAGAGAATTTCGGCTCTTACCAAACAAATGCCGAAAATGCCTATTTTGCAAACTAAAAACCCATCCAATCAATAGGGAAATTTCGGCACCCCTTAGCCATACAAAACCGATTCCCCCTTCCCACCTAGAGTTTGAAAATTGGCCACCACTCAGCTTACCAGATAACTCCTAGATTTTCTCCCTTATCTCCATCTGATCACTCATCCTCAGGTGGCATGGATAACGCCACCTCTTCCTTGCTTTATCTGCCACATTATCCATAATATCCCACTCATTAAATCTCCCTTTTTTTAAGCATTCCAACCGACTCCAACTCCCTCTCTTTTGACGCCAAAAACATTTAAAATAAGTGGGTAATGTGACTCAAACCTTGGACCTCCTTATTGCTTATCACGCCACCTCAAAGCCCCTAAGTAACGCCACTGACCACTGGCCACAAGCCCATTTGTGTGTCTTACTTTGAGATAATATCTTTTAAGCCCCTATTCTAAGCGGCTTTCCACTAGAGTGCCCAAGCGAGAAAATTTGACTAAGGCCTCGGCCCAATTCTTGAGCCCAATCGAACCCCTTAAACACCCTAATTACATATTAGAGATAACATAAACATCACAGCACATTAAACGCAAAGGCCCATTAATTAAGGATGTTACAGGTAATGTCTCGTATCCAGTCTTAATCTCGGACTTGGGTATGGGGTGTTACATTTAGTGGTATCAGAGCTATGATTTAGTCGGTTCTAGGACTAATGTAGCACGAGCACGAGTCTAGCTATACATGCCATATGTAAGAATGTTTTTATAATGATAGTGTGACGACTCCTGATGACTTAAATTATGTTTATACATATAGTAAATGGATCCCGAAAGAGCTGTAGCGAATGATGTCGAAAGTAACGCGCCGGCTCCCGCTGAAGGGACGGTGCCTAATGAGAATGAGAATAGACCCACTACGGTGAGTTAGAGAGAAAGAGAAGAGGCTAGAGAAGCCTTCCTCCATATAATGAACACATGGTATACGGAGTTCATTCGTACGACCCCGAATGCTCAAACCCCTCTACCCCCGCCTATTCCTCAACCTATCCAAGTAGCCCCTCAAGTAGTAGAGGTGGTAAGAGGAGAGAACCCCCTGGTTGATAGGATCAGGAAACATGGGGCAGAAGAATTCTGGGCTAGAAAGGATGATGATCCGAAAAAGGCCGAGTTCTGGTTGGAAAATACCATCAGGGTATTTAATGAATTGTCATGCACGTCTGAGGAATGCATGAAGTGTGTAGTCTCTCTTTTAAGAGATTTTGCTTACCAATGGTGGAACACCTTAGTGTCAGTGGTACCACGAGAAAAGATCACGTGGGAGTTCTTTCAAGAAGAGTTCAAAAAGAAGTATATCAGTCAATGATTTGTCGATCAGAAGAGAAAGAAATTTCTAGAACTGAAGCAAGGCAAGATGTCCGTAACTGATTATGAGCGTGAGTTTGTACGAGTCAGTAAATACGCTCGAGAGTGTGTATCCACCGAGGCCATCATGAGCAAGAGATTTGAAGATGGGCTAAATGAGGACATCAAATTGTTTGTTACTGTCCTAGAACTGAAGGAATTCGTTGTGCTAGTAAAGAGGGCTTGTAAAGCCGAAGAACTAGTAAAAGAGAAAAAGAAGGTTGAAATTGAGTCTCGTGACTCGAAGAAGAGATAGTGGAATAAGTCATTCCAATCTTCTTCCAAGAAGCCAAGAGGTTTTTCCACCCGATCAGCTTCATCTTCAGGGTTTTCATGTAGAAACAAGAGTAAATCATATTTGGGAAATAAAGCACAGACTACTTCAGTTGCTAGTATGGGGAACATCCGATCGGATAGACCCGAATGCCCACAGTGTGGCAGACGTCATCTTGGAGAATGCCGAGCGCATAAAAATGCATGTTTTAGATGTGGTGCCCAAGATCACTACATAAAATATTATCCTAAGACGACAAAAGAAGAGAGAACTCAGAACCCAAGATCCGAGAATATGGTCAGAGGAAGACCGCAGAGAAACCCTAGAAGTGGGGCAAGAGGAAGAGGTAAACCTAGAGAGCAGGCCGCGAGACCTGAGGGTAGGGCGCCTACAAGGACTTATGCCATTCGCGCTCGCAAAGAGGCATCTTCCCCGGATGTTATTACGGGTACCTTTTCTCTTCATGATATTAAAGTTATTGCTTTAATAGATCCTGGATCCACACACTCTTATGTTTGCATGAAACTAGTATCCAGTATGAGTATGCCTATAAAGTTTACAGAATTTGTGATTAAGGTGTCTAATCCTTTATGAAAAAGTGTTTTAGTTGATAAAGTGTGTAATGATTGCCCATTGATGATTAGAGGTCATTATTTTAAAGCGAAACTTATGTTGTTACCATTTGATGAGTTTGACATCATTCTTGGTATGGACTGGTTGACCACCCATGATGTAATAGTTAATTGTGGGAAGA
The DNA here is from genome assembly GCA_025698515.1 of Gossypium sturtianum. Taxonomy (NCBI): domain Eukaryota; kingdom Viridiplantae; phylum Streptophyta; class Magnoliopsida; order Malvales; family Malvaceae; genus Gossypium; species Gossypium sturtianum. The sequence goes on from CM046952.1 coordinate 70,702,981, forward strand.
AATACATTGAGATGAGATATGAGAATGGGGACATTCTCCATGTAGAATCAGATGAACAAGGTAGATCGCCAGTAATGATTTCTCATATGACGGCACAGAAATACATAAGAAAAGGGTATGAGGCATATCTGGCCTTTGTGATGAATGATAGAGAAATAGAATTAAAGATTGAGTCAGTATTGATAGTATGTGAGTACCTGGATGTTTTTCCCGAGGAATTACCAGGATTACCACCAGTTAGAGAGGTTGAATTCAACATTGAGCTAGCTCCTGGTACTGCACCAATATCTATTACTCCTTACAGAATGGCTCCAACGGAGTTGAGAGAGTTGAAGTCACAGTTGCAAGAGTTAACGGATAAAGGCTTTGCAAGATCAAGTTGTTCTCCATGGGGTGCTCCAGTTTTATTTGTAAAAAAGAAAGATGGCACCATGAGATTGTGCATAGATTACCGTCAGCTTAATAAAGTGACAGTAAAGAATAAGTACCCCTTACCTAGAATCGATGACTTATTCGATCAATTGAAGGGAGCTGCTGTGTTCTCCAAAATAAATTTGAGATCAGGGTACTACCAGTTGAGAGTAAAGGATTCAGATGTATCCAAGACCGCTTTTCGAACAAGATATGGGCATTACGAGTTCTTAGTCATGCCCTTTGGATTGACTAATGCTCCTGCGGTATTCATGGACTTAATGGACCGCATCTTTAGACCATACCTCGACAAGTTTGTAGTCATTTTTATTGACGACATATTGATTTATTCCGAGATGAGAATGAGCATCTTTGAGCATCTACGAAACGCTTTCTGACTCTGCGAGAAAAGCAATTGTATGCCAAATTCAGTAAAAGTGAATTATGGCTCAAGGAATTAGGATTTCTGGGACATATTGTCTCAGGAGAAGGAGTTCGAGTAGACCCAAGTAAGATTTCGGCTATAATGGACTGGAAGCCACCGAAGAATATCTCTGAGATTAGAAGTTTCCTAGGCCTAGCCGGCTATTACAGACGATTCGTCAAGGGGTTTTCCATGATTGCAACCCCAATGATGAAGTTGTTACAAAAAAATGAGAAGTTTGAGTGGACAGAAAGATGCCAACAAAGTTTCGAGAAACTGAAAGCATTGTTAACAGAAGCTCCAGTTTTAGTACAACCTGGGATGGGGAAAGAATTTGTAATTTACAGCGATGCATCCTTAAATGGGTTAGGCTGTGTGCTTATGCAAGAGGGCAAAGTGATTGCTTATGCCTCAAGGCAGTTGAAGCCTCATGAGAAGAATTATCCGACACACGATCTAGAGTTGGCCGCCATAGTCTTCGCATTGAAGATATGGAGACACCATCTATATGGTGATAGATGTCGGATTTTCACGGATCACAAAAGTCTAAAATACTTGTTGACGCAAAAAGAGTTGAACTTGAGGCAACGGAGATGGTTAGAGTTAATAAAAGACTATGAGTTGGTCATTGACTACCATCCAAGAAAGGCGAATGTGGTCGCCGATGCTTTAAGCAGAAAGTCCCTATTTACATTAAGGGCAATGAATTCACGGATGACTTTATTTAATGATGATTCTATTCTAGCTGAGTTGAGAGCTGGTCCAGTATTCATCCAAGAGATCTTTGAGGCTCAGAAAGAAGATAGCGAATTGCAAGCCAACAGAGCTCAGTGCGAGTCAGATGTTGAATCCGACTTTCAGATTAATTCCGATGGATGTTTGATGTTTAAAGATAGAGTTTGTGTACCAAGAAAGGAAGAGCTTATTCAGAGAATTTTGCATGAGGCACATAACGGATGTTTATCTATACATCTGGGTGGTACCAAGATGTATAATGACTTGAAGTAACAGTATTGGTGGCCGAGAATGAAGAAAGATATTTCAAAATTTGTTTCCAAATGAATGATTTGTCAGCAAGTAAAGGCTGGACACCAAGTACCTTCGGGTTTGCTTCAACCCATTTCGATTCCCGAGTGGAAATGGGACCGTATCACCATGGATTTTGTAACGGGTTTACCGTTGTCACCAAGCAAGAAAGATGCGGTATGGGTTGTGGTTGACAGACTTACGAAGTCGGCCCATTTCATACCTGTACGAGTGGATTCCTCACTCGACAAGTTGGCAAACTTGTATGTTTCAGAAATAGTAAGGCTACATGGAGTTGCTTTTTCAATCATATCGGATAGAGATCCGAGATTCACATCCAGATTTTGGAAAAAGTTACAAGAGGAACTGGGTACAAAGTTGAACTTTAGTATAGCTTTTCATCCTCAAACTAACAGCCAGACAGAGAGGTTAATACAAGTACTTGAGGATATGCTCCGGTGTTGTATTCTCGAATTCCAAGGAAGTTGGGAAAAGTTTCTCCCATTGGTAGAATTTGCCTACAATAATAGCTTTCAGTCAAGCTTAAAGATGGCGCCTTAGGAGGCTCTATATGGGCGTAAGTGCAGGACGCCTTTATATTGGACTGAACTCAAGGAAAACCGAATTCACGGGGTTGATTTGGTTAGAGAAGCTAAAGAGAAAGTGAAAGTGAAACGAGAGTGTTTAAAAGCTGCAACAGACAGACAGAAATCCTACTCAGATTTAAAGAGAAAAGAGATAGAGTATCAAGTCGGGGATAAAGTTTTCTTGAAAGTGTCACCATGGAAAAAAGTTCTCAGGTTCGGCCAGAAAGGCAAGTTGAGTCCGCGTTCCATTGGACCATTTGAGATTACCGAGAAAGTTGGGCCGGTAGCTTACCGATTGGCTTTGCCATCTGAGTTAGAAAAGATACATTATGTGTTTCACGTATCTATGTTGCGAAGCTATCGATCCGATCCTTCACATATAATTGCCCCGTCAGAGATAGAGATTCGTCCCGACATGACTTATGGTGAAGAACCAGTCAAGATTTTAGCTCGGGAGGTTAAGCAGTTAAGAAATAAAAGTATTGCCCTAGTAAAAGTATTATGGCAAAGACATGGGATAGAAGAAGCTACATGGGAACCATAAGAGAGCATGAGAAACCAGTACCCAAACCTATTTGCTGGTAAGATTTTCGAGGACGAAAATCCCTAAGGGGGAGAATTGTAACAGCCCGATTTAGGGTCTAGTCGGAATAGTGGTGCGAGACCACAAATCTGAGTTAGTAAAATGAGCTTTTAAATTATTTGAAATGTTTGCATGGTATTATGAAAGTTTCATATGGAAATTTTATGAAAATTTCCATTAAAGGGTCCATTAGCACTAAATTGCAAAAGTTGCAAACTATGAGTTTCTAGAAGCTTTGTGTATAAAATAGCTTTGGATTGGTAATTAGAAGTCCTTAAGTAGAAATTTGCCCAAATTATAATTTTTAGAAAAAAATGGACATGAGTTAGTAATATTTGAAAGTTTAGTATAAAGGGCATTTTGGTCATTTGGCTTTTTAATGATTAAAAAGGATGAAATAAGTCAAAATTTATGTTCATCTCCTTCAAGCTTGGCCGAAACTTTGAATAACTCCATAGCTAGGGTTTATTCAATTTTTCAAGCTCATAGTAAGTGCATCCTAGCCTCGTTTTTAATATTTTTCGTATTTTTAGAGTTCTCGTAACATGAATTAGCTATTTTTAGCTATAAGATGAGCTAAGATGCATGTTCAAAAATCTACCTATGAATGGTATGTTTGTAAAATGATGTTTTATGGAAGATTATGAGAGTTTGATGTTAGATAAACATCTTTTTCTAAGTGAATTTCATGAGAAATGCTAGTAAGGACTAGTTTGTAAAATTTATGGAATTTGTCATACATGGTAAAAATTGTAAAAATTTGATATTGCTATAGTTGAGACTATTAATCAACTAAGCATGAAGTATTAGAAAGTTGAATGAAAATCACTTTACGAGCCTTGGGGCAAAAGTGTAATTATGAAAAAGTTTAGGGGCAAAATAGTAATTTTGCCAAAGTATGTGTTAAGAGTCAATTTAGTCAATATGAGTATTAAATGAGCTAAATTATTACTATAGATCAAGAAAAATGAAGCCCAGACCGAAACCGAGGCAAGAACAAAGTCGAGGACTAAATTACATATCTACCTATATTTTGTACATTGAGGTAAGTTTGTATGATTTCTAAGCTTTATGATTAATATCATTGAATTGCTTAGTATAATGTACAATATTACCATGAAAATGTTTAATGCTATGTTAACAAAGAAATCAATGAGATTAAGCATGAAAAAGTCCCGATTGAAGTTGAATTACTTAGGATACTCGATCTATCACATGAGATAAGAAAGTCCATATAAGACCAAGCCAAGGCATGGCATCGGCAATCAAGCAAGTTTTCATGTAAGACCAAAACAAGTCTTGGCATTGAAGAGTTATTATGAGATGAAGACCCATATAAGCCCAAGCCAAGGCATGGTATTGGTGAGTCTCCAAGCAAAGATGTCATGTAAGTCCAAGACAAGTCTTGGCATTGAAAAGTCCTCATGAGATAGAGATTTCATGTAAGTCCAAGTCAAGGCTCGGCATTGACCAGTTCACGAGTAAAGATACCAAATAAGACCAAGTCAAGACATGGCAATGGTAAGTTCCCAAGGGAACATATAAGTAAGAATTTGTGTAAGTCCATGTCAAGACATGGCATCGATACCAAGATGAGAGATCCCATGTAAGACCATATCTAGGATATGGCTTTGGCATCGAGTTATATGTGAGATGAGATTCAGTATCCTCAGTTATTCATAGAAATTCATCGGGCAAAATAAGTAAAGCTATTATCAAGTTGAAAATGAGTATTATTCATTTTATGAATGATGAATTAGAGATTATGATTATTATAGTAAAGTATACTGATCTATGCGATCAAGTGTTACAGGTACCTTGTTAACCTCCCGAGCATGAGACTAGTAAGAATAATAAGATATGTAATAATCAGTAAGAGTAAGTAAGCTTTAATAGCTGAAATTTATGATGCCAAATGGTTTATGTTAAGCGAGTATGTTGCTATGTGCATTATATGCAAATTTACTAAGCTAAATGCTTACGTGTTTATTTCTTTCTTTCCATGTAGTCCCGCCAAGCTAATCTCATGGATCATCGTCATCGGAGCTCGAAGCACACTATCAATCGTTGTTTTGGTATAGCCAAGTTGTTCATATTAAGTATGGAATGTATAGGAAACATTTCATTTTGAGAAAATGTCTTAAATAGGAGCAATAGTATGGGCTATCAAGTTTATTATTCTTTTGTATATGGCTAAGTGATTTGGCCAAGATTGACTAAGTATGTATGTTTATTGATATCAATAAAAAATGTAGTAAATTGAGTTGTTGAATTGAGTATGAGAGTGATCATGATTTCAGGGTGGCAATTGGCTTGGTAAATAGCCCACATGTGCCCACACGAATAGACACACGGGCGTGTGTCTAGGCCGTGCGTCCCTTGAACCTTCGTATCTTAAGTCAGAATAGGCTACGGGTTAATCCCACGGCCGTATGTTTAGGCCGTGTGTGACACACGGTTAGCACATGGTCGTGTGCCCCGGCCGTGTGAAGTCTGCACCTTCCACTTGTAATTTGAATTACCACACGGCTGAAGTACACGGGCGTGTGTATGGACCGTGTGGATAAGTCAGAATGCCAAATTTTAGCACACGGGCCAAAGCCACGGGCGTGTCAAGGCCGTGTGAAATTAGTCAGTGTCGACCGCGGGTGGAAGACACGGGCATGTCTTATGAGTACACGGGCGTGTCCCAAGTCACATGGGCGTGTGACCCCTGTTTCAAGGAAAAGTTCTCGAATGAGTTCCGAAAGTTTTTGGATAGGTGTTTAAGGCCTCGTAGGCCCATGAAACGTATGTTTTGATTAAGAAAGAGAAGTTTCTGTTTTGAAACAAAATTTTACAGCCTGTAAGTACCTGTTTCCTTAATTTCAAGTATGGTAATGTCTCGTATCCAGTCTCAGTCTCGGACTTGGGTATGGGTATGGGGTGTTACAGAACAGTCTTGGGCCTAAACCCTTTTCAGTATCAGTGATAGTTTGGGCCTTAGCCCATCTCAGTACAGTGTCAAAATGTAGTAGGGCCATAGCCCATCACGAGAGTTGATAGCAGATATGATTATGCAAAGAGCAAAATCCTACCCAACCATCCTCTACACACAATCTCCGTCCAACCCTACACTCCATGTCGGGATATAATCAACCCACTCATCCCTACACTCCAAGTAGTACCGAATGGAGCACAATAGAGTAGTTTGCAGCTGGGCTGCCTGTAAATTAGGATTAAGGGCTTTCAGTACACTTTCTCCGAATAACAACCCCCAACCCAATGCAATGCAACACACAATGGATGACATGCTATTATGCAATTTCAGTACATATATTCAGTTCAGATATTAACATACCCAGAATAGATATCTTTCAGTCAATTTCACACATTTAGGGGTCTAAGTAGCGTTTACCAACCCTACAGTAGGTTCACAGTCAACTTGGGCGACCCGTGCAACCTTAAAAACATTTCGATAAAAATGGGCCCACACGCTCGTGTGGCCCACTCGGCCCAAATTGGCCTTGGCCGTGTGATCCATTTTTAAAGTAACCCATGCTAGCTCAATACTCATATATGTTTTCACTATTTACTTATATGGTCATTCAAAGCTGTCTACTTGAGTAATTATCACTAAATTATATATATATTGAGCTAAAGAATTCCAAATTAAGATCCGCTTGATGTTTTTGAAACTAGACTCAAATAACTTTCTACCATAAAATTTTTAGAATTTATAGTTTATCAAATAAGTATAGTAAAATCTTTAAAGTTATCCCTATTCTGCTATTTGACAGCTTCATCCTTTCCTTACTAAAAATTATTTATCTCATAGTACGAAATTTAGATGATGTTTCCAATTGTTTCTCTTGAAAATAGACTCATTTAGCATTTATACATATAAATTTAAGCCCCTATTTTTGTTTTTACAATTTTTGATGATTTTCCTAAGTCAGAACAGGGGAACCTGAAATCATTCTAACCTTGTCTGACAAAATTTATTATTTCTCATGATTTACAATTCCATTGCTTACACTGTTTCTTCCAAGAAAAACTAGACTCAATAAAATTTAATTTCATATTTTATTCAACCTCTAACTCAATTCCCACTATTTTTTATTATTTTTCAAAGTTAGACTACTGCTGCTGTCCAAAACTATTTTAGTACAAAATGTTGATTTCTAAGTTTATAACACCCTTATTTCCTTTTCTCTACAATTTTTCGCATCATTTTCTCTTATTTCTCAACAGCAAGCAATTTTGGCTTTTCGCCGAATCCTGTTTTCTATGTTTCGGGTACACACTTGGTATCGATTCGCTATGCAAAGTAACCCGCATCTTCAAAAACCTATATTTGACCAATATATCCCTTAATTAACCACTTGATTCGTCAATCAAACCAAATATCCCTAACATAAAACTTGAGAAACTAAACCAATGAAGATTTGAAAACTTACCGCAACGAATCCGATAACCAGTTGTCTCCACACACTGGAATATCCGCTAAAAAACCTTTGAACAGCACCTAAACTAGAGTAAAACGAACCCTTTGTTAATTGCCTAATCGAAATATGATAACTAAGGGAAAAGTTCCACTTACCGAAACAGATGAAGTCGAAAGTTGCACGCAAAGAGATGACTCGTAAAAAAATACAGAAACGAAATGAGTAGGGAAAAGAGAAGAGAATTTCAGCTATAGAGCAAGAGATGAACCGATCAAGAAAACGAAAAGAGAGGGGAAATAGAAGAAACAAGATTCGGCCAAAAGGGAACAAAAACCAAAAGTGAACAAGAAGGGAGAGAAACAACAGAGAAACAAAAGTCTAAGGTCAAAAAATTTGTTGGGAAAAAGAAAATAGAAAACGGATAAGAAGAAAATCTTATTTTGATAAATTCTCCCCAATTATCTCCTAAAAACACTCCTTATTAACCCACTAAAACACAACTACTCAGCAGTCCAGTTTAATTTGAACTCTACCACGCCACACGCCTCAAACAAAAATTAATTCCCCTGCTTGCGCAGGAACTCGAACACAGGACCTCCTAAACACTAACACTCCACTTAACCACCAGACTAGCAGGCCCATTTTGATATATTTTTACCAACAATCAAATAAAAGCCTACTGAACCAGGGTAAGGCCTAATTCATTCAAAATACCAAAATTTGCCCAAGCGAAGGCTTGAACTTGGGACCTCCCAAACACTCCCAGAACACATAACCACTAAAGCTGACAGATATTTGTATCATATTTTCACAATAATAAAATTAGAAATTTTGGGGCGTTACAATTCTACCCCTCTAAAAGAAAATTTCGTCCTTAAAATTTACCAGATCAGAATAGGTGAGGATACCGTTGACGCATCGTATCCTCAGGCTCCCACGTGGCCTCCTCGGTGCTATGATTACGCCATAGAACCTTTACCAGAGGAATAGACTTCCTACTCAGAACCTTAACGTCACGATTAATATTTTGAACCGACTCCTCCTCAAAGGTCAAGTCTGGCCTAACCTTAAATTCCTCAATAGGAACACTGTGAGTAGGATCAGATCGGTAGCGCCTCAACATCGAGACGTGGAAAACGTCATGAATACGATCTAACTCTGAAGGTAGCTCCAACTGATAAGCGACCGATCCCACTCGCTTCAGAATATGGTAAGATCCAATAAACCTAGGGCTCAACTTGCCCTTACGACCAAACCTCAGTACCATCTTCCATGGAGAGACCTTAAGGAATACAAAGTCCCCCACGGAATACTCAATCTCACAACGCTTTAGATCCGCATAGGATTTCTGTCTGTCAGATGCCGCTTTCAGATGATCCCGAATCAGTCTAACCTTATCTTCAGTCTCCGATACTAACTCAGGACCCAGAACACGTCACTCGCCCAACTCAGTCCGACATAAAGGAGTGTGAAACTTACGCCCATATAGTGCCTCGTAAGGTGCCATTGGGATGCTAGACTGGAAACAGTTATTATAGGCGAACTCCGCTAGCGGCAGATAATCCTCCCAACTGCCTCAGAAATTAATAGCACAGCTCCTAAATCTGAGCCTTAAGATCCAAAAGCTCCTTCGGTGCCACTCGATAGGGAGCGATGGACACCGGAGTTGTACCTGGAAGTAGCTCAATTCCAAATTCCAACTCGTAATTCAGAGGTAACCCCGGTAGCTCCTCCAGAAAGACGTCCGAAAAAACTTTTACCGTTACGATATCCTTAACTATAGAATCTCCAGAATCTGAAACACTTACGTAGGCCAAGAATGCCTCAAATCCCCTTACGGACCTTCTCTGCCACCAGTGCAGAGATCACATTAGTCAAGTAATTCCGGCGTTCTCCAATCATGACTACCTCCTTATCCTCCTCAGTCCTTAGTACGACCCTCTTAGTCGCACAGTCCAAGCTAACACGATCCTTGACCAACCAGTCCATCCCCAGAATTAGGTCGAACTCCCCAAATCGAAGCTCCATCAACTCAGCCAGGAAGATTGCCCCTTGTACCTCTAAAGAAACGTCCCTATACAGTTTGCTAACTCTAACAGACTGCCCTAACGGGCTAAGTACCGTAACTCACTCGTATTGCTCTCAACTAAAATCCCCAAGTTTCCAGATATGTTGGTAGCTATGTATGAGTGAGTAGACCCTATGTCTATCAAGGCAATATATAGGGTACATCAAGAATAAAGAATGTACCCATGATGATGTCCGGAGCATCTCCATCCTCTCGGTGACGAGCAGCATAAACTAGGGTCGGCTGTCTCTCCTTAGCCTATCATGCACCTCTGCCCGATGCTCTTTGCCCACGACCAATACCATTACCACCTCTGGCCTGTCCACGACCCCTCAGTGGTTGATGCACTACCCTCTGTGGCTATGCCGTACCAGTATCTAGAGCTTGCATCTAATCGGTCCTCAGCGGACACTCCCTAATACGGTGATCCAATGACCCACACCGCAAGCACGCCCCAGTCCTTCTCCAACACTCACCTCGATGGAGTCTACAATAATCAGTACATGGCTACGGTCCAGTAATAGTAACAGGGGGCCCAGATCTAATCAGCCCATTAGCTCTGGCCTTTTTCTTAGGCCTCTGTGCAGAACTCGAGGGCTCCAAATCCCTCTTATTCTTACCCCTCTCGCGGTCACAGTTCTGGCGCTCAGTATGCTTAACCTCCTCGGCGATCTTCGCCTTCTCCACCATGACAGAAAAATCACGCTCCCTCTACAGAGCTATCAGGACTCTCAAATTATCTCTAAGCCCATCCTCAAAACGAATACATCACTCATACTCAGAGGCCACCATACGTCGCGCATAACGGCTCAGTCGCAGGAACTCGGCCTTATACTCGGCTACTGATTGATCTCTCTTAGTCAGATTCAGAAATTCCCTCGTACGGGCACCCACGTAGCTTGCCCCCACATATTTCCCCTAGAAGGCAGTCTTAAAGAACTCCCAAGTCAGATGTTCGGGCTGAGTGCCCTCCTTAACAGTGAGCCACCACTGATAAGCCTCATCCCTCAACAGTGAGACTGCACCCTTTAATTTCTATTCTAGAGTGCAATCTAAGTCATCCATGATCCTCTCCGTGGCCTCAATCCAGTACTCAGCCACATTAGGGGTAACTCCAGTGACACCCCTGAAGAGCTCAGCTCCATTGGGCCGGAGTCATTCCGTAACCGACCCTCGGCCCCCAGATCCAGTATTGGGCCCAGCGACCCTCTCCAAAATCCTTAGCATAGGCTGGGACAATGCGCCGTCCCCAGCCATGTGATCTTGAGACCCAGTCTCAGTAGTAGGCGACATTGGCGTCTCTCTCGTATCCAAATATGGTATGCTACCCAGTGAAGAGGACTCAGCTCGAGCTCCTCTGCGGCCTCTACCTCGGCCTCTAGTACCCCGTCCGCGAATACCTCGTGCGCTCATTGTCTAATCACGTTTATCTATAGTAATAGTTTTATGAATCAGTTATAGTTCCAGTGTTTATTAACAAATGTTTTATGTAAAGCAATATCGATTATTCAGAGTTCGTTTCGTAAATCGCAGTCTCACTACAGTTTTCAGTTTCTCTACAATTTTCAGTATACACTAACTAGAGTGTTTTCAGTACAGTTTACTACCTATAGTAGTTTCAGAATATACTATCCACAACAGTTTTAGTTTAAAACAAATCACAGTTCAGAATACCTACAGGATTGACGCCGGAGACTTGGTGCACCACTTACTCAGTAAAAACATTTCAAAACATTTGGAAATCAATCAATTTTTTGAAAGCCCATTTTTTTATCAAACCCATAATCCACAGCTGAGTTTTGTAACATGGCTCTGATACCACTAAATGTAACACCCCAAACCTGGCCTAGACGTTATGGCCGTATCTGGCAATGTCACACGATAGTGTTTTTGAAACCTCGTTGTTATGATGAAAACATATCATGTTATTATCTTTAGTAAACCTTTGTTAGAACTTAGTAAGTCATCTTTATTCCTTTAAAACATTTGTTTTGAAACATCCCTCGTTGCGGAAGCTTTAACAAATCAGTCTAGGTGATCATGCGTTTAGAAATTACTTTAACTTTTTGAAAATCGAATTTCCTACGACCAGCAGGTATAAATCCATAAAGTAAAATAAATAAATAAAAACCTAAATTTAAAACCAAAGTCCCAGAGGGTCCTTAAATTACAACCCAAATAATCAATAATAATGAAATCATAAATCGTAAATTGAAAACCATGAAGTCCAAAAATTACTGTGGTCACCGCTGAGTCCTCCGTCGCACTGATCCGTCTATGTCTGGAGATTTCCTGTGCACATTAAACAAAAAGGGTGAGTTTACATAAACTCAGTGTGTAATCCCGCAGAAACAAACAAACAATCAATATTCATAGTGCACAGTTGAACAGTATTGGGCCTAAGCCCTTTTCAGTATCAGTGATAGTTTGGGCCTTAGCCCATCTCAGTACAGTGTCAAAATGCAGTAGGGCCTTAGCCCATCACAGTATTAGTAGCAGTAACAGTTATGTAGTAGCAAAATCCTACCCAACCATCCTCTACACACCATCTCCGTCCAACCCTACGCTCCATGTGGGGACATAATCAACCCACCCATCCCTACACTCCAAGTAGTACCAAATGCGGCTGTCACATGAGAGTTTGCACTTTGTGCTCTGTAAATTAGGCTTAAAGCCTTTCAGTACACTTCCTCCGAATAACAACCCCCAACCCAATGCAATGCAACACACAATGGATGACATGCTATTATACAATTTTAGCACATATATACAATTTAGATATTAACATACTCAGTACAGATATCATTCAGTCAATTTCACACATTTAGGGGTCTAAGTAGCACTTACCGACCCTACAGTAGGTTCACAGTCGACTTGGGCGACCCGTGCAACCTTAAAAACATTTCAAAAAAATGGGCCCACACGCCCATGTTATCTGCCCGTGTGGCCCACTCGGCCCAAATTGGCCTTGGCCGTGTGATCCATTTTTAAAGTAACCCATGCTAGCTCAATACTCATATATGTTTTCACTATTTACTTATATGTTCATTCAAAGTTGTCTACTTGAGTCATTATCACTAAATTAATTATATATTGAGCTACAAAATTCCAAATTAAGATCCGCTTGATGTTTTTGAAACTAGACTCAAATACCTTTCTACCATAAAATTTTTAGAATTTATAGTTTATGAAATAAGTACAGTAAAATCTTTAAATTTATCCATATTCTACTGTTTGACAGCTTCATCCTTTCCTTACTAAAAATTAATTATCTCTTAGTACGGAATTTAGATGATGTTTCCGATTGTTTCTCTTAAAAATATACTCATTTAGGATTTAAACATATAAATTTAAGACCCTAATTTTTTTTTTACAATTTTTGATGATTTTCCTAAGTTAGAACAGGGGAACCCAAAATCATTCTGACCTTGTCTCACAAAATTTATTATATCTCATGATTTACAATTCTATTGCTTACACTGTTTCTTCCATGAAAAACTAGACTCAATAAAATTTAATTTCATATTTTATTCAACCTCTAAATCAATTCCCACTATTTTTGATGATTTTTCAAATTTAGACTACTGCTGCTCTCAAAAACTATTTTAGTGCAAAATGTTGATTTCCAAGTTTATAACACCGTTATTTCCTTTTCTCTACAATTTTTCACATCATTTTCTCTTATTTCTCTTACTTCTCGACAGCAAGCAATTTAGGCTTTTCGCCAAATCCCGTTTTCAATGTTTCGGGTACACACTTGGTATCGATTCGCTATGCAAAGTAACCCGCGCCTTCAAGAACCTATATTTGACCAATATATCCCTTAATTAATCACTTGATTCGTCAATCAAACCAAATATCCCCAACATAAAACTTGAGAAACTAAACCAACGATGATTCGAAAACTTACCGCGTCGAATCCGATAACCAGTCGTCTCTACACACTGGAATATCCGCTTAAAAACCTTTGAATAGCACCTAAACGAGAGTAAAACGAACCCTTTTTTAATTTCCTAATCGAAATATGATAATTAAGGGAAAAGTTCCACTTACTGAAGCAGATGAAGTCGAAAGTTGCACGCAATGAGATGACTCGCAAAAAAATACAGAAACGAAAAGAGTAGGGAAAAGAGAAGAGAATTTCGGCTATAGAGCAAGAGATGAACCGATCAAGAAAACGAAAAGAGAGGGGAAAGAAAAGAAACAAGATTCGGCCAAAGGGGAACAAAAACCAAAAGTGAACAAGAAGGGAGAAGAAATGGCAGAGAAACAAAAGTCTAACGTCAGAAAATTTGTTGGGAAAAAGAAAATAGAAAACTGATAAGAAGAAAATCTTATTTTGATAACTTCTCCCCAATTATCTCCTAAAAACACTCCTTATTAACCCACTAAAACACAACTACTCAGCAGTCCAGTTTAATTTGAACTCCACCACGCCACATGCCTCAAACAAAAATTAATTCCCCTGCTTGCACATGAACTCGAACACAGGACCTCCTACACACTAACACTCCACTTAACCACCAGACTAGCAGGCCCATTCTAATATATTTTTACCAACAATCAAATAAAAGCCTACTGAACCTGGGTAAAGCCTAATTCATTCAAAATACCAAAATTTTCCCAAGCGAAGGCTTGAACTTGGGACCTCCCAAACACTCCTAGAACACATAACCACTAAAGCTGATAGATATTTGTATCATATTTTCATAATAATAAAATTAGAAATTTTGGGGCGTTTCATCTCACCTCACTGAAGTTGCGGTGGAGCATATCGAAGTTTTCATGGTGAATCTTATCTCCCTGAAGTTGCAGTGGAGCAGATTAAGGCCACAAACCTTATCTCCCTGAAGTTACAGTGGAGCAGTTTTAAGCTACCAGTCTTATCTCCCTGAAGTTGCAGTGGAGCAGACTGAAGATAACAAGTCTTATCTCCCTGAAGTTGCAGTGGAGCAGACTGAAGATAGCGAATCTTATTTCCCTGAAATCGTAGTGGAACAGATTGAAGATATAAATTAGATATCGTATCTCTCTGAAGTTGCAGTAGAGCAAATCATAGCAAACCCTATCTCCTTGAAGTTGCAATGGAGCAGGTTGAAGATAGCGGATCTTATTTCCCTAAAGTTGCGATGGAAAAGATTTAAGATACAAGTTACAAATCCCATACCCCCTGAAGTTACAGTGGGACGGATTGAAATCATTATGGTGAATCTTATCTCCCTGAAGTTGCAGTGGAGCAAATTGAAGCTACTAATCCTATCTCCCTAAAGTTACAGTGGAGCGGATTAAAGCGGCAAATCCTGTACCTCTGAAGTTGCAGTAGGTCGGATTAAATCTAACATAGCAAGCCTTATCTCCCTGAAGTTGTAGAGGAGCAGACTAAAACCAAAAATCTCATAACCCTGAAGTTACAGCGGAGTACATTGAAACTACAAGTCTTATCTCTCTGAAGTGGCGGTGGAGTGGATCAAAGCAACAAGATGCAGTGGACTGGAATGAAGCTACTTGGAAAAGAGAAACGCCAGAGAAGTCGAGATTCGGCGAAACCGGGCAAAATTGGTCTTTCTTAAAAGTCATCGCTACGTTCCCGTTACACGACAACAAGCAAAGAGGGGCAGCTGTAGAGCCTAATTTTAGCCCGGGCCCAATAAATTAACAGTCCAAGTTTCTTTACAGACCCAAATACAAAATCCAAAGCCCAATTACGATTAGGCCCAAAACCTAACCCTATCCTAAACCAATAATCAGAAAAAACAAAAAAAATTAAACCCACGGTGTGCCGCACCTAGGTCTCAGAGTTACGACCCACCGCCATCTGCAAAGACCGCCATCGCCCACCGTCTCTGGCCACCGCCCACTTGCCTACAACAAGAAGTGACAAATAGATTAAAAAATAACAAGTTGTAAATGGCTATAAAAGCCACCTAAAACCAATGTATTTTGTTACGGAAATTGAATACAGAAAAGAGAGATTTTTGTAACACCCCAAACCCAGCCTAGAAGTTAGGCCCAAATCAGGCGTGTCACATTGAAGAGTCTTTTTGAAAACTACGCGTTCATTGAAAACCCTTCTTACAATTTAAAACTTTCTGCCTTTAAAACCTCAGATTCCGTTTGCTTAGTTTCAAAACGTGGTTTATTAAAATTCATTCTCTTGTAAAACATTATTATCTTTAAAACCTTGCTTATTGGGGAAACTTAATTTAAAACAGTTGCGGAAGCATGATATTTTGAAAAACAGTAGTTAATTTGGAAAACCATGTTCTACTTCTAGCAATTATAAAACCATAACAAAAAAACCCACAACTTCACTTACAAGGCCTTATTACAAAAATTAAAACCCAAACTAGATTCTCAAATATATAGTCCAAAGTATAAAGAAGCTCAGACGTGTGGCCATCTCCGAGTCCTCACAAAGACCGATCCTCCTAAAGCGGGGATTACCCTTTGATTAAAAGCAGGTGAGTTTACGAAAACTCAGTGTGCAATCCTCTATTACGGTAACAGTCTAGGCCTAAGCCCTATTCGGTAAGAATCTGGGCCTAAGCCCTATTCGGTAATAATCTGGGCCTAAGCCCTATTCAGTAACAATCTGGGCCTAAGCCCCAAGATCATATCAATGCAATGGACATGTAACCTAACCCTTAACCACCAAACTCTCCACCTGTACCAACCAATCTCTCCATGTTGGGACCATGTCGACCCACCCTGCCAAACTCTCCAATGGTGCAGCCTAACTGCTAGTATTTATGCGGCTTTAAGCCTTCAGTAACAGTCTCATAATTGGCACATAGCCATCGGTAGCTGTATTATGTTTGGCACATAGCCATCAGCGACGATAATATAATCGGCACACAGCCTTGGGTAAATATGATCGACACAGAGTCATCAATATATATGTTAGGCACATAGCCACGGGTAAATACGATTGGCACAAAGCCATAGTCAAGATGGCATAGAGCCATGTTTAAGTTGGCACAGAGCCATAATTAGATTACGTGGCGATGCCACTATAACGGTAAATGTGGCGATGCCACTATAATGGTAAATGTGGCATGCCACTGTAACAGTAAATGTGGCGATGCCACTAAAACAGTAAATGTGGCGATGCCACTATAACGGTAAATGTGGCGATGCCACTATAACGGTAAATGTGGCGATGCCACTATAACGGTACTTCCGCCAAATCATAAAACCCAACCCCATGCAATATGTCGTGTATGTCATGCTCAATCATTACACGTGTATGCAAATGGCCATGCTCAGAAACAGTCATTTACACACATATTGAAAACATATCAGCCATATAATCCCAGTCAAATCAGTTAAAACACAATCATACATTCACAGTTAAATCAATCATAGTTCTAATCAGTCAATTACCCGCAAGGGCAAAATAGTCATTTTACCCTATAAAGGTATTTTGGTAATCCTACCCTACAAAGGTATTTCAGAAATCCTACCCTAGAGGGGTATTTCGGTAATTCTACCCTACAGGGGTATTTTAGTAATTCTATCCTATAGGGGTATTTCGATAATTCTGCCCTACAGGGGTATTTCACAAATCAGGGATAATTTTACAAATCGGGGGTGTTCTGGTAATTTTGCAAATCAGGGGTACTTTGGTAATTTCGCAAACTGAGGGTATTTTGGTAATTTTGCAAATCGGGAGTATTTCGGTAATTTTGCAAATTAGGGGTACTTTGGTAATTTTGCAAATCGATGGTATTTCGGTAATTGTACAAATCGGGGGTACTTCGGTAATTTTACAAGTCAAGGGTGTTTCAGTAATTTTGTAAACCAAGGGTATTTCAATAATTTTGTAAACCAAGGGTATTTCAGTAATTTTGTAAACCAAGGGTATTTTAGTAATTCTGTAAACCAAGGGTATTTCATTAATTTTGTAAACCAAGGGTATTTCAGTAATTCTGTAAACCAAGGGTATTTCAATAATTTTGTAAACCAAGGGTATTTCAATAATTCTGTAAGCTAAGGGTATTTCAGTAATTTTGTAAACCAAGGGTATTTCAGTAATTCTGTAAACCAATTGTATTTCAGTAATTTTGTAAACCAAGGGTATTTCAGTAATTTTGTAGACCAAGGGTATTTCAGTAATTTTGTAAACCAAGGGTATTTCAGTAATTCTGTAAACCAAGGGTATTCTAAATAGAGATAACGATGCGAATGGGCCTAGGGCCCATTCTCGGCCCAAATGCTCATGTGGCCCATTTAGCCCAAATCTAGCCACAGATATGAGATTCACATAGTCTAGTCCAATATTTACTACACAATCATACAACTTATCCGATTGGGCCCACGGGCCTATTGGCCCCACATGGCCCATTTCGGCCTATCGTGGCCCAAACAGCCTAAACCCGCAAGAACACTCATGATGGCCTCAACTATCGCATCGAAGCTCCCACACGTGCACTCACATGCTCATGTGGCTACCATCGTCGTGTCACCGGTATTTCGGCATTTGCCGCTATACAGCTAGAGTAGTGCGAAATACGCACCTGATAGAAATCTAAAGTTAATCCGCGCTCTGAACACTGTTCTGCGCAGAAGCCAACAATGATCGCACCCTTGACCCCCAAGGGGTGTGTCGATCAACTTCGGTCACCACCACCGCGACCCAACAGCATACAGATCAGCGAATGATCCAACGCCTAACCCAAACGAGCACGCCACAAACTGAAAGGGTTAAGCCAAGAAAGGTATCCTTACTCTCCTAATGGTTTGCTCTATTTAAAGCCAGCTTCTTGCCTATCCTCATGCTAGCTTCCCGATGTGGGATCCCACCTTCAGCAGAGTTTAAATCCAACACAAACTCGCCGTCCAATCCATAAAATAAACACTCCCTTGCTTGACATGAGATTCGAACCCTTTCCCTCTCCTATGCTCCAGACGCTACATGCCACCACAACACAAGCTCCTTTTGTGACTTAGAACATGCGCAACTAAATATAAGCCTATGGGCCAAAGCCTAAGTTCATTTAAAAGAAAAACAAAATGAATTGCAAGCACCAAGACTTGAACCTTGGACCCCTTGCTTCCTCTATGGCGTCACTTCATTGTCTCCCATGTGGCGCCATTTGCCACTAGACCACAACTCCTTTTGTGTCTTTTTTTTCCCACAATTTATTCTTAAAGCCTACTTACTTACCCCCAGGGCTTTATTCACCTAAAACTAAATTTTTTCTTAAAGCCTAGGTTTGAACCCGGGACTTTATGGAAGCCCCCTAACCTTTCAAAATCACTCACCTAATAGGCCCAACATGCACTAGTGTCGTTCTCTTGTTCTCTAAAATTTTAAACGCTCCCATGCCCAAGGCCCAATAGGCCCAATTCTACTAGGCCCAAATTCGGGGCGTTACAATTCTACCCTCCTTAAAGAAATTTCGTCCTCAAAATTTCCAACTCTCAGAACAGTCGCACAACCCAAACTACACCACCGCGCTTCCGCTGCGCACTCTAATTCCAAAACATTACCTCTTACGCACACCCAAAATACCTAGTCACTAGAGCAGATAGATATCATACAAATACAATTTCCATATCCACAATATCACACAAAATAAATACAAAATCTAAATTTAAGCACTCAGTATAGTCTAATATCTAGGTAATCACAATGTTTCCTATTACATAACAGCAAATAAAGGTTTTCAGAAAACTTACGGATTCGGCGCCGGAGACTCGGTGAACCACACTTTCAGAAAAATAGTCAATACAACATTTTAAAAACTTCAACTCTTTTCACACCTTTTTGAAACAATACTTTCAGAAATTCAATTTTGAAAACCCAATCCAAAGCTGAGTTTTACAACCTGGCTCTGATACCATTAAATGTAACACCCCAAACTCGGCCTAGAAGTTAGGCCCAAATCTGGCGTGTCACATTGAAGAGTCTTTCTGAAACTACGCGTTCATTGAAAACCCTTTTTACAATTTAAAACTTTCTGCCTTTAAAACCTCAGATTCCGTTTGTTTAGTTTCAAAACGTGGTTTATTAAAAGTCATTCTCTTGTAAAACATTATTATCTTTAAAACCTTGCTTGTTGTGGAAACTTAATTTAAAACAGTTGTGGAAGCATGATATTTTGAAAAATAGTAGTTAATTTGGAAAACCATGTTCTACTTCTAGCAATTATAAAACCATAACAAAAAAACCCACAACTTCACTTACAAGGCCTTATTACTAAAATTAAAACCCAAACTAGATTCTCAAAAATATAGTCCAAAGTATAAAGAAACTGTAAACGTATGGCCATCTCCGAGTCCTTCACAGCACCGATCCTCCTAAAGCTGGGGATTACCTGCAAAGCTAAAAACGGGGTGAGTTTACGAAAACTCAGTGTGCAATCCCCTATTACGGTAACAGTCTGGGCCTAAGCCCTATTCGGTAAGAATCTGGGCCTAAGCCCTCTTCGGTAACAATCTGGGCCTAAGCCCCAAGATCATATCAATGCAATGGACATGTAACCCAATCCTTAACCACCAAACTCTCCACCTGTACCAACCAATCTCTCCATGTGGGGACCATGTCGACCCACCCAGCCAAACTCTCCAATGGTGCAGCCTAGCTGCTAGTATTTATGCGGCTTTAAGCCTTCAGTAACGGTCTCATAATTGGCACATAGCCATCGGTAACTGTATTATGTTTGGCACATATCAGCGATGGTAATATAATCAGCATACTGCCTTAGGTAAATATGATCGACACAGAGTCGTTAATATATATGTTAGGCACATAGCCACGGGTAAATACGATTGACACAAAGCCATAATCAAGATGGCACAGAGCCATGTTTAGGTTGGCAGAGAGCCATAATCAGATTACGCGGCAATGCCACTATAACGATAAATGTGGCGATGCCACTATAACGGTAAATGTGGCAATGCCACTATAACGGTAAATATGGCGATGCCACTATAACGGTAAATGTGGCGATGCCACTAAAATGGTAAATGTGGTGATGCCACTATAACGGTAAATGTGGCGATGCCACTATAACGGTACTTCCTCCAAATCATAAAACCCAACCCCATGCAATATGTCGTGTATGTCATGCTCAATCATTACACGTGTATGCAAAATGGCCATGCTCAGAAACAGTCATTTACACACATATTGAAAACATATCAGCCATATAATCCCAGTCAAATCAGTTAAAACACAGTCATACATTCACAGTTAGATCAATCATAGTTCTAATTAGTCAATTACTCGCAAGGGCAAAATAGTCATTTTATCCTATAAGGGTATTTCGGTAATCCTACCCTACAGAGGTGTTTCAGTAATTCTACCCTACAGGGGTATTACGGTAATTCTACCCTATAGGGGTATTTCAGTAATTCTACCCTACAGGAGTATTTCAGTAATTCTACCCTACAGGGGTATTTCGGTAAATCTACCTTACAGGGGTATTTCACAAATCAGGGATAATTTTACAAATCGGGGGTGTTTCGGTAATTTTGCAAATCAGGGGTACTTTGGTAATTTCGCAAACTGAGGGTATTTTGGTGATTTTGCAAATCGAGGGTATTTCGGTAATTTTGCAAATTATGGGTACTTTGGTAATTTCGTAAACTGAGGGTATTTCGGTAATTGTACAAATCGGGGGTACTTCGGTAATTTTACAAGTCGAGGGTGTTTCAGTAATTTTGTAAACCAAGGGTATTTCAGTAATTTTGTAAACCAAGGGTATTTCAATAATTTTGTAAACCAAGGGTATTCCAATAATTCTGTAAACCAAGGGTATTTCATTAATTTTGTAATCGAAGGGTATTTCAGTAATTTTGTAAACCAATGGTATTTCAATAATTCTGTAAACCAAGGGTATTTCAGTAATTTTGTAAACTATGGGTATTTCAGTAATTCTGTAAACCAAGGGTATTTCAGTAGTTTTGTAAACCAATGGTATTTCAGTAATTTTGTAAGCCAAGGGTATTTCAGTAATTTTGTAAACCAATGGTATTTCAGTAATTCTGTAAACCAAGGGTATTTCAGTAATTTTGTAAACCAAGGGTGTTTCAGTAATTCTGTAAACAAGGGTATTCTAAACAGAGATAACGATGCGAATGGGCCTAGGGCCCATTCTCGGCCCAAATGCTCATGTGGCCCATTTAGCCCAAATCTAGCCACAGATATGAGATTCACATAGTTCAGTCCAATATTTACTACACAATCATACAACTTATCCGATTGGGCCTACGGGCCCATTGGCCCCACATGGCCCCTTTCGGCCCATCGTGACCCAAACAGCCTTAGCCCACAAGAAAACTCATGATGGCCTCAACTATTGCGTCAAAGCTCCCACACGTGCCCTCGCACGCTCGTGTGGCTACCATCGTCATGTGACCGACATTTCGGCATTTGCCGCTCGACAGCTAGAGTTTAAATCCAACACAAACTCTAGCCGTCCAATCCGCAAAATAAACACTCCCTTGCTTAACATGTAATTCAAACCCTTGCCCTCTCCTATGCTCCAGACGCTACATGCCACCACAACACAAGCTCCTTTTGTGACTTAGAACATGCGCAACTAAATATAAGCCTATGGGCCAAAGTCTAAGTTTATTTAAAAGAAAAACAAAATGAATTGCAAGCGCCAAGACTTGAACCTTGGACCCCCTTGCTTCCTCTATGGCGTCACTTCCTTGTCTCCCATGTGGCGCCATTTGCCACTAGACCACAACTCCTTTTGTGTCTTTTTTTTTCCCACAATTTATTCTTAAAGCCTACTTACTTACCCTCAGGGCTTTATTCACCTAAAACCAAAAATTTTCCTAAAGCCCAGGTTTGAACCCGGGACTTCATGGAAGCCCCCTAACCTTCCAAAATCACTCACCGAATAGGTCCAACTTGCACTAGTGTCGTTCTCTTGTTCTCTAAAATTTTAAACGCTCCCATGCCCAAGGCCCAATAGGCCCAATTCTACTAGGCCCAAATTCGGGGCGTTACAATTTTGGAATACAAAAAAACAAACAGAGATTCAAGAACAAAAAACACATTGATTCAGACACATTCGAATACAGAAAAATCAAATACAAGAAAACAGAGAGGCTGATTCAAAATCAAAGGTGTTCTTTTATTCTTTTGTTTTTTATTATTATTATTTAAATAAACGAAGAAACGAAATAAAAGTTAAAAACCTTACCTTGTCGATTCGCCTCCTCTCACCGTCAATCGTCGTCGGTGTCTGAATACTCGAGGCCCATATGGGTTTGATGAGGGTTTAAAAGGGCAACAAGGGTCGTTTTCTTTTGCGTAGTATTTTTTTATTTTTAAAAAAAAATCATATTTGAATGTTTTTTAAAAGGAAAAAGAGAAGGATCTGAAAAAGGACTAAAAAAAATCCATTCTTGTGCGGTTCCGACTGCCTTATACGGCGGGGCCACGGCGGAGCCGACGACCGGAGTAGGGGCCAACTAAGGGGAATTTCAGAGGAAAATCGAAGTTTTTTTTTTTCAAAACTCAGTTTCAAATGTTTTTTTTGTTGTCTTTTTTTTAATTATATAGGGGTTAAATACGACACCGTTTTGGGCTTGGTACTCAGACGCACAAAACGATGCCGTTTAGGCTTTGACCCGAGACCCGACCCGCTCCCGCCTAGGATCCGCGTGTTTTTGCTTTAGGGGCTATTTGCGTTGCGAGTCCTTCCATTTTTTATTATTTTGCAATTAAGTTTCTTTCGTCTTTAATTTTGGCCCTATAATTTGTTTCGATTTCAATTTGGTCCGCCTTGAAGCTGTGCGTTTTGGTGGGTGGGGATTATTTCCCATTTTGGTCCCTCCTTGTTATTCGCGTGTTCAACTTGGTCCTTTTCCTTTCTATTTACTTCTGATTTGCCCCAAATTTTTGTTTTAAAATTCAATTTAGTCATTTTCTTAGTTATTTTTGCTACTTTTTTATCAAGTTAATTAGTTTAATATTATTATTATATTTTCTTTTTTTGAATTTACTTATTTGTTTTATTATGATATTACTAAATTAATTAGTTTTGCAACATTATTGCTATTATTATTATTATTTATATATTTATTTACCTAAAATTTTTTATATATATACATTTATCTTATTTTATCATTTGTCTATTTGTATCCTTTTATATAATTGTATTTATTTTATTATAATATTATTATTATTAATATCATCATCATTATTATTAATATTATTATTCTTAAAATTTTTTTACACAATATTTATTTATTTATTTAATATTAGGCCTTTAGCTTCAAATTTTTAGTTTGTTGTCTTTATTATTTGTCTTTTTTATTTTTGACTTGTTTATTTTATTTTACTTTCGTTCTTCATATTGCCGCTCACATTAATGCATTTATTATTATTCTGTTATGCATATCAACACCATTTAACATTTTACTACAAAATCGTGTTACATTTTACCCGATACATTAAAAATGTTGTTTTAAACAAGCAATATTTCGTATTTTGAAATTCGAAAAGTCGTTCCCTAACTTACGGGGTTTCAATTTTCTCGATAAATCTGAATACATGAACCTTTTCTAAACATAAGTTTTTTTAATAATCTCAGGAATTAAGAAGAGATCGTGTTCTAACTTACGGAATATGGTTTCTTTCTAAAACCGAGATAATTGAATATCTTTTAAAATAAATAAAACTTTCAGTGTTTATTCTCGTTTCGGGGATTTAAGACATTGTGTCCTAACTTACGGGACATAATTCTTTTCCTCGATTAACGTGAAATACGCCATTTTCTGTAAAAAATCAATTAAGCAATATTTAGCAAAGGATCGTATTTTAAAGTTTCTTCAAATTTTTAATTTTCAACACCAAGACATTAATTAATCAACTAGGTACCAATTTTGGGCGTTACGAGGGTGCTAATCTTTCCTCGTGCGTAACCGACTCCCGAACCCATCTTTCTGAATTTCATAGACCAAAAGCGTTGTTTTAATAAATCAAACCATTTATTAAAAACAACCATCTTACGAGGTGACCCGATCACACCTCATCAAAAAGGATTGGTGGCGACTCCCATTTTTCGTTTTAAAACCAAAAGTCGACCCTTTCAAAAAAATGGTTTCGACAGTTTTAACTCAAGTTTACAAAAAATTAACATATCAAACAGATCAATTTATTATAAAGAACTTACAAATCTTAAATTTGCTGATTTCAGTATTCATGTTTATGATAATGCAGGTTTTTCAGAAAGATAATACAGATTTTTTAGAAATTTCCTACCCAACTCCGCTGTACACCAAATAGAGTTCCCCAGAACCCATACATCCAAAATGCACCAACATATAATTGTGGATAGTGCCACTAGAATTGAGTCAAGCTGCCAAAACAGATATGTGATTAAACCACCAGATAGTGCAGATCATTAAACTACCAAAACTTCATTCTTACCATATCGTCCCAACCCCATGTAATGTGACATGGCATGCAAATACAGAATCAGGACAGTAAGCATATTTAACATGCAATCGTATATTGAACTAAAATCAATATGCATGGGATTTAATGCTTTGCAGAACAGATATGTTAGATTTCAATAATAACAAGTTAGTTTAATCAGAATAGCCATAATGTTACATGTTATAAGAATTAGAAAAAAACATAACTTACCAATAATTGTATAACAATCATTTGACAAATCTAAACAGAATACTTACCTTCTTTTAACACAAAAATCCTTTAGCACATTTGGCTACTCTATGTTCTTACAAATTTTCACATTACGAAATTAATAAAAAATCAGAACATGCTATATACTTATCACTTGAGAAAAAACACACACCTTAAACCAACGATCCAAAATCACCAATCTAAATCGTCAGTTCGCTGGAGGAGGATTCTGTAACGCTCGATTGGTGCAAGTGTACACAGTCGTTATCAAGTAATAATTAAGTAAAAGAGTTATCGTCTCCACAGGGTCTATGCATGTTAATCAATATTTTGCAAGATTAATGTTAACAATTTGGTGATAAAAACACAACATCTTGAGTGATGATGATTAAGCTATCTAAATGCAAGATGATCCCAAATGCAATTTAATCTAAATGCCAAGTATGAAATGAGATGTATGAAATGAATTTAGCAGCAAAGACACAAAATTCAACAACCAATAACATGAATAGGCTAGGATAATTACATCTTTCAACTTAGTTTCATTTTCTTCATGTTTAACAGTGTTTGAAAAATATTCCATGGCAACTCAATCTTTCATGAGTTTTGAAACCAAATTAATCCTCTTGTAATCTTTTACTTAGTAAAACATGCATTTTACTGATCATAGAATTCATGTGAAGTAACATGGATTGGTCAGGTTTGAAACAATTTAATCACATAAACATAAAAACTATGCAAGATAATAGAGCTCGTTAAAGTTATTATGAACCTTCAATTCAGTCAGGTCAGGATCTAAATTAAGCTTGCACATTTCAATTATTGCATCCACTAGCCGTCGTCTGGTTAGGATCACTCAGCTAATTCTAATGCATCCAATCACGTATGAATGAAATACATACTTGAGTTTAATTGAAAACATGATCGACTGAGGCACAAACACTATAAACATGATTTAAACAAACTTCATTGAATCAATGCAATCATCCTAGCTAAACAGATTTAGGCTACCATTGTTGATAACAAGATAACAAAGCACATTGCAAACATGATTAAAATAAAAATAACAAAGTAAAGGAAGAATATACTTTTTTGAATCAGCAGTCTCGAGAACTCTGATTGAAGATGTTCTCCTCTGATCCTTGTGTTGCTCTTTTGCTAATGGCTCCTCAAGGTGGCCGGCCAAGAGATGATTTTTTCAAGGTTTTGCTTGCTGGCCAAGAGAGGAAATGAGAGAATAGTTGAATGAAGGATGTAGGGATGATTTGAAATGGGGAATAGAGGTGGGTATTTATAGTGAAGGTTGGTGGATGAATTTAGTAAAAATAGTGAAAATTATCCCCCCCCATTTACTCATTTGCTTGGCCAGCCACATATTGTGGAAAAGGGTGGATGATGGTTGCTTGATTCAAGCATGAAATCATGATAGAATCAAGCAAGGGTTGGACGGTTTCAAAGGCAAACTTCATGGGCTCTTTTCTGATTTAATTTCAACTATAGGGACCTTCAATAAATATCCCAAAACTAATTTTTGGTAGCCAACATGCTTGTGTCGAATTGGGCTCGTTCTTCTTTATTTGGACAGTTTGGTAACCCATTTTTTCACTAGACTTGTCCATCAATTGACCCAACTTCAATTGGATCTAATTACCTTCCTCATGATCCATTTTTTCATGTGTTTACCGTCCATGTAGAGTGAATTTGGGCATGTCCATGAATATTTATTTTATACATAATTCATACAATAATTTCCTTGGTCCAATTGCATTAAATAAATTTAAAATTAATATGTAGCAAAAAAAAAACAATTAAATCATGCATAAATATAATACAAAATAACATAAAATCACATTCTTCTTTAAATCATGCACATATTTAAAATATAAACAAAATTCACTCAAATAGGGATTAATTACTCAGGATTAATATTATTTTTAAGTAAAAAGGTGTTAAAAATAACCATAAAAACCCTATATAAATTGGAGTTTACAGATTCGCCTCCCGATCCTCACCTAAACAAAATCGAAACAAGTAGACCAATACCATTAAGCCAAAACCTCCACCACAAACCTCCCTCATAACACATTTAAAATAAACAGATAAATAGCAAACCTAAGAAGAGAATGGTTACTATACGGAAATTCCCTACCTCACACTACCAAAACGAATAAAAAGAATGACGACATAGAAACTTGAAGTCTAAACAAAAATAAGATAGCAGATAGAAACAACAAAAGAGAAAGATAAAGAAATAAAATGGGTTTTCTAGGTAGGAAAATAAGGAAAAACGGAAAAGAAAAGAAAAGAAAAGAGTAGCAAAAGGGGAAAAACTGACAGAAAAAGTGTGCAAAAACCAAAAGTGTGAAGAAAATCGAAAAGTGGAGAAAATGGGGGGAATAGGGGATGGTACAAGGAGATTTTTTAAGATATAATCTCTCCATCTTTTAAAAAAAATATTATATCCCAACTAATCTGGTTAGTTATTTATCTTAATCAAATTGCTTAGAATTTGAGTTTGACTCAGTTCCTGATAGCTTTGGGTAGCACAGCAGGGAGAAACAAAAATAATTCCACTTTTGCATGCAACAAGACTCGAATTTGGGACCTATGGGTAAGCTAAAGCCTTACCACTAGACCAACATGCTCATCCTTGTTAACAAACATACAAAAAATTAAAGATACCCTTAACGCGATAAGCTAGGTGAAGAAATAAAAAAAATACCCAAAATTCGAGGAAAGGGATTCAAACACATAACCTCAAGCTTACAAAGTGTACTAAACCGTTAGACCAAATACTTATTTATTATCAAATTCGCAAAGATAACCTTATAAAAATCAGGACGTGAATACTCTTGATTCACTAACCCAATTCCTACTAACCCAATTTTTGAGATGTGACATTACAAGTATTTTGAGATCTAAAATTCGGAATTGAAATATTACTACTGATTCTTGGCAACGTTTAAGACAGGATTCGACGACGTTGCACTAAATCAATTAGAAAACCGATTGAACGGGGCTCAATTTCAAACTCGAGATCTGTAACACCCCTTACCCGGGTTCTACGCCAGAATCAGGCCCGAGGTGTTACAGAACTCAAACCACTTGATCGCCACTTAGGCTCGTTGTAACTACTCTTTGAAGTCATCTCAACAACCTCATTCTCGACTTACGAGGCCTCACTCATACACACGAGGGCTCTCGAGACTAAACCGGAACTTTTTCCAATCTTAACAATTTTCTCTTTTGAACAGGACTCACACGCCCGTGTCCAGTCACACACGCCCATGTTCCCAAATCGTGCTTAAAAACCCAGTATTCTGCCAATGCCCCACAGCCAAGGCACACGCCCGTGCTTCCCAACCGTGGTAAACACTGACTTCCCTCACACGGCCTGGAGTCTAGACAAACGCCCGTGTGTCTAGCTCGTGGCCAATTTTGACTTAATATGTCAACCTGCAGGGGACGCACGGCCAAAGCACACGCCCGTGGGCTGACCGTGTGTCATACATGGCCTAGACACACGCCCGTGTGTCTATCCACATGGCCAAGAACAAAGCTATTTGCTAAGCTCTTCTCACCCTTATAGCTTACACAACATGCACTCATACAACACATCCATAATCAACTCAAATTGAAGTGCAATCTCACATAGAAAACTACATCTTTCTTTCATATAATGTAATAGCCAACAACCATGGCATTATACAAAATACACTATCCATCTAAAGGCCAACACATCTTAGCCATTTACACCAAAAATTCACTAATTTGTCTAGCCCCTATACATGCCATATACAAAACATTGAGTCTAATGTACTGTGAGTGTCTTTGATAGTGTGGGCGATCTTCCAATTGATCCTCGTATCTTGATTCAACACTTTTACTCTATAAGACAAGGGAAAAGAAAGAGAGTAAGCTTTGAGCTTAGTAAGTTTACACATAAACAATTAAGCAACATAGTATAAGCTAAGCAACAATTAGCAATATACTAACATAAGTAATTCACAACTATGCTTACTCTTATATCCCTTACCATATTTTCAACACATCATGAGTCACTTACTCATAACTATTGACATACACCCTTGCATTCAACATCACATTTACACAATATACAACACATCATTATTTCTCGATAATACATCCACACAGCTAGTCCACACAGCTAATCCACACAGCTAATCCACACAGCTAATCTACTCACTATCACATCCACACAGCAAATCTCTCGGTGGTTCCGCACTAAGCCCACCCCATTCAATTAGTAAGGTAGTATCGCACTTAGCCTACCAACAAGGTATTCATAGCGGTTTCGCACATAGCCCACTAAATAACATACCTAACGATAGCATCGCACATAGCCAGCTCATCGTCAATATGCATTAGGATGGTATCGCACTTAGCCCACCTTTTTGCACTATTACAACACATCAACATATTTACTTACTCTATCATTCATCCATTCACATATTCTACTTGAACTACATAGGTTCTCAATCATTCTCGATCATGCTACACACTATTTAGCATTCACAAATTGTAAGTAAAAATGCATTATTTATGCATAGACTTACCTCGATACTCAAAAGTATTG
Organism: Gossypium sturtianum; assembly: GCA_025698515.1. Classification (NCBI taxonomy): domain Eukaryota; kingdom Viridiplantae; phylum Streptophyta; class Magnoliopsida; order Malvales; family Malvaceae; genus Gossypium; species Gossypium sturtianum. The sequence goes on from CM046952.1 coordinate 70,732,720, forward strand.
AGACTTGCAATTTAGTCCACCACCTTGCTTTTGCCTCGGTTTCGATTCGGGCTTCGTCTTTCTTGATCTATAATGAATAAATCAGCTTATTCAATACATACATTGACTAAATTGACCCACATCTCATACTTTAGCAAAATTACTATTTTGCCCCTAAACTTTCTCATATTTACACTTTAGCCCCAAAGGCTCGTAAAGTGATTTTTATTCAACTTTCTAGTCTTTTATGCTTAGTCGAACCACTTATTCAACTAATGCTATCATCAATTCTCACTAAAACACACATGTATGACCAAACTTAATATTTTCACAATCAAGCCCCTACATGCATTTTCATGGAAAATCACTTAACAAAAGATGTTTCTACTACATCAAGCTTTCATAATCTTCCATAAAACAACAAAATACATGCATGTCATACATGACCACATTTTTGAACATCCTTTATAGCTCATCAAATAGCTAAAAATAGCTTACTCATGCTACCGGGACTTCAAAAATACAAAGAATATAAAAAATGAGGCTAGATGCACTTACTAGCAAGCTTGAAAAATTGAAGAACCCTAGCTATGGCTTCCTTCAAATTTTCAACAATGAAGGGAAGAAGATGAGCATGATTTTTTCATCTTTTCTCCTTTTTAATCACTTATTTGTTAAATGACCAAAATGCCCTTTTTGATAATCTTTAAATTTTAACTCATTCATGCCCAATTTTGTCCAAAAATTAGAATTTGGATAAATTGCTATTTAAGGACCTCTAATTAATAATCTAAAGCTATTTCACACATATAGCTTCTAGAAACACACATTTTGTAACTTTTTCAATTTAGTCCTTTTGGACAATTCAACCACAATTTCACAAAATTGCTTCATGAAACTTTCACCTCAAAAACTCATTTATAACCCTCGGATTTGTGGTCTCACACCACTATTCCGACTAAGCCCTAAACCGGGATGTTACAACTCTCCCCCCTTTAGAGATTTTCGCCCTCGAAAATCTTACCAGTAAAGAGGTTTGGATGTTGCTCTTTCATAGATTCTTCCGTTTCCCACGTAGCCTCTTCCACACCATGTTTCTGCCATAACACTTTCACTAGTGCTATGCTCTTATTTCTCAGCTGTTTCACTTCTCGAGCCAAGATCTTAATCGGCTCCTCTTCATAAGACATATCCGGTCTTATCTCAATTTTCGTCGAAGGAATCACATGTGAAGGATCGGAGCGATACCGTCGCAACATCGACATATGGAACACATTATGAATCTTTTCCAACTCTACCGGCAAAGCCAACCGGTATGCTACAGGTCCAATCCTGTCTGTAATCTCATACGGCCCTATGAATCTTGGACTCAATTTTCCTTTTTGTCTAAATCTCATAATCTTCCTCTATGGGGACACTTTCAAAAACACTTTGTCGCCCACTTTAAACTCAATTTCTTTCTTTTTAAATCGCAGCACGACTTACGTCGATCCGGCGACTTCGGACTATTACAGATTACTTTCACTTTGTCTTGGTCTCTTTTACCAGATCAACTCCATGGATCCGCTTCTCACTAAGCTCGGTCCAATACAAGGGAGTCCGACACTTACGACCATACAAAGCCTCATACGGTGCCATCAGTATACTCGGATCGATAAATCGTGCGTTATAGGTGAGTCGACTAAAGGTAGATATCTCTCCCAACTACCTTCAAAGCTAACACACAAAGACCAAGCATATCTTCAAGAACTTGAATCACTCTTCAGATCGACCATCGGTTTGCGGATGGAACGCAAAGATCTTGAAATTCAATCTCGCACCCATGGCCTCTTGCAACTTCTTCCAAAATCTCGAAGTAAACCTCGGATCTCTATCCGATATAATAGACACAGGCACACCATGCGGCCTCACTATCTCGCCACATACAACTCAGCTAACTTGTCCGTTGAATAATCAACACGTCTTTCGAATAAAGTGAGCCGACTTCATCAATCTATCCACAACAACCCACACGGCATCTCTCTTTCTGAGTCATCGCCAACCCGTTACAATATCCATGGTAATCGATCCCACTTCCATTCGGGTACCACATCGGGTGAAGCAATCCGAAGGCACTTGATGCTCAGCCTTCACCTGTTGGCAAATCAGACACTTTGTCACAAACTCTGAAATATCTCTTTTCATACCCGTCCACCAATACAACTTCCTCAAGTCATTGTGCATTTTCGTACTGCCCGGATGTACTGACAAACATCCACTGTGGGCCTCTTGCAAAACTTTTCGAATCAACTCCTCGTCTTTAGGAACACAAATTCTGTCACGATACATCAAACAACCATTCAAATCCACTCGAAAATCAGAATCAAATTTGGATCCGCATTTAGCTATCTTAGCTTGCATCTCACTGTCATTTTTCTGAGCCTCACATATCTGTTGAACAAATAGTGGCTTAGCTCTCAACTTTGCCAAAATAGCACCATCGTCAGAAAATGCTAAACTCGTGCTCATAACTCTTAGAGCATACAAGGATTTCCTACTCAGGGCATCCGCAACCACATTCGCTTTTCCTGGGTGGTAGTCAATGACTAACTCATAGTCTTTCAACAACTCAAGCCACTGTCTCTGTCGCAAATTCAGATCCTTCTGATCCATAAAATACTTCAAACTCTTGTGATCCGTAAAGATTCGACACTTCTTACCATACAAGTAATGTCACCAAATCTTTAACGCAAAAACAATTGCAGCTAACTCCAAATCATGAGTCGGATAATTCTTCTCGTGCAGTTTTAGCTGTCTCGAGGCATAAGCGACTACCTTACCCTCTTGCATCAACACGCAACCGAGACCATTAAACGACGCATCACTGTAAACCATGAACTCTTTCCCCGATTCTGGTTGAACCAAAACCGGTGCCTCAGTCAACATTGTTTTCAGTCTCTCAAAGCTCTATTGACATGTCTCAGTCCATTCAAACTTGACATCTTTATGCAACAACTTCGTCATTGGAGTAGCAATCACGGAGAAACCCTTTATGAAACGTCTGTAATATCCTGCTAATCCCAAGAAACTTCTGATTTCTAACACGTTCCTCGGTGGTTTCCAATCCACAACAGCCGATATCTTACTCGGGTCAACTCTAACACCATCACCCGACACAATGTGTCCTAGGAATCCGACCTCTCAGAGCCAAAATTCACTCTTGCTAAACTTAGCATACAACTGTTTATCTCTTAAAGTTTGCAAGACAATTCTCAAATGCTCTTCGTGATCATTCTCATCCCGAGAATAGATCAATATGTCGTCAATGAAGACAACTACAAACTTGTCCACATATGGTCTGAAAACACGGTTCATCAGATCCATAAAAATCGCCGGTGCATTCATCAAACCAAACGGCATAACCAAAAACTCATAATGGCCATACCTTGTCCGAAATGCAGTTTTCAACACATCTTGCTCTTTCACTCTAAGCTGATAATAACCAGACCTCAAGTCTATCTTGGAGAACACTGTAGCTCCCTTCAGTTGATCAAAAAGATCATCAATCCTTGGTAAAGGATACTTATTCTTCACCATCACCTTGCTTAGTTGTCTATAGTCTATACACAACCTCATAGACCCATCTTTCTTCTTCACAAACAATACCGGAGCACCCCACGGTGAGTAGCTCGGTCTTGCAAAACCCTTATCTGTCAACTCTTGCAACTGAACCTTCAGTTCTTTCAACTCTACAGGTGCCATTCTATATGGAGCAATTGAAATAGGTGCCGTTCCCGGAACCAACTCAATTCCAAACTCGACTCTCTCACTGGAGGTAAGGGTAACTCTTAGGAAATACATCCGGATACTCACATACCACTCGGCACTTGCTTTCAAACTCTACTCCAACCTCTCGAGTATTCAACACAAAAGCAAGATAGGACTCACATCCTTTTCTCAAACATTTTTGGTCACTAGGAAGAAATCATCATCGGTAGACTATCCGATCCACCTGATTCAACTGAACCACATCTCCACTCTCACATTTCAATTCAATAAACTTACTACCACAGTTCACTCAGACACTGTGGGTAGTCAGCCAATCCATGCCTAGGATTAAATCAAACTCATCAAACGGCAAAAACATAAGGTTTGCCGGAAAACAATGATTCCCAATCAATAAAGGACAATTCTTACACACTCTGTCCATTAACACATGCTTTCCTAACGGGTTTGACACCTTAACCACCATGTCCGTAGACTCAACGGTCATACTCAAACTAGATGCTAATCTCATGCAAATATAAGAATGAGTAGACCCTGGATATATTAAAGCAATAACAAAGGTGTCATAGAGAGAAAATGTACCTGTTATCACATCCGGGGAGGATGCTTCTTCGCGAGCGCGAATAGCATACGTCCTCGCAGGTGCCCGACCCTCTGGTCTCACAGCAAAATCTCTAGGCGCACCTCTATAACTATTCCCACCTCTCGGGTTCCTTGGTGGTCTACCCCTTGCAGACACATCGCTAGATCTCATCTCTTGCCTCTCTTCCTTATCATCCCTCTCGGGGTAGTTTCAGCTAAAATGGTCGGGGGAACCACACTTATAACAGTTTCGACTGTTACCCCAACACTCTCCAGTGTGATATCTACCACAACTTGGACACTCCGATTTACTCTTCGGATTGCCCACACTTTCCATCGAGGTAGCTTGGACTCTCGAACCTGAACGAGTATTGCCCAAGTCTCAATGCGAATAACCCACAGGTGCTGTCGTCTGAGGATTCACTTCCTTGGATCTTTTTAACTGAGCTTGGTACGACTTGCCCATCGGCCTCTTTCTAGCATCTCGGGCTTCACTCACAGCCCTCTTCTTTTCTGAACTCAGCTCTTCGGCCTTACTTGCCCTTTCAACCAACACTACAAATTCTATCAACTCCAAAATACCAACTAAGAGTTTGATGTCCTCATTCAGCCCATCTTCGAACCTCTTACACAAGATGGTCTCAGTCGACACACATTCTTGAGCGTATTTACTAAGCCTAACAAACTCACGCTCATACTCTGCTACTGACATCCTTTCTTGCTTCAACTCAAGGAATTCCTTCCTTTTTCGATCAGTAAATCGCTGGCTTATATACTTCTTCCGGAACTCTTCCAGAAAGAAGTCCCACGTCACCCGCTCTCTCGGGACTACCAACGTTAGTGTTTTCCACCAATGGTATGCCGAATCTCTCAGCAAGGATACGGCACACTTCAAGCTCTCCTCAGGCGTACATGAGAGTTCATCGAACACCCTCATCGAGTTCTCCAACTAGAATTCTGCCCTCTCTGGGTCATCATCTACCTTAGCTCTAAACTCCTCAGCCCTGGTTTCCTAATCTTATCTACCGGGGGTTTCGATATCCTCACTACATCCATACCTTGAGGAGCCACTGGATTTGGCTGAGGTATAGGAGGAGGTGGAGGAGGTTGAGCATTAGGGTTTGCTCGAACATAATACGAGTACCAATTGTCATCATGTGGAGAAAGGCTTCCCGTGCCTCTTCCCCTTGACCCCTGACCGCGAGTCCACTCTCAACGGGCACGGTTCCTTGCGCAGGAGCTAGCGCATTACTAGCTGCTTCATCAGCAGTCGATGGATCAGAATCCATAAACTATATAAAACAAGATTTAAAATCATCAGAAGCCACACACTATCATTGTACACTTATGGCATGTATAGCTAGACTCTTACACCCGCTACGGTAGTCCTAGAACCGACTAAACCATAGCTCTGATACCACTAAATGTAACACCCCTTACCCGGGTTCTACGCCAGAACCGGGCCTGAGGCGTTACCGAACTCAAACCATTTGATCGCCACTTAGGCTCATCGTAACTACTCTCTGAAGTAATCTCAACAACCTTATTCTCGACTTACGAGGCCTCACTCATACACACGAGGGCTCTCGAGACTAAACCAGAACTTTTTCCAATCTTAAAAATTTTCTCTTTTGAACAGGGCTCACACGCCCGTGCAAGGTACAACACGCCCGTGTGCAGTCACACACACCCATGTTCCCAAACCGTGCTTAAAAACCCAAAGATTCTCGCCAATGCCCCACGGCCAAGGCACACGCCCGTGCTTCCCAACCGTGGTAAACATCGACTTCCTCTCACACGGCTCGGAGTCTAGACACACGCCCGTGTGTCTAGCTCGTGGCCAATTCTAACTTAATCTGTCAACTCGCGGGGGACGCGGCCAAAGCACACGTGGTGGCTGACCGTGTGTCACACATGGCCTAGACACATGCCCGTGTGTCTATCCACATGGCCAAGAACAAAGATATTTTCTAAGCTCTTCTCACCCTTATAGCTTACACAACATGCACTCATACAACACATCCATAATCAACTCAAATTGAAGTGCAATCTCACATAGAAAACTACATCTTTCTTTCATATAATGTAATAGCCAACAACCATGGCATTATACAAAATACACTATCCATCTAAAGGCCAACACATCTTAGCCATTTACACCAAAAATTCACTAATTTGTCTAGCCCCTATACATGCCATATACAAAACATTGAGTCTAATGTACCAGAGTGTGCTGATAGTGTGGGCGATCTTCTAATTGATCCTCGTATCTCGATTCAACACTTTTACTCTATAAGACAAGGGAAAAGAAAGAGAGTAAGCTTTGAGCTTAGTAAGTTTACACATAAACAATTAAGCAACATAATATAAGCTAAGCAACAATTAGCATTATACTAACATAAGTAATTCACAACTATGCTTACTCTTATATCCCTTACCACATTTCCAACACATCATGAGTCACTTACTCATAACTACTGACATACACCCCTGCATTCAACATCACATTTACACAATATACAACACATCATTATTTCTCGATAATACACCCACACAGCTAGTCCACACAGCTAATCCACACAGCTAATCTACTCACTATCACATCCACACAGCAAATCTCTCGGTGGTTCCGCACTAAGCCCACCCCATTCAATTAGTAAGGTAGCATCGCACTTAGCCTACCAACAAGGTATTCATAGCGGTTTCGCACATAGCCCACTAAATAACATACCTAACGATAGCATCGCACATAGCTAGCTCATTGTCAATATGCATTAGGATGGTATCGCACTTAGCCCACCTTTTTGCACTATTACAACACATCAACATATTTACTTACTCTATCATTCATCCATTCACATATTCTACTTGAACCACATAGGTTCTCAATCATTCTCGATCATGCTACACAATATTTAGCATTCACAAATTGTAAGTAAAAATGCATTATTTATGCATAGACTAACCTCGATACTCAAAAGTATTGAGACTTGCAATTTAGTCCACCATCTTGCTTTTGCCTCGGTTTTGATCCGGGCTTCGTCTTTCTTGATCTATAATGAATAAATCAGCTTATTCAATACATACATTGACTAAATTGACCCACATCTCATACTTTAGCAAAATTACTATTTTGCCCCTAAACTTTCTCATATTTACACTTTAGCCCCAAAGGCTCGTAAAGTGATTTTTATTCAACTTTCTAGTCTTTCATGCTTAGTCGAACCACTTATTCAACTAAAGCTATCATCAACTCTCACTAAAACACACATGTATGACCAAACTTAATATTTTCACAATCAAGTCCCTACATGCATTTTCATGGAAAATCACTTAACAAAAGATGTTTCTACTACATCAAGCTTTCATAATCTTCCATAAAACAACAAAATACATGCATTTCATACATGACCACATTTTTGAACATCCTTTATAGCTCATCAAATAACTAAAAATAGCTTACTCATGCTACCGGGACTTCAAAAATACAAAGAATATCAAAAACGAGGCTAGATGCACTTACTAGCAAGCTTGAAAAATTGAAGAACCCTAGCTATGGCTTCCTTCAAGTTTTCGACAATGAGGGGAACAAGATGAGCATGATTTTGTCATCTTTTCTCCTTTTTAATCAGTTATTTGTTAAATGACCAAAATGCCTTTTTTGATAAACTTTAAATTTTAACTCATTCATGCCCAATTTTGTCCAAAAATTAGAATTTAGATAAATTGCTATTTAAGGACCTCTAATAAATAATCTAAAGCTATTTCACACATATAGCTTCTAGAAACACACATTTTGCAACTTTTGCAATTTAGTTCTTCTGGACAATTCAACCACAATTTCACAAAATTACTTCATGAAACTTTCACACTAGCATGCATACATGGCATAAACCTCAAAAACTCATTTATAACCCTCGGATTTATGGTCTCGCACCACTATTCCGACTAGGCCCTAAACTGAGATGTTACAAGATCAAAATAATATTTCCAACAATGTAAAGAAAATAATTGCAAAAGGGGAATGTAACAGCCCGTTTTTGGTAAAATTGGAACAGTAGTTTCGGGACCACAAATCTGAGGTTAAAATATTTATTTTATTATTATTTTAATGTTTACAACATGATTGAGTGATTGTGTGAAAATTTCGTTAAGAAATTTCATTGTTTGAATGGTCAAATCGATAAAAAGGACTAAATCGCGTAAATAGCAAAAGTGTTGTTCTATTTGCTAATGATGTCAAATAGCTATAGAACCTTGAATTTTAGGTCCTTAAGTGGTAAATATACCATTAGTTTGTTATTGGATGTTAATGGTTTGGCATAAATGAAATTTTGTATTAATTATAAGGTTAAATGTGTAAATTGATTATTAATGGTTTATTAAATAAAACAAAACAAAATCCTCACTTAAGGTTATCATCTTCAATCGAAATTCGTAAGGGAGAAAGCTATTTTCATGCTTAACTTTTGGCAAGCTATTCTACTTCAATTAGGTATGCATTTTTAACCCGTTTTTAATGATTTCTATGTTTTTGTGATCGTTGCTTCGTATTCTAGCTAGCCCGTACCTTAGATTTCAAAACTGTTAAAGATTTATCATGTTTCCATTGTTTAATACTTGAGTAATTTGATGAATTATGATATATTTGGAAGTTTTAATGTTAGATTAATAACTTTTGTAAAGTGATTTTTGACAAAAATGTCAAAAAAGGGATTAAATTGAGAAAATGTGAAATGTGGTGGTTAAAATGTAAAATAAATGAAAAATATGGGCTTCTATGGTAATAAGAGAAAATCGAATAGCATTGGTAGGGACTTAATTGCATGAATTTGTATTTTTATGCAACAAGGACTAAATTTTGAAAATGTGAAAGTTTAGGGGTAAAAGTGTAAAAGTGCCTTAAAGAGTGTTTTGGACTAAATTGAATGAATAGATGGTTAAATAAGTTAATTTTGAATATATTTAGATCAAGAAAAGTAAAATACGGACTTGGATTGGGGAAAATATAAGGTTATCGACTAATCGACTCGATTCGTCGTTTTAACATTTGAGGTAAGTTTGTATGTTATAAATTCATTTCAAATGTATTTTATATGCTTTGATATAGCATGAATTGTGTTTATGTGATTACGTATGAGTTCAGAAATGATCCGATGAAGATTCGACAGTTGGAAACTCGATTGAACCTTAGGAATAGTATAGGATGCTAGTGACATGTCATTAGGTATACTTGAGTTGGCTTCGGGCCATGATTTAGCACTATGTGTGCAAGATAAACCGATTTGGCTTCGAGCCATGCATATCGGCTAATTTGGCTTCAGGCCTTGAAATCAGAATTTTGGATAAGTTACCTTGATTTGGCTTCGGGCCATGGTATAGGTACTTATCGTGTGAGACATTGAGTATCAAACTTGTAACACCCCAAACCCGGCCTAGACGTTATGGCCGAATCTGGCGAAGCCACATGATAGCGTGTTGAAAACTAAGTTTCTACGACAAAACCATTTCCATTTACTTACTTTTCTTATCTCTTCTTAATTCCACAATCCTTACTCGTTTAGTCGGTTGTTTTAAACATAATTCGTTGCGGAAGCTTTTAAAACCGTTTTGAGTAAATCGTGTGTTTAGAGAAAAAATTTCCTTTTTGAAAATCGAGTTTTCCTATGTCTAGCAGTTATAAATCCATAAAAATAAATAAAAACCAAATTTAAGCAAAAGTCCCCAAATTACATCCAAATAAACCACAAATTATAAATTATAAATCGTAAAAGTCCAAAAACTGTGGTCACCATCGAGTCCTCCGCCGCACCGATCCGTCTAGGTCTGGGGATTACTTGTGCACAGTAAATAGGGAAGGGTGAGTTTACATAAACTCAGTGTCTAATCCCACAGAAAATAAACAACAGTAAACACAGTGCACAGTCAAAAATAGTATTGGGCATAAGCCCCTTTCAGTATCAGTAACGGTTGGGCCTTAGCCCAACTCAGTATCAGTATCAGTATGCACAAGGGCCTTAGCCAATCACAGTATCAGTATCAGTATGCACAAGGGCCTTAGCCCATCACAGTATCAGTAACAAATATACAGTATTCAATAACAAAGTCCTACCTAACCAGCCTCTACACACCATCTCCGTCCAACCCTACACTCCATGTGGGGATTAAATCAACCCACCCATCCCTACACTCCAGGTAGTACCGAATGCGGCACAAAACAGTAGTTTGCAGCTGAGTTGCCAGTATATTAGGTTTAAAAAGCCTTTCAGTACACTTCCTCCAAATAAAATCAACCCAACCCCATGCAATGCATGACATGCTATCTTATGATATCAGTACATATAATTAGTAAATGTATACATCCATACTATCATCATGCAAAATATATATATCCATCAATCAGTCAGTTCACACAATTAGGGGTCTTAGTAATGCTTATCGACCCTACAGAAGGTTCACAGTCGGCTTGGGCGACCCGTGCAACCTTAGCAATCAATTCAGTGATAGCGGGCTCACACGCTCATGTGGCCTGCCCGTGTGGGCCCACAAGCCCGTGTGGCCCACACGGCCCAAATTTGCCTTGGCCATGTGGATCACACGGCCTGGCCCAAAATATCATACGCCCGTGTGGCCCACATAGCCCAAATAAGTCCGGCTCGTGTGTCGCACACGGCCTTCCTGGCCATTACACGGTTGTGTCTTGCGCGCACGGCCTGGCCTCGTCGTTCCACACCCGTGTTATGGCACACGACCTACCACACGGGCAACCACACGCCCGTGTGGTGTCGACAGTGGGGTTTTTGGCTTTCGCTGAAACCTCGTTTTCTGAGTTTTCAGATACACACCTGGTACTATTTCAGAGCGAACACACTCCCGAGCCTCTTGAAACCTAAAACAGAGTAACAAACACCGATTTAGCGACTACACTTACTAACGTTTCAACCACAATTCGACCCAAAATTACACTTACTCACGACAAACAACAACGTTAACATCGATTGAAAAATGAAACGAAAGTCATCGCTTGTTGATTTCTCCTACACCATAAAAATATAGCAACGTTCAAATCTTTAGAAAAGCGATATGGAGAAAGCCAACGAAAACCCACTTACCGACTATACGAAGAAAAAGCAAGGATTCGCGACGCCCCAACAGCGAGATTAACAAAAGAATCAAAAACGGAGGAGGTGTTTTAGTTTGGCAGGGAAAACGAAATCAACAAAACGAAAATAGGGATTTGTTTCTTTGAAAAAGAAATAACGTTAGAAGCAGAGGAAATTTGGGAAAAATAAAAATTCAATTTTGACAAAAACACAGATATGATGCATATCCCTTGATTTTCTATCACTAACCCACTTATCAGAATTCAATTCCCATTGAAACACTTGCCTGAAAACCGAGCAAAAATAAACTCCCTTGCTCGCGCAGGAATTCGAACCCCAGACCTCCAACACACCATCACACATCTTAACCACCAGACCAGTAGGCCCATTCTGATATAATATTAGAAATGATTAAATATAAGCCCACTGAACAGAGATAGGGCTTATATCAGAAAAATACCAAAATTTGCCAAAGCTAAGGCTTGAACTTGGGACCTCCCCTACACACCCAGAACACATAACCACTGAAGCAGATACACATTGTATCCAGAATTTACAGAAACAGAATTATAAAATTTGGTGCGTTACAACTCTACCCCCTAAAATAAAATTTTAGCCTCGAAATTTACCTGATCAGAACATATGAGGATACTGCTGACGCATCGCATCCTCAGGCTCCCACGTGTCCTCCTCAGTGCTATGATTCTGCCATAGCACCTTCATTAAAGGAATAGACTTCCTCTGAAGACCCTTTACATCGCGATCCAGAACTTGAACTGGCTCCTCCTCAAAGGTTAAGTCTGGCCTAACCTCAATCTCCTCAACAGGGACAATATGTGTGGGATCAGAGCGGTAGCGCCTCAACACCAAGACGTGAAACACATCGTGAATACGGTCTAACTCTAGAGGTAGCTTCAACTGATAAGCGACCGGTCCCACTCGTTTCAAAATCCAGTACGGCCCAATAAACCTAGGGCTCAGCTTGCCTTACGACGGAACCTCAGAGTCTTCTTCCATGGCGAGACCTTGAGAAATACGAAGTCCCCCACAGAATACTTAATCTCGCGTCTCTTCAAATTCGTATAAGATTTATGTCTGTTCGATGCCGCTTTCAGTTGATCCCGAATCAATCTAACCTTATCCTCAGTCTCAGAAACCAACTCAGGACCTAGAACACGTCGTTCACCCAACTCAGTCCAACACAAGAGAGTGCGACACTTACGACCATACAGAGCCTCGTAAGGTGCCATCTGATTGCTAGACTGGAAACTGTTATTATAAGCAAACTCTGCTAGTGGTAGATACTCCTCCCAACTACCTCGGAAATCGATAGCACAGCTCCTCAACATATCCTCCAGTATCTGAATCACCCTCTCCGATTGGGCACCGGTCTGAGGATGGAACGCAGTACTGAAGTCCAACCTTGAACCCAAAGCCTCATGTAGCTTCTTCCAAAACTAAGACGTGAAGTGAGGATCCCTATCAGAGATGATCGAAACTGGTACCCCATGTAGTCTCATTATCTCGGAAATATAAAGCTTCGCTAGCTTCTACAAAAAATAATCTGTCCTAACTGGGATGAAGTGCGCAGACTTGGTCAGTCGATCCACGATGACCCAGAGAGAATCCTTCTTAGTGGGTGTCAAGGGCAACCCACTAACGAAGTCCATAGTCACTCGTTCCAATTTCCATAAGGGAATCTTAACCGGCTGCAGTAAACCCGAAGGTAACTGATGCTCAGCCTTAACCTGCTGGCAAGTCAGACATCATGCCACGAAATCAGTAACCTCACGCTTTAAACCTGACCACCAGTACAGTTCTCAAATATCTCGGTACATCTTATTCCCACCGGGATGTATAGCATAGGGGCTACTATGCGCCTCCATCAAAATCGACTGTCTCAGATCCACATCGTTTGGTACATAGATTCGTCCTCGAAAACACAACACACCATCACTGTTTAACCCAAAGTCGGCAGTAGTACCACTCTCAATCTGTCGAAACCTCAAGCTCAGAGACTCATCCTCCAGCTGTTTACCCTTAATCTGCTCGATCCAAGTTGGTTTGACTTGCAGTTCAGCAAACAAACTCCCATTGTCGAACAAGCTAAGTCGAGCGAACATAGCTCTCAAATCAACGGCTCAATGCATCGGCCACCACATTGGACTTGCCAGGATGGTACTCAATGGTACAGTCGTAATCCTTAAGCAGCTCAACCCATCTACACTGCCTAAGATTCAGCTCCTTTTAAGTAAGAAGGTACTTGAGGCTCTTGTGATCAGTGTAGATGATACACTTCTCACCATCCAGATGGTGCCTCCAGATTTTCAGAGCAAAAACTATGGCATCCAATTCCAAATCGTGCGTCGGGTAGCTTGCCTCATGTGTCTTTAACTGACGAGACGCATATGCTACCACCTTACCATCTTGCATCAACACACAACCCAAAACAACATGTGATGCATCACTATAAACCATGAACTCCTTTACTGAGTTCAAGTCAGTATCGTAAGCAGAGCCTCGGTCGAAGCAGTCTTGAGCTTCTCGAAGCTCTCTTGCTGTGCATCAGACCAGACAAACAGTACACCCTTACGTAGCAGCTTAGTTAAGGGTGCTGCAATCAGTGAAAAACCTTCCACAAACCGTCGGTAATAACCTGTCAGCCCCAAAAAGTTACGGATCTCAGACACATTCTTAGGCTGCTTCCAATCCAATATAGCCTCAATCTTTCGAGGATCGACTCAAATCCCCTCAGCAGACACCACATGACCCAGAAATGTTACTTCACGTAACCAGAACTCGCACTTGCTAAACTTAGCATAGAGTTGTTTTTCCCTCAAAGTCTGAAGAACAATCCTAAGGTGCTCGTCATGCTCATCCTCAATCCTCGAATAAACCAATATGTCATCGATGAACACCACAACAAACCAATCCAGATAAGGCTAAAATACTCTATTCATCAGATCCATGAAAGTTGCCGGTGCATTAGTCAGTCCAAATGGCATCACTAGAAACTCGTAGTGACCATAATGAGTCCTAAATGCCGTCCTATTCACATCAGCCTCCTTAACCCTCAACTGATGGTACCCAGATTGGAGATCAATCTTAGAGAATATCGAAGCTCCTCAAAACTGGTCAAGCAGGTCATCAATCGTCAGTAACGAATACTTGTTCTTGACGGTCGGCTTATTCAGTTATCGGTAGTCAATACACATCCTCATGGACCCATCCTTTTTTTTAACAAACAGTACCGGTGCTCCTCACGGAGACACACTAGGGCTGATGAACCCACGATCCAACAACTCCTGAATCTAAGCCTTAAGTTCTGAAAGCTCCTTCGGTGCCATTCGGTAGGGAGCGATAGACACCGGAGCTGTACCCGAAAGAAGTTCAATCCCAAACTCTACTTCACAATTTGGAGGTAAACCCCGTAGCTCCTCAGGGAAGACGTCCAAAAAATCCCTTACAATGTGGATATCCTTTACAGTAGAGTCCCCAGAAGCAGAAACACCTACATAGGCCAAATACGCCTCACATCCCTGGCGAACCAGTTTCTCAGCTACCAGTGCAAAGATCACGATAGCCAAGTAGTTCCGACGTTCTCCAATCACAACTACCTCATCATCCTCCTCAGTTCTTAATACGACCTTCTTAGTCGCACAGTCCAAACTTACACGATGCTTGACCAACCAGTCCATCCCCAATATCATATCGAACTCCCCAAACGGAAGCTCCATCAAGTCAGCCAGAAATACCGTCCCTTGAACCTCTAAAGGAACATTCCTATACAGTTTGCTAACTCTAACAGATTGCCCCAGCGGGCTCAGCACAGTCACCTCGCTAGAAGTACTCTCAACCGGAATCTCCAGTTTTTTAGAAACTGAACAGGCAACTTAAGAATGCGTAGATCCTATTTCTATCAATGCAGTGTAAGGCATATCATAAATAAGAAACGTACCCGTGATGACGTCTGGAGCGTCTCTATCCTCTCGGCGGTATGCAGCATAAACAAGAGTAGGCTGTCTTACCTCAGTCTGTCCAGCACCTCTGCCCGGTGCCCTCTGTCTACGACCCATGCCATTACCACCCCTAGCCTGACCACAGCCTCTCGGTGGCTGTTGTGCTACCCTCTGTGGCTATGCAGTACCAGTATCCGGAGCTTGCATCTGATCGGCCCTCAGCAGACACTCCCTAATGCGGTGCTCCCATGACCCACACCTCAAGCAAGCCCCAGTCCTCTTCCAACATTCGCCCTGATGGCGTCTACCACAATCGACACATGGCTGCAGTCCAGTAGTAGTAACAGGGGGTCCAGCTCTAACTGGCCCATCAGGTCTGGCCTTTTTCTTAGGCCTTTGAATAGAACTCGAGGGCTCCGAATCCCTCTTGTTCCTACCTCTCTCTCTATCACGGTTTTGGCGCTCAGCACGCTTAACCTCCTCGGTGATCTTTGCCTTCTCAAACAGTGAAGAAAAATTACGCTCCCTCTACGGAGCTATTAGGACTCACAAATTATCCTTGAGGCCATCCTCAAAGCGGACACATCGCTCATACTCAGTCGCCACCATACACCATACCTCGCGCATAGCGTCTCAATCGCAGGAATTCAGCCTCATACTCGGCCACAGATCGATCTCGCTGAGTAAGGTTCAGGAACTCCCTCCTACGGGCATCCACATAGCTCGCCCCCACATATTTCCCCTGGAAGGCATTCTTAAAGAAATCCCAGGTCAAACGTTTGGGCTGAGTGCCCTCCTTAACAGTCAGCCACCACTGGTAAGCCTCATCTCGTAGCAGTGAGACTGCTCCCTTTAATTTCTGCTCGAGGGTGTAATCTAGATCATCCATGATCCACTCCGTGGACTCAATCCAGTATTCAGCCACATTAGGGGCGACCCCAGTGACACCCCTGAAGAGCTCAGCTCTATTGGACCAGAGTCATTCCGTAACCGACCCTCGGCCCCCAGATCCAGTATTGGGTCCAGCGACCCTCTCCATTATCCTTAGCATAGCCTGGGACAATGCGTCGTCCCCCACCATGCAATCTTGAGACCCAGTCTCAGTAGCAGGTGGCACTGGTGTCTCACTCGTGTCCAGATTTGGCATACTGCCTAGTGAAGAGGACTCAACTCGAGCCCCTCTACGGCCTCCATTACCTTGTCCGCGGATACCTCGTGCGCTCATATCTAATCGTATTTATCTCAGACATAAATTTTATGAATCGATTCACGGTTTCATTATTTATTAGCGAGATGTTTTATGTAAATGCATTTGAGAATTTGAGTGATTTTCATAAATTGCAGTCTCTATCAGTTTTGCTACAGTCTCAATATACACTACCTAGAGTGTTTTCACAGTATACTACCTACATTAGTTTCAGAATATACTATCTACAGTATTTTCAGTTTAAACTTATCATAGTTTTAGAAAACTTACAGGATCGGCGCCAGAGACTCGGTGTACCATATACTAAGTCAAATAATTTTCAAAACCCAAATTATAACCAATATTTAAAACCCAAAAATCCACAGCCGAGTTTTGTAACTCGGCTCTGATACCACTAAATGTAACACCCCAAACCCGGCATAGACGTTATGGCCGAATTTGGCGAAGCCATATGTTGAACACTAAGTTTATACAATAAAACCATTTCCATTTACTTAATTTTCTTATCTCTTCATAGTTCCAAAATCCTTACTCGTTTAGTCGGTTGTTTTAAACATAATTCATTGCGAAAGCTTTTAAAACCGTTTTGAGTAAATCGCGTGTTTAGAGAAAACTTTGCCTTTTTGAAAACCGAGTTTTCCTATGTCTAGCAGTTATAAATCCATAAAAATAAATAAAAACCAAATTTAAGCAAAAGTCCCCAAATTACATCCAAATAAACTACAAATCATAAATTATATATCGTAAAAGTCCAAAAACTGTTGTCACCATCGAGTCCTCCACCGCACCAATCCGTCTAGGTCTGGGGATTACTTGTGCACAATAAACAGAGAGGGGTGAGTTTACATAAACTCAGTGTGTAATCCCACAAAAAACAAACAACAGTAAACACAGTGCACATTCAAAAATAGTCTTGGGCCTAAGCCCCTTTCAGTATCAGTAACGGTTTGGCCTTGTCCTAACTCAGTATCAGTATCAGTATGCATAAGGGCCTTAGCCCATCACGAAGATCGATGAATGAGATATACAAAGATTCGAGAATACGTCCTACCCAATCAGCCTCTACACACCATCTCCGTCCAACCCTACATTCTATGTGGGGATTAAATCAACCCACCCATCCCTACACTCCAGGTAGTACCGAATGCGGCACAAAATAGTAGTTTGCAGTTGAACTACCAGTATATTAGGTTTAAAAGCCTTTCAGTACACTTCCACCAAATAAAATCAACCCAACCCCATGTAATGCATGACATGCTATCTCATGATATCAGTACATATAATCAGTAAATGTATATATGCATACTATCATCATGCTCAATATATATATCCATAAATCAGTCAGTTCACACAATTAGGGGCCTAAGTAATGCTTACCGACCCTACAGTAGGTTCACAGTCGGTTTGGGAGACCCGTGCAACCTTAACAATCAATTCAGTGATAACGGGCTCACAGGCCCATGTGGCCTGCCCGTGTGGCCCACACGGCCCAAATCTACCTTGGCCGTGTGGATCACATGGCTTGGCCCAAAATCCCTCACGCCTGTGTGGACCCACACGCTCGTGTGGCCCACACGGCCCAAATCAATCTAGGTGTGTGTCGCACACGGCCTGCCTGGCCATCACACGGCCGTGTCTTGCACGCACGGCCTGGCCTCATCGTTCACACGCCTGTTTTATGGCACACGGCCTACCACATGGGCAACCACACGCCCGTGTAGCGTCGATAGTGGGGTTTTTAGCTTTCGTCAAAACCCTATTTTCTACGTTTTTGGGTACATAGCTTGTACTATTTCCCAGCGAACACACTCCCGAGCCTCTTGAAACCTAAAATAGAGTAATAAACACTAATTTAGCTACTACACTTACTAACGTTTCAACCACAATCCGACTCAAAATCACACTTACCCACGATGAACAACACTGTTAACACCGATCGAAAAATGAAACAAAAGTCAGCACTCGTTGATTTCTTCTACACTATAAAAATACAGCAATGTTCAAGTCTTCAAAAAAGTGATATAAAGAAAGCCAACGAAAACCCACTTACCGACTATATGAAGAAAAAGCAAGGATTCGCGATGCCCCAACAACGAGATTAACAAAAGAATCAAAAACGGATAAGGTGTTTTAGTTTGGCAGGGAAAACGAAATCAACAAAACGAAAATAGGGATTTTTTTCTTTGAAAAAGAAACAACGTCAAAAATAGAGGAAATTTAGGAAAAATAAAAATTCAATTTTGACAAAAACACAGATATGATGCATATCCATTGATTTCCTCCCACTAACCCACTTCTTAGAATTCAATTCCCACTGAAACACTTACCTGAAAACCGAGCAAAAATAAACTCCCTAGCTCGCGCAACAATTCGAACCCGAGACCTCTAACACACCAACACACATCTTAACCACCAGACCAGCAGGCCCATTCTGATATGATATAACAAATGATTAAATATAAGCCCACTGAACAGAGATAGGGCTTATATCAGAAAAATACCAAAATTTGCCAAAGCTAAGGCTTGAACTTGGGACCTCCCCTACACACCCAGAACACATAACCACTGAAGCAAATACACATTGTGTCCAGAATTTACAGAAACATAATTATAAAATTTAGGGCGTTACACGACTTCTATTCTGAATGGTTCAACGGGTAAAAGAATAAAGTGGTTGAATATGAGATTACTACGAGATAGTACAGGTACATACGAAAATAGATTGAGTATTAAAAATTATGAAATTGATGGGCTTCTTGCTAAGTTATATGAGTGATTATTTGATAGCTTGAGATTTAATAGAATTGTTGTTCATTTTTTTTTCATTATATGAATGTTTAATAAATGATGATTGTTACTCATTGTTAACATACAAGCTTACTAAGCTACATAGCTTACTTTGTTGCTTTTCTATGTTTTATAGTGATTTTAAAGCAAGCTCCGATTCGGGGATCGTTGGAGACTTCACCACACTATCCACTGACTTTTTGGTACTTTTGAAACTATGTTTTAAGTATATGGCATGTATAGGTATTTGAGTCTTGTTGATTATGTTTTGGTAATAATGTTGGCCAAATGAATTGGCATTGTAAATGTCTATATTTTGAGTTGTAAATATAGCTATGAGAGTTGGCTTAATTTAGTGAATTTGGTTATGTGCATATATGTTGATATTTGAGTTCTTTGGATGGATATGTTAATGACCATATTATGAAGTTTGTGGAATTGGTATCTTGCTTGTGAATTGGTACAAAAATGGGGTATGTTAGGTAATGGTTAAACTAGTTGATTGGTATATGTATTTGAGTAGGTTTTGGTTGAGTTAAACTTGAGTTATAAGCATGTTGAATGTTGGTATTGAAAATGGTATGGATTAGTCTTGAATGTGGCTGAATTGAATGTTATCTATGCTATGATTTTGTACCATTTGGGTTGGTTTAGATATGTGCAAAATGGGTGGCAATATGGCTTGGTAAATAGCCTATTTTTTTCCACACGGGCAGAGACACGGGCGTGTGTCTCAGCCGTGTGTGACACACGGTCAAGTTACACAGCCGTGTGTCCCTTGGTCTTGAAGTCGAACTGAAGTCAGTATACTCCACACGGTCTCACACACGGGCGTGTGATCGGCTGTGTGGTACAAGTCAGTATACCCCCTAATTGGCACACGGCCTATCACACTGGCGTGTGACTTGGCCGTGTTGCATAAGTTAGTATACCCTACAATTTTGGCACGGCCTAATACACGGTCTACCACACGGGTGTGTGTGGCCACTTCGAAGGGCACATGGGCTAGACACACGAGCATGTGGTTGGCCGTGTGACCCAAGTCAATATGTACCCCCTGTTTTCATACGGCCTGTGACACGTGCTTGTTTGGTGGCCGTGTGAGACACACGGCCTGTCCACACGGGCGTGTGACCCTTTATTTGAAGAAAAAATTGGTAAGTGTTGAAAATTTCCTGAGTTATCGGTTTAGTCCCGAACCATTTCCCAAGCATGTTTAAGGCCTCGTAGGTTCTTAATAGGGACAAATTGATTCTGATTGAATGATGAATGGTAGAATTAAACAATTGTATGTTAAATAGTTGTTTAATTATTTTGTAAGTCCGGTAATGCTCTGTAACTCTATTCCAGCGTTGAATACAGGTAAGAGGTGTTACATTTATTGGTATTAGAGCTATGGTTTAGTCGATTCTAGGACTAACGTAGCGTGTATGGGAGTCTAGCTATACATGCCATATATAAACTGTGATAGTGTGATGACTCCTGACATTTAAAAATGTGTTTTTATATAGAAAATGGATCCCAATCGAGCGATAGCTGATGAGGTTGAGAGTAATGCGCCTGCTCCCGCACAGGGGACAGCGCCATCTGATTCTAGACCCGTGACGGGCAGCCAGAGAGGAGAGGCTAAAGAAGTCTTCTTCCAAATGATGAACGAATGGTTCACATAATATATCCAAACTAACCCGGCTGCTTAACAACCTCCACCCCATCCTGTTCCCTAACCTGTACCCGTAGCTCCTCAAGGAGTCAAGCTTTTAAGGTTGAACAAGCCTTCAGTTGACAAGATCCGTAAACACAGGGCTGAAGTGTTCAGGGCTAATGTTGACGATGATCCTGAGAAAGCCGAGTTTTGGCTTGAAAATACAATTCGAGTGTTTGATGAACTTTCGTGTACGCCAGCTGAATGCTTAAATTGTGCTATTTCTCCACTGAAACACTCTGCATATCTATGGTGGAATACCTTGGTATTTGTAGTGCCGAGAGAGCAAGTGACTTGGGAATTCTTTCAGACAGAGTTCCAGAAGAAATACATCAGTCAACGGTTCCTTGATCAAAAGCATAAAGAATTTCTAGAGTTGAAACAGGGCCGTATGACCGTAACTGAATATGAAAGAGAATTTGTACGGTTGAGCAAGTATGCTCGAGAATATGTTTCTACCGAAGAGATAATGTGCAAGCGGTTTGTTGATGGGCTGAACGAAGACATTAAACTTCTGGTTGGGATTTTAGATTTAAAAGAATTCTGTATCAGTTGAAAGGGCCTGCAAAGTTAAAGATTTTAGTCGAGAAAAGAAGAAAGCTGGTTCAGAGGCTAGAGATTCGAAGAAAAGACTGATGAATAAGCCTTACCATTCTTCATCAAAGAAATCTTGAGATTCGTATAGTCGATCGAATGCATCAGTTGGATATCAGAATAGAGATCGTGGAAATGTACATGTAAATCCTAAAGCTCAAGCTACCTCTTTCTCTAATGTTGGCAGTGTGAAAAATAACAAACCCGAGTGTCAACAGTGCAGAAGAAGACATTTTGGTGAATGCTGGAATAAGAGTACTAAAGCTTGCTTCAAATATGGTTCGCCAGATCACTTTATCCAAGATTACCCAAAGTTATCTGAGAAAGAAAAAGTTCAGAATGTAAGATTGAGCAATACGACTACTAGAGGGAGACCACCCCGAAACACTGGAAATACGAGTGGTAACCGAGGTGCTACGAGAGATTCTATTGTGAGATCTGAACCATGAGCACCTGCTCGAACTTATGCTATTCGTCCATGAGAGGAGGCATCATCGCCAGACGTTATTACCGGTACTTTTTCTCTTTTCGATACTGATATAATTGTGTTGATAGATCCTGGATCAACCCATTCACATATCTGTATGAATTTAGTGTTTAAAAAGAGTTTACATGTCAAGTCTAAAGAGTTTGTAATTAAAGTATCAAACCCCTTAGGCAAGTCTATTTTAGTTGGTAAGATTTGTAAAAATTGTCCTTTGATGACTCGGGGTTACTGTTTTCCAGCTGACTTGATGCTTCTACCGTTAGATGAGTTTGATGTGATTCTGGGTATGGACTGGCTGACTATGCATGATGCAGTTGTGAATTGTAGACGAAAGATTATCGAATTGAAATGTCAGAATGGTGAAATTTTTTGGATTGAGTCTGATGATTCGAGTGAATTACCTACTGTGATATCGTCTATGTTAGCTCAGAAATGTATGAAAAAGGGCTATGATGCATATCTTGTATACGTACTAGATACAAAGATGTATGAATCAAAGATTGAATCTGTACCTATTGTTTGTGAGTTTTTGGATGTATTTCCAGAAGAATTACCGGGTTTGCCACTGATCAGAGAGCTTGAATTTGGTATTGAATTAGTACCGGGAACTTTACCAATATCTATAGCTCCGTATAGAATGGCTCCGATAGATTTGAAAGAGTTGAAAGCACAGTTGCAAGAGTTAACAGATAGAGGTTTTGCACGACCAAGTTTTTCGCCCTTGGGTGCACCAGTATTGTTTGTAAAGAAGAAAGATGGCATGATGAGAATGTGTATCGATTACAGACAGCTGAATAAAGTGACTATAAAGAACAAATACCCTCTATCGCGGATTGATGATTTATTTGATCAGTTGAAAGGTGCAACAGTGTTTTCAAAGATTGACTTGAGATCTGGTTATGTAACACCCCAAACCCGGCCCATAAGTTTC
Source organism: Gossypium sturtianum (assembly GCA_025698515.1). Classification (NCBI taxonomy): domain Eukaryota; kingdom Viridiplantae; phylum Streptophyta; class Magnoliopsida; order Malvales; family Malvaceae; genus Gossypium; species Gossypium sturtianum. The sequence goes on from CM046952.1 coordinate 70,755,816, forward strand.
GACCAGATCTGGTATGCTACGGGTTGTACGTTGAAAACTTTTGCTAAGTTGGTTTTAGTAAATCATAAGTTATTAGGCAAAATTCGAATAAACAAGTAACTTTTGAAAAGAAAACCTTGTATTATTATTATTTTGAATAATAAAACCTTTGACAAAGTTCCATAAGTTGCAAATATTAAAAACTAAGTAGTGAGTATAAACTATGGGGCCTTATTACATAAATGTTTCCAAAATTAAAAAGTTAAGGAAAAACCGAAATAATCTATAGGAATAAAAACTTGATGGCCCCTCGAGTCCGCCTCGGCTCCCTTGTCCACGATCTACCGCTCATCCGAAAGGTTAGGAAAAATAATAGGGTGAGTCACCAAGACTCAAAGTGTATAAATCCCAAAACACCGACATTGAGGCCCACAAACACATTATGGGCCTTGGCCCATACATAGAGGCAACAATCGTAATTACATGATCAACGAAGAAATGATGAATAGCCCAACCCATCCTAGAATTCCATCCTCTACACACACACCAGCCGCACCAACCATCACACCTCGGGATTTCTACAATCAACCCTCCATCCGCTACACACCATAACGATAAACCGATCGCCTATTCCTCTGTTAGTCAGAATCATTAAACGTGGCATAGCCACCGATCATTATGTGACCTAACATTTATATAACGGGATTTCTACCACCGATCACTATTGTGACCTATCATGCACTTCCCCTTCATTATCATAATCCCACCCCATGCATGCACACATAAAGAAAACATCATACAAAGCTTTCATATATTTCGATACACATAGAGATTTCTATGATTACGCACTGCATCCTTGCCTAACCCTTTTAGGGTCTTATTCGACTGTCTACATGACCTATTATCAAGCTTTTAGCCCATAACATAAACATATATATACATTCAGACAAATTATTTGTGTGTTAGAGATCTACACACCTGATTACCATTAGAACGACACTCTCTATGTTGACACTATCGTAAGTCGATACAACCGCTACTTGCCTAAGGTGTTGTTGAAGCGGTCCACAACCGTGGCCAATCCGTGCATCACGACACACTCGTTTCTTAAACTTAGGATTCTCTCATTTGCCTGATCCATATTTAATTCCATCACAAGTCCTTGTCGAACTACTATCACAACATATGATCGTTAATCCACATCATAAAGTTAAGATCTCGCATGCGATGAACGAATCTAGTGAAAATCTAGGAAAATCACCTTACCTTAAAATCCCGAAATTGGAGACTAGCGATTTCGACTTTTAAATCTAGATGATCAGTTTCCTTCAAATCCTGAATGCCGCCCAAACGCAAAAAGAGAGGAAATATTAGCTACATTCGCAAACCTTAACAACCAAGTGGCCATTGGACTTGTCTCTAAAAACCGAAAGAGAGATTGAAGAGATAGGAAAATCGACACTCACCTTAACGCAGAATTCGACTACCCTTAGAGATTTCGGCTTTTTGAGAAGATCGTAAGAGAAGATGATTCAAGAAATCTATAGAGATTCGGCTTTTAGAAGAAAGAAGAGAAAAGAATAATAGAGTTTTTGGCTTTCGGCTTTTTAGAAGAAAGAAGAGAAGAGAATAATGGAGTTTTTGACTTTTAGAAGAAAGAAGAGAATAATGGAGTTTTTGGCTTTTAGGAGAAAGAAGAGAAAAGAATAATAGGGTTTTCGGCTTTTAGAAGAAAGAAGAGAATAATGGAGTTTTCAGCTTTTAGGAGAAAGAAGAGAAAAGAATAATGGGGTTTTCGGCTTTTAGAAGAAAGAAGATTAAAAAAAAAGGTGGAAACCCTAAATGCCAAAAAAATAAAGAAGAGAACCCTCCCTATTTATAGAAATTTCGGCATTTACCTATGAAAAACCGAAAGTGCCCTTCCTGATAACTAAAAATTAATCAAATAAAAAGGGAAATTTTGGCACCCCCTTTGCGATAAAGAAACCGATTTCTTCACTTCTCTAGGTGATGGAATTTCGGCCAACTCCTAGCCTTGTAGATAGCTCCTATCTTTTCTCCTTTTTTTTCTTCTTACATATTATCAACTATATTATCTACATTATCCCATTCACATAAATCCTCCTATTTTTGAGCCTTGTTGCCGTCCACTCTACCTAACCCTAATGCTGAAATTTAGCTAACTTAAATTAAAAGAGTTGGGCTCCATGTAACTTAAATTTGGGCCCCTTACTCCCTTGTGTGGCATCACCTCCTTGCTTCCTAAGTGGCGCCACTGACCACTGGGCCACAAGCCCATTTTGATATTTTAAACTCATATTAACTATGCTCAAATTAACTCATTACACATATTCACCCATTAAATGCATAGGCCCAAAAATTCAGGATGTTACAGTTCTACCCCCCTTAAAGAAATTTCGTTCTCGAAATTTCCAACTAACTACTAAATGTACTACCCAAGTCTCGCCACTATGCTTTCGCTGCGCACTCTAATTTAATAATATATAACCATTGCACGCATACAGTTTCTATACCCAAAAATATAGCATCCACACAAAACATACCCGACTTAATGGTGATTAAACAATCCCGAGCCTTATGCTCCTCAGACCCGCATCTTAAACACGTTTCTGACTTCTTCCAACATTCACCCGGAAGACGCCTTCTGTAATATTCGCAGACCCGAAAGTTTGGACGTACCTTAACATGCTTCACAAAACGAGACTGCAACCTTAGAAAACTACGATCTCTTTTTTTCTTACAGTCCACGCACCCAACCCGAAATGTTTTACCAATTTCTTTAACCTCCTTCAGTACCTCCCTAACTAGATGAGTCAGCACATCAGTCCTAATACTTCCACGGCCTCGACCGCGGCCTCTTCTTCCTCTTCTAGCGCTCATCGTCGATTCTCGTAGTATCTGAATTAGAAATTTTATGAACTATTAATTTCTTTCACTGATTAACCACGAACAATCTTATGGAAAGTAGTTTTAAGAGTGGTTCTTTCAATTCAAACCTATCTACGATTTGAGTCTCAAGTTTATCTCCTAATTCTAGAAACCACATACATCAACCCGCATACATCAATCACACAAGTAGCATCCATGCACACATATTCATCGCATAAGGTTTTTTTTTTAGCAGGGGTATTTTGGAAAATTTAATTTTTCAAATCAGGTCACATTTGTAAATCTAGGGGTTTTCGGGTAAATTTGCAAAACATGGGTATTTTATAAAATCACGGTTGTTTGGAAATTTTCACAAATCAAGTGTATTTTGGAAATTTTACAAAACTTGGGGGTATTTTGGTTGCGAAATAGGGTGGCTGGTCCCTTTCGGGTTTTAATTATAGATTTTGGCCCGTCAACAAATCCTCGTGGCTAAGGTGAAGCAATACTACGCACTGTAGGATTCTAGCGAAGAGGAGGTGAGTCACTAGGATCGCTAAGTACTGTGCTCTTCCGGATCCAATCCTAGACATGCGCATGCTCACTGTTGCCACACTCTAGTCTTGCGACTTGTCCACAGGTTTGTTCGGTTGGATTAAGTCTTACGCAATTGAGAGTTGTTTAACTAGGCCTAAGGTCCATCAAGCTCTAATTAAAATAATCTATGTCCCTTAAAGCCCATCAAGCCCACTTATATATATACACACATGCTGAGTTCCGAATACTTACCGTGGCCGACTTGGGCCGAGAGCGCAGTGCCATGCCGAGAAAACCCTCCTGTGTTATTTATAAACATGCATGTTTTCAAAAACCCAACTTTAGAAAATGTTTTGAGCCCAAAACCCCAAAGCCAAGTTTTGAACCGGGCTCTGATACCAAAATGTAACACCCCAAACCCGGCCCATAAGTTTCGACCAGATCTGGTATGCTACGGGTTGTACGTTGAAAACTTTTGCTAAGTTGGTTTTAGTAAATCATAAGTTATTAGGCAAAATTCGAATAAACAAGTGACTTTTGAAAAGAAAACCTTGTATTATTATTATTTTGAATAATAAAACCTTTGACAAAGTTCCATAAGTTGCAAATATTAAAAACTAAGTAGTGAGTATAAACTATGGGGCCTTATTACATAAATGTTTCCAAAATTAAAAACTTAAGGAAAAACCAGAATAATCTATAAGAATAAAAACTTGATGGCCCCTCGAGTCCGCCTCGGCTCTCTTGTCCACGATCTACTGCTCATCTGAAAGGTTAGGAAAAATAATAGGGTGAGTCACCAAGACTCAGTGTATAAATCCCTAAAACACTGACCTGTGGCCCACAAACACATTATGGGCCTTGGCCCATACATAGAGGCAACAATCGTAATTACATGATCAACAAAGATGAAATGATGAATAGCCCAACCCATCCTAGAATTCCATCCTCTACACACCACCCGTACTCAACCATCACACTTCTCGGGATTTCTACAATCAACCATCCATCCGTTACACACCATAACGACAATGCAGATCGCATATATTCTCGTTAGTCAGGAATCATTGAACGTGGCATAGCCACCGATCACTATGTGACCTAACATTTATATAACGTGGGATTTCTACCACCGATCACTATTGTGACCTATCATGCACTTCCCCATCATTATCATAATCCCACCCCATGCATACACACATAAAAAAAACATCATACATGCTTTCATATATTTCGATACACATAGAGATTTCTATGATTACGCACTGCATCCTTGCCTAACCCTTTTAGGGTCCTATTCGATCTGTCTACATGACCTATTATCCGGCTTTTAGCCCATAACATAAACATATATATACATTCATACAGCATTATTTGTGTGTTAGAGATCTACACACTGACACCGTTAGAACGACACTCTCTATGTCGACACTATTAGAAGTCGATACAACCGCTACTTGCCTAAGGTGTTTTTCGTGAGCCGGTCCACAACCGGTGGCCAATCCCGTCATCACGACACACTCGTTTCTTAAACTTAGGATTCTCTCCTTTCCCGATCCATATTTAATTCCATCACAAGTCCTTGTCGTAACTACTATCACAATATATGATCGTTAATCCACATCATAAAGTTAAGATCTCGCATGCGATGAACGAATCTAGTGAAAATCTAGGGAAAATCACCTTACCTTAAAATCCTGAAATTGGAGACTAGCGATTTTTGACTTTTAAATCTGGATGATGAGGTTTCCTTCAAGTCCCGAAATGCCTCCCAAATGCAAAAGAGAGGAAATATTAGCTTCATTCGGCAGCCTTAACAACCAAGTGGCCATTCGGCCTTGTCTCTTAAAAACCGAAAGAGAGATTAAAGAGATAGGAAAATCGGCACTCACCTTAACGCAGAGAATTCGACTACCCCTTAGAGATTCCGGCTTTTTGAGAAGATCAAAAGAGAAGATGATTCGAAGAAATCTATAGATATTTGGCTTTTAGAAGAAAGAAGAGAAAAGAATAATGGAGTTTTCGGCTTTCAGCTTTTTAGAAGAAATAAGAGAAAAGAATAATAGAGTTTTTGACTTTTAGAAAAAATAAGAGAATAATGGAGTTTTCGGCTTTTAGGAGAAAGAAGAGAAAAGAATAATGGGGTTTTTGACTTTTAGAAGAAAGAAGAGAATAATGGAGTTTTTGGCTTTTAGGAGAAAGAAGAGAAAAGAATAATGAGGTTTTCGGGTTTTAGAAGAAAGAAGAGAAAGAAAAAGGTGGAAACCCTAAATGCCAAAAAAATAAAGAAGAGAACCCTCCCTATTTATAGAAATTTCGGCACTTACCTATGAAAAACCGAAAGTGCCCTTCCTGATAACTAAAAATTAATCAAATAAAAAGGGAAAATTTGGCACCTCCTTTGCCATAAAGAAACCGATTTCTTCACTTCTTTAGGTGATGGAATTTCGGCCAACTCCTAGCCTTGTAGATAGCTCCTATCTTTTCTCCTTTTTTTTTTCTTCCATATTATCAACTATATTATCTACATTATCCAATTCACATAAATCCTCCTATTTTTGAGCCTTGCTGCCGTCCACTCTACCTAACCCTAATGCCGAAATTTAGCTAACTTAAATTAAAAGAGTTGGGCTCCATGTAACTTAAATTTGGGCCCCTTACTCCCTTGTGTGGCGTCACCTCCTTGCTCCCTAACTGGCGCCACTGACCACTGGGCCACAAGCCCATTTTGATATTTTAAACTCAGATTAACTATGCTCAAATTAACTCATTACACATATTCACCCATTAAATGCATAGGCCCAAAAATTCAGGATGTTACAGGTTATTATCAGTTATGAGTTAAAGATTCAGATGTATCGAAGACAGCGTTCAGAACAAGGTACCGACATTATAAATTCGTTGTTATGCCTTTCGAATTAACTAATGCTCCTGCAGTTTTTATGGACTTGATGAACCGGATATTCTGACCGTAGTTAGACAGATTCATTATTGTATCCATTGACGACATTTTGATCTATTCGCGAGATGAATCTAAACATACCGAGCACTTGAGAATTGTGTTACAAACTCTACGTGATAAGCAATTGTTTGCAAAGTTCAATAAATGTGAGTTTTGGCTCCGAGAGGTTGGATTTCTGGGGCATATCATTTCAGTTGAAGGTATTAGAGTTGACCCGAGTAAAATTTCTGCTATTGTTGACTAGAAACCTCCAAGAAATGTGTTTGAAGTCCGTAGTTTCCTGGGTTTAGCAGGCTATTACTGAAGGTTCGTGAAAGGATTTTCGATGATTGCGACATCGTTGACACGATTACTTCATAAAGATTTGAAATTCGAATGGTCAGAAAAATGTCAGCAGAGTTTCGAACAGTTTAAAGTACTGTTAACTGAAACACCAGTTTTGGTTCAACCTAAATCGGGGAAAGAGTTAGTGATTTATAGTGACACGTCATTAAACGGTTTAGGATGTATTCTGATGCAAGAAGGAAAAGTTATAGCTTATGCTTCCCGACAATTGAAACCGCATGACAAGAACTATCTGACGCATGACTTAGAGTTGGCTGCAATTGTATTCGCATTGAAAATTTGGCGACACTACTTATACGGTGAAAAATGCCACATTTGTACGGATAAAAAAAGCTTAAAATATCTGATGTCACAGAAAGATTTGAATTTGTGACAACAAAGATAGCTCGAGTTATTGAAAGATTATGAATTTGTAATTGATTATCACTCGAGAAAAGCTAATGTTGTTGCTGATGCCCTAAGCCAAAAATCTTTGTTTGCATTACGAGCAATGAATACCCAGTTGATGATTTGTGATGATGGGTCTATTTTAGCTGAATTAAAAGCTAAACCGATATTTCTTCAACAAATCTGTGAAGCTCAAAAAGATGACCGTGAATTGCAAGTTAAACGAATTCAATGTGAGACTATCCCTAATTCAGAGTTTCAGATTGGAGCCGATGATTGTTTAAGGTTCCAGAATAGAATTTGCATACCGAGAAATTCAGAACTTATTCAGAATATTTTGCACGAAGCGCACAATAGTTGTTTATCTGTTCATCCAGGGAGTACCAAAATGTACAACGATTTGAAACAGTTTTATTGGTGGCAAGGCATGAAACGAGCTATCTTAGAGTTTGTTTCTAAATGTTTGATTTGTCAGCAAATCAAAGCTGAACATCAAGTACCATCTGGTTTACTGCAGCCTGTGATGATTCCTGAGTGGAAATGGGATAGAGTTACAATGGATTTTGTGTCGGGATTGCCCCTAACTCTAAGAAATAAAGATGCTATTTGGGTTGTTGTAGATCGACTAACGGAATCTGCTCATTTTATACCAATACGCACAGATTACTCACTAGATAGGCTAGCTGAATTGTACATTTCTGAGATTGTTCGATTGCACAGGGTGCCACTATCCATTATTTCTGATAGAGATCCGAGATTTACGTCACGATTCTGGAAGAAACTGCAAGAAGCTTTGGGAACAAAGTTAAATTTTAACACAGCCTTTCATCCGCAAACTGATGGACAATCTGAGCGAGTAATTCAGATTCTCGAAGACATGTTGAGATGTTGTGTTTTAGAGTTCGAAGGTAATTGAGAGAAATACTTACTATTGATTGAGTTCGTGTATAACAACAGTTTTCAGACGAGTATAAAGATGGAACCGTACGAAGCTTTATACGGTCGCAAATGTTGAACTCTTTTATACTGGACTTAACTAAGTGAGAAAAAGATTCACGGGGTTGAGTTGATCAGAGAAACTGAAGAAAAAGTTAAAACGATTCGTGACAATTTAAAAGCAGTTTTAAATCGTCAGAAATCGTACGCGGATTTGAAACGAAAAGACATTGAATTCTAGGTTGGTGATAAAGTGTTTTTGAAAGTATCTACGTGGAAGAAAATCCTTAGATTTGGTCGGAAAGGCAAGTTGAGTCCGCGTTTCATCGGGCCGTACAAGATCATTGAAAGAATAGGGCTAGTGGCATATCGACTAGCCTTACCTATTGAATTAGAAAAGATCCAAAACGTGTTTCATGTATCGATGTTGCGCTGGTATAGATCTTATCCATCTCATGTGATTTCTCCGGTAGATGTTGAGATACAGACTGATTTGACGTATAGCGATGAACCGATCAAAATTTTAGCTTGTGAAATCAAAGAATTGAGAAATAAATGCATAGCCCTAGTGAAGGTTCTTTGGCATGATTGAGTGAAAATTTCGTTAAGAACTTTTATTGTTTGAATAGTCAATTCGATACAAAGGACTAAATCGTGTAAATTGCAAAAGTGCTGTTCTATTAGCTAATGATGTCAAATAGCTATAGAACCTTGAAGTTTAGGTCTTTAAGTGGTAAATATACTATTAGTTGGTTAGTGGATGTTAATGTTTTGGCATAAATGAAATTTTGTATTAATAATAAGGTTAAATGTTTAAATTGATTATTAATGGTTTATTAAATAAAACAAAACAAAATCCTCACTTAAGGTTATCATCTTCAACCGAAATTCATAAGGGAGAAAGCTATTTTCATGCTTAACTTTCGGCAAGCTATTATCCTTCAATTAGGTATGCATTTTTAATCCGTTTTTAATGATTTCTATGTTTTTGTGATCGTTGCTTCGTATTCTAGCTAGCCCGTACCTTAGATTTCGAAACTGTTAAAGATTTATCATGTTTCCATTGTTGAATGCTTGAGTAATTTGATGAATTATGATATATTTGGAAGCTTTAATGTTAGATTAATAACTTTTGTAAAGTGATTTTTGACAAAAATGTCAAAAAGGGATTAAATTGAGAAAATGTGAAATGTGGTGGTTAAAATGTAAAATAAATGAAAAATATGGGCTATTATGGTAATAAGAGAAATTTGACTAGCATGGGTAGGGACTTAATTGCATGGATTTGTATTTTTATGCAACAAGGACTAAATTGTAAAAATGTGAAAGTTTTGGGGTAAAAGTGTAAAAGTGCCTTAAAGAGTGTTTTGGACTAAATTGAATGAATAGATGATTAAATAAGTTAATTTTGAATATATTTAGATCAAGAAAAGTGAAATACAGACTTGGATCGGGGAAAAGATAGGGTTATCAACTAATCGACTTGATTCGTCGTTTTAACATCTGAGGTAAGTTCGTATGTTATAAATTCATTTCAAATGTATTTTATATGCTTTGATATAGCATTAATTGTGTTTATGTGATTACATACAAGTTCGGAAATGATCTGATGAAGATTCGACAGTTGGAAACCCGATTGAACCTTAGGAATGGTTTAGGATGCTAGTGACATGTCATTAGGTATATTGAGTTGGCTTCGGGCCATGATTTAGCACTATGTGTGCAAGATGATAAACCGATTTGGCTTCGGGCCATACATATCGGCTTATTTGGCTTCAGGCCATGAAATCAGAATTTCGGATAAGTTACCTTGATTTGGCTTCGGGCCATGGTATATGTAATTATCGTGTGAGACCTTGAGTATCTGACTTTTATTCCGAATGGTTCAACGGGTAAAAGAAGAAAGTGGTTGAATATGAGATTGGTACGAGATAGTACAGGTATGTAAGGAAATAGATTGAGTATTGAAAATTATGAAATTGATGAGCTTCTTGGTAAGTTATATGAACGATCATTTGATAGCTTGAGATTTAATAGAATTGTTGTTCATTGTTTTTCATTATATGAATGTTTAATGAATGATGATTGTTATTCATTGTTAACATACGAGCTTACTAAGCTATATAGCTTACTTTGTTGCTTTTCCATGTTTTATAGTGATTTCAAAGCAAGCTCGAATTCGGGGATCGTTGGAGACTTCACCACACTATCCACTGACTTTTTGGTACTTTTGAAACTATGTTTTAAGTATATCGCATGTATAGGTATTTGAGTCTTGTTGATTATGTTTTGATAATGATGTTGGCCAAATGAATTGGCATTGTAAATGTCTATATTTTGAGTTGTAAATATAGCCATGAGAGTTGGATTAATTTAGTGAATTTGGTTATGTGCTTATATGTGCATATATGTTGATATTTGAGTTCTTTGGATGGATATGTGAATGACCATATTATGAAGTTTGTGGAATTGGTATCTTGCTTGTGAATTGGTACAAAAATGGGGTATGTTAGGTAATGGTTAAACTAGTTGATTGGTATATGTATTTGAGTAGGTTTTGGAGTTAAACTTTAGTTATAAGCATGTTGAATGTTGGTATTGAAAATAGTATGGATTAGTCTTGAATGTGGCTGAATTGAATGTTATTTATGCTATGATTTGGTACCATTTGGGTTGGTTTAGGTATGTGCAAAATGGGTGGCAAAATGGCTTGGTAAATAACCTATTTTTGTCCACACAGGCAGAGACACAGGCGTGTGATCGGCCGTGTGGTACAAGTCAGTATACCCCCCTAATTGGCACACGGCCTAGCACACGGGCGTGTGACTTGGCCGTGTTGCATAAGTCAGTATACCCTACAGGTTTGGCACGGCCTAATACACGGTCTGCCACACGGACGTGTGTGGCCACTTCGAAGGGCACACGGGCTAGACACACGGGCGTGTGGTTGGCCGTGTGACCCAAGTCAGTATGTACCCCCTGTTTTCACACGGCTTGTGGCATGGGCATGTCTCACACGGCCTGTCCACACCGGCGTGTGACCCCTGATTTGAAGAAAAATTTGCTAAGTGTTGAAAATTTCATGAGTTATCGGTTTAGTCTCGAACCATTTCCAAAGCACGTTTAAGGCCTCGTAGGTTCTTAATAGGGAAAAATTGATTGTGATTGAATGATGAATGATAGAATTGAACAATTGTATGTTAAATAGTTGTTTAATTGTTTCGTTAGTCCGATAATGCTCCGTAACCTTATTCCGGCGTTGAATACGGGTGAGGGGTGTTACAAGGAAGATGAAAAATAATAGTGGAAGAAATAGGGGAAAAGAAAGTGAACTCTTTGTTCAATTCGAAAGAGAAAGTTAAAGTTCTATTTTGATTTGAAAACAAGATTAAATAATTAAGGTTTTCAAATTTTAGGGTTGATTGTGCAAATTGCTCTTCTTGCCAAGAAATGGGAAGGGAGAGTGGCATGACTTAAACCTAGGGAGTGAGAGATGGAATGTTAAGGCTTTACCATTTGGGCTGGTACTCATACTTGACATATTTCTACCACATTTACTATCTATACTAGTTTGATTTTGTTCATTAGTTGCTGAGAAAATAGAAGAAAAATAATGGGAAGAGCGGGGTTTGAACCTAAGAATTCTTAGAGATTTTTCTAGCTACATAACCATTAAGACTAAGTTTCTTAGTGATTTAATAAATTTCTAACCCTATATATTTTTGGGTGTTACATAATGGGTACATTATTTGGGTTTAGGCTTAGTATAATATATTTGAATTTTGGAATAAATATTTTGGAATATGAATGTTAGCTTTATAAATTTAATAAAAAAGATAAAAAAAATATTCAAGTGTCAATATAATATGATAATAAACAATAAAAGATATTTTTTCTAATTAATATACATATCATAGGATAAGTTTTACATACAACTAGCAATTTAATATTATTTTTATATAAAAGAACTCTATTAAATATATATAATTTATGCTTTTTTATAAGGCAAATCTGAATTGTGTTGTCATCATATAAATGTAAAATAAAGTAGTACATTCGAAATTAAAATATTTATAATTTAGAAAATTAAAAATTATTTGAATCCGTTAAAGTCTGCTTGGCTTGATCCGATTCCGAAAAATCCAAGCTCGAGCCCAAAAATATCTTAATTCAAAGAAAGTCCGATCGGAACCCAGCCATTTGCGACTTCTAGTTATATTTCAAAATGTTAATGTTGTTGGGAATGCATGGTTATGATTGACAACTTTTAGAATCCAAACGTGGAAATGTGACATTACTAGAACCAAATAGTCGGGTGTTAACTACGACCCTTCCATATATGCTCATAGCTTAAGAAAAGTATAAGCAACACAAACAAAATTTTGAAGTAAGAAAAACTCTTGAATCATTTATCGTATTTTTTATTCTTCTTCATTTCCTTTTCCTTTTCTTGTTTTTTCTTGACAATCTCTGTGGCAACTTTAGCTGCTCCCAATGACATCACTTCTGTTGCTTTCTCTTTTACAACATCAGCTGTTTCACTTATTTCATCAGACATTTTTTTCACCTAAATTCACATGAAAAATTTGTGAATACAGAGACACTCACAACAATGCTCGTCTTTTTCAACATTTGTGTTGCTAAGGTTTAATAATCTTACGTTGTGAGAGACGGAATGTGCGGCATTTTTAACTGAATCCGCTGCTTCTTTCACGCTTTCAGACGCATCTTCATCCTTTTTGCACTGTAATTTCAACAAACCTGTTAAAAATCACTACAAAGTTTTACTTAACTTGAGTCAAATAAACATCTATTAAATTATATTTATCAAATATATATTGTTTTTTATTATCCAATTTTAAACAAGATAAATCTGAACATTAAATATGAAATAAATATATATATAATTATAAAAGCTCATTAAATTTAATATACACTCCATCACATAAACATACAAACTAGTTAGTTCTATAATACACTTTCCTAGCTATTTAGGATTAATGCTGGAAAATATAATCTCTGGTAGTTGGCCAACATTTTGTAAGGGCTTAGACGTTTATAAAAATCTAAAAAAGATATTGTCACTTAAAAAATTATTTTCTGATATATATATATTGGAAAACTATAATTTAATTATTAATTTATTCACTTAATAATTATTTTGTCATTTTTAATTAATAATTTTCGAGTATTTTCACAAATTTAACCATACAACAGGCACCCAGAAACGAAAATAAAATGAAACATATTTCACAGTGGGTAAATTTCAATTCCACTCTCTCTACTTAAGAATCATCAAATTTCAATTTCATTCCTATGTTTTCAGCCTTCCACAATGGACACATGTCCATTGTTTTTTTCCTTTCTTTTTTCTAACATGAGAACATAATAGGTAAATTTCAATTCTAATCCCTCTACTATTTTAGATTATAAGAATGGTCGAATTTCAATTTGATTCCTATATTTTGCTCAAATTTGAGATTTAATCTATATATTTTATTTGTACATAATTTGGTATCTCAACATTTATAATGTCATTAGTTAGTCTAAATATTTTATTTTAATTAAAATAATGATGTGGATTTTTAAAAATTGTTGGCACTATTAAATTTTTTTATTGAATTCAAGTCCGTTACAATTTCTTTTTTTACATAGATATCAATTGAGTATTTTTTTTTTAATTTCAAAATGCCATACCAGTAAATTTAATAACAAAAAAAATTGAACATTGTTAATAAATTGACCTAAAATTTTAAATTCGAAAAGTAAAGAGACTAAATTTCTGAAAATAAAAATATAAAGATTAAAATTCCAAATATACGAAGAGTGCAAATACTTTGAGAAAATTATAACCTTTAAATTTTTGCTTTAGTAAAAAAATAAATAATTAATCTAATACAGAGCTTGAGTGAAAACCATATAGTCTTTAAAAAAGAAGTGCCTATTTAATTTAAAAATCCACCCACTTTCAAATCAATTTTACACCCACTTTTTAAATAAAATTGTTCACTTAAAATTTATTTTTATTTATTAAACAGAATTTATTTATTTCTTTCAAAATATATTTGCACTGAGTTTGTTGAATTCTAGTAAGTAATATAATACAAATATGTCGTGAAGTTTTAATTTTTAAAAATTATAAATAAAAAGATATTACAATTTAATTTAAACATTATTAATATTAATATAATAACTTCATATTAATTAAGAAAAATAAACTATTGATGTTTAATACATTATATCCAACTTACAATGAGGATGTAAGTTTAAGAGTGTTTAAGCGTTTTTTTATTTAAATATCAGGAGGAATTATATGTACAAATATAATTTATATAAAAAAAATTATACTTACTTTAACCCATAAGAACAACTTTCGGAATATAAAAATAGGAAAACTCATTCTAAAAAGCTCTTTTATGAATTTTCCAAGCTCATCATAAATGATGTGTTTGTATATCCTAAGACACTAACTACCCTTTTCTTTCTGTATGCATGAGGAAGCATTAATATTTCCTAATATTTATTTATATTCTATCTTACTCTGATTAATGTATATAATTATATATTTGATATATAAATATTACAAATTGTAAATTTTTTTTTATATATTTCAAAGATCAAAACTGATCATGTTCTTGTTGGAATATACAATACAAATATTGAATGTGAATATTATTTTAACTTGCCTGAAGGGGCCTGGCAGTGGTGAAAAACGCTCTAGGGCTCCGACCACCCTTTGCGGTGGCCGGAAGGAATGTAGAGATATTAGCTGTGAGTTTTCGGGTTGACATATTTATTTAGTTTTATGTTAGTTGTAGGTAATGGGAGTTGTGGCAATTTTCAAGTCCAAGAAATCCTTCTATATTTTTAGTTATATAGAAAAAAAAAAAAAAAAAAAAAAAAAAAAAAAGAGTTAACAAATTTCCATGTGTCAGATATTTGATCAATGTTGTGCTTTGTGGCTCAGGTAAACTACCGTATACAGCTCCAAGTTTTTCGGATCTTACTTCTAGTTTTCAGGATTTTTTATCATTTTGTTTTCCACATTTTTGTCTTCCTTTCCTTTTATTGTTGTTTTAGATATTTCAGGAAACCATGCAAATTTTTTTTATAACTTTCATTAGCTCATTTAGCTACGGAGAATATATCTGTTTTTCTTTCACCAATGATAAGAAAATCGAATTTTAAGAAATCTGTTTTTGTTAGTAGTTTATAATATTAGTAGGTAATAATATTTTATTATTTATAAAAGTTTAACAAATTATAATTATTAATGGATAGTTGTGTTGTAAATTTATAACATTTGTACTTAAAGTTATCTTATAAAAACATAACTTTGTATAAAGTTATTTTGTAGAACAACTAATAAGGGAATAGCCAGGGGCGAAGTCAGAAAATTTTGTTAGGGGGCCAAAATTTTTAATTTTGTCAGGATTAAATCAAAAATTTGTAATTTTAGGGGGGCCAAAGTATAATTTTACCTTTACTAATTTAAAATTCTAAAATTTTTTAAAGGGCCTAAACATCAATTTTCCATTTTAAGGGGGGTCAGGGCCCTTGCTAGCCCCCCTAGATTCGCCTCTGGGAATAGCGGAGCAAGATCATATTCAAGTTGTTCGACTCGAGAAGGATTCAGATTTGACCTGAAAGAAGAAACAAAATAGACTAGAAACAGTACAAAATAAAGAGAAAAACAAAGCATAAAATCAAGAAAGATAAAGATTAGGGTGAGATGGAAGAAGATGAAAATAAGATGGATGGTGGAAAGATTGTCTCCCCTGAAAAACAAAGCTTCAATAACAATAACCAATGATGATGAAAAGTCAATATCCTATAAAACCCTTTGAAAAAGAAACTTCACCAAGCTTCACAAATGGCTCTAACCAACCCCCTAAGGCTGAACCCTAATAAATTGGAGGGTGAAGACTTCTCCCACGGCTTCAAAGAGAAAATCAAGAAGAAAACCTACTAAAAAAAGAGAAATATCACAAAGAGAAATAACTCAATGAGTTGAAATTTATTAATCAAAGTGTTGTTTAATGAATAATGAAGAGACATTTATATAGGCCAGCTAATTGCATCAAAATAGAACTCTCAAGTAGAATGAAACTCTAATTAATCTAAACAAGAAGTAGTTCTAGTTGAACAAAACTTTCCTGTTCACTAAAAAATATAAAACTCCTAAACAACTTAAAATATTTTAAAATATTCTAAAATTTAGAATAAATAAATAATAATAATATAAAACCTGATAAGCATAATATTGGGCTCATATATAATAAAAATTAAGACTAAAATGGAACTCAATATGATTTAAACTCTAATTAAAGCTCGAAACTTGTAATTTTCCATAATAATCTCGTCCAAAAATTTTGCACACTCAATCTTCACTAAAATGGTCATAACTTGAGCTCCTAGACTCGAAATCGAGTGATTCAAAGTGTGTTTCGAAACTAAGAGATAGATATTTGAATGTTATGAAGACATCTCAACCCAGAAATGCCTAGTTCTCATTCAAAAAGTCACTGCAAGTTCATTGATTTTCCAAACTTGAAAATTGATAGCTTTGGTAAATTGAATTTAATAAATTTCACCTTATCTGTGTATTTGTCAACAACACAATTTTATGAAAAGATATTTTACTAAAAGATACATCCCTATGAGATGGAATCTCATAAAAAGATACACCTATTGGACATATATATAACTTTTCTGTTAGTCATTTTCAGTATTCTACTTGGAGTATTAAGAGCTTCGTTGTATCTTGGAAACATTTTAAAGCCTTAAGGAAAGTGTTCTACACACCTCAAAGTCGATATATTTTACTTCCATTTTTCTTTCTTCAAGTTTCTTATTGATTTTTCCTTACAATCTTAAGGTTTTAAAATGTATTTAATATGAAGCAAGAATAATATTGTGGTTACTAAGTGGAATGTAATAAGATCGGTTTTGCATCAAACAACTTTCAAAGGTTGCATTTGAAACTATGGAAACTTAATAACTACAAAGATGAAATGAATGATTATCATTGAGGAACAAGTTCATTATTTTTCATCAAGAAAGTCAACTAAGTTTTTCCAACTTATAATATATATGTTTGTATGTAACCTCCCTAACCCGACCTAGACGTTACAGACAAATTCTAAAGGCTACATTAGACACCAAAATGACCTAGTAAAATTATCGGAGTTTTTAAAATATTCCTTTTTAAGACATTTGTTTACCTTTGAAGAAAAACTTAACGTATTTTCTCTTTTTCACTAAAACTTACGAGTTTCGCAAACCAATTGATTTTAACATTTTCTTTGTAATGGTGACTATTTTGATGACTTAGTTGATTTCCAATTTGTTTACTTCTCAAAAACTCATTTACATAAAACCGTAGCAGAAAAGTGATAATCGACTGATTTTTTATTTAAAAACCTAACTTCATTCATGCCAAATAAAACCCAAAATCAAAATCCCATGCCACATTTAATATAAAACATTACAGTTTCCCAATATCAAATTTATAAATATTATGTCTAAAATACTTTCATAAAAAAGAAACTAGCCAAGACAAGCCCTTCGAATGCAGAGTCCACATCCTAACCTTGTAGGTTATTTGTAAAGAAGAAAATTTAGAAGGTGAGCTTAAGAAGCTCAGTGTGAGTCTAAGCACGAGAAATTGAGTGCCAACGTAGTAGACATGGCATACAAAATAACAGTTCTTAGAACAATCACAATTGTAAAGTGATACAGATTTTGACATTTATTTGAGCATGCTTATGAATGTCAATGCAATTCATGTTTAATAGAAAATTTCCTACCCTTACTTCACTACACACCATAGTAAGAGTTACCATAACTCATCCATCCCTATACACCGCATTATGGATTTACCACCAGTAATTGCATGTAACACCCCTAACCCGTATCCGTCGCTGGAACAGGGTTATGGAGCATTAACGAAGTTTACAATTCAATTACAGTTAATTCATGTCATTTACTATTTATTCTGAAAATCAATCATAATCAATCATAATGTCCATCATATGGGTCCTCGAGGCCCAAAATACATATTAGAATCGAGTCGGGAAATTTTCTGCAAAATCTCAAAATTTCTCTTAGGTGCAGGGGACACACGCCCGTGTGGCCAGGCCGTGTGGCTCACACGGCCAATGACACGCCCGTGTGGGCATTCGATATGAGGCACACGGCCATGTTCCAGCCAGTGTCCTTACCCGTGTAACTCTCTGACTTGGGTCACACGACCAGCCACACGCCCGTGTACTAGACCGTGTGGACAATTTAATTTTCAAAAATTAGGTGCAGGGGTTACATGGCCAGGACACACGTCCATGTGCTGGCCCATTTTCGTCCACACGGCTGAGACACATGCCCGTGTCTCTGCCCGTGTGGATGAAAATAGGCCATTTTCATGACCAATTTTCTCACCCAAATTATCTTCAACCTACACCAATACATACATACATATACCAACCAAATCAAGACATTAAAACCAAGCTAATATTAACATTGTATAAGATATATCATCACATGGATTCAAACTTACCTTTTGTAATACATATATGCTTTTCATAATTCAATCAAATCATACCAAGCACACATATGTTAACCATGTTATAACCTCATATATATATATATATTCACTAAACATACTATTATTAGCCATTCAAATGGCTAGATTACAAACAACCATTATATGCCAACATTGGTCAAGTTAGCCTATACATGCCATTATACCAAAATAAGTTTTCTATTTATACCACAACGGGATGAAGGATAGTGTGATGATGCTCCGACCGGTTCCAACCTTCACGAGCTTTTGAGCACTATAAAATAGAGAAAAGAAAACCGAGTAAGCATTTCAAATGCTTAGTAAGTTCGTATAACAAGAATTTAACTTACCATATATTTACATTTAGGATAAGCATACAAAAATGCATCCAAGCAATTTGGCTAATAGCCTAAAACACTAATCATGTTAGTAACTCACATAATACCAAGAACATGGATGAGCTCATCATTTATTGACTTTCATATATATATATATATATATGCTTTCCATATCATTATTCCATATTACATGTATATTTCCATAACAAATCATTTCAATTCAGTTTAGCCATGTCAAAACTTTATCCGTTGAATTTATTTGAAATATCGATGGATACACTCATGTAGTACACTTAAAGTGTACAAAACTGAAATTCGTCAATTCATATCCAGGTGTACCCAATTAGGGCACATAATCAGAAAGCACACTCTCGAGCCATATATCAGGATGCTCATGTAAGCCATGTATCAAGAAGCTTAGCCGGGCTAAACAGGAAACTCATAAGAGTCTATAACAGGAAGCTCATTGAGCTTAACAGGTAACTCTGAAGATTTATTAACAGGGAGCTCCGGATAGCATAACAGGGAGTTCAAGCGAAGCTCATAAGAGCTTATATCAGGACGCTCACGAAGAGCTGCGTTTGTGTCCGCAATAAATGCTGGATCACAACCGATCGAATCATGTAATAGGACGCTCACAAAGAGCTGCGATAGTACGCAACACATGTTGTAACGCCCCAAAATTTAAGGGTTTGTAATTTTGCTTAAATTCATATTGTGCTTGAACGACTAGCTATTTGAATGTGTTTGGGGGTCCTAAGGAGGCCTGGGTTCGAGTCTAAGCTTTAGAAAAATTTTAGTTTTTGGCCCTTAAGGGGAGAGGGCTGTTTGCAGTAGGACTTAAGTATATCTATGTGCGTTTAGGTGTCACAAGTGAGCTAGTGCAAGATGGTTGTGGCGTCATTTGGAAGGCAAGGAGGGAGGGGGTTCGAATCCCATGACTAACAAAAGGGGACATTTATTTTATGAATTGATGGATCAAGAGGTAGAGTTTGGATCAAACTCTACAGAGGAGGTTGAAGACTTGGTCAACAAGTTTGAATGGGAGGCTAGGAGTGATCCAAGGAGAAAATAGTGGAGTGAATCAAGGAAGTGGTGGGTGTGGGAGAGCTGGCCGAATTTGGGAGTGTGGCTAAGTGGGAGATTTCGGCCAAGGGTTGCCATTTTGGGGAGTGCATTTTTGGGTTGTGTTAGGGTGCGAGTGCCGAATTTTCTCTGGTTTCTTTCAAGGGGTATTTGCATTTTGGTATTTTCTCTAGCATTTCGGGTCTTTTCCTTCTCATTTCACCTTTGTCGAATTCTCAGTTTCTCTTCTTCTTCTTCTCGCTCTGTGGTTCTAGTCTTCCTTCTTTCCTTCTCTTTTGCTACTTGGCAAATTGGTAGGCCTCCCCTCTTTTACTTCTTCTTTTCTTTTCATTTTTACTTTACTGCCAAATCCCTTTCCTCATTCAGTTCTTCTTTGGCCGAATGTAACATTTTCTTTTCCTCTTATTTTTCCTCTCTCTTTGCATAGCTAAAGCCGAAACACTTAACCTTGACTCCTTTGTGTCTAGGCCGAATCTAGTAGGGCCTAAGCATATACTCCTCTTAATTCTTTCAGTTTCCAAATCTCTGCAGTTGGTTGGTAAGTGTGTCTATAACCGAAAGTAGGGTTGCTGTTTTTCTCTCATGCTCGATTTGGGTTCTTTGGGCCGAAAGGCTACTTCTCGAGTTGCCTTAGAGTAGCATTTCTAACATGCTCTTTTCATCGATTAATGCTAGGGACTCGTTCTTTTTAGCCGCGGATTAGGGCCGATTACCGTTGCGCTGCGGGAGATCGTGTCACGTGGTAAGAAAAGCTAGTTAAGTAAAGTGTTTCAGTTTTTGGGTTACCGAAGGTTGAGACTAACTAATGGTTCAATTGTTATCATAGTTGCCTCGGAAAGTGTCTCAAGCCATAACTCATAACAGGTGTGTAATCTCACACCCCTGTTTGTTCTGTTAATGCGATGTTCTGTGAATCGACTAAAAGCCGAAATACCGAACAGTTGGAATATCAGTATCTGAGATCACTCGAGCGTGTGAGCGCTCGTAGAGATAAATCGAGCCACAAGTGTCGGTGATAGACTATTGGGAGTGTCACGAACTCTCTCGTGGGACTGAGGCTGTAATGGGCCTTGTTGAGCCGAAGTGGGCTAAGTGAGCCCAATGGGCTAACGGGCCCACATGGGCGAAATCCATGGTAAATGCCGGATAATAGATGTGTCTGCGAGGTTCACAGAATCGCAGCCAAAAATGGGCTGAATAGGCCACACGAGTGTTTGGGCCCACTTGGCCCAAAAATTAGGCTTTGGCCCAATTGCACCGTTTCGATCAAAAAGAGCATCCGTGTCGTTCGAGGCGACTGTAGGCCTCCGGAAAGGCTGTTATAGGAGTAAAATTACCGAAATACCCTCTATGGGTAAAGTTACCGAAATACCCTCGATGGGTAAAATTACTGAGATGCCCTTAAGGGGTGAAATGACCATTGTACCCTTGTGGTAGTATCAGTGTTGTATGTGTTGATTGTATGACTGATTATGTTTGAGATGCACTGCATACATGGATTAGTTATGACATGACATACTGCATTGGGGTGAGTTTTCTGATTTGGAGGAAGTACCGTTATAGTGGCATCGCCACGTATTCTGATTCTAGTGGCTCAGCCATGTATATCGTTGTTAGTAGCTAGGCTGCATTATTGCAGAGTTGGCTGGGTGGGTCGACATGGTCCCCACATGGGGAGCTGGTTGGTATTATTGGAGAGTTGGCTGGGTGGGTTGACTTGGTCCCCACATGGAGAGATGGTTGGTACGGGTGGTGATTTGGTTTTAAGGGTTGGGTTACATGTCCGTTTTTCATTGATATGATTTAGGTCTTAGGCCCATACTGTTACCGAATAGGGCTTAGGCCTGCATCGATATCGTATGGGCTCGGGCCTGCATCGTGACCGTAATAGGGGATTACACACTGAGTTCTCGTAACTCACCTTTTTCTTTAACTGTGCAGGTAATCCCCAGCCTTAGAGGATTTGGAGCTGCGAGGGACTCGGAGGTGGCCACACGTTCGATTGGCTTTAAAGTTAAACCTAGCAACTTTATTTTATTTTAGATTAATTTATTGGGTTAATAATTTTGTAATAAGGCCATTTGGGATTTTTAACTTTTATATGGTACTTCTTTAATATTTCAACCTCATAGTCTATTAAACATGGGATTTTAAAACAATAACTACTGTTTTCAAAATATCACGTATTCGCAACTGTTATGAATTAAACTTCCGCAACAAACAAGCCTTTAAAAATAATAATATTCTGCGAGAGAATGTCTTTGTGTAAATCGTGTTTTAATAAGTAAACAATGAAATCTTAGGTTTTAAATGGTATAAAGTTTTAAATTGTAAGAAGGGTTTTCGATGAAAGCATAGTTTTCAACCATCACTTTGATGTGACACGCTAGATCCGGTCATAACGTCTAGGTCGGGTTTGGGGTATTACACATGTAGGATCACTACCAATCAGGATGCTCACAGGAACTATATAACAGGACGCTCAATAGAGCTTATAACAGGATTGCTCATTCAAGCTATATTCTATCTGCAACATATGCAGGACCACATTTGTAACAGCCCAGTTTTAGCTAAATCAGAACAGTGGTTTCAAAACCATCAAACCGATGTCAAAAAATTATTTTAATATTATTTTTGGTATTTACAGCATGTTATTTGATATGTCTGAAAATTTCGTGAGCTAATTTTATCGATTGGTTGGTTAATTTGATAAAAAGGACTTAATCGCGTAAAATGCAAAAGTTGCATTCTACTTGTTAAAGGTGTCAAATAGCTTTGGATTTTAAATATGATGGCCTTAAATGGTAATTAGACCATTTTAAATGTTAATGGACATTAATGGACATGCATTATAAATTTCTATGTTTATTCATTAAGGGTAAATAAGTAAATTGATTAATTAAGTTAATAAAATATAACAAAACATAATTTGTTCATCCATCTTTGCCATTGCCAAATTTCCAAGGTGAAAAACACCATTTTTATGCATATTAGGGTTTGGCACACTCCTAGCTTGATTAAGGTACGGTTTTAGCTCGGTTTTTGATGATTTCTATGTTTTTGTAATTGTTGCAGCTCAATCTAGCTAGCCCGTACCTTTAATTTTGAAACTGTTAAAGATTTTGAGAGTTTCCATTGTTGAATATATGTGTTCTTTGATGTTTAATGTTGAAATATGAAAGCTTGATGATAGTTTCACATGTTTTGTTAAGTGATTTTTGATGAAAATGCATAATAGGGATTAAATTGTGAAAAGTTCAAATTGAGTAGTTGAAATGTGAAATAAATGAAAGTTTTGGCTACTAGGGACCTATATGCAATTCGGTCAAGCATGGGTTTTATTGAAATTATGTGAATTTTGTGTTTTGTGAAATAAGGACTAAATTGTAAAAATTGTGAAATACTTGGGAAAAAAGTGCAAAAGTTCTTTAAAGTGTGATATGGACTAAATTGAAAGAATATGTGATTGAACAAGTTAATTTTGAATTCATATAAGATCAAGAAAGAAAGAATTCAGATTTAGATCGGGGAAAAATAAGGTTATCGAGTAGTCGACCCTACCCGTTAATTACGAATACGAGGTAAGTTCGTATGTGGTAATTTCATTATAAATGTATGTTTATTGCTTTGATATTGCATAAACTGTGATTACGAGATTACGGATAATGTTTGAATTGTGAATACGATTTTATGGATACGTTCGACAATGATTCGACAAGCGTGAAATCCCAGTTGAACCTTAGGAATAGTTAGGATGCTAGTGACATGTCATTAGGTTATTGTGTTGGCTTTGGGCCACGATATCGGCACTACGGGTGTGAGTTATACCTTGATTTGGCTTCGGGCCATGGTATAGGTATTTTGGAGATGAGTTACCTTGATTTGGCTACGGGCCATAGTATAGGCACTCTGGGGATAAGTTACCTTGATTTGGCTACGGGCCATGGCATAGGTACGTATCGATTGAGATCATTGATTATTCAATTTCTAATTCGAATGGTTCAACGGGTAAATAAATGATGTGATTGAGAAAGAGGTTAGTACGAGGCTATACAGGTATGTACAGAACCTATTCGAGTATTAAATAGTGAAAGTTCGATGAGATTGAAACTGATCATGTTTTGAGACATGAGAAAGGTTTGTAGTTAATGTGTATATGGTTTTGTCATGTGTATTTGGTTAATTTGCATTTATTCGATGAATTAAGTTATTCACATACGAGCTTACTAAGCTATGAAGCTTACTTTGTGTTATTTTCCTATGTTTTATAGTGAATCAAGGCTAGCTCAGATCCAAGAGTCATTGGGAACATCATCGCACTATCAAACATCTAAGTTGGTACTTTTGAATTACACATATATGGCATATGGCATGTATAGGCTAGATGTGGTATTTTGGTTGTGATTATAGCCATGAGAGTTGGCTTGTAAATGATGTTAATTTTGATGTGTGTTTGGCTATTAGAAATGGCTTGTAAATATATATGTTTTGGTTTATATATATATAGCCATGAGTGATGGGTTATTTTGTCATGTTTGGTATGAATATGGTTATGGTTTTATAGTTGCTCAAATGGTTAATTGATTTGTGGAGTATAGATGCTTGAGAAATGCTTGGATGAAGTATGATTTTAGAAGTTAAGTTGATAAGTATTTGATTAGGTAAATGGCATTGAATTGAATATTGATTTTGGTTGGAATGGATATAGTATGAATTGTGCATTTGGTTGATGATTTTGGCTGTTTAATTGTATGATGAAATGGTACCATTTTGGTTGTTTAAATGAGCATGAGTTGGGGTGGCAAATTGGCCTTGCAAATGGCCTATTTTTGTCCACACGGGTAGAGACACGGGCGTGTGTCTCAGCCGTGTTTGACACACGGTCATGTTACACGGCTGTGTGTCCCTTGGTGTTGAAATTAAATTGAAGTTAGTATACTCCACACGGTCTCACACACGGGCGTGTGACCGGCCGTGTGGTACAAGTTAGTATACCCCCTAATTGGCACACGGCCTAGGACACGGGCGTGTGACTTGGCCGTGTTGCATAAGTCAGTATACCCTACAGGTTTGGCACGGCCTAGCACATGGCCTGGCACACGGGCGTGTGTGGCCACTTCGAAGGGCACACGGGCTAGACATACAGGTGTGTTGTTGGCCGTGTGACCCAAGTCAGTATGTATGCCCTGTTTTCACACAGCCCGAGACACGAGCGTGTCTGGAGCCGTGTGAGGCACACGGCCTGTTCACACGGGCGTGTGACCCCTGTATGGTTGAAATATTTCTAAGTTTTCCAAAATTTCCGTATGTTATCGGTTTAGTCTCGAACCACTTCTAAAGCATGTTTAAGGCCTCGTAGGCCCTTATAATGAACAAAGTGATTGTGTTGAATGATTTATGATAATGTATGTTTAATATTGTGTATTGATCATAATACTTCGTAACCCTACTCCGGCGACGGATACGGGTTAGGGGTGTTACAACATTCAATATGGGAAATCATGTATCCATCAAATTTCATTATTCAAACGGAACTTAACATTTTCTAAACATTATCAGACATGTGATTATTTCATACATTTATAACATTTATATAATTCACATAAAAACATACCACACTCAATTCAAGCATAAAAATAAACACAATTTAGTTACACGAACTTACCTCGATAAACGTTCGTATACAAGGATCTACTAATCCGATACTTTTTGTTTTCCTCGATCTAACTCAGTATTAGGTCTTTTCGGATCTATATAAATGAATTAAACGTCAATTTAATCCATTTCATACTCGATTTAATTCAATTCACATCCTAGGCAAAATTACCATTTTGCCCCTATACTTTTCATAAATGACGATTTTGTCCCTAGGCTTGGAAAATGAAATTCATGAAATTTATTCCTTATTCCAAGCCTAATCGATTTTTACATAAAACATTTATAGCACATATATTTCATAAAAATAAAAAATTTTCCATGAATTTTACATCTTTACAATTTAGTCCCTAAATCACAATTTTATGAAAATTCTCTTTACAAAAGTTGTTTATCTATCAACAACCTTTCATTGTAACAACCCGTTTTTATTCAAATTGGAACAGTGGTCTCGGGACCACAAATCTGAAGTCAAAATATTTATTTTATTATTATTTTAATGTTTACAACATTATAGCATGTATGTGTGAAAATTTCGTAAAGAAATTTTATCGTTTGATTGGTCAATTTGATAAAAAGGACTAAATCGCGTAAAACGTAAAACTTGAGTTCTATTAGCTAAATGTGTAAAATAGCTATAAAACCTTAAAGTTAAGGTCCTTATGTGGTAAATATACCATTGTTAGTGTTAGTAGACTTTTATGGACATGTAATATGTGATTTTAAAGTTTATTAACTAAGGTTAATTTAGTAAATTGGTTAATTTAAGTTAATTAATAAAATAAAATCATTTTTTTATCATCTTCATCATCTCTTCCACCGAAATTGAAAGGAGAAAACCATGGAAGCATGCTAGGGCATTCGGCCAAGCTATTTACCTTGCATTGGTATAATTTTTCATCTCGTTTTTAATGATTTCTATATTTTTGTGATCGTTGCTTCGTATTCTAGCTAGCCCGTACCTTAAATTTTGAATCTGTTAAAGATTTATCATGTTACCATTGTTGAATGCTTGAGTAATTTGATGAATTATGATAGATTTGGAAGGTTTAATGCTAGATTAATAGCTTTTGTAAAGTGATTTTTGACAAAAATGTCAAAAAGGGATTAAATTGAGAAAATGTGAAATGTGGTGGTTAAAAGTGTGAATAAATGAGAAATATGGGCTAATATGAGTACTAGAGAAATTTGGCTAGCATGGGTTGTGGTTAAATTGTATGAATTTGTGATTTTTGTAATAAGGACTAAATTGTAAAATATATAAAATATAAGGGGAAATGTGTAAAAATGCCTTAAAGTGAAAATTGGAGTAAATTGAATAGATCAAATGCTGAATGTGCTAAATTTGACAATATATAGATCAAGATAAGCTGAGATCGGGTTTAGATCGGGGAAAAGGAAAAGTGGACGAATAGTCGATAATTTCCATCCGAGCAACTTGAGGTAAGTTCGTGTAACATCCCAAAATTGGGCCTAGTAGAATTGGACCTATTGGGCCCATTGGACCTTGAGCATAGAAGCGTTTTAAAATTTATGGGAATTTGAGAACGACATTATTTCAAGTTGGACTTATTAGGAAGGTGATTTTGGAGAGTTACGAGGTTTCTAGGAAGTTCCGGGTTCAAGTTAAGTTATAGGAAGAATTTTGTGTTTAAGCACTTTAAGGAGAGATAGTAAGTGACCTCAATGTTTATGGAATTAAATGAGTAATGTGCTAGCATAAATGAGCATTTGGTAAAAGGGGATATGGTGCCACATGAAGTACTTGGAGGGAAGAGGTTCAAATCCCATTGTGTGCAAATTTTGACTATTATTTTTGCATTCTTTCCCTAAGTGTCGGCCAAGCATGTAAATAAGGCAAGGTGGAATTTTTATTTTTGGCAAGATGGCTAAGGAAAATAGGAAAGGATGAAGGTGAGGAAAGAAATCAAGAGAAAGAAGAAAGTAAGGGGAACATGTGGCCTTTTTCAAGGGAAGTGTTATGGAAAGTGTGGTTGGTCAATTTTTGACCATTATGGTCATGAATGTAGACGGTTTTGGGTGTAGAGGGAGGTAGCCGAATTTTCTTTGGAAATTGGTAAAAGTTTTGGTGTTGTTTTGGCCAAAAACTCCTATTTGCAACTTTTGTGTCATTTTTCTTTTCTCTCCAAATTTCCTTCTCCTTCTTGCCGAATCTTCAAGCTTTGAGTGTACATCTTTCTCCTTTGTTTGGCCGAATCACTCACCTTTTTGTTCATCTCCCATTAGATAGCTGAAACAATCTAGCACTCTTCTCTCCATCCATTCTTTCTTTTGACCTTTTCATCAACATTTTCTCTATTCTTAATTCGACATTACCTTGTGATCAAATC
The DNA here is from genome assembly GCA_025698515.1 of Gossypium sturtianum. Lineage (NCBI taxonomy): Eukaryota > Viridiplantae > Streptophyta > Magnoliopsida > Malvales > Malvaceae > Gossypium > Gossypium sturtianum. The sequence goes on from CM046952.1 coordinate 70,783,842, forward strand.
ATCCTCTTTTCGTAGTGATTTAAGTGAGTGGCGCTACAAGGAAATTAACAATCGGTAAGTAGTAGTTCTCTCTTTGTCAATAACTTTGTTTCATCCGAGTTTTTCCTTAATAATCGAGTGTTCTTCTTTCTCTCTCGTTGGGTCTGAGTTACATTCTTTTCTGTGATATGGCCATCGTTGGATTTAGGGCTTTCAACAAGGTGAAGGAGCACAAGTGATTTGTATTAACCAAATCGTTATCGTCGACTTGTCAAGCAAGTGGGGTAAGAACGTTGTTATAAGATTTGTTTTGATCAAAGGTGGGATAATTGCTAACGGCTCTTTCGCTCACCAAATATTGTTAGGACGGGATTTCAGTAGCCAAAGGGTAGGATCGATTTTGGTGCACTGAGGGAGATCACATTCGTGGTGTTGAAACGGTAGAAAGCACAACTCGTAATCAAGGTGTGTAATCCCGTACCCTTCCATATACATATTTGAAATGGTGTGTAATATCACACTTCTCTGAATGTTTGTATGAAATGTTCTATGATTCGGTCGAAATACTGAAGAAAATCAGAAACCGGCATCCGAGACCACTCGGGAGTGCGTATGTTCATAGTAGTAACCATATTTTGCAAAGAAACAGTTTGGTCAGCAGCAGTGACATGATTTTGGAAAAATCACGAAAAATAGGATAAAGGGAATTAGAAAGAGAAAAAGATATCGAATCAAAGCTTACTATGTCTATTTTTATATGAAATAAACAGTGGAGGAAGAGGAAGTTTATATTCTGGGATATCTTAATTTTAGTGAGACTGGTTCTGATGGACTTCGTGGTTCCCTGTTCTGTCTTCAAAAAATTGGTTAAAATTGTACAAAGTGAATTATGAGTTATAAGTTATATGTATAGATTCCTTAGAGAACCTATTTTCAATAGAAACAAGTGGGAGCAGTATATGAAAACCGTACAGTGAGATATTTGAAATTAAAGTAAGAGAGGTCAGAATCATTGGACAGTGAAACAAGGGAAACTTTAAGGAATAAACTGTACTAAACGGCTAAGCCAAAAATTCTGGAAAAATTTTAGTAAGAAGATATATGAGTCTAGTTTCAAGGAAAATTTACGGATTTAAATTTAGATTTTTCTAACTCGAGTTATAGTCAATTTAGTCAGTATGACGCAGATGGACAGTTTCAAATTTTTATGCCCAAATTAGTAGTTAAGTCCGGGGTTGCGAAATTACCAAAATACCCTTGGAGGGTAAATTACCGAAATACCCTGGGTTACGAGATTACCGAATTACCCTTATTGGGTAAAATTACCGATTTACTGAAATGCCCCTATGGGATGATTTGATAGATTGCCTTAATGGGCCGATTTGATAGATTGCCTTAATGGGCCGATTTACCGAAAATGTCCTTATGGACCGAATTACCGAAATGCCCCTACGGGCTGAATTGTTAAAATGCTTTAATGGGCTGATTCACTAAAAATATTCTATAGATTAATGGTTGTATTTATATGTGGATATTATATGTTACTATGTATATTGCATCTTCATATATTGCATGGGATGGGAAACTTGAATGAAGAGAAGTGAAGACCGGTGGCTTTGCCACAAATTCTGATAATGGCTATGTGCCAATTTAAATATGGCTTTGTGCCATCGTGATTAAGGCTGTGTGCTGATTATATTACCGTATATGATTCTGGTGGCTCAGCCACAAATAGTATAAATGGCAGCTTGACTGCAAATTGGAGAGCCTGGCGGGGTGGGTTGACTTGATCCCCACAGGAGAGACTGGCTGGTACGGGCAAATTGGAGAGACTGGCGGGGTGGGTTGACTTGATCCCCACAGGAGAGACTGGCTGGTACGGGGGAGAGATTGGATGGATGGGTTGGGTTACATACATTGCATATATATATATTCTGTTATGTTAATGGGCTTAGGCCCAAGATGATTGCTATATGGGTTCAGGCTCAGTGAATGATGGTAAGAGGTTTCACACTGAGTTCTTGTAACTCACTCCCCTTTTTCTTAACCCTTGTAGGTAATGCTCAGTGATGTGGACTTGGGCCATGGATGACTCGGTGGAAGCCATACTTCAGAAATGGTGTTAAATGAAATTTTAAATTTCTATTCCCATTTATTTTATTATTTTGCTATTTTGGTTTAAGTTGTAATAAGGCCTCTGGAGTGTTTTATTATTTGCTTTATGGTTGTTATACTTACTATTTTGCTTAAATTGTTTAAAATGAGAATTTTCTAAAAACTTAAATAAAGGTTTTCCAAAATCGATTAACAAATGGATTTCATAATAAACTTTTATAAATATTTTAACACGGAAGTTTTCACTCGAACTTTCAAACGATATTTTCAAAAGACACGGTTTTAAAGTTCACTACCTTGATTGTTGACTCATCAATCAATCTTTCAAAAATACTTGTATTTTATCTACGTTTCCGCAACGATTTCAAAATGCTTCTGCAACTCTATTTCTAAACATCACATTTTATTTTGTTCATTTCAAATATGCTTTCGCTACTAAAAGGGTTTTTTTTTTTTTTTTAAAGATTATTACGTTTTCAAGTAGTTAACAATTACTTAAGTGTTTTTGGTTTAAACAAAGAGGCTGTATTTCTCAAGCAAGTTTTTAATAAGTGCAAAGATGGTTTTTACTTCCATGTGACACACCAGATTTGGGCCTAACTTCTAGGCTGGGTTTGGGGTGTTACAGTTCGTATAATTAGAATTGAATATTTAAATACTTGTAAGTTATTTGAAATGAAAGTATAATTGAGTAAATGGTATTACTGAGTTCGAATGCCTAATTGATGAGAATTATTGAACATCGAGTCCCGTTTGAACCGTAGAAAGTCGTAGGATACGAGTGACATGTCACTAGGGTTACCGTTTTGGTCGAGATCTTGCATATTTTCCAGACTCACCACAGCTCGTATGAGCTTACTGATATATCAGCTCGTAAGAGCTTACTGTTTTCAGCTCGTCAGAGCTTACCGTTTCAACTCAATAGAGCTTACTGTCCATCAGCTCAGGAGGAGCTTACTTATCATAGCTCGAAAGAGAGGAAATGATAATGAATTGATGGATTACCAACTTATACGTAACGTATATCACCCGAGTATCCCTCGATATTCAAATAGGTTCAACGGGCATAAATTATGTTATTGGTTATGTGATAAAGCTATGTGTTTATACGGATGAATTACTGTTTATATGGATAAAGTACTGTTTATACAGATGAGTTACTGTTATTGAAAGAATTATTGTTTATATGATTGTGAGTGAATTGTTACAAATGATGTATGTGATATATGAATTTGATATGATACAATGTTTTGAGTATTAAATTGAGATAATGGATGATTATATGCACTTATGTGACTAACTTGTTGATGAATGCTTGTGTTTAGGCATTGATAATTGAATTGAGTATACCTTAATTATTGACTTGATTATGTATAAATGGTAAGTTTAATTCTAAATTATACGGGCTTACTAAGCTATAAAACTTACTCTGTTTCTTTTCCGTGTTTTATAGAGGTTCGATAGCTCGCTCGATTTGGATAAATACAGAGATACGCATCACACTATCCAGTTGCCGATTGGTACTTTTGAACTCATGGATATATGTAAATGTGGCATGTATAGGCTAGTTATAAATATGATAGTTATGGTTGCTTAAGCTAGTTATTTTGGTACATGTTGTGGTTTATGATAAAGCCATTTGATTTGGCTTAACTTGGTATAATGCTTTGGTTGCATATAAGTATTCAAATATGTGTATGAAATGTTATGGGTTGGCTACTTATTGGGTTACAAAATGTTGAAAATTATGCTTGTGTAGGTATTTAAAAGTAGGGTGGAAAAATGGCTTTGCAAATAGCCTATTTTTGTCCACACGGGCAGAGACACGGGCGTGTGTCTCAACCATATGTGACACACGGTTATGTTACACGGCCGTGTATCCCCTGGTGTTGAAATTAAAATGAAGTCAAGATGCTCCACACACGGTCTTACACACACAAGGCGTGTGATCTACGTGTGGCACAAGTCAAGATACCCCTAATTGGCACACGCTTCACACACTGCAGGCGTGTGACTTGGCCGTGTTGCATAAGTCAGTATACCCTACAAGTTTGACACGGTCTAACACACGGCCTGGCATACGGGCTTGTGTGGCCACTTCGAAGGGCCCACGGGCTAGACACATGGGCGTGTGTTCGGCCGTGTGACCCAAGTCAGTATGTACCCCCTATTTTCACACGGCCAGTGACACGGGCGTGTCTAGTGGCCGTGGCCACACGGGCGTGTGTCCCCTGTTTGAAGCAAAATTTTCTAAGTTTCCCAAATTTGTTCTGAATTATTGGTTTAGTCCCGAACCATTTCTAAAGCATGTTTAAGGCCTCGTAGGCCCTTTTAAGGGATAAAGTGATTGTATTTGAATGAGATATGAATGAAGAATGATTGAATTGAGCAAATGTATGTTAAATAGTTGTTTAATTGTTTTGTAAGTCCGGTAATGCTTCGTAACCCTATTTCGACATTGAATACAGGTGAGGGGTGTTACATTCATTTTTTGCCATAAATTTCAAATTTTCAGCATATGCATCCATGGCAAAATTTTAATACGTTAATATCTTTTCAAATTGATCCCCCAAAATAGATAGATTAGGTTATTTCTATCTCAAAAATATAAAAATTACTAAAAACGGGACATGATTACTTACCTAATTAAGCTTGCTTTATTTTCTTTCTCTTTCCTAGGGTTTCCATAAAAAAATTAGGGAAGATGATGAAATAAGATGATATTATGCTATTATCATCTTTATTTATTCCAAATTCCAATTTAGTCCTTTTCTTTTTCTAATTTTCCATGGATGAATCATCAAAAATATCTACTAACATTTCTTAATGGTCTAATTACCATATAAGGACCTCAAGTTTTGAATTCCATAACTATTTGATACTTATAGCTACTAGAACTCAACTTTTGCATTTTATGCAATTTTGTCCTTTCTATAATTAAACATGTAATCGGTAAAATTTTCTTATCGAAATTTTCATACGTCTTTCCTATCATAATGCAGACCATGCAATATTATTAAAATATTTTTTCTCTCTGACTCGGATTTGTGGTCCCGAAACCACTGTTCTGATTTCACTAAAAACGGGTTGTTACATTGCAGATAAACTGATAATAAAATAAAATAGTGGGTAAAAACTGCAAATTTCAAATAAAAAGATTGCAAATAAACTGTCAGTAAGTTGTGGATAAACCACCAGTGTTTGTAGATTATTAAATTGGCAATACTTCCTCTTTTCATTTCATCCCACCCTATGCTATGCAATATGACATGCTTGTAACAGAACAATGCAGAAATAGTACAAAGGTGATGAGATTAATTGTGTGGGATTAGATTTATTATAGTCTTGCTACTGCTATTGAAGCAATTTCCTTAAGTTTGTTTTGTTTTATTTTTAGTTTTTGCGAACTATGCACTAAAATATTTGTCTGATAATCTTACTATTTAGCGAACCCTATAAAAGTATAAGAACCATTGCATGAATGAAATCTTTTGTGGCGAAGCTTGCTTGCATGCAAAGTCATGATGTATTTTGATGTGCGAACTTAGGAAGTATGCGAACCACTTATATTATGCAAACCCATGTTTTGTACGAACTCATGCTTCATGTTGTTATGTGAAGTCATGTGTTACTTTGTTGGGAGAACCTATGCTCCATGATGTATGTGAACCTTAATAACAACATATATGTACTTGTATATATGTTTGAAAGTGTGTACCTTAAAGCTCTATGTTTATTTCTTTCATGTGAACCGCTTAGTTTTACTGTTTAGATGACATGTGAACCTTACCTTTGTTGTTTTTAAGCTCGCACATTTATATTCTATGTATGATTTTATTCTGTTGTTGTGTTATAACATAGCACATTATATGTTGTATATATGTGGTGTGTTGGAGGTTAGGTTGGGAGTTAATGGAGAGTCACTCAGGTGGCTAATGAAGCTAGCCATATTTGAGTCAAACTAATTTGGCCGGGTTTGGGGTGTTACAATGTTAATTGTTCAAGTAAATACATATATATAATGATAAAACCTCAGATAACGGGTAAGTTTGTGAAGTATAGTAAATATGTCATATGTGTGTAACGAAGTTATGCATGAAGTATTGTATGAATATAAAGTGATTGGTAAGTATGTAAGTAAGGTCTGGAGTAAGAAATGTACGAATCAATTAGCTATGCATGAACTGATCTAAGTAAGTAAAGTCTAGATAAAATATTCCATGTGATGCCTCTCGTAGGGCAAGTATATTGCTAACCATACTGGCAGATCATGATATGAAAATAAGTATAAGACCATGTGGTTGAGACCCATGGCAATATATATTATGAAAACACTCATGGTGTAGCCTCCAATAAGATGAAGACTGGACTGATAGATCACGGCATGAGAATATATAAGTCCATGTGGCGGAGATCCATGGCAAGATTTGACTGAATGAAAGTTCATGGTGAAACCTTCGATAATGTGTAGATCAAACTAGCAGGTCACGACATGAAATTTTGTATAATTCCATGAGGGGGAGACCCATGGCACCTTATGTGAAAGTCTGCTGGGATAGTAAACACGTGACTTTGTATGTTGCCTTTGTGGCTTTATCAGTTTGGCTCCTTGTGGCGTACTCTACTAAGTCTAGGTGGTGAATTACGCATCATAATTGTGGTGAGTTCTAGGTATATTCTTAGTGTTCCTTTTTAGATAAGTCTATTATAAGGATATAATTTGTTTGAATTTGTTTTGGTTTGAAAATTTCTATGATGTAATCGGATGAGTCTTAAAAGAAATTTCTTAAAAAGAAGTATGGATTTGTACGTTCGATGATAGTATCCGCGATGGTTATTTTTCAATTTAGGAATGGCGTATTCTTATATATCTAAGTGTCTATTGGTCTAATTTTGTTTGTATTTTATAAGGTTGAAAGTTTGGGATGTTTCATATCTACCATATATGAACAGTGTCATGTTTCGATTCTGGAATTATATATTTGCGCTATTTGTTAACTTTGTTATTATTGTGCTTTGTAACAAGAGTGGTGAAGAATGTTTCTGAATGATTCGGTTGGTTCATTATTAATATAAGCTTGTGTTTTGGTATTGATTTAGAATATAACTTATTTAGTAAATTGATGGTGTTCAACTCTGCGTGGGAATCAGCCAATTTTGTAAGTATCCACCAATGAACAGTGTCTGTGAACAACCATTTTAGAATAAGTGTTTGTGTAAAGAGATGGTCTGAATGAAGTGGGCTTTGCAGAGATATTCTTTCGAAAAGTAATTTCATTGTTCTAAGAGAAAGAAGGTATTTTTATATTTTCTGGAAAGATCTGTGTAACACCCCAAACCCGGCCCATTCGTTACGACCGAATTTGAGATGCCACTGCGAAAAAACGTTTGAAGACTGATTTCACTTTTGGGAAAAACATTAAAAATTTTGTCATTTGAAAACCATGTCCAATTAAAAATTCTAAATAATATAAGCTTGACAAAAATATCCAAATTAAAAGCACTTCCAAATAATAATTTAATGGTCGTCTAGCTTAAACATAATAAAAATGCTCAAATAGAAATACTTAAATACTTTAACTGGGCCTTATTACAATAAATAATTAAACAAAAGTTCTTAGTAATAAATTGAATAAAATAAAGAAGATGTCTTCTGCATGGGCCACCTCGTATCCACTCCAACCCGGTCCAATCACCACGAATCATCTGCGATGTTTAATAAAAATTGGGTGAGTCATACTAGACTCAGTGTGTAATTAATCCACTGAATTCCACCCACATGTTAACCACATATTAACTCATATATCAGATATCAATTATCAAATTCACATGTTATCACATTCTGGGCTTGGCCCATATTCATATCACATTCATCTAATAGGGTAGTTAACCACATAATTTCCACATACTGGGCTTAGCCCATTTCCACACTGATCCACATTCATATACTGGGCTTTGCCCATTTCCACATTAATCCACATATCATATTGGGCTTGGCCCATTTCCACATATGTTCACATACGAAATCATGCAATTATGAAGCCCAACCCAAACCTACGGTCCATCCGCTACACACCCCCTTATCCGACCTACCACACACCGGGGATTATCAAATCACCCTCTCCTTTTCACTCCAAAGGCAATCATCGCGCCCACGCAATCGCACACTTGATCCACAACGCGACCTCGATCAGCGCAAATCCACAATGTAGCCGTAGCTAACACCAAAACCACGATGGGACACATAGTCACTCATCAACCACGATATGGCACATAGCCGATATCAACCACGATGAGGCACATAGCCACTCATCAAGCAACGCTAACTAAATCGCAATTAATCCACAACGTGACCTCAGTCAACGTCAATCCACAATGTAGCTCAAGGCTAACATCAAACCACGTACTCGAAGTACACCCGTACCTTCTTTCATATCATATCCCACCCATGCACATGCCACATAAAATAATGATACAATGTAATGATGCATGAGCATGTTCATCAAGCATATTATCACATATTCATATTAATAATCACATATCATCAGGTTTGGTACTTACCGGATTATCGACATATACCCTTGAGGGTATCCTTATCACAATTTCCACTTTGCACTAGTTAGCACATTCATAATACATACACAGTTCACATACATATCATATACCCGGAAAACGGTGGGTTAATCACACGCCTGATCACTTTGAGAACTATGCTTTCGATACTGATGCCATCACTAGGCGATACTACGGCTATTTGCCTACTTTCTTGTTTCGTATTTGGTCCACACCCGGTGGCCAATCCCTAACCGCGAGACAGATCTCTTCTTAAACTTCGGGATAGGGACCTTCCCTTTCCCTTCTTGAATTGTATTCGCCTCCATCAACACACTTAATCAGAACAATCGATTTGATCATCAATATACGAATTCTTAACCAAATATCCACAACTTATCATACTTACTAGGAAGGGTCTTGAAATCCGAAAAGCTTGATCTAATGCTTAGATCCTTAATCCCTACATTTGATTAATCACCTACTACTTTAATAAAAAGCCATTCAGCCATAAATCCAAATCCTAGTAGGATTAGTATACTTAAACTTACCTTGTTGCCGTTTGACTTAAGAATCAAGTCTTGAAATCTCTGCTATACTCTTCTTGCATTCGGCCAAGCATTGAATCAATTAACTTGGTTAGTTTTCGGCTTTTGAATAATTAATGAACACATATATTTACCAAACATGGCCTTGGCCGAATACTATAGACACTTACCTTGTGGATTTTAAATCCTGAAACTCACCGAATAACTAGGGAACACGTGGCCTATGGTGTACCTTCGGGAAAAGAACTTCTCCTTCTTTGTAGTCGACACTTAGTAAATCCTGAAAGATCTCTTCAAAGTTTCGGCAACAAGATATTAATGGGGTTAGTCCTAGATTTTGGCAAATCTTAAGAAAAAAGGATGAAACCGAATGAGATCTTACCCTTACTTGAAGAAATCGATTGCACCTTCACTTCAACCTTCAGAGATTCGGCTATGGCTAGATGATGATCTCACAACTTTCGGCTTTTGGAGGGATTAGAAAGAAAAGAGAAGGAAGAATAAAGATGGAGGATTCGGCTAGATCACAAGGTATTTCGGCTTGGCAAAAATAAAAGAATAAGAAGATTTGGTGAAGAGAATTCGGCAGAGGCTTTCAAAGAATAGATAATAATGCAGAATGGCCTCTCTTTTCCTTTTATAGTCGAAATTATCATCTAAGGAGTCCCTTACTTGGCCATCACTCTTCTATTTTAATAGCTTTATCTCTTTAATTATCACTTAAAATAAAAGATAATTCAGCAACTATCATTACTTAGCCGAAATTAATAAACTCAAAGTCCCTTACTTGGCCATCACTTCTCCCTTATTTTCCTCTTTATCTCTTTATTCAAATTAAAAGAATTTAATCCAACAATTATCTCTTGAAAATAATGAAAAATAAATCCCTTATTTATCCACTATTTATAAAATAATAAAAGCTCCTAATTTATAGCCATGTGCCATCCACCTCTCTGCTCCTTGTAGCAAAATAAAATTTCTTTTATTTGCTTCCCATGTGACTCGAACTTAGGCCCATTCCTCTTGCATATGGTGCCATTTCCATAGGCCCTAAGTGGCATCTTTGGACCACTTTTCCAAGCCTGTTTGTGTGTCAAATTTCACAAACTTTTTCTTTTAAGGCCCACTTGCCTTAATTTCCCTTTTAAACCTTAAAACTCGTCATTTCTAGGTCATTTCTATGTTTCCAAAAATTTTCGATCGGCTCTGTAAACTTGACATTTCCTTACATTTCCATGACATTTCCTTACAAGACATTTCCTTACATTTCCATGACATTTCCTTACAAGACATTTCCTTACATTTCCAAGGTTCTAAAAATGTTCACTTTCCTCTTTTAAACTTAACATTTCCATACATTTCCAGGTTTCCAAAAGTGTTCAAAATATATTCATAACACATAAGATATGTCATTTCGTACAATTAAACCAAAAATGCATAGACCCTTTTCAGGATGTTACAATCTGAAGTCAGCCAGGCAGTTAAGTGAGAATCAGTACATTAAGTATAGTAGTTGGCATATAGGTTCAAGTCCAAGATTATGAATGTGTTCGCCTTGAACAGTGATGGAAACAAATATTTGAAAGGATAAATGCAACTGAGAAGATTCCAAGGTATTCTATTTTAAAGCTCACTAAGTTCGTATGAACTTATAAATGCTTGTTTACGTTTTAGGTGTTGATGAAGATGTGTTTGCCAGGGGAGACCAAGCCAAGAATGCGGCATGGAAGTGGCGAGTTATGATATTATGCATACAGGGAACGTCTTAGGATTTGAGTATAGTAGGATTATGCTTATTTGTGTTTGTTTTCAGTAAACTTATGTGTTGTGATTAAATTATGATAAGTACAATGTATTATATTAAATTTTCAAATACTTTTGTTTGTTTTTTTTAAATTGAGTCTTAAATTAAAATAATAAGCAATATGTATTAAGTAAAGAGTATCTTTCAACTCCTTTGAAATTTTGATAAGTTATGTGTAGTAAAATTCGAGACCTGGACCCGATGAATCGGGTCGGGTTGAGCGCGTTTCAAACAATTCTATCGGTTTCTATTTAAGAAGAGAATTTCTAATTTCATGCAAAAAGAAAAGAAAACTATTTCTAGTTTCTATGTTTGATTCGTTTTGTTCAAGCCCACACTTGAAGCAATGCGTGGTACGAGAATATTGGAGAAGATCGTTTTGTTGAAAGTAGGGAACGACAAGGATCCTTCTATTCGAAAACAAAGGTATGATTTCGATCTAGGGTTTATTGTTATAAATATCACAAACCGAGTCTGTTTTCAAAATTTTTATTTTTTGTAGTGCAAGTATACCATTTCCAAAGTAGATTTTTTCCAACAGAAGGCCAATAATAAAATATTTAATTGAAACTAACAAAAGAGAATAAAAATATAAAAGTTTTTATGAACACTTCTAACCTAGAAAAGTGACAATAGAAAAATAATAATGTCTGAAAAATTATCTAATCCCTAATTCTAGTTGTTGTCTAATGTTATCTCATTATTGTTTAGGTTGACTATAAGGTTGTATTTATACTCTCAACCTAATAAACAATTTATTTAAAATGGTATCCTTATAGAAATTAACAGCTAAATGTTTATAAAAGTCAATCTTCCACTAATTTTCTTCATAAATTCTGTAGATTTTGTAGTTACAAAAGCCGAGTTATGACACTGAGGGTTGAGTGTCACAACCCACCAAGTTAGAGGACTTGGTGTTGTGACATGGTCTTCTAAAGGTCGCAACATTATCTTGTGATCGAGGAAACTCCTTGGTAGGTCAAATAGGTGAGAGTCATAACACTGGCTTGATTTAAGTCGTGACATATAAAGTCAAAGAGGCGTGAGTCACGACATTATCCTTCTGAGGTCGCCACATGTCAAGTTAAAGGGGTGTGAGTCTGACACCCAAGATTGTGGGTTGCAACACTAAGCTCTATGCTTTACTTCCTTCCATTTGCCTCTTCCATTAAGCCTTACAAATACCTTTAGCACATGATATATTCATTAAAAATATAAAGAAAACATGCTAGTAAACACACTTAAAGTAAATCCCAACAGTAATGCAGAAAACTATCAATAAGACTTTAAAAGATGCTTGAAACGAGCTCCTTATGTGTGAAAGGAGCTTAATTTGTCATATCAAACTACTATGTATCACATATATAATTAGGACTCAAAAAATTGTGATTAAGTTTCGAATTTTCATCTATTATTACAACACTATTTAGTCATGGAATCAATCCACTAAAAGTACCATGACTGAACTCACCTTTATTATGTACCATTATGAAAGAAACCTATAATTTTGCTCGTCAAATGACCTTGTCATTAGTGTGTTACCCTCATAGGATATCTTTTATCTCTTTTGATTAATTCTGTTCACCCAATATGATATTATTTTATCTCATAGTAACTATTACATCTTTCTTCCTGAAAAAGTCTATTACTAACATGTAGTAATAAAATCATTTATCCTAGACAAATAACCCGTGGTCACGTTTCTTTTCCATCAACCATACAATTCCAATGAGAGGACATCTTTTATCTTTTATTAGGCTATGAATTCCACCACTGTAGGTAAAATTATGCCATACATAAGTCGTATATCCAACATATCAGCATTCTGCTCTATTACCAATTGAATCTAGGCTTTTAATATATCTTGTATACAAGTTCCATAAAAATAGTTAGTTACTTACATAGGATTGAGGTAAGTCATACCATGAACATCACAAGTGAATAAAATCACAAATGGATCTAGGGTAGATTCAACTTGGTCATGTCTGATGTATTGTCAATCTAGACAATCACACATATGTTTTTATCTTTTTAGGAGTAATCTGCTCTGATACCCAATATGAGGTATCTCTCCAATTGGACTTGATAGGCAATATAATAGCCCTTTGAATCAATTTTCTCAATTTTGATTCTTCATACTACAGACCATTTAGATTACCTAGTAATATAAGTTGTCTTCTCGTATCATAATTCGGCCACCTAATGCAACTTGATAGTAGTTGAACATTAAGTAGTCAGTAAGCCAATATTTGCTTATACATATTGTTTTGCATGAAAATTTGTTGAGGACAAATACAAAAGATAGTAATGTAAACAATGGAATTTTATTCAACCAATCTATTTGAAAATTATAAGTATAAATGACAAAACAACTACACTTAGGGCATTAGATCCAAATCTAACTCGAAAGGATTGCATCACTAACGAGATTGGAATATGACATTAGTAGCAGTTCGTATTTTTTATTTGTATTTTAGCATTTACATAATGGCTTAGGTCGGGTTAAGAATTTGTAAGTATTTTGACTCGTGAACTCAAGTGTCATTTGAAACTATATTGATGTTTTATGTAGCCTTCGATTCATAAATTGATGCAAACATGTTTGAGACTCGAATTTATGTTTACATGAGCTTTGAAAATGTTTTAAATTTATTTGGAACTTGTTAAATGTTTTGGTAAGTTTTAGAGGCGATGTAGAGAATTTTAGACTTTAATTTTTGGTCCTCTACCTTCAAGCCTGAGACATAAAAAACATATTACTCAAATCTTGCTCCAGGGGTCCAATGTGTAACACCCCACACCTAGTCCAGTCACCGGACTTTAGCTATAAGATGCCACAACAGTTAATGATCAATATCACATATGGAATCAACTTAAATATTATACCAAACCATGAAGCATTAAATAATACTGGTATAATATGCTTTACAACCAAAACTTAGTATTAATTGAGATTACAAAACTCTTAAACCAACTCAGAATCAAAATTAGACTAATTTGAAACTTTTAAAAAAAGATAGGTAAAAAGGCAAAACAAGGGTCACATGGTCGTGTGACAGGCTGAGGCCATGTGGGATTAAAACACAACCACTTAGCCCAACTCTATATGGGAACTAAGACCGTGTAACAAACTGTGGTTGTGTGAGTACCTAATTTTAAAAGCTTGTAAACATTCACACAACCGTGAGTTTGGAGCGTTTAAGATACTATGACAGTGTGCAACATTTGTTACCCAACTTATATAGACCACACGACCATGTGTCAGACTGTGTATGCCTAAATGGTACTCTACAAGGAAAGTTACTCTCCAAACATTAAAACATACCGCAACCAAGCAACATACCATTTCTCAACTTGTTAAAAGACATCATAAACATATCAAAACTTAATAGAAATCATCCATCCTAAGTGCCTAACCAATATGCCACAATTTGCACCACAAGTCAACCAATCGCAACTAAACATTCATCACCATTCATACCACCATTTTCATACATAAACATCCATACATATACATTATTCCATGTACCAAGATTTCATCAAACAATGTTCATAAAAATGACTAAAACATAGAGACCAAATCATGCCACAATAGGTCATAACAATTTAAAGCTCACAACATTGCATATGTATTAACTTAACATGAACCAAAACACAAGTTCAACTTTACATTACAAAATCATTTACTCCTATTTACATTCCACTTATAACCAGCCAAAATGAGTAAAAATCTACCAAAAGAATTGACGGATAGTGTGATCTCCAAAGATGATCCAATCGACAACATAAATCTGACAATCTACAAGGAAGAAAACAAAACAACATAAGCTTACTTAAAGCTTAGTAAGTTCGTATAATTAAACACAACATACATGCCATTTAAAATCATACTAATTGAAATTAACATAAGAACTTAGAATTCCTGCCACCTTACAAATCCCCTACCATACCAAAATGGTTAGTCATGATCATTTCAAGAACATCAACACATATAAAGATAGCATATACACATAACATTCATATGCATTTCATGCACAATATCTCATATATAGGTTTCCATTCCCATTCATTTCCATATCTTGTTTTGCCTGGAGAACTTTAGTAATTAACTCCGGATACTTGGGATAACTTTACCCACTCGATATGTAAATCAGGACAATAATCATTACTCGATGTTGCTTACACAAGTTGTCAAGAATCCACAACAAATGATGGATCTTAGCCATCAGTATGGTATCCACCACCGGTACATAGTACCTGATAAATATAACACCGGCACATATTGCTTGATACAACATGAACATCAGTACAAAGTACCTGATAATGCAGTCATGGATACATAGTAGCCGATAATATAAACACCGACACATAGTGCTTGATAAAATAAACACTGACACCTAGTGTCTGATAATCCAAATGACATGTCATTTGCAACCTAATCATTCACTAAGCTCACACGGGCCATATTTGAATTTCCATAATCTTTCCATTGTTTAACATAATCTCATATAACAACATGTACCAATTGTCATCTCATATCATATCTCAACTCATTCCAATCACATATAAATATCACACTTTATAGCTCAGTCCCTCAATCTCACTTTCAACATTTATCTCATGCCAATACATATATATACATAATACAAACATAAGTAAATATAAATTAAAATAAACCTAATACGAACTTACCTAAATGAAAAAAACAACAATCACCACACCAAGGACTACTCAGCCAATTTCTCTTTTTCATGTTTATCGACTGGTTAATCCGTTTCTTGATCTATATAATAATTTAACTCAATGAACCATTTCAAATAACTTAAAATATCTAAAAACATGCATTTGACCCTTTAATAACACTTTAAATTATTTCCATGAACTTTTACCTTTTATTCAATTTAGTCCTAAAAATTGAAACTTACACATTTTTCACAATTAAAAGAATTTTAACTGGATTCTCTTTTACTCCCTTACAGCCCATGATTTATGAAATTTTACAAGAATTTCATGCTAATTTCATTATATTATCATTTTATTCCCTAAACTTAAAACTAATAAAAATCTCTTTACAAAATAGTCATATTTAACAACAAATCTTACAAATATGTCATTTAACATCAACAACATTTAAAAATCAAAACCTTTAACAATTTTATAAACTAGAACATGGGTTAGCTAGATTAAGCTACAACGATCTCAAAAACATAAAAATTACTAAAAACGAGATCAAAACCAATTTACATGCAAGGTGTAAGCTTCGTTGAACTTCTTAAGGGTTATTAATGGTGCTTTCGAGTGGAAAGTATAAAGAAGGAAGAAGATCACTTCAAACTATTTTGTTTTTACTTTTATTATAATTATTTTCAACATTATTTTAATATAATCTCATCAAAATATGTCACACCAGGTTACCCTAATTACCCTAATTTTCGAGTTCCGGTAGAAGATTAGAAAATTTCAATGACTATAATGTGAATAGTTGGATTTTAATTCTGGTTCGATTAGGATGATACCGACTGGTTTCAAAGTGGGAGTCAAAATGATTAAAAATGGATGGTGGAAAGTACTAGTGGAGATCGTGCCCAAGGAGTATATATATGGGCGAGAGTGGAGACCAAATTATCTTAATTTTGTTTTTAAGTCTTCACCTCCCCCAAGCATTTTCTCATCGGTCGTTTTGAGGAAGAAGGGAATACAGATGAGGGAAGCTCTACATGTTGTGACAAAGTCGTGAATCTATAACACCCCTAACCTATATCTATTGCCGAAATAGGGTTACGGAGCATTACAATACAAACAAAACATTAAAACATTCATTTTATAAATCATTGTAAACATAACCTAAATACATTCAATCACATACATAACGTCCCTTAATCGAGCCCTCGAGGCCCTAAAAATACCTTAGAAACAATTCGAGGCCAAATTGGAAACATTTGAAAAGTTCAAGAAAAAGTTAGAAAAATTTTACTGTAGGGGTCACACAACCGTATGGCCAGGCCGTGTGCCTCACACAGCTGAGACAGACGCCCGTGTCTTAGGTCGTGTAACATTTGAAATAGGGACATATGGCTGTGTCCCAGCCCGTGTCCTCACCCGTGTAACTCTCTGAGTAGGGTCACATGGTCGTGTCACACGCCCATGTGCTAGGTTTTGTAACTCTCAAAATAGCCCCACAGGTCCATGTGCCAAGTCGTGTGTGATAGCACTAGAAAGAACATAGGTTATCCCCCTTACTTATTGGTTAAATTGTTCCTATTTAGTTATCCTTAGCATATAATTTAGCATTTTTAGTTTAGTAAATTGCATTTTATAACTCAGTGAATCCTAGCCTATTTTATCCTTAATTTTTCTATCTTTTTGCATTAATGTCATTGCATGAGTTAATTCCAGATTGCGTCCAGAATTGTCACCGCACCTGACAGCTATTCGGATAAGGACTAAAATTGTGTGAGCTGTCTAGTTTGGTATAACCAACCTGTACGTGCAAGGATAGAATAATTCTGAGGAAAGGACACTTGTACTATTGGAGGAGGACATAAAAGGTTGACGTGAGAAGAAAAGAAGGGTATTTTTCTTGATCATCATCTTCTTTATCCTACTTTGAAGCTTGAGGCTATGGTAACTTAAGCCTTTACCGGGTGAGCCAACGTGAAAATTGATGCAAACGAGCTTCTAACTAGGAGACCTAAGTGCGAGACAAGAGGGAATAGAGAGATTCAGTCGAGTTGTCTAGGAATAGTATTCTCCACTCGATTCTTTCTTATTTCTTTCTAAATGTTGGTGATTATTCTCTATTTTCTATTTGTATGGAAGTACACATGAATTCTAGGTTAAATTTTATCTTATTGGGGTTTGAATGTTTCTTAACACGGAAGTGTTATTGCAGTCACTAACATTAGAAAGTGCAGTGACAGTTCGAGCCAACAAGCATTACAACGGAAGTTGAGTGAGGATTAGAGGAATTTAGTCCACTTGTTTTTCATAGTGCCATGTTGCCATCATCGGAAGGTGGGGTTAATGTGCATGTTTAAGTCTCAGATTAAATAAATGAGTGACGCTGGGTAAGATATACATTGAATTTTATTGCCTCGACAATCAACTATCCTTTTATACCTTGTGAGCACTTAGTATTCTGCTGAAGATTCATGTTGGGGATCCCAATTTATCATTATCATATTTTAATTTATTGTTTTCAAGTTATTGCGTAGACAACTATCCTCACAAATTATCTCGTTTATATCTAATTATTAAACTGACATTAATATACAAAAGGCAGCCATCCCTGTGGGATCGATATCCGACTGACTCACATCTGTCTACTATACTTGCATCGATAGTGTACGCTTGCACATTATTGCGGTGATGTTAAACAACCAATCAAGTTTTTGGCGCCGTTGCCAGGGGTGGCGTTTGTTTGATATTTATTTTTGTTTTTGTGTGTTTTTGCACTTTATTTTCTTTATATATTATTTAGTATTCACTAACTGGTTTTTCTTTATTGCTATTTTTTCAACTTCATTTTAGGTGTTTTAGGACCCGAAGCAACTCAGATTTTCTTGCCGATTTTGACCCAGAAATTGAAAGGACTGTTCGGGGTAGACTTCAAGAACAAAGAAACATGGCTCTACCAGGAAACAATGCAGCCATACCTCCGATGCAACAGGAAAATGTTAATAACCCATTGTTGCCGCAAGATGCTCACATACAAAATAGGAATATATGAGATTTTGTAATACCTGTCTTGGATGATTTACAACCGGGAGTTGTTAGGCCAGCAATCCAAGCTGGGAATTTGGAACTCAAGCCAATAATGTTTCAAATGCTGAATTCTAATAGGCAATATGCTGGACTGCCACATGAAGATGCGAGAGAACATCTTAAATCCTTTTTATTGATCTATGCTTCCTTTAGTCAACAAGGCATTCCTGATGATGCCTTGAAGATGCAATTATTTCCTTATTCCTTACAGGGAAGAGCTCGTACTTGATTTTTTGGGCTACCTGCCGAATCAATTACTTCTTGGGATGCACTAGCAACACAGTTTGTTTTGCGATTTAACCCACCAACAATGAATGCTCGTCTTCGAAATGGCATTACTTCTTATCATCAGCTGGATGATGAAAATCTTCACACCACATGGGAATTTTATAAATATTTACTTCGACGTTGTTCCATGCACGACATTCAACTAGAAACACAAATTGAGATTTTTTATAATGGGCTGAATTCACATACAAGGAATCTTGTCGACGCATCAGCCAATGGACCTCTGCTAGATTGTACTTATAATGATGCTGTGAGAATTCTTGAGAGAATTGCTAAGAATGATTCTCAATACACTATCTCCAAAGTTGCATAAGCAAAAACTACTCCAGGAGTTATTGAATTGGATGCAATAACCGTACTAAGTGCTCTAGTTTCTTCTCTCACAAACATGATTAAAAATATGCAAGGGACTAGTGGCGTTGCACCTATACAAGTCGCTCAGCAAGTTGATGTTCCTACGTTTTGTTGTGAGATTTGCAGTGACAACCATAGCTATGAAGATTATCCATAACATGCAGAGAATGCTTGTTATATTAGTAACATCTGCAACAATTCTTATGGTAACTCTTACAACAACTCTGCACGCAACCAACCATTTTGGGGAACTCAGAATGTTGGACAAAATGCTACGACATTCAGATATGGGAATACATCTACTCAAGGAAATTGTAATCCCAGACAAGGGAATTACAATCAACAACAACAGAAATACAATCAACACACTCAGATGTATCCACAACAAGGACAGACACATCCACACCAAAATCTGATCCAACTACAACACTCTTCAATATCGAATCAACATGTTCAAGGACATCGACAGCAACCGTACACTCAAGCTTCTACTTCTGACTCGTCAGTAACTCTTGAGGCGTTAATGTGGGAGCATATTACTCGCGCGGAAGCTATCGTATAAGGGAATTCATCTTCCATTCAAGAATTTGAAGCACAATTAGAAAAACTTGCTTCAAATCTGAATACTTGACCACCAGGCTCATTACCTAGTGACACGAAAAATCCTAGTCCGAGGGGGAAAGAACATTGTAAGGCTATGACTCTTAGGAGTGGTAAACAAGCTGGCAAACCGTTTATAGACTCTACTGTAACACCTTAAGGTACAGTTGGAGTGATCACTAATGAGAAGGTTGAATCTGAAGAATTTGTCGACAAATCAGACAAAGAAATTCCACGAATTGTCACTCATATGCCTAATGTCCGACCTTCGAAACTGTCGACTCAATCAAAGGTGTCAGCACAAGCAGATATATCTCTACCTTTACCTTTCCCACAAAGATTTAGGAAGAATGAGTATGACAAGCAGTATCAGCAGTTCCTAGACATACTGAAGCAACTACAGATCAACATTCCTTTAGTAGACGCTCTAGTACAAATTCTGAGTTATGGGAAATTTATAAAAGACCTCTTGTCCAAGAAGAAGAAGCTCACTGATCTTGAAACTCTTGCACTCGCAGAAGGCTATAGTGCTGTTTTGACAAACAAGTTGCCCCTTAAATTGAAAGATCCTGAGAGCTTTACCATCCCATGTTTAATTGGCAATCATTATTTGGGTAAGGCTTTATGCGACTTGGGAGCTAGCATTAACCTAATGCCACTATCTACTTTCAGAAAGTTAGGAATTGGTCAAATGAAATCTACTGCAGTGACATTACAACTAGATAATCGATCCTTGGCTCAATGTAACATCCTGAATTTTTGGGCCTATGCGTTTAATGGGTGGATGTGTTTAATGTGTTAATTTAAGTGTTAGGGGTCCTTGATTAAAATTATCTGTTTGGGCATTATAGGGTTTAAAAGGTAGTATCTATGTTTAAAATACCAAAGTGGGCTTGTGGCCCAATCTTAGGAGGTGACGCCACACAAGGGAGTAAGGGGCCCAAATTTAAGTTTCATGGAGCCCAATTCTTTTAATTTAAGTTAGCTAAATTTTGGGCATTAGGATTAGGTGGAGTGGATGGCAACAAGGCTAAAATTTAAGGGTTTTAATGTTTAAAATATGTTGATAATAAGCAGATAAAGGCTATTATTTAGGAATTTATTTTATGTGGATAATAACCAGATAAAGGCTAAAATTTAGGGATTTTAATGATTAAAATATGTGGATAATATGCTGATAAAGGAGGGAGGAGTTAGAGATAATTAAGTCTCTTTTAGATGAGCTAGTAGACTAAGATAAAGGAGAAAAGATAGGATTTATCTGCAAGGTTAGGTAAGTGCCGAAATTTCTATAAATAGGGGGAATATCTCTTCAATTTCAGCATTTGGGTTTTTCTCTCATTCTTTTCTCTTCTTCTCTGAGTAAAAGCCGAAAACTCCTAAAGTTCTATCTTCTTCTTCATTTTTCTGCAAAAGCCGAAATCTCTAAGCCTATTCCCTCATCTTCACTTTGATTCAAAAGCGAAACTCCTTCCATTCTTTTTCTTCCTAGCCCGAAATCTTCATGTCTCTTCCTTGTTTTCTTTTCTTCTTCTCTTTTCCTATCGAAACCAGAAACTCCTCACTCAAGTATTTTAAAAGCCAAAGACACATCAGCCTTCTCTTGTTAATACTTTTTTGGGATTTTCCTAAAAGCGAAATCCTAGATCTCATCTCCTGTGATTACCGAATAACTACGTGGTGCCTACTTGTCTTAGAAATCACG
This sequence comes from Gossypium sturtianum, assembly GCA_025698515.1. Classification (NCBI taxonomy): domain Eukaryota; kingdom Viridiplantae; phylum Streptophyta; class Magnoliopsida; order Malvales; family Malvaceae; genus Gossypium; species Gossypium sturtianum. The sequence goes on from CM046952.1 coordinate 70,805,551, forward strand.
AGGGAACTTTAGTGGAGTCAATCGCATAGATCTCTAAGTTATAGAATTGTGTTACTTTCAGGATTTCAAGGTAAGGGATCTATTAGTTTTAACGTGTAATTTGGGATTTATTAACCTTGGCCGATTGTTGAAGGGGCTAAATCTTTTGTGTTTTTCCGGCTTTTGAGCAAGGCTTTACATTGAGGATAATAGATCCAGGATAGCAAGGACATCGACTAAGAATATTGGATTTCACGATAACAGGTGTGTAATACTTCCCACCATCTAGATCGATTATTAATGTATGCTCATAAGTTTATATGTTGTGATAAATACCGATATCTCGGTTTAATGTTGAAACCGAAAAGGGTGAAGTAAATCACTAGGTCGTTGAATGTTTGACTTTATATGATAAAAGCATATTGATTTTATGACTGCATGGGTTGGGTTGATGAAAGGAGGAAGTTATACGTTATATGTGTAGCGGTTTATACCGTGATCTGTTATATGTTGTAGCGACTAATGCCGTGATCTGTTATAAGGGCTTCGGCCATAATATGTTGATGAGCAGCATGACTGCCATCTTGGTGTGTAGCGGTGTGGGTCGATTGTAGAAATCCCCAATGGTGTGAATGGGTGTGCGGGGGCATGTAGCGGATGGAAACCTAGGAAAGCGGGTTGGGCCTTGCATATTATTTGTTATTTTTTTATAAATGGAATTATTAATACATTTTATGGGCCTAAGGCCAAAATCTAGTGGTGCATGAGGGTTGCACATCGAGTGTCGCGACTCACCCTATTAATTAACCTTTCGGGTGATACCTAGTGCTTGAGGCCAGGGCCGAGAGGAACGCAAGGTGGCCATGCAAAAGACCAAGCTGGATCCGAGCAAAAAGTCTCAAGTTAATACTTTATATTTTTAATTAATGGATTTGAAATCTCGTTGTAATAAGGCTATGGGCCACTAGTTTATGTTTTGTTTTATTTTGGGCTTTAATTACTTTTAGTTATTTAAATTCTTATTGAACTAATGTATCTATTTAAATTTGGGTTTTAATTTATAAAGGCATATTTTATTTAAACTATCAACTATTAAATTTCTCTCGAATAAGAAGATAAACTTTAGAAAAATATTTTTCTGAAAATACGACATGTTCTTCCAAAATTTTCTTAGTGACATACCAGATCCAGGTCGTGGTGTGTTTGGGCGGGTTTGGGGTGTTGCAAATTGGTATCGAGCCGGTTCAAAACTCGGCTCTGGGGTTTTGGGCTCAAAACGTTTTCTAAAATGGGCTTTTGAAATATGGATGTCTTTAAATAATAACAGGTCTGTTAGCTCAAGATGACACTGCGTCTCGGCCCAAGTCCTTGAGTAAGTATTCGAACTCATTTGTGTGATATATATATATATATGTGGGCTTGATGGGCTTTATGGGACGTAGACTATCTAGATTAGAACTTGATGGACACTAGGCTTAGCTGAAACAACTCCTTCAATCTCATAAGACTTAATTTCACTAAACAAACCCGTGAACGAGTCGCAAGACTAGGGTGTGGCAACAGGCATGCGCATGTCTAGGATTGGATCCGGAAGAGCCTGGTATTTAAGCAGTCCTAGTGACTCACCTCCTCTTCGCTGGAATCCTACTTGGTGCGTAGTGACTATTCACCCTAGCCACGAGGACTTGTTGACGGGCCAAAATCTATAATTAAAACCCGAAAGGGACCAGCTACCTTATCTTTACAAAATTGCTAGAAACCCTTGTTTTGGAAAAAAAACCCAAGATACCCATGATTTGCAAATATACCGCGATTTACATAGTCAACGAAATTTTTTCGTAAAAAAAAAAAAACAACACAACACATGACAACAAACAGAAATCCACAACCACCTGAACACTACTATTTTCTTTTGAAATCAAATCCTTCAAGATACCCCTGTTTGTTTTAAAAATAAAATAAAAATTATTTTGAAAATATTCCTGATTTGTAAAAATTACTAAATTGCCCCTAATGTGTAAAATGACCAAAGTACCCTTGATTGCAAAATTAGTAAAATACCCTTATATTGGAAAATTACTAAAATACCCTTATATTGGAAAATTACTAAAATACCCTTATATTGTAAAATTACTAAATTACCCTTATATTGTAAGATTACCAAAATACCCCTGTTTGTAAAATTACAAAGATACCCCTAATTTTCCAAATTACGAAAATACCCCTGTAGGATAAAATTACGAAAAATACCCATGGGTAGTGGAATAACGAAAATACCCCTATGTATTGAATATGGGTGCATGGATGTTGTCTGTATGTTGATGGTTGAATGTATGTAGTTCTTAGAACTAGGAAAGGTGAACTTGAGACTGAATTGCGAATTCGAAAGAACTACTCTTAAAACTACTAATCATAAGATTGTTCGTGGATAATCAGTGGAAGAAAACCAATAATTCATAAAATTTTTAATCAGATAAACGCGAACCGATAGCATGAGTACAAGGTACCCTACCATAGTATACTAAGTGTTTATTTTGACTTTAGAATTAGAGTGCGCAGCAAAAGCATAGTGGTGAGACTTGGGTAGTACGATTAATAGTTAGTTGGAAATTTCGAGGACAAAATTTCTTTAAGGGGGGTAGAACTGTAACATCCTGAATTTTTGGGCCTATGCGTTTAATGGGTGGATGTGTTTAATGTGTTAATTTAAGTGTTAGGGGTCCAAATTGGGCTCAGGCTTAGGTAGAGACCTTGATTAAAATTATCTGTTTGGGCATTATAGGGTTTAAAAGGTAGTATCTATGTTTAAAATACCAAAGTGGGCTTGTGGCCCAATCTTAGGAGGTGACGCCACACAAGGGAGTAAGGGGCCCAAATTTAAGTTTCATGGAGCCCAATTCTTTTAATTTAAGTTAGCTAAATTTTGGGCATTAGGATTAGGTGGAGTGGATGGCAACAAGGCTAAAATTTAGGGGTTTTAATGTTTAAAATATGTGGATAATAAGCAGATAAAGGCTATTATTTAGGAATTTATTTTATGTGGATAATAAGCAGATAAAGGCTAAAATTTAGGGATTTTAATGATTAAAATATGTGGATAATATGCTGATAAATGAGGGAGGAGTTGAGATAATAAAGTCTCCTTTAGATGAGCTAGTAGATTAAGATAAAGGAGAAAATATAGGATTTATCTGCAAGGTTACGTAAGTGCCGAAATTTCTATAAATAGGGGGAATATCTCTTCAATTTCAGCATTTGGGTTTTTCTCTCATTCTTTTCTCTTCTTCTCTGAGTAAAAGCCGAAAACTCCTAAAGTTCTATCTTCTTCTTCATTCTCTGCAAAAGCCGAAATCTCTAAGCCTATTCCCTCATCTTCACTTTGATTCAAAAGCCGAAACTCTTTCCATTCTTTTTCTTCCTAGCCGAAATCTTCATGTCTCTTCCTTGTTTTCTTTTCTATCTTCTCTTTTCCTGTCAGAAACCGAAAATCCTCACTCAAGTATTTTAAAAGCCAAAGACACATCAGCCTTCTCTTGTTCATACTTTTTCCGGGATTTTCCTAAAAGCCGAAATCCCTAGATCTCATCTCCTCCGATTAGGAATTATACGTGGTGCCTACTTGTGCCGAAATCTGAAGGGAACTTTAGTGGAGTCAATCGCATAGATCTCTAAGTTATAGAATCGTGTTACTTTCGGGATTTCAAGGTAAGGGATCTATTAGTTTTAACGTGTAATTTGGGATTTATTAACCCTGGCCGATTGTTGAAGGGCTAAATCTTTGTGTGTTTTTCCGGCTTTTGAGCAAGGCTTTACATTGAGGATAATAGATCTAGATAGCAAGGACATCGACTAAGAATATTGGATTTCACGATAATGGTGTGTAATACTTCCCACCATCTAGATCGATTATTAATGTATGCTCATAAGTTTATATGTTGTGATAAATACCGATATCTCGGTTTAATGTTGGAAACCGAAAAGGGTGAAGCAAATCACCAGTCGAGTGAATGTTTGACTTTATATGATAAAAGCATATTGATTTTATGATTTGCATGGGTTGGGTTGATGAAAGGAGGAAGTTATACGCTATATGTGTAGCGGTTTATACCGTGATCTGTTATATGTTGTAGCGGCTAATGCCGTGATTTGTTATAAGGGCTTGTGCCATAATATGTTGATGAGCAACATGACTGCCATCTTGGCGTGTAGCGGTGTGGGTCGATTGTAGAAATCCCCAATGGTGTGAATGGCTGGTACGGGGGCGTGTAGCAGATGGAAACCTAGGCAAACGGGTTGGGCCTTGCATATTATTTGTTATTTTTTTTATAAATGGAATTATTAATCTGTTTTATGGGCCTTAGGGCCAAAATCTAGTGGTGCATGAGGGTTGCACACTGAGTCTCGCGACTCACCCTATTAATTAACCTTTCAGGTGATACCTAGTGCTTCGGACCGGGCTAGAGAGGAACGCAAGGTGGCCATGCAAAAGACCAACTGGATCCAGCAAAAAGTCTTAAGTTAATATTTTATATTTTTAATTAATGGATTTTAAATCTCGTTGTAATAAGGCTATGGGCCACTAGTTTATGTTTTGTTTTATTTTGGGCTTTAATTACTTTTAGTTATTTAAATTCTTATTGAACTAATGTATCTATTTAAATTTGGGTTTTTAATTTATAAAGGCATATTTTATTTAAACTATCAACTATTAAATTTCTCTCGAATAAGAAGATAAACTTTAGAAAAATATTTTTCTGAAAATACGACATGTTCTTCCAAAATTTTCTTAGTGACATACCAGATCCGGTCGTGGTGTTTGGGCCGGGTTTTGGGTGTTACACTCAACCTGAAGGGCAAATCAAAGATGTCTTAGTTCGTATGGATAAATTCATTTTTTCGACTAATTTTATCTTACTTGATTGCGAGGAAGACATTGAGGTTTCCATAATCTTGGGACGACCATTTTTAGCCATCGGCCGAACTCTTATTGATGTTTATAAAGGTGAACTAACCATGTGACTTAATGATGAGCAAGTCACCTTCAGTGTTTTTGAATCTATTCAATGCAAGGACAAAGAAGAATGCCATGCTGTCGATGTGCTAGATGATCTAATTGAGGAAGAATTCAATGATCAAAGCACAGTACTTTCTGAAGAGTTTGCGGTGACATCTGATGCCAAATCCTTAAACGATTGTGATAGCATGATTGAAGTTAATCTTGAACTCAAGCATGAATGGCAGATTGAATCCTTAGACCTAGCCAACAGAACAACCTCAATTTTCAAACCATCTATTGAAGAAACTCCTACTCTGGAATTGAAACCACTACCTCCTCATCTTAAATATGTCTTTCTGGGTAATCACAATACTCTCCCAGTTATTGTCTCCGCAACACTGGATGTAACTCAAGAAGAGAAATTGGTCCATATTCTCAAGCAACATAAACAAGCTATCGCTTGGAGTATTGTTGATATTCAAGGTATTAGTCCTTCTTTTAGCATGCACAAAATCAAGTTGGAAGATGAAGGCAATCAATTGATTGAACAGCAAAGAAGATTAAATGAGAAGATCAAGGAAGTTGTTAAGAAGGAAATCATAAAATGGCTGGATGCTGGAATTATTTACCCGATTTCTGATAGCAATTGGGTAAGTCCAATGCAATGTGTACCTAAAAAGTGTGGCATCACTGTGGTTCGCAATGATAAGGATGAATTAATTCCTACACGCATTCCCACGGGATGGCGAGTTTGTATAGATTATCGCAAATTGAATGTGGCCACAAAGAAGGATCACTTCCCACTTCCTTTCATTGACCAAATGCTGGATCAACTTGCTGGAAAGGCCTATTATTGCTTTTTAGATGACTATTCTGGATACAATCAAAATGCTATTGCACCAGAGGATCAGGAGAAAACAGCCTTCACCTGCCCCTTTGGTACTTTCACTTTTCACCGTATGTTTTTTTGTCTTTGCAACACACTAGCCACATTTCAAAGGTGCATGATGGAAATATTCTCAGATATGATTGAAGACTCTTTAGAGGTGTTTATGGATGATTTCTCAGTCTATGGGAATGATTTTGGTCACTGTGCTGACAATTTGGATAAAGTACTAAGCGATTTGAAGACACGCATCTTGTCCTGAATTGGGAAAAATGTCATTTCATGGCAACTGAAGGCATTGCGTTAGGACATCACATCTCTAGTCAAGACATTCAAGTAGACAAAGCTAAGGTGGAAATCATTGAGAAACTACCTCCACCAACAAACGTGAAAGGTATTTGTAGTTTTCTTGGGCATGCGGGGTTTTACCAAAGGTTTATTAGAAATTTTTCGAAAATTGCAAAGCCCTTATGCTTTTTACTGGAAAAGAATAAAAAATTCTTCTTTGACGATGCATGTCTGGATGCCTTTATTCAGTTAAAAAAGCAACTAGCGAATGCACCCATTGTCGTTGCACCAGATTGGTCTCAACCTTTTGAAGTTATGTACGATGCAAGCGACTTTGCTGTGAGTGTGGTTCTAGGACAACGAAAGGGAAAAATATTTCACACCTTTTATTATGCTAGCAAAATTCTTACAGAGGCTCAATTCAATTATACCACCACAGAGAAAGAATTACTGGCTCTAGTCTTTACTTTCGACAAGTTTCATTCATATCTTGTTGGCGCAAAGGTTACCGTATTCACTGGCCGTTCGGCGTTAAGATATCTCTTTGCGAAAAAGGATGCCAAACCAAGACTGATACACTGGATATTACTATTACAAGAATTTGACATCGAGATAAAAGACCGTAAGGGTTCAGAGAATCAAGTTGTAGACCATTTGTCTCAATTAGAAGTTGGCAGTGAAGACGGAAGCATAATTCAAATTGTTAACGCATTCCCAGACGAGAAGTTATTTGCTATAGATGCAACTCCTTGGTATGCAGATTTTTTTAATTATCTAGTGTGTGGAAAACTCTCATTCGATGTCATAGGCCATAAAAAAGAAATATTTCTTCGTGACATAGTGAAGTATCATTGGAATGAGCCGTTTTTGTAACACCCTCACCCGTATTCAATGCCAGAATAGGGTTATGGAGCATTACAGGACTTACAATACTTGTCTCATACATTCAATCATTACATACAATCATCATTCAATCTAAACCAATTTGTCCCTAATACAAGCCTATGAGGCCCTAAACATGCTCTGGAAGTGGTTTGGGACTAAACCTGATAACTCAAGTAACTTTCACGAAACTTTGAATTTTTTTCTCAAAATAAGGGACACACGCCTGCGTGGCCAGCCGTGTGTCTCACACCGCCACCAGACTTGCCCGTGTCACAGGCCATGTGGACATTCGAAATGGGAGCACATGGCCGTGTCCCAGCCCGTGTCTGACCCCGTGTAACTCTCTGACTTAGGTCACACGGCCAACACACACGCTCGTGTGACTAGCCCGTGTGCCCTAAAATTGACCATACACACCCATGTGCCAGGCCGTGTACTAGGCCATGCCAAACCTGTAGGGTATACTGACTTATGCAACACGGCCAAGTCACACTCCCGTGTGCTAGGTCGTGTGCAAATTAGGGGGTATACTGACTTATACCACACGACCGATCAAACGCCCATGTGTGAGACCGTGTGGAGCATACTGACTTCATTTCAAATTCAACACCAGGGACACACGGCCGTGTAACATGACCGTGTGTCACACACGGCTGAGACACACGCCCGTGTCTCTGCCCGTGTGGACAAAAATAGGCTATTTACCAAGCCAATTTGCCACCCACACTTATGCTCACCTAAACAACCGAAATGAAACCAATCCATAGTATAAATAAACATCCAATTTTAGCCACAATCAAGGCTAATTCATATCATTTTAAATACTAGCAACGAACATGCTTATACTTTAAATTTTACTCAACCAAAACATACCAAAATACATATACCAATCAACTAGTTAAACCTTTACCTAACATACATCATTTTGTACCAATTCACAAGCATAATGCCAATTCCACAAACCTCATAATATAGGTCATTCACATATCCATCCATGAACTCAATATCAACCATATATGCACATATAAGCACATAACTAAATCCACCAAATTAAGCCAAATCTCATGTCTATATTTAAATACCAAAACATATACATTTACAAGCTATTACCAATGACCAAAACCATTATCAATCCATAATCAAAATGACTCAAAATACCTATACATGCCATATACTTAAAATATCAAAGTTTAAAGGTACCAAGTGATAAGTGGTAGTGTGAAACGATCTCCGATGATCCCTGAATCCGAGCTAGCTTTGAAATCACTATAAAACATGGAAAAGCAACAAAGTAAGCTATATAACTTAGTAAGCTCGTATGTTAACAATGAGCAAATATCACTATTCATTAATCATTCAAATAATAGAAAGCAATATACAACAATTCTATTAAATCACAAAGCTATCAATGATCATTCACATAACTTACCAATGAACTCATCAATTCCATAGTTTCAATATTCAATTCATTTTTGTACGTATCTGTACCATTTTGTACCAATCTCATACTCAACCACATCTTTCATTTACCCGTTGAACCATTCAAAGTAGGAGTCAGATATTCAAGGGTCTCACACGATAAGTACCTATACTATGGCCCGAAGCCAAGTCAAGGTAACTTATATTCGAAGTTCTGATATCATGGCCCGAAGTGAAATCAGCCGATATGCACGGGCCGAAGCCAAATCAATTTATCTCACACACAAAGTGCTATATCATGGCCCAAAGCCAACTCACTGTATCCCTTAATGACATGTCACTAGTATCTTAAACTATTCCTAAGGTTCAACCGGGATTTCAATACCAAATTGTAGTTGAATCACTTTCAATCTATTGTCGAATCATTCTTGAACATGTCCGTAGTCTTGTTTCCACAGTTCATGCAATATCAAAGCATTTAAACACAATCATAAATAAAGCTCATTGCATACGAACTTACCTCGGTTGCTAAAACGGCGAATCGAGTCAACTATTCCGTAACTTTGTTCTTTCCCCGATCTAAGTCTATATTTCTCCTCTCTTGATCTAAATATATTCAAAACTGACTCATTTAATCATTTATTTATTCAATTTAGTCCAAAATACACTTTAAAGCACTTTTACACATTTGCCCCTAATGTTCACATTTTTACAATTTAGTCCATAGCTCGTAAAATGCAAATTCATGTAATTTTAATCATGCCCAAGCTAGCCGAATTATCACTATATCCATATCAGCCCATAATTTTCATTATTTCACAATTCTACCACACAATTTACACATTTCACAATTTAGCCCCTAATTTGCTTTTTTCTCAAAAAAACACTTAACAAAACTTGTATATCTATCAACAAGCATTCATAATCTATCAAGAAACTTCAAAACTCATGCTTATTCAAAAATTGCAACTTTCAAAATCTTTAATAGTTTTGCAAATTAGTCCTCAGGCTAGCTAGACCTAGTTGCAACGATCTCAAAAACATAGAAATTATTAAAAACCAAATCAAATATACATACCATGCACCAAAGAACCATGGCCGAACCTTGGAGAACTTTTAATGGTGTTTCCTAGGTCTAGTTTTGGTGGAAGATGAAAATAACCAAGATGATATCTTTGTTTCCATTATTTTATTTTACTTAATTAATGAATTACATATTTATCCATTAATAGTAACATCAAATTCATTTGATAAAGTGCCCATAATTGTCCACTATCTTTATAAATGGAAAAGTTACCACTTAAGGCTAACATATTTAAAAACCATAGCAATTAGACACCTTTTTCTTATAGAACTGTACTTTTACACTTTACGCAATTTAGTCCTTTTTTTTATTGAATTAAGCATTCAAATGATAAAATTACTTCACGAAACTTTCACCCATACATGCTATCATGATGTAAACACTTAAAATAATATTAAAATAATTTTTTGACCTCGAATTTGTGGTCTCGAAACCACTATTCTGATTTGACTAAAAACGGACTGTTACAGTTTTTATTCAAGGTATGCAATGACAACATCATTCAACGTTGTGTTCCAGAGGAGGAGATGCTTTCGATCCTGAAGCATTGTCATAATGCTCCTTATGGAGGTCATTTCTGTGGTATGAGAACTGCTGCTAAAGTTCTCCAATTAGGATTCTACTGGCTGATATTATTCAAAGACGCCAATAATTTTGTGAATCAATGCGATAGGTGTCAGCGCACCAGTTCTATATCCTGACGCAATGAAATGTTGCAGCAACCAATTATGAAGGTTGAATTATTCGATGTTTGGGGTATGGATTTTATGGGAGCATTTTCGAGTTCATTTGGAAATCTTTATATATTAGTAGCTGTTGACTATGTCTAGAAATGGGTTGAAGCTATTGCAGTTCCAAAGGATGATGCAAAGACAATGCTAATTTTTTTTCAAAAGCATATACTCACCCGCTTCGGCACACCAAAGGCATTGATTAGTTATCAGGGTACACACTTTCATTGCAACCAAGTGGCAACCGCACTGAAGAGATATGGAGTTAATCATAGAATGGCTACTACTTATCATCCGCAAACCAATGGACAAGCCGAAGTATTGAATCGACAAATTAAGAACATTCTTGAGAAGGTTGTACACCCTTCGAGGAAAGATTGGTTTTTTTGATTGGATGACGCTTTATGGGCATTGCGGACAGCATACAAAACTCCATTAGGGATGTCGCCGTATCAATTGGGTTTTGGGAAAGCATGTCACTTGCCAGTTGAATTGGAACACAAAGCAATATGGGCAATTAAGCAAGTGAACATGGACTATGAAGTGGCTGGAAAGAAAAGACTGTTGGACATCACTGAACTAAAGGAGATTAGGAGAAATGCTTATGAAAATGTTGCAATTTATAAGGAAAAGACCAAACGATGGCATGACAAGATTCTTTTACAGTAACAATTTATCGTAGGTCAACAGGTTTTATTATTTAATTCTTGACTCAAAGTGCACCCAGGTAAATTGTGTTCACGTAGGTCTGGACCTTTTAAAGTTGTTGTCGTATTTCCTCATAGTGCAGTCACAATTCGAGATTTACGTGATGGACACCAGTACAAAGTAAATGGACAGAGGCTGAAACCCTATTTTGGCAACAGTGATCAAAAGCAGGCAGAGACCATTAAATTGGTCGAGAAGTTTTAATTTTTAATTTCTACTCCATAATTTTAGTTTATTTTATTTATGTTTTGTTAAAGTTTGTTTTCCTTTCTTTTTGCAGAATAATTAGGTACCATTGTCGACGCATTGAAATCTTACTGTCAACGCATTTCAGAATTCTGTACTATAATTTATAACTCATCAGAATTCAGGGAAATTCAGATTTCACTATTGTGTAACACCCATCACCCGTATTCAATGCCGGAATAGGGTTACGAAGCATTACCAAAATTATCACACATTTAAACATATATTTCTCATACAATTAGTCAATTCAAATACAATTCATTCACAACCGATCATATTGTCCCTAATACGAGCCTACGAAGCCCAAAACATGCATTCGGGGTGGTTCGGGACTAAACCGATAACTTTAGAAACTTTTGAAACACTTAGAATTTTTTTCAAAAACAAGGGAAACACGCCCGTGTGGCCCAGCCGTGAGTCTCACACAGCCAAAGACACGCCTGTGTCGCAGGCCGTGTGGACATTCGAAATGGGAGCACATGGTCGTGTCCCAGCCCGTGTCTGACCCTGTGTAACTCTATGACTTGGGTCACATGGCCAACACACACGCCCGTGTGACTAGTCCGTGTGCCCTAAAAATGGCCATACACTCCCGTGTGCCAGGCTGTATGCTAGGCCGTGCCAAACCTGTAAGGTATACTAACTTAGGCCACACGGCCAATCACACGCCCGTGTGCTAGGCCGTGTGGAGCATACTGACTTGATTTTTAATTCAACACCAGGGGACACAGGCCGTGTAACATAACCATGTGTCACACACGGCTGAGACACACGCCCGTGTGGACAAAAATAGGCTATTTACCAAGCCATTTTGCCACCCAAACTTGCATACACCTACACCACAACAATTGGCACCAAAATAAGGCATAAATAGTCATTCATACATCCTCAACCAAGCATAATTTATACCATTTCAAAACTAACAAATACCTAACTTATCAATTGTAACAGCCCGATTTTGGGTCTAGTCGGAACAGTGGTTTCGAGACCACAAATCCGACAAAGAAAAAATCATTTTTATTATATTTTTATGGTCTACAATTTTATGGAACGATTTCGTGAAAAATTTCGTTCGAAAATTTTGACATTTTGGCACTCAATTTAGCCAAAAGGACTAAATTGTAATAAGTGCAAAATGTGAGTTCTATAGGTTAAAGGTGTCTAATTTTTATTTTTAAATTGGTGGTCTTTAAATGGTAATTAGACCATTCGTTAAGTTAGTGGACAAAAATGGACATGGTTAGGTATGTTTCTAAAGTTTTTCATTAAGGGCATTTTAATAATTTGGTAATTAAATGAATTAAAAAGGCAAAATAAAGCCAAAATTTGTCCATCTTCTTCTTCCCATGGCTGAATTTCCCAAAGGAAGACATATCTAGGGTTTTCCAAGCTTTCAAGCTCGATTGTAAGTCCGTTCTTGCCCCGTTTTTCATGATTTTTATGTTTTTGAAGTTGTCTCAACCTAATCTAGCCTTTCCAAGGACTAATTTGAAGAGGGATTAAAGTTTAAAATTTTACCCATGTTGAACATGTATGTATTTTGATGTTTGATGGTAGAAAATGCATGTTTGTTGTTTGTTAAACAACTTTTACTAAATGATTTTCGGTAAAAATGTCAAAAAGGACCTATTTGTAAAAGTTATAAAATGAGTAGGAAAATGTGAATAAATGAGAAATGTGGGTTGTTATGAGTATGAAAATGGTTCGGCTAGACTTGGGTTTTTAAGAAATTGAATGAAATTCATTTTATGAGCCTAGGGACTAAAGTGTAAAATGTTAAAAGTTTAGGGGCAAAAATGTAATTTTACCATAATGTGACTTTTGGGTTGAAATGAATAATGTGATGATTAAATTAGATGAATTTGGTATTATAGATCAAGAAAAATGAAGTTTGGGTCTAGATCAGGGGAAAACCAAAGTGTTTGATGATTAGGTCCATTTCCGTTATTTTTTATCGAGTTAAGTTTGTATGTTAATAATGCAATGTTATATTTGTATTTTAATGTTTTGATATTGCAGGAATTGTATGATTGATTCTATGTGCATATTCGACGAAGTTTCGACAAGCGAGAAAATCCCGGTTGAACCTTAGGAATAGCTTAGGATACAAGTGACATGTCACTAGGAACCCATGTGATTATGTGATTTATAAGTCCCGAGTGCCGGTCCTGTATGTTCTACCGGTCACTAGGTATACCGGCATATGTTGTGGATACCTGACAGCTTCTGTGAGCAGCACCGCGTAGCTATATCTCGACTGACAGCTTGTGTGAGCAGGCCCGCGGATAGCTCGAGAGCGAGCCTATTTGTGTTATGAGATATAAGGTAGCATTGGCTACATATGTGGCACTTATGTGCAAGATTTTCCGTGTATCCGATAGTATTCCAAGTGGTTCGACGGGAAATTCAACGGGTATGTCAAAGAAGAGAAAGAGCATGTAAGTATTACGAACTAGTACAGGTATGTACATGAAGTTTATAAGAATTGACTTCATGATATTGTGAGTTCATGGTTTCCACGAGAATGTTTTTGTGAAAACCTTGTGATCATTGGTCTATACTTGTGATGTATAAAATACATGGTAAATTCGGTTGACGATTATGTGATTAGTTTTCGGGCCAAATTGAGTTATGATATAGCATGTTTTATTCACACAAACTGTGATTTATCGGATATGAGAAAAAAAGGAAGATTGGCATAATTGCCTGTTAAAATGGTTATGGAAGTATGGGAAGATAAGAGTTTAGGTAATTATAAGAGTTTAGGTAATTGAAAGATGTTAAAGTATATGCTTGAAACGTAAATACTCATAATTAATGTGCATGTTTTCTATAAGGTTTGAAATGGTTTTTTGGTTGTGGTAGTATGTTATAATGGAGATATTGCGGTGGTTAGGCTAATGCCAAGACATGTTAAATTATACTTACAAATTGATAGAAAAAACAATGTGACTGAATAAATTGTAATTGTGATATTTATAGCAATTTATATTATCTTATGTTTATATTGTTGGACTTAGTAAATGATTGGTAAGAGTTGCTTATTATATTCATACAGACTTACTAAGCTATATAGCTTACCCCCCTTCCTTTCCCATGTTTTATAGTGTCATTGAGCTAGCTCGGATTGGATATCATCGTAGATCCTATCAAACTATCAAGCTATCACTTTGGGTATTGATGAATTCAAGTATTTTGAGTTTATGGCATGTATAGGGATTTGGTCTTTTGGTTATATGTGTCATTATTAATTTGGCCATATGTGTTGGCTTATAATGGTTTATGGTTCATTTTCATATATAGCCATGGAAGTTGGCTAATATTGGTTATGAGTATATTTATATATAAAAGTCATTTGTGAATGTGGAATCTTGCATGAATTGGTGTGGAAAGGTTGATGTTCTAAGCATGATAAATAATGGCATGAGGATGACATGTTATTGTCTTGGTTGTGGTTGTTTGGTTTCTTTTATATGCTTGAATTTGTGTCATATGATGTTGTGTTGATGTGTGCAAGTGAGGGTGGCAAAATGGCTTGGTAAATAGCCTTGTTTTTGTCCATACGGGTAGGCACACGGGCATGTGTCTAGACCGTGTGTGCCCCACGAGCACGTGTTCCAGCCGTGTCTCCCCTGTACCTTAATTTTGAGAAACAGAATGTCCAGAATTGGGCACATGGGCAGAGACACGGACGTGTGTCTCAGCCGTGTGTGCTACACGGCCTAGCACATGGGCGTGTGGCATGGCCATGTGGCACAAGTCAGAGATCACCCTAGTTTGAACACGGTCTAAAGCACGGGCGTGTCCCTTGGACCACACAGGCGTGTGAGCCCTGCAGTTAGCAAAATTTTTCTAAGTTTTGTAAAAATTTCTAAAGTTCTCGGTTTAGTCCCGAACCACTTCCAAAGTATGTTTTGGGCCTCGTGGGATCGTATTAGGGACTTTATGATTGAATACAAATGTTTTTAATTTGGACGAAAATTTTTGACTCGGAATTGTATGTTTTTCTTGTGATATAAGTTCGGTAATGCCTCGTACCCTGTTCCGGTGTTGAATACGGGTAAGGGGTGTTACATCAATACCACAATGTACCATTCAATTCATATCAAATCTCCTAATCTCAAACATCAATATGAACACGTTCAAATTAGCATCATCTAGCTTAATCTCATAACATACCAAATCCAATTCTGAACCATTTAGTACCCCTAATGGCCAAATATCAACAAGCATAACATATTCATCTTTAATCACATAACCAAAATAAGCCAACTCTCATGGCTATATACAAACAAAAACATTTAACATTTACAAGCCATTTAAAATGACCAAAATCATTATCAAGTCATAACCAAAATAACCATAATCCTATACATGCCATATAACCAAAACATAAGCTTAAAAGTACCAAAGTGATAGTAGGATAGTGTGACGAAGCCTCCGACGATCCTTGAATCCGAGCTTGCTTTGAAATCACTATAAAACACGGTAAAATAAGCAAAGTAAGCATTATAGCTTAGTAAGCTTGTATGAAGTAAACTCAATGTAATCATAAATACACAATTCAACAAATTGAATATATCAATATGTAGCTCATATTATCTAATAAACCTTTCACATCTTTAATCAAAAGATTATATGCAAACTTCACAATTTCTTCTATTTAAAGCTTATACGGTTCATGTACATACCTGTACCATCTCATATTAATCTCATACTCAACCACGTCTTTCATTTACCTGTTGAACCATTCGGAATACTATCGGATACTCGAGAAACTCGCACCAAAGTGCCACATACATAGCCAATGCTATCTCAATCTCATATCAGATATATGCTCACTCTCGAGCTATCAACGGGCTTGCTCACACAAGCTGTCAGTCAAGACGTAGCTACACGATGCTGCTCACACAAGCTGTCAAGTAACCGCAACACATGCCGGTATACTCAGCCACCAGTAAGACGTACAGGACCAACACTCGGATCACATAATCGCAATAACCCCTAATGACATGTCATTTGTATCCTAATCTATTCTTAAGGTTCAACCGGGATTTTCATGTTTGTCGAATCACCGTTGACCATGTCCGTAGTCACGTATTCATAGTTTATGCAATATTAAAGCATTTAAAATACATTTACAATGAAACTTATTACATACGAACTTACCTCGGACGCAAAAACGACGAAATAGTTCAATTAGTCGAGTACTTTGTTTTTCCCCCGATCTAGATCCAAAATTTGATTTTCTTGATCTATATGTAATCAAATTTAGCTCATTTAATTATCTCTCTATTCAAGTTAGTCCAAAATTCACATTAAGACACTTTTATACATTTTCCCCTGATGTTTCACATTTTTACAATTTAGTCCTTATTTCATAAAATCACAAATTCATGCAATTTAATACCAACCCATGCTAGTCTAATTTCTCTAGTGCACATATCAGCCCATATTTTTCATTTATTTTACATTTCAGCCATAAAGTTTCCACATTTCACAATTTAATACCTATTTTGCATTTTCACTAAAAATCACTTAACAGAACTTGTATAACTATCATTCAACATTCATAATCTATCATCAGTCATCAAAATACATGTTTATTCATTAATGGAAACATCCTAAACCTTTAACAATTTTGCAAAATAGTCCCTGGGCTAGCTAGACTAAGCTGCAACGATCTCAAAAACATAGAAATCATTAAAAACGGGACGAAAATGAACTCACATGCAAAGGAGTGCTTGGCCGAACCTTCAAAGTTCTCCAATGGTGTTTTCTTTCTCAATATTCGGTTGGGAAAGATGAGAAAATAAAGATGTTTTCTTTGTTTCTTTTATTATTTACTAACTTATTTATTCAATTACATATTTAACCTTAATTATAAACTATTAATAACACCTAAATGATGTCCAAGATTGTCCACTCATAATAAAAATGGTCTATTTACCACATAAGGACCTTCACTTTAATAAACCATAGCAATTAGATACCTTTAGCTAATAGAACACAAGTTTTACACTTTACTCAATTTAGTCCTTTTTATCAAATTGACTAATCAAACGATAAAATTTCTAAACGAAACTTTCACACAATCATTCTATCATGCTGTAGAGGTTAAAATAATAATAAAATAATTATTTTGAATTTGAATTTGTGGTCTCGAAACCACTATTCCAATTTGACTAAAAACGTTAGGGATATTCGTCCCCAAAAATCTTACCAGTGAATAGGTTACAGTACTATTTTCTCATAGCTTCCTCGGGCTCCCACGTAGCATCTTAGACCTCGTGTCGTTGCCACAACACTTTTTCTAAAGCTATGCGTTTATTTCTCAATTCCTTAACCTCTCGAGCTAAAATTCTGATCGGTTCTTCATTATACGTCATATCAGGTTGAATCTCAATTTTTGCAGGAGAAATTACATATGATGGATCGGATCTATATCAGCGTAACATCAAAACATGATACACATTGTGAATCTTTTCTAATTTTGACGGTAACACTAGCCAATATGCTACTGGTCCTATTCTTTCAATAATCTCATACAGTCTGATAGATCGCGGACTCAATTTCCCTTTGCGACCAAATCAAAGAATTTTCTTCCATGGCGATACTTGCAAAAATACTCTGTCACCGATCTGAAATTCAATGTCTTTCCATTTTAAATCCGCGTATGATTTCTGTCGATCTGAAGCTACTTTCAATCACGAATTACTTTTACTTTTTCTTCAGTCTCTCTGATCAAATAAACCCCGTGAATATTTTTCTCATTAAGCTCGATCCAATACAATGGAGTTTGGCACTTGCAACCATACAAAGCTTCATACGGTGCCATCTTTATTCTCGATTGAAAGCTATTGTTATACGTGAATTCAACCAATGGCAAATATTTCTCCCAGTTGCCTTCAAATTCTAAAACACAACAACGAAGCATATCTTCGAGAATTTGTATTACTCTCTCAGACTAACCGTCAGTTTGTGGATGAAATGTTATACTAAAATTCAACCTCGTACCCAGAGCTTCTTGCAATTTCTTCGAAAATCGCGACGTAAACCTCAGATCTTTATCCGAAATAATCGAAATTGGCACCCCGTGCAATCTAACGATCTCAGAAATGTACAACTCAGCCAATTTATTAAGTGAATAATCAGTGTGTACAAGAATGAAATGTGTAGATTTCATCAGTCGATCAACGACAACCCAAATAACATCTTTCTTCTTCGGAGACAGGGGTAATGTCGATATGAAATCCATCGTAACTCTATCCCATTTCCACTCTGGTATCATCATAAGATGTAATAATCCTGAAGGCACTTGATGTTTAGCTTTTACTTGTTGACAAACTAAAAATCTCGATACAAACTCTGAAATGTCTCGTTTCATACCCGACCACCAATACAACTGTTTCAAATCATTGTACATTTTAGTACTCCCCAGGTGAACAGATAGACAACCACTGTGTGCTTCATTTAGAATTTTCTGTATAAGCTCTGGATCTCTCGGTATGCAAAATCTACCTCGAAACAATAAGCAATCATCAGATCTGATCTGATAGTCTGAATCACTAGTCGACTCACATTGCACCCTTTTAGCTTGTAAATCTTTATCATACTTTTGAGCTTCACAATTTTGCTGAAGAAATACCGGTTTAGTTTTCAACTCTGCTAGAATTGAACCATCATCAGACAAAGTTAGTTGAGTATTCATCGCTTTTAGAGCAAATAATGATTTTCTACTCAGAGCATCCGCGACTACATTCGCTTTCCCCGAATGATAATCAATCACTAACTCATAGTCTTTTAGCAACTCAAGCCATCTTCGTTGTCGCAAATTTAGATTTTTCTGGGTCATTATATATTTCAAGCTCTTGTGATCGGTAAAGATGTGACACTTTTCACTGTACAAATGATATCGCCAAATTTTCAATGCGAAAACAATAGAGGCCACTCTAAATCATGCGTCGGATAATTCTTTTCATGTGGCTTCAACTGTTTGGAGGCATAAGCTATCACTTTACACTCTTGCATCAAAACGCAACCCAAACCATTCAATGAGGCGTCATTGAAAATCACAATTTCTTTACCCTATTCAGGTTGAACCAACACTGGTGCCTCAGTTAACAATGCTTTCAATTGTTCAAAACTCTGTTGACATTTCTTGGACCACTCAAATTTCACATCTTTTTGTAGCACTCTAGTCATGGATGTAGCAATCATCGAAAATCCTTTGACAAAACGTCGATAATAACCAGCTAACCCCAAAAAGCTTCAAGCTTCGAATACATTTCTCGGTGGTTTCCAGTCAACAACTGCAGAAATCTTGCTCGGATCAACTCGTATACCTTCAGCTGAAACAATATGTCCTAAAAATCCAACTTCTCAGAGCCAAAACTCACTTTTGCTAAATTTAGCAAACAGTTGCTTATCTCTCAAGGTTTGTAGCACAATCCTCAAATGCTCGACATGATCAAATTCATCTCGTAAATAGATCAGAATGTCGTCATTGAATACAACCACAAATCTATCTAAATACGGTCTAAAAATTCGATTCATCAAGTCCATAAAAACGGCAGGAGCATTAGTTAGTCCGAAAGGCATAACAAGAAATTCATAATGTCCGTACCTCGTTTTGAACGGAGCTTTTGGCACATCTGAATCTTTAACTCGCAACTGATAATAGCCATATCTCAAATCAATCTTCGAAAACACTGTTGCCCCTTTCAACTGATCAAACAAATCATCTACTCTTGGCAAAGGATACTTGTTCTTTATCGTAACCTTATTGAGTTGTCGATAATCAATACACATTCTCATTGATCCGTCTTTCTTCTTTACAAACAACATTGGCGAACCCCAAGGGAAAAAAATTAGGTCATGCAAAACCTCTATCCGTTAGCTCTTGCAACTAAGCTTTCAACTCTTTCAACTCTGTCGGAGCCATTCTATATGGAGCTATCGATAAAGGATATGTTCCTAGTACTAATTCAATAGCAAACTCAACCTCTCTAATCGGTGGCAACCCGGTAAATCTTCTGGAAACACATCCGGATACTCACAGACAACTAGCACTGATTCAATCTTAGATTCAGATACTTTTGTATCCAAAACATAAGCTAGAAAAGCATGACAACCTTTTCTCACACATCTCTGAGCTGAAATACACGAAATCACAACAGATAATTCACTCGATTCATCTGATTCAATTCAAAGAATTTCACTGTTCTGACATTTCAATTCAATTTTCTTTCATTTACAATTCACCATGGCATCATGTAACATCAACCAATCCATACCCAGGATTACATCAAACTCATCAAACGGTAAAATCATCAGATTTTCCAAAAAACAGTAACCCCATTTAGTTATCCTTAGAATATAATTTAGCATTTTTAGTTTAGTAAATTGCATTTTATAACTCAGTGAGTCCTAGCCTATTTTATCCTTAATTTTTCTATCTTTTTGCATTAATGTCGTTGCATGAGTTAATTTCAGATTGCATTCAGAATTGTCGCTGCACCTGACAGCTGTTCGGATAAAAACTAAAATTGCATGAGCTGTCTAGTCTGGCATAACCAACCTGTACGTACAAGGACAGAATAATTCTGAGGAAAGGACACATGTACTGTTGGAGGAGGACATAAAAGGTTGACGTGAGAAGAAATGAAGGGTATTTTTCTTGATTATCATCTTCTTCATCCTACCTTGAAGCTTGCGACTATAGCAGCTTAAGCCTCTCCGGGTGAGCCAACGTGAAAATTGATCCAGACGAGCTTCTAACAAGGAGACCTAAGTGCGAGACAAGAGGGAATAGAGAGATTCAGTCAAGTTGTCTAGGAATAGTATTATCCCTCGATTATTTCTTATTTCTTTCTAAATGCTGGTGATTATTCTCTATTTTCTGTTTGTATGAAAGTACACATGAATTCTTGGTTAAATGTTATCTTAATCAATCTTGCTTTTATTGTTTAATCTTGGGGTTTGAATGTTTCTTAACACGAAAGTTTTATTGGAATCACTAAAACTGGAAAGTGCAGTATTACAACGGAAGTTGAGTAAGGATTAGAGGAATTTAGTCCACTTGTTTTTAATAGTGCCATGTTTCCATCATCGGAAGGTAGGGTTAATGTGCATGTTTAAGTCTCAGATTAAATAGAGGAGTGACGCTGGGTAAGATATACATTGAGTTTTATTGGCTTGACAATCACCTATCCTTTTATACCTTGTGGGCACTTAGTATTCTGCTGAAGATTCATGTTGGGGATCCCAGTTTATCATTATCATATTTTAATTTATTGTTTTCAAGTTATTGCATTGACAACTATCCTCACAATTTATCTCGTTTATACGAAATTAATAGACAAAATACACCCATCCCTATAGGTTTGATATTCGACAGACTCACATCTGTCTACTATACCTGCATCGACAGTGTATGCTTGCACATTATTGATGTGACATTAAACGGTGATTGATGTGTGCTGCTAGGTCGTGGTATGATCGACTTGTGTGCAATAAAACCTACAGGGGACTCACGGCCGTGTCGCCAGGGCATGTGTCAGACACGGTTGAGTCATACGCCCGTGTCTTAAGCCGTGTGGACATGATGTAACATCCCCTACCCGAGTCCGACACCGAGACCGGATACGAGGCATTACCATGCTTAATCTTACTTAACACTTCAAAACGGGCTATAAAATTTCATTTAAGCCTATCACTTACTCAACCTCGGCTTATGAGACCTTAAACATACCTCTGAGAGGTTTCGGAACTAATCCTGAAGCTTTTACGAACTCACGAAACTTTTCATCAAAACAGGGGCCACACGCCCGTGTTGGTCTAGGGACACGCCCGTGTGCCCCTAAGACATGCCCATGTGTTCCACCCGTGGTCGAAACTGACTAATTCACACGGCCTTGACACGCCCTTGGCACTGGCCCGTGTGCCAAACCTTGGTATTCTGACTTATCCACATGGCTTGGGCACACGCCCATGTGCTAACCGTGCCTCTCACACGGCCGTGTGTCTACTCATGTGGGAGATTAGCAGGCTATCTACCAAGCCCTTTTGCCACTCTCATTTGCATACATTCATACATCATCACATAGCTCCACATAGCATCAATATAACTCTTGAATTAAAGACATTTAATCCATACAATGAATTCTTCATCCCAAACACAAGGGAGAACTATTTCCAATACATTTACAATCTACTTAAGCCATCATCTATGGCTATTCACAACCAAAACATAACTCACTTACGCCAACACATTTGGCTATATTAACTATGACTTAGTCAACTTTAAAAGAGGTCCCTATACATGCCATGACTCAAAAGAACTTGAAACATCATACCAAGCTTCTACTCGATAGTGTGAAAACATCTCCGGCGGCCTCCAACCCGAGCTAGTTAAAATAACCTATAAGAGATGGGAAAAGAAAAGGAGTAAGCAATAATGCTTAGTAAGTTCATCTGCATATAACTGACAAATACCGATATTCATTGAATATATACAACCGCAAGGTATTATAATGAGTTTTTCTCATAAACTCATGGTTACTTACTCAACTATTCTTGAAGCTCACTCATTCTATCTCTTACCACATTCTTACCATGCCTCAAGCCAACTGCTCGTGTTAATTAGCATACATTCCTGCACTGGTCACCACATGATCATGTAGAACAACACATCCAACATTTTCAATAAGCCACTCATACTACTAAACTCTCGGTGGTTTCGCACTTAGCCCTCCATTGATCTCTAGTAGGGTGGTATCGCACATAGCCCACCGATGATCTCTAGTAGGGTGGTATCGCACATAGCCCACCAATCATTTATAAGCGATGGTATCGCACACAGCCCATCAATTACTAATTAATCAGGTGGTAACGCACACAGCCCACCGATAATAATATGGTTGATGGTATCGCACACAACCCATCACTAACCATTAATAAGGTGATATCGCACATAGCTCACCATTATTATACATTCATGTATAGTTATCCACATGTATTTCTCTATTTCAAATGTTCATCAGAGAACATCCTCACACACTACTATTCTTACTTAACTTTCTACGATACTCGTTCGCATTCACACAATGCATCAATAAATCTATCTCATGCAACTAAGGTGCATTGATTACACATAACCCACTAGGAGTTCATCATATACTGAATTCATCTCAATTCAATTCTAACACACACTTGTGTTTCTCGTGGTGCAACCACATACTTTCTCATTTTCGACATACCTGTTGAATCACTCAAATTGTTAAATAACACTTTTGAGTTTCATACACCTAATGTCACACTGACATCATACCCCGATAGGGTCTTACATGCATTAACATATCGATGCCATGTCCCCGACATGGTCTTATATGAATTCTCACACCGAGGCCATATTCCAATATGGTCTTACACGAGACCTTAACTATCATCATATCATGCTATATACATTTCCCATTGATCTTAGATTTAATTCTCTTGACGTCTCATGAAAAGATATTTCATACATTCATAGAGTGAATATACATTCCATACAACATTGGAATATCAAATTAACTCATACGTAATTACAACATTTTCATATGAACTTACCTCGATGTCGAAAGGGTCGAAAGGGACTTTTTTGCGCCCATTTCTCTTTTCACCCGTTCTAGGTCCGAATCTCATTTTCTTTGATCTAGATCAACGAAATTTACTCATTTAATCACTTATAATTCATAATGCACCGTAATCTACACTTAGGCAAAAATGACTAATTTGCCCTTATACTTTGGCAAAAGTACGATTTTGCCCCTAGGCTCGTAAATAAATTTTCATCACAATATCTTATTAAACAAGCCTAGATGAACATTTCATCCTCTTACAACTATCCACAATTCCAACTATTTCATGCCATAATGAACAAATTACAACCTTTGCATTTTAGTCCCAAATAGGTGTTTTCGCAACATCACCTTTCACAAAAGTTGTTTATCATCATCCTATCATTCATTTTGTTCCATAAAAACTCATCAAACAACATAAACTCTATCATGGTAAGTCCCTAGACTTTCAACCATATTGCAAACTAGTCCTCTCATTAGCTAGCTTAAGCTTTGAGGACTCAAAAAATGCAAAAATCATCAAAAATAACCATCAAAATGACTTACTTGTAGAGAAAATGAGCTGCTGAAATTTCAAGTCTTCAAAGCCCTCCCATGGTTGATATTTTCGGTTGGAGAAGAAGACCAAATAAAAAGATGATAACTTTTGCTTATATCATCTTATTTTATTCATTTTCTCCAACTAATATCACCAACTTTTAATCATAATAAATGCACTTGTCCCCTATGCATCCTATGGCCGGCCAACTCACTTAACAAGGCCAAATTGCACATTTGGGACCTCCAATTTATAATTCATAGCTATTTGGCACCTTTAGCAAATAAAATAGAACTTTCGCACTTAATGCGATTTAGTCCTTTTTCACAATTTAGCTAGAAATCGCTAAAATTAAAGCACCAAAATATTCATGCATCCTTATAAACATGTTATAACACATAACATAACATGAAAATAATTTCTCTAACCTCGAATTAGTGATTCTAAGATCACTGTTCTGACTAGCCCCTAAATCGGGCTGTTACAATTCTCCCCCCTTAGGGATTTTCGTCCGCGAAAATCTTATCAGGAAGAGTTGCTACCAACATTCTTAAAACGTTTCTATCAACTCTTCAAAATCACAAATCCACTTATCCTCAAGTTTCTCTTGCGAACAACCTTTAAGCTATAATACACAAGGTCTAAGCGTAACTTGAGACACGGTTATTCTTCCTCAGGGCATATACTCATGTAATCCACCAATTTGGAACTCAGTACATATCCAAATGATCATTCGGATCTTTACCGGTTGATCCACTACAATTTGAATGACATTCCCCTTCTTGGGAATTTTGTCAAACCAAATTTGAAATCTATAATGTTTTATCTCACTTTCCCATTAAAGCATTCACCGACTATAATAGTCTTGACTTGTACGCTTTGAAAACTCAGCTTTTAGTGATCAACTACTTCTGACCATAAACTCAATCATATCGTGAAATGTACTCTATTGTCAAAACATTTATGCACATAACTGTACTTTCTTATTCTTGCATTAGTAGATATGCTACTACTGAATCTCATACCAAAACTTCTGTATAAGTTCTGGATTCATCATCATTCAAATTCTATCTCGAGGAACATCAACAACGGAAATCTTATCCAACCAAGATTTTATCATCTTAAATAAACTCATTCAGAGCTTATTTAAAATACCATTTACTAAATCACTTCTGAACTCCTTTGTTTTGAAAGGAAGACTCGCTATAGTCATTAACCTCGCTGAAACTAGGATGTTACCAACTAAGGTCAACCAAGTAACTAACTCGCATTGCTTAACATGGATCTTTCATCCAGACATCTGTACTATGTCTACTATCTGAGAAGTATTACAATAACTGTACACACCTTTGTAATGGTTTAAGCCGTTTCCACTATTTCATTTTCAAAATCTTCTGCAGCATAAGATACTCTAACTCATCAAAATTCAGAAAATACATATAAATTTTTCCATGTATCATTTCATAAAATCTAACTCACTACACAGACACAAAAGTGATCGTCTCAGGATCACCAATCTGTCAACTATTTTTCTCGATTCAGACTGAACTCAGTACTAGAACTTTCAATTAATAGTTCCTTCTATAGGTTTCAACTCGACCATCACGATTTGAACATTTCAATGAGCATACCTTTGTATCATGCTCCCTACTCACGTACACACAGAATTTTATTCTCCTTATTGATTCATGCGTAAATATACAAAAAAATTGAATCATATTTCAATACATTAATCTACTCTTTTCTCCACACTGAGAACATATTTCAAGCACACTCTCATCTGAGTTTCTCTTGCTATGCTAATCTAAAACCCTTACCATCGTCATATCTCACGATAGCTAGGACATCTCTATCGAATTCATTAACTCTATTCGGCTTACCCGAAAACCCATCACACAACGTAAAACTTGTGATTTCACTCCTTATACTAGAATCATCTCCAACTTCCCCCTCAAAGCACCCGAATAGGGTTACGAGGAGATAAAGGAATGTCGATTTCAATTAAGTAAATCGAAAACCGTTTAGTCTGATTTTTTTCAGTCAGCTAACGTTCTCACATAATCACAATTTATGAGAAGAACAACTACATCAGTCCTAAAAGGCAACAAATATTTATACATAATACCCAAGGAGATCATTATAACCCATCCATGGCATTAACTAATCATGCACAGATCACAGGCTTTAAGTCAACTTACTCATACTTGCCCTTTATTTAGCACATACCGTGCCACACATCATACTCGTTTCTTCTTAATTCGTTCACGAGTGCCTGTATTCGCCCATTCGCATGGCTTTAGTACAATTCTCATTTCTACCTCTAGACTCATCTATCTGTCCCATTGATCACTAGGGATAATCAAAGACGCATATTCATCCTCATTCATGTAGGTACGAAAATAATGCCACATCCTCGAGGTGGTCTTATATGGAGTCATCTTTAAATGCCAATGCTATATCCCGGGTAAGGTCTTATATGGATTTCCACATCAAGTATCGATGCCATATTCCAAATATGGTCTTATACGGAATCATAACTTGGTGCTGAGGCCATGTCTCGAATATGGTCTTATACAAGACCTTATCTATTTCATATCTCAATGATAGCCTTTTCATTATAGTCCTTTAGGACTTCAACCTCATGTTTAACAACAATTACTCTATTTAGTAGAGTATCATGTATCAATGTGATACAAAGCATTCTCAATTATGCTAACATAAATATTTCATTAATCACATACAAACTTACTCAACTTGACTCTCATAACATCTCATCATAATTCAACAGTGGTAAGGGGGTGAGGTTGTAGAGTCCCTTAACCTAACTCTCGTGACTACATACATATGATTTAATATTCATCATCAATGAAATATCATCATAGTCACACAACTCGCTCCAAGTGAGTTTTCACGTTTATCATGCTACAATTGTTTCTATCACTCATACTTTCAAACAGTGACTTCACTTACTCAAGTTCCACCTTCATGTCTACTCGAGTACTCATCATTAAACTCTAATTTCTCTTACCATTCCTTATCAATTTAGAGAATGCCTTACGGATTTTGAGTACGTCGTTTACCTGATTGCCATAGTCCAACTACGGTCTTACTCGTATCACAACATCATAGCCCAGCTATTTCTTTACATGTCATCACAATGCCATAGCCTCGCTATGGTCTTACACGAAATCTCATATCAATACCAATGCCATATCCTTGATACGGTCTTACATGGAACTCATGTCGATGCCGATGCCATATCCCAGATATGGTCTTATACGGGATATTGTAATTTGATGTCGATGCCATATCCCTGATATGGTCTTATACGATATCGTACTTAGATGTCGATGCCATGTCCCGGACATGGGCTTATACGAGATCTTTCTTTAGTGCCGAAGCCATGTCCCAAACATGGTCTTACACAGAATCACTATTCGATGTCGACGCCATATCCCAGATATGGTCTTACACGGGATCGTATATCGTTGCCAATGCCATGTCCCAGACATGGTCTTATATGGGATGACATGTATTGCCATGGTCCTACCATGGTATTATTTATCAATTTATCATTAAACTACTGTACTCATCTCCTGCATTCTACTTAGTCAAACTTCTCTGTTTAATTTCCACACCATAATATGTGTGGCTTCATAATGAGTCATAAAACAAAACATCATGCATTCTCTACTTTAACAAATCACATCCGAGATTTAACCATGTGGACATATTTATCATACATCATTCAAACAGATTGTACATACACACATATCCCATTCTGGATAAATTACTCGTTATAAGCACTTAACCCAATAGGTTGGGTACATAACACCGTACACATATCAAACCAATATAGGAAAGCTTATCACTTCATAACTCTCATTCCTCAACCTGGAGTTATATCATTCCATACCTTATCATGCACATGTCATAAACTTCTATTCATACTTCTCTAAATTTCAACAATGCATAAGTACATTTCAATTACCTCACTGCCACTTACAACCTTATTGAAATTAGCTCGGTTGGAAATCATTTTTGTCTTATCAAAATAATTTCGTTAGAGCCGGGAGATATCACACTATCACGGTCCACATATGGCATGTATAGCTAGACTCATACTCACGCTAGGTAAGTCTGAGAACTGACTAAACCATAGCTCTGATACCACTAAATGTAACACCCCTTACCCGAGTCTGACACCGAGACCGGATACGAGGCATTACCATGCTTAATCTTACTTAACACTTCGAAACGGGCTATAAAATTTCATTTAAGCCTATCACTTACTCAACCTCGGCTTACGAGACCTTAAACATACCTCCGAGAGGTTTTGGAACTAATCCCGAAGCTTTTACGAACTCACGAAACTTTTCATTAAAACAGGGGCCACATGCCCGTGTTGGTCTAGGGACATGCCCGTGTGCCCCTAAGACATGCCCATGTCTTCCACCCCTGGTCGACACTGACTAATTCACACGGCCTTGACACGCCCTTGGCACTGGCCCGTGTGCCAAACCTTGGTATTCTGACTTATCCACACGGCTTGGGCACACGCCCATGTGCTAACCGTGCCTCCCACACGGCCGTGTGTCTACTCATGTGGGAGATTAGCAGGCTATCTACCAAGCCCTTTTGCCACTCTCATTTGCATACATTCATACATCATCACATAGCTCCACATAGCATCAATATAACTCTTGAATTAAAGACATTTAATCCATACAATGAATTCTTCATCCCAAACACAAGGGAGAACTATTTCCAATACATTTACAATCTACTTAAGCCATCATCTATGGCTATTCACAACCAAAACATAACTCACTTACGCCAACACATTTGGCTATATTAACTATGACTTAGTCAACTTTAAAAGAGGTCCCTATACATGCCATGACTCAAAAGAACATCAAACATCATACCAAGCTTCTACTCGATAGTGTGAAAACATCTCCGGCGGCCTCCAACCCGAGCTAGTTAAAATAACCTATAAGAGATGGGAAAAGAAAAGGAGTAAGCAATAATGCTTAGTAAGTTCATCTGCATATAACTGACAAATATCGATATTCATTGAATATATACAACCGCAAGGTATTATAATGAGTTTTTCTCATAAACTCATGGTTACTTACTCAACTATTCTTGAAGCTCACTCATTCTATCTCTTACCACATTCTTACCATGCCTCAAGCCAACTGCTCGTGTTAATTAGCATACATTCCTGCACTGGTCACCACATGATCATGTAGAACAACACATCCAGCATTTTCAATAAGCCACTCATACTACTAAACTCTCAGTGGTTTCGCACTTAGGTCTCCATTGATCTCTAATAGGGTGGTACCGCACATAGCCCACCAATGATCTCTAGTAGGGTGGTATCGCACATAGCCCACCAATCATTTATAATCGATGGTATCGCACACAGCCCATCAATTACTAATTAATCAGGTGGTAACGCACACAGCCCACCGATAATAATATGGTTGATGGTATCGTACACAACCTATCACTAACCATTAATAAGGTGATATCGCACATAGCTCACCATTATTATACATTCATGGATAGTTATCCACATGTATTTCTCTATTTCAAATGTTCATCAGAGAACATCCTCACACACTACTATTCTTACTTAACTTTCTACGATACTCGTTCGCATTCACACAATGCATCAATAAATCTATCTCATGCAACTAAGGTGCATTGATTACACATAACCCACTAAGAGTTCATCATATACTGAATTCATCTCAATTCAATTCTAACACACACTTGTGTTTCTCGTGGTGCAACCACATACTTTCTCATTTTCGACATACCTGTTGAATCACTCAAATTGTTAAATAACACTTTTGAGTTTCATACACCTAATGTCATACTGACATCATACCCCGATAGGGTCTTACATGCATTAACATATCGATGCCATGTCCCCGACATGGTCTTATACGAATTCTCACACCGAGGCCATATTCCAATATGGTCTTACACGGGACCTTAACTATCATCATATCATGCTATATACATTTCCCATTGCTCTTAGATTCAATTCTCTTAACGTCTCATCAAAAGATATTTCATACATTCGTAGAGTAAATATACATTCCATACAACATTGGAATATCAAATTAACTCATACGTAATTACAACATTTGCATATGAACTTACCTCGATGTCGAAAGGGTCGAAAGGGACTTTTTACGCACATTTCTCTTTTCACCCGTTCTAGGTCCGAATCTCATTTTCTTTGATCTAGATCAACGAAATTTACTCATTTAATCACTTATAAATCATAATACACCGTAATATACACTTAGGCAAAAATGACTAATTTGCCCTTATACTTTAGCAAAAGTATGATTTTGCCCTTAGGATCGTAAATAAATTTTCATCACAATATCTTATTAAACAAGCCTAGCTGAACATTTCATCCTCTTACAACTATCCATAATTCCAACTATTTCATGCCATAATGAACAAATTACAACCTTTGCGTTTTAGTCCCAAATAGGTGTTTTCACAACATCACCTTTCACAAAAGTTGTTTATCATCATCCTATCATTCATTTTCTTCCATAAAAACTCATCAAACAACATAAACTCTATCATGGTAAGTCCCTAGACTTTCAACCATATTGCAAACTAGTCCTCTCATTAGCTAGCTTAAGCTTTGAGGACTCCAAAAATAAAAAAATTATCAAAAATAACCATCAAAATGACTTACTTGTAGAGAAAATGAGCTGCTGAAATTTCAAGCCTTCAAAGCCCTCTCATGGTTGATATTTTCGGTTAGAGAAGAAGACCAAATAAAAAGATGATAACTTTTGCTTATATCATCTTATTTTATTCATTTTCTCCAACTAATATCACCAACTTTTAATCATAATAAATGCACTTGTCCCCTATGCATCCTATGGCCAGCCAACTCACTTAACAAGGCCAAATTGCACATTCGGGACCTCCAATTTATAAGTCATAGCTATTTGGCACCTTTAGCAAATAAAATAGAACTTTCGCACTTAATACGATTTAGACCTTTTACACATTTTAGCTAGAAATCGCTAAAATTAAAGCACCAAAATTTTCATGCATCCTTATAAACATTTTATAACACATAACATAACATGAAAATAATTTCTCTAACCTCGAATTAGTGATTCTGAGATCACTATTCTTGCTAGCCCCTAAATCGGGTTGTTACACATGAAATTAGCAAAAATCAATCCATTTCCAACACCAACTCATGCAACCACCTAAAAGCACTTTGTGCTCATAATCGAAGCATCAAAACATGACCAAAACCTACATGAAATGACCAATTCAATAGTCCAAGATCATTCAACCAATATGCCATACAAGGTACCTCAATTGTAAACATTCAAACTTACCTAAACATGTATTCATCTGATCACATTTCCAACATCAAGCATAAATCAACTTCTAACAAATCATTCCACCATTATGACCATTAACACTTCAACATAAGCATACCATTCATGCATCACAAGTACCAAAATGACATAATCCAACCAACATCAAATGGTACCAAAACAACTTATACATGGAAAAATTATCAACCAACATTCAACTAAATACCAATACAAGTGCATCTATACATGCCATTATAACCTTGGCCAAAACATCAAAAACTACTGATATTTATGCTAGATAGTGTGAAAGATCTCCGACGAGCTTCCAAATCGATTGATCTTCCGATTATCTATAAAACATAGGAAAGAAAACTATGTAAGCACATAATGCTTAGTAATTTCATAGAACATGAAACATAACTTACCATTTCATTATAAAACATTAAGAATAAGCACAATGTAATCCAACCACAAGCTTGGCACAAGCCTAAACACCATCATTAATACACAAGTTAGTGCATTCATACATAATTCATTTGAATTAAACATATGGTAATTCATTTCCATGGAACATACATCATTTGATTCATTCTTCATTTTCATGAACATAAGCATACTTCCATTTGAAAGCTTACCCAAGCCTTTTCATTACCCGTTGAACCATTTATAATATCTTCGAATACTTGGGAAAGCTCACACAAAGTGTGCTTAAACATATAACTGTAACCTTTCCTTTACATCATTGCTCACACGAGCTGTGAGTTGGAATGTAAGCTACACAATGCTACGCACACGAGTTGTGGAGTATCCGCAACAAATGCAGGACCTCAGCAATCGGTAGGATATTCAAGACCAGCACCCGAAACATGAAATCCCTAATGACATGTCATTTATATCCTACGACTTCCTAAGGTTCAACCGGGACTCGATAACCGTCAGGGCATTGTTGGATATTTATCATTCAATTACATGACAGCTAACATATTAACATATAATTGAAAATAGCATTAAAACGATATTTATTTATACAAACTTACCTCAACGACAAGGGCGTAAAAAAGGGATAGACTAATCCAATGCTTTAGCTTTTCCTCAATCTAGATCCGTAAGTGGTCTATCTTGATCTAAATAGACAAATTCAACTCATTTAATACTTATATTATTCAATTTAGTCCATATTTCATATTTTTGAAAATTACCATTTTGCCCCTAACATTTTAACTTTTCACAATTTAGTCCTTAAGCTCATAAATTGAAATCTAAGCATTTTCATCATTTTCTCAAGCTAGCCGATTTTTCTAGGGACCTATATCAACTCATACAAACCATCATTTCATAGATTTAACATAAAATTTTACTACTTTTACAAATAACTCCCTAAATGTTATTTCCATCAAAAATCACTTTACAAAACTTGTTTATTTATTAACAAGGACTCATAATCTATCATTAAAAATCAAGAATCATGTAAGAAAATTCATGGAAAAACCCTAAATCTTTAAAATTTTTGGAAATTGATCATCGGGCTAGCTAGGTTAACTACAACGATCCCGAAAACATAAAAATCATTAAAACAAGACAAAATTACACTTACATACAAGCTATATGAGTGGCCGAATGCTCCAAGCTCTCCCTATAATGGTGGTTTTGGTTGAAGCATGAAGATAATGAAAAAGATGATAGTTTTTACTTAGAATTTTAAGTTTATTAACTAAATTACTTTAATAACCTTTGTTTTTAACATAAAAATCATTTAATTTATGTCCATAAAAGTCCACTAACTACTTGAATGGTCTAATAACCATATAAGTCCTCTCACTTTAAAATTTCATAGCTATTTGACCCTTTTTAGTAATAGAACTCCACTTTTGCACCTTTTTATGATTTAGTCCTTTTTACTTAATTAAGCATGCAAACGTCAAAATTTCTTAACAAAATTTTAATATGACCTTACTAACATCCAATAGAAATTAAAGTAATAATAAAATAATAATTTACTCATCAAATTTATGGTCTCGAAACTACTGTTCTGATTTCACTAAAAACGGGTAGAATCTAAGCCTGGTGGTAGAGAAATTGAGGAACTGGTAAGTTTCCTTATATTTCTCTGTGTTTAGGAACTGAGGAAAGAAGTAGAAGAAAGCTTTCAAGGCTTTTATATAATTTAAGATTTTGGGTTTCTAAGAATTTATCACTATTGGTTTAACCACAACGTTGTCATGCTTAGCCGCAAGGACGAAGAAGGTTTTGGCATTTGGATTAGCTAAGTTGTCAAGGATGGGAAACAATGTGAGTATCTACACTTCGTTGTCTACTGCTATATGCAATTATGAGAGATTGTCATGTTATTGGTGATCGTAATATTAGGTGATTGATGTTCTAGATGGTATGTATGATTACTACATGCATATTATGAAAGGGGTGACTAACTATAGGTTAGGCAAAGTTAGGAACGGGACAAATGGATGGTTCTATTAGATACCGCCATACAGTCTTGCTGAGTGCAAACTATTATGTGCGAAGTTTTAGGCCTTGCGAAGGAGACACTGCAGTGTTTGAGCATCGATGTATAGGCTGGTGACACGGAGGAATGGATGGAATACGATGGGGAGAGTGAACAAAATATCATAGCGAGACCATGGGACCGATCAGAGGCTATACACCTAAAATGAGTAAGACCATAGCTGAAAGATGCTATGGCATCTTGATAAAGATGAGTAAGATCATGGCTGAAAGATGCCATGGCATCATGATAAAGACGAGTAAGATCATGGCTGAAAGACACCATGACATCATGGTAACGGGACTAAGACCATGGTTAAAAGATGCTATGACTTCTTAGTAGTCCACCGGGACGATAAACACGAGGTTATATCGAGTAAGACCATATTTGAAAGATGTTGTGGCATCAAGAGACAATTTGACGGTATAATGAGTAAGACTATGGTTGAAAGATATATTGGCATCATAGTAAGTCTAACGGGATGCTAATCACGAGATAGTTCGACGGGACATTAAACACGAGATAGTCCGTAGGGACAAAAATCATGGTATGTTCAGTCGAGACGGTGGATAAGGGAAGTTTGCCAGAAGGTTTAACAAGGGAGACCAAAAGTGGAAGACTCACGGATCCTGAAAGATGTTAAGGGCGGACGTAATGTTCACCTTATACAGGAAATGACAAGAAGAAATAAGTTGGTGCTCCTAAGGGACGTAGACCACAGTAAGAATGAGTTGAGTCAATGATGTGTCTTCAAATCGAAAGAATGAAAGAGTAAAAGGAAACTCCGTGCATGAGGAGGTAAGTATGGATTCTGTAAATACCAGTTTGCCAAGGGAATTATGAAATTTTCCGCATGACTTAAATCGGCAAAAATTAGCCAACGGAGAGAATAATTGAAATCTATAATATGAAAAAAAGATTAGTCAAGGTGTTTAATAAGTTGATCGGGATCTTCAAAGTAGGGATCGTATATACCTAAGGCCAAACAGCTAGTAAGGTCTGCCAAAGATTAGAAAAAAGTGGAGGTCAGATATGGTAACGGGAAATGGCAGGGAAATTGTGGAGCTTTTAAGGGTTGGAACTATCTATACTAGGAAGCCTTCAAAAGAAACACATTGACAGGGCGCGAGTATTCTGGTAATGTTAGTGAGCCCTAGTTCTCTATAGTAGGGAGGACGTTTAAATGTGGAGAGTCCACAAACTTCAAAATCACGCGGGTAGACGCCAAACGTATTCACTAAAGAAACTAAATGCGAATAACAGGGAGTCAAATTCTGAGTTGAGTGCTTTAAAAATTTATTAATTTCTGTATATAGATCTCACTAAGTTCCCCTGATCTTATAAGTTTTCTGCTTAAATGCAGGATACTTAAAGATTTTGGCATCGCAAGGGACCAAGTCAGACTTCGCTAGGAGTATGGCGAAATGCAGATGTTTACACGTGTACAAAGGGGCACCCACAGAGGCTTCACCTTAGGGTTTCAATTGTCATTTTATGTTTCGAGTCTTAGTCTAAAACTTTTGTAATATATTAATGACAATGAAACCTTAAAATTTTTGTTTTTCTCATCATTTGACCATATAAATTTATTAAGTGAATTAATTTAGTAAAGAAATTTCCAATAAGTAATTCGCGATATTATGTCATTTGATACTTGGACTTAACGAGTGGGTCGGGTATCGGGTGCTACAAAATCCCACCTAATGATCGTCCATAATAATCTTTTATGGTATAATTACTCTTTAAGGCCATAAAAAATTATAAATTAAGCATATAGACTAATCAAAATCAATAGTGATTAAGTTTTGCAGTTTTACAGTTTTTACAATTTAGTAATTTTTCCTCAATTGGCTAGCCAAACATCAAAATTATCGGACCAAGCTCTAACACGACACTCTAATAACCTCATAAATATTAAATAAATAATATTTACGGACTCACACATCAAAATTGTGGTTCCAAAACCACTATTTCCAACACCACTGAAAACGGGTTGTTACAACTCTCCCCCTTAAAGGAATTTTCGTCCTCTAAAATCTTACCAGACAAAAGGTTTGAATACTGTCATTTCATAGTTTCTTTCATTTAACAAGTAGCTTCCTCAACACCGTGACATTTCCAAAGCACTTTGACTAAAGTTATTCTTTTATTTCTCAATTCTCTAACTTCCCAAGCAAGAATTTTTATTGGTTCCTTGCTATACGTCATATCAGGCTGTAATTTTATTTCAACCGGAGAAATCACACGGGAACGATCAGAATTGTATTTTCACAACATCGACATGTGAAAGACATTATGAATCTTTTCGAGTTCTAACGGCAAAGCCAAAGGATATGGTACTAGCATATTCTCTCAAGAACTTCGTACAGACCAATGAATCTCAGATTAAGTTTCCATTTTTGGCCAAAACGAAGAACTATCTTCCAGGGTGATACTTTCAAGAATACTTTATCACCAATTTGAAATTGACATCTTTTCTTTTTAATTCGACATATGATTTCTAACGGTCTAAATCAGCTTTTAGATAATCTTGAATAACCCTAACATTATCTTCGGTCTCGCAAATCAAGTCTACCCAAAAACCTTTTTATCACTCAAATCAGTCCAGTACAACGGAGTTATGCACTTCTGACCATATAATGCTTGGTATGGTGTCATTTTAATGCTCGACTAGTAACTATTGTTATAAGAAAATTCAACTAATGGGAGAAACTTTTCCCAACTACCCTCAAATTCAAGAATACAACATTGGAGCATATCTTCGAGTACCTGAATTACTCTCTCAGATTGACCATCAGTCTTTGGGTGAAAAGTCGTACTAAAATCCAACTTGGTGCCCAAAGCATCAACAACAACATTCGCTTTACTCGGATGATAATCTATTATCAGATCGTAGTTTTTCAATAATTCAAGTCACCTCCGTTGCCGCAAATTCAATTCTTTTTGAGTCATGAAGTGCTTCAGGATTTTATGTTCGATATAAACATGACATTTCTCACCGTATAGATAGTGTCGCCAAATCTTTAGTGCAAAAACAACTGCGACCAATTCAAGATTGTGTGTTTGGTAATTCTTTTCGTGCATTTTAAGCTGTCGGGAAGCATAGGTTATAAGTTTTTCGTCCTTCATCAGAACACAACCCAAACCACTCAATTAAATGTCATTGTAAATGAAAACATTGGAGCCTTTCTCAATATAGTGTTCAACTGTTCAATGCTTTGCTAACATTTGTCAGACCACACAAAATTGACATTTGTTTGTAATAATTTTGTCATCGGTAATGCTATTATCAAAAATTTCTTAATAAAACGTCGATAATATCCGACTAAACCTAGAAATTTGCATACCTTGAATACATTTCTTAGAGGCTTCCAATTTAGAATAGTACAAATCTTAGTCGGATCAACCCGTATGCCTTTCGCTGAAATCACATGACCAAGAAATCCGACTTCTCTAAGCCAAAACTCGCATTTACTAAACTTTGCGTATAATTGTTTCTCACGTAAAGTCTGTAATAAGATTTTCAAGTAATGAGCATGCTCGAACTCGTTTCTGGAATAGATCAGAATATCATAATAAAAACAACTACAAATCTCTCCTGATACTACTGAAAAACTTGATTCATTAAGTCCAAAAATGTTGCAAGGGAATTCGTTAATCCAAAAGGCATTACTAAAAACTCGTAATGTCCGTAACAGGTTCTGAATGTTATTTTTGACACATCAACATCTTTAACTCGCAACTGATAGTAGCCAAATCGGAGGTTTATCTTCGAGAACACTGTAACTCCTGTTAACTGATCGAATAAATCATCTATACGAGGAAAATAATATTTATTCTTTATTGTGACTTTATTCAGTTGTCGATAATCGATACACAACCTCATCGACCATCTTTCATTTTTCCAAACAGTACTGGTGTGCCCCGGGTGACACGCTTGACCGTATAAAACCGCTACCAATCAATTCTTGCAATTGAGCTTTTAATTCTTTTATTTTTTAGAGCCATTCTATACAAGGCGATTAAGATCAGAGCAGTTCCAAGTACGAATTCTATAGCAAATTCAACTTCCCATTCTGGCAGTAATCCCATCAGCTTCATTGGAAATACATTAGTAAAAAAAAAATCGTTGGTACTTAATAAACTTTCATTTTCGATACTCAGGAATCCAGAATGTAAGCTAAATATGCATCACAATCATTTCTAGTCACTTTTTATGCATCCATTGCCAATATCACATTCGTAATACAATTAGATCTATCATATTCAATAGAAATCAATTCACCACTCTACCATCTTAAATTGATTCATTTCTACCGATAATTCACTATTTCATCATGCAACGTCAACCAATCCATTCCCAGAATAATATCAAACTCGTTAAAAGGCAATAACATCAAATTAGCAGGAAAGTCTTAGCCTTGAATTCTTAGTGGACACTATTTGCAAATCAGGTCAACTATGACATTTTGACCTAAAGAATTTGTTACTTTAACAACATGCTCAGTCGACTCTACTGGTAAATTGCTTTCAGTTACTAACACATTGCATATAAATGAATGTGTCGACCCAGGGTCAATTAATGCATATACATTTACATTAAAGATAGAAAAGGTACCAATGATAACATCAAGAGTTGAGGCCTCTTCTCGTGAACAAATAGCATAGATAAAAGGTTTCTTCGTAATCGATGTCTTCTTTATGAGTATAACCTTTGGCTACAAGTCTGGCTTTATAAGTTTCCATTTTTTCATATGCATTTCCTTTTCTCTGTAGATCCACTTACACCCTATGGGTTTTATCTCTTTCAGTAAGTCTACAAGTTCCCACACTGAGTTGGAATACATAGAGTCCATCTCTACTTTCATAGCTATTTCCTAGAGCTTGGAATCAGCGGTCTGCATCACTTCGTCATATGTGTGTAGGTCATCATCTTCCTGTTTGGCAGTCTCGATGTTAAAAACACTTCCGCTAGATTGGAAGAACTCAGGCCTACGAGAAACCCTCCCACTATGACGAAGCACCCTATGTTGTTGATCGTTTGCAGGTCTACTATTAGGAGTTGGTTCTAGAACTGTTTTGTAGGGTTTTGTATATTTCCCGAAATTTCCTTGAGTACCTCTTTACTCCAAGGTTTAAATTCATACATGTAACTTTCTTCAAGTAAAGTAGCATGAGTTGACACTATAACAGTTTTCTCTTTTGGGATATTAAAAAAAACCACCCTTTGTTCCCTTTGAAATCCTAGAAACATGCACAATTTTATCCATGAGTCCAACTTCCTCGCATCTTTGTCTAATACATGGGCTGGGCATTCCCTGATCCTTAAATGTTTTAGACTTGGCTTCCTACCATGCAACAATTTTTATGGAGTGTTCGATGTTGCCTTAGTTGGCACATTATTCAAAATATAACAAGTCGTTTGTACCGCATATCCCCAGAAAGAGATTGGAAGCTTCAAATAACTTAACATCGAATGTATCATGTCTAAAAACGTTCAATTTCTTCTTTCTGCCAAGCCATTCTTTTGTGGAGTATCTAATGCGGTTAACTGGGATAGAATCTCATTCTCTATGAGGTACCCTAAGAACTCATCATATAAATATTCCCCACCTTGGTCTGACCAAAGTGCCTTTATGGGTAAACCTAGTTGTTTCTCTGCTTCCGCACAAAACTCTTTGAATTTATCAAAGGTTTCACTCTTGCGGTGCATATAACACCCTATGCTCGGTCCAGTCGTTGGACCCAAGCTATAGGATGCTACAACAGTAAACTGGAACATTCACAAGTAATTTATTCAATAATACTCAATAATCAATAAATACAAACTAATTCCATGTTAAACATGCATTACAATAAAAAAACCAAGTCTTAGTCGGCTTATGAAAGCCTTTGAGCAAATTTGAAACTAAACCGGAACCAATTAGAAACATTTACAAATTAACAAGCATAAGTGCAAAACAAGGGTCACACAGCCGTGTGACAGCTTGAGGTTGTGTGGTGCAAGGCCACACGCCCGTGTCCTTAAACCGTGTAATAACCTAATGCTGTGTAATATAGGGTCACACGGCCATGTTGCCAGGCCGTGTAACAACCTGTGGTCGTGTGAACTAAAAATCACCCTGAGTGTGTAGCACACACAGCCGTGTCAACCACCCGTGTGTGACACACGACCGTGTGGTAGCCCATGTGCATCATAAATAACCTATTTTAAGTAATTTGCATACCATTCAAACCAAATGACCTATAATGCCATTTCATGATACAATTCAATTCACATGCATATTACCAATTAAGCTTTGCCATTTCTTTAACATTCAAGCATACTGAACTTATTAAATACCAAATATACAATATCAAGCCACAACCATAGATTTGCATCTACAAGGTTATTGTACTAAAACATACTTTAACTAGCTTAAGTTCATTCAACCTATGTACATGCCACAAGTAACCAACTTCAAACATAAAAAATCTACCAAATCAAAAGTTAATGAGTGTGAGCTTGTTGCTGATCCGATCGACACATCCCAGACATCCAAAATCAACATAAAAGTAGTAACACAAGTAAGTATATAAAATACTTAGTAAGCTCATACAATATAAACAAATAGCTTACGTCAACCATTTAAGAAATACATGAATTAATATGAAACAATTTCGCCTATCATGGCATCCAAAAACAACATCAATCAAGTAAGGTTTAAACTAGATCCACATATATAAAGTCAAATGGTGAAACACCATATTCAACTTAAAATATAACATAAATTTGTATTCTTATTGATCACCTTGCTCACATTCACCTTTCAGTTCACATCATATACCCTAATCAAAATTCAAATAACATTATACATATAAAGTTTTGAGCTTAACCACATATACAACCACAATTGTTTGCATTATCATTTCAAACCATCTTATATCCTATATCCAAATCATATACAGTATTTTGCCAACATTTGATTATCATCACCTTTTGATTTACAATTTTTACCCAATGAAAATTTGTAAAAGAACTTAATACACAGGTGCAAATAATGTCTGATGCTCGTCCGAGCTAATCATATACATCGGTGTCAGGTTACCCATCTGGGCTGAACATTTAATGACACAGTAAATAGCCTATCCGGGGCTGTATATACATGTAAGGGTATCAATTCAGGCTAAACCTTTAAAATGACAACAAATTATAGTCCAGGCCAAAACTGTGTCCCATGTATCTTTGAGTGCGCAACAAATGCTAGAGCTTGGTACCATCAGAAATCAACCTGTACCTTCATGTACAAGACTTTTACTAAGTTCATCGGGATTTAACCTTAACATTTCCATTTCGTATCAACCCATTTCAATTAAATTAAATCCTTAATTATATAATAGTTCATACACAATTCAAACTATAAATAAAACATTAATATACATTCAGATGTAATTCAATAATAATTTAAACTTATTTATATTGTATGAACTTATCTGAAAACACTATAGCAGTTTAGCTAACAAAGACTATTCGGTAGTTTTCCATTTCTCGCCTAAGTCAACAACTTGATCATGCAAGAGGGCCGAAGGTTTGATAGCTTGAAGCTTTTCATTCCCGTTAACAACGATGGAAATTCGATGATTGATGGAAAATGAGAACGAATATCTTTTGTCTTTTCTTTTGTTTTATAATTTAACATGGTTTTAAATAATAAAAATTTAAAAAATAACATAATCATATAAAATGGACACCAACCATCTATTACAAAATAAAAGTTTTTATTTGCCACCTTAGACCTTCAACATTTACCTTTTAAACCCTCAGAACTAGTAAAAATCAAATATAGTTAATTTTTACAATTTAGTCCTTTTTGCTTAATTAACTATAAAATCACTAAAATTTCTAGACTGAACTTCAATACACCCATATAGTAACTGTAACACCCCAAACCCGGTCAATACGTTACGACCGAATCTGGTATGTTACAAGAAAGGTAGTTTTGGAATTTTCAACAGAACATCGTAATTTGGAAAAAAAAAACTTTTCGTTTAGTGATTCCATCTTAAAGGTAATTTAAAATTTTGTTTGAAGATTTTCTTACCATCTTCTATTTAAAAATGAACTAAAAAGTCGTAAACAGTTTTGTTTCACAAAGGCCGAAATCAGGACATTCCATAAACGTGACATTTGAAAATGATGTTGAGGTTTTAAGAAAATCTCCAGATTATTTAGCTTAAACCTTTAATCGCTTGTCATCTTTTGTTAATACTTTAAAAAAATACGATTGTTTATATTTTTATTTTAGGAAACTCCTTATTTGACAATTCATAAGATATGCAATAACCAATTTTAAAGCAAAACCCAAATTAAAGTTATGGAGGCCTTATTACATTGCAAAATCCCAAAATTTAAAAAGTAAGTTTAAATAAGAAACGGAAGTTTACGAGAAAATAATGCATGGCCACCTCAAGCTCACCTCGGCTCCAAATCCGCAACTAGGGGTTACCTACAAAAATTAAGCAGAGGGGTGAGTCACCGAGACTCAGTGTGTAATTCCCCTTATAACGCAATTGGGCTTTAAGCCCACAGATGCACATTGGGCCTTAGCCCTCACAACGTAGCATATTAAAAATGTATGCAATGCGGCCCACCCAACCTAGCTTTCCATCCTCTAGGTCACTGAATCACCCAAACACCCGTGGCATCAAGCCACCGTGGTTCCAAACCCACTGTGGTCCTGGACCACTTGTGACAGAGTCACGAATATATAAACGTGGGGGCCCACCCATTGTGGTCCCCAGACCACCGTGACAATCTCTCGATAAGTATATGTGGGGCCAACCCCGCTGTGGTACCAAACCACCGAGATAAGTCATCGATAAATATATGTATACGTGGTTCCAAACCACCGTGGTCCTGCACCACTATGACAGAAGTCACTAAATCACACTTCCCTGTCAATCATATCCCAAAGCCCATGCAACATATTATCATACTGAGATGAATGCAAACATACTTTCAATGTACAATAGACAATTGATTCATACATACATATCTTTGAAAGTAAAATCATAGAGGTACTTACCCGGTGTCTCCAACCTTACCCACAAGGGTATCTCGACTATCTATCTGATCGTTTTGACTTTCCCACCAACACGATTACTAACACAAATAATAAAGAAAAGTGTGAGCATTACACACACCTGATTACGCGTAAGACTAAACTCTCTAGATTGTCGACACTCTCACTAGCAGAAACAACCGCGATTTGTCTATCCCAAGCAGAAGTCGGCTCCCTACCACAGCATGGCGAAAAATCTCGAACCGTCGACGCAGCACGTCGCTTAAACTTAAGAGTAAAGACTACGAGTCCACTCCCCTCCTTAGTTTGGCTAGCACTCGCATCCATAGAGAGAATCTTTGATCAATACTCAAGGAGAAATGTAGGTTGACTAACAAAAGAATTTGATTAAGGCAGACTACAATTGAAAGGGATGAAATAGCCAAGAAACGCAAAGATGGCTCCTTACCTTAAGAACCCGAATGGAGTGATCAGATTCGGCAATCAACAGACCTTCAGGCTTCGGACCTCTAACGTTCGGCTAATGGGGTTTCTGAAGTAAACGTTCCAAAACGAGGGAAAAAGAAGAAGGGATTAGCCGAAATCTAAACACCAAAAACAAAATAGCCATTCGGCTATGACCATACAGAATAGAA
The DNA here is from genome assembly GCA_025698515.1 of Gossypium sturtianum. Taxonomy (NCBI): domain Eukaryota; kingdom Viridiplantae; phylum Streptophyta; class Magnoliopsida; order Malvales; family Malvaceae; genus Gossypium; species Gossypium sturtianum. The sequence continues at coordinate 70,849,513 of CM046952.1, forward strand.
AGAAATAAAGAAAGAAACGAAAGAGTCTCCCCCTTGCCTTAACCAACAGAAACCGATTGAAGAGACTTCCTGCGGCCAAAGATTTCTAGCACCTTGCTTCGCGATGTTCAGCTAACAGAAAAAGAGTGTAAGAATAGATTTAGTGTGGTGTCATAGGAGATTCGGCTATGGTGAAAAGGTGTAGAAACGAAACACACAAGAGAAAAGAGTGATAAGTATGTTTCGGCTAGAGAAGAAAAGAGTGTAGAAGAGAAAATCGTTAGAGAAAAAGAATGAAAGGAAAAAGAAATGCCCGAGTGGTCACCCTAGTTTCGGCTAATGTCAAAGAGGCAAGAAGAGATGAAGAGAAGAAAGCTGAAAGTTTCGGCACAAAGAGAAGTAGAAAACCGAACGAGAGAAAAAGAAAGAACTCCCTAAGACCCTTACAAAAAATTCGGCACTCTCCCTATATGATCGAAAATGCCAAAATGAAAATGCCTACTACTCAAGAGAATTTCGGCACACTCACCTTTCCTAGCAACTAAACCGAAATCCCCCCTCCAAGCTCCCCACATTTGGCCAACACCTCCTCCATCACCAAATCCCTTGATTTGCTCCACCCAATACTCCCCATCATTCACTCAAATTGGTTTGACCAATTCAAACTCCTTCAAGCTCTCTTGTCTATCCATTTGAATGCATTGACCCATTCAACTACCACCCTTGAAGAGTCCCAGCCGAAACCATCTTCTCTCCATCCTGGCGCCAAAAATAAAGCTCCATAATGAGGCTTATGGGATTCGAACTCCTCCCCTTCTGCTCCTACAAGTGACGCCACCTCCACTCGGACACAAGCTCCTTTGTGTCATCAAGCACACGCAAATAAACTTAAAGCATGCTCCTACTAGCTCTCCCCCCTTAGATGCCCAAAACAGAAAATTTCACCAAGGCTCTGGCTTGAACCCGAGCCTCACCAGGACCCCCAAGCACACCTAAATAACAAGCAGAATAAGCCAAGCACACAGAAAAGCATAAAATGCAAAACCCCTAGTTCTAGGATGTTACAGTAACTCCGTAAATATTTGTAGACTCGGTTTATAGAGACGAAGTCTCAATACCTCATTTTCTAAATACCTTATTTTCCAAAACCACTTGACTTTAGGGACAAGCCACTTCTACTTAACTATTTATCCAATTAAATTAAATTATGAAATAAAAAATTCACTATATTATAATATTTTACTCATAATTATCAAATTATAATATTTACGTACTCACTCGTCAGAATTGTGGTCCCGAAATCACTGTTTTTGACAACACTAAAAAACTAGCTATTACAGTGCATTATGTATGCATACTCATGCCTGGAATAGTCATCAATAAAGGTTACATAACACTCGTAACCACCTCTTACATTGATGCTCATGGGGCCACATACATCAATGTGTACAAGTTCTAGGGGTTTTCCAACCCTCTTTCCTTTTGCATTAAAAGATCACTTAGTCATCTTACCTTCCAAGCAAGCTTCACATTGTGGAAGATCAACTTCTTTAAGTGAACTTAAGATGTCATCTTTCACAAGTCTAGTGATTCTTTCTCGGTTAATATGACCAAGTCTCAAATGTCAAAGGTACGTCTCATTAGAGTGAGAAGTTTTAAGTGTTTTATTCGATATTTCAGTCTTAAGCAATGTGTACATCTTTAGTTTGATAAAATAAAGATTATTTGACATCCATCCATTACAAATAAGATTGTTATTTCTAAATACTGCAATTCCATTATTATAATTCACGACCAACCCGTCTTTTTATAAACATGCAACATAAAAGTTTTTCTTGAAACTTGGTACATAGAAAATGCCTTTCAAAATAATCCTCCTAAAGTTATCAAAATAAAGATGTACATCTCCCACTAAGTGAGCTGCCACACTTGTTTCGTTCTCAGTACGCAATGATAAGCTCTTATATCTAAGATCTTTCTTCTCCTCGAACCCCTATAGAGAAACAAAAATATGATTAGTAACTTCCGAATCAAAGACCTAGTGGTCTATTAAATCCTCCACTAAACAAGCTTTTATCATCAAGATTTCCATACATTTTCCTTTGGTGGCTAGGTGTTCCTTTCACTCTTTACAGTTTGCCTTGAAGTGCCCTTTCTTACTGCAGAAGAAGCATTTAGACTTAGATAAGTCTTTAGGCTTTTTGGTTCTCTTCCTTTCCACTTGTGGTGGCCCAGAGACCTTAGCCTTGCCTTTCTTAGCACACTTCTGCTCTTTGAACCGGCTGACTATCATTCAAAATCAACTCATAGGATTGTAACTCTTTCATGAGTTGTATAAGTGTCAGGTTCTTGTTCCCAAGGTTATATACGGCCCAAAAGCCTCCAAAGTCCTTGGACAAGCTCTTGAACACCATCTCAATCTAATTGTTCTGGTCCAAATTGACCTCATTATCCACGGCCTCGACAGAATATCCCATAAGAGTAGCCATATGGTCTTTAACCAGAGTGTCAGACTTTTGCTGGGCATTCATCAAGCTAGGTATAGAAGACTATTGAGCGAAGGTAGCTTGGCCTCCAAACATGTCTTCTAGCTTATTCAGAATCACTTTGGTAGCCTTACAGCTCTCCAGTTGCTTAAAAAGGGTGTTGGTCATGCTTGCCAGCATATACCAACGAGCTATCTCATTAGACTCCTCCCAGCATTTTCTAGCCTCAGCTTGAGTGGTCGATGGGCACTTATTATCAAAAACTATTTTAAGTTTCCTACAGCTCAGGACAATTATCAAGTTCATTTTCCATTCCTTATAATTATTTTCATTCAGTTTGTTTTCAATGAGTATATTCAATAAGGGAGTTGGTGTCATTTTTGAATTGAAAATAAAACATTCATATATTAATATCTTTGTATTAAGCAAATGATTGAAAACGTTTTGCAACATTATGATATGCATTAAGATGATGCAAGCGTCTTACATTAAACCTTGAAAGCATTTGTAAGTTGTTGCAACGATAATTCCCACAACCGTTTAATCAAGCCACCTTGGGGTGATCATGATCAACTAGTAAGAACATGGATTTCCATCCAGTTAGTACATGAACCTAATTCCTTATTCATTCACACGTACCAATTGTAACACCCCTAATGTAACACCCCTAACCCGTATTCGTCACCGGACTAAGGTTAAGAGGCATTACCAGACAATCAGAAACATTTACAAATATTTCGTATCATAAAGTATATCATCGTCAAATCATAACAGAATACAAACATATAATCCCTTAAAGAGGTCTACGAGACCTTAAACATGCATTAGAAATGGGTCGGGACTAAACCGCGATCATACAATTTTTTTCCAAAAATCAAACATTTTTTCAAAGTTACAGAGGTCACACGCCCGTGTGGGTAGGCCGTGTGCCTCATACAGCCTCAGACACGCCCATGTGTCTGAGTCGTGGCAAAACAGGGCATACATACTGACTTATCCACACGGCCTGAGACACGCCCGTGTGCCTCACCTGTGGTCGAGCCTGACTTGTATCACACGGCCAGTCACACGCCCGTGTGTCCAGCCCGTGGTCGAGCCTGACTTGATTCAAATTACAACCACGAAGGACACGATTGAGCCACGTACCCGTGTGCTCAACCGTGTGGGCAAATATAGGCCATTTGCAAGGCCAATTTGCCACCCACACTTTGGGTTAAACTTACAAGCATCATACCAATTCAATTTATACACCAATGACAACCAAAACATACCCAATTGAACATCTTTTTTTTTTACCCATTCATGAACCTTACAAGCATACCATCGTATGTGCCATTTAGCTCAACAAGATCACAAACATTTCTAAGCAAGTTTCTTCCACAATCTTACCAATACAATACAACATCTTCTCATCAATATGATACCAACTTTACCTCATAAACATATCATAATTTTGGTCATCTCAATAGCCATCATACCTTACCAAAATATGCATCTTATAGCATAACTACTCATTCATATCATGATCATTATCTAGCCATATCACATGGCTATTTATATACAACTCAAACACCAACCCAAATTAACTAGCCTGTACATGCCATACTTAGCTATGTACACATTCAAAAGGTACCAAAATGAGTTTGATAGTGTAGTGACGATCCTCGACAATCCCCGAGCCTTCTGTAGCTTTAACGATCTATAAAACAATGCAAACACACACAGAGTAAGCTTTCAAAAGCTTAGTAAGCCATATACAAATAAACTTAACATAATAAACATTTATAACCATTATAAATACAAGATTTTTAACATGTCTCAATAGCTCATTCATATTTCTTCTTTCAAGCTCAATGGTATCTAACCATTTGCTTGTCAACAAATCTCATCTCTATGTATTTCTTTGGTTCATATCACATTCATGCATGTATCACATTATATCTCAACATTTCTATGCACACATTTCTCTTTAGCAAATTCACATATACTCACCTTTTATACTCAAACATAGAGTATATCTCAAACGTACCTGAATTGATTACACATTTCACATAGTATTCCATTTCTCGGAATTTGCCCGTTGAACCATTCAGAATCAAATAGGATACTCAGAATACTCGGAATAATCGTACAATGCCAACGTCCCAGACGTGGTCTTACATGTAATCAAATATCGATGCCACTGTCCCAGACAGGGTCTTACACGAATCAAATACGATGCCAATGCCCCAGACATGGTCTTACACGTAAATCTCAAATCGACGCCAACATCCCAGACGTGGTCTTACACGATATCACAAATCAGAAACCTATGTCATGACATATAAAATCCTATCTATTCCTAGGTTCGTACGGGACTTTTCGGACATTGACACTTGGTTGATACTTTCTCAGATTCCAGGTATATATCATCTCGAACACATTCACCACAATTAAATTTCATAGGTACAATAAATAAACCAATTCAAATACATTTATTTGTATATAGACTTACCTCGGATTCGGATAAACAGACGGATTCGACTATTCGATCACTATTGACTTTTCGCGGTCTAAATCCGTTTTCTTCGGTTCTTGATCTATACATATTCAAATTTAACTCTTTTATTCACCAATTCAATCCAAGAACACACATTTAAGGACAATTTCAAATTAGCCCTCATATTTTCACATTTTGACATTTTAGTCCTTATTTCACAAAATCACAAAATACACATAATTCAATATAACCCATGCTTAGCCGAATTCTCTATAGGTCCCTAGCAATCCATATGTAACGCCCCGAATTTGGGCCTGGTAGAATTGGGCCCATTGGGCCTTGGGAATGGGAGCGTTTAAAATTTTTGGGAATAAGAGAACGGCACTAGTGCAAGTTGGACCTATTAGGTGAGTGATTTTGGAAGGTTAGGGGGCTTCCATGACATCCCGGGTTCAAACCTGGGCTTTAGGAAAAAATTTGGTTTTAGGTGAATAAAGCCCTGGGGGTAAGTAAGTAGGCTTTAAGAATAAATTGTGGGAAAAAAAGACACAAAAGGAGTTGTGGTCTAGTGGCAAATGGCGCCACATGGGAGACAAGGAAGTGACGCCATAGAGGAAGCAAGGGGTCCAAGGTTCAAGTCTTGGCGCTTGCAATTCATTTTGTTTTTCTTTTAAATGAACTTAGACTTTGGCCCATAGGCTTATATTTAGTTGCGCATGTTCTAAGTCACAAAAGGAGCTTGTGTTGTGGTGGCATGTAGCGTCTGGAGCATAGGAGAGGGCAAGGGTTCGAATCTCGTGTCAAGCAATGGAGTGTTTATTTTATGGATTGGACGGCCAGAGTTTGTGTTGGATTTAAACTCTGCTGAAGGTGGGATCCCACATCGGGAAGCTAGCATGAGAGTAGGTGAGAAGCTGGCTTTAAATAGAGCAAACCATGAGGAAGTAAGCATACCTTTCTTGGCTTATCCCTCTCGCTTTGTGGCGTGCTCGTTTGGGTTAGGCGTTGGATCATTTGTTGATCTGTATGTCGTTGGGTCGCGGTGGTGGTGACCGAAGTTGATCAACACACCCCTTGGGGGGTCAAGGGTGCGATCATTATTGGCTTACATGCGAGCGGTGTTGAGGCGCGGATTAACTTCGATTCCTATCGGTGTGTATTTCGCACTACTCTAGGCGTAGGCGGCAAATGCCGAAATGCCGACCTGCGGCGATGGTAGCCACACGCGGCGTGCGAGTGCACATGTGGGAGCTTCGACGCGATAGTTGAGGCCATCATGAGTGTTCTTGTGGGTTTAAGTTTGTTTGGTAGAAAAGGGGCCATGTGGGCCCGTGGGCCCATATGAATAAATTGTATGATTGTGTAGTAGATATTGGGTGGACTATGTGAATCTCATATCGTGGCTAGATTTGGGCTAAATGGGCCACTGCAGCGTGTGGGCCCATTTGGTCGAGAATGGGCCCTAGGCCCATTCGCATCGTTATCTCTGTTTAGAATACTTTGGTTTACAAATTTACTGAAATACCCTTGGTTTACAGAATTACTGAAATACCCTTGGTTTATAGAATTACTGAAATACCCTTAGTTTACAGAATTACTTAAATACCCTTGGTTTATAGAATTACTGAAATACCCTTGGTTTACAAAATTACTGGAATACCCTTGGTTTACAGAATTACTGAAATACCCTTGGTTTACAAAATTACTGAAATACCATTGGTTTACAAAATTACTGAAACACCCTCGACTTGTAAAATTACCAAGTACCCCCAGTTTGTACAATTACCAAAATACCCTCAGTTTGCGAAATTACCAAAATACCCTCAGTTTGTGAAATTACCAAAGTACCCCTGATTTAAAAAATTATCGAAACACCCTCGATTTGTAAAATTATCGAAATACCCTCAGATTGGAAGATTACTGAAATACCCTCGATTTGTAAAATTATCGAAATACCCCCGATTTATGAAATTACCGAAATACCATCAATTTGTAAAATTATCAAAATACCCTCAACTTGTAAAATTACCAAAATACCCCTGTAGGGTAGAATTACCGAAATACCCCTGTAGGGTAGAATTACTTAAATTCCCCTGTAGGGTAGAATTACCAAAATACCCCTGTAGGGTAGGATTACCGAAATACCCTTATAGGGTAAAATGACTATTTTACCCTTGCGGGTAACTGACTAATTAGGACTATGATTGATCTAACTGTGAATGTATGACTGTGTTTTAATTGATTTGACTGGGATTATATGGCTGATATGTTTTCAATATTTGTGTAAATGACTGTTACTGAGCATGGCCATTTTGCATACATGTGTAATGATTGTGATACACTGCATACATGTCATATTGCAATGGGTTGGGTTTTATGATTTGGAGGAAGTACCATTATAGTGGCATCGCCACATTTACCGTTATAGTGGCATTGTCGCGTAATCTGATTATGGCTCTGTGCCAACCTAAATATGGCTCTGTGCCATCTTGATTATGGCTTTGTGCCAATCGTATTTACCCGTGGCTATGTGCCTAACATATATACCGATGACTTTGTGTCGATCATATTTACCCGTGGTTGTGTGCCGGTTATATTACCATAGCTGATGGCTATGTGCCGATCTTATTAAAGTTACCGATGGCTATGTGCCAATTATGAGACCGTTATTGAAGGCTTAAAGCCGTATAAATACTAGCAGCTAGGCTGCATTATTGGAGAGATTGACTAGGTGGGTCGATGTGGTCCCCACATGGAGAGATGGTTGGTACGGGTGGAGAGTTGGCTGGATAGGGTTGGGGTACATGCATGTTTTGTATTGATATGATATAGGGCTTAGGCCCAGATTGTTACCGAATAGGGCTTCGGCTCTAGTGAATTAGTATTTCGGGTGTGCGTAAGAGGTAAGGTTTTGGAAATAGAGTGCGCAGCGGAAGCGCGGTTGTGTAGTTGGGTTGTGCGACTGTTCTAAGAGTTGGAAATTTCGAGGACGAAATTTCTTTAAGGTGGTAGAATTATAACGCCCCGAATTTGGGCCTAGTAGAATTGGGCCCATTGGGCCCTGGGAATGGGAGCGTTTAAAATTTTTGGGAATAAGAGAATGGCACTAGTGCAAGTTGGACCTATTAGGTGAGTGATTTTGGAAGGTTAGGGGGCTTCCATGAAGTCTCAGGTTCAAACCAGGGCTTTAGGAAAAATTTTGGTTTTAGGTGAATAAAACCCTGGGGGTAAGTAAGTAGGCTTTAAGAATAAATTGTGGGAAAAAAAGACACAAAAGGAGTTGTGATCTAGTGGCAAATGGCGCCACATGGGAGACAAGGAAGTGACGCCATAGAGGAAGCAATGGGTCCAAGGTTCAAGTCTTGGCGCTTGCAATTCATTATGTTTTTCTTTTAAATGAACTTAGACTTTGGCCCATAGGCTTATATTTAGTTGCGCATGTTCTAAGTCACAAAAGGAGCTTGTGTTGTGGTGGCATGTAGCGTCTGGAGCATAGGAGAGGGCAAGGGTTCGAATCTCATGTCAAGTAAGGGAGTGTTTATTTTGCGGATTGGACGGCCAGAGTTTGTGTTGGATTTAAACTCTACTGAAGGTGGGATCCCACATCAGGAAGCTAGCATGAGAGTAGGTGAGAAGCTGGCTTTAAATAGAGTAAACCATGAGGAGAGTAAGCATACCTTTCTGGTCTTATCCCTTTCGCTTTGTGGCGTGCTCATTTGGGTTAGGAGTTGGATCATTCGTCGATCTGTATGCCGTTGGGTTGCGGTGGTGGTGACCGAAGTTGATTGACACACCCCTTGGAGGGTCAAGGGTGCGATCATTGTGGGCTTCTGCGCAGAACAGTGTTCAGAGCGCAGATTAACTTCAGATTCCTATCAGGTGTGTATTTCGCACTACTCTAGCTGTAGAGCGGCAAATGCCGAAATGCCGGTCACACGGTGATGGTAGCCACACGAGCGTGTGAGCGCACGTGTGGGAGCTTCGACGCGATAGTTGAGGCCATCATGAGTGTTCTTGTGGGTTTAGGCTGTTTGGGCCGAAAGGGGCCATGTGGGCCCGTGGGCCCATATGAATAAATTTTATGATTGTGTAGTAGATATTGGACTGGACTATGTGAATCTCATATCTGTGGCTAGATTTGGGCTAAATGGGCCACACGAGCGTGTGGGCCCATTTGGGCGAGAGAATAAACCCCTAGGCCCATTTGCATCGTTATCTCTGTTTAGAATACCTTGGTTTCTGAATTCTTGAAATACCCTTAGTTTCTGAATTCTTGAAATACCCTTGGTTTCTCTGAATTACTTAAATACCCTTGATTTCTGTAATGCTTGAAATACCCTTGGTTTACAAAATTACTGAAATACCCTTGGTTTACAAAATTACTAAAATACCCTTGGTTTACAAAATTACTGAAACACCATTAGTTTACAAAATTATTGAAACACCCTCGACTTGTAAAATTACCGAAGTACCCCCGGTTTGTACAATTACCAAGATACCCTCAGTTTGTGAAATTACCAAAGTACCACTGATTCAAAACTCGGCTGGGGTGTTACTTTTAATGGTATCAGAGCTAAGTTGCAAAACTCGGCTGTGGGTTGGGTTTTTAAAATTGAATTTCTGAAAGAACTGTTTCAAAAGATTTGCAGTATGTGAAATGTTTTAGTGAATATTTTTATAGAAGTGTGGTTCACCGAGTCTCCAGCGCCGAATCTGCAAGTTTTCTGAAAATCGTTGTCGCTGTTATGCAATAGGAAACACTGTGCTTACCCTAGATATTAGATTGTACTGTGATGCTTAAATTTATATTTTCTATTTATTCTGTGTGATGTTTTGGATATGGAAATTGTATTTGTTTGATATCTATCTGCTCTAGTGAATTGGTATTTCGGGTGTGCGTAAGAGGTAAGGTTTTGGAAATAGAGTGCGCAGCAGAAGCACAGTTGTGTAGTTGGGTTGTGCGACTATTCTAAGAGTTGGAAATTTTGAGGACGAAATTTCCTTAAAGGGGTAGAATTGTAACGCCCGGAATTTGGGCCTAATAGAATTGGGCCCATTGGGCCTTGGGAATGGGAGCGTTTAAAATTTTTGGGAATAAGAGAACGACACTAGTGCAAGTTGGACCTATTAGGTGAGTGATTTTGGAAGGTTAGGGGGCTTCCATGAAGTCCCGGGTTCAAACCGGGGCTTTAGGAAAAAAAATGGTTTTAGGTGAATAAAGCCCTGGGGGTAAGTAAGTAGGCTTTAAGAATAAATTGTGGGAAAAAAAGACACAAAAGGAGTTGTGGTCCTGTGGCAAATGGCGCCACATGGGAGACAAGGAAGTGACGCCAAAGAGGAAGCAAGGGGTCTAAGGTTCAAGTCTTGGCGCTTGCAATTCATTTTGTTTTTCTTTTAAATGAACTTAGACTTTGGCCCATAGGCTTATATTTAGTTGCGCATGTTCTAAGTCACAAAAGGAGCTTGTGTTGTGGTGGCATGTAGCGTCTGGAGCATAGGAGAGGGCAAGGGTTCGTATCTCATGTCAAGCAATAGAGTGTTTATTTTGCAGATTAGACGGCCAGAGTTTGTGTTGGAATTAAACTCTGCTGAAAGTGGGATCCCACATCGGGAAGCTAGTATGAGAGTAGGCGAGAAGTTGGCTTTAAATAGAGCAAACCATGAGGAGAGTAAGCATACATTTCTTGGCTTATCCCATTCGCTTTGTGGCGTGCACGTTTGGGTTATGCGTTGGATCATTCGTTGATCTGTATGCCGTTGGGTCGCAGTGGTGGTGACCAAAGTTGATCGACACACCCCTTGGGGGTTCAAGGGTGCGATCATTGTTGGCTTCGCTTGCGAGCGGTGTTGTTGAGCGAATTAACTTCGATTCCTATCGGTGTGTATTTCGTGACTACTCTAGTGTAGAAGCGGCAAATCTTTGAAATCCAGGTCACATAGCGATGGTATCCACACGAGCGTGCAAGCGCACGTGTGGGAGCTTTCGACGCGATAGTTGAGGCCATCATGAGTGTTCTTGTGGGTTTAAATTTTGTTTGGTAGAAAGGGGCCATGTGGGCCCAATGGGCCCGTGGGCCCATATGAATAAATTGTATAATTGTGTAGTAGATATTGGACTGGACTCTGTGAATCTCATATATGTGGCTAGATTTGGGCTAAATGGGCTACACGAGCGTGTGGGCCCATTTGGGCCGAGAATGGGCCCTAGGCCCATTCGCATTGTTATCTCTGTTTAGAATACCTTGGTTTACAAAATTACTGAAATACCCTTGGTTTACAGAATTACTGAAATACCCTTGGTTTACAAAATTACTGAAACACCCTCGATTTGTAAAATTACCGAAGTACCCCCGGTTTATAAAATTACTGAAATACCCTTGGTTTGCAAAATTACTGAAATACCCTTGGTTTACAGAATTACTAAAATAACCCTGATTTGAAAAATTATCGGAACACCCCCGATTTGTAAAATTACCGAAGTATCCCTGATTTGTAGAATTACCAAAATACCCTCAGTTTACGAAATTACCAAAGTACCCCTGATTTGCAAAATTACCGGAACACCCCGATTTGTAAAATTATCGAAATACCCTCAGTTTGGAAGATTACCGAAATACCCTCGATTTGTAAAATTACCGAAATAACCCCGATTTATGAAATTATCGAAATACCCTTAATTTGTAAAATTACCGAAATACCCCTTTAGGGTAGAATTACCGTAATACCCCTGTCGGGTAGAATTACCGAAATACCCCTTTAGGGTAGAATTATCGAAATACCCCTGTAGGGTAGGATTTCTGAAATACCCTTATAGGGTAAAATGACTATTTTGCCCTTGCGGGTAACTGACTGATTAGGACTATGATTGATCTAACTGTGAATGTATGACTGTGTTTTAATTGATTTGACTGGGATTATATGGCTGATATGTTTTCAATGTGTGTAAATGACTGTTACTGAGCATGGCCATTTTGCATACACGTGTAATGATTGTGATACACTGCATACATGTCATATTGCATTGGGTTGGGTTTTATGATTTGGAGGAAGTACCGTTATAGTGGCATCGCCACATTTACCGTTATAGTGGCATCGCCACATTTACCGTTATAGTGGCATTCCCACGTAATTTGATTATGGCTCTGCACCAACCTAAATATGGCTCTGTGCCATCTTGATTATGGCTTTGTGCCAATCGTATTTACCCGTGGCTATGTGCCTAACATATATACCGATGACTTTGTGTCGACCATATTTACCCGTGGTTGTGTACCGGTTATATTATCGTAGTTGATGGTTATGTGCCGATCTTATTACAGTTACCGATGGCTATGTGCTATTTATGAGACCGTTATTGAAGGCTTAAAGCCGTATAAATACTAGCAGCTAGGCTGCATTATTGGAGAGATTGGCTGGGTGGGTCGACGTGGTCCCTACATGGAGAGATGGTTGGTACGGGTGGAGAGTTGGCTGGACAGGGTTGGGGTACATGCATGTTTTGCATTGATATGATTTAGGGCTTAGGCCCAGATTGTTACCGAATAGGGCTTCGGCCAAGATTGTTACCGAATAGGGCTTAGGCCCAGATTGTCACAGAATAGGGCTTGGGCCCAGACCATGACCGTAATAGGGGATTGCTGCTTGAGTTTTCGTAAACTCACCCCATTTTTAATCGTGCGAGGTAATCCCGGCTTTAGGAGGATCGGTCTTTGTGAGGGACTCGGAGATGGCCACACGTCTCTGATTCTTTATACTTTGGACTATATTTTTGAGAATCTAGTTTGGGTTTTAATTTTTGTAATAAGGCCTTGTAAGTGAAGTTGTGGGTTTTTTGTTATGGTTTTATAATTGCTAGAAGTAGAACATGGTTTTCCAAATTAACTACTATTTTTCAAAATATCATGCTTTCGCAACTATTTTAAATTAAGTTTCCGCAACAAGCAAGGTTTTAAAGATAATAATGTTTTACAAGAGAATGACTTTTAATAAACCACGTTTTGAAACTAAGCAAACGAAATCTAAGGTTTTAAAGGCAAAATGTTTTAAATTGTAAGAAGGGTTTCTAATGAAAGCATGGTTTTTTTAAAAAAAAAACTCTTCAATGTGAAACACCAGATTTGGGCCTAACTTCTAGGCCGGGTTTGGGGTGGTACACCATATATTTCATTTATTTCACATTTTAGTCATTCAAAATATTATTTTCTCAATTTAGTCCAAATTACTCAAATTCATCAAAAATCCAAAGACAAACTATGTTAATCTATCACATATCTTTCATATTTCATCCTCAAACATCACAAAACTCATGAATTCATCAATGGCACATTTTAAAATCAACATCAAATTCCAAAATTAAGGCATGGGTTTTGTAGTATTCGAAGCAACGATTACAAAAACGTAGAAATTATCAAAAATCGAACAAAACTCGTACCTTAATCAAGCCAAAATCATAGCCGAAACCTAGCTTGTTCTTTTCTTTCTTTTCTTTGGTATATTCGGTCAAAAATGGATGAACAAATGCCTATTTTCATACTTTATTTTTATTATAAAACATTTTAATACATAATTTACTATATTAGCCTTAATGAATTAATAAGAAAATTATATAATTTAAGTCCATAAATGTCCACCCAATTAACTAAAGGTCAAATAACAACTTAAGGGCTTCATATTAATAAAGACACATCAATTAAGCACTTAATTAATTAGAAGGCCACTTTTAACTTTTATGCGATTTAGTCCTTTTCTCTAATTAATCACACAAACAATAAAATTAATTCACAGAAATTTCGCACATACTAATTTACATGCTATAGAATCCGAGAAAAATATTAAAATATTTTTCTGACTCAGATTTGTGGTCCCAAAACCACTATTCTGATTATGGTCTAAACCGGACTGTTACACCTAACCTGTATCTGTCACCGAAATAGGGTGACGGAGCATTACCAAAACTTTCAGGCCATTTACAAATAATTCATGTAAATTATTATTCATTAATCGAGATTGTTGATATCGTCCCTTAAATGGACCCTCGAGTCCCAATGCAAGCATTAGATGTAACACCCCAAACCCGGCCTAAAAGTTAGGCCCAAATCTGGCCTGTCACATTGAAGAGTCTTTTTGAAAACTACGCGTTCATTGAAAACCCTTCTTACAATTTAAAACTTTCTGCCTTTAAAACCTCAGATTTCATTTGCTTAGTTTCAAAACGTGGTTTATTAAAAGTCATTCTCTTGTAAAACATTATTATCTTTAAAACTTTATGTAACATCCCGATTCAGGGCCTAGTCGGAATAGTGGTGCGAGACCACAAATCTGAGTTAGTAAATTGAGTTCTTAAGGTTTATGACATGTTTGCATGATAGTATTAAAGTTCCATGTAGAAATTTTGTGAAATTGACATGGAATGATCAAATAGGACTAAATTGCAAAAGTTGCAAAATATGAGTTTCTAGAAACATTTTGTATGAAATAGCTTTAGAATATAAATTAGAAGTCCTTAAATAGAAATTTGCCCAAATTATAAGTTTTGGACAAAAATGGACATGAGTTAGTAAATTGTAAATTTTTAAAGAGAAGGGCATTTTGGTCATTTACCAATTAAATGATTAAAATAGGAAAAAGATGATAAAAATTTCATTCATCTTCTTCCTTGTGCCGAAAATTGGAAGACTCCATAGTTAGGGTTCTTCAAATTTTTGAAGCTTGCAAGTAAGTCATCCTAGCCTCGTTTTTAATATTCTTCATATTTTTGGAGTCCTCGTATTATGAATTAGCTATTTTTAGCTATAAGATGAGCTAAGAAGCATGTTCAAAAATCTACCCATGTGTATCATGCATGTAAAATGATATTTTATGGAAGTTTATGAGAGTTTGATGTTAGATAAACATCTTTTCCTTAGTGAATTTCATGAAAAATGATAGTATGGACTAATTTGTAATAGTTATGAAATTGGTCATACCTATTAGAAATAGTGAGAATTGATGATTGTTATAGTAGAGAAAATGAATCAGCTAAGCATGATGTTTAAGAAAGTTAAATGAGAATCATTTTACGAGCCTAGGGGCAAAAGTGTAAATAAGAGAAAGTTTAAGGGCAAAATAGTAATTTTGCCAAAGTATGAGTTAAGAGTCAATTTAGTCATTGTGAGTATTTAATGATCTAGTTATTATTATAGATCAAGAAAAACGAAGCCCGGATCGAAACCGAGGCAAGAACAAAGTCGAGGACTAAATTGCATATCTACATACATTTTGTATATTGAGGTAAGTTTGTATGATTTCTAAGCTTTATGATTATTATCATTGAATTGCTTAGTATAATGTACATTATTACCATAGAAATGCTTATTGCTATGTTAAATAAAGAAATTAATGAGATTAAGCATGAGAAAGTCCTGATTGAAGTTGAATTACTTAGGATACTCGATCTACCACACGAGATAAGAAAGTCTGTATAAGACCAAGCCAAGGCATGGCATCGGCAACCAAGCAAGTTATCATGTAAGTCCAAGACAAGTCTTGGCATTGAAGAGTTATTATGAGATGAAGACCCATGTAAGCCCAAGCCAAGGCATGGCATTGGTGAGTCTCCAAGTAAAGATGTCATGTAAGTCCAAGACAAGTCTTGGCATTGAAAAGCTTTCATGAGGTAGAGATTCCATGTAAGTCCAAGCCAAGGCATGGCATTGGTGAGTAACAAGAAAGATTTCATGTAAGTCCAAGCCAAGGCTCGGCATTGACTAGTTCATGAGTAAAGATACCAAGTAAGACCATGTCAAGACATGGCAATGGTAAGTTCCCAACGGAACACACAAGGAAGACTTTGAGTAAGTCCATGTCAAGACATGGCATCAATACCAAGATGAGAGATCCCATGTAAAACTATATTGAGGATATGGCTTTGGCATCAAGTTATGTGGGATGAGATTCAGTATCCTCGGTTATTCATAGAAATTCATCGGGCAAGAGAGTAAAGCTCAAATGATATAGTAAGAATGTTAAGTAAGTAAAGTTATTATCAAGTTATGCTAGTTAAGAGTATTATTCATGATATGAATGATGAAGTTGAGATTATACTTATCATAGTAAAGTATACTGATCTATGTGATCAAGTGATACAGTATATTGTTTCTGCAAATGCGAGCATGAGAATAGTAAATACCATGAGATATGTAAGAATCAGTAAGAGTAAGTAAGCTTAAATACTTGAGATTTATAATGCCATTGTTTATGATGAATGGTTAATGTTAAGAAAATATATTGCTATGAGAATTACATGCAAACTTACTAAGCTAAATGCTTACGTCCTTTATTCTTTCTTTCCATGTAGTCCCGCCTAGCTAATCTCGTGGATCATCGTGATCGGAGCTCAGAGCACACTATCAATCGATATTTTGGTATAGTCAAGTTTTTATATTAAGTATGGCATGTATAGGAAGCATTTCATTTTGAGTTATGTTTTAAAATTAGCCAAAATGTTGGTTATCAAGCTTAGTATTCTTTTTGTATATGGCCAAAGAGATGAGTCATGAATGATTATGTATGTATGTTTTAATCCATCAATGAAATATGCATCCTTGTTCATGTTAGATGTAATACTTAAGTTGCTGAATTGAGCATGGGATTGGTCTTGATTTCAGGGTGGCAGTTGGCTTGGTAAATAGCCTCTAAGTGCCCACACGGATGGACACACGGGGGTGTGTCTAAGCCGTGTGTTCCCTGCACATTAGTGTTTTAAGTCAGGATAGACCATGGGCTAATAACACGACCGTGTGTTTAGGCCGTGTGTACCACACGATTAGCACACGGGCGTGTGCCCTGGGCGTGTGAAGTCTGCACTTTACACTTAGTAATTGAATTGTCACACAGCTAATGCACACGTGCGTGTGTATAGACCGTGTGAATAAGTCAGAATACCAAGGTTTGGCACACGGGTCAGGGCCACGGGCGTGTCTAGGCCGCGTGTAATTTGCCAGTATCCACCACGGGTGAAAGACACGGGCATGTTTTAGGGGTGCACAGGCGTGTCCCAAGTCACACGGACATGTGACCCCTGTTTGGAGAGAAAGTTTCTAGATGAGTTCTAAAAGTTTCGGGACATAAGTCTGAGGCCTCGTAGGCCCATGAAATGTCTGATTTGACTAAGAAAGAGAAGTTTTTAATTCGGAACAAAATTTTATAGCCCGTAAGTACATGTTTAAGTGAGTTCAAGCATGGTAATGTCTCGTATCCAGTCTTAGTCTCGGACTCGGGTATGGGGTGTTACATTTAGTGGTATTAGAGCTACGGTTTAGTCGATTTTAGGACTAACGTAGCACGAGCACGAGTCTAGCTATACATGCCATACGTAAGAATGTTTTTATAATGATAGTGTGACGACTCCTGACGACTTAAATTATGTTTATACATTTAGTAAATGGATCCCGATAGAGCTGTGGCGGATGACGTAGAAAGTAATGCGCCGGCTCCCACTGAAGGGACGATACCGAACGAGAATGAGAATAGACCCACTACGGTGAGTCAAGAAGGAGGAGAAGAGGCTAGAGAAGCCTTCCTCCACATGATGAACACATGGTATATGGAGTTCGTTCATGCAGAACCCGAATGCACAACCCCTCCACCCCCACCTATTCCTCAACCTATCCCAGTAGCCCCTCAAGTAGTAGAGGTGGTAAGAGGAGAGAAGCCTCCGGTTGATAGGATTAGGAAACATGGGGCAGAAGAATTCCGGGCTAGAAAAGATGGTGATCCGGGAAAGGCTGACTTCTGGATAGAAAATACTATCAGGGTATTTACTGAGTTGTCATGCACACCTGAGGAATGCAAGAAGTGTGTAGTCTCTCTTTTAAGAGATTTTACTTACCAATGGTGGAACACCCTTGTGTCGGTGGTACCGAGGGAAAAGATCATATAGGAATTTTTCCAAGAAGAGTTCAAGAAAAAGTATATCAGTCAAAGGTTCGTGGACCAGAAAAGAAAGGAATTTCTAGAGTTAAAGCAAGGCAAGATGTCCGTGACTGATTATGAGCGTGAGTTTGTACGGCTCAGCAAATACGCTCGAGAATGCGTGTCCACCGAGGCCATCATGAGTAAGAGATTTGAAGATAGGCTAAATGAGGACATCAAATTGTTTGTTGCTGTCCTAGAACTAAAGGAATTCGTTGTGCTAGTAGAGAGGGCTTGTAAAGCCGAAGAGAAAATCTAAAGTAGAGTCTCGTGACTCTAAAAAGAGACAGTGGAATAAGTCATTCCAATCCTCATCCAAGAAGTCAAGAGATTTCTCCACCCGATCGGCTACTTCCACCGGGTTTTCAAGGAAGGACAAAGTAAGCGTGTATTCGGGAAGTAAGGCATGCAGACGACTTGGTTGCTAGTGTGGGGAACATCCGTCGGATAGACCCGAATGCCCACAGTGTGGTGACGTCATCTTGGAGAATGTCGAGCACATGAAAATGCATGTTTCAGATGTGGTTCCCAGGGCCACTACATAAAAGATTGTCCAGAGATAATGAAAGAAGATAGAGCTCAGAACCCGAGATCCGGGAGTGTGGTCAGAGGAAGACCACAGAGGAACCCAGGAAGTGGGGCAAGTGGAAAAGGTAACCCTAGAGAGCAGGCTGCGAAACCCGAGGGTAGGGCGCCTGCAAGGACTTATGCCATTCATGCTCGCGAAGAGGCATCTTCTCCTGATGTTATTACGGGCACCTTTTCTCTTTATGATATCAAAGTTATTGCTTTAATAGATCCTGGATCCACACACTCTTACATTTTTATGAAACTAGTATCCAATATGAATATGCCTATAGATTCTACAGAATTTACGATTAAGGTGTCTAATCCTTTAGGCAAGAGTGTGTTAGTTGATGAAGTATGTAAAGATTGTCCATTAATGATTAGAGGTCATTACTTTAAAGCAAATCTTATGTTGCTACCATTTGATGAGTTTGACATCATTCTTGGTATGGACTGGTTGACTGCCCATGACGTAATAGTAAATTGTGGGAAAAAGTACATTGAGATGAAATGTGAGAATGGGGACATTCTCCATGTAAAATCAGATGAACAAGGTAGGTCACCGGTAATGATTTCTCATATGACGGCACAGAGATACATAAGAAAAGGGTATGAGGCATATTTGGCCTTTGTGATGAATGATAGAGAAACAGAGTTAAAGATTGAGTCAGTACTGATAGTATGTGAGTGCGTGGATGTTTTTCTCGAAGAATTACAAGGACTACCACTAGTTAGAGAGGTTGAGTTCAGCATTGAGCTAGCTCCCGATACTGTACCAATATCTATTACTCCTTATAGAATGGCTCCAATGGAGTTGAGAGAGTTGAAGTCACAGTTGCAAGAGTTGACAGATAAAGGTTTTGCGAGGTCAAGTTGTTCTCCATGGGGTGCTCCGATTTTATTTGTGAAAAAGAAAGATGGCACCATGAGATTGTGCGTAGATTACCGTCAACTTAATAAAGTGACAGTAAAGAACAAGTACCCATTGCCAAGGATCGATGATTTGTTCGATCAATTGAAGGGAGCCATTGTGTTCTCTAAGATAGACTTGAGATCGGGGTACTACAAGTTGAGAGTAAAGGAATCAGATGTGTCCAAGATAGCTTTTCGAACAAGGTATGGGCATTATGAATTTTTAGTCATGCCCTTTGGTTTGACCAATGCTCCTGCGGTATTCATGGACTTGATGAACCGCATATTTAGACCATACCTCGACAAGTTTGTAGTTGTTTTCATTGACAACATACCGATTTATTCCCGAGATGAGAATGAGCATGCTGAGAACCTACGGACAGTTTTACAGACTCTTCGAGAAAGTCAATTATATGCCAAGTTCAGTAAAAGTGAATTTTGGCTCAAGGAAGTAGGATTTCTGGGACATATTGTCTCGGGAGATGGAGTCCAAGTAGATCCAAGTAAGATTTCGGCCATAATGGACTGGAATCCACCGAGAAATGTCTCTAAGGTTAGAAGTTTTCTAGGCCTAGCTGGCTATTATAGACGATTCGTCAAGGGGTTTTCTATGATTGCAACCCCGATGACTAAATTGTTATAGAAAAATGTAAAGTTTGAGTGGACAGAAAGATGCCAACAAAGTTTCGAGAAACTCAAAGCGATGTTGACAAACTCGGTTTTAGTACAACTCGAGACGAGGAAAAGAATTTGTGATTTGACTATGCATCCTTAAATGGATTAGGCTGTGTACTTATGCAAGAAGGCAAAGTGATTGCTTACGCCTCAAGACAGTTGAAGCCACATGAGAAGAATTATCCGACCCACGATCTAGAGTTTGCTGCCATAGTCTTCGCATTGAAGATATGGAGGCACCACCTATATGGTGAGAGATGTCGGATCTTCACCGATCACAAAAGTTTGAAGTACTTGATGATGCAGAAAGAGTTAAACTTAAGGCAGCGGAGATGGTTAGAGTTGATGAAAGACTATGAATTGGTCATTGACTACCATCCGGGGAAGGCAAATGTGGTCGCCGATGCTTTGAGTAGAAAGTCCCTATTTGCATTAAGGGCAATGAATTCACGGATGACTTTATCCGACGATGGTTCTATTCTAGCTGAGTTGAGAGCTAGACCAATTTTCCTCCAAGAGATCATTGAAGCTCAAAAAGAAGATAGTGGATTGTAAGTCAAGAGAGCTCAGCGCGAGACAGATGTTGAGTCTGATTTCCGGATTAGTCCCAATGGAAGTCTGATGTTCAAAGATAGAGTTTGTGTACCGAGAAAGGAAGAGCTTATTCAGGGAATTTTGCGTGAAGCCCATAACGTATGTTTATCTGTACATTCGGGTGGTACCAAGATGTATAATGACTTGAAGCAACAATATTGGTGGCCGAGAATGAAGAAAGATATTTAAGAGTTCGTTTCCAAATGCTTGATTTGTCTGCAAGTAAAGGCTGAACACCAAGTACCTTCGGGTTTGCTTTAACCCATTTTGGTTCCGAAGTGGAAATGGGACTGTATTACTATGGATTTTGTAACGAGTTTACCGTTGTCTCCGAGCAAGAAAGATGCTGTATGGGTCGTGGTTGATAGACTTACGAAGTTAGCCCATTTCATACTATACGAGTTGATTACTCACTAGACAAGTTGGCAAACTTGTACGTTTCAGAAATAGTAAGGCTTCATGGTGTTCCGTTGTCAATCATCTCGGACAGAGATTCGAGGTTTAAATCCAGATTTTGGAAGAAGTTACAAGAGGCCTTGGGTACAAAGTTGAACTTTAGTACCGCTTTTCATCCTCAAACTGACGGTCAGTCAGAGAGGTTAATTCAAGTACTCGAGGATATGCTCAGATGTTGTATTCTCGAATTCCGAGGCAGTTGGGAAAAGTTTCTCCCATTGGTAGAATTTGCCTACAATAATAGTTTTCGATCGAGTTTAAAGATGGCGCCTTATGAGGCTTTATATGGGTGTAAGTGCCTAACGCCTCTATATTGGGTGAACTCAAGGAAAACCAAATTCACGGGGTTGATTTGGTTAGAGAAAGCGAGGGAAAGTGAAAGTGATACGAGAAAGTTTAAAAGGCTGCTTGAAGACAGACAAAAATCCTATTCGGATTTAAGAAGGAAAGAGATAGAGTACCAAGTCAGGGATAAAGTTTTCTTGAAAGTGTCACCATGGAGAAAGGTTCTCAAATTTGGCCGTAAAGGCAAGTTGAGTTCACGTTTTATCGGACCATACGAGATTACTGAAAGAGTTGGGCTGGTAGCTTATCGATTGGCTTTTCCATCAAAGTTAGAAAAAATTCACGATGTGTTTTACGTGTCAATGATGAGACGCTACCGATCAGATCTTCACATGTAATTACCCCGTCAGAGATAGAGATTTATCCCGACATGACTTACGGTGAAAAACCAATTAAGGTTTTAGCTCGGGAAGTCAAGCAGCTAAGGAATAAAAGTATTGCCCTGGTAAAAGTATTGTGGCAAAGACATGGAATAGAAGAAGCTACGTGGGAACCAGAAGAGAGCATGAGAAACCAGTACCCAAACCTGTTTGCTAGTAAGAATTTTGAGGACGAAAATTCCTAAGAGGGGGAGAATTGTAACATCCCGATTGAGGGCCTAGTCGGAATAGTGGTGCGAGACCACAAATCTGAGTTAGTAAATTGAGTTCTTAAGGTTTATGACATGTTTGCATGATAGTATTAAAGTTCCATGTAGAAATTTTGTGAAATTGACATGGAATGATCAAATAGGACTAAATTGCAAAAGTTGCAAAATATGAGTTTCTAGAAGCTTTTTGTATGAAATAGCTTTAGAATATAAATTAGAAGTCCTTAAATAGAAATTTGCCCAAATTATAAGTTTTGGACAAAAATGGACATGAGTTAGTAAATTGTAAATTTTTAAAGAGAAGGGCATTTTGGTCATTTACCAATTAAATGATTAAAATAGGAAAAAGATGATAAAAATTTCATTCATCTTCTTCCTTGTGCCGAAAATTGGGAGACTCCATAGCTAGGGTTCTTCAAATTTTTGAAGCTTGCAAGTAAGTCATCCTAGCCCCGTTTTTAATATTCTTCGTATTTTTAGAGTCATCGTATTATGAATTAGCTATTTTTAGCTATAAGATGAGCTAAGAAGCATGTTCAAAAATCTACCCATGTGTATCATGCATGTAAAATGATATTTTATGGAAGTTTATGAGAGTTTGATGTTAGATAAACATCTTTTCCTTAGTGAATTTCATGAAAAATGATAGTATGGACTAATTTGTAATAGTTATGAAATTGGTCATACCTATTAGAAATAGTGAGAATTGATGATTGTTATAGTAGAGAAAATGAATCAGCTAAGCATGATGTTTAAGAAAGTTAAATGAGAATCATTTTACGAGCCTAGGGGCAAAAGTGCAAATAAGAGAAAGTTTAGGGGCAAAATAGTAATTTTGCCAAAGTATGAGTTAAGAGTCAATTTAGTCATTGTGAGTATTGAATGATCTAATTATTATTATAGATCAAGAAAAACGAAGCCCGGATCGAAACCGAGGCAAGAACAAAGTCGAGGACTAAATTGCATATCTACATACATTTTGTATATTGAGGTAAGTTTGTATGATTTCTAAGCTTTATGATTATTATCATTGAATTGCTTAGTATAATGTACATTATTACCATAGAAATGCTTATTGCTATGTTAAATAAAGAAATTTATGAGATTAAGCATGAGAAAGTCCCGATTGAAGTTGAATTACTTAGGATACTCGATCTACCACACGAGATAAGAAAGTCCGTATAAGACCAAGCCAAGGCATGGCATCGGCAATCAAGCAAGTTATCATGTAAGTCCAAGATAAGTCTTGGCATTGAAGAGTTATTATGAGATGAAGACCCATGTAAGCCCAAGCCAAGGCATGGCATTGGTGAGTCTCCAAGTAAAGATGTCATGTAAGTCCAAGACAAGTCTTGGCATTGAAAAGCTTTCATGAAGTAGAGATTCCATATAAGTCCAAGCCAAGGCATGGCATTGGTGAGTAACAAGAAAGATTTCATGTAAGTCCAAGCCAAGGCTCGGCATTGACTAGTTCATGAGTAAAGATACCAAGTAAGACCAAGTTAAGACATGCTAATGGTAAGTTCCAAAGGGAACACACAAGGAAGAATTTGAGTAAGTCCATGTCAAGACATGGCATCAATACCAAGACGAGAGATCCCATGTAAGACCATATCGAGGATATGGCTTTGGCATCGAGTTATGTGGGATGAGATTCAGTATCCTCGGTTATTCATAGAAATTCATCGGGCAAGGGAGTAAAGCTCAAATGATATAGTAAGAAAGTTAAGTAAGTAAAGTTATTATCAAGTTATGCTAGTTAAAAGTATTATTCATGATATGAATGATGAAGTTGAGATTATACTTATCATAGTAAAGTATCTTTGATCTATGTGATCAAGTGATACAAGTATATTGTTTCTGCATTTGAGCATGAGAATAGTAAGTACCATGAGATATGTAAGAATCAGTAAGAGTAAGTAAGCTTAAATACTTGAGATTCATAATGCCATTGTTTATGATGAATGGTTAATGTCAAGCAAATATATTGCTATGAGAATTACATGCAAACTTACTAAGCTAAATGCTTACGTCCTTTATTCTTTCTTTCCACGTAGTCCCGCCTAGCTAATCTCATGGATCATCGTCATCGGAGCTCGGAGCACACTATCAATCGATATTTTGGTATAGCCAAGTGTTTATATTAAGTATGGCATGTATAGGAAGCATTTCATTTTGAGTTATGTTTTAAAATTAGCCAAAATGTTGGTTATCAAGCTTAGTATTCTTTTTGTATATGGCCAAAGAGATGAGTCATGAATGATTATGTATGTATGTTTTAATCCATCAATGAAGTATGCATCCTTGTTCACGTTAGATGTAATACATGAGTTGCTGAATTGAGCATGGGATTGGTCTTGATTTCAGGGTGGCAGTTGGCTTGCTAAATAGCCTCTAAGTGCCCACACGGATGGACACACCGGCGGGTGTCTAAGCCGTGTGTTCCCTGTACATTAGTGTTTTAAGTCAGGATAGACCACGGGCTAATAACACAGCCGTATGTTTAGGCCGTGTGTACCACACGGTTAGCACATAGGCGTGTGCCCTGGGCGTGTGAAGTCTGCACTTTACACTTAGTAATTGAATTGTCACATGGCTAATGCACACGGGCGTGTGTATAGACCATGTGAATAAGTCAAAATACCAAGGTTTGGCACACGGGCGAGGGCCACGGGCGTGTCTAGGCCGTGTGTAATTTGCCAGTATCCACCCCGGGTAAAAGACACGGGCATGCCCGTGCACCCAAGTAACACGGACGTGTGACCCCTGTTTGGAGAGAAAGTTTCCAGATGAGTTCTGAAAGTTTTGGGACATAAGTCTGAGGCCTCGTAGGCCCATGAAATGTCTGATTTGACTAAGAAAGAGAAGTTTTTAATTTGGAACAAAATTTTATAGCCCGTAAGTACATATTTAAGTGACTTCAAGCATGGTAATGTCTCGTATCCAGTCTTAGTCTCGGACTCGGGTATGGGGTGTTACACTTTGTTTCTTGTAGAAGTCTGACTTAAAGAATTTTGGAAACGTGATATTTCGAAAACAGTTGTTGTTGTTTTAAAAACCAGTGTTTAATCATTTAACAATTCATACTTAACAGAATTACCAAATGAAAGTTTAAAAAGAAAAATCCAATGGCCTTATTACACAAAATATTAACCCCAATAATAATATAAAATAAATTAAAACCAAAATTTCTAAGTTTCATTAAGAAGCAAGTCTGACGTATGGCCACCTCCGAGTCCTCCACAGCTCCAAATCCTCTAACGCTGGGGATTACCTGCACGGTTAAAAAGGAAGGGGTGAGTTACGAGAACTCAGTGTGTAATCCCCTATAACGGTCACTATCTGGGCTTGAGCCCATACGGTATCGGTCTAGGCCTAAGCCCTATTCGGTAACAAGCTGGGCCTGAGCCCTAAAATCATCTCAATGTATGTGGATATGTGCCCACCCCAATCCTACCAGCCGTCTAACTCTCCACCCGTACCAACCAATCGCACCATATGGGGACCATGTCAACCCACCCAGCCAATCCTCACCAATATTGCAGTCAAGCTGCTAATCACGGTATATGTGGCTGAGCCACTAAAACAGTATGTGGCAGAGCCACTAAAACGGTATGTGCCAGAGCCACTTAAACGGTACTTCCTCCAATCATCAAACCCAACCCATGCAACATGATATGAATGCAGTGTATTACACGTATAAACAGTATAAATAAAATATCACATACACGATATTTAACCACAATCAAGGGTATAACGGTCATTTTGTCACCTAAGGGTATAACGGTAATTTTCACCCCTTTGGGGGTATTTCGGTAATTTTACCCATTGTTGGTATTTCGGTAATTCACCCACTAAGGGTATTTCGATAATTTTGCAAATCGAGGGTGTTTCAGTAATTTTGTAAACCAAGGTATTTTAAACAGAGATAACGATGCGAATGGGCCTAGGGGCCATTCTTGGCCCAAATGGGCCCATACGCTCGTGTGGCCCATTTAGCCCAAATCTAGCCACAGATATGAGATTCACTAGTCCAATCCAATATCTACTACACAATCATATAATTTATTCATATCGGCCCACATGGCCCCTTTCGGCCCAAACAGCCTAAACCCATAAGAACACTCATGATGGCCTCAACTATCGTGTTGAAGCTCCCACACGTGCGCTCGCTCGCTCGTGTGGCTACCATCACCGTGTGACCAGTATTTCGGCATTTGCCGCTCTACCACTAGAGTAGTGCGAAATACACACCTGATTGGAAGCTGAAGTTAACCCGCGCTCTGAACACTATCCTGCGCAGAAGCCAACTATGATCGCACCCTTGACCCCCAAGGGGGTGTGTCGATCAACTTCGGTCGCCACCTCTGCGACCCAATGGCATTCAGATCAATGAATGATCCAACGCCTAACCCAAACGAGCACGCCACAAAGCGAAGAGATAAGCCAAGAAAGGTGTGCTTACTCTCCTCATTGTTTGCTCTATTTAAAGCCAGCTTCTTGCCTATCCTCATGCTAGCTTTCCAATGTGGGATCCCTCCTTCAGCAGAGTTTAAATCCAACACAAACTCTGGCCGTCCAATCCGCAAAATAAATACTCCCTTGCTTGACATGAGATTCAAACCTTTGCCCTCTCCTATGCTCCAGACGCTACATGCCACCACAACACAAGCTCCTTTTGTGACTTAGAACATGCGCAACTAAATATAAGCCTATGGGCCAAAGTCTAAGTTCATTTAAAAGGAAAACAAAAAAGAATTGCAAGCGCCAAGACTTGAACCTTGGACCCCTTGCTCCCTTTATGGCGTCACTTCCTTGCTCCTTAAGTGGCGCCACTTTGCCACTTCACCACAGCTCCTCTTGTGTCATTTTTTTACCCTAATTTATTCTTAAAGCCTACTTACTTACACCCAGGGCTTTATTCACCTAAAACCAAAATATTTCCTAAAGCCCAGGTTTGTACCCGGGACTTCATGGAAGCCTCCTAACCTTCGAAAATCACTCACCTAATAGGTCCAACTTGCATTAGCGTCGTTCTCTTATTCCCAAAAATTTTAAACGCTCCCAATTTCAAGGCCCAATAGGCCCAACTCTACTAGGCCCAAATTCGGGGCGTTACAAATCTCACCCCTTAAAGAAATTTCGTCCTCGAAATTTCCAACTAACAGGGTAGTCGTGTAACAACTACCCCACTACGCTACCGATGCGCACTCTCATCCAAATAACACTAATACACTTTTAACTTAATCTTGAAACCTCTTCACACAACCAAATGTCTAACCACAGAAGAAAACATATATTTATCACACATGCATACAATTTCTATATTCAAACATCACATCACATCCAAACAAAAACACCCACAGAATAAATACCAAAAATACAGTCCAGTATCTAAGAAACCACAGTATTTTTAACTACTACTTTTCAACAACAACAGTTTCAGAAACTTACGGATTCGGTGCCGGAGACTCGGTAAGCCACACTTTCAGGAACATATTCAGAAAAACATTTCGATTACTTCAAATCTTTTTAAACCTTTTTGAAACAATACTTTCAGAAATTTTGAAGACCCAATCCACAACCAAGTTTTGTAACCTGGCTCTGATACCATTAAATGTAACACCCCAAACCCGGCCTAGACGTTATGGCCGGATCTAGTATGTCACATCAAAAGAATTTTGGAAACGTGATATTTCGAAAACAGTTGTTGTTGTTTTAAAAACCAGTGTTTAATAGTTTAACAATTCATACTTAGCAGAATTACCAAATGAAAGTTTAAAAAGAAAAATCCAATGGCTTTATTACACAAAATATTAACCCCAAAAATAATATAAAATAAATTAAAACCAAAATTTCTAAGTTTCGTTAAGAAGCAAGTCTGACGTATGGCCACCTCCGAGTCCTCCACAGCTCCAAATCCTCTAACGCTGGGGATTACCTGCACGGTTAAAAGGGAAGGGGTGAGTTACGAGAACTCCTTGTGTAATCCCCTATAACGGTCACTATCTGGGCTTGAGCCCATACGGTATCGATCTGGGCCTAAGCCCTATTCGGTAACAAGCTGGGCCTGAGCCCCAAAATCATCTCAATGTATGTGGATATGTGCCCACCCCAATCCTACCAGTCGTCTAACTCTCCACCCGTACCAACCAATCACACCATGTGGGGACCATGTCAACCCACCCAGCCAATCCTCACCAATATTGCAGTCAAGCTGCTAATCACGGTATATGTGGCTAAGGGTATAACGGTCATTTTGTCACCCAAGGGTATAATGGTCATTTTGTCACCTAAGGGTATAACGATAATTTTCACCCCTTTGGGGGTATTTCGGTAGTTTTACCCATCGTAGGTATTTCGGTAATTCACCCACTAAGGGTATTTTGGTAATTTTGCAAATCTAGGGTGTTTCGGTAATTTTGTAAACCAAGGTATTCTAAACAGAGATAACGATGCGAATGGGCCTAGGGCCCATTCTCGGCCCAAATGGGCCCACATGCTCGTATGGCCCATTTAGCCCAATTCTAGCCACAGATATGAGATTCACATAGTCCAGTCCAATATCTACTACACAATCATACAATTTATTCATATGGGCCCACATGGCCCTTTTTGGCCCAAACAGCCTAAACCCACAAGAACACTATGATGGCCTCAACTATCACGTTGAATCTCCCACACGTGCGCTCGCGCGCTCGAGTGGCTACCATCGCCGTGTGATCGGCATTTCGGCATTTGCCCCTCTACAGCTAGAGTAGTGCGAAATACACACCTGATAGGAAGCTAAAGTTAACCCGCGCTCGGAACACTATCCTGCGCAGAAGCCAACTATGATTGCACCCTTGACCCCCAAGGGGGTGTGTCGATCAACTTCGGTCACCACCTCTGTGACCCAATGGCATACAGATCAATGAATGATCCAACGCCTAACCCAAACGAGCACGCCACAAAGCGAAGAGATAAGCCAAGAAAGGTGTGCTTACTCTCCTCATTGTTTGCTCTATTTAAAGCCAGCTTCTTGCCTATCCTCATGCTAGCTTTCCGATGTGGGATCCCTCCTTCAGCAGAGTTTAAATCCAACACAAACTCTGGCCGTCCAATCCGCAAAATAAATACTCCCTTGCTTGACATGAGATTCGAACCTTTGCTCTCTCCTTTGCTCCAGACGCTACATGCCACCACAACACAAGCTCCTTTTGTGACTTAGAACATGCGCAACTAAATATAAGCCTATGGGCCAAAGTCTAAGTTCATTTAAAAGGAAAGCAAAAAGAATTGCAAGCGCCAAGACTTGAACCTTGGACCCCTTGCTCCCTCTATGGCGTCACTTCCTTGCTCCCTAAGTGGCGTCACTTTGCCACTTCACCACAACTCCTCTTGTGTCATTTTTTTACCCTAATTTATTCTTAAAGCCTACTTACTTACCCTCAGGGCTTTATTCACCTAAAACCAAAATTTTTCCTAAATCCCAGGTTTGAACCTGGGACTTCATGGAAGCCCCCTAACCTTCCAAAATTACTCACCTAATAGGTCCAACTTGCATTAGTGTCGTTCTCTTATTCCCAAAAATTTTAAACGCTCCCATTCCCAAGGCCCAATTCTACTAGGCCCAAATTCGAGGCGTTACAAATCTACCCCCTTAAAACAAATTTCGCCCTCGAAATTTCCAACTAACAGGGTAGTCATGTAATGGCTACCCCACTACGCTACCGCTGCGCACTCTCATCCCAATAACACTAATAGACTTTTAACTTAATCTTGAAACCTCTTCACACAACCAAAAGTCTATCCAGAGAAGCAAACATATATTTATCACACATGCATACAATTTCTATATTCAAACATCACATCCAAACAAAAACACCCACATAATAAATACCAAAAATACGGTCCAGTATATAAGAAACCACAGTATTTCTAACTACTACTTTTCAACAAAAACAGTTTCAGAAACTTACGGATTCGGCGCCGGAGACTCGGTAAGCCACACTTTTAGGAACATATTCAGAAAAACATTTCGATTACTTCAAATCTTTTCAAACCATTTTGAAACAATACTTTCAGAAATTTTGAAGACCAAATCCACAGCCGAGTTTTGTAACCTGGCTCTGATACCATTAAATGTAACACCCCAAACACGGCCTAGACGTTATGGTCAGATCTAGTATGTCACATTAAAAGGTTGTTTAAAAGTTATGTGTTCGTTAAAAACCTTGTATCCCTTTTTGAAAATCTGAATTTCGTTGTTTGTAAAAAAAAAACAAGATTTGCTTAAAGTGTATTCTTGTAAAGATATTATTATTTTCGAAAACTTTGTTTGTTGCAAAAGTTTAACTTAAAGAATTTTGGAAACGTGATATTTCGAAAACAGTTGTTGTTGTTATAAAAACCAGCGTTTAATCGTTTAACAATTCATACTTAGCAGAATTACCAAATGAAAGTTTAAAAAGAAAAATCCAATGGCCTTATTACACAAAATATTAACCCCAAAAATAACATAAAATAAATTAAAACCAAAATTTCTAAGTTTCGTTAAGAAACAAGTCTGACGTATAGCCACCTCCGAGTCCTCCAAAGCTCCAAATCCTCTAACACTAGGGATTACCTGCACGGTTAAAAAGGAAGGGGTGAGTTACGATAACTCAGTGTGTAATACCCTATAACGGTTACTATCTGGGCCTGAGCCCATACGGTATCAGTCTGGGCCTAAGCCCTATTCGGTAACAAGCTGGGCCTGAGCCCCAAAATCATCTCAATGTATGTGGATATGTGCCCACCCCAATCCTACCAGCCGTCTAACTCTCCACCCGTACCAACCAATCGTACCATGTGGGGACCATGTCAACCCACCCAGCCAATCCTTACCAATATTGCAGTCAAGCTGCTAATCACGGTATATGTGGCAGAGCCACTAAAACGGTATGTGGCAGAGCCACTTAAACGGTACTTCCTCCAATCATCAAACCCAACCCATGCAGCATGAGATGAATCCAGTGTATTACAAGTATAAACAGTATATATAAAATATCACATACACGATATTTAACCACAATCAAGGGTATAATGGTCATTTTGTCACCTAAGGGTATAACGGTAATTTTCACCCCTTTGGGGGTATTTCGGTAATTTTACCCATCGTAGGTATTTCGATAATTCACCCACTAAGGGTATTTTGGTAATTTTGCAAATCGAGGGTATTTCAGTAATTTTGTAAACCAAGGTATTCTAAACAGAGATAACGATGCGAATGGGCCTAGGGCCCATTCTCAGCCCAAATGGGCCCACACGCTCGTGTGGCCCATTTAGCCCAAATTTAGCCACATATATGAGATTCATATAGTTCAGTTCAATATCTACTACACAATCATACAATTTATTCATATGGGCCCACATGGCCCCTTTCGGCCCAAACAGCCTAAACCCACAAGAACGTTCATGATGGCCTCAACTATCGCGTTGAAGGTCCCATACGTGCGCTCGCACGCTCGTGTGGCTACCATCACCGTGTGACCGGCCTTTAGGCATTTTTCGCTCTACAGCTAGAGTGTGCGAAATACATACCTGATAGGAAGCTGAAGTTAACCCGCACTTTAAACACTGTTTAGCGCAGAAGCCAACTATGATCGCACCCTTGACCCCCAAGGGGGTGTGTCGATCAACTTCATTCACCACCCCCGTGACCCAACGGCATACAGATCAATGAATGATCCAACGCCTAACCCAAATGAGCATGCCACAAAGCGAAGAGATAAGCCAAAAATGTGTGATTACTCTCCTCATGGTTTGCTCTATTTAAAGCCAGCTTCTTTCCTATCCTTATGCTAGCTTTCTGATGTGGGATCCCTCCTTCAGCAGAGTTTAAATCCAACACAAACTCTGGCCATCCAGTCTGCAAAATAAATACTCTCTTGCTTGACATGAGATTCGAACCTTTGCCCTCTCCTATGCTCCAGACGCTACATGCCACCACAACACAAGCTCCTTTTGTGACTTAGAACGTGCACAACTAAATATAAGCCTATGGGCAAAAGTCTAAGTTCATTTAAAAGGAAAACAAAAAGAATTGCAAGCGCCAAGATTTGAACCTTGGACCCCTTGCTCCCTCTATGGCGTCACTTCCTTGCTCCCTAAGTGGCGTCACTTTTCTACGTCACCACAACTCCTCTTGTGTCATTTTTTTACCCTAATTTATTCTTAAAGCCTACTTACTTACCCCCAGGGCTTTATTCACCTAAAACCAAAATTTTTCTTAAAGCCCAGGTTTGAACCCGAGACTTCATGGAAGCCCCCTAACCTTCCAAAATCACTCACCTAATAGGTCCAACTTGCATTAGTGACATTCTCTTATTCCCAAAAATTTTAAACGCTCCTATTCCCAGGGCCCAATAGGCCCAATTCTACTAGGCCCAAAATCGGGGCGTTACAAATCTACCCCCTTAAAGAAATTTCATCCTCGAAATTTCCCACTAACAGGGTAGTCGTGTAACCACTACCCCACTACGCTACCGCTGCGCACTCTCATCCCAATAACACTAATACACTTTTAACTTAATCTTGAAACCTCTTCACACAACCAAACGTCTAACCATAGAAGCAAACAGATATTTATCACACATGCATACAATTTCTATATTCAAACATCACATCCAAACAAAAACACCCACAGAATAAATACCAAAAATACAGTCCAGTATCTAAGAAACCACAGTATTTCTAACAACTACTTTTCAACAACAATAGTTTTAGAAACTTACGGATTCGGCGCTGGAGACTCGATAAGCCACACTTTTAGGAACATATTCAGAAAAACATTTCGATTACTTCAAACGTTTTGAAACCTTTTTAAAACAATACTTTCAAAAATTTTGAAGACCCAATCCACAGCCGAGTTTTGTAACATGGCTCTGATACCATTAAATGTAACACCCTATACACGGCCTAGACGTTATGGCCGGATCTAGTATGTCACATTAAAAGGTTGTTTAAAAGTTTTGCGTTCGTTAAAAACCTTGTATCCCTTTTTGAAACTCTGAATTTTGTTGTTTGTAAAAAGACAAGATTTGCTTAAAGTGTATTCTTGTAAAGATGTTATTATTTTCGAAAACTTTGTTTGTTGCAGAAGTCTGACTTAAAGAATTTTGGAAACATGACATTTCGAAAATAGTTGTTGTTGTTTTAAAAAACCAGCGTTTAATCGTTTAACAATTCATACTTAGCAGAATTACCAAATGAAAGTTTAAAAAGAAAAATCCAATGGCCTTATTACACAAAATATTAACCCCAAAAATAATATAAAATAAATTAAAACCAAAATTTCTAAGTTTCGTTAAGAAGCAAGTCTGACGTATGGCCACCTCCGAGTTCTCCACAGCTCCAAATCCTCTAACGCTGGGGATTACCTGCACGGTTAAAAAGGAAGGGGTGAGTTACGAGAACTCAGTGTGTAATCCCCTATAACAGTCACTATCTGGGCCTGAGCCCATATGGTATCGGTCTGGGCCTAAGCCCTATTCGGTAACAAGCTGGGCCTGAGCCCCAAAATCATTTCAATGTATGTGGATATGTGCCCACCCTAATCCTACCAGCCGTCTAACTCTCCACCCGTACCAACCAATCGCACCGTGTGGGGACCATGTCAACCCACCCAGCCAATCCTCACCAATATTGCAGTCAAGCTGCTAATCAAGGTATATGTGGCTGTGCCACTAAAACGGTATGTGGCAGAGCCACTAAAACGGTACTTCCTCCAATCATCAAACCCAACCCATGGAACATGTTATGAATGCAGTGTATTACAAGTATAAACAGTATAATTAAAAAATCACATACACGATATTTAACCACAATCAAGGGTATAATGGTAATTTTCACCCCTTTGGGGGTATTTCGGTAATTTTACACATCGTAGGTATTTCGGTAATTCACCCACTAAGGGTATTTCGGTAATTTTGCAAATTGAGGGTGTTTTAGTAATTTTGTAAACCAAGGTATTCTAAACAACGATAACGATGCGAATGGGCCTAGGGCCCATTCTAGGCCCAAGTGGGCCCACACGCTCGTGTGGCCCATTTAGCCTAAATTTAGCCACATATATGAGATTCACATTGTCCAGTCCAATATCTACTACACAATCATACCATTTATTCATATAGGCCCACATGGCCCCTTTCGGCCCAAACAGCCTAAACCCACAAGAACACTCATGATGGCCTCAACTATTGCGTTGAAGCTCACACACGTGCGCTCGCACGCTCGTGTGGCAACCATCGTCGTGTGACCAGCATTTCGGCATTTGCCGCTCTACAACTAGAGTAGTGCGAAATACACACCTGATAGGAAGCTGAAGTTAACCCGCGCTCTGAACACTGTTCTGCGCAGAAGCCAACTATGATCGCACCCTTGATCCCCAAGGGGGTGTGTCGATCAACTTCGGTCACCACCTCCGCGACCCAACGGCATACAGATCAATGAATGATCAAACGCCTAACCCAAACGAGCACGCCACAAAGCGAAGGGATAAGCCATGAAAGGTGTGCTTACTCTCCTCATGGTTTGCTCTATTTAAAGCTAGCTTCTTGCCTATCCTCATGCTAGCTTTCTGATGTGGGATCCCTCCTTTAGCAGAGTTTAAATCCAACACAAACTCTGGCCATCTAGTCTGCAAAATAAATACTCTCTTGCTTGACATGAGATTCGAACCTTTGCCCTCTCCTATGCTCCAGACGCTACATGCCACTACAACACAAGCTCCTTTTGTGACTTAGAACGTGCACAACTAAATATAAGCCTATGGGCCAAAGTCTAAGTTCATTTAAAAGGAAAACAAAAAGAATTACAAGCGCCAAGATTTGAACCTTGGACCCCTTGCTCCCTCTATGGCGTCACTTCCTTGCTCCCTAAGTGGCGCCGCTTTTCCACGTCACCACAACTCCTCTTGTGTCATTTTTTTACCCTAATTTATTCTTAAAGCCTACTTACTTACCCCCAGGGCTTTATTCACCTAAAACCAAAATTTTTCTTAAA
The DNA here is from genome assembly GCA_025698515.1 of Gossypium sturtianum. Classification (NCBI taxonomy): domain Eukaryota; kingdom Viridiplantae; phylum Streptophyta; class Magnoliopsida; order Malvales; family Malvaceae; genus Gossypium; species Gossypium sturtianum. The sequence continues at coordinate 70,884,572 of CM046952.1, forward strand.
GCCCAGGTTTGAACCCGGGACTTCATGGAATCCCCCTAACCTTCCAAAATCACTCACCTAATAGGTCCAACTTGCATTAGTGACGTTCTCTTATTCCCAAAAATTTTAAACGCTCCTATTCCTAGGGCCCAATAGGCGCAATTCTACTAGGCCCAAATTCGGGGCGTTACAAATCTATCCCCTTAAAGAAATTTCATCCTCGAAATTTCCCACTAAAAGGGTAGTCGTGTAGCCACTACCCCACTACGCTACCACTGCGCACTCTCATCCCAATAACACTAATACACTTTTAACCTAATCTTGAAACCTCTTCACACAACCAAACGTCTAACCATAGAAGCAAACAGATATTTATCACACATGCATACAATTTCTATATTCAAACATCACATCCAAACAAAAACACCCACAGAATAAATACCAAAAATACAGTCCAGTATCTAAGAAACCACAGTATTTCTAACTACTACTTTTCAACAACAACAGTTTCAGAAACTTACGGATTCGGCGCTGGAAACTCGGTAAGCCACACTTTTAGGAACATATTCAGAAAACCATTTCGATTACTTTAAATCTTTTCAAACCTTTTTGAAACAATACTTTCAGAAATTTTGAAGACCCAATCCACAGCCGAGTTTTGTAACATGGCTCTGATACCATTAAATGTAACACCCCAAACACGGCCTACACGTTATGGTCGGATCTAGTATGTCACTTCAAAAGGTTGTTTAAAAGTTATGCGTTCGTTAAAAACCTTGTATCCCTTTTTGAAACTCTAAATTTTGTTGTTTGTAAAAGAAACAAGATTTGCTTAAAGTGTATTCTTGTAAAGATGTTATTATTTTCAAAAACTTTGTTTGTTGCAGAAGTCTGACTTAAAGAATTTTGGAAACGTGACATTTCGAAAACAGTTGTTGTTGTTTTAAAAACCAGCGTTTAATCGTTTAACAATTCATACTTAGCAGAATTACCAAATTAAAGTTTAAAAAGAAAAATCCAATGGCCTTATTACACAAAATATTAACCCCAATAATAATATAAAATAAATTAAAACCAAAATTTCTAAGTTTCGTTAAGAAGCAAGTCTGACGTATGGCCACCTCCGAGTCCTCCACGACTCCAAATCCTCTGCGCTGGGATTACACATGCAGTTAAAAGGAAGGGGTGAGTTACGAGAACTCAGTGTGTAATCCCCTATAACAGTCACTATCTAGGCCTGAGCCCATATGGTATCGGTCTGGGCCTAAGCCCTATTCGGTAACAAGCTGGGCCTGAGCCCCAAAATCATCTCAATGTATGTGGATATGTGCCCACCCCAATCCTACCAGCCGTCTAACTCTCCACCCATACCAACCAATCGCACCGTGTGGGGACCATGTCAACCCACCCAGCCAATCCTCACCAATATTGCAGTCAAGCTGCTAATCACGGTATATGTGGCTGTGCCACTAAAACGGTATGTGGCAGAGCCATTAAAACGGTACTTCCTCCAATCATCAAACCCAACCCATGGAACATGATATGAATGCAGTGTATTACAAGTATAAACAGTATAAATAAAAAATCACATACACGATATTTAACCACAATCAAGGGTATAATGGTAATTTTCACCCCTTTGGGGGTATTTCGGTAATTTTACACATCGTAGGTATTTTGGTAATTCACCCACTAAGCGTATTTCGGTAATTTTGCAAATTAAGGGTGTTTAAGTAATTTTGTAAACCAAGGTATTCTAAACAATGATAACGATGCTAATGGGCCTAGGGCCCATTTTAGGCCCAAGTGGGCCCACACGCTTGTGTGGACCATTTAGCCCAAGTCTAGCCACAGATATGAGATTCACATTGTCCAGTCCAATATCTACTACACAATCATACCATTTATTCATATGGGCCCACATGGCCCCTTTCGGCCCAAACAGCCTAAACCCACAAGAACACTCATGATGGCCTCAACTATCGCGTTGAAACTCCCACACGTGCGCTCGCACGCTCGTGTGGCTACCATCGTCGTGTGACCAGCATTTCGGCATTTGCCGCTCTACAGCTAGAGTAGTGCAAAATACACACCTGATAGGAAGCTAAAGTTAACCCGCGCTCTGAACTCTGTTCTGCGCAGAAGCCAACTATGATCGCACCCTTGATCCCCAAGGGGGTGTGTCGATCAACTTCGGTCACCACCTCCGCGACCCAACGGCATACAGATCAATGAATGATCCAACGCCTAACCCAAACGAGCACGCCACAAAGCGAAGGGATAAGCCATGAAAGGTGTGCTTACTCTCCTCATGGTTTGCTCTTTTTAAAGCCAGCTTCTTACCTATCCTCATGCTAGCTTTCCGATGTGGGATCCCTCCTTCAGCAGAGTTTAAATCCAACACAAACTCTGGCCGTCCAATCCGCAAAATAAATACTCTCTTGCTTGACATGAGATTCGAACCTTTGCCCTCTCCTATGCTCCAGACGCTACATGCCACCACAACACAAGCTCCTTTTGTGACTTAGAACATGCGCAACTAAATATAAGCCTATGGGCAAAAGTCTAAGTTCATTTAAAAGGAAAACAAAAAGAATTACAAGCGCCAAGACTTGAACCTTGGACCCTTTTCTCCCTCTATAGCGTCACTTCCTTGCTCCCTAAGTGGCGCCACTTTGCCACTTCACCACAACTCCTCTTGTGTCATTTTTTTACCCTAATTTATTCTTAAAGCCTACTTACTTACCCCAGGGCTTTATTCACCTAAAACCAATTTTTTTCCTAAAGCCCAGGTTTGAACCCGGGACTTCATGGAAGCCCCCTAACCTTCCAAAATCACTCACCTAATAGGTCCAACTTGCATTAGTGTCGTTCTCTTATTCCCAAAAATTTTAAACGCTCCCATTCCCAAGGCCCAATAGACCCAATTCTACTAGGCCCAAATTCAGGGCGTTACATTAGAATTGAGTCAGGACATAATTGGAAACTCTAAGAACATTTCACAAAATTACAAAAATTTTCTAAGTTACAGGGTTCACACGCCCGTGTGGTTCATGGGGCACGCCCGTGCAACCCTAGGGCACGCCCGTGCTACAGGCCGTGTTCGACCCCGTGTAACTTTCTAGCTTTTGCTCACGGCCATGCCACACGCCCGTGTTCTAGGCCGTGTAAAACACACGGCCAAGACACACGCCCGTGTTCTAGGCCGTGTAGAACACACGGCTGAGACAGCGCCCGTGTCTCTGCCCATGTGCTCAATTCTGAGCATTCTGTTTCTCAAATTTAAGGTACAGGGGACACACGTCCTAACTACACGTTCATGTACCCGACCATGTGTCACACACGATCTAGACACACGTCGTGTGTCTGCCCGTGTGGACAAAATAAAGCCATTTCTAGCTTCATTTCTCACCCAAAGTCACACCAATGTCTTGCACTAAAACTCACATCCATAAACAAACCAATTCCAGCATTCTAATTATGAAATTTCCATCATTCGCATGGCACCTTATTACATGCATACATGTTTATAATCTTACCTTGGTTTAATCTATATATTAGACATAATTTGATGAACTATTTAACATATATGAAACTACCTTGGTATGACATTGCAAGTATATCAAAACAACCAATTCTAGCCATTCCAATGGCTAGATTACAAGCATCATTTTCAAGCCAACAATGGCCAAGTCATCCTATACATGCCATTATACCAAAATGATTTTACTATATATACCCGAAATAAGCTAGTAGATAGTGTGATGATGCTCCAATGATCTCCAACCTTCGCAAGCTTCCGAGCACTATAAAACAGGGAAAATAAAACGGAGTAAGCATTACATGCTTAGTAAGTTCATATAACAGAAACTAAACTTACCAATCCTATTTATTAAATCTAAGCATACAATATCATGTTTTCCATCCATTTGGCAAAATTGCCTAAACACAAACATTCAATCAAACATGTTAGTCCAAATTTCTCATGTGCATCAAATAACACAGATGAGCTCATCATGCAATATTCTCTCAAGCCATTATTCATTTCATCTAATAATTCTCTTATCATACCAAGAGTTTTGTGTCCGTTGAATCATTAAAATTCTGATGGATGCTCAAGTAGTACACTCGAGGTGTACGATTCAATAACCCATCAATTCTTATTCAAGAGTACCCATTAGGGCACTTAATCAAAGAACATACTCTTGAGCCACATATTGTATAACAGGATTACCAGTCCAGGCTAAATCCTAATTGTAACATATCTCGAGAGGGATTATATCAGGATTACCCGTCCGGGCTAAATCCTTTCTATAATGAGTTCAATAGGATTATTCGTCTGAGCTAAATCCGTCAGCAACAAATATGGGACTTCATTTATTTCGGGGAAAGCACATATATTCATTGGAATTCAATATTCAACAGAACTTAACCCCTTTTCAATAATTTCAAGTATGCATTCATTTCTCATATTGTAACATCCAAGCAATTCACATAAATAATAATCACATTTCATACAACAAAACATTTAATTTAAAATAATTACATATTCGATTAAGTTACACGAACTTACCTCGACACTTTTCCATAATTACATGTTCGATTAAGTTACACGAAATTACCATTTTACCCCTAACTTTTCCATAAATTTTAATTTCGTCCCTAGGCTCAGAAAATGAAATTTGTGCAATTTACCCCTTATTCCAAGCCTAACCAAAATTCCATCACAAAATTTACAGCACATGTATTCATAAAAATTCAGAATTTTTCATCAAATTTCACAACTTTACATTTTAGTCCCTAAATCATGTTTTCATCAAAAATCATTTTGTAAAAGTTGTTTATCTATCAACAACCTTTCATTTTCTACCATAAATTTCTAATTTTAGGCATATTCATCCATGACCCATTTTCCATACTTTGATAACTTTTCAAATTGATCCCCCAAATAGATAGATTAAGCTATCCCAGTTTCAAAAATATCAAAATTACTAAAAATGGGATAAGGAAACTTACCCAATTAAGCCATGAAAGTTTCTTCCCTCTCTCCTAGGGTTTCCATGTATTTTAGGTTGAAGATGACGTAAAAATAAGATGATATCTTTTATCATCTTTTAATTAATTTAATTATTTAAATTTCCAATTTAGTCCTTGCCCTTTTTCTAAATTTCTGCGGATGAGTCACCAAAATATCTACATACTTTTATTTAATGGTCTAATTATCATATAAGGACCTCAAGTTTTGAATTCCACAGCTATTTAATCCTTATAGCTACTAGAATTCAACTTTTCCATTTTATGTGATTTAGTCCTTCTCGTAATTAAGCACATAATCAATAAAATTTTCTTACCGTAATTTTCACATGAGTTATTTATCATAATACGGACCATGTAATAAAATAAAAATAAATTTTATTTTTTGATCGGATTTGTGGTCCAGAAACCACTGTTTCGATTTCACTGAAAAATAGGGTGTTACACCAATAATCGTGTAACATTTTACCATCATTCTAAAGTAAGCGTAGCTCCTTGCGAAGATACTTAACTAGATAATCTTGAGTGTATAACCATCAATCAACACCTATCGCATCATGCACCACAAATGAGTCATCTTGCGACAATCTTACCGAGTAGCATGTTGTGCTAGTTGTCTTCTTTGAAGACAGAATTTCTTAATGTATTGCATGACAATACCTACCACAGGGGCCGGTCCAACTATCATATGATCATAAAAAAAATTTGCTTACTTTCAGGAAGTCTCCTCAATGAAATTTGCATGACAAAGTCTACCTTGGGGCAGGTCCATTTCATGCCATCACAAGAGACCATTGATGGAGGCTGTAGGTCTTATTTAAGGACCTTCTCCCACTCAATATTTTAAAAAACATGCAAGGTTTTTAATGTCTGGTTTCAATCATGAATGATAAATATATGCATGACAAGTACATGTGGCATTATTTCCTAAAATATATTGCATGCTTATCTCATATACGTATGACACGGTATGGAAATTTTATAATACTCACATTCATTTATTCACAAGAATCAATCAATCATCAAACAATTTTTTATTCTCCACAATTTTTCTTTTAAGGGAAAAATCAAAGAAGTGGTTGTGAACCGTACAGCATGTAGGGTCCTAGGAAAGGTAGGTGAATCATATTTGACCACTTAAAAACCAAGTCCTTCCTTGCCAGAGCCAATCCTAGACATGCACCTTCTCATTACCACACTTCTCACAACAATCAAATAACCTATAAAAGTGAATGGAACAATACAACACATTTATTTTCTCACTACCACACTTTTTATCTTTAATCGATCAACTGTGGATCATCTCATACATATACATTATAATAGTATCAATAAAATTTACTAAACATATATATAAGGAGATGGGTAATTAAAATAAAATTGTCATTCAAGGTTTCCATGATTGTATTTTTAGAAAATAAATGAAAAACATAAATTATATAGTTTTTCACCACAAGGCATTCCTCGGGTCTTTGACCGCCATCGCTCCATCTTCTCCTAGTCATGGACTCCTTTTGGAAAAATTACATTTAAGTCCTATGTCTGTTTTTGGCTCACAAGAATTCTAAAAAATTAGTCCAATGTGGAGATGATAATCCACAGTCTATTTCCTAAGAACCACAACCTTGGCAATAAATAACAATTATATAATAAATATTTAATATCACATTCATTCGCATACATTCCCCTAAACATGCGAATAAGTACAAGAATGTTACATCTTATCAAATATCAATCAAACAAGATGAAGAGAGATTTGGTCTTTGTTTACACTATAAACATAGCACAACCTGGCTCTTAATACCAATTGTTGGAAAAAAAATCCGGTTTGAAAACGGTTTTCTTGTACAGCGAAAAATTAAAATTTTAGAAACTAACCTGGTATGTGATATTTATAGCAATAAACCTTAGACCGAAATCGTAACTGTGTTTTTGGATAAGCGGATCCTTGATGTTTTCCAACTTTCAACCAAACGATCTTCTCTGCTATTCTTGTAGGACGAACTGCTTCGAGTGTGGTCTCAAATCAATTGAATTGAAACATAGAACTAGAAAAAGTTTTCTCTTTCTTATTTAGGGTGAAAACGGAAATTCTCTCTTTTCTAATAGAAACTGGTAGAATTATTATTCTAGAAAATATATATCTAATAGTTGAGAATAAGTTCTCTCTATTATTTGGCAGAGTAACAATTTCTCAAAGTTGTGTGTTATACCTTACCGGTGCCATCTATTTATAAGACAAACGACCTGTGGCCACGTTTACTTTTTATCAACCATGTAATGCCAATGAGAGGATATCATTTACCCATGTCTCGGGCTATGGATTCCACTATTGTGAATGACGCTACATAATGTAGAAGTTGTACACCCAACGCACTAACTTTCGATTCCTTCTTTATTTGAACTCAGGCTTTTACTTACATCAAAGTGTACGAGTCACGCATACATAGTCTGCCATCCACTTAGGATTTAGGTATGCCACACTATAAATGTCACAAGTGAATAAATTGATAAATGAATTTAGGATCTATTCTACTTGGGTACAGTCCGATATACTGCCAGTCTAGTCAGTCACATCTATGTCTCTATCTTCTGGGAGTCATCCACTCCGATGCCCAAGATAATGCATGTAACAGCCTGTTTTTAGTCAAATCAGAACAGTGGTTTTGAGACCACAAATCTGAAGTCAAAATATTTATTTTATTATTATTTTAATGTCTACGACATGAAAATATTATTGTGTGAAATTTTTGTTAAAGAATTTTATCATTTGAAAGCTTAATTCAGTAAAAAGGACTAAATCGCGTAAAGTGCAAAAGTGATGTTCTATTAGCTAAAGGTGTCTAGAAGCTATGGAATATTAAATTAGAGGTCCTTATGTTGTAATAAGACCATTATTTATTTGATTGGAAAAATATGGACATAATAATAAATGTTTTAAGGTTTATTAATTAAGGTTAAAGTTTTAAATTAGTAATAAACTTAGTAAAATAAAGAAAAAAACAAAATTTTCATCTTCTTAATTGCATTCATCCACCAAAAATCAGCCAAGAAAACACCATTAATAGAGCTTCAGCATTCGGCTACATTGTTCTCTTGCATGTAAGTGTGATTTTGTCCAGTTTTTAATTATTTCTACATTTTTTGATATCGTTGCAGCTAGGTCTAGCTAGCACAGGGAATATTTTGCAAAACTATTAAAGATTTTGAATGTTTCCATTGATGAATAAGCATTTTTTTTTGAAGTTTCTTGATAGATTATGAATGCTTGTTGATAGATATACAAGTTTTGTTAAGTGATTTTTAGTGAAAATGCAAATTAGGGGTTAAATTATGAAATGTATAAATGTAGTGGTTAAAATGTAAAATAAGTGAGAAATATGGGCTGATATGTGCATTAGAGAAATTCAGCTAGCATGGGTAGGGACCTAATTGCATGAATTTGTATTTTTATGAGCTAAGGACTAAATTGTTAAGTTCTTGAAATATTAGGGGTAAAACTATAATTTTGCCATAATATGCTTTTTGGGCTAAATTGAATAGAATGATAATTAAATAAGCTAAATTTTATTACATATAGATCAAGAAAAGTGAAATTCGGATCTAGATCGGGGGAAAAACAAAGTACTCGACTAATCGACTTGTTTCGTCGGTTTTACATCTGAGGTAAGTTCGTATGTAATAAGTATTGTTATAATTATGTTTTTAATGCTTTGATATTGTATGAATTGTGAATACGACTTTACGGATACATTCGACGACAATTTAGCAACTGTAAAATCCCAGTTGAACCTTAGGAATAGATTAGGATACGGATGACATGTCATTAGGGCTTATTGTGATTATGTGATCTGGGTGCTGGTCATGTACATCCTACCTGTGGCTGAGTATATCGGAATGTGTTGCGATTACATGACAGCTTGTGTGAGCAGCACCGCTTAGCTACGGCTTGACTGACAGCTTGTGTGAGCAGGCCCGTTGATAGCTCTAGAGTGAGCATATATGTGATATGAGATTGAGATAGCATCGGCTATGTATGTGGCACTTCGGTGCGAGATTCCAAGTATCCTTTATTATTCCAAGCGGTTCAACGGGTAAATGAAAGACGTGGTTGAGTATGATATTGATACGAGATGGTATAGGTATGTACATGAACCGTATAAGCTTTAAATCGAAGAAATTATGAAGTGCACATATAAGCATATGATTAAATATGTGAAAGGTTTGTTAGTTAATATGAACTACATGTTGATATGTTCAATTTGTTGAATTGTATATTTATAATTAAATTGAGTTTATTTCATATGAGCTTACTAAGCTATAAAGCTTACTTTGTTTATTTTACCGTGTTTTATAGTGATTTTAAAGCTAGCTCAGATTCGGGGATCGTCGGAGACTGCATCACACTATCGTACTATCACTTGATACTTTTAAACTTTGGTATTTTGGTATATGCCATGTATAGGGATTTGGTCATTTTGATATATGTGTTGTTAATGACTTTGGTCATTTGAAATGGCTTGTAAATGTTAAGTGCTTGGTCTGTATACATAGCCATAAGAGTTGGCTTATTTTGGTTGTGTATGTAATTGTGAAAATGGCTCTTGTTATGTGCTTGATTATGGATATGCGATGCTAGTTGGTATTTGGTAATTAGGAGTACTAAATGGTTATAAAATATGTTTGGTATGTTTGTGAGATTTGGCTAAATGATGCATGATTGAAAATAGTCATATTGATGATTGGAAATAATAAGTTTTTGGTGTAAATTGAATGGCACATTGTGATATTGATATCTTTGATATTGGTTGGTATTGAAATGGTATAAATGAAGCTTGGTTGAAGTTGATTTTAATGCCTATAAGTGTTATGTTTTGGTACCATTTGGTTTGATGTAGGTGTATACAAATTTGGGTGGCAAATTGGCTTGGTAAATAGCCTATTTTTGTCCACACGGGCAGAGACACGGGCGTGTGTTTCAGCCGTGTGTGACACACGGTTATATTACACGGCCGTGGGTCCCCTGGAGTTAAATTAATACCCAAGTCAGTATGCTCCAGATGGCCTAGCACACGGGCGTGTGATTGGCCGTGTGGCATAAGTCAGTATACCCTAGAATTTTGACACGGCCTAGCACACGGGCGTGTGACTTGGCCGTGTGGCATAAGTCAGTATACCCTATAAGTTTGGCACGGCCTAGCACATGGCCTGGAACACGGGCGTGTGAGGCCATTTCGAATGGGCACACAGGCGTGTGGTTGGCCGTGTGACCCAAGTCATTAAGTGGCATGTTTTGAACACGGCTTGTGACACGGGCATGTCTTTGGCCGTGTGTGACACACGGCCTGGCCACACGGGCGTGTGACCCCTGTATTTTGGAAAACTTTTCTAAGTATTTTAAAAGTTTCTTAAGTTATCGATTTAGTCCCGAACCACTCCTAAAGCATGTTTAGAGCCTCGTAGACTCATTTTAGGGACAGTGTGATTGAAGTAAACGATGATTTCTATGAATTTGAGAAATGTATGTGAAATGTTTGAATATTATGTTATAAGTTCGGTAATGCTCTGAAATCCTATTCTAGCATTGAATACGAGTGAGGGGTGTTACATTTATTGGTATCAGAGCTAGGGTTTAGTCGATTCTAGGACTAACGTAGCGTATGTGAGAGTCTAGCTATACATGCCATATATAACCTGTGATAGTGTGATGACTCCTGACAATTTAAACTGTGTTTTCGTATAGTAAATGGATCACAATCGAGCTGTAGCTAATGATGTTGAGAGTAATGCTCCAGCTCCCGCTCAAGGGACAGCGCCGTCTGAATCTAGACTTGTATCGAGTAGTCATGGAGGAGATGCTAAAGAAGCCTTTTTCCAAATGATGAATGAGTAGTTCACGAAGTTTGTTCGAACAAATTTGGCTGCTCAACAACCTCCACCCCCACCTAATCCCCAACCAGTTCCCGTAGCTCCTCAAGGTGTGGAACTTCTACGATTAATTAAGCCGCCAGTTGATAAGATCTGGAAATACGGGGCCGAAGAGTTCAGAGCTACCGTTGATGACGATCCCGAGAGAGCTAAATTTTGGCTTGAAAACACTATTCGGGTATTCGATGAACTGTCGTGCATGCAAGATGAGTGTTTAAAATGTGTTATTTCATTATTGAGGGACATTGCGTATCAGTGGTGGAATACTCTAATATCAGTGGTACCGAGAGAAAGAGTTACTTGGGAATTCTTTCAAACTGAGTTCCAGAAGAAATATATAAGTCATCGATTTCTTGATCAAAAGCACAAAGAGTTTCTAGAATTGAAACAGGGCCGTATGACTGTGACCGAGTACGAAAAAGAATTTGTAAGATTAAGTAAGTATGCTCGAGAGTATGTTTCTACTGAAGAAATCATGTGCAAACGGTTCGTTGATGGGTTGAATGAGGATATTAAACTTCTAGTAGGAATTCTAGAATTGAAAGAATTTGTTGTCTTGGTTGATAGAGCTTGCAAAGCCGAGGAGCTTAGTAAAGAAAAGAGAAAATAGATTCAGAGGCTAGAGACTCGAGAAAAAGATCGATGAATAAGTCATATCAATCTTTGTCAAAGAAATCCAGAGATTCGTACACTCGTTCAAATGCTTCAATCGGGTATTCGAACAGAGATCGTGGAAAACAATACTCAAATCCTAAAGCTCAAGCTATATCTGTATCGAGTGTTGGCAGTGTGAGAAATTATAGACCTGAATGTCAACAATGCGGAAAATGACATCCTGGTGAATGTAGAATGAATAACGGGCTTGTTTCAAATGTGGTTCCCAAGAACATTTCATACGGGATTGCCCTGAATTAGATGAGAAAGACAAATTCCAAAATGTAAGACTGAGTAACACAACCACTAAAGGAAGGCCACCGAGAAATGTGGGAAATGTGACCAGTAGTAGAGGCGCGCCAAAAGATTCAGCTATGACATCTGAGGCCAGAGCACCTTCTAGAGCTTACGCTATTCGCGCTCGCGAAGACGCGTCATCACCCGATGTTATCACAGGTACATTTTCTCTTTATGACACTAATATGGTTGTTTTGATTGATCCTGGATCCACTCATTTGTATATATGTATGAATTTGGTGTCTAATTAGAATTTTCCGGTTGAGTCTACTGAGTTTGTGATTAAAGTATCGAACCCCTTAGGCAAGTATGTTCTAGTTGATAAAGTTTGCAAGAACTGTCCTTTAATGATCCGGGGTTACTGTTTTTCAGTTGATTTAATGTTACTACCTTTTGATGAATTCGATGTAATTCTGGGTATGGATTGGCTGACATTGCATGATGTTGTTGTGAATTGTAGATGAAAGACTATTAAATTGAAATGTCAGAACAATGAAATTCTTCGAATTGAATCAGATGAGTTGAGTGAATTACCGGTTGTAATTTCATCTATGTCGGCTCAGAGATGTGTGAGAAAAGGTTGTGAAGCTTATCTTGCTTATGTTTTAGATACAAAAATGTCAGAATCTAAGATTGAATCAGTGCCAGTTGTCTGTGAGTATGCGGATGTGTTTTCAAAAGAATTACTGGGGTTACCACCGATAAGAGAGGTTGAAATTGTTATTGAGTTAGTACCGGGAACTATACCAATATCGATAGCTCCATACAAAATGACTCCGATAGAATTGAAAGAGTTGAAAGCTCAGTTGCAAGAATTAACAGATAGAGGTTTTGCACGACCTAGTTTTTCACCCTGGGGTGCGCCAGTATTATTTGTAAAGAAGAAAGACGGATCAATGAGAATGTGATTGACTATCGTCAGCTTAGTAAGGTTATGATAAAGAACAAGTATCCATTACCGAGAATAGATGATTTATTTGATCAGTTAAAAGGGGCAACAGTGTTTTCGAAGATTGATTTGAGATCCGGCTATTATAAGTTGCGAGTTAAAGATTCAGATGTGCCGAAAACTACATTCCGAATGAGGTACGGACATTATGAATTTCCTGTTATGCCTTTCGGATTGACTAATGCTCTTGCAGTTTTTATGGATTTGATGAATCGGATTGTCAGACCGTATTTAGACAGATTTGTTGTAGTTTTCATTGACGACATTTTGATTTATTCACGAGATGAGTTTAAGCATGCCAAACATTTGAGAATTGTGCTTTAAACCTTGAGAGATAAGCAATTTATACGCTAAATTTAGTAAATGTGAGTTTTGGCTCAGAGGTTAGATTTACGAGACACATTGTTTTATTGGAAGGTATAAGAGTTGATCCAAGTAAGATTTCTGCAGTTGTTGATTAGAAACCACCGAGAAATGTATCCGAAGTTAGAATTTTTACGGGGTTAGTTGGTTATTATCAACGTTTTGTTAAGGGATTCTCGATGATTGCTACATCGATGACCGATTTTTCTGAGAAAGATGTAAAATTCGAGTGGTCCAAGAAATGTCAACAGAGTTTCGATCAATTGAAATCATTGTTAGCTGAAGCATCAGTGTTGGTTCAACCTGAGTCAAGTAAAGAATTCGTGATTTATAGCGACGCATCATTGAATGGTTTGGGTTTCGTTTTGATGCAAGAAGGAAAACTTATAGCTTATGCCTCCAGACAATTGAAGCCGCATGAAAAGAATTATCCGACGCATGATTTAGAGTTGGCTGTTATTGTATTTGCATTGAAGATTTGGCGACATCATTTATACGGCGAAAATTGTCATATCTTTACCGACCATAAAAGCTTGAAGTATTTAATGACCCAGAAAGATCTGAATTTGCAACAATGAAGATGGCTCGAATTGCTTAAAGACTATGAATTAGTGATTGATTATCATCCGGGGTAAGCAAATGTAGTCGCAGATGCTTTGAGTAGAAAATCTCCTTTTTCTTTGAGAGCGATGAATACTCAGTTGACCTTATTTGATGATGGTTCGATTCTAGCAGAGTTGAAAGCTAAACCGGTATTTCTTCCACAAATTTGTGAAGCTCAGAAATATGATAACGAATTGTAAGCCAAAAGAGTGCAATGTGAGTCGACTAGTGATTCTGACTTTTAGATCGGTTCCGATAATTGCTTAATGTACCGAGGTAGAATCTATGTACCAAAGAATTCTGAGCTCATTCAGAAAATTTTGGACGAAGCACACAGTGGTTGTTTATCTGTTCATAGATGATTTATTTGATCAGTTAAAAGGGGCAACAGTGTTTTCAAAGATTGATTTGAGATCGGGCTATTATCAGTTGCGAGTTAAAGATTCAGATGTGCCAAAAACTGCATTCCGAATGAGGTACGAACATTATGAATTTCTTGTTATGCCTTTCAGATTGAGTAATGCTCTTGCAGTTTTTTTTGGATTTGATGAATCGGATTGTCAGACCGTATTTAGACAGATTTGTTGTAGTTTTCATTGACGACATTTTGATTTATTCACGAGATGAGTTTAAGAATGCCAAACATTTGAGAATTGTGCTTTAAACCTTGAGAGATAAGCAATTGTACGCTAAATTTAGTAAATGTGAGTTTAGGCTCCGAGAGGTTGAATTTCTGAGACACATTGTTTCAGTGGAAGGTATAAGAGTTGATCCGAGGAAGATTTCTGCAGTTGTTGATTGGAAACCACCGAGAAATGTATCCGAAGTTAGAATTTTTCTGGGGTTAGCTGGTTATTATCAACGTTTTGTTAAAGGATTCTCAATGATTGCTACACTGATGACCAGATTTCTACAGAAAGATGTAAAATTTGAGTGGTCTGAGAAATGTCAACAGAGTTTCGATCAATTGAAATCATTGTTAGCTGAAGCACCAGTGTTGGTTCAACCTGAGTCAGGTAAAGAATTCGTGATTTATAGCGACGCATCATTGAATGGTTTGGGTTGCGTTTTGATGCAAGAAGGAAAACTTATAGCTTATGCCTCCAGACAATTGAAGCCGCATGAAAAGAATTATCCGACGCATGATTTAGAGTTGGCTGCTATTGTATTTGCATTGAAGATTTGGCGACATCATTTATACGGTGAAAACTGTCATATCTTTACCGACCATAAAAGCTTGAAGTATTTAATGACCCAGAAAGATCTGAATTTGCAACAATGAAGATGGCTCGAATTGCTTAAAGACTATGAATTAGTGATTGATTATCATTCGGGGTAAGCAAATGTAGTCGCAGATGCTTTGAGTAGAAAATCTCTTTTTTCTTTGAGAGCGATGAATACTCAGTTAACCTTATTTGATGATGGTTCGATTCTAGCAGAGTTGAAAGCTAAACCGGTATTTCTTCCACAAATTTGCGAAGCTCAGAAATATGATAACGAATTGCAAGCCAAAAGAGTGCAATGTGAGTCGACTAGTGATTCTGACATTTAGATCGGTTCCAATAATTGCTTAATATACCGAGGTAGAATCTATGTACCAAAGAATTCCGAGCTCATTCAGAAAATTTTTCACGAAGCACAAAGTGGTTGTTTATCTGTTCATAGATGATTTATTTGATCAGTTAAAACGGGCAACAGTGTTTTCGAAGATTGATTTGAGATCGGGCTATTATCAATTGCGAGTTAAAGATTCAGATGTGTCGAAAACTGCATTCCGAATGAGGTACGGACATTATGAATTTCTTGTTATGCCTTTCAGATTGCCTAATGCTCTTGCAATTTTTATGGATTTGATGAATCGGATTGTCAGACCGTATTTAGACAGATTTGTTGTAGTTTTCATTGACGACATTTTGATTTATTCACGAGATGAGTTTAAGCATGCCAAACATTTGAGAATTGTGCTTTAAACCTTGAGAGATAAGCAATTGTACGCTAAATTTAGTAAATGTGAGTTTTGGCTCTGAGAGGTTGCATTTCTGAGACACATTGTTTCAGCGGAAGGTATAAGAGTTGATCCGAGTAAGATTTCTGCAGTTGTTGATTGGAAACCACCGAGAAATGTATCCGAAGTTAGAATTTTTCTGGGGTTAACTGGTTATTATCAACATTTTGTTAAGGGATTCTCGATGATTGCTACACTGATGACCAGATTTCTACAGAAAGATGTAAAATTCGAGTGGTCCGAGAAATGTCAACAGAGTTTCGATCAATTGAAATCATTGTTAGCTGAAGCACCAGTGTTGGTTCAACCTGAGTCAGGTAAAGAATTCGTGATTTATAGCGACGCATCATTGAATGGTTTGGGTTGCGTTTTGATGCAAGAAGGAAAACTTATAGCTTATGCCTCCAGACAATTGAAGCCGCATGAAAAGAATTATCCGACGCATGATTTAGAGTTGGCTGCTATTGTATTTGCATTGAAGATTTGGCGACATCATTTATACGGCGAAAACTGTCATATCTTTACCGACCATAAAAGCTTGAAGTATTTAATGACCCAGAAAGATCTGAATTTCCAACAATGAAGATGGCTCGAATTGCTTAAAGACTATGAATTAGTGATTGATTATCAATCGGCATAAGCAAATGTAGTCGCGGATGCTTTGAGTGGAAAATCTCTTTTTTTTTTCTTTGAGAGCGATGAATACTCAGTTAACCTTATTTGATGATGGTTCGATTCTAGCAGAGTTGAAAGCTAAACCGGTATTTCTTCTACAAATTTGCGAAGCTCAGAAATATGATAACGAATTGCAAGCCAAAAGAGTGCAATGTGAATCGACTAGTGATTCTGACTTTTAGATCGGTTCCGATAATTGCTTAATGTACCGAGGTAGAATCTATGTACCAAAAAATTCCGAGCTCATTTAGAAATTTTTGTACGAAGCACACAGTGGTTGTTTATCTGTTCATAGATGATTTATTTGATCAGTTAAAAGGGGCAACAGTGTTTTCGAAGATTGATTTGAGATCGGGCTATTATCAGTTGCGAGTTAAAGATTCAGATGTGCCGAAAACTGCATTCCAAATGAGGTACGGACATTATGAATTTCTTGTTATGCCTTTCGGATTGACTAATGCTCTTGTAGTTTTTATGGATTTGATGAATCGGATTGTCAGACCGTATTTAGACAGATTTGGTGTAGTTTTCATTGACGACATTTTGATTTATTCACGAGATGAGTTTAAGCATGCCAAACATTTGAGAATTGTGCTTTAAACCTTGAGAGATAAGCAATTGTACGCTAAATTTAGTAAATGTGAGTTTTGGCTCCGAGAGGTTGGATTTCTGAGACACATTGTTTCAGCGTATAAGAGTTGATCCGAGTAAGATTTCTGCAGTTGTTGATTGGAAACCACCGAGAAATGTATCCGAAGTTAGAATTTTTATGGGGTTAGCTGGTTATTATCAACGTTTTGTTAAGGGATTGTAGATGATTGCTAACTGATGACCAGATTTCTACAGAAAGATGTAAAATTCGAGTGGTCCGAGAAATGTCAACAGAGTTTTGATCAATTGAAATCATTGTTAGCTGAAGCACCAGTGTTGGTTCAACCTGAGTCTGGTAAAGAATTCGTGATTTATAGCGACGCATCATTGAATGGTTTGGGTTGCGTTTTGATGCAAGAAGGAAAACTTATAGCTTATGCCTTCAGACAATTGAAGCCGCATGAAAAGAATTATCCGACGCATGATTTAGAGTTGGCTGCTATTTTATTTGCATTGAAGATTTGGCGACATCATTTATACGGTGAAAACTGTCATATCTTTACCGACCATAAAAGCTTGAAGTATTTAATGACCCGAAAGATCTGAATTTGCAACAACGAAGATGGCTCGAATTGCTTAAAGACTATGAATTAGTGATTGACTATCATCGGGGTAAGCAAATGTAGTCATGAGATGCTTTGAGTAGAAAATCTCTTTTTCTTTGAGAGCGATGAATACTCGATTAACCTTATTTGATGATGGTTCGATTCTAGCGAGTTGAAAGCTAAACCGGTATTTCTTCCACAAATTTGCGAAGCTCAGAAATATGATAACGAATTGTAAGCCAAAAGAGTGCAATGTGAGTCGACTAGTGATTCTGACTTTTAGATCGGTTCTGATAATTGCTTAATGTACCGAGGTAGAATCTATGTACGAAAGAATTCCGAGCTCATTCAGAAAATTTTGCACGAAGCACACAGTGGTTGTTTATCTGTTCACAGATGATTTATTTGATCAGTTAAAATGGGCAATAGTGTTTTCGAAGATTGATTTGAGATCGGGCTATTATCAGTTGCGAGTTAAAGATTCAGATGTGCCGAAAACTGCATTTCGAATGAGGTACGGACATTATGAATTTCTTGTTATGCCTTTCGGATTGACTAATGCTCTTGCAATTTTTATGGATTTGATGAATCGGATTGTCAGACCGTATTTAGACAGATTTGTTGTAGTTTTCATTGACGACATTTTGATTTATTCACGAGATGAGTTTAAGCATGCCAAACATTTGAGAATTGTGCTTTAAACCTTGAGAGATAAGCAATTGTACGCTAAATTTAGTAAATGTGAGTTTTGGCTCCGAGAGGTTGGATTTCTGAGACACATTGTTTCAGCGGAAGGTATAAGAGTTGATCCGAGTAAGATTTCTGCAGTTGTTGATTAGAAACCACCGAGAAATGTATCCGAAGTTAGAATTTTTATGGGGTTAGCTGGTTATTATCAACGTTTTGTTAAGGGATTCTCGATGATTGCTAACTGATGACCAGATTTCTACAGAAAGATGTAAAATTCGAGTGGTCCGAGAAATGTCAACAGAGTTTCGATCAATTGAAATCATTGTTTCTTTCAAGCACGGTGTTGGTTCAACCTGAGTCAGGTAAAGAATTCGTGATTTATAGCGACGCATCATTGAATGGTTTGGGTTGCATTTTGATGCAGGAAGGAAAACTTATAACTTATGCCTCCAGACAATTGAAGCCACATGAAAAGAATTATCCGACGCATGATTTATAGTTGGCTGCTATTGTATTTGCATTGAAGATTTGGCGACATCATTTATACGGTGAAAACTGTCATATCTTTACCGACCATAAAAGCTTGAAGTATTTAATGACCCAAAAAGATCTGAATTTGCAACAACAAAGATGGCTCGAATTGCTTAAAGACTATGAATTAGTGATTGATTATCATCCGGGGTAAGCAAATGTAGTCGCAGATGCTTTGAGTAGAAAATCTCTTTTTTCTTTGAGAGCGATGAATACTCAGTTAACCTTATTTGATGATGGTTCGATTCTAGCAGAGTCGAAAGCTAAATCGGTATTTCTTCCACAAATTTGCGAAGCTCAGAAATATGATAACGAATTGCAAGCCAAAAGAGTGCAATGTGAGTCGACTAGTGATTCTAACTTTTAGATCGGTTCCGATAATTGCTTAATGTACTGAGGTAGAATCTATGTACCAAAGAATTCCAAGCTCATTTGGAAAATTTTGCACGAAGCACACAGTGGTTGTTTATCTGTTCATAGATGATTTATTTGATCAGTTAAAACGGGCAACAGTGTTTTCGAAGATTGATTTGAGATCGGGCTATTATCGATTATGAGTTAAAGATTCGGATAAAATGAAAGCGCATTCGAATGAGGAATGCAGACATTATGAATTTCTTGTTATGCCTTTCGGATTGACTAATGCTCTTGCAATTTTTATGGATTTGATGAATCGGATTGTCAGACCGTATTTAGACAGATTTGTTGTAGTTTTCATTGACGACATTTTTATTTATTCACGAGATGAGTTTAAGCATGCCAAACATTTGACAATTGTGCTTTAAACCTTGAGAGATAAGCAATTGTACGCTAAATTTAGTAAATGTGAGTTTTGGCTCCGAGAGGTTAGATTTCTAAGACACATTGTTTCAGCGGAAGGTATAAGAGTTGATCCGAGTAAGATTTCTGCAGTTATTGATTGGAAACCACCGAGAAATGTATCCGAAGTTAGAATTTTTCTAGGGTTAGCTGGTTATTATCAATGTTTTGTTAAGGTATTCTCGATGATTGCTACACTGATGACCAGATTTCTACAGAAAGATGTAAAATTCAAGTGGTCCGAGAAATGTCAACAGATTTTCGATCAATTGAAATCATTGTTAGCTGAAGCACCAGTGTTGGTTCAACCTGAGTCAGGTAAAGAATTCGTGATTTATAGCGACGCATCATTGAATGGTTTGGGTTGCGTTTTGATGCAAGAAGGAAAACTTATAGCTTATGCCTCCAGACAATTGAAGCCGCATGAAAACAATTATCCGACGCATGATTTAGAGTTGGCTGCTATTGTATTTGCATTGAAGATTTGGCGACATCATTTATACGGCGAAAACTGTCATATCTTTACCGACCATAAAAGCTTGAAGTATTTAATGACCCAGAAAGATCTGAATTTGCAACAATGAAGATGGCTCGAATTGCTTAAAGACTATGAATTAGTGATTGATTATCATTCGGGGTAAGCAAATGTAGTCGCAGATGCTTTGAGTAGAAAATCTCTTTTTTTCTTTGAGAGTGATGAATACTCAGTTAACCTTATTTGATGATGGTTCGATTCTAGCAGAGTTGAAAGCAAAACAGGTATTTCTTCCACAAATTTGCGAAGCTCAGAAATATGATAACGAATTGCAAGCCAAAAGAGTGCAATGTGAGTCGACTAGTGATTCTGACTTTTAGATCGGTTTCGATAATTACTTAATGTACCGAGGTAGAATCTATGTACGAAAGAATTCCGAGCTCATTTAGAAAATTTTGTACGAAGCACACAGTGGTTGTTTATCTGTTCACAGATGATTTATTTGATCAGTTAAAAGGGGCAACAGTGTTTTCGAAGATTGATTTGAGATCGGGCTATTATCAGTTGCGAGTCAAAGACTCAAATGTGTCGAAAACTGCATTCCAAATGAGGTACGGACATTATGAATTTCTTGTTATGCCTTTCGGATTGACTAATGCTCCTACAGTTTTTATGGATTTGATGAATCGGATTGTCAGACCGTATTTAGACAGATTTGTTGTAGTTTTCATTGACGACATTTTGATTTATTCACGAGATGAGTTTAAGCATGCCAAACATTTGAGAATTGTGCTTTAAACCTTGAGAGATAAGCAATTGTATTCTAAATTTAGTAAATGTGAGTTTTGGCTCCGAGAGGTTGGATTTCTGAGACACATTGTTTCAGCGGAAGGTATAAGAGTTGATCCGAGCAAGATTTCTGCAGTTGTTGATTGGAAACCACCGAGAAATGTATCCGAAGTTAGAATTTTTCTGGGGTTAGCTGGTTATTATCAATGTTTTGTTAAGGGATTCTCGATGATTGCTACACTGATGACCAGATTTCTACAGAAAGATGTAAAATTCGAGTGGTCTGAGAAATGTCAACAGAGTTTCGATCAATTGAAATCATTGTTAGCTGAAGCACCAGTGTTGGTTCAACCTGAGTCGGGTAAAGAATTCGTGATTTATAGCGATGCATCATTGAATGGTTTGGGTTGCGTTTTGATGCAAGAAGGAAAACTTGTAGCTTATGCCTCTAGACAGTTGAAGCCGCATGAAAAGAATTATCCGACGCATGATTTAAAGTTGGCTGCTATTGTATTTGCATTGAAGATTTGGCGACATCATTTATACGGTGAAAACTATCATATCTTTACCGACCATAAAAGCTTAAAGTATTTAATGACCCAGAAAGATCTGAATTTGCAACAACGAAGATGGCTCAAATTGCTTAAAGACTATGAATTAGTGATTGATTATCATCCGGGGTAAGCAAATGTAGTCGTAGATGCTTTGAGTAGAAAATCTCTTTTTTCTTTGAGAGCGATGAATACTCAGTTAACCTTATTTGATGATGGTTCGATTCTAGCAGAGTTGAAAGCTAAACCGGTATTTCTTCCACAAATTTGCGAAGCTCAGAAATATGATAACGAATTGCAAGCCAAAAGAGTGCAATGTGAGTCGACTAGTGATTTTGACTTTTAGATCGGTTCCGATAATTGCTTAATGTACCGAGGTAGAATCTATGTACCAAAGAATTCCGAGCTCATTCAGAAAATTTTGCACGAAGCACACTGTGGTTTTTTATCTGTTCATAGATGATTTATTTGATCAGTTAAAACGGGCAATAGTGTTTTCTAAGATTGATTTGAGATCGGGCAATTATAAGTTGCGAGTTAACGATTCAGATGTGCCGAAAACTGCATTCCGAATGAGGTACGGACATTATGAATTTCTTGTTATGCCTTTCAGATTGACTAATGCTCTTGCAGTTTTTATGATTTGATGAATCAGATTGTCAGACCGTATTTAGACTGATTTGTTGTAGTTTTTATTGAAGACATTTTGATTTATTCACGAGATGAGTTTAAGCATGCCAGACATTTGAGAATTGTGCTTTAAACCTTGAGAGATAAGCAATTGTACGCTAAATTTAGTAAATGTGAGTTTTGGCTCCGAGAGGTTGGATTTCTGAGACACATTGTTTCATCGGAAGGTATAAGAGTTGATCCGAGTAAGATTTCTGCTGTTGTTGTTTGGAAACCACCGAGAAATGTATCCAAAGTTAGAATTTTTCTAGGGTTAGCTGGTTATTATCAACGTTTTGTTAAGGGATTCTCGATGATTGCTACACTGATGACCAGATTTCTACAGAAAGATGTAAAATTTGAGTGGTCCGAGAAATGTCAACAGAGTTTCGATCAATTGAAATCATTGTTAGCTCAAGCACCAATGTTGGTTCAACCTGAGTCAGGTAAAGAATTCGTGATTTATAGCGACGCATCATTGAATGGTTTGGGTTGCATTTTGATGCAAGAAGGAAAACTTATAGCTTATGCCTCCAGACAATTGAAGCCGTATGAAAAGAATTATCCGACGCATGATTTAGAGTTGGCTGCTATTGTATTTGCATTGAAGATTTGGCAACATCTTTTATACGGCGAAAACTGTCATATCTTTACCGACCATAAAAGCTTGAAGTATTTAATGACCCAGAAAGATCTGAATTTGCAACAACGAAGATGGCTCGAATTGCTTAAAGACTATGAATTAGTGATTGATTATCATCCGAGGTAAGCAAATGTAGTCGCAGATGCTTTGAGTAGAAAATCTCTTTTTTCTTTGAGAGCGATGAATACTCAGTTAACCTTATTTGATGATGGTTCGATTCTAGCAGAGTTGAAAGCTAAACCGGTATTTCTTCCACAAATTTGCGAAGCTCAGAAATATGATAACGAATTGCAAGCCAAAAGAGTGCAATGCGAGTCGACTAGTGATTCTGACTTTTAGATCGGTTCTGATAATTACTGAATGTACCGAGGTAGAATCTATGTGCCAAAGAATTCCGAGCTCATTCAGAAAATTTTGCACGAAGCACACAGTGGTTGTTTATTTGTTCATAGATGATTTATTTGATCAGTTAAAAGGGGCAACAGTGTTTTCGAAGATTGATTTGAGATCGAGCTATTATCAGTTGCGAGTTAAAAGATTTAGATGTGCCGAAAATTGCATTCCAAATGAGGTATGGACATTATTAATTTCTTGTTATGCCTTTTGGATTGACTAATGCTCTTGCAGTTTTTATGGATTTGATGAATCGGATTGTAAGACCGTATTTAGACAAATTTGTTGTAGTTTTCATTGACGACATTTTGATTTATTCACGAGATGAGTTTAAGCATGCCAAACATTTCAGAATTGTGCTTTAAACCTTGAGAGATAAGCAATTGTACGCTAAATTTAGTAAATGTGAGTTTTGGCTCCGAGAGGTTGGATTTCTGAGACATTGTTTCAGCGGAAGGTATAAGAGTTGATCCGAGTAATATTTCTGTAGTTGTTGATTGGAAACCACCGAGAAACGTATCCGAAGATAGAATTTTTCTGGGGTTAGCTGGTTATTATCAACGTTTTGTTAAGGGATTCTCGATGATTGCTACACTGATGACCAGATTTCTACATAAAGATGTAAAATTTGAATGGTCCGAGAAATGTCAACAGAGTTTCGATCAATTGAAATCATTGTTAGCTGAAGCACCAGTGTTGGTTCAACCTGAGTCAGGTAAAGAATTCGTGATTTATAGTGACACATCATTGAATGGTTTGGGTTGCGTTTTGATGCAAGAAGGAAAACTTATAGCTTATGCCTCCAGACAATTGATGCCGCATGAAAAGAATTATCCGACGCATGATTTAGAGTTGGCTGCTATTGTATTTGCATTGAAGATTTGGCGACATCATTTATACGGTGAAAACTGTCATATCTTTACCGACCATAAAAGCTTGAAGTATTTAATGACCCAGAAAGATCTGAATTTGCAACAACGAAGATTGCTCGAATTGCTTAAAGACTATGAATTAGTGATTTATTATCATCCGGGGTAAGCAAATGTAGTCGCAGATGCTTTGAGTAGAAAATCTCTTTTTTCTTTGAGAGCGATGAATACTCAGTTAACCTTATTTGATGATGGTTCGATTCTAGCAGAGTTGAAAGCTAAACTGGTATTTCTTCCACAAATTTGCGAAGCTCAAAAATATGATAACGAATTGCAAGCCAAAAGAGTGCAATGCGAGTCGACTAGTGATTCTGACTTTTAGATCGGTTTCGATAATTGCTTAATGTACCGAGGTAGAATCTATGTGCCAAAGAATTCCGAGCTCATTCAGAAAATTTTGCACGAAGCACACAGTGGTCGTTTATCTGTTCATAGATGATTTATTTGATCAGTTAAAAGGGGCAACAGTGGTTTCGAATATTGATTTGAGATCGGGCTATTATCAGTTGCGAGTTAAAGATTCAGATGTGCCGAAAACTGCATTCCGAATGAGGTACGGACATTATGAATTTCTTGTTATGCCTTTCGGATTGACTTATGCTCTTGCAGTTTTTATGGATTTGATGAATCGGATTGTCAGACCGTATTTAGACAAATTTGTTGTAGTTTTCATTGACGACATTTTGATTTATTCACGAGATGAGTTTAAGCATGCCAAACATTTGAGAATTGTGCTTTAAACCTTGAGAGATAAGCAATTGTACGCTAAATTTAGTAAATGTGAGTTTTGGCTCCGAGAGGTTGGATTTCTGAGACACATTGTTTCAGCGGAAGGTATAAGAGTTGATCCGAGTAATATTTCTGTAGTTGTTGATTGGAAACCACCGAGAAATGTATCCGAAGTTAGAATTTTTCTGGGGTTAGCTGGTTATTATCAACGTTTTGTTAAGGGATTCTCGATGATTGCTACACTGATGACCAGATTTCTACAGAAAGATGTAAAATTTGAGTGGTCCGAGAAATGCCAACAGAGTTTCGATCAATTGAAATCATTGTTAGCTGAAGCACCAGTGTTGGTTCAACCTGAGTCAGGTAAAGAATTCGTGATTTATAGCCACGCATCATTGAATTGTTTGGGTTGCGTTTTGATGCAAGAAGGAAAACTTATAGCTTATGCCTCCAGACAATTGAAGCCGCATGAAAAGAATTATCCGACGCATGATTTAGAGTTGGCTGCTATTGTATTTGCATTGAAGATTTGGCGACATCATTTATACGGCGAAAACTGTCATATCTTTACCGACCATAAAAGCTTGAAGTATTTAATGACCCAGAAAGATCTGAATTTGCAACAACGAAGATTGCTCGAATTGCTTAAAGACTATGAATTAGTGATTGATAATCATCCGGGGTAAGCAAATGTAGTCGCAGATGCTTTGAGTTGAAAATCTCTTTTTTCTTTGAGAGCGATGAATACTCAGTTAACCTTATTTGATGATGGTTCGATTCTAGCAGAGTTGAAAGCTAAACCGGTATTTCTTCCACAAATTTGCGAAGCTCAGAAATATGATAACGAATTGCAAGCCAAAAGAGTGCAATGTGTGTCAACTAGTGATTCTGACTTTTAGATCGATTCTGATAATTGCTTAATGTACCGAGGTAGAATCTATGTACCAAAGAATTCCGAGCTCATTTAGAAAATTTTGCACGAAGCACACTGTGGTTGTTTATCTGTTCACCCGAGGAGTACCAAAATGTACAATGATTTGAAGCAATTGTATTGGTGGTCAGGAATAAAACGAGACATTTTAGAATTCGTATCGAAATGTTTAGTTTGTCAACAAGTCAAAGCCGAACATCAAGTGCCTTCAGGATTACTACAGCCTGTGATTATACCAGAATGGAAATGGGATAGAGTTACGATGGATTTCGTATCAGGATTGCCCCTGTCTCCGAAAAAGAAAGATGTTATCTGGGTTGTCGTAGATCGACTGACGAAATTAGCACATTTCATTCCGGTACGTACAGACTACTCACTTGATAAATTAGCTGAATTGTATATTTCAGAGATCGTTAGATTACACGGGGTGCCAGTTTCTATTATTTCAGATAGAGATCCGAGGTTTATGTCGCGATTTTGGAAGAAATTGTACGAGGTTGAATTTTAGTACAACATTTCATCCGTAAACCGACAGTCAGTCTTAGAGAATAATTCAAATTCTTGAAGACATGCTTCGTTGTTGTATTTTAGAATTTGAGGGTAGTTGGGAGAAATATTTACCGCTGGTTGAATTTGTGTACAACAATAGCTTTCAATCGAGCATAAAGATGGCACCGTTTGAAGCTTTATATGGTCGCAAATGCCGAACTCCGTTGTATTGGACCGAGTTAAGTGAGAAAAAGATTCACGGGGTTGATTTGATCTCAGAGACTAAAGAAAAAGTGAAAGTAATTCGTGACAGGTTAAAAGCAGCTTCAAATTGACAGAAATCTTATGCAGATTTGAAACGAAAAGACATTGAATTTCAGATTAGTGATAAAGTGTTTCTAAAAATATCACCGTGGAAGAAAATCCTTAGATTTGGTCATAAAGGTAAACTGAGTCCGCGTTTCATCAGACCGTATGAGATCATTGAAAGAATAGGGCCGATGGCATATCGGCTAGCATTACCGTCAGAATTAGAAAAGATCCAAAATGTGTTTCATGTGTCGATGTTGCATCGATATAGATCGGACCCTTCACATGTAATTTCTCTGACAGATATTGAAATTCAACCCGACATGACGTACAACGAAGAACCGATCAGAATTTTAGCCCGAGAGGTTAAAGAGTTGAGAAATAAATGCATAGCTTTAGTGAAAGTACTTTGGCAGCGACACGGTTCCGAAGAGGCTACGTGGGAACTCGAGGAAGCTATGAGGAAACAATACCCTAACCTATTCACTGGTAAGATTTTCGGGGACGAAAATCCCTAAGGGGGGAGTGTAACACCCCTAACCCGTGTCTGTCGCCGGAATAGGATTACGGAGTATTACCGGAACATTCAGAACATTTTCAGATAAATCATGTCAATCATTATTCTTTAATCGAGATCATTCGTAACGTCCCTTATATGGAACCTCGAGGCCCAATATGAGCATTAGAATCGAGTCGGGACTTAATCGGGACCTCTATGAATTTTTTGCAAAATTACAAAATTTTTCTAAAGTGTCGGGCTCACACGCCAGTGTGGTCCAAGGGAACGCCCGTGTGACCCTGGGACACGCCCGTGCTACAGGCCGTGTCTGATTTAGGGTGCTCTCTAACTTGTACCACACGGCCATGCCACACGCCCGTGTGCTAGGCCGTGTAGATAATTAATTTAATTCAAATTAGGTGCAGGTTTCACACGGCCAAGACACCCGCCCATGTTCTAGGCCGTGTCTCCCACACGCTGAGACTCGCGCCCGTGTCTCTGCCCATGTGCTCAATTCTGAGCATTCTATTTTCTCGAATTTAAGGTGCAGGGGACACACGGCCTGGCTACACACCCATGGGGTAGGCTGTGTGTCACACACGGTCTAGACACACGCTCGTGTGTCTGCCCGTGTGGACAAAATAAAGCCATTTCCTAGCCTCATTTGTCACCCAAATTTAGCATTTTCCTGTACCAAAACATACCAAGTACAATCCAACCATTCCAAGCATTCAAATAAGCAAATTTCATCATTCAACATGACCTATCGTTGCATGCATATATGTTTACTATCTTACCTTGGTTCAATTCATGAGTTAAACATGATTTGATCAACTACTTAACATACATGTATAGTTACCATAGCATAACATTACAAGTATATCAAAACAACCATTACTAGCCATTCCAATGGCTAGATTACAAGCATCATTTATATTTACATGCCAATATGGCCAACATATCCTATACATGCCATTACAACCGTAATTGATTTACCATATTGTACCGACATGGGCCGATGGATAGTGTGAATGATCTCTACCGAGCTTCCAATCCAACGAGCTTCCGATTTACTCTAAAACAGGGGAAAATGAAACGGGGTAAGCATAAAATGCTTAGTAAGTTCGTATAACATGGTACTTAACTTACCATTCATCCTATTTGAGGTAACTAAGTAAGGCATATTCAACCACTTTGATCTCAATCCCTACACACATCCTCATTTCCCTTGTTAGTCATATATTCCATAGTAACATCAAGACATGTATGGGCTCAACAACAAACAAGTTCCCATGCACATATGCTTTCCACAACATGTATTCATTTAACATGTATAGACATCTCTTATTAATACAAGTATAGCTTAATAGTAATTCTTTTTGAGTTCAGATCATTTCATGGCAGGAATTTACTAATTTTATTTGAGTATTAAAGTCGCACAAGTAATAGTGCATTCAAGGTGTACGGGTCTATGATCAAGGATGAACATTCTCATCAAGTAATTTCCATATACAAATATCATCTTCTTGTATTCCATGTAATATTCTTTTCATGTCATATTTCCATATCATATGTATCATTCCATGTCAATTTGTTTTAAATTCATCTTTGCTCTTGTCAGAACTTTACACGTTGAATTTATTCGAAATATCGATGAATACACAGGTAGTAAACTCGAGGTGTACAAATCAGGATCCATCAATTCGTATTAAATGGTACCCATAAGGTACTATCTCATAGAGTACACTCTCGAGCCACATATGTAAACAACAGGATTACCAGTCCAGGCTAAATCCTTTTTATGACATATGCTCTGAGGAGCTTGATCTGGATTACCTGTCCGGGCTAAATCAAATTCTTAATATATGCTCGAGAGGACTCACATCAGGATTACCCGTCCGGGCTAAATCCTTTCCGTAATGAAGTCATTAGGATTGCTCGTCCGAGCCTAATCCATTCTGCAACAAATGCAGGACCTCATTCATTTCGGCAATTACATTTTTCCATCGATATTCATTTATTCAAATAGGATTTAAACATTTTTCAAACATTATCGGGCATGTGATTATTTCATACATTTTTAACACCATATAATTCATATGATAATATTCCACATCCATTCCGACCATAAAAGCAACATTTCCATCGTTTACCCTTTTAACATCTATCAGGCATTATCAATTAATTAGAACACTTTTATTTATCAGGCTTGATCGGATATGTAATCCTTTCATATATATATGACATTTATACAATTTACATAATCACAATAAAAACAAGCATGTAAATAAACATAATTTAGTTACACGAACTTACCTCGACAAAAGTTCGTGTACAAACATCTACTAATCCGACATTTTCCTCTTTTTCGTCGTTCTAACTC
Organism: Gossypium sturtianum; assembly: GCA_025698515.1. Lineage (NCBI taxonomy): Eukaryota > Viridiplantae > Streptophyta > Magnoliopsida > Malvales > Malvaceae > Gossypium > Gossypium sturtianum. The sequence goes on from CM046952.1 coordinate 70,914,084, forward strand.
TGAATTTGGTCTAACCGGATCTATACGAGTAAATTTTACATCAATTTCACACGTCTCGTATTTATTTGGACTCAATTAACATCCTAGGCAAAATTACCATTTTGCCCCTAACTTTTCCATAAATTACCATTTTGTCCCTAGGCTCGGAAAATGAAATTCATGAAATCCGACCCTCTACCCAAGCCTAGCTGAAATATACATACAACTTTTATAGCACTTACATTTCACAAATTTCAGCATTTTCCATGGATTTTCACCATTTTTCATTTTAGCCCCTAAATCAAGTTTTCATGAAAAATCACTTTGTAAAAGTTATTTATCTATCATCAATCTTTCATTTTCTACCATAAATTTCAAATTTCTAGCACATACATCCTTGACCCAATTTTTATACCTTGATAACTTTTCAAATTGATCCCCCAAATAGATAGTTTAGGCTATCCCAATTTCAAAAATATCAAAATTACTAAAAACGGGACAAGGAAACTTATCCAATTTGGCCATGAAAGTTTCTTCTCTCTCTCCTAGGGTTTCCATGTCTTATTTTAGGGAAGAATATGAGAAAATATTATTTTTATTTTTTTTTCATCTTTTTAATTAACTAATTTAGTTGAATTCCAATTTAGTCCTTGCCCCTTTTTTCTAAATTTCCATGTATGAGTCACCAAGAAAAATCTACATACTTTTCTTAATGGTATAATTACCATATAATGGCCTCTAGTTTTGAATTCCATAGCTATTCAATCCTTACAGCTACTAGAATTCAACTTTTGCATTTTATGCGATTTAGTCCTCGTAATTAAGCACTAAATCGATAAAATTTTTATACCAAAATTTTCACATGTCATATCTATCATAATACAGACCATAAATAAAATAAAAATAAATTTTATTTTCAGCTCGGATTTGTGGTCCCGAAACCACTGCTCGATTTCATCAGAAATTGGTCACATTCTGGAGAGTTGTAATGACCCATTTTTAGTCAAATTGGAACAGTGGTTTCGGGACCACAAATCCAAAGTCAAAATATTTATTTTATTATTATTTTAATGTCCATGGCATGAAAATATTATTGTGTGAAATTTTCGTTAAAGAATTTTATCATTTGAAAGCTTAATTCGGTAAAAATGACTAAATCGCGTAAAGTGCAAAACTGATGTTCTATTAGCTAAAGGTGTCTAATAGCTATGGAATATTAAATTAGAGGTTCTTATGTTGTAATAAGACCATTATTTATTTGATTGGACAAATATGGACATAATATTAAGTGTTTTAAGGTTTATTAATTAAGGTTAAAGTTGTAAATTAGTAATAAACTTAGTAAAATAAAGGGAAAAAAAATTTCATCTCCTTAATTGCATTTATCCACCAAAAATCAGCCAAGAAAACACCATTAATAGAGCTTCAACATTCAGCTACATTGTTCTCTTTCATGTAACTGTGATTTTGTCCCGTTTTTAATGATTTCTACGTTTTTATGATCGTTACAGCTAGGTCTAGCTAGCGCAGGGACTATTTTGCAAAACCGTTAAAGATTTTGAATGTTGCCATTGATTAATAAGCATGTGTTTTGAAGTTTCTTGATAGATTATGAATACTTGTTGATAGATATACAAGTTTTGTTAAGTGATTTTTAGCGAAAATGCAAATTAGGGGTTAAATTGTGAAATGTGTAAATGTAGTGGTTAAAATGTAAAATAAGTGAGAAATATGGGCTGATATGTGCATTAGAAAAATTCGGCTAGCATGGGTAGGGACCTAATTGCATGAATTTGTATTTTTATGAGCTAAGGACTAAATTGTTAAGATCTTGAAATATTAGGGGTAAAACTATAATTTTTCCATAATATGCTTTTTGGGATAAATTGAATAGAATAATAATTAGATAAGCTAAATTTGATTACATATAGATCAAGAAAAGTCAAATTCGGATCTAGATCGTGGGAAAAAAAAAGTACTCGACTAATCGACTTGTTTCATCGTTTTTACATCCGAGGTAAGTTCGTATGTAATAAGTATTGTTATAATTATGTTTTTAATGCTTTGATATTGTATGAATTGTGAATACGACTTTATGGACACATTCAACGACGATTTGGCAAGTGTGAAATCTCGGTTGAACATTAGGAATAGATTAGGATACGAATGACATGTCATTAGGGCTTATTGTGATTATGTGATCCAGGTGCTGGTCCTGTACGTCATACCGGTGGCTGAGTATACTGGCATGTGTTGCGGTTACTTGACAGCTTGTGTAAGCAGCACCGTGTAGCTATGTCTTGACTGGCAACTTGTGTGAGCAGGCCCGTTGATAGCTCTAGAGTGAGCATATATGTGATATGAGATTGAGAAAGCTTCGACTATGTATGTGGCACTTCGGTGAGAGATTCCCAAGTATCATGTATTATTTCAAGCGGTTCAATGGGTAAATGAAAGACGTGGTTGAGTATGAGATTGATACGAGATGGTACAGGTATGTACATGAACCGTATAAGCTTTAAATCGAAGAAATTGTGAAGTGCACATATAAGCATATGATTAAATATGTGAACGGTTTGTTAGTTAATATGAACTACATGTTGATATGTTCAATTTGTTGAATTGTATATTTATAATTAGATTGAGTTTATTTCATATGAGCTTACTAAGCTATAAAGCTCACTTTGTTTATTTTACCGTGTTTTATAGTGATTTCAAAGCTAGCTCGGATTCGGGGATCGTCGGAGACTTCATCACACTATCCTACTATCACTTGGTACTTTTTAACTTTGGTATTTTGGTATATGGCATGTATAGGGATTTGATCATTTTGATATATGTGTTGTTAATGATTTTGGTCATTTGAAATGGCTTGTAAATGTTTAGTGCTTGGTTTGTATATATAGCCATGAGAGTTGGCTTATTTTGGTTGTGTATGTAATTGTGCAAATGGCTCTTATTATGTGCTTGATTATGGATATGTGATGCTAGTTGGTATTTGGTAATTAGGAGTACTAAATGGTTATAAAATATGTTTGGTATGTTTGTGAGATTTGGCTAAATGATGCATGATTGAAGATAGTCATATTGATGATTGGAAATTATAAGTTTTTGGTGTAAATTGAATGGCACATTGTGATATTGATATCTTTGATATTGGTTGGTATTGAAATTGTATAAATGAATCTTGGTTGAAGTTGATTTTAATGCCTATAAGTGTTATGTTTTGGTACCATTTGGTTTGATGTAGGTGTATACAAATTTGGGTGGCAAATTGGCTTGGTAAATAGCCTATTTTTGTCCACACAGGCAGAGACATGGGCGTGTGTCTCAGCCGTGTGTGACACACGGTTATATTACACGGCCGTGCGTCCCCTGGTGTTAAATTAATACCCAAGTCAGTATTCTCCACACGACATAGCACACGGGCGTGTGATTGGCCGTGTGGCATAAGTCAGTATACCCTAGAATTTTAACACGGCCTAGCACACGGGCGTGTGACTTGGCCATGTGGCATAAGTCAGTATACCCTACAGGTTTTGCACGGCCTAGCACATGGCATGGCACACGGGCGTGTGAGGCCATTTCGAATGGGCACACGGGCTGGACACACCGGCGAGTGGTTGGCCGTGTGACCCAAGTCAGTAAGTGGCATGTTTTGAACATAGCATGTGACACGTGTAACATCCCGATTTAAGGCCTAGTCAGAATAGTGGTGCGAGACCACAAATCTGAGGTATATGTATGAGTTTTGAGGTTTATGCTATGTTTGCTTGTTAGTGTGAAAGTTTCATGAAGCAATTTTGTTAAATTGCGGTTGAATTGTCCAAAATGACTAAATTGCAAAAGTTGCAAAATGTGAGATTCTAGAAGCTATTTGTATGAAATAGCTTTGGATTATCAATTAGAGGTCCTTAAATAGTAATTTTGCCAAATTCTAATTTTTGGACAAAAATGGGCATGAGTGGATGGTATTGGAAAAGTTTGACTAAGGGGCATTTTGGTCATTTGTCAATTAAGTGATTAAAAAGAGAAAAAGATGACAAAATATCATTCATCTTCTTCTCCAAGCTGCCGAAAACTTCAAGAAGCCATTGTTAGGGCTCTTCAATTTTTCAAGCTTGCTAGTAAGTGCATCCAAGCCCCGTTTTTGATATTCTTCATATTTTTGAAGTCCTAGTAACATGAGTAAGCTATTTTTAGCTATATGTTGACCTACGATTGATGTTAAAAAATGTAACCATGTATGACATGCATGTATTTTGATGTTTTATGGAAGAATATGAAGGCTTGATGTAGTAGAAACATCTTTTGCTAGGTGAATTCCATGAAAAATGCATGTAGGGACTAGTTTGTGAAAGTCTTGAGATTGGTCATACATGAGTGATTTAGTGAAAATTGATGATTGCTTTAGTTGAGTAAATGATTCGGCTAAGCATGAAAGGCTAGAAAGTTGAATGAAAATCACTTTACGAGCCTTGGGACAAAAGTATAAATATGAGGAAGTTTAGGGGCAAAATGGTAATTTTGCTAAAGTATGAGATAATGGTCAATTTAGTCAATGTGTGTATTGAACAGGTTGATTTTTCATTTTTGATCAAGAAAGACGAAGCCCGAATCATAACAGAGGCAAGGGTGTAACATCCTAGTTTAGGGCCTAGTCAGAATAGTGGTACGAGACCACAAAATCTGAGGGTTATGAATGAGTTTTTAAGGTTTATATTATGTATGCATGCTAGTGTGAAAGTTTCATGAAGCAATTTTGTGAAATTGTGGTTGAATTGTCCAAAAGGACTAAATTGCAAAAGTTGCAAAATGTGTGTTTCTAGAAGCTATATGTGTGAAATAGCTTTAGATTATTAATTAGAGGTCCTTAAATAGTAATTTATTCAAATTCTAATTTTTGGACAAAAATGGGCATGGATGAGTTAAAATTTGAAGTTTATCAAAAAGGGCATTTTGGTCATTTAGTTATTAAGTGATTAAATAGGTGAAAAGATGACAAAAATTCACTCATCTTCTCCCCCAAGCTGCCAAAAATTTCAATAGCCATTGTTAGAGCTCTTTCAATTTTTCAAGCTTGCTAGTAAGTGCTCCTAAGCCCGATTTTTGATATTCTTCGTATTTTTGAAGTCCTAGTAGCATGAGTAAGCTATTTTTAGCTTTTTGGTGAGCTATTATGGATGTTCAAAAATGTACATATGTATGACATGCATGTATTTTGTTGTTTTATGGAAGATTATGAAAGCTTGATGTAGTAGAAACATCTTTTGTTAAGTGATTTTCCATGAAAATGCATGTAGGGACTAGTTTGTGAAAAACTTTAGTTTGGTCATACATATGTGGTTTAGTGAGAATTGATGATAGCTTTAGTTGAATAAGTGATTCGGCTAAGCATGAAAGACTAGAAAGTTGAATAAAAATCACTTTACGAGCCTTTGGGACTAAAGTGTAAATATGAAAAAGTTTAGGGGCAAAATAGTAATTTTGCTAAAGTATGAGATGTGGGTCAATTTAGTCAATGTATGTATTGAATAAGCGGATTTATTCATTATAGATCAAGAAAGACGAAGCCCGGATCGAAACCGAGGCAAAAGCAAGGTGATGGACTAAATTTCATATTTCTATACTTTTGAGTATCGAGGTAAGTCTATGCATAAACAATGCATTCATACTTACAATTTGTTGATGATAGCTAGTGTGTAGCTTGTTCGAGATTGATTGAGAACCTATGTGGTCCAAGTAGAATGAATGTAGTAGAATTGTGAATGGATGTTTAATTGAGTAAGTAGACATGTGAATGAGTAGTGATAATGCTAGATGGTAGACTAAGTGCGATACCATCCTAATGCATATTGACGATGAGCTGGCTATGTGTGATGCTATTGTGAGGTATATCGTTTAGTGGGCTAAGTGAGAAACCCCTATGATTACCTTTGTGGTAGGCTAAGTGCGATACCACCTTATTAATCGATTGTGGTGTGCTAAGTGCGAAACGACCGAGACATTAGCTGTGTGGGTTAACTGTGTGGACTAGCCATGTAATTGCATCATTGAGTAAAATAGCTGCGTGGATGTATAATTAAGTCAATTAGCTATGTGGATGAATTATTGAGAAATAATGATGTGTTGCATATTGTGTAAATGTGACATTGAATGCAGGGGTGCATTTCGATGGTTATGAGTATGTGACTCATGATGTGTTGGAAATGTGGTAAGGGATAGAAAGAGTAAGCATAGTTGTGAATTACTTGTTGGTATAATGCTAATTATTGCTTAGCTTATACTATGTTGCTTAATTGTTTATGTGTAAACTTACTAAGCTCAAAGCTTACTCTCTTTCTTTTCCCTTGTCTTATAGATTAAAAGCGTTGAATCGAGATACGAGGATCATCAGAAGACAGCCCACATATCAGCACACTTTGGTACATGAAACTTAATGTTTTGTATTTGGCATGTATATGGGCTAGACAAGTTAGTGGATTTTGTTGTAAATGGCTAAGATGTGTTGGCCTTTAGATGGATAGCTTATTTTGTATAATGCCATGGTTGTTGGCTATTACATTATATGAAAGAAAGATGTAGTTTTCTATGTGAGAAGGCACTTCAATTTGAGTTGATTATGATGGTGTTAGATGAAGATTTATTGTGTATGCTAGAGGGGTGAAAAGAGCTTGGCTCATAGCTTTGTTCTTATCCATGTGGATAGACACACGGGCGTATGTCTAGGCCATGTGTGACACACGGTCAGCCCACGGGCGTGCACTTTGGCCGTGCGTCCCCGGCATGTTAGTATTATAAATCAGAATAGACCAAGGACTAGCTGCACGGGCGTGTGTCTAGGGCATGTGGGATTATCCAGTGTTGGCCACGGGCTAGCCACACTGGCGTGTGTCTAGACTCTAGGCCGTGTTAAAGTAGTCAGTGTGCACCACGGGTGGTAAGCACGGGCGTGTGCCTTGGCCGTGGGGCATTGGCAGAATGCTGGGTTTTTAGGCACGGTCTGGGGACATGGGCGTGTCTAATCTTTCACGGGCGTGTGAGACCTGTATAAAGAGAAAATTTTTAAGATTGGAAAAAGTTTTGGTTTAGTCTCGAGAGCCCTCGTGTGTATGAGTGAGGCCTCGTAAGTCGAGAATGAGGTTCTTGAGATGACTTTAGAGAGTAGTTACGACGAGCCTAAGTGGCGATCAAGTGGTTTGAGCTCGGTAACGCCTCGATCCCGGTTCCGGCGTAGAACCCAGGTAAGGGGTGTTACATTTAGTGGTATTAGAGCTATGGTTTAGCCGTTTCTAGGACTACCGTAGCGGGTGTAAGAGTCAAGCTATACATGCCATAAGTGTACAATGATAGTGTGGTGGTTTCTGATGATTTAAATCTTGTTTTATATAGTATATAGATTCCGATCCATTGACTGCTGATGAAGCAGCTAGTAATGCGCCGGCTCCTGCGTAAGGAACCGCACCTTTTGAGAGTGGACCCGAGGTTAGGGGTCAAGGGGAAGAGGCACGGGAAGCTTTTCTCTAGATTATGAGTAATTGGTACTCGGATTAAGTTCAAGCGAACCCTAATGCTCAACCTCCTCCACCTCCTCCTCCTATACCTCAGCCAAATCCAGTGGCTCCTCAAGGTATGGATGTAGTGAGGATATCGAAGCCCCCGGTGGATAAGATTAGGAAGCACGGGGCTGAGGAGTTTAGATCTAAGGTAGATGATGACCCTGAGAGGGTGGAGTTCTGGTTGGAGAACTCGATGAGGGTGTTCGATGAACTCTCATGTACGCCTGAAGAGAGTTTGAAGTGTGCCGTATCCTTGCTGAGAGATTCGGCATACCATTGGTGGAAAACATTGACGCTAGTGGTCCCGAGAGAGCGGGTGACGTGGGAATTCTTTCTGGAAGAGTTCCGGAAGAAGTATATAAGCCAGAGGTTTACTGATCGAAAAAGGAAGGAATTCCTTGAGTTGAAACAAGGAAGAATGACAGTGGCGGAATATGAGCGTTATTTTGTTAGGCTTAGCAAATACGCTCAAGAATGTGTATCAACTGAGACCATCTTATGTAAGAGGTTCGAAGATGGGCTGAATGAGGACATCAAACTCCTAGTGGGCATTTTGGAGTTGAAAGAATTTTTGGTATTAGTTGAGAGGGCAAGTAAGGCCGAAGAGCTGAGTTCAGAAAAGAGGAGGGCTGTGAGTGAAGCCCGAGATGCTAGAAAGAGGCCGATGGGTAAGTCATATCAAGCCCAGTCAAAAAGATCCAAGGAAGTGAATCCTAGGATGACAGCACCAGTGGGTTATTCGCATCGAGACTTGGGCAATACTCGCTCGGGTTCGAGAGTCCAAGCTCCCTCGATGGAAAGCGTGGGCAATACAAAGAGTAAACCAGAGTGTCCAAGTTGTGGTAGGTATCACACCGGTGAGTGTTGGGGAAATATTCGAAAATGTTATAAGTGTGGTTCCCCTGACCACTTTATCCGTAACTGTCCCGAGAGGGATGAAAAGGAAGAGAGGCAAGAGCTGAGACCTAGTGATGTGTCTACGAGGGGTAGACCACCAAGGCACCTGAGAGGCGGGAATAGTGGTAGAGGTGCGCCCAGAGATTTTGCTGTGAGACCAGAGGGCCGGGCACCTGCGAGGACGTATGCTATTCGCGCTCGTGAAGAAGCATCCTCCCCTGATGTGATAACGGGTACTTTTTCTCTCTATGACACCTTTGTTATTGCTTTAATAGATCTAGGGTCTACTCATTCTTATATTTGCATGAGATTAGCATCTAGTTTGAGTATGACCGTTGAGTCTACGGACATAGTGGTTAAGGTGTCAAACCCGTTAGGAAAGCATGTGTTAGTGGATAGAGTGTGTAAGAATTATCCTTTATTGAATTGAAATGTGAGAGTGGAGAAGTGGTTCGGGTTGAATCAGGTGGATCGGATAGTCTACCAGTGATGATTTCTTCCCTAGTGGCTGAGAAATGTTTGAGAAAAGGATGTGAGTCCTATCTTGCTTTTGTGTTGAATACTCGAGAGGTTGGAGTAGAGTAAAGAAAGCAATGCGGTGGTATGTGAGTACCCAGATGTATTTCCGGAAGAGTTACCCGGATTACCTCTAGAGAGAGAGGTTGAATTTGGAATTGAGTTGGTTCCGGGAACGGCACCTATTTCGATTGCTCTGTACAGAATGGCACTAGTAGAGTTGAAAGAACTGAAGGTTTAGTTGCAAGAGTTGAAAGATAAGGGTTTTGCAAGACCGAGCTACTCGTCGTGGGGTGCTCCGGTATTATTCGTGAAGAAGAAAGATGGGTCTATGAGGTTGTGTATAGACTATAGACAACTGAACAAGGTGACGGTGAAGAATAAGTATCCATTACCAAGGATTGATGATCTCTTCGATCAACTAAAGGGAGCTACAATGTTCTCCAAGATAGACTTGAGGTCTGGTTATTATCAGCTCAGAGTGAAAGAGCAAGATGTGTTGAAAACTGCATTTCGGACAAGGTATGGCCATTATGAGTTTTTGGTTATGCCGTTTGGTTTGACGAATGCACCTGCGATATTTATGGATCTGATGAACCGTGTTTTCAGACCGTATGTGGACAAGTTTGTAGTTGTCTTCATTGATGACATATTGATCTATTCTCGGGATGAGAACGATCACGAAGAGCATTTGAGAATTGTCTTGCAAACTTTGAGAGATAAGCAGTTGTATGCTAAGTTTAGCAAGAATGAGTTTTGGCTCCGAGAGGTCGGATTCCTAGGACACATGGTGACAGGTGATGGCGTCAGAGTTGACCCGAGTAAGATATCGGCTGTTGTGGATTGGAAACCGCCGAGGAACGTGTCAGAAATCAAAAGTTTCTTGGGATTAGCGGGATATTACAGACGTTTTGTAAAGGGGTTCTCTGTGATTGCCACCCCGATGACGAAACTATTGCATAAAGATGTTAAGTTTGAATGGACTGAAACATGTCAACAGAGCTTCGAGAGACTGAAAACAATGTTGACTGAGGCACCGATTTTGGTTCAACCAAAATCGGGGAAAGAGTTCGTGGTTTATAGTGATGCGTCGTTTAATGGTCTCGGTTGCGTGTTGATGCAAGAGGGTAAGGTAGTCGTTTACGCCTCGAGGCAGCTAAAGCCGCACGAAAAGAATTATCCGACTCATGATTTAGAGTTGGCTGCGATTGTTTTTGCATTAAAGATTTGGCCACATTACTTGTATGGTGAGAAGTGTCGAATCTTTACGGATCACAAGAGTTTAAAGTATTTGATGGATCAGAAGGATCTGAATCTGAGACAGAGATGGTGGCTTGAGTTGTTGAAAGACTATGAGTTAGTCATTGATTACCACCCGGGAAAAGCGAATGTGGTTGCGGATGCCCTGAGTAGGAAATCCTTGTATACTCTAAGAGTTATGAGCACGAGTTTAGCATTGTCTGACGATGGTGATATTTTGGCAGAGTTGAGAGCTAAGCCGCTATTTGCTCAACAAATATGTGAGGCTTAGAAAAATGACAGTGAGATGTAAGCTAAGATAGCTAAGTGTGGATCAGAGAGTAATTCTGATTTTCGAGTGGATTTGAATGGTTGTCTGATGTTTCGTGACAGAATTTGTGTTCCTAAAGATGAGGAGTTGATTCGAAAGGTTTTCCATGAGGCCTACAGTGGATGTTTGTCAGTACATCCGGGCAGTACAAAAATGTACAACGATTTGAGGAAGTTTTATTGGTGGCCAGGAATGAAAAGAGATATTTCAGAGTTTGTGGCAAAGTGTCTAATTTGTCAACAAGTGAAAGCTGAGCATCAAGTGCCTTCGGGATTGCTTCAGCCAGTGATGGTTCCTGAATGGAAATGGGATCGGGTTCCCATGGATTTTGTGACGGGGTTGCCGATGACTCTGAGAAAGAGAGATACTGTGTGGGTTGTTGTGGATAGATTGACAAAGTTGGCTCACTTTATTCCAGTACGTGTTGATTATTCACTGGATAAGTTAGGTGAGTTGTATGTGGCAGAGATAGTGAGATTGCATGGTGTACATGTGTCTATTATATCGGATAAAGATCCGAGGTTTACTTCGAGATTTTTGAAGAAGTTGCAAGAAGCCATGGGTACAAGATTGAATTTCAGCACTGCGTTCCATCCACAAACCGATGGTCAGTCTAAAAGAGTGATTCAAGTTCTTGAAGATATGCTTCGATGTTGTGTGCTAGAATTCGAAGGTAGTTGGGAGAGATATCTACCTTTGGTCGAATTCGCATATAACAACAGTTATCAGTCGAGTATACAGATGGCACCGTATGAGGCTTTGTATGGTCGTAAGTGTCGGACTCCTTTGTATTGGACCGAGCTTAGTGAGAAGCAGATCCATGGGGTCGATCTAGTGAAAGAAACCGAAGAGAAGGTGAAAGTAATCCGTAATAGTCGAGAGTCGCTTGACCGATGTAAGTCGTGCTGGATTTGAAAAGAAAAGAAATTGAGTTTGAAGTGGGCGACAAAGTGTTTTTGAAAGTGTCCCGTGGAAGAAGATTATGAGATTTGGACGAAAAGGAAATTGAGTCCAAGGTTCATAGGGCCGTATGAGATTACTGAGATAGAGTTGGGCTGTAGCATACCGGTTGGCTTTGCTGTAGAGTTGTAAAAGATTCATAACGTGTTCCATGTGTCGATGTTGCGGACGGTATCGCTCCGATCCTTCACATGTGATTCCTTCGACGGGAATTGAGATAAGACCGGATATGTCTTATGAAGAGGAGCCGATTAAGATCTTGGCTCGAGAAGTGAAACAGTTGAGAAATAAGAGCATAGCACTAGTGAAAGTGTTATGGCAGAAACATGGTGTGGAAGAGGCTACGTGGGAAACGGAAGAAGCTATGAGAGAGAAACATCCAAACCTCTTTACTGGTAAGATTTTCGGGGACGAAAATCTCTAAAGGGGGGAGAGTTGTAACATCCCGGTTTAGGGCCTAGTCGAAATAGTGGTGCGAGACCACAAAATTTGAGGGTTATGAATGAGTTTTTGAGGTTTATATTATGTATGCATACCAGTGTGAAAGTTTCATGAAGCAATTTTGTGAAATTGTGGTTGAATTGTCCAAAAGGACTAAACTGCAAAAGTTGCAAAATGTATGTTTCTAGAAGCTATATGTGTGAAATAGCTTTAGATTATTAATTAGAGGTCCTTAAATAGTAATTTATTCAAATTCTAATTTTTGGACAAAAATGGGCATGGATGAGTTAAAATTTGAAGTTTATCAAAAAGGGCATTTTGGTCATTTAGTTATTAAGTGATTAAATAGGTGACAAGATGACAAAAATTCACTCATCTTCTCCCCCAAGCTACCGAAAATTTCAATAGCCATTGTTAGAGCTCTTTCAATTTTTCAAGCTTGCTAGTAAGTGCTCCTAAGCCCGGTTTTTTATATTCTTCGTATTTTTAAAGTCCTAGTAGCATGAGTAAGCTATTTTTAGCTTTTTGGTGAGCTATTATGGATGTTCAAAAATGTACATATGTATGACATGCATGTATTTTGTTGTTTTATGGAAGATTATGAAAGCTTGATGTAGTAGAAACATCTTTTGTTAAGTGATTTTCCATAAAAATGCATGTAGGGACTAGTTTGTGAAAAACTTTAGTTTGGTCATACATATGTGGTTTAGTGAGAATTGGTGATAGCTTTAGTTGAATAAGTGATTCGGCTAAGCATGGAAGATTAGAAAGTTGAATAAAAATCACTTTACGAGCCTTTGGGACTAAGTGTAAATATGAGAAAATTTAGGGGCAAAATAGTAATTTTGCTAAAGTATGAGATGTGGGTCAATTTAGTCAATGTATGTATTGAATAAGCTGATTTATTCATTATAGATCAAGAAAGATGGCTGGATCGAAACCGAGGCAAAAGCAAGGTGGTGGACTAAATTGCATATTTCTATACTTTTGAGTATCGAGGTAAGTCTATGCATAAACAATGCATTCATACTTACAATTTGTTGATGATAGCTAGTGTGTAGCTTGTTCGAGATTGATTGAGAACCTATGTGGTCCAAGTAGAATGAATGTAGTAGAATTGTGAATGGATGTTTAATTGAGTAAGTAGACATGTGAATGAGTAGTGATAATGCTAGATGGTAGACTAAGTGCGATACCATCCTAATGCATATTGACGATGAGCTGGCTATGTGTGATGCTATTGTGAGGTATATCATTTAGTGGGCTAAGTGAGAAACCCCTATGATTACCTTTGTGGTAGGCTAAGTGCGATACCACCTTATTAATCGATTGTGGTGTGCTAAGTGCGAAACCACCAAGACATTAGCTGTGTGGGTTAACTGTGTGGATTAGCCATGTAATTGCATCATTGAGTAAAATAGCTGCGTGGATGTATAATTATGTTAATTAGCTGTGTGGATGAATTATTGAGAAATAATGATGTGTTGCATATTGTGTAAATGTGACATTGAATGCAGGGGTGCATTTCGATGGTTATGAGTATGTGACTCATGATGTGTTGGAAATGTGGTAAGGGATAGAAAGAGTAAGCATAGTTGTGAATTACTTGTTGGTATAATGCTAATTGTTGCTTAGCTTATACTATGTTGCTTAATTGTTTATGTGTAAACTTACTAAGCTCAAAGCTTACTCTCTTTCTTTTCCTTGTCTTATAGATTAAAAGCGTTGAATCGAGATACGAGGATCATCGAAGACAGACCCACATATCACACACTTTGGTACATGAAACTTAATGTTTTGTATATGGCATGTATAGGGGCTAGACAAGTTAGTGGATTTTGTTGTAAATGGCTAAGATGTGTTGGCCTTTAGATGGATAGCTTATTTTGTATAATGCCATGGTTGTTGGCTATTACATTATATGAAAGAAAGATGTAGTTTTCTATGTGAGAAGGCACTTTAATTTGAGTTGATTATGATGGTGTTAGATGAGTATATGTTGTGTATGCTAGAGGGGTGAAAAGAGCTTGGCACATAGCTTTGTTCTTGTCCATGTGGATAGACACACAGGCGTGTGTCACGCCATGTGTGACACATGGTCACCACGGGCGTACACTGGCCGCCCGTCGTCCCTGCATGTTAGTATTATAAATCAGAATAGACCACGGACTAGCTGTACGGGCATGTGTCTAGGGCGTGTGGGATTATCCAGTGTTGGCCACGGGCTAGCCACACGGGCGTGTGTCTAGACTCTAGGCCGTGTTAAAGTAGTCAGTGTGCAACACGGGTGGTAAGCACGGGCGTGTGCCTTGGCCGTGGGGCATTGGTAGAATGCTGGGTTTTTAGGCACGGTCTGGGGACATGGGCGTGTATGTCTATGCACGGGCGTGTCTAATCTTGCACGGGCATATGAGACCTGTATAAAGAGAAAAAATTTAAGATTGGAAAAAGTTCCGGTTTAGTCTCGAGAGCCCTCGTGTGTATGAGTGAGGCCTCGTAAGTCGAGAATGAGGTTGTTGAGATGACTTCAGAGTGTAGTTACGACGAGCCTAAGTGGCGATCAAGTGGTTTGAGTTCGGTAATGCCTCGGGCCCGGTTTCGGCGTAGAACCCGGGTAAGGGGTGTTACAAAAGGCAAGGTCGTGGACTAAATTGCACATCTCTATACTTTTTGAGTACCAAGGTAAGTTTACGTATGAGCAATGCATTTATGCGTATACATTGTTAATGCTAGCTAATGTGTAGCATAATTGAGAACCTATTCAATTCTAGTGGAATGAATGAGATAGTAGTTGTGAATGGATGAATGTATTACAAGTAGACATGTAAATGTGTAGTGATAATGCTCGATAGTGGGCTAAGTGCAATACCACCTTGATACTTAACAATGATGGGCTGTGTGCGATACTATTGTTAAGCATATTATTTAGTGAGCTATGTGCGGAATCACTATAATTATCCTTTGTGGTAGGCTATGTGCGATACTACTTTATGATCTGATTATGGTGGGCTAAGTGCGAAACCACTGAGTAATTTAGCTCTGTGGATGTATTATTGAGAAATAATGATGTATTGTATTTTGAGTAAATGTGCTATTGAGTGCAGGGGTGCATGTCAATGATTATGAGTATGTGACTCATGATGTGTTGGAGATGTGGTAAGGGATAGAAAGAGTAAGCATAGTAGTGGATGTGAATTACATATGTTAGTATAATGCTAATTGTTGTTTAGCTTATACTAGAATGCTTAAATTGTTTATGTGTAAACTTACTAAGCTCAAAGCTTACTCCTTTCTTTTCCCTTGTCTTATAGAGAACAAGGATTGAATCGTGATACGCGGATTAATCGGAAGATCGCCCACACTATCAACACACTCTGCTACATTGGACTTAATGTTTTGTATATGGCATGTATAGAGACTAGACACGTTAGGGTATTTTGTTGTTTTGGCTAAGATGTGTTGGCCTTTAGATGGATAATCTATTTATTATAATGCCATAGTTGATGGCCACATTGTTATATGAAAAGATGTATTTATCCATGTAAGATTATGTTCATTATGAGTTAGTTATGGATGTGTTGAAAGAGTACTTGTTGTGCATGCTAGAGGGGTGAGAAGGGCATGACAAATAGCTTTGTTCTTGTCCATGTGGGTAGACACACGGGCGTGTGTCTAGGCCGTGTGTGACACACGGTCAGCCCATGGGCGTGTGACTTGGCCGTGTGTCCCATGCATGTTAGCATTTCAAGTCAGAATAGATCACGGACTAGCCACACGGACGTGTGCCTAAATCGTGTAAAGTGGTCAGTGTTCACCACGGGTGGAGAATACGGGCGTGTCCAGGCCGTGTGAATTTAGTCAGTGTCGACCACGGGTGGAAGACACGGGCATGTCTTGAGGGTGCACGAGCGTGTCCCATTCCACATGGGTGTGTGACCCTTGTCTAAGTGAAAGAAATTTTAAGATCGATAAAGTTTCGGTAGAGCCTCGGGAGCTCTCGTATGTATGTTTAAGACCTCTTAGGTCCTTAATGAGGTGTTTGTGGTAGCTTTTGAGAGTAGTCACGTTGAGCCTAAGTGGCGATCAAGTGGTTTTAATTCGGTAATGCCTCAGGCCCGGTTCCGGTGTAGAATACGGGTAAGGGGTGTTACATTTAGTGGTATCAGAGCTATGGTTTAGTCGGTTCTAGGACTACCGTAGCGGGTGTAAGGGTCTAGCTATACATGCCATAAGTGTACAATGATAGTGTGGTGGTTTCTGATGATTTTAAACCTTATTTTATATAGTATTGGATCTCGATCAATCGACTGCTGATGAAGCAGCTAGTAATGCGCCGGCTCCTGTGCAAGGAACCGTGCCTGTTGAGAGTGGACCCGAGGTTAGGGGTCAAGGGGAAGAGGCTCGGGAAGCCTTTCTCCAAATGATGAGTAATTGGTACTCGGATTATGTTCGAGCGAACCCTAATGCTCAACCTCCTCCACCTCCTCATATACCTCAGCCAATTCCAGTGGCTCCTCAAGGTTTTGATGTAGTGAGGATATCGAAACCCCTGGTAGATAAGATTAGGAAACACGGGGGTGAGAAGTTTAGAGCTAAGGTAGATGATGACCTCGAGAGGGCAGATTTCTCGCTAGAGAACTCATTGAGAGTATTCGATGAACTCTCTTGTACACCTGAAGAAAACCTGAAGTGTGCCGTACCTTTGCTGAGGGACTCGGCATACCATTGGTGGAAGACGTTGACGTCGGTAGTCCCGAAAGAACGGGTGACGTGGGACTTCTTTTTGGAAGAGTTCTGGAAGAAGTATATAAGCCAGCGATTTACTGACCGGAAATGGAAGGAATTACTTGAGCTGAAGCAAGAAAGAATGACAGTAGCAGAATATGAGCGTGAATTTGTTAGGCTTAGCAAGTACGCACAAGAATGTGTGTCGACAGAGACCATCTTGTGTAAAAGGTTCGAAGATGTACTGAACGAGGATATTAAGCTCCTAGTGGGTATTTTGGAGTTGAAAGAGTTTGTTGTGTTGGTTGAAAGGGAAAGTAAGGCCGAGGAATTGAGTAAGGAAAAGAGAAGGGCTGCGAGTGAAGCCCGAGATGCGAGAAAACGACCGATGGGCAAATCATATCAAGCCCAGTCAAAAAGATCCAAGGAAGTGAATCCTCAGACAACAACACCAGTAGGATATCCACGTCGAGACTTGG
This sequence comes from Gossypium sturtianum, assembly GCA_025698515.1. NCBI lineage: Eukaryota > Viridiplantae > Streptophyta > Magnoliopsida > Malvales > Malvaceae > Gossypium > Gossypium sturtianum. Next base: position 70,931,210 of record CM046952.1, read on the forward strand.
ACAACACTCGTTCGGGTTCGAGAGTCCAAGCCACCTCGATGGAAACTGTGGGCAATCCGAAGAACAAAACGGAGTGTCCAAGTTGTGGTAGGTATCATATCGGAGAGTGTTGGGGAAACAACCGAAGTTGTTATAAGTGTGGTTCCCCCGACCATTTTATTTGAAATTGCCCCGAGAGGGATGATAAGGAAGAGAAGCAAGAGACAAGACCTAGCGATGTGTCTGCAAGGGGTAGACCACCAAGGAACCCGAGAGGTGGGACTAGTGGTAGAGGTGCGTCCAAAGACTCTCCTGTGAGACCGGAGGGTCGGGCACCTGCGAGGACATATGCCATTCGCGCCCACGAAGAGGCGTCATCACCAGATGTAATAACGGGTACTTTTTCTCTTTTTGACACCTTTGTTATTGCTTTAATAGATCCAGGGTCTACTCATTCTTATATTTGCATGAGATTGGCATCTAGTTTGAGTATGACCGTTGAGTTTACGAATATTGTGGTTGAGGTGTCAAACCCGTTAGGTAAGCATGTGTTAGTGGACAAGGTGTGTAAGAATTGTCCTTTATTGATTAAGAGTCATTGCTTTCCGGCAGACCTTATGTTGTTGCCGTTTGATGAGTTTGACTTAATCCTTGGCATGGATTGGTTGACTACCCATAGTGTCTTAGTGAACTGTGGTAGTAAGTTTATCGAATTGAAATGTGAGAATGGAGATGTTGTTCAGGTTGAATCAAGTGGATCGGATAGTCTACCAGTGATGATTTCTTCCCTAATGGCTGAGAAATGTTTGAGAAAAGGGTGTGAGTCCTATCTCGCCTTTATTTTGAATACTCAAGAGGTTGGAGTAAAGTTTGATACAGTGTCGGTGGTATGTGAGTATCCGGATGTATTCCCGGAAGAGTTACCCGAATTACCTCTAGTGAGAGAGGTTGAGTTTGGGATTGAGTTAGTTTCGGGAACGGCACCTATTTCAATTGCTCCGTATAGGATGGCACCTTTAGAGTTGAAAGAATCTGAAGGTTCAGGTTGCAAGAGTTGGGATGAGATAAGGGTTTTGCAAGATAGAGCTACTCACCGTGGGGTGCTCGGTACTATTTGTAAAGAAGAAAGATAGGTCTATGAGGTTGTGTATAGACTATAGGCAACTCAATAAAGTGACGGTGAAGAATAAGTATCCTTTACCAAGGATTGATGATCTTTTTGATCAACTGAAATGAGCTACAGTGTTCTCCAAGATCGACTGAGGTCCAAGTTATTACCAGATTGAGAGTGAAAGAGCAAGATGTGTTGAAAGCGCATTTCGAACAAGGTATGGCCATTATGAGTTTTTAGTCATGCCGTTTGGTTTAACAAATGCACCTGCGATTTTTATGGATTTGATGAACCGTGTCTTCCGACCGTATGTGGATAAGTTTTTAGTTGTCTTCATTGATGACATATTGATCTATTCTCGGGATGAGAACGATCATGAGGAACATTTGAGAATTGTCTTGCAAACTTTAAGGGATAAGCAGTTGTATGCTAAGTTTAGCAAGAGTGAGTTTTGGCTCCGAGAGGTCGGATTCCTAGGACACATTGTGTCGGGTGATGGTGTCAGAGTTGACCCGAGTAAGATATCGGCTGTTGTGGATTGGAAACAGCCGAGGAACGTGTCAGAAGTCAGAAGCTTCTTGGGATTGGCAGGATATTACAGACGTTTCGTAAAGGGGTTCTCTATAATTGCTACCCCGATGACGAAATTGTTGCATAAGGATGTCAAGTTTGATTGGACTGAGGCATGTCAACAGAGTTTTGAGAGATTGAAAACATTGTTGACTGAGGCGCCGGTTTTGGTTCAACCAGAATCGGGGAAAGAGTTCGTGGTTTTTAGTGACGCATCGTTTAATGGTCTCGGTTGCGTGTTGATGCAAGAGGGTAAGGTAGTCGCTTACACCTCGAGGAAGTTAAAACCGCATGAGAAGAATTATTTGACTCATGATTTGGAGTTGGCTGCGATTGTTTTCGCGTTAAAGATTTGGCGACATTATTTATATGGTGAGAAGTGTCGAATCTTTACGGATCACAAGAGTTTGAAGTATTTGATGGATCAAAAGGATTTGAATTTGTAACAGAGGCAGTGGCTCGAGTTATTGAAAGACTATGAGCTAGTCACTGATTACCATCCGGGAAAAGCGAATGTGGTTGCGGATGCCTTGAGTAGGAAATCCTTGTATGCTCTAAGAGTTTTGAGCACGAGTTTAGCATTGTCTGATGATGGTCCTATATTGGCAGAGTTGAGAGCTAAGCCACTATTTGTTCAACAGATATGTGAAGCTCAGAGAAATGATAGTGAGATGCAAGCTAAGAGAGCTAAGTGTGGATCAGAAAGTGATTCTGATTTTCGAGTGGGTTCGGATGGTTGTTTGTTGTACCATGACAGAATTTGTGTACCTAGAGATGAAGAATTGATCCGAAAGGTTTTGCATGAGGCACATAGTGGTTATTTGTCAGTACACCCGGGCAGTACAAAAATGTACAATAACTTGAGGAAATTTTATTGGTGGCCAGGTATGAAAAGAGACATTTCTGAGTTTGTGGCGAAGTGTCTGATTTGTCAACAGGTAAAAGCTGAGCATCAAGTACCTCCGGGATTGCTTCAGCCAGTGATGGTTCCCGAATGGAAATGGGATTGGTTACCATGGATTTTGTGACGGGGTTGCCTTTGACTCCGAAAAAGAGGGACGCTGTGTGGGTTGTTGTGGATAGATTGACAAAGTCGGCTCATTTTATTCCAGTACGTGTTGATTATTCACTGGACAAGTTAGCCGAATTGTATGTTGCAGAGATAGTAAGGTTACATGGTGTGCCTGTGTCTATAATATCGGATAGAGATCCAAGGTTGACTTCGAGGTTTTGGAAGAAGTTACAAGAGGCCATGGGTACGAGGTTAAATTTCAGTACTGCGTTCCATCCACAAACAGATGGTCAGTCTGAAAGAGTGATTCAAGCTCTCGAAGATATGCTTAGATGCTATATGTTAGAATTCGAAGGTAGTTGGGAGAGGTATCTACCTTTGGTCGAGTTTGCCTACAACAACAGTTATCAGTCGAGTATACAGATGGCACCGTATGAAGCTTTGTATGGTCATAAGTGTCGGACTCCTCTGTATTGGATCGAGCTTAGTGTGAAGCGGATCCATGGGGTCGATCTAGTAAAAGAGACTGAGGAGAAAGTGAAAGTAATCCGTAATAGTCTGAAAGTTGCTTCGGACTGACAGAAGTCGTATGCAGATTTGAAAATAAAGGAAATTGAGTTTGAGGTGGGTGACAAAGTGTTTTTAAAAGTGCCCCCGTGGAAGAAAATCATGAGATTCGAACGAAAGGGGAAATTGAATCCGAGATTCATAGGGCCGTATGAGATTACAGATAGAGTTGGGCCAGTAGCATACCGGTTGGCTTTGCCGGTAGAATTGGACAAGATCCATAATGTGTTCCATGTGTCGATGTTGCGACGGTATCGCTCCGATCCTTCACATGTGATTCCTTCAACGGAAATTGAGATAAGACCGGATATGTCTTATGAAGAGGAGCCGATTAAGATCTTGGCTCGAGAAGTGAAACATTTGAGGAACAAGAGCATAGCCCTAGTGAAAGTGTTATGGCAGAAACACGGTGTGGAAGAGGCTACGTGGGAACTGGAAGAAAACATGAGAGAGCAACATCCAAACCTTTTTACCGGTAAGATTTTCGAGGGCGAAAATCTTTAAAGGGGGGAGAGGTGTAACATCCTGATTTAAGGCCTAGTCGGAATAATGGTGCGAGACCACAAATCTGAGGTATATGTATGAGTTTTGAGGTTTATGCTATGTTTGCATGTTAGTGTGAAAGTTTTATGAAGCAATTTTGTTAAATTACGGTTGAATTGTCCAAAAGGACTAAATTGCAAAAGTTGCAAAATGTGAGATTCTAGAAGCTATTTGTATGAAATAGCTTTGATTATCAATTAGAGGTCCTTAAATAGTAACTTTGCCAAATTCTAATTTTTGGACAAAAATGGGCATGAGTGGATGGTATTGGAAAAGTTTGACTAAGGGGCATTTTGGTCATTTGTCAATTAAGTGATTAAAAAGAGAAAAAGATGACAAATTTTCATTCATCTTCTTCTCCAAGCTGCCGAAAATTTCAAGAAGCCATTGCTATGGCTCTTCAATTTTTTAAGCTTGCTAGTAAGTGCATCCAAGCCCCGTTTTTGATATTCTTCGTATTTTTTAAGTCCTAGTAACATGAGTAAGCTATTTTTAGCTATATGTTGAGCTAGGATTGATGTTAAAAAATGTAACCATGTATGACATGCATGTATTTTGATGTTTTATGGAAGAATATGAAGGCTTGATGTAGTAGAAACATCTTTTGCTAAGTGAATTCCATGAAAAATGCATATAAGGACTAGTTTGTGAAAGTCTTGAGATTGGTAGTTTGTGAAAGTCTTGAGATTGGTCATACATGAGTGATTTAGTGAGAATTGATGATTGCTTTAGTTGAGTAAATGATTCGGCTAAGCATGAAAGGCTAGAAAGTTGAATGAAAATCACTTTACGAGCCTTGGGGCAAAAGTATAAATATGAGGAAGTTTAGGGGCAAAATGGTAATTTTGCTAAAGTATGAGATAAGGGTCAATTTAGTCAATGTGTGTATTGAACGGGTTGATTTTTCATTTTAGATCAAGAAAGACGAAGCCCGGATCATAACCGAGGCAAGGGCAAGGTCGTGGACTAAATTGCACATCTCCATACTTTTTGAGTACTGAGGTAAGTTTACGTATGAACAATGCATTTATGCGTATACATTGTTAATGCTAGCTAATGTGTAGCATAATTGAGAACCTATTCAATTCTAGTGGAATGAATGAGATAGTAGTTGTGAATGGATGAATGTATTACAAGTAGACATGTAAATGTGTAGTGATAATGCTCGATAGTGGGCTAAGTGCGATACCACCTTGATACTTAACAATGATGGGCTGTGTGCGATACTATTGTTAAGCATATTATTTAGTGAGCTATGTGCGGAATCACTATAATTATCCTTTGTGGTAGGCTATGTGCGATACTACCTTATGATCTGATTATGGTGGGCTAAGTGCAAAACCACCGAGTAATTTAGCTCTGTGGATGTATTATTGAGAAATAATGATGTGTTGTATTTTGAGTAAATGTGCTATTGAGTGCAGGGGTGCATTTCAATGATTATGAGTATGTGACTCATGATGCGTTGGAGATGTGGTAAGGGATAGAAAGAGTAAGCATAGTAGTGGATGTGAATTACATATGTTAGTATAATGCTAATTGTTGTTTAGCTTATACTAGAATGCTTAAATTGTTTATGTGTAAACTTACTAAGCTCAAAGCTTACTCCTTTCTTTTCCCTTGTCTTATAGAGAACAAGGATTGAATCGTGATACGCGGATTAATCGGAAGATCGCCCACACTATCAACACACTTTGGTACATTGGACTTAATGTTTTGTTTATGGCATGTATAGAGGCTAGACACCTTAGGGTATTTTTTTGTTTTGGCTAAGATGTGTTGGCCTTTAGATGGATAATCTATTTTGTATAATGCCATACTTGATGGCCACATTGTTATATGAAAATATGTATTTATCCATGTAAGATTATGTTCATTATGAGTTGGTTATGGATGTGTTGAATGAGTACTTGTTGTGTATGCTAGAGGGGTGAGAAGGGCATGACAAATAGCTTTGTTCTTGTCCATGTGGGTAGACACACGGGCGTGTGTCTAGGCCATGTGTGACACACGGTCAGCCCATGGGCGTGTGACTTGGCCGTGTGTCCCCTGCATGTTAGCATTTCAAGTCAGAATAGACCACGGACTAGCCACATGGGCGTGTGCCTAGGTCGTGTAAAGTGGTAAGTGTTCACCACGGGTGGAGAACACGGGCGTGTCCAGGCCGTGTGAATTTAGTCAGTGTCGACCACGGGTGGAAGACACGAGCATGTCTTGAGGGTGCACGGGCGTGTCCCATTCCACATGGGCGTGTGACTCTTGTCTGAGTGAAAGAAATTTTAAGATCGATAAAGTTTCGGTAGAGCCTCGGGAGCTCTCGTATGTATGTTTAAGACCTCTTAGGTCCTTAATGAGGTGTTTTTGGTAGCTTTTGAGAGTAGTCACGTTGAGCCTAAGTTGCGATCAAGTGGTTTTAATTCGGTAATGCCTCGGGCCCAGTTCCGATGTAGAATACGGGTAATGGGTGTTACAATACGGGTGTGTCTTTCGCCGTGTGTGACACACGGCCTAGCCACACGGGCGTGTGACCCCTATATTTTGGAAAAAAATTCTAAGTATTTCAAAAGTTTCTTAAGTTATCGGTTTAGTCCCGAACCACTCCTAAAGCATGTTTAGAGCCTCGTAGGCTCATATTAGGGACAGTGTGATTGAAGTAAATGATGATTGCTATGAATTTGAGAAATGTATGTGAAATGTTTGAATATTGTGTTATAAGTCCGATAATGCTCCGAAACCCTATTCCGGCATTAAATACGGATGAGGGGTGTTAGAATGCATCTCCCCAATTGGACTTAATAGACGACATATTAATATTTCAATCGGTTTGCTCATTTTCAATTAGAATAATGAAATGTTTAGGTTCGTCTATTAATACAAGTTGTCTTTCCGTACTACGATCCAACCACGTAATACCGCTTAGTATCAGTTTAAATAATAGACTACTAATGAGTAACATTTCTATTTTTCTTTGCATGCAAAAACTATTTGAGGACAATAATACAAAGTATATTAATTGTAATAAATGAATTTATTTTATTAACAAATCAGTTCGAAAAAAATTACAAGTATATATTAATGAAAAACTACACTTAGGGCACTAGATCCAATAGCTTACACCACAAAGCATATGTTTTTAAGACCGGAAATGACTCAAAATGACACTCGAACATTCTCATTTCATAATGGAACTTTAGAAAGGGTCTAAAATGTCTTTTAAAACCTCAAAAAATTTTGAAGGAGATGTGAAAAATAAAGGTTGATTTTGAATTTGGATTTAACATTTTCTTGAATAAATTTGAAAAGTTGTATTTTGAACCATTTAAGTGTTCCAAAGTTTGTTTAATGTATTGAGTGTGTCTAAACACCTAATAAATGGTCTAAAATAATTTTAAAAATGTAGTCAAGCTTTTTAAATGTTGAGATTGTTTTAAATAATTTTTATTATATTCTTAATGGTGTTTTATTAAAGGTAAAGTTTTGTAGAAACCTAAACAAAATTAAACTCAATCTTTAAAATGGATAGTACACTTACGATATATATATATATATCAGACCTACATTTTGTATGAATACGCAAGTGTTGCTACATGCTAGACATGCACCAGAACATTGCAAAAATTGTTGTAAGCAGCTAATGTCTATATGATTAAATATAGGGAAATGGATATGATTTAAAATTTAGAATTTAACGTTTGGTGTTTAAATTTTAGGATAAATCACATTAATATTCATTTAATTAGTAAGTTTTCTTTTATCCTTTTTTTTTTTGTAGATAAGGAAGCTAAATACATTTAGCTATAACAGGAATTGGATATGACACCAACACTGTCTTGTAGAATCTCCATCTCGATCATCTTGGAGGGAACATCATAAATTCTCAAACCAAGAGGAACATTTCTTCCTAATCCTGCCATGGAATCTGCAGCCATATTCGCTGTGCGTGGAGTAAACATTACATTTACATGCCAATCCCTTGCTAATAGCTCTCTGACGATTTGTGCTAGACTCCCTTCTGTCTCCTTTGTCTAACCATTAAGCATATTGACCGCAATCAAACAATCACTTTCCACCAATAATTGCTTTACGCCTCTTTTCCAAGCTATATCCAATTCGTCCATGATTGCACATAATTCTGCATCAAGTACAGAACAAACGCCTATATTCCAACAATAACCAGTAACCCATTTACCTTGATGATCCTGAAACAAACCCCCAGTAGAGGCTCGACCAGTAATCAAGTGCCTTGATCCATCCGTATTCAACTTGCACCAGTCGCTAGGTGGCGGCTGCCAACTAGTAAAAGACATTGCCGGATCATTCTGCTGATTTCTCCTACTATTCGCCAACATGAATGATTTTGCAAAGAAAAAAATTCTAGCAACTCAATCGAAACCTCACCAAATTCTCCATTGAAGAGTGAGTTGTTTTGTCGTTTCCATATTCTCCAGGTTGTAATCCCAAATAAAATATTCCAACAGACACCTTGGACAATAGCCTCATCAAAATCTAAAAGATTTGTTATCAACCATTCTTCCAAATTTAATGAAAAGAAAATATCCAACTTGTCTGACGGTACAAATTTTACCCAGACATTTCGAGCTACCAAGCAACCTCTCACCGCATGCAAAGGTGTTTCAACCCCACTCCCAAATAAATCGCAAAAATGGCTATCAGCCATTCCCCTCCTATATCGTTCTGAATTGGATAGGATTGGTTATGTAATAGAAGCCAAAGGAACTGCCAAACCCTCTGAGGAACATGTAATTTCCATATTAACTTCCATTTTCGATCTCGTAAGGGCCAATCACCATGTGTGAATTTACTGTATCCACTAGATACTGTGGCATCCTGAAAAACAGGTCTTGCATTAGTGCAATAGTTGGATAAAGGTCCCAACTCTTTAATCCAATGATCAGTCCAAAACCTTACTCTCCTACCGTCTCCTACACACCAAAAAAGGCTACTCCGGAGATCAGCCCAAACACTCGAAATAGATTTCCAAGTAAAACTGCAGCATCTTCTTTCAATGTTCTGTGGACAATCCTCATCAATTTTATATTTTGACTTGAGTATCCTGACCCACAAGGCATCTTTCTGTAACTGAAAATTGAAACCAAGTTTAAGAAGGAATGCCTTATTTTGATACTGAGTTCGCTTTAGTCCCAATCCCCCTCGGTCTAGTGATAGACAACATTTTTCCTAACCGACTAGTGCTATTTTTCGAGAAATATTACTCGACCCCCAAATAAATTGACGAATAAGCTTTTCAACCTCCTTGCAAACACCCAATGCGATAAGAGCCGACTACATAAAATAATTTGGAATTGATTGCAATACTTATTTTGCTAAGGTAACCCTACTTGCTAATGACAGAAGTTTCCCTTCCCATCCAGAAAGCTGCTTCCTTAGTTTCTCAATAAAAAACCGCATAAGTACCTTTCGTAACTCGTGAGTGTAGTAGAAGAACGCCCAGATACTTGCCGAGATCATCCGTTCTTGTCACTCCTAAGTATTCGCTTATCTCATTTGCTAGTAAATTATCCACCATGGCTGAGAAATAAATTTGAGACTTCTGATTATTGACTTTATACACAGTGTAGTAAGTTTTCTTTTTATTACATAACTATTAAAATTTATAAAATAATTATTAATGTTTTCGAATTTTCTTTTTTATCACTAATCATTAAATGATTAACGGGCAGATGATGTGATAACTTTTAAAAGTGACACAATAATAAAGTTAACTCTCAACGTTTATAAATTGTATCAATTTAATCTTATTTTTAAAATATATATATTAAAAATTAAAAAAGAAGTATACTTTTTTTATTATATTTTCTCTCTAATTTTTTTCATCTCTTTCATTTATCCTTATTCAATTTCCAGACTTCTTTTTTTAATTTAGAAATTCCCTGTTGTGTTCTACCATGGGTGTTGCAATTCTAAAACTAAAAGATCTTTTAAAGCTTCAAATCCTATGAAACGCCCAAAAACCTCTTGGCATAATCCTAGCTCTAACTCTAACAGTACGGATGGTACACAATCAAATCAAAAGAAGCATTCTTCAAATACGTCTCCACTTCGTTTGACTACCCTAAAGCTTGGGCCAAGAATCTCGTCAAGATCCTCAAACACAGTGAAGATGTAAAAGAATCAAAGCCGGATAAGCCTGTGAGCTTCGGAAAAGAAAATGTTTGATGTAGGTTCCACTGTCACCAGTTGTTTGGTTTCAGATCCGACTCACCAAGTCAAAGAACAATAAGGCCGTTGTTCCAAGCTTGTTTACGCTGGGTCGGCTTTTATAACATCTTTGCCTTCGAGTTTCATTAAGTTGTCGAAGTCTTTCAAAAAGATTGAAGGATGACGTTGTTAATCTGGGTAATGTTTATTTGTTGGGTTTATTTTTAAAACTAGTGTTAGTGTGTTAGGACTTGGGACATAAAATGTGTAATGGATTTGTGTATCCTCTTACTTATCAAGGATTATATATATATATTTAATTTACCTCTAAAATTTTAGTGTTATGTCACGAATTGTAGATTTAAACTTTGTAGAATCAAGGCAAGGCCAATATCAATATTAGTTGGAAATTATCTTAGGCTAAAGTTTATCTATTTGAAAGGATTTCCTGGAATAAATTATATTGTTTATGCACAAATCAAGTATCAAGAAAGTTGAGTATATTTCAATTATTTATGTTGAAAAGCTCTACGAGATCCTAAAATGAAGCCCATGTGTTGGGGCCTCAGTTTATTTATTAATTTATTTATTTTGAATTTTAATACTTTTTTTAAACTAGAATTAGATTCACACAATTTATAAATATTGAGGATTAAAAATTTTAAAATAATGATCAATTTGATGCAATATATATGTATATATATATATATGTTGAGAGATAAGTTTGTTATTATTCCAATTTTAAAGTTGTTATGTCATCTACTGCTATTAGACATTTAATGGCAGGTAACCCAAAAAAAATAAATACAAAAGTATTAGTAATTGTTATATAACTTTTCATAGTTGTGTGATAAAAAAGAAACTTACTAATAGTTGGGTGACTATCAATATAGTTTATCTTAAATTTAGGGTTTTCATTTTTTGATTTAAGGTTTAGTTTTTTTTTTTTTTTTTTTTTTTTGTGTGTGTATATGCAATACAAATTGTGAGAGGAGATGACACCAACAAGGTTTAAGCCTTGGTCTTTGAGGTGCTAACAAGAGATTTAACCACTCCTCCCTTAACGTTACATATAATATATATTTTGAAATAACTAATTTTCAATATCAATGTGAATATATGCATTTATATTTTTATTATTTAATAAATATATTTATTTCATACAATTAACACAAGTAATAATTGTTAAAAATAACTAGAATAAAAAAAACTTCAAATTACAATAAGTAATATTATCATATTAAAAAAAAAGTATTTTTTATATAATGCTTGAACATATTATAAATATATACTTTTTATTCTTCAATTTTTATATATTTTTTATCTCTATAAAATCAATATCTCTTTTTTGAGTTTTGTGGTTTAATACTTGAATTAATCTCACTTTAAATAAGAAATTATTTTAAATAATAAGATATTAATTATTGATTAAACTGAATAGTTTAAATAAAAAGTGTTATTGAGGATGGATTACTTCAAACACTAATTATAAATTTGAATAAAAGTAAAAGAACAATTCTATCTTAAAAATTTATGTAAATATCTTAAAGACTAAAATTCAATAAATAAAAAATATATTTTGAAATTGATATTAGAGTTTGATTTAATTTATATTTGTACACTAAAAAATTGATAATTTTTTTTATTTTTATTGTATTAAAACTATCAAATTAACTATTAATTTTTAAAATTAATATTAAAACATTAATTTCAAAATTTTTAATTTTAATATTAAAGACTTTTTTTAACATTTTATATTTTAATTTTTTCTAATTTAAAACCCCCAAAAAATGTTATTAATTAAAAACAAACTCAAATTGTATCAAATATAATCAAACTAAATTGAATGAATCTTGTTTAAAATCAACTTGTTAGGACGAGATTATAATAATATATTTTGCAATTTCGTAATAGTTTATTTTCATAAGTAAAATAATTGTTGAGATTAAATCATCTAATTTTTTTATAAAAATATTATGAAATAAATTAAAGACAAATAAAAAAAACCTTTAACTTCTTAAAATTGATTAAAAAAAATGTGTATTTAGACAAATTACAATATCTAACGTAATAAAATCTATTTTGAAAATAAATACAAATAATAATACAAATATATGTAAATTTTCTATTTAATCTCTAGTTTAAGCTATCATTCTCGTCATCATTTTCCATCTTTATCTTCTTCTTCAATCTATCATCCTCTTTATCATCTTCGTTCAACATTAGATTTTCGATGCAATTAATTACTTTATAGTTGCAAATCACCTAAATAATTATAAAATTATAATAATTTATTGTTATAAATTGGATATTTTATAAAATTATAATTATAATAGAAATTAAAAAATAGGAAAAAGTAAAAATAAAATTCATAAGAACATACAATTATATAGTGAAGTTTTTATATTAGATAATAGAATAACAGTGAAAAGTGAATAAATGTGTAACAGCCTGTTTTCAGTGAAATCAGAACAATGGTTTCGAGACCACAAATCCGTCGAGTAAATTATTATTTTATTTCTATTTTAATGTCTATGGAATTATAGTAAGATCGTATTAAAATTTCATTAAGAAATTGTGGTGTTTGCTTGATTAATTAAGTAAAAAGGACTAAATCGTAAAAGGTGAAAAAGTTGAGTTCTATTAGCTAAAGGAGTCTAATAGCCATGGAATCTTAAACTAATGGACTTAAATGGTAATTAGACCATTTTATTAGTTAGTGGATTTATATGGATTAGGTTTTATTGAAATTTTGATAGTTTTTAAAGGGCAAAAAAGTAAATGAGTAAATAAAACTAAAATAAACTAAGAAAACATGTTCATCTTCTTCATTTCTTCCTATCACCACCAAATTCACCATTGAAGGATAGGGCTAGTTTTGACCAAGCTTCTTTTAGTGCATGTAAGTGAGTTTTTAATGATTTTTATGTTTTTGAGTTTATTATAGCTTAATCTAGCTAGCCTGAGGGTCAATTTGTAAAACTGTTAAAGATTGAGGGTTATTCCATGGATATTTTTTAATAGATTGTGATGTCAAATTATGGATTATGAATCTTTTTTGAAAATTAAACAAGTTTTGTTAAGAGATTTTTGATGAATTTTGGAATTAGGGACTAATTTGTTAAAGGTATAAATTCTAGGATTTTGTTGTGAAATTATGGTAAATAGGAGTTGTTTCAAGGTCCTTTGCATGTTTGATTAACATGGATTTGGATTAAAATGGTTAGATTTTAAGTTATAAGCTTAAGAACTAAATTGTGAAAAGTTAAAATGTTAGGGGAAAATTGGTAATTTTACATAAATGAGAATTACAGATTGAATTGAATGTTTGAGGTTAATTTAAGTACTTAATTGAATATAGTTATCTATTTAGACCAAGATAAACCTCAACCGGACCTAAATCGAGGAAAGGCGAAAGCTTCGGATTAAGATCGATTTAACTTCTACGCCCCTAGTTACCAAGGTAAGTTCGTATGAACGGTTATCATATTAATGCTATTTAAATTGTATCTTATTATGTTATTTATAATGAGAATAGATTGATGTATAAATAAATCAATGCTATGACGGTTTTCAAGTCTCGATTGAATCTTAGGAATTCTTAGGATACAAATGACATGTCATTAGGGATTTCATGTTTCGGGTGCTGGTCATGAATGTCCTACCGATGGCTGAGGTCCTGCATTTGTTACGAATACTCCACAGCTCTTGTGAGCAGCATTGTGTAGCTTACATTCTGACCCACAGCTCGTGTGCGCAAGCCCATTTCACAGCTCGTGTGAACAACAATGTAAAGAAAGGTTACGGTTATATGTAAAGAGACACTTTGTGTGAGCTTTCCCAAGCATTTGAGGTAATTCTAAACGGTTCAACAGGCAAGAAAATGGAATGAAATGGTAAGTATATAAATGGAATAAATCATGATTTAATGAAAGACTTGATGAATTAAATGATGTTGTATGCATATGGAAAATTTCATACCTTATGAATAATTTCATTTATGATATGGATGAACATACTAACTTGTGAGTTGGTGATGTTGTATAGGCTTACACTAAGCTTATGGCATTGGTATTGGTTTGTACTAGTTCTATGAATTGTATTATAGAAATGGTAAGTTACGTTTTAAGTTTATACGAGCTTACTAAGCATTCATTGGTTACGTAGTTTCTTTCATATGTTTTATAGATTATTGGAAGCTCGATTTGGCTGGAAGCTCGTCGGAGATCTATCACACTATCCAGAAGTATTTTCGGTAGTTTTTGAACATTTTGGCCAAGGTTTATAATGGCATGTATAGGATGAATTGTAATGGTATTTGATGAATGTTTTGTTGGTGTTTTTGGTATGTATAAGTTTTGGAAGTTATCTTGATTGGTAACATTTGATGCCTTATACAATGGTGTCATTTTGATTACCTTACTATGCATGTTTGTATGGTCTTTTATGGTATGTTTGAAATGGTATGATAATGGTCAAGTTTGTGGCATGTTTTGGTAAGTATTGTGTAACACCCCTTACCCGTATTCAACGCCGGAACCGGGCACGAGGCGTTACCTTATTAAAATTCTCAAGATCGCCACTTAGGCTCAACATGACCACTCTCTTTGGCCATCACAACAACCTCAATCTCGACTTACGAGACCTCACTCAAACACTCGAGGGCTCTCGAGACCATATTGAAAACTCTTACGATCTTAAAATTTTTCTCTTTTATACAGGGCTCACACACCCGTGTAAGATGATGCACGCCCGTGTGTAGACACACACGCCCATGCTCTCCAACCATGGTGAACACCGACTTCACTTACACGGCCTAGAGTCTAGACACACGCCGTGTGGCTAACTCGTGGCCAACATCGATTAACCCACACGCCCAGGCACGCCCGTGTGGCTAGTCCGTGGTCTATTCTGATTTAAAATACTAACATGCAAGGGACACACGGCCAAGTCACACGCCCATGGGCTGACCGTGTGTCACACATGGCCTAGACACACGCCCGCGTGTCTATCCACATGGACAAGAACAAAGCTATATGCCAAGTTCTTTTCACCCTTCTAGCATACACAACATGCACTCATTCAACACATCCATAATCAACTCATATGAAGTACAATCTCACATAGATAACTACATCTTTTCATATAATAAAGTGCCAACAATTATGGCATTATACAAAATAGATTATCCATCTAAAGGCCAACACATCATAGCCATTTACAACAAAATTCACTAACTTGTCTAGTCCCTATACATGCCATATACAAAACATTGAGTCTCATGTACCAGAGTGTGTTGATAGTGTGGGCGATCTTCCAATTGATCCTCGTATCTCGATTCAACACTTTTGCTCTATAAGACAAGGGAAAAGAAAGGGAGTAAGCTTTGAGCTTAGTAAGTTTACACATAAACAATTAAGCACCATAGTATAAGCTAAACAACAATTAGCATTATACTAACATATAATGTACAACTATGCTTACTCTTTCTATCCCTTACCACATTTCCAACACATCATGAGTCACTTACTCATAACCATTGACATGCACCCTTGCATTCAATATCACATTTACACAATATACAACATATCATTATTTCTCGATAATACATCCACACAGCTAATCCACACAGCTAATGTCTCGGTGGTTTCGCACTTAGCCCACCACAATCAATAAATAAGGTAGTATCGCACTTAGCCTACCATAAAGGTAATCGTAGTGGTTTCGCACATAATGATAAAATTTCATTCATCTTCTTCCTTCCATTGCCGAAAATTTGAAGACTCCATAGCTAGGGTTCTTCATTTTTTTCACGCTTGCTAGTAAGTTCATCTTAGCCCCGTTTTTAATATTCTTCGTGTTTTTGAAGTCCTCGTATTATGAATTAGCTATTTTTAGCTATAAAATAAGCTAAGATGCATGTTTAAAAATTCATCTATGAATGACATGCTTGTTAAATGATGTTTTATGGAAGATTATGAGAGTTTGATGTTAGATAAACATCTTTTCCTTAATGAATTTCATGAAATATGATAGTATGGACTAGTTTGTAATAGTTATGAAATTAGTCATACCTATTAGAAATAATGGGAATTGATGATTGCTATAGTAGAGAAAATGAATCAGCTAAGCATGAAGTTTAAGAAAGTCGAATGAAATTCATTTTACGAGCCTTGGGGCAAAGGTGCAAATATGAGAAAGTATAGGGGCAAAATAGTAATTTTGCCCAAGTATGAATAAAGGGTCAATTTAGTCAATGTGATTATTAAATGATCTATTTATGACTATAGATCAAGAAAAACGAAGCCCGGATCGAAACCGAGGCAAGAACAAGGTCGAGGACTAAATTGCATACCTAGCTACATTTTGTATATTGAGGTAAGTTTGTATGATTTCTAAGCTTTATGATTTTTATCATTGAATTGCTTAGTATAATATATAATGTTATTATGAAAATGTTTAATGTTATGTTAAACAAACAAATTAATGAAACCGAGCATGAGAAAGCCCCGATTGAAGTTGAGTAGCCTAGGATACTCGATCTACCACATAAAACAAGAAAGTCCGTATAAGACCAAGCCGAGGCATGGCATCCGCAAGCAAGCAAGATATCATGTAAGTCCAAGGCAAGCTTGGCATTGAGCAAGATATCATGTAAGTCCAAGGCAAGCTTGGCATTGAATAAGTTATCATGTAAGTCCAAGGCAAGCTTGGCATTGAGCAAGATATCATGTAAGTCCAAGGCAAGCTTGGCATTGGATAAGTTATCATGTAAGTCCAAGGCAAGCTTGGCATTGAGTAAGATATCATGTAAGTCCAAGGCAAGCTTGGCATTGAGTAAGTTATCATGTAAGTCCAAGGCAAGCTTGGCATTGAACAAGTTATCATGTAAGACTAAGGCAAGCTTGGCATTGAAAAGTTATCAAGAGAAAGAGATCCCATATAAGTCCAAGTTAAGGCATGGCATTGGTGAGAACAAGAAAGACTTCGTATAAGTCCATGTTAAGTCAATGCCTCGAAATTTAGATGAGATTTAGTATCCTCGGTTATTCATATAAATTCATCGGGCAAACGAGTTAAGCTCCAAAGAGATAACAAGAAAGCTAAGTAAGTAAAGTTATTATCAAGTGAAAACGAGTATTATTCGTGTTATGAATGATAAATTAGAGATTATGATTATTATGTAAATGTATGCTGATCAATGTGATCAAGTGATACAGGTACCTTGTTTACCTCACAAGTATGAGATTAGTAAGTATCATGAGATATGTAAGAATCAAGTATGAGCAAGTAAGCTTTATAGCTGAAATTATGATACCATTGTTTATGTCAAATGGGTTAATTTAAGCAAGTATGTTGTTATGTGCATTATATGCAAACTTACTAAGCTAAATGCTTACGTCTTTTATTCTTCCATTCCATGTAGTTCCGCCAAGCTAATCTCGTGGATCATTGTCATCGGAGCTCGGAGCACACTATCAATCGCTATTTTGGTATAGCCAAGTTGTTTACATTAAGTATGGAATGTATAGGAAACATTTCATTTTGAGTATATGTCTTAGAAAGGGGCAAAAGTTTGGGCTGTCAAGTTTATTATTCTTTTGTAAATGGCTAAGTGATTGGCCAAGTTTGACTAAGTAAGTATGTTATTAATATCAATGAAGCATGTTATATTGTTCATGAAAGATGTAATAATTGAGTTGCTGAATTGAGCTTGAGTTTGGTCTTAATTTCAGGATGGCAATTGGCTTGGTAAATAGCCTCTAAGTGCCTACACGGTTAGACACACGGGCGTGTGTCTAGGCCGTGCATAAACTGCACCTTAGTCTTATAAGTAAGAATAGGCCACGGACTAATCCCACAGCCGTGTGTTAAGGTCGTGCATGGCACACGGTTAGAACATAGACGTGTGCCCGGTCGTGTGAAATAAGTCAGTATATCAAGATGTAGTACACGGTCTGAGTCCACGGGCGTTCCATGGTCGTGTGTTATAAGTCAGAATGCTAAGGTTTTTCACACGGGCTAGGACCACGGGCGTGCCATGGCCGTGTGAAATTTGGCAGTAAACTCGAGTTTTAAGCACGGTTGGGAGACATGGGCATGTCTCAGAGTTACACGGGCGTGTCCCAACTCACATGGGCGTGTGACCCCTGTTTCCATGAAAAGTTTTTTATTGAGTTCCGAAAGTTTACGGACATGAGTTTAAGGCCTCGTAGGCCCATGAAAAGTACAATTTGATTAAGAAAGAGAAGTTCTTAATTCAGAATGAAATTTTATAGCCCATAAGTACATGATTAAGCAAGTTCAAGCATAGTAATGTCTCGTATCCGGTCTAAGCCTCGGACTCGAGTGTGGGGTGTTACAATTAAACGACGCGTCACTGTAAACCACGAACTCTTTCCCCGATTCTGGTTGAACCTAAACCGACGCCTCAGTCAACATTGTTTTCAGTCTCTCGAAACTCTTTTGACATGTCTCAGTCCATTCAAACTTGACATCTTTGTGCAATAGTTTCGTCATCGGGGTAGCAATCACAGAGAACCCCTTTACGAAACGTCTGTAATATCCTGCTAATCCCAAGAAACTTCTGATTTCTGACACGTTCCTCAGCGGTTTCCAATCCACAATAGCCAATATCTTACTCGGGTCAACTCTAACACCATCACCCGACACAATGTGTCCTAGGAATCCGACCTCTCGGAGCCAAAACTCACTCTTGCTAAACTTAGCGTACAGCTGCTTATCTCTTAAAGTTTGCAAGACAATTCTCAAATGTTCTTCATGATCGTTCTCATCCCGAGAATAGATCAATATGTCGTCAATGAAGACAACTACATACTTGTCCACATACGGTCTGAAAACACGGTTCATCAGATCCATAAAAATCGTCGGTGCATTCGTCAAACCAAACGGCATAACCAAAAACTCATAATGGTCATACCTTGTCCGAAATGTAGTTTTCAACACATCCTGCTCTTTCACTCTCAACTGATAATAACCAGACCTCAGGTCTATCTTGGAGAACACTGTAGCTCCCTTCAGTTGATCAAAAAGATCATCAATTCTTGGTAAAGGATACATATTCTTAATCGTCACTTTGTTAAGCTGTCTATAGTCTATACAC
Organism: Gossypium sturtianum; assembly: GCA_025698515.1. Lineage (NCBI taxonomy): Eukaryota > Viridiplantae > Streptophyta > Magnoliopsida > Malvales > Malvaceae > Gossypium > Gossypium sturtianum. Next base: position 70,950,296 of record CM046952.1, read on the forward strand.
AACCTTATAGACCCATCTTTCTTCTTCACAAACAATACCGGAGCACCCCACAGTGAGTAGCTCTGTCTTGCAAAACCCTTATCTGTCAACTCTTGCAACTGAACCTTCAGTTCTTTCAACTTTAAAGGTGCCATCCTATACGGAGCAATCGAAATAGGTGCCGTTCCCGGAACTAACTCAATCCCAAACTCAACCTCTCTCACTGGAGGTAATCCGGGTAACTCTTCCGGGAATACATCCGGATACTCACATACCACTGGCACTGTTTCAAACTTTACTCCAACCTCTTGAGTATTCAACACAAAAGCAAGATAGGACTCACACCATTTTCTCAAACATTTATTAGCCACTAAGGAAGAAATCATCACTGGTAGACTATCTGATCTACCTGATTCAACCCGAACCACATCTCCACTCTCACATTTCAATTCAATAAACTTACTACCACAGTTCACTAAGACACTATGGGTAGTCAACCAATCCATGCCTAGGATTAAATCAAACTCGTCAAACGGCAACAACATCAGGTTTGCCGGAAAGCAATGACTCTCAATCATCAAAGGACAATTCTTACACACTTTGTCCACTAACACATGCTTACCTAACGGGTTTGACACCGTAACCACAAAGTCCGTAGACTCAATAGTCATACTCAAACTAGATGCCAATCTCATGCAAATATAAGAATGAGTAGACCCCTGGATCTATTAAAGCAATACCAGGGGTGTCAAGAGAGAAAAAGTACCCGTTATCACATCAGGGGAGGATGCCTCTTCACGAGCGCGAATGGCATACGTCCTCGCAGGTGCCCGACCCTCCGGTCTCACAGCAGAGTCTCTAGATGCACCTCTACCACTATTCCCACCTCTCGGGTTCCTTGGTGGTCTACCCCTTGCAGACACATCACTAGATCTCATCTCTAGCTTCTCTTCCTTATCATCCCTCTCGGGGCAATTTCGGATAAAATGGTCGGGGGAACTACACTTATAACAGTTTCGACTGTTACTCCAACACTCTCCGGTGTGATATCTACCACAACTTGGACACTCCAGTTTGTTCTTTGGATTGCCTACACTTTCCATCGAAGTAGCTTGGACTCTCAAACCCGAACGAGTATTGCCCAAGTCTCGATGCGAATAACCCACTGGTGCTGTCATCCTAGGACTCACTTCCTTGGACCTTTTCGACTGGGCTTGATACGACTTGCCCATCGACCTCTTTCTAGCATCTCGGGCTTCACTCACAGCCCTTCTCTTTTCTGTACTCAACTCTTCAGCCTTACTTGCCCTTTCGACCAACACCACAAATTCTTTCAACTCCAAAATACCCACTAGGAGTTTGATGTCCTCATTCAGTCCGTCTTCAAACCTCTTACACATAATGCTCTGTATCGACACACATTCTTGAGCGTATTTGCTAAGCCTAACAAACTCACGCTCATATTCCGCTACTGACATTCTTCCTTGCTTAAACTCAAGGAATTCCTTCCTTTTCCGATCAGTAAATCGTTGGCTTATATACTTCTTCCAGAACTCTTCCAGAAAGAAGTCCCACATCACCCGCTCTCTCGGGACTACTGACGTCAACGTCTTCCACTAATGGTATGTCGAGTCCCTCAGTAAGGATACGACACACTTCAAGCTCTCTTCAGGTGTACAAGAGAGTTCCTCAAACACACTCATCGAGTTCTCTAACCAGAACTCTGCCCTCTCAGGGTCATCATCAACCTTAGCTCTAAACTCCTCAGCCCCGTGTTTTCTAGTCTTATCTACCGAGGGTTTCGATATCCTCACTACATCAATACCTTGAGGAGCCATAGGAAATAGCTGAGGTATAGGGGGAGGTGGAGGAGGTTTAGCATTAGGGTTCGCTCGGACGTAATCCGAGTACCAATTACTCATCATTTGGAGAAAGGCTTCCCGTGCCCCTTCCCCTTAACCCCTAGCCTTGGGTGCACTTTGAACAGGCACGGTTCCTTGCGCAGGAGCCGGCGCATTACTAGCTGCTTCATCAGCAGTCAATGGATCGGAATCCATATTCTATATAAAACAAAATTTAAAATCATCAGAAGCCACCACACTATCATTGTACACTTATGGCATGTATAGCTAGACTCTTACACCCGCTACGGTAGTCCTAGAACTGACTAAACCATAGCTCGGATACCGCTAAATGTAACACCCCTTACCTGTATTCAACGCCGGAACCGGGCACGAGGCGTTACCGTATTAAAATTCTCAAGATCGCCACTTAGGCTCAACATGACTACTCTCTTTGGCCATCACAACAACCTCAATCTCGACTTACGAGACCTCACTCAAACACTCGAGGGCTCTCGAGACCATATCGAAAACTCTTACGATCTTAAAATTTTTCTCTTTTATATAGGGCTCACACGCTCGTGTAAGATTATGCACGCCCATGTGTAGACACACACGCCCATGCTCTCCAACTGTGGTGAACACTGACTTCACTTACAAGGCCTAGAGTCTAGACACACGCTCGTGTGGCTAACTTGTGGCCAACACTGATTAACCCACACGCCCTAGGCACACGCCCGTGTGGCTAGTCCATGGTCTATTCTGATTTAAAATACTAACATGCAGGGACACACGGCCAAGTCAAACGCCCATGGGTGACTGTGTGTCACACATGGCCTAGACACACGCCGTGTGTCTATCCACATGGACAAGAAAAAGCTATATGCCAAGTTTTTTCACCCTTCTAGCATACACAACATGCACTCATTCAACACATCCATAATCAACTAATATGAAGTACAATCTCACATAGATAACTACATCTTTTCATATAATAAAGTGCCAACAACTATGGCATTATACAAAATAGATTATCCATCTAAAGGCCAACACATCATAGCCATTTACAACAAAATTCACTAACTTGTCTAGCCCTTATACATGCCATATACAAAACATTGAGTCTCATGTACCAGAGTGTGCTGATAGTGTGGGCGATCTTCCAATTGATCCTCGTATCTCGATTCAACACTTTTGCTCTATAAGACAAGGGAAAAGAAAGGGAGTAAGCTTTGAGCTTAGTAAGTTTACACATAAACAATTAAGCACCATAGTATAAGCTAAACAACAATTAGCTTTATACTAACATATAATGTACAACTATGTTTACTCTTTCTATCCCTTACCACATTTCCAACACATCATGAGTCACTTACTCATAACCATTGACATGCACCCCTGCATTCAATATCACATTTACACAATACACAACATATCATTATTTCTCGATAATACATCAACACAGCTAATCACACAGCTAATGTCTCGGTGGTTTCGCACTTAGCCTACCATAAAGGTAATCATAGTGGTTTCGCACATAGCCCACTAGACAATATACCCAACGATAGCATCGCACATAGCCAGCTCATCATCATTATGCATTAAGATGGTATCGCACTTAGCCCATCTTTTAGCATTATCACTACACATTCACATATCTATTTACTCAATCATTCATCCATTCACAAAATCTATCACATTCATTCCACTTGAACCACATAGGTTCTCAATCATTCTCAACCATGCTATACACTAGCTAGCATTAACAAATTGTAAGTATGAATGCATTGTTTATACATAGACTTACCTCGATACTCAAAAGTGTAGAAACGTGCAATTTAGTCCACCACTTTGCTCTTGCCTCGGTTTCGATCCGGGCTTTGTATTTCTTGATCTATAATGATAATTCAACTCATCAATATACACATTGACTAAATTGACCCACATCTCATACTTTGGCAAAAATACCCTTTTACCCCTAAACTTTCTCCTATTTATGCTATTGCCCCAAGGCTCGTAAAGTGATTTTTATTCAACTTTCTAGCCTTTCATGCTTAGCCGAATCACTTACTCAACTAAAGCAATCATCAATTCTCACTACATCACACATGTATGACCAAACTCAAGATTTTTACAAACTAGTCCCTACATGCATTTTCTATGGAAACTCATTTAGCAAAAGATGTTTCTACTACATCAAGCTTTCATAATCTTCCATAAAACATCAAAATACATGCATGTCATACATGGCCACATTTTTGAACATCCATCATAGCTCATCAAATAGCTAAAAAATAGCTTACTCATGCTACAAGGACTTCAAAAATACAAAGAATATAAAAAACGGGGCTTAGATGCACTTACTAGCAAGCTTGAAAATTTTGAAGAACCCTAACAATGGCTCTCTCAATTTTCGGCAGCCTTGGAGAAGAAGATGAATGAATTTTGTCATCTTTTCTCCTATTTTAATCACTTAATTGTTAAATGACCAAAATGCCCTTTTTGATAAACTTTCTATTTTAACTCATCCTTGCCCAATTTTGTCCAAAAATTAGAAATTAGGAAAATTGCTATTTAAGGACCTCTAATTAATATTCTAAAGCTATTTCACACAAATAGCTTCTAGAATCTCACATTTTGCAACTTTTGCAATTTAGTCCTTTTGGACAATTCAACCGCAATTTCACAAAATTGCTTCATGAAACTTTCACACTAGCATGCATACATAGCATAAACCTCAAAAACTCATTCACAAACCTCGAATTTTTGGTCTCGCACTACTATTCCGACTAGGCCCTAAATCGGGATGTTACATATTGAACTAGGTTTTGATGATTGAATTGTGGTAAAATTTACATGTTTATTTTAATGTTGTTGTGTGCAACTGAGGTGCCTTTGGATGGCATATTGGATAGTTGAATTAGGATTCTTGAAATGGCAAACCTATGTATGTTTAGATGAGGTTTTGGTGCTTTGAAAATATGCAAAATTGGTCTAAATGTTTATGCATGTAATTGTCATTGAAATGACTTGATTTTAGGTAAATTTGGGTCCATGCAGCATGAGACACAGGCGTGTGACTCAACCGTGTGAGACACATGTCCTGGCGACATGACTGTGTGTCATCTGATGATTTCTTCAGGATGCAAGTCAGTGAGTTGCACGGCCGTGTGACCCTACTGATAAGCCATAAAAGTAACATGTTTTTAATCTCATTCTTGATGCGTTTTTAGATGATTTATTATGTAAATTAGTAAATTTGATGCTCCTAATCCTTTAAATTCATGTTTCTATACTTAGGTGAGCATAGGGGAGCGAAAGGAGTGAAACAAGCCAAAATCGAGCAAAAAGAATTGTTTTCAGCATCCACACGGGCTGGCCACACGCCCATGTGCCAGCCTGTGTCGATTTCGCAACCTGCTTCCCTAACATGCGGAAAACCCAATTTTTAGGCCTTCTGAGCATTCTAAAGTCTATAAATAACAATTAGAAGAAGACCTAAGGGAGCACGCAGAGAAGATTGAAGAAACTACTCGAAGAACACCATCGGAGCCAACTCAGAAGCGGATCTCCTTCAAGATTGAAGATCTCATTTTAACTTCTTTTGAAGCCTATTTGAATTTCTTTATGTCTTGTAGTTTTTCTGTCTTCGAGATGTTTTCTTTTCAGATTATGAACCAAATTCCCTAGATACCTAGGGAAGATGAAACCTATGATGAATCTTATTATTTGATTTCTAAATTACATGATAAATACTTGATTCTTGTTCTCAATTATGTATGCTTATTTCGTGATTTAATATTTTAGGGATATTAATCCATGTTTAATGTTCTTATTTTAGTGGAGCAAAATTCCCTGTTTAAGAGTAGATCTAGCATAAATTTGAGTGGAGTTGCATGCAATCCTAGAAATAGGATGACATAAATCTACCGAATTAGAGTCAAATCTAATAGGGAAATCCATAGATCGAGTTAATTCGACAATAGGGGTTGTAATTAAAAAGAGATTTCGATTAATCAACCTAGAGTCAGTTTTTCTTACTCTCGAAAGAGATATTAACATAATTTAGGGATTTTTATGGATCAAGACAAGTGAATAAATTATTTAATTCAGATTCGGAATAATAAGTGAAGTCTAGGTGGATTCTTTCCTGGGTATTATCTTTCTCTTTGATTATCTTCAAATATTTTCCTAATTCATTCTCTGTCGCGTTCTTAGTTAATTTAGATTAGTAAATTTAGATTAAAACAATCTTCCCGATTTATCGGCTAAATAATAGAAAAATAGTAATTACTAGTACTTTTAGTCCACGTGGATACGATATTCCCTACTCACCGTAGCTATACTATTGTTCGATAGGTGTGCTTGGCTTTGTCGTAATCATAGTTAGTTTAGTGACCATCAAGTTTTTGGCACCGTTGACGGGGACTAAAATTTTAGGAACACTCGATTTTTATTAATTTAGCCATTTATTTTTATTGCATTTTATTTTTGTTTTTAGTTTAATTTTTGTTTTCTAATTTTTCTTTTATTCGCTTCTGGCAGGTTCCTTTAGTTTATGACTAGAAGAAACCCGTCGGGACCATTAGTATTTGATAGTGAAATTGAAAGTACATCTCGTAGAAACCGTAGAGAAGCAAGGCAGAATCGACAGAATATAGTGGAAGAGCAAGAGGACATTGTTATTATTACTAAAGAGATGGTTGGTAATCAGAATAATCAGCTACCTTCTGTGGTTGCTGTAAATCCTGCAAATTCGAATCCTGCTCCTCGTACTATGTACGATTATGCCAAGCCCACTCTAATTGGGGCTGAATCGAGTATTGTGAGACCCACCATTGCTACGAATAATTTTGAACTGAAGTCGAACACTATTCAGATGATTCAACAGTTTGTTCAGTTCGATGGTTTGCAAGACGAAGATCCAAATACTCATTTGGCTAATTTTTTGGAAGTCTGTGATACTTTCAAGATAAATGGCGTTTCTAACGACGCCATTCACCTACGGTTGTTTCCCTTATCGTTGAGAAATAAAGCTAAATAGTGGTTGAACTCCTTACCATGAGGTTCTATCACTACATGGGATCAAATGACCAAGAAATTTTTACTGAAGTACTTCCCACCTGCTAAGATAGCTAAGCTGAGGAATGATATCTCTTCCTTTGTTCAGATCGATTTGTAGACCTTATATGATGCATGGGAGAGGTATAAGGATTTATTGAGAAGGTGCCCTCACCATGGGTTACCTTTATGGCTGCAGGTTCAAACCTTCTACAACGGTGTAAACCCCTCAACTAGACAGTTGATTAACGTAGCAGCCGATGGTGCACTGAATAATAAAACACCCGAAGTGGCTTATGAGTTTATAGAAGAGATGTCATTGAATAATTATCAGTGGCAAGTCATGAGGACGAAGCCTAATAGAGCAGCCGGTGTTTTCAATCTAGATGCAGTCACCATGTTATCACATCAGGTAGAACAATTAAATAAAAAAATTGACGGTTTATGTGTTTCTATGCAGGTACATCCAATGATGCAATGCGAAGCAAATGGAGGAGGAACGAACAATCCAGAATATTTTCCCTACGGTCCTAGCACAGATAACGAACAAATTAACTATATGGGAAATAATTCTAGACCTCAGAATAATCCTTACAGCAACACTTATAATGCAGGTTAGAGGAACAATCCCAATTTCTCTTGGGTGGTCAAGAAAATCAAAGACCACAACCCCCTCCAGGCTTTCAACAACATTACTGTAACAACCCGATTTAGGGGCTAGTCAGAACAGTGGTTTGGAACCACTAATCCAAGGTTAGAGAAAATTATTTTTATATTATTCTATAAGTTAGAGCATGATTATATATGTGTATAAAAATTTTGGTGCTTTAATTTTAGCGATTTCATGCTTAATCGCGAAAAAGGACTAAATCGCATAAAGTGCGAAAGTTCCATTTTATAGGCTAAAGGTGTTTAATAGCTAAATAATATTCATTGGAGGTCTTTAAAGTGCAATTAGACCCCTAAAGATAGGGTGGCCGGCCATAGGAGACAAAAATTGTCAAAATTGGTCAAAGTTGGTAAAGTTGGTGACTAAATTGATTGTTTTATATTAAAATAAAGAAAAGATGATATACATCTTTTTACTCATCTTCCTCCACCAAAATTTTCAGAAAACAAGGGGTTTTAGAACTCAATTTTTTTAGCAAACTTCTCTCTTTACAAGTAAGTGTTCTAGTGATCCTTTCTTGATGAAAATTGTACATTTGGAACCCCTAAAGCTTAGGCTTTCTAATGAGGGGACTATTTTGCAAAATGGTGAAAAGTTTAGGGTTTTTCCATGAGAGATTTTATGTGGTTTGTTGCATTTTTATGGAAGAAAATGAGTCTTAGTTGTTAGATGAACAACTTTTGAGAAAGGTGTTACCATGAAAACACCTAAATGGACCTTTTGTAAAGGTTGTAAAATTTGTTGTAAATGTGAGAAATGTTGGGTTTTGATGATAGCCATAAGAGAAATAAATGTTCACCTAGGCTTGTTAAAGGTAGAAATTTGATTAGAATTGATTTTCGAGCCTAGGGGTAAAATGGTCATTTTGCCAAAGTCTAAGGGTAAAATAGTAATTTTGCCAAAGCATGATTATTGAAATGCATTTATAAATGTGATATTAAAATGAGCTAATTTGCTATTATAGAGCAAGAAGAACCAAGAATCAACCTCGATCGGGGAAAGAACAAAATATCGGACTAAATCGACAATCCAGCCTATTTTGAAATCGAGGTAAGTTTGTATGTGATAAATTCAACATTTATGCTAGTATGTTTGAGAATGTTTGATGTTATCATGACAAATTATATTCTATGAAATTAAGTATTGCTGTTGAATAAGAAAGTTAAAAAATGTACGTTGTTGAAGTCCCGGTTGGACTATAATAAATATGAAAATACCATCATTGAGGTATGAAATAAATAAGATCCGTGTAAGACCATGTAAAGGGACATGGCCTCAAGACCAATTGAGATCCCGTATAAGACCATATATGGGATATGGCTTCGCATTGAATATGAAAAATCGTATAAGACCATATCTGGGATATGGCATCGATATTAATGTGAGGTTCCGTATAATACCATATCCGGGATATGACATTGATATTCAGAGGTGATCCATGTGAGACCACATCTGGGATGTGGCACTGGCTTCGTGTTTATGCTAATGATAATGGATATGTATCTTAGAGTATCCCTAGTGATCTATTGGGATAAATAGATCAGCTTAGAAATAAAAATGAGAATTTTATTAAAGCTATGTGATTGAGTTAACACAGGTACCCGTCAGTAATTCACGAAGAACATTTACGATATGTGGCATGGTATGTGCTAGATAAGGGAAAGTATGAGTAAGTATAGCAAGAAGCCTATGACTTTGTGTGTGGTTATTTAATGCCATGGATGGATATTGTTATGAGCTTATTGTTGCCATTTATCTCCATGCAAACTTACTAAGCTTTATGCTTACCCCTCTCATTTAGCTTTTCCTTGTAGTATTGCCAAGTTAGCTCGAGAATTCGTGGACGTCGGAGTTTAGAGATCACACTATCGATCACTTTTTGGTATAGTCAAATTAGATTTATTTTAAGTATGGCATGTATAGGACTTGTGTGTTTTGTAATGGCATATTTGTAAGCCAAATGTGTTGGCTACTATAGTTGTTCTTTTTATTTTGTAAGAGGTCATGGGAAGTTGGCCTATACTTGATATGTTCATATATTCAATGATGATGGATTTCATGAAGTTTATGCTTGTGTGGATGATTGATTTGAGTTGGTATAAGTATGGTTGCTATGTAGGGTGGCATTTGGCTTGGAATATAGCCTTTTTAATGTCCACACGGGTAGACACACGGGTGTGTGTCTAGGCCGTGTGTGACACACGGTCAGCCCCATGGGCGTGTTGATCGGTCGTGTGTCCCCTTGCATGCTAGAGTTGCGAGTCAAGATGCTCGTGAGTAAACACACGGCGAGAGACACGCCGCAGGTGTGTCTCAGCCGTGTGGGAGGCACGGCCATGGACATGGGCGTGTGCCCAGGCCGTGTGAAGTCTGCACCTAAAAATTAGGAATATAATTTGACACACGGTCTAAGGACACGTGCGTGTGCCTTGGCCGTGTGACCTTAGTGAGGTGATGATGTCACAAACAAAATGCCAAGGTTTTGCAACACGGGCTAAGACACGAGCGTGTCGAGGCCGTGTGAGGGACACGAGATAAACACACGGGCATGTGAAATGCCACACGGGCGTGTCCCATTCTTCACACGGGCGTGTGACCCTGTTTTATGTCACAATTTTCTAAGTGTTTGAGAGTTTCCGGTTTGGTTCTGAAACATCACGAGTATACGTATAGGGTCTCATAGACCCATAATAGGGAAATTACGATTGTAAATGAAAAAGTTTTATGTTAGGACGAAATTTTATAGCCCAAAGTTGTAAGTTTAAGCATGACAAGTTCGGTAATACCTCGTATCTAGTTCCGGTGTTTAACACGGGTAAGGGGTGTTACATTTAGTGGTATCAGAGCTACGGTTTAGTCGATCCTAGGACTAACGTAGCGTTAGTATGAGTCTAGCTATACATGCCATACGTAAGAGTAGTTGTGTAATGATAGTGTGATGGCTCCTGACGTTTTAAATTGTGTTTTTATATAGTAAATGGATTCTAATCCCGATCGAACTGCAGCTGATGATGCTGCAAATAATGCACCGACTCCCGCACAAGAGACCGCTCCAGTAGGGAGTAGACCCGAGACCATGGGTCAGGGAGAAGAGGCTCGAGAAGCTTTTCTCCATATGATGAGCAACTGGTACACTGAGTACATTCGAGCAAATCCTAATGCTCAACCCCCTCCGCCCCCACCTATTCCTCAACCCGCTCCTGTAGCTCCTCAGGTGGTAGAGGTAGTAAGGAGAGAAAGACCTCCGATCGATAAGATCTAGAAACAAGGAGCCGAGGAATTTCGGGCTAGTAAGGATGATGACCCAAAGAGAGCGGAATTCTGGCTCGAGAATACCATCAGAGTATTCGATGAGTTGTCATGCACGCCTAAAGAGTGCGTGAAATGTACGGTATCTCTCTTGAGAGATTCGGCCTATCAGTGGTGGAACACCCTTGTGTCAGTAGTACCAAGGGAGAGAGTTAGCTGGGAATTCTTCCAAGAGGAATTTCGGAAGAAGTATATTAGCCAAAGATTCATTGACCAGAAGAGAAAAGAGTCATTGGAGCTGAAGCAAGGTCGAATGACGGTGACCGAATACGAACGTGAGTTCGTAAGGCTTAGTAAGTATGTCCGAGAGTGCGTGTCTACCGAGGCTATCATATGCAAGAGATAGAGCCTGTAAGGTCGAAGATTTGGCTAAAGAGAAAAGAAGAGCTGAGATTGAGTCCCGTGACTCGAGAAAGAGACAACTGAGTAGGTCCTATCAATCCTCATCTAAGAAATCAAGGGATTTTTCTACTCGATCAGCCACTTCGACCGGGTTTTCAAGCCGAAGTAAGAGCAAACAGTTTTCGGGGTCTAAAACACAGACCACGTCAGTTGCTAGTGTTGGCAACGTTCGACCGAGTAGACCGGAATGCCCGTAGTTTGGTAGACATCATTGCGGTGAGTGTAGAGCAAACGAGAAGGCTTGTTTCAGATGTGGGTCTTTAGACCATTTTGTCAGATATTGCTCCGAGGTGGGTGAGAAAGTGAAGTCTCAGAATGCAAGACCGAAAAGTACTGCTAGAGGAAGACCACCGCGAAACCCAGGAAATGAAATGGGTAACAAGAACGCATCTGGAGGGCAAATTGCGTGAGCTGAGGGTAGAGCACCAGCGAGAACATATGCCATTCGTGCTCGCGAGAAGGCGTCCTCCCCTGACGTAATCATGGGTATATTTTCTCTCTATGATACTCGTGTTATAGCTTCAATTGATCTCGGATCTACCCACTCATACATATGCATGAAATTAGTCTCTAGAATGAGCATGCCTATAGAGTCTACAGAATTTGTAATAAGAGTGTCTAATCCCCTAGGCAAGTATGTGTTGGTTGATAGAGTATGCAAAGGTTGCCCTTTGATGATTAGGGGTCATTGTTTTCTGGTTGATCTTATGTTATTGTCGTTTGATGAGTTTGATGTCATCCTTAGGATGTATTGGTTAGTTACTCATAATGTAATTGTGAATTGTGGAAAGAAGCTTATTGAGTTGAAATGTAAAAGTGGGGATCTTATTCGTGTTGAATCAGATAAGCTAGACAGATCACCAGTAGTGATATCATCCTTGTTGACTCGGAAGTATTTAAGAAAGGGGTACGAAGCATACCTTGCCATTGTAATGAATACTAAAGAGACTGAATTGAAAATTGAGTCGGTACCTATAGTATGCGAGTATCCAGATGTTTTTCCCGAGGAATTGCCAGGGTTACCTCCGATTAGGGAGATTGAATTTGGGATTGAGTTAGCTCTGGGTACCGCCCCCATTTCTATTGCTCCATATAGAATGGCTCCAACCGAGCTAAAAGAATTGAAAGCACAGTTGCAAGAACTAACGGATAAAGGTTTCGCAAGACTGAGTTATTCTCCGTGGGGTGCTCCCGTGTTATTTGTGAAGAAGAAAGATGGTTCCATGAGATTATGCATAGACTACCAACAACTTAACAAGGTAACTGTGAAGAATAAGTACCCGTTGCCGAGGATCGATGATTTGTTTGATCAATTGAAGGGAGCCACAGTATTTTCCAAGATAGACTTAAGGTCTGGGTACTATCAGTTGAGAGTCAAGGGACTGGATTTGCCGAAAGCGCATTTGGATAAGGTATGGCCACTATGAATTTTTGGTCATGCCTTTTGGTCTAACAAATGCCCCTGCCGTTTTCATGGACCTGATGAATCGCATTTTTCGGCCATATTTGGATAAATTTTTCATGGTCTTCATCGATGATATACTGATCTACTCTCGAGATGAGAACAAACATGCCGAGCATTTGAGAAAGGTTCTGCAAATTTTGAGAGATAAACAATTATATGCCAAGTTTAGTAAAAGTGAATTTTGGCTTAAGGAAGTTTGATTTTTGGGGCACATCGTCTCGGGAGATGGAATTAGAGTTAACCCGTGTAAGATTTCAGTAATTGTAGAATGGAAGCCACCAAGGAATGTAACCGAGGTTAGGAGTTTTCTGGGCCTAGCCGATTATTATAGACGTTTTGTTAAGGGATTTTCCATGATAGCTACTCTGATGACAAGACTATTGCAAAAAGACGTGAAGTTTGAATGGACAGAGAGGTGCCAACAGAGTTTTGAGAAACTAAAGGCGTTGTTGACTGAGGCTCCTGTTTTGGTGTAACCTGAGCCCAGAAGAGAATTTGTGGTATACAGTAATGCATCCATGAATGGATTGGGTTGCGTACTTATGCAAGAGGGCAAGGTGATTGCATATGCTTCTAGACAATTAAAGCCACACAAGAAGAATTACCCGACCCATGATTTAGAGTTGGCTGCCATTGTGTTTGCATTAAAGATATGGAGACACCATTTATATCGTGAAAGGTGTCGGATATTCACCAACCACAAAAGCCTAAAACATTTGATGACTCAAAAGGAATTAAATTTGAGGCAACGAAGATGGTTAGAGCTGATCAAGGATTATGACTTAGTAATTGACTACCATCCAGGAAAGGTGAATGTGGTCGCCGATGCTTTAAGTAGAAAATCATTGTTTGCGCTGAGAGCCATGAATACATGGATGGCTTTGTTAGATGATGGTTCTATTTTAGCCGAGCTGAGAGCTAGACCATTATTTCTCCAAGAGATTTGTGAAGCTCAGAAAGAAGACGGCTGTTTACAAGCCAAAAGAGTTTTATGTGAGTCAAATGTTGAGTCAGACTTTCGGGTAAGTCCTGATGGATACTTGACGTTTCGGGATAGGGTCTGTGTACCCAAAAATGATGAACTTATTCGTAAGATTTAGCATGAGGCACATAACGGATGTTTATCTGTGCACCCAGGTAGCACGAAGATGTATAATGACTTGAGGAAGTGGTATTGGTGGCCTAGTATGAAGAAGGACATTTCTGAGTTTGTATCGAGATGCCTGATTTGTCAACAAGTGAAGGCTGAACACTAAGTGACTTCGGGTCTACTTCAGCCCATTATGGTTCCCGAGTGGAAGTGGGACCGTGTTACAATGGATTTTGTGATGGGTTTACCGTTGACGTAGAAAAAGAAAGCTGTTGTATGGGTTGTAGTCGAGAGGCTCACGAAGTCGGCCCATTTCATACCAGTACGAGTCAATTACTCGCTTGATAAGTTGGCTGAATTATACGTGTCAGAGATAGTAAGACTTCATGGAGTACCTTTATCGATTATTTCAGATAGAGATCCGAGGTTTACGTCACGGTTTTGGAAAAAGTTACAAGAGGCTTTAGGCACAAAATTGAGCTTCAGTACAGCTTTCCATCCACAAACCGACGGGCAGTCGAAAAGAGTAATTCAGATACTTGAAGACATGCTTTGATGTTGTGTTTTGGAATTCCAAGGTAATTGGGAAAAATACTTACCATTGGTGGAATTTGCCTACAACAACAGTTTTCAGTCAAGTTTGAAGATGGCACCTTATGAAGCATTGTACGGGCGTAAGTGCCGAACGCCCTTGTATTGGACAGAACTTAAAGAGAATCAGATTCACGGGGTTGATTTGGTCAGGGAAATCGAAGAGAAAGTAAAGGTGATACATGAATGTCTGAAAGCGGCCTCAGATAGACAAAAGTCTTATTCAGATTTAAAACGGAAAGAGATTGAGTTCCAAGTAGGTGATAAAGTATTTCTGAAAGTATCACCATAGAGAAAAGTCCTCAGATTTGGCCGGAAAGACAAATTGAGTCCACGCTTTATCGGACCTTATGAAGTTATCGAGAGGATAAGACCGGTAGATTATCGTTTGGCCTTGCCACCTGAGCTGGAAAATATTCACAATGTCTTCCATGTATCCATGTTGCGCCGATACCGTTCGGACCCTTCTCATGTGATAGTACCAACAGAGGTAGAAATTCAACCGGACTTGACTTATGGTGAAGAGTCGGTTAAGATTTTGGCACGAGAGGTCAAACAGCTGAGAAATAAAAGTATAGCCCTTGTCAAAGTGCTATGGCAGAGACATGGAATAAAAGAGGCTACTTGGGAGCCTAAAGAGACCATGAGAAACCACTATCCCAACCTTTTTACTGGTAAGATTTTCGGGGACGAAAATCCTTAAGGGGGAAAATTGTAACAACCCGATTTAGGGGCTAGTCGGAACAGTAGTTCGGAACCACTAATCTGAGGTTAGAGAAAATTATTTTTATGTTATTCTATAAGTTAGAGCATGATTATATATGTGTATGAAAATTTTGGTGCTTTAATTTTAGCGATTTCATGCTTAATCGCGAAAAAGGACTAAATCACATAAAGTGTGAAAGTTCCATTTTATAGGCTAAAGGTGTTTAATAGCTAAAGAATATTAATTAGAGGTCTTTAAAACCCCTAAAGATAGGGTGGCCGGCCATAGGAGACAAAAATTGTCAAAATTGGTCAAAGTTGGTAAAGTTGGTGACTAAATTGATTGTTTTATATTAAAATAAAGAAAAGATGATATTCATCTTTTTACTCATCTTCCTCCACCGAAATTTTCAGCAAACAAGGGGTTTTAGAACTCAAAATTTTCAGCAAACTTCTCTATTTACAAGTAAGTGTTCTAGTGATCCTTTCTTAATGAAAATTGTACATATGGAACCCCTAAAGCTTAGGCTTTCTAATGAGAGGACTATTTTGCAAAATGGTGAAAAGTTTAGGGTTTTTCCATGAGAGATTTTATGTGATTTGCTGCATTTTTTATGGAAGTAAATGAGTCTTAGTTGTTAGATGAACAACTTTTGAGAAAGGTGTTACCATGAAAACACCTAAATGGGCCTTTTGTAAAGGTTGTAAAATTTGTTGTAAATGTGAGAAATGTTGGGTTTTTATGATACCCATTAGAGAAATAAATGTTCACCTAGGCTTGTTAAAGGTAGAAATTTGATTAGAATTGATTTCCGAGCCTAGGGGTAAAATGGTCATTTTGCCAAAGTCTAAGGGTGAAATAGTAATTTTACCAAAGCATGATTATTGAAATGCATTTATAAATGTGATATTAAAATGAGCTAATTTTCTATTATAGAGCAAGAAGAACCAAGAATCAACCTCAATCGGGGAAAGAACAAAATATCATACTAGATCGACAATCTAGCCTATTTTGAAATCGAGGTAAGTTTGTATGTGATAAATTCAACATTTATGCTAGTATGTTTGAGAATGTTTGATGTTATCATGACAAATTATATTCTATGAAATTAAGTATTGCTGTTGAATGAGAAAGTTGAAAAATGTACGTTGTTGAAGTCCCGGTTGGACTATAATAAATATGAAAATATCATCATTGAGGTATGAAATAAATAAGATCCCGTGTAAGACCATGTCGGGGACATGGCCTCGGCACCGAATTGAGATCCCGTATAAGACCATATCTGGGATATGACTTCGGCATTAAATATGAAAAATCGTATAAGACCATATCCGGGATATGGCATCGATATTAATGTGAGGTTCCGTATAAGACCATATCCGGGATATGGCATCGGTATTCAGAGGTAATCCATGTGAGACCACATCCGGGATGTGGCACTGGCTTCGTGTTTATGCTAATGATAATGGATATGTATCTTAGAGTATCCCTAGTGATCTATTGGGATAAATAGATCAGCTTAGAAATAGAAATGAGAATTTTATTAAAGCTATGTGATTGAGTTAACACAGGTACCCGTGAGTAATTCACGAAGAACATTTACGATATATGGCATGGTATGTGCTAGATAAGGGAAAGTATGAGTAAGTATAGCAAGAAGCCTATGACTTTGTGTGTGGTTATTTAATGCCATGGATGGATATTGTTATGAGCTTATTGTTGCCATTTATCTCCATGCAAACTTACTAAGCTTTGTGCTTACCCCTCTCATTTACCTTTTCCTTGTAGTGTTGCCAAGTTAGCTCGATAATTCGCGGACGTCGGAGTTTGGAGATCACACTATCGACCACTTTTTGGTATAGTCAAATTAGATTTATTTTAAGTATGGCATGTATAGGACTTGGGTGTTTTGTAATGGCATATTTGTAAGCCAAATGTGTTGGCTTCTATAGTTGTTCTTTTTATTTTGTAAGAGGTCATGGGAAGTTGGCCTATACTTGATATGTTCATATATTCAATGATGATTGATTTCATGAAGTTTATGCTTGTGTGGATGATTGATTTGAGTTGGTATAAGTATGGTTGCTATGTAGGGTGGCATTTGGCTTGGAATATAGCCTTTTTAATGTCCACACGGGTAGACACACGGGTGTGTGTCTAGGCCGTGTGTGACACACAGTCAGCCCCATGGGCGTGTTGATCGGTCGTGTGTCCCCTTGCATGCTAGAGTTGCGAGTCAGTATGCTCAGTAGTAAACACAAGGGTAGAGACACGGTCGTGTGTCTCAGCCGTGTGGGAGGCACGGCCATGGACATGGGCGTGTGCCCAGGCCGTGTGAAGTCTGCACCTAAAAATTAGGAATATAATTCGACACACAGTCTAAGGACACGGGCGTGTGCCTTGGCCGTGTGACCTTAGTGAGGTGATGACGTCACAAACAGAATGCCAAGGTTTTGGCACACGGGCTAAGACACGGGTGTGTCGAGGCTGTGTGAGGGACACGAGATACACACATGGGCATGTGAAAGGCCACACGGGCGTGTCCCATTCTTCACACGGGCGTGTGACCCTGTTTCATGTCACAATTTTCTAAGTGTTTGAGAGTTTTCGGTTTGGTTCTGAAACATCACGAGTATACGTATAGGGTCTCATAGACCCATAATAGGGAAGTTACGATTGTAAATGAAAAAGTTTTAAGTTAGGACGAAACTTTATAGCCAAAAGTTGTAAGTTTAAGCATGACAAGTTCGGTAATGCTTCGTATCTGGTTCCGGTGTTGAACACGGGTAAGGGGTGTTACACTTACCAATAATTGAAAAAGACGAACCTTGAGGAGATGTTGACGAAGTTTATTTTGGTGTCAGAAACCCGCTTCCAAAACAACGAAACAACACTTCAAAATCAACAAGCGTCAATTCAAGGGCTCAAGAACCAAATCGGTCAACTTGCGAAGTTGGTTTCAGAACGACCACAAGGTAGCTTGCCTAGCAACACCGAAACTAACCCAAGAGAGCAGCTTCATGCAATTACTATTCGAGATGAAGAAGGGTTAGTTGAATCTGAACCAGAACCGAGGCAAGAAATTGTGGTAAGTAACGGTAAGGTCGATGTAAGCCAGAATGAACAAAAATCAGTTAGTAAAGATTATAAACCTCGAGTGCCATATTCTAATGCGACGAAGAAAAACACACGAACGAACAATTTGGTAACTTACTTAAACTTTTGAAAAAATTACATATTAACTTACTGTTTATTGAAGCTCTTTCACAGATGCCCAATTTCGTTAAATTTTTAAAGGAGCTTTTGGCAAACAAATGGAAGTTAGATGATTCATCACATGTAGAGCTAAATGCAGTGTGCTCAGCTATTTTGCAAAACAAACTACCCAACAAATTGAAAGATCCAGGGAGTTTTACTATTCCTTGTTTAATTGGTAGTTTAAATGTTAATAATGCTTTAGCTGATTTAGGGGCTAGTATTAATGTCATGCCCTATAAAATGTTTAAACAATTAGGTCTTGGGAAACCTAAACAAATTAGGATGAGTATTCAATTAGCAGATAGAACCATTAGATTTCCTAGGGGTATTATTGAAGACGTACTTGTGAAAATTGATAAATTTATATTCCGAGTTGATTTTGTTGTTTTAGACATGGATGAGGATAGTGACATACCTTTAATTTTAGGACGAACTTTTTTAGCAACTGTCAGGTGATGACACAATTACTCTCCAAGCTCGTGATTCTGCTAGGATATCTAGTGATCAAGATGATTATACGAATTATGTTAATATGAGTAACCTTTTGGCTCAAACTTCTTTGCAGGAAACCCTTCGGAAGAATGTGATGGAGCCACGTTCTAGTCCAAGTGACAAAAATAGAACAACTCATGAAGAACAAATTCTACAGATCAATGAACTAGACGAATGGCGGACACATGTCAAGGAGAAACCGAGAATACACGATGCAAAACCAAAGCTACACTATGATGAGCATGTGGATGAAACAAACCAAATTAAGGTTGGGGGCAAGGTACTGCTAGATAAAACAGATTCTCGAATTGCCATTTCAGAGCTTAATGCAAACGGAGAAACTCCTTTTGTGGTACTGAATGTCTTCCCATACGGTACAGTGGAGGTAACTCATTCTGAGTTCGGCACTTTTAAGGTAAATATTACTCGACTCAAACCTTATTTTGATAATAAAATTGACAGCGAGAAAAAGGAGTTTCAACTCCGCGAACCACCATGACCATGCAAATACAAGGTAAGCCGAGCTTGTACTTTAAATAAGCGCTTCTCGGGAGGCAACCTGAGTGTTAACACTACTAATTTTCTTAATTTTATTCCATGATTTTTTTTTTAAAATTAATTAATTTTCAAAATATATAAATAAAAAAATGTGTGTTTTTAACACACACGGCTTGGACACACGGGCGTGTCCTTGGCCGTGTGGATCTTAAAACTTAGTTTTAAAATTTTAAGAAAATCGACAGTGAGTTATACGGCCTGGCGACATGGCCATGTGACCACATGACTTAGACACATGGGCGTGTCCTTAGCCGTGTGGATTGTGGGACTTAATTTTTCTAAAAATCAATAGAGACACGGCCCAAAATAGTCCACACGGGCGTGTGACACGGCCGTGTGGACCACACGGCCCAGACACACGGGCGTGTTCTAGGCCGTGTGAAACCTAGAGCTAATTTTTTTTCATTTTTAAAACAAGTCAGAGAGTTACACGGGCAAGGCACACGTTCATGTGCGAAACACGGCCAAGCCACACGGGTGTGGGAGAAGTGAAGGAGGTTACACACGGCCATGTGACACGACCGTATGTTCCACACGGCCAAGACACACGGGCGTGTCCGAGGCCGTGTGAAGACTGGGTTAAAAATCTTATCGCACACGGACTGAACAAGAGCCACACAGGCCTTTACACAACCGTGTCACCCTTAAAAATCCCTCACCCCAATTTTATTTTTCTAAGTTTGTCTTCTTCCTCCCCAAATTCCACCCACAAACCCTATCCACCGCTCTCTCCAACCGCTCCTTTTCGGCCGTCGTTCCTTCCCCCTTCCTCACCCCTTTGAGACACCACCCTCCCTCGGCCTCTCTCATCTCCTTCCCCTTGCCCATTCTACTTTTCCCCGTCACATAGAACACACCCATCGTTCGCACACCCACGCGCCCAACCCGACCTGACCTGACCCACCACCGTGCCACCGTCATTTCCCCATCACCACCACCACCGTTTCCTCCGGTCACCACCCATTGTTTGCCTTATTTCTTTATTTGTTTCTTGTTTAATATTATTATTAGCTATTTTATTCTCTTTATTTATTGTTTATTGTCTATTATTTTCTATTCTTAGTTATATTCTTTTATTTTTCTAGTCATATTTGTTTACTGCCCTTATTATTATTTTTAATTCACTGTGTTTATCATTCATTTTTTATTCTTAATGCTACTATTTTAGTTTATTTTTATAGCCATTATTATTATTCATCCTTAGTTTATTATTTTGACTTCCTTGCTCACTGTTTCTATTACTATTGTTCTTTGTTCTTAGTATTAGAATTGTTTATTTATTTATTTCTACTTTTCCTTATTCTTGCTTTCAGAATGTCATGATTTGTCTTTTAGTTACGAATTCGTTATTTGATTTATTATTCCTTATTGTTTTCACCACTTTGATTCATGATGGTTTCACTTTCTAGTTTTTACATGCTTGGGTATTCATACATACTACTTTAGGAGTAGTTTGCTATTTAGGACTACTTGGATTTTACCTTCTTGGCCTTTGGTGATGCTTTATTTATTGATGAATTATTTTACTTTTTCAGGCACACCATGATGAACACACGAGGCAAGTCTAAGGTAGCCGTCCCCGCTTTAAAAAGCGGAAGACCCCTGGCGCGACTTCCTCCTCGAGCGCATCCACCGAGGCCCGCCACCCTTATCTCTGATTTTCTACAGGCCCCTAGGAGGATTTATTTCAGCTCCTTCGAGTGCGACAACTCAGCCTAGGCCGATGTATTGATTGGGCCGCGTTGGAGCAGGTCCACCTAGCTGATCACGTGTACACCTTTATTGCTACAGCACCATGAGACCGTTTCTTCTCGATCATCGAGCCCACATACATGGAGCTAACGTTGGAGTTTTGCTTGACATTTACTCTCCAACACGCGATGATGACTCATGACGAGCCAGGCATCATCACTTTCTGACTCGGTGGTTTGGTGCGCCATATGAGTGTCTCTGAGTTCGGTGTTGTTTTGGGTCTATATACTAAGGAGTTTATGAGTGCCGAGAACTTCCTCCGTCTACATCGACACATTCACTACTCGCCAGCTAGTTGTTGGACAGATCTTATGACAAGTATGACCCCCTATAATGCGAGTCGCTCGAAGGCAACTTCTCTCCCTCTGGATTTACGGTACATTCATGCCCTTTTAACCCATACTTTGACCAGTAGGAGAGAGAGCACCGGAGTCGTCAATACTACTGATGCTTATTTTCTATGGAGTATGGCCACTAGGCATATCTTTGATTTGGCATACTTCATCGCCTTAGCCTTTCGCCATCAGACTGGCCGTCACAGGAAGTGTCCCATCTGTTTAGGCCTTTATGTGGCTCAACTTGCTTGACACTTCAGTCTCCTCGACACACTAGAGCAGTCCTCTACACTTACACTCGTCGGCCAAATGTCCCCACAGGGAATCTCGAGCATGATCCATATGAGGATGATTGAGCGGCGTCGTGGAGTGGATCCTCCTCAATAACGATTATTTCATTCTGACACTCAGAATGAACCCGAGGACTTCACTGATAATGTTCCTCTTCATCACGAGGACCCACCTCAGCCTCCACCTTCAAGTCACCATCATGTTTCTTCTGCTGCTATTTTAGCGGACCTTTCCGATCGGTTCACTCGCTTCGAGTAGCTGGAACGAAAAAAATGTACAAGTGTACACAGTCGCAACAAGTAATAAAGTGGCAAGTAAATGTCGAGTTATCGTACCCACAGGGACTGTGAAAAGAATTATTATGAATGCAATTTTAAAAACACTTTAGTGAAGAAAAATATTTTGATTTGAGGAGGTGATTAAAAATTAGGACTTTAACTAAATAAAATAAATAAAAATAAAATAAAATTTCCAATGCACGATTTCAAAAGATGATTTTAATCAAGATGACATAGTTTTGTAAGATTAATTACATTTCTTAACTTAGAATTACTAAACTCATGTTCATGTTGTTACGAATAAATTCATAGCAACTCGGTAATTTGCTAACTTATGAACATACTTACCTACCAAAATCCATTTATCTCTTGACTATATCTCTATGTCAATTCAACCGATTAAACAAATTTTAATAAGCAAATGTGTTATGCACATACATACTTATGAAATTAAAATAATCTCTTGTACATATCTCTATGCCAATTCAAACAATTAATAAAATCTCATAAGCATATAAAAGATTACGTGAGGTAACAATGTATTTCTACCTTGAAATAATTTAATCACAAAAATCTTGCAAGTTATGCAAGGCTAATGTATCGTTAGATACCGCTGCTAATTTAACGCTCAACTACCTTAGATGATTAAACATGCACTGATTAAGTATCGTGTCAATTAATTACAATTTTAATCCGTTTAAATAATTAATTCATTAGTTACCTTACAATTGTAATGCAAGAATAACTTAGTCTTGGTTTTACTTAATCAAACATCTTACCGAGGCCTATAACAACACAAATACAATTTTAATAAATTAAGTAGACGAAATGCAATCAACCTAACACGAATTAAATTTAAGCCATATTAATTAAATTGAACATATCAACATCACAAATATTCATAGACATGTTCATTATAACAACAACAAAATTAAAAGGATAGGGAACAAGAATCAAATCTGGTGTTTTCTCCGTGACTTGACTAGTTTGCTCCCCTCCTCCTTCTTCGCTTGTTCTTGTCGAACCGAGGCTTCTACGAACACTTGAATGCTACTCCAAAAGGTGGTTGATCGACTCTTTTTCAAGAGGTGAAATCGGCAAGGGAATAGGGGAAGGAAATGAAGAAAAATGGAATGGAATAAAAAGAGAGAAATGAGAGAGAAATGAAGAGATGAGAAGGGTTAAGATGTGTTTGAAGTGAGCAGAAAAGGGGGTATTTATAGGTTGAGATGGCTGATAAAATTAGCAAAAATCAGCAGCCATAGAGTCCCCCCATGGCTGGCCACACATGTGGCAAGTTTGAAAAATTCAAACTTGCTATTTTAAAGTAGGGGCAAATCTAGAAAGGCACAAATAATGGAGGGGTTTGAATGCAATTTGAAGGAGTCTTCAAGGGTCATTTTGCAAGTTAAATAATCAGCCAAGCAAGCTGATTGGGTCAGCATGTGGGACGGTTTTGGGCTACCCAGTACTCGGTTGGATCGGTTTTCTCGGTTCAGCTCAACTGGGCCACTTTTCATAATTAATTAATAATAATTTATTTAACCCAAATTAAATTGGATTAAAATTAAAATTAATTATATTATGAATTAATACACATAATTTGGACCATCTTAGGCTGAAAATTTAATTTGCCTTGATGCTTCAAAATTGCTTCTCGGTTTTGTGCTTCTAGTAGTGTCTGCCGAGCCGTTTTTCGTCCTTTGTGCAAATCTGTCGAAAATGATCAAAATTAATCAAAATTTATTATAAAATTAAGTAAAATTAAACATGTTAATAATTTAAGTACAATTTAATTATTTTACAATAATTAAATATTTTTTTACAAGAATTTTACCGAAACTGCATGAATTTGAGTTAAAAGGGGCATGAAAAAGTGTGTATATTTTCATGTTTCCAGCAGCATTGCTTTCAGAGGTTCGACAATATTGATGCGACATTGTAGCAGATCTGTTAGCATCTCCATATCTCCTCCTTAGCGCCGACGACTCATGACACCGACGCGTCTGATGATGAGGACCATTGAGTCCAATTGTTTTATTTTTATTTTTATTTTTATTTTTAAGTTTATTGTTATTTTCTTAGACTTATTTCATTTTTCTATTTTGAACTATATTTTTATTTTTATGGTTTGTCTCTAATCAAGTTTTAATTCCTTAATCTTCTTCACTATTTGTGTTTATTTTCTTATTAGTGTGCTCGGAATCATGCTCTACATTTAGATTTCACTACAATTCCGCTTTTCACTATTCTGGGGATTTCATCCAAAATTCAAGGCAGTTTCAGTTTTCTCCCTCTCTTATAATATTCTGTTTATATTGTGATTATCTATGTTTGTACATTGAGGACAATGTACATCTTAAGTGTGGGGAGGTTATTTATATAATTATTAGAAAATCCCTAAATTATGTCTTGTGTTTAAGTAATTTTCTCATACTACTATTAGAATGAATTTTTATCGATTTGTGATTTTTATTGATGTGTTTTAGATTAAATTCATAGATAATTGTGCATTGGTTGTTTTAAACTTCAAGACATGAGAGGATCAAGCATGATAAGTCTATTTTCAGAATTAAAAAAATTTAGGTTGTTTCCCTGAATTGAGGTATTACCTTGAAGTTTGAGATTTGCAAGATTGACATCAAAAACCATAATTTTTTGTGAGATTTTGAGCCTTTAGAGCATACATTTTTCTTGCTCATTTTATTATTGGTTATGAGTGTGTCAATTTGATTTGTTATTCTAGAACTTGCTTCGATTATGCATGTCGAGACCACACCTTTGATTTGATATACTGAGATGATAAAGGCACTTAGGTTTTAACCCACTTATCCCATAAAAAGCCTACCTAAATACCTATGTTTTCATACTTTAAAAATGTTCGACTTGGATTGTTTGAATCTTTAGTGCTCTTTTAGTTGAATTATCAATGTATGATTATTTGTGAATTTGGACGAAACATCATTGATGAGAATTATGAGTCGAGAAAGATTAATTTTAATTTTGAATTGAGGATTTTGTTTGAGGACAAGCAAACGCTTAAGTGTAGGGATATTTGATAAGCCATAAAATTAAAATATTTTCAATCCCATTCTTGATGCGTTTTTAGATTATTTATTATGTAAATTAGTGGATTTGATGCTCCTAATCCTTTAAATTCATGTTTCTATACTTCGGTGAGCATAAGGGAGCGAAAAACAAGCCAAAATCGAGCAAAAAGAGTTATTTTCAGCATCCACACGGCCTGAGCATTTTACACGGGCTGGCCACACGCCCGTGTGAGACACACGAGCTGGCCACACGCCCATGTGCCAGCCCTTGTCGATTTTGCAACCTACTTCCCTAACATGCGAAAAAACCCAATTTTTAGGCTTTTTGAGCATTCTAAAGTTTATAAATAACAATTAGAAGAAGACCTAAGGGAGCATGCAGAGAAGATTGAAGAAATTACTCGAAGAACACCATCGGAGCCAACTCAGAAATGGATCTCCTTCAAGATTGAAGATCTCCTTTTAACTTCTTTCGAAGCTTATTTGAATTTCTTTATGTCTTGTAGTTTTTCTGACTTCGAAATGTTTTCTTTTCAGATTATGAACTAAATTTCCTAGATACCTAGGGAAGATGAAACTTATGATGAATCTTATTATTTGATTTCTAAATTACATGATAAATACTTGATTCTTGTTCTCAATTATGTATGCTTATTTCGTGCTTTAATATTTTAGGGATATTAATCCATGTTTAATGTTCTTATTTCAGTGGAGTAAAAGTCCATGTTTAAGAGTAGATCTAGCATAATTGAGTGGAGTTGCATGCAATCCTAGAAATAGGACGACATAAATCTACCGGATTAGAGTCAAATCTAATAAGGGAATCCATAGATCGAGTTAATGCGACAATAGGGGTTTTAATTAAAAAGAGATTTTGATTAATCAACCTAGAGTCAGTTGTTCTTACTCTCGAAAAAGATATTAACATAATTTAGAGATATCTACAGATCAAGACACAAGTGAATAAATTATTTAATTCAAATTTGGAATAATAAGTGAAGTCTAGGTGGATTCTTTCTTGGGTATTGTCTTTCTCTTTGGTTATCTTCAAATATTTTCCTAATTCATTCTCTGTTGCGTTCTTAGTTAATTTAGATTAGTAAATTTAGATTAAAACAATCATCCCAATTTATCGGCTAAATAATAGAAAAATAATAATTACTAGTACTTTTAGTCCTCGTGGATACAATATTCCCTACTCATCATAGCTATACTATTGTTCGATAGGTGCGCTTGCCTTTGTCGTAATCATAGTTAGTTTAGTGACCATCACCTACTCAGAGAGTTACACGAGTGAGGACACGGGCTGGGACACGACAGTGTGTCCCTAGTTCAAAGGTTACACGGCCTGAGACACGAGCGTGTGTCTCAACCGTGTGAGGAACTCGGCCGTGTGACCCATATTTTGCAAATTTTGCAAGTTTTTCCTAAGCTTTCCAAATTGTTTCAAATTGGTCCCAATTTACTTCTTATATATTTTTAGGGCCTCGAAGGCTCGATTTAGGGACGGTATGTATGCGTATGGTTGGTTTACAATGTGATTCTATTATTGAATGATGTTAAGTTTAAATGTTTCTTATTGTGCAGTAATGCTCCGTAACCCTAATCTGGTGACGGATATGGGTTAGGGGTGTTACAAAATGTGAATTTAAAATAAATTTATAATAATGCGTATAATAAATTAAGTAAATGTGTGATGAATTAATTATCATAATTTTATCTCATCAACTATTAAAAGAATTTTTCATCTCTTTGCCATTGTCATTTGAATATGACTCGAAATTTCCTCTTCGAAGAACCATTACAATAATATTTATTATTTTTAAGACACTTCAAACTTACCGATACTCTCCATTCACTAAATTTTATTTGTTTGAAAATGCTTGAACTTTAAATGCTATTTATAATGGCAAATATTAATGTTAATTAATATATAAATGAAAGATTAATTAAATCACAATTAATTTAAAAATAATATCTAATAAGTAATTAATTAATATGTTCAACTATGTAATTTAAACTAATAAAAACTCACCAGGAAAAAATTATTGATATAATTTTATCTATTATTAATAATTAATAATTATTATTATGTTAAATTAAACCCAACTCAATTGTAGAGTTTAAATGAATAAAAATGTTATTATTTTAAAAAAATAAAAAAAATTTAATTTTAATTTAGTATTATTATAAAAAATAAAGTGTATTGTCATTGATTAAAAAGTTTCTTCCAACTTGTGTTTTTATATAAATTATAGGTTATCAAAATATAGCTGCTATTTAAATAGTTGGTGCGTAAATATGCTTTAATTCCTACTCATACATTTAGAATTTATTTTCTTCTATTTTTATTTTAAAAATTTGTCTCTCTATTTTTTGATTTTAAAATGTAAGTCAAACTGTTAATATTGTTAAATTTTTTTTATTAAATTTAGGTTCATTGCAAGTCATTTTTTGTTTTATAGCTACTAAGTGAATCATTTTTGTTTTAAAATATCACACCAGGAAATATAATAAAAAAATATAACCATGTTAACAATTGAAAATAAATTTTGAAACCAGAAAAAAAAATCTTAAAATTAATTTTAAAATCCGAAATGTAAAAGAAAATATATTTCAAAAAATAAAATAAAAGGAATTAAATTTTAAAAGTATGGAAAGTATAAGTACTTGAAGGATAATTTTATGCATATATCTTGGGGCTTCAACTGGGCAGATTAATTGTCTTCGACTGAGTTTTCTGCAGAGGGCTTTCCGGTTACCGATACTGCTGTTATAATTTGTCCTCAGAAAGTTGACATTTTGAAGTCATCTCATAGGAGAAGGCATAAATGCTAAAAAATGCAGACAACAAAAAGGTTTTATTGGCCAATCTTTTCCTTGTGCAGTAGTCTTAAGTCTTCTGAATGCTTAAATTTGAACCAGCTTTGCTTGCAGGTTGCTTTCTTTCATGCAACCATACAAGAATCCAATGCAAAAATAGTTTGAGGCGTGTACCATTTTTTATATTTAGTTTGAAGAATTGGTTAATCATTGAATTTCTACAGTCTTTACTAACTTTTTAAAATATTTTTTAGTTTAGAAGTTTATTAAGAAATTGTTGAAAAAATCGATTTTTCAGGAAGAAGTTTTTGAAATGTTGTTTGTCATATAGTTGATGTTGCCCTCAACAATCAAAGATATTATTCGTGCGTAGTGGTTTTATCATTGACTTTCACAAAGAGCCACTATATGCTTTACAGAAAAGGACATCTCAATTGGTAGAGATAAGTATATGTAAACTCACGAGAGAGGCATTAATATTGTACATATGAAGATTTGAACCACCAATCAAAGCATATGTAGCCTTTAGTTAGCTCAAGTGGTACCATAGTTGCAGTGTAAAAGCTACATATGTTTTGGTTGTTGGTTTGAATCCTTGCACATGCATTTTTCATGATTATTTTTGTGTATAATACTAATGCTTCTCCTTTGAGCTCTTTCAAGTTGTATCTCCATTAGCTGAAGCAGTTTACTTTCATGAACCGTACAACGGACACAAAGATAATATCTTCGATTGTTGAGGAAAGCATTGGCTACTTAACAAACGAAACTTTAAAAAATTTTCCCTCAACAATAACAAATAGCAACGAATTATCCATTCTTTCTCTTTTCGTTCATCCACGGTAGAACTGGGAAATTCAAAATTGAAAAAAAAAGTTTGGAAATTGAATAAAGATGAATGAGAGAGATGAAAAAGAAAATTAGAGAGAAAATATAAAAAAAATATTTTTTACTTTTAAAATAAAAATTACATTAATACAATGAATAAATATTGAGGAATAAATTTGTTATTATTTCAATTTTAAAAGTTATCACGCTATCTTCCTGTTAATCACTTAATTATAGGTGAAAAAAAATACAAATATAAAAATGTTAGTAACTTTTTATAGTTAAATGACTAAAAAAAATCTATTAATAATTGAGAAATTTACCGTAAAACATTAAATTTTAAATTTTAAATTATAATCTTTTCCCTATATTGAATGATATAGACATTGGCCGCCTACAACAATTTCCTCCATCTTTTGATTTAATTACAACTCGGTTTAAATGTTTGAAGAAAAAATTTGACTAGAATTCGGAAAAAATCCATGGTCACTCCTAACAACTTAGTCCTCCTTGATAACTCCAATGGCAAAAAATATATATACTGCTATATGTTTTATCGAGTGTCAACCATACTTCAGGTTTCTGTTATCCGTACTGATGTACCGCACCGAACCAAAAGTTCCTACAATGGCCTTTCTCCCGGACGACATAACACATGACTTTCTTAAATTTCTCTTCTTCGCATCCAACGAAGACTCTGGTGCCAATTTCAAAGAAGTTACCTTCTCGAGATCGTGAGAGTGAAGTCTCATTTTCATTTACCACCCTCTTTATTACCCTCAACTGTCCCCTACCTTTCAATTTCTTATATATATGTAAGGCAATTCCATGTAAGCTAGCTAACTCAAGGGAGCAGCAATTTGACAGTATCTGGAGAGAGATAGAGGAGAGAAATGGGTAGGTCATTTGCATTTTTTGTGCTTGTTTTGGTTACTATGCATGCAAGTCATGCACGTACTGTGCCTGGCGATGTTGGCCTTGTTACCCAGCAAACCATGATGTCTGATAGCGCGAAGGAGCAAATGTTGGAAGCCAATGCCCCAAAGGCAGATTCACCAAAGGGTAACTCTATTGATGACAAGAAGAATTTTATTTATGGTGGTGTTGGTGGTTTTGCGGGGATGGGTGGCTATGCAGGCATGGTTGGCGGTCTGCCTTTGGTTGGTGGCCTTGGTGGGATCGGGAAATATGGTGGAATTGGTGGTGCCGCGGGAATAGGCGGTTATCATGGCATTGGTGGTCTCGGCGGTTTAGGTGGGGCCGGAGGTTTAGGTGGACCAGGAGGTTTAGGCGGTGGAGCAGGTAATGGTGGTGGTGCAGGTGATGCTGGCGGAGGTGCAACTGGTGGTGGCATTTTGCCACCTCCTTAAGTAGAATGTGTTTTTGAAGTCCACGTTTATCTAATAATTGCTTTCTGTTCCTTAGTTAGGCGTCTAGGTGTTCCAGTTGGTGCTGTGGTTGTTAGATGTTAAAGTCTGTGGTTTCTTTGGGGACAACAGGGTGGTTGTTGCTCGTCCTGTTTGTCGTAGAAACTTTCTTAATGTCGTTTGAGCAAAGCATGGTATTGTATCTCTTTCTGGGTGTGTTGATCCATTTTCTTGTATTGAGCAATTCTTTGGTTTCTTTAACCATCGATTTGTATTGCCATCGTCAACCCGATTTCCCCACAAAATCTTCACTGATCCGTTTTCTTAGAAGGCGAATGCATGAAATGGAGCACCATAATTTTTTTAAGACTTCAACTTAGGATCCATTAAAAGCTTTACACTTGCATAATCTTTTAAAGGCTTACAATAAATAAATTAGTTTTCTCGATTGCATGAAGTAATTGAATTATTTTTTAAAATTCGTCATAAAATTTATTACGACAAGATGATTATAAGTTTAATTTGAAAAAAACACGATAATGGATATTAGATTGAATTTAGATAAATAATATTATGAAATTATTTTTAAAATATAAATATTAAAATAATATATTGTGTGAAATTAGTTTCTAACTTAATTTTAATTACTAATATTGTTTATTAGATTTAAATATCCTGTAATTTATTCTAACATTATTTATATCTTTAAATATTTATTTCAATCTTACTATTGTATTTAATTTCTAAAAATAATGAAAAACTTAAAAAGATTTTTTCAAATGATGTTAAAATTTATGTAGTTTGAATTATTGAATATAAGTAAACTAGAAAAACTTATTATAAAAATATAACTTGCAGAACACCTTTAAAACTTCTATTAAAATGTAAAGGGGTTTAAGTAGCAATTTTTCTCTCCACAAATGTTTTTTGCCATATGTCAAATTTTTTCATATGAATACATTATAAACTTAAAAACCTTGTAATATATAATATACTAATTTTCTTACTCGTGCATACTGTTGTATATTAATTAAATGAAACATATGTATAATTATAAAAATAATTATTTTTTGTTTTTTGTTTAAGTGATATTAATGTTATAACATTATCATGATATTATTAGTTTTTATAAAAAAATATTATATGTATAATATTAATTAAGTTATTAATGGATTATATGTTCATTTGCTAACGTTTTATTTATTAGCATATTTATACTATTTATTAAGTTTTTTATTGAGTTGATGTCACACATTAATCGAATCCCAGCTCAGTTAGAGAATTACTAAAAAAAAATTTTTATTTGTCAATTTTTATCTTTTTATATTTTTATAAATCAATAAAAATTTATCAATAATTAGATTTGAACCAAAGACACCATGCATATTAAACTTTTTCATTTACCATTTGAACTAAAGTAATATTTTTTGTATGGTTTTTTTCTTTATATATTTGTGTATCTAAACTGTTATTTAAGCTCCTCACTGAGTTAGTGTCACTCTTAACTAGGTCACCAACTCAAATAGGGAAATTACGAGGATGTTCTTCCGTAATTAAAATAAGTTATATTATTCAAGGGTACTTTAGTCTTTTTATTTAAGAAAAAATAAAAATATACATATATGATGGGGTTTGAACTCAAACCAAGTGCATTAGCAAAACCTTTAATTTATCCATCAACTAAAATTTTATTTTGATATATTTTATCTAAACTATAATTTAAGCTCTTGACAGAGTTGATGTCATCCTCAAACAGGTCACCAACTCAGTTAAGAAAATTTCGAAAATGCTCTTCTGTAATTTAAATAAATTTTATTATCAGAGAATATTTTAGTTTTTTATTTAAAAAAACAATAAAAATATGCATATGGTAGGATTTGAACCTAAACTAATTGCATTAGTAAAAACATTTATTTATCATTCAACTAAAGTTTTGTTTTTATATTTTTATACATTTTAACTTTATTATGCATAGGTGACTACTTACATGAATTGTATATATATTAATAATGTGTTTGATTGAGCTAATGCAAGTTAACTCGACACTGACATAAAATTGATGACAACACAATGATAATCAATTTATTTTTAAAAAAATTTAGGGTTTAAATGTAAAAGATTTTACGAAAAATGTTTTCTGCATTGTCCTGTGTTTGTTTCACAGAAAACAATTTGGTCAACAGAAAATGACTTACAGGTCAATATAAAATAAGTCTTTTTCTTGTAAAATGACTTACCCTTTTGAAAAGCGTAAGTCATTTTCCAGAAAAGAACTCTTCTATAGGTAATTTTATTTTTATATAAAAAATAACTTAAATCAAGTTTATTATTATATTGATAATAACTTTTATTTTTAAAATATTTAAAATTATTAATATATTAATATAAAATATTATATTTTTCAATATTATTAAACATACCTATTTAATTTATATTATTAAATATTTATATTTAGTCATCTAAAAATTATTAATTATTTATATTTAGTCATATAATAAAGTACTAATATAATTAATATAATTTATTATTTTAATAAATTATTTAATATTTCAATTTTATTTTAATAATAAATTTTAAAATGATAATTTTAAATAATATTATTCACATATTATTGAAAATATTCAATATTAATATTTTAATAATAAATATTTATTACAATAGTAAATATATTAATAATAGATGTTTTGTAGTATAAAGGTTAAAATATGTCATAAGTCTATGTACTCATTACAAATTTACAATTCAGTCTCTATACTTTTATTTTCAAGAATTTAGTCTCTCTAATTTTCAGATTTAAAAATCAAGTCCAATTGTTGACCTTGTTAATTTTTTTTTTCAATTTTGTTGATGTCACATTTTGAAATAAAAAATACACACTTGGTAGTTATGTAACTAAAAAATGATGTTATAATGAATCTGAATTTAACAAAATATTTTTATTATATGCAAAAAAAAATGTACAATATAAATTTATAGATATAAAATAAACTCAATTAAACAATATGAAAAGATAAGAAAATCTCAAATGTATGTTTGTTTCATTGAAAACAACTTTTATGAAATATTTTTAAGAAATCTGTCAAACAACAGAAAATATTTTACATAGATTTATCCAAACACTAGAAAATATTAACTTTTCCATGAAAGTAAGTCATTTTTCATAAATAATTTTCTGGAAGCCATTTTCAGTGAAACAAACAGACCCTTAGTATCGTACATATTTCATATGTTATTATTAATTAGTTTCAAGCTATGCATTTCAATATTATGTATTGAATATTATTTTTAAACACAAATTTGTGTTCTATATTTGTAATTTTCACACATAAACGTATTTAATATAATTTTTAGTATTTAATAACAATTCTAAAGATAGGTAAATTTATTTTAAAATTTATATCCAATTGTTAAAGAATTTTCTTCCAGTAAGGTTTTTTTTTTCAATTTTTTTTTTTCAAAATTTTAATTTATATGATACTCTCAATTATATATTTGTGGTTTCATTTAAATGGCTTGAGTTTTTTATTAGAAGACGAATGCATGGTTTATAATAAATACAATACTAATTTTTATAAGAGTTTAACTTAGTATGATAATAAAAATTAAGCTTTTTGAATGCATGGTTTATAATAAATACAAATACACTTATTAATTATTATTTTTTATTGATTATATGTATCAATTGAATTATATTTTAAAATTTATTGTAACCTCCCAAACCAGGCCTAAACGTTATGGCTAGATTGAGAAGGCTACATTAGCCACCGAAATGGCTAAGCTAACTTACGTTACTTTTGAAAACCTAAAATAAACTCATTTCAAAGAAAACCATAGTTGTACTTTGAGTTAGCTTAAAAGCATTTATTCATTAGATCGTGTATATTTAGGATTCATTTTATTATTGATAGTGTTGTTTTAGAAAAACAGTTTGCTTGTCGCTCTTCTTTAAGAAAAAAAAACTCGATGTTAAACTAATGTAGCGGAAAAATAATTTTTCAAGTCATTTTGGAAACTTAGTTGCCTTATCGATTTGTTTTTCAAAAACGGTTCCTTTGCAATGCAGCGGAACCTAGGGAACAATATCAAATTTTACTTAAGCCCGATATTATGCATTATCCGATTAATATGCTTGAGTAATCCATGCATGCAAGAATCCCCAAAAGAAAAGTTACCAAGCCACAGACCAAAAATAATTAAAAATTACAAACCAAACCCAATAAAGACTTAATAATACTTATTAAGAAAAATAATCCGAGGTCCAAGGTGATTCTCCGAATGCCGAGTCTGGTCCTAATTTTGAGGTTTACCTGAAAAGTTAAACACTATTGGGGGGTGAGCTTATGAAAAGCTCAGTGTGAGTTGAATAATTATTTAAACGGGCAAAAAATCAAATACAGTGAAACATATTAGCATTAACATAAGAAAACAGAACCATCCTAGGAATTTCATGTCATTACATAGCCATTATCAAATTGGTGTCAAACGGTGTATGAGCATAGGTCATCATTCATTCGAGTAACAATCATTAATTTCGATACCATTCAATACAACAAAATACAATGCGTAGCATAAATCAATAACATTCGAATATGTCGTGCACATGATGCAATGCAAAAAGGTTCCTACCCATACCATCAGCTACACACCACGAGTTCCCCAGAACCCGTCTGCCAAACTCCAAAACATTATGAGCATAGCTCGATGTGGTAAAACCACCGAATAATCAATAATGTAGAAAATATGCCGGTTATCAAATAGCGCGATACAATCGCCAATAACATATAATATGTGATAAAATCGCCAATCCCCTCGGTACTCCAGGTGTAGTGCACTGACTCTGATACCACTAACTGTAACACCCCAAACTCGGCCTAGACGTTATGACCAAATCTGAAGGTGTCACAAAGAAGGGTTTTGAAAACTGAGTTATTGCGACAAATAATTCAAGTTTTACAACTCATATTCGTTTATATCTATTATCGAAAGCGTTATTTAATTCATTTATTTTCCAAAACGTAATTTACAACAGAAGTCATATAAAACGTTACATTTGAAAATCTCGTTCGTATTTTTGGAAAACCTTTGTTTTAGTAAAAACCATGTTTTTAGATAACCGTCGCAAATAAATTGTTAAAACAAAAATCCAAATCCCAAAATTTAACCAAACAGTCTGGAGAGTCCAATTATTACAAAACTCCAGAAATAATCCTTAAAGTAAATTAAAAACCTTTATTTAAAGTCTGATCATAGTCTAGTGGTTACCGCGAGACTCCGCTGCATCGATCCGCCTACGTCTGTGGATTACCTGAACAGAACAGACAGACAGAAGTGAGTTTTGGTAAACTCAGTGTGTAACCCAACAGATATAGACATGCTAATCATACAGAAATCACATATATAGTCAGATTCAGATTTGGACCTAAGTCCTTTATAGATACAGATAACAAATTCAGATATGCAGAAAAGATACACAGAATCCTACCCCCATCCTCTACACACCAATTCCGGCCATCCCATCACACCATGTGGGGTTAAAAATACCCACCCATCCCTACACACCATATTGTGTCATTATGACACGTATTAGATAATATGCAGCCAAGCTGCAAAAATATAGGCGTAGATCGCCATACGGAACACTTCCTCCATATATATAATCCCCACCCCACCCCAAACATAATTTCAGATTACAGATACAAAAATATCATGCTTAACATGCTCGCATACAAATATCAGATATATATAGCAGAATACTTAGACATGCATAACAGTTTCTGACTCGGAGCAAACTATCAGAATATCATATCACATAATCTAGGGTTTGGTTAGCCCTTACCGACCTTACGGTAGGCCCACAGTCGATCGGAACGACCCGTGCAACCCTAGGAAAAATTTCAGAAATATGGGCTTACATGCCCGTGTGGGCCCACACGCCTAGATTGGCCTCACCCGTGTGGCCCGCACGACCTGTCCCAGAACCCACACGCCCAACTTGGCCTAGCTCGTGTGGCCCACACGACCAAACTCACACCACCACACGGCCGTGTCTTGCGCACGGCCATGCCTTTATCACACGTATGGTCGTGTCTCGCACACGGCCAACTACACGGCCAGGCACACGCCCGTGTGGCGTCGACGGCATGGTTTTTCGACTTTCGCCAAAGCTCAATTTTCCGCGTTTTGGGAACACACCTGGTTCAATTTGATGCGAAAACAAACCCCGAGACCCACGAAACTTATAATCAACAATCCAATACCCAATTTCAGTAACAATATCATGAAATTCAAACAGGGCCTATCCCAAAAAAAAAACCTTAGAATAACATCCAAAAATATTCACACACTTACCGCCGACGAACAGAAATCACTAATACGAACTAAGCTGTTGTAGCGAATTCCACAGCTTCACGGTCTTCTCCTACGCAACACACTCACCGAGATTAATTTCCAAAACCACAACACCAACACCAATTCAAAAGAACGAAAACCAAAAGAACAAACCTACAAACGTACCAAAATGAAATATGCTCAACCGCAACATCGAGTCCCAACGATTAAAACAAACTATTGATTGAACAGAATGGAAAGAAAGCAAAATAAAAAGTGGCAAGAAAGAAGGAAGTAGAAACGTCAGAAAGGTAGTAAATTTTTGGGAAAGAAAATAAAAAAATAACAAATAAAATCCCCACTTGATCAAAATCCCACTACATCCACTAACAACCCAACCAACTCGGACTTTCAAGACCACTCAAACTTTTTAAGCCAACTGAAACAAAAATTAATCATCCATGCCCACACAGGGACTCGAATACAGGACCTCCAAGACACTAACTCCTTACCACTCGAACCAGCAGGCTCATTCTGATATGGATTATCAAACAATTTTATATAAGTCTAGTCAACAAGGATAAGGCTTGGTTCTAAGATAACAAAATTTGGCAAAAAGGAAAACTTGAACCCAAGACCTCACGCACACACTCAGAACACTTAGCCACTGAAGCAGACACTCATTTGTGTCAAATTTCCTACAAACAGACTTAAATTATTCTGGGCGTTACATAAGTAGATTTAAAAACTCAATCCGAGGTTTTGAACCAAGGCTCTGAAACCACTACATGTAACCTTCCAAACCCAGCTTAGACGTTATAGCTAGATTAAGAAGGCTACATTAGCCACCGAAATGGCTAAGCTAACTTACATTACTTTTGAAGAGCTAAAATAAACTCATTTTAAAGAAAACCGTAGTTGTACTTTTAGTTAGCTTAAAAGCATTCATTCATTAGATCGTGTATATTTAGGATTCATTTTGTTGTTGATAGTGTTGTTTTAGAAAAACAGTTTGCTTGTCGCTCTTCTTTAAGTAAAAAAACTCGATGTTAAACTAATGCAGCGGAAAAAACATTTTTCAAGTCATTTTGGAAACTTAGTTGCCTTATTGATTTGTTTTTCAAAAACGGTTCCTTTGCAATGCAGCGGAAACTAGGGAACAATATCAAATTTTACTTAAGCTCGATATCATGCATTATCCGATTAATATGCTTAAGTAATCCATGCATACAAGAATCCCTAAAAGAAAAGTTACCAAGCCACAGACCAGAAATAATTAAAAATTATAAACCAAACCCAATAAAGAATTAATCATACTTATTAAGAAAAATAATCCGAGGTCCAAGGTGATTCTCCGAATGCTGAGTCCAGTCCTAATTTTGAGGTTTACCTGAAAAGTTAAACACTATTGGAGATGAGCTTATGAAAAGCTCAGTGTGAGTCGAATAATTATTTAAACGGGCAAAAAAATCAAATACAGTAAAACATATTAGCATTAACAGAAGAAAACAGAACCATCCTAGGAATTTCATGTCATTACATAGCCATTATCAAATTGATGTCAAACGGTGTATAAGCATAGGTCATCATTCATTCGAGTAACAATCATTAATTTCGATACCATTCAATACAACAAAATACAATGCGTAGCATAAATCAATAACATTCGAATATGTCGTTCACATGCTGCAATGCAAAAAAGTTCCTACCCATACCATCTGCTACACACCACGGGTTCCCCAGAACCCGTCTGCCAAACTCCAAAACATTATGAGCATAGCTCGATGTGGTAAAACCACCGAATAATCAATAATGCATAAAATCTGCCAGATATCAAATAGTGCGATACAATCGCCAATAACATATAATATGCGATAAAATCGCCAATCCCCTCGGTACTCCAGGTGCAGTGCACTGACTACGAATAATGCGGACTTAATATGCCGCCGGTACTCCACGGAACTTCTCCGTCAACCACAAAATCCCAACCCAAT
Source organism: Gossypium sturtianum (assembly GCA_025698515.1). Taxonomy (NCBI): domain Eukaryota; kingdom Viridiplantae; phylum Streptophyta; class Magnoliopsida; order Malvales; family Malvaceae; genus Gossypium; species Gossypium sturtianum. The sequence goes on from CM046952.1 coordinate 70,988,763, forward strand.
GCATATGCAATATGTCACACAATCTCATACATAATCATATCTCAATACTTTTCACATTCATTTGACATGCTCAGCATGTCCTCAATAATCACATACTTTCAGTTAATGGAAACAGTGTTCCAATCTTTAAAATTACCATTGTGTTGGTATCAACCAATATCGTTCAATTTTACATACTTTACGGATTTTCATTGTGCATAAATAGCACCCTTTTCAATACACAATATAACAAATATCTAATGCGTTTAAATCATACATAAGTTTAATATCTCAACACATTATATCATTCAGTCAAACATTCTCATATCTCATAACTCAGATATGCAATTACAAACTCAATCAAACATCCATACTATCAAACTAGCAATTTTGCCAACATGTCAATCATTTAAGGCTCGAAACATACCTGGTTCGACCACTCACAAAATCAATAATTTGGCTATTAAAACAATCAAATCAACAAGCTAATTTATCATATATAACATGATATTTAACATTTTCAAACAATTTTATGAGTTTAGGACCCACACCTTATTTTTCGTTTCCTCGCAGCACACTAGCGAATCTTCCAATTTTCCTTAATAATTCCTTAAACGAACCTAAACCAAAATTCAGTATAAATTCAATAAATTTACCATTAAACCAATCCCCAAACACCCACTGATGAGTTTAAACCAATTTTTGAAATTATAACTATTTTATGAATCCAAACTATTTAGATTCCTTACATTGTATCGATGCAAACCATACGTACAATCGTTCTTCGCCTTTACGATGATTTGGGGCATTTGTGTCAGCACCTAATTCAATAATATACTGGAAAATTAGTAGCTAAATAATGATTAAATTACTTCATTTAATCAATTCATAACCTTTACCCAACAACTGTGTCGAAATAAGAAACTAGTTACCCTTAATTGCACTTACGCTTCACGATTTGTGGGATCCGAATGGCCAATCGATCAAGAACATTTTTCCCTAATTAAAATGAGTTTAAAATATTATTAGGAGGGTTCAAGAAATCAAATTAATGATGGAAAAATATAGGCAAGAACCAAGAAACAAAACAGCCCCTTTTCTTGCACATAGGCGCACGCACCACCACCCATGGTGGCCAAAATTGGGGTTGAATTTTAAAATGGTTTGAGATCTCATTAAATTTTGGAAAAATACCTTTGAAATAATTTAAAATCCCCAAAATTCCAGATCTGAAAATTTAGGTTTTTAATGGACAAGATTAATTAAGAAATTGAAGAGAGAAGAGACCTTACCCAAGCTAGTCGAGAGAAACGACAATGTCACTTTCTTGTCAATGTTCGGGATCAATCTTGGAGTTAAAGATTTCAGATTTGGGGATGATTTTAATGAGGAAAAATGAAAGCAATATGGTGAAGAATATGTTAACAAATCTTGTGGAAAAAAGAAAAAGAAAAAAAAAAGAGATGGTAAAACTAAGTGTAGGCGACGACAACTATATAGGAAAGGAAAAAAAATTAAAATCACAGAGAATGGGAGGAGGAGAGGAATGGCTAGGGAAATGATGAGGGGGATTAAAGGCCGATTATTTGTGAAAAATTAATATTTATACCCAGGTTAACTAGGCTTGGATGGCCCACACATTAAAACAAGGGGTTTTTGTCAAAAAAATTAAATTATTTGCATGGGAAGGGAATTGAAGTTAGGACCTCAAGCATAAATTCACTAATGTTTAACCATCAAACTAGTAACTCATTCTTGATATAATTTGAAATATTTATTTTAAAAAACAAGGCATGCCACATACTAGGGTTTAAGGCAAAATTTGCAAAATAATAAAAATGTTGCAAGAGAAGCGATTTGAACTTAGCTTTTACTGTTATTAAAGACTGTCTTACTAAAGCTCCATTACTAGCGTTGCCTGCTTTTACTAAAACATTTGAGATTGAATGTGATGCATCAGGTGTAGGAATCGGGGCCGTGCTAACTCAAGACGGAAGGCCAATCGCTTATTTTAGTGAAAAGCTAAACGGAGCCGCGTTGAACTACCCCATCTACGATAAGGAAATGTATGCTCTCATTCGAGCCCTCGAGACGTGGCAGCATTACTTGTGGCCGAAGGAGTTCGTGATTCACTCCGATCACGAGGCGCTAAAGCACATCAAAGGCCAGCACAAGTTGAATAAAAGGCATGCCAAATAGGTAGAATATCTAGAGTCGTTTCCCTATGTCATCAAGTACAAAAGAGGTAAAGAAAACATAGTGGCTGATGCACTTTCGAGAAGGTATATGCTCTTGTCATACTTAGATTCTAAATTGCTTGGCTTTGCCTTTTTGAAAGACTTATATGCTACTGATGATGACTTTGCTGAAATCTTTTCTGCTTGTGAGAATGTGGCTGTTGACAAGTTTTATAGGTACGAAGGCTTCCTTTTCAAGGAAGGCAAGTTGTGCATTTCGCAAGGTTCCACTCGGGACTTGCTCGTAAACGAGGCACATAGCGGGGGCCTCATGGGCCACTTTGGCGTGGGGAAAACGTTGGCAATGCTCCAAGAGCATTTCTATTGGCCAAGAATGAAGCGAGATGTCGAACGAGTCTGCGAACGGTGTGTGACGTGCAAGAAAGCCAAATCCACAATTAAGCCATATGGGCTGTACACGCCACTTCCGATCCCCGAGGCACCTTGGATGGGCATATCCATGGACTTCTTCCTTGGATTGCCTAGGACTAAACGGGGAAGGACTCTATTTATGTTGTTGTTGACCGATTTTCAAAAATGTCACATTTTATAGCTTACACAAAAACTGACGATGCTGTTCATGTTGCCAATCTTTTCTTCAGGGAGATCGTTCGCCTGCATGGGATACCGAGAACGATAGTGTTGGATCGCGATGCTAAGTTTTTGAGCCATTTTTGGAGATCATTGTGGGGAAAGCTAGGAACTAAGCTTTTGTTTTCGACCACTTGTCATCCCCAAACCGACGGCCAAACCGAGGTGGTCAATCGCGTCCTGTCAACATTACTTCGGGCGATCATCTGAAAGAACTTAAAGTCATGGGAGGAATGCTTACCGCATATAGAGTTCGCCTACAACCGATCCGTGCACTCGACAACTAAATATTCTCCTTTTGAAATAATTTACGGGTTTAATCCTTTGACACCATTAGATTTAGTGCCTCTACCTAACGATCAACTTGTTCATGCAGATGCTAGGAAGAAGGCCGAATTTGTGAGGGATTTACATGAGAAAGTTCGAGCCAACATCGAGGCAAAGACCAAGACTTATGCGCAAAAGGCAAACAAGGGCCAAAAGAGAGTTGTGTTCGAACCCGATGACTGGGTTTGGGTTCACCTGCGAAAGGAGCAATTCCTGGCTCAACGGAGGTCTAAATTACTACCTCGAGGGGACGGGCCTTTCCAAGTCTTGGAGCGAATAAATGAGAATTCCTACAAACTTGACTTGCCTGGTGATTATAATATTAGTGTGAGTTTCAACGTTTCTGACCTATCCCCTTTTGTTGCAGATTCCGACTTGTGGACAAGTCGCTTCGAAGAGGGGGGAATGATGCGACCACACCTCGGAATGCATCTAGCTCGAACAAGGACCCCGTGTCGCTGCCCCAAGGCCCAATCACACGAGCTCGAGCCAAACAATTTAAGGAGGCCATTTCGGCCTTAGTGGAGCAAGTGTGGGGCGAGACCTTGGCTGAACACTTCAAGGAAGATCGGACCAGCTCAATGAGTTCTCCTTGAAATCTTTTGCAAGCTGAACTAATATCGAATTTAGCACCCTTGGCTCGTTTTGGCTCAATCGAGCTCATCCTTATTTTTTTTTGTTTATGCGATTCACATTGCTGGACTAAACTAGTTAATTAAATTAAGTTAGATAATTTAGTTTCAGCTCATGGACATGATTTAATTTGAGGTTATTAATTCTATATTAAATATGTTTTATTTTTAATACATGTTTTAATATGTTTTAATTAGTACATATTATTAATTTGTCCTAGTCTAATACATGAATTTAATATGTCATTGTTCAGCTGAATTTAATATGTAGGTAATAAAGTTTGTCTTAGCTAATAACATGTTTTAAATATGTCCTAGTGTGGCTGCCGAAATTTAATATGTCTTGCTGTCAATTTTTATGAATTAATTGATTGATTTAAATTGGTGCAGGTACAAGGACAAGGGATGGCATTAAAGAAGGTGGGCTGCTGGTTGCTATCCTCCAATCAACCCTTCGTGTATAGAAAGGGACATTGGGGAGCTGCTGTTTCCTTCTCCCAAGCTGATTATTCAGCTCACCAATGCATCCTTGAAAGCCCCACCAGCTGAATATTCCATTCACACCTCAAGGCCATTCGGTTTTGTGTGTTCACACACAAGGGCTGCTCAACTTCAAGTGTTCACACCTAAAAACCATTGAAGAACACAAGCTGAATTTAAGGAGCTCTAAAACTGTCCAGCTGATCAATGAGCCCCAATTTAAGTTAAATCCAGCCCCTAGGCCGAACCTACATGCACCATTCAGCTCTCAAGGCACTCCAATTATTTTAGATGATTTTCAAGGCCTCTAGAAGCTGACTTTCGGCATCCTCCATGCACAAGGAAGCTACCTGGAAAATTCAAGAACATTAAGCTCAATTAAGTAATTTAAAGGCTGACTTTTTAGCTAGGCATTTTGTCCATTCGGCTAGCCTAGTTCTTAGCTATAAATACTAAGCTCAAAACATGTATTTCAGACTTTTGATACTTTAATGAATTGCTGCCATTTTTGTGAGAAAACTTTCTCTCAAATTTCATCCGAGACTCGAACTGACTTATCTAATTTTCTAGTGGCGTCAACCGAGTCTCTTTGAACTTATCACTCCTTAACCCGAGTATGGCGTTCACCAATTTATACCTTTGGTTCGTACTTATCTAAGGAACGGGTCAAGGTCCTAAATTACCATTTTGAAACCACCTTAAGAGTCCTTTAAGTTTTGGGTCAATACTCGTTTATAGTGTTGGTTCACTCTTGACCCTTAAGTCCCATTCGTTTCATATCTTCCGTAACCCACTTCTTCTTCAATTTCTTTTAGCCGAACCTATAACCCTTCTATCTTCACTACTCCGAGCCTACCTTTGTTACCTTAACCTATACTTAGCCTAATTCCGACCAAACTTCAATCTCGAGCGATACTTCTTTGTTTAACGATCGGGCACTCAAACGACTCGGACGACTCTACGAAACCGAGATCGTATCAAAGTAGAAGCAAACACAAAAGAAAAAGGAGCACAAACTGAACATAAAAGCCACAAGAAAGAAATAGCACACCAAGTGTGTAACAACTCAGTTTTGGACGGTGTGAAAAATTTGGTTTCGAAACCTCATTTTCGTAAACTGAGTTCGTAAAAATAAAATAGAAAGATGTACGAAGTTTGTATGAAAATATGATGAAGACCAATTAAGTAATTTAATCAAGAAAATCGTTAATTAAAGCTAAGTAACTAAATTGTAAAAGTTCAATCGCTATTGAGTTTTAATTTAGAAAATGCTTGAAGACTTAATTAGCAATAATGCAAAGGACCAAAATGGTTATTAAACCATTGTTCTTTTATAAGTTAGTAGGAAGTGATGATGGAAACCATTAATTGTGTTAATTATGATTAATGTATATAAATATGACTTAAGTTAATAACAAATTAAGATTAACTAAATTAATTAAGCCTTAAACTAACTATATATATTAATGTGAGTGGATGGAAAGATAAATTCATTCATCTTCTTCATTCCACCATCCAACATTGAAGAAAAAAGAAAGAAAACCTTAAGTTTCTAAGTAATGTTCGGCCACCAATCAATTAGGATACTTAAGCTATTTTTCTTCGATTTTTATGGAAATTGAATCATGGGAGCTTGATCTAGCTAGCTCATGTGTTAATTTGTTCAATTAGTTGATGTTTAACAAGTTGTCATTAAAATGATATTGATGATTTTGAGCTTGACTTGAAGAAACTGTTAGATAGTAAGCTTAAATTATGATAAGGACTAAATTAGAAAATAAGTTAAACTTGTTAATTGAATAAATTTAAAACTTCATACAATAATGCTATAGATAGAAAGTATAAGGTCCCTAGAGTAAAAAAATGTGAAATCAGATTTTAATCCGATGTTAGATATTGAAAAACGAGTATCCCGGATATAGTAGAGGGTGTACATGGTAGGGTACTGGCAGCCCAAACTAAAAATTAGGCCCGTTTTGTAGGCCCGGCCCGACCCGGCCCAAAATATGGGCCTGAAAAATTGCCCAAGCCCGTCCTGACATGGAATTGGTAAGCCCAAGCCCGGCCCGTATTATTTTTTATTTTATTAAATAAAAATAAAAATAATGAATCAAATACATTTAAAGAAAATAGATGCTTATTTTCTACTTTGAATCTCATAATGATACTATTCTACTATTTAATTTTCTACTTTACGAAAATAGATGCTTAATTTGTTTAGCTTAATTTATTAATAATTTTTTCATATTCTCAAAAAATTAATTTTAAAGAAATTAAATATGGAATAAAATAAACACATGTTCTAAATTTAAAATTTTATTAATAAAAAAAATAAAAAATAATACTAAAATATTTCAGGCCGGGCCGGACTGGGCCCGGGCCAAAAAAATCATACCCGAGGCCCGACCCGTTTTTTAAACAGGCCTCATTTTTTTGCCTAAGCCCATTTTTCGGGCCTATATTTTTACCCGAACCCTCCCATTTTTCGGGCGGGCCTTCGGGCCGGGCCGAGTAGCCCAGCCCATGTACAGCTCTAAGATATAGGGACTAAAATGAATAAAATGAAAAATATGTTGATTATGTGTTTGAATGTAATTTGAATGTGAACTGATATTGTTTCTATGATTGAATTATCGAACGTAGCTAAAGATGTCGCTGGGCCGCCTTGGGAAAAAGGAAAATCGAGAGTCGTAGACGAGTGACGAAAGAATTTGATTTGTACTTGTATGTTCCGAGTTTAATATATATATGCATACATACATGATTGTTGCATATTAGTTATTTAGGTAAGATTATTATTTGTCTTATGAATCTAATTATGTTTTACGATATTGAATACCTAGAATTGAATTGCTCTGAGTATAGTAGAAACTAGAATGATATGAACTGATGATGAAATGGTATGAGATCATGAAATGTGAATTGATTTATTGAAACGTTGATTACCTTATTAGATGTTTGGGCATAATCATATATAGTTGACTTGCCATAGGGTCATCAATATAGTGAATTTAAGCCACCATCGTTGTCAGGCAACCTGGGATGGTAGGATATGCAAACAGTGAAAGCCATCATTTTCGAGCCACCCAGATGGTAGAATATGCAAATTGTGAAAACCATCATTGTTGGGCCACCTGGGATGGTGGAATTATTGGAAAATTAGGTTTGGAGAACGCATCGGAAAATACATTTAGGGAAAAAACCAGAGTTTTAAAAAAAAATCCAAAACAAGAAATTAGTTGTGATATCTAAAGTAATAAACACTTAATCAAAATTGTACATTTTTTATTCGTCTAGGATGAACGCTTCAACCAAGTAGTCTTATTCGCTATCCTCAAGCTCATGTCTACTGAGTGTGAGCTCGCTTCGAATTAGAAATTTTTTCACAAAAATTACCAATGTGGTAATTTCATAATTTCTCTAAACTTTTGGGCCAAGTTGTAAATAGGAAAAATATCTCCAGAAAATTTCTTAAATAAATTCTTCAGAGAATTTTTTTCTTTACAACTTTCTCTTAAATTTAAGTGTGTGTAAGTAATGACCCAATGCTTTCTTTATATAGGGAGAGTTTAGAGAGTTCAATTATGATTGAACTTAATCACTTTAATATTAAATTAATAGAATATTTATCTACAAGATAAACATTAAATTAAATTTAATATTAAGATAATAATTTTAATATTAAATTAATAAAATACTATTAAGATAAGTATTAAATTAAATTTAATATTAAATCTATTAAAATAATATTATTTTTGAAATAGTTAATCTGAAATCAAGTTCTCTAGCAGAGTCTCAGTAGGAGTGCAATTCTTCCACTGCTCAACCACCGAAGACTCGCCGTTGTCGACCATTTTTCAGCCACCAGAATGTTGCCGTCGCAGCCGCCTTCACCCGAGTTGTTTCGATTTCTATCGGTTCGGTCCGGGCCAGTGACGGCTTGACCGGTCCCATCTAGCCACCAGTTGGACCGTTGGCCCGAGTTCACATACCATGCCCGATTCAATCAGTTTTTGGGTATTGGTCTCAGTTTTGGCTCCCGAACCCAATTTTCAAGTTCAATCACCCATTGGGCCAATTGTCTGACTTGAAAATTAATTTCTAAAAATATATTAATTTATATTAATTTGATTAATTTGATTTTACTTGATCAAAATTAATTTTCCCAAAAATCACTTAGATTTTTCGAATTAATTTTTCAAGAAAATTCTTTAATTAAATTCTCTAGTTGAACAATTCTTACGACCACCTAATTTAATTCCACATCGAATAAATCGATTCAATTAAATTATTTCCAAAGTCTTAGAATTTACCTCTAATTCAAATGCAGTTTGATCGAGCTTTTGTTGAATTAGAGGAGGGACCAATCGGACATATACAATTAGACACCTATTATTTGGCAAAATTATTTATCCAAAATTCAATTCACCTATTGTTGGATCTGGCACTATAAGTGTAGTATTTTCGTCTAAGTAGACTTGTAGTCTTTTCGAACAGATTGGTTAATAAAATTATTCGTGAATTACATTAATACTTTGTACATGGTTTTTGCACGCAAAATAAAATGGAAGTAAATGTTGCTTATTGGTTGTCTAATGTTTAACTAATATTAAGCAGTATTACGTGGTTGGATTGTAATACAGAAAGACAAATTGTATTATTAGACAAACCTAAACATGTACTTAAACAAATGATCTCCTATTGTATAATTCGGATACAAGTTTTGTTTGTTCCAATAAAAACTAGACTCAGTAGGATTTCAAACCATACATGGCTCAATTTCTACAAGTTTTGGTGAATTTTCAAAGTCTAACTACTGTTGTTGTCCAAAACTATTTTAATTTAAAATGTTGATAACCAAATTATTCATGTGACATATTAAGCACATTCACTCAATAGTAACACATTTCATATTTGTTCATATAATAAATCTCATATTTATTACACTATTTTCATATTAATAAATTCATTACTTTCCTAAATAAAAAAAAGTAAGAGTATCCAAGGGTTACTTTAATAGATGCTCTGCTGACATTTATTCAAGCTTCCATAAGCTTTAATCATCAATCAAACTTGGAAACTTATTCTTATCATTCAAAATTTTACTTACACCAAAAATATATATAATACTAACATATAACTATTCCATGCTTTCTAAAAGCTACCCATAAATAAAATCAAACTAGAGACGGTGTAGGAAGCCTCTTCTTACCTTTTTAAAACTTTCTCCTTCTATCTTTACTTTCTCAAACAAAAAACTCATAATCCCTTGCTGAAAATGGAGGGTTCGATGGTGGAAAACTAATATAGAGGTTGTTTTCTAAGTGGTTTTAGTAAAATCTCTAAGTTTGATCGTTGGGTCTTTAAGAAATTTGAAGAGAAAATGAAGAAAAAGAAAGGGAAAACCATAGAAGGAGAGGGCGGCAGCAGCATGGGAAGAAAGCTGATGGGGGAATGGTCTTCATCTTTTCTTTCTCTTTAAAAATCTCTCCAAGCTCACATACTAGATTCTCAAGTCCAAGTCCAAAAAATCTCTCCAAGCCCACATACTAGATTCTCAAGTCCAAGTCCACTAATTGAAATCCAATTTCCTTATATCATTATCCAAATGGTCCAAAAATATTTTAATTATCATACATTTCATCTAAATAAAATTTCCATCTTAAAATACTTAAAAGAAAATATCGAATTACCCTTTATGAGAAAATTACCATTTTATCTATTTTTGTCTATTTGCACAATTTCTTCTCAATAATAAAAAATGTTAATCCCAAACCTCATAAATCCATTTGTAAACTTTAATACGATTCTATGGATGATGATAATTGCATATTTTCTCTTTCCTTGATAACATTGAAAAATTTACAATTGAGTCCTTGAATTTTTCAATCTTTCCAATTTGATTCCAAAACTGGTTTTCACTTCCCATTTTTTATCATGTCAAACAGGCAATAAAAACCATTATTTCCCTTCTAATTAAATTTACATTTTAGTCCTCACTTTTTAAAATTTGTGATTTAGTCCTTTCATCATATTATCTCCTCTAAAATTCTTTTCATTAGATATCATATCCAAAATTATTTGACCTTCATGAAAAATTATTTTATTTGACAAATTTTCTAATTTTTTTTAATAATTCACTATATTCGCTATTAAGATAGTGTCACGTGTCAAACTAGAAATTTAGGATGTTACAATGTGCTTTCACAGTAAAAAGAAAAATCAATGATGATCTCTCAAAAGAATGTGTAAAGGAACGTCTTGGTAGTAAGAGGAATAGGAATTAACAAACCTTCATAGATGGCGAAACGTTTCTATAAAACTATACTATGGGAACAAGGATATTTGCTTAGGTCGAACATCAAAATTATGATATGATGTGAACTCGATTAATGAAATGGCGGTATGAGGTCAAAATGGAGTTTACTTTCCTATATATGGACCAAGGGCTTAAGTTACAAAGTACTATTCTGTCAGTAGTTACGAAATTGAAACAGGGTGGCCTTTCAAATCCAAATGAAGAAATAGATGAAAAAAATAGTAGGATGCACAGTATTCATCGAACCATCTAATAATGTTAGTTGGTGAAGGCAATTTCTATTTTCTTTATTCTTGACCAATGCTTTTGCGTCCGCTCCCAACATTTGTGCTTCTTCTTTAGACTCATATGAAGATTTGACAAAGGGAATATTTTGGAAATTTATAACAGTGCCCAATCTGATTAAATTGAGGACAGGTACTTCGTGTGGTAATAGTCCCCGATGAACTGATATGGCGTGAGACTGTACAAATTAAAGAAAGGTTGGAATATGGAATCTGATGAATCATGTAATGGGATGTGAAAGTCAACACCTAATGTTAATCAAAGGAATTTGGAAACAACTATGACAACGAGAAAACTAATCGGTAATCTTCGTAACAAAATTTTGAGGATAGTGTTTTTCTAAGGGGAGAGTTGTAACATTCAAAATTTTGGATTAAACACATGGTATTATTACGATAACAGATATAATGAATTTGCAAGATAATTTGGGAAACGAAAACATTTAAAGAATTCTTATGAAAGCATAGTTAGTTTTAGAGATGAGAAACAATGAAAATAATTTTAGAAGCGAGAATGTGACAAAAAGAATTAAATCATAAATACTAAAAAATTTGAGGACTAAAGTATAAATTTGACCAAAAAATAAAATTCGAATTATTATTAATTATTTGACATGAAAATGTATCCGAAGAAAAATCACTTTTGAACCAAATTGGAAGGAAATTAAAAGTATAGAGACTAAATTGGAATCTTTTCATTTTTCGTTAGAGAAATATAATAGTCAAATTTTACCACCAAAATACTAATATTAAGGGTTTAGTATAAATTATGAGCTTGGCTTGGACTAAGTGCTTAGTTTTATAATGAAATTGAGTATTTTGCCTACTTTGATCAATTTTTGAGAATTTAATTTTGGACGTATCATTTGGATGAAATATTAGATTTATTAATAAATTTGGATATGTGAAGGTTGGATCATGATGGTAGGCCACCATCGGTAAGTTGTAGGCTTGGAAGTAATTAGATTTGGGTCTTTGGCCCATTTGAATTATTTTTTTTTTTAACAGGGAATAAGATGGAGAGCCTTCCCATCAGCCTTTCTTCTCCCTTGTGCTGCTTCCTTCCACCCCTTATGATCTTCCTCTTTTTGTTTTTCTTCGTTTTCTTGCATTTTTCTTCAAAACTTTCAAAACCCCAAACACTCCAACTTCGAGTCTTTGTTGACATCATGTGGGAAATCACCTCCTAATCTCATTTCATCCTTTAAATTCTTCAATTTGAGTGAGTTTAGTAAGAGAAAGTGAAGCTAGAGAAAGAAAGCTCCATAAAAGTAAAAACGGTAATTTTCTAACTCTCTTAACTTAATATTTGAGTATTGTTTATTTAGGATAGCTTGGAAAACTCATGTTGATTTTTTATTGTATTTTTGTTTGTGCAAAATAAAGGAATGATGAGAAATGGGTCTCCAATCTATTTTTAAATATGGAATCAAGTGTTTGGAAGCTTTGATTTGTATGGTGATGCATGGTAGAGGTAAGTAACTTTGGATATTCATATTTATCTTATGTTATATGTTTAGGAAAAAAAATATAATTTTTGGTGTAATTATGCAAATTGTTGAATGATAAAATAAATGCATAATGACTTATTTAATCCTCTGATTTTAAAGTTATTTTAGTCATTCATTTAAATTTTCACCTCTTTTAATCCTTAATTTTTAAATTTTTTGAATTTTTAAATTTTAAAAAATCAATTAATTGCATCCACGTCTATGCCACGTCAGTAGAGTTAATAGACATTAATTTTTTCATCCATTTTTTAGTGATTTAACAAATAATACAAATTTAAAATCTGGAAGAGATGAAAACTAAATGAAGGTTAAAATGAATATTTTTATAAAATTGAGTGGGTAAATAAATAATTATGACAAAAATAAATTACATGATAACTATGTATATGTTAAATTCAATTAAAAATGTTGATATAAGAAAACAATAGCTTAGTGGGTTTTGGTAATTAGAAGAAACATAGTGGAAATTATGAATTTGGGTTAATGTACTAAGATGGATTGAGAAAGTGATAAAGCATTATGGTGAAATGTGAATTATTACAAAACAAGTTAAAATTTGTGAATGATAACTTTGTTTTTAAATAATAAGTGGAATTATGGAAAGCATAAAAAGTGAATGTCTGACTTGAAATGAAAAAATGAGCTATATAAACATAAGGAGCTCTATCGATGTGTCTTGTATCATGAAATGTGATATATATATATATTATGTTACAAGTGTAATGTGATTATATTGAAAAATGTTTTAGTAAATTTAGTGATTAGTGAAGATACAATTGGAATATCATAAGTGATGCGATCCCGGCCGCATCATGTTTCGATACACCTCGACAACATCGAAATTGGCCAAAGCACGAGGGGCCCAAGTGCAAAATGAAGTTTTTAATTCCAGTTTGTTAATTTGGTTGCTGGAAAATAAGGACTTTGATTCATTTATTTTAGTTACTTTAGTTATTTTAGTTTGTGTCTTTAATTATGTCATAGTTTGAACATCATTAATATGTGTTCTGCATTTAATAAAGTCATGCATTATGTAACTCTCATGTTAGTTAAGTTTGCATTATAAATTATGACATGCATTATGTAACTCCCATGTTAGTTAAAGTTTGCATCATTAAATTAAGTCATGCATTAAGTAACTCATTTGTTCATTTAGTTTACATCTTAAACCATGCATCTAAGCATATTAGTTGTTAAATATGTTTGAGTTTGTTTATATAAGTATGTTATTTAATTTGGCTGTTACTTTTTACTACATAAATTAAAGTGTGTTTATTTTCATTTTAAATAAGGTGATTTGAGCTGCAAATAAATATGTGTATGAGTGTTTATTGTGTGCTGATTCTTATTAGTGTCTTTAATGCTTAATTATCTACCTTGTAGGTGACTATTCATATGGTTAATTGACTTTTCAAGTTTGGACGTTTTTCAAGCTTTCAAAGATCATTATGGGTGACTATTCATATGACTAATTGGCTCTTCAAGTTTGGACGTTTTTCAAGCATTCAAAGATCATCATGGTGGCTGTTCAAATGGTCCAAGAGTGTCTCTTCAAATCTGTTCAGTTTTAAAGCATTCAAAGCTAGTTAAGGAACCAATTAAAGAGATGAATGCACAGGTCTTTTGACATTCGGTTTGAGGGAGATGAAGGGACACCAAACAGCACATTAAGGGTTCATTAAGTCAACAATAAAGTGAAGAGACATGCCTTTTCATCTACACCAGAATCAAGTGAAGAGACATGACTATTGGCTTCCCTACATGACTTAAAAACGAAATTAAAGCTTGTAAAAAAACCTTAGTTAATTGCTGGAGGTGAAAGATCACAAATAGGCATTTGAATAGTCATAATAATTCCTGTAAATAGTTTGTAAGAAAACATTGTTTTGGTTAGACAACTTTTGATAAATTTATGAAGTATTTGAATCTTGTGAGAGTTCAAATCTCCTTGTTCTTTTTGGGACTGATCTGACTTATCAAGCTAGGCTTGTGGCGTCTTATTCTTCTTTTGTTTTTCGAACTTATCACTTTAAGTGTGGCGTTCGTTATACCTTCGGTTCCTATCTCGTTAGATAGTGGGTCAAGGTTTATTTGCTGATTTCACTTTTCTTATCCATCTAAGTGCTTGTAAGTCTTGGGTCAATAATCTCTATATTGTTGGTTCAGCCTTTGCCTTAGCTAAACATATCCATTCCTTTCCTAAACATTCTTTGAACCTTTGTTTGAACCTATCTTTTATCCATTTTTCGCCTTTTCTTGTAACGAATCAAACTTACTCAATTTCTCGATTGGGCAACTAATACGATTCGAATCATCACCGAAACGAGTTCGTATCAATAAGAATTAGTTAGCATATGTGTGTGAGAAGAATGTGGTTAGAAGATACCTTTGAGTGCATTACTGATCCATTTCTAGGGTGTCCAGATACAGAATATTTTAAAGTGATAGATTGGAAGATTGTGTATCCAAATTTTGTTATACTAATGTTTACTAAAGGCGTAATGTAACAGCCCAATTTAGGGCCTAGCCGAAATAGTGGTTACGAGACCACAAATCTGAGGTAGAAATGTGTGTTTTATGGATTTTATGAGGTTTATGATATGTTTGCATGCTTATGTGAAAATTTCATGAAGAAATTTTATAAATTAGAGAACAATTTGTCCACTAGGACTAAATTGCAAAGATTAGAAAATATGATATTCTAGAACATTTAAGTATGAAATCTCATTATAAAAATTATTAGAAGTCCTTATTTATCAATTAGACCAATATATATCAAGATGGACAAAAATAGACATGGGAAGGAAAAATCTCAAGAAAGGGGCCTTAAGGGTATTTTTGTCATTTGGTTAATAAAAGAATAAAAAGGGAAAAAGAAGCCAAAATTGTGTCCATCTTCATCCTCCATAGCTGAAAATCACTAGAGCACCATAGCTAGGGTTTCTTCAACTTCCAAGCTTGATAGTAAGTGCATCCTAGCCCCGTTTTTAATGTTCTTCGTATTTTTAAGATCATCGTAGCTCGATTTAGCTATTTCTAGCTATATTTTGAGCTAGGGTTTATGTTCAAAAATTTACCCATGTATGACATGCATATATTTTGATGATTTATGGAAGAATATGAAAGTTTGATGTATGATAAACATATTTTTCTAAGTGATTTTCATGGAAAATGCATAAAAGGATCAAATTGTAAAAATTATAAAAATGGTCATACATGAGTGAATTAGTGGAATTTTGGGGCTGTTGTAGTTATGAAAATGATTCGGCTAGGCTTAAAATACAAGGAAGTTGAATAAAAATCATTTTACGAGCCTATGGGCAAAAGCGTAATTATGTGAAAGTTTAGGGGCAAAATTGTAATTTTTCCAAAGTATGATTCATGGATTAATTTAGTCAGTGTGAGTATTAAATGAATGAAATTGTTATTATAGATCAAGAAACATGAAGCCCGGATCGAAACCGAGGCAAGAATAAGATTGTGGACTAAATTGAACAATTACTCGTATTTTAAGCACCGAGGTAAGTTTGTGTGAAATTTAAGCTACATAATGTTATTATGTTTTTAATCATTTTATATTATGAGAAATGTATATCATTTCCATGAAGTTGATTGATGATGTCCTGATGAAATTGTAATGAGATCATGTTAATTTGAAGTCCCGGTTGAACATTCAGAATGACAAGGATACCTGTTTCTCAACATGAGATAAGGAAGGTCCCGTATAAGACCATGTCTGGGACATGGCATCGGCACCGAATGTAGGTCCTGTATAAGACCATGTCTGGGACATGGCATCGGCATCGAATAAGGAAGGTCCCGTATAAGACCATGTCTGGGATATGGCCTCGACACCAAAGGAAGATCTCGTGTAAGACCATGTTTGGGACATGGCGTCAACATCTATGCACGATCTCGTGTAAGACCATATCTGAGATATGGCATCAACATCGAGATATGAGATCCCGTGTAAGACTATATCTGGGATATGGCTTCGGCATCGTAAGGTGATCCCATGTAAGACCATATCTGGGATATGCCATTGGCATCGTGATACAAGCATGATGAGATTGAGTATCCTCCGATATTCCAAATAGTTCAACGGGTAAAGAGCTAAGTTTATGTATCAATGACAAAGAGCTAATTCTATGCTTAAAGAGTATAAAAGTGCTAAAGTTATGTGATGAAGTGAAACAGGTACCCATGAGTATCTTATGAGAAATGAATGCAAAATGTGATATGAAATTTGGTAAGAGTATGCATGAGTAAGTTATGTTAATGTGTTTGAGAACTTGTGTATGATTCAAAGAAATGAATGGATGCTATTTTAAGTCATAATGTTGCTATTTATTTCATGCAAACTTACTAAGCTTATTGCTTACCCCTCTCATTTCCCTTTTCCTTGTAGTATCGCCAAGCTCACTCGGGGATCGTAGGACGTCGGAGTTCGGATCACACTATCAACTATTCTTTTGGTATAGTAATGTTGATTTATTTTGAGTATGGCATGTATAGGAACTTGGTCATTTTGTTATGTCATATTCGTTAGCCAAAGTGTTGGCTATTATTGTTACTCATTCCTTTTGTAAATGGCCATTGGGAAATTGGCCAATACTTGTTAAGTTTTATATATAAATTCAATGATGATGATATACATGAAGGGCAAGTTCGTGTAAATGATTGAGTAAAATGTGAAGTGTATGCATGATGAATTAGTGTTTCTTATAATGCGCTATTGCTTTGTTATGTGTTACTTGTGGTGGTATACGAGTGCTTACTGTAACACCCCTTACCCGTATTCAATGCCGGAATAGGGTACGAGGCGTTACTAGACTTATACACATATAATCATTCAATAATGAGACTTGACTTTCCACTCCAAATTAAAACTTTTTATACCACTTCTTAAACAAGTCTACGAGGCTTAAATCACGCTTTAAAAATAGTTCGGGACAAAATCGAATTCTTTAAGAAGTCCCTAAAAGTCTTGGAAAAATTTTCATTAACAGTCCACACGCCCGTGTGGAAGAAGGGACACGCCCGTGTGACATTTCACACTCTCGTGTTCTACACCCGTGTAGAATTATTTCTCAATTCGAACCACAGGGGTTTTCACACGGCCAGACACACGCCCGTGTCCCTCACACGGCCTCAACACGCCCGTGTGCTAAAACCTTGGCATTCTGTTTCTGATGTCATCACCTCATAAATGTCACACGGCCAAGGCACACGCCCGTGTCCTTCAGCCGTGTGGCGAATTAAATTCCTAATTTCAGGTGCAGACTTCACACAACCTGAGCATACGTCCATGAGGCT
Organism: Gossypium sturtianum; assembly: GCA_025698515.1. Taxonomy (NCBI): domain Eukaryota; kingdom Viridiplantae; phylum Streptophyta; class Magnoliopsida; order Malvales; family Malvaceae; genus Gossypium; species Gossypium sturtianum. Next base: position 71,006,439 of record CM046952.1, read on the forward strand.
GACCGTGTGTCACACACGGCCTAGACACACTGTGCCTACCCGTGTGGACAATTTCTAGGCTATTTTCCAAGCCATCTTGCCACCCTCACATTCACAAATTCATGCAACATCACATATCATTCTCACATCATCATTTATAATACTTAATTTTCACATTTTATCCATGATAACCATACTAGCTTCACATACACAAGGGGACGCTATCACTAGCATAACTATAACCAACATCAGCCATCATCCGTGACTATACACAATCGATCTATTAACCGTTTTAGGCCAACACATTTGGCTACATTAAAAATGACTTAATTAATCAAAAGATAAGATTCCTATACATGCCATATCTCAAGAAGACCTGAAAACTTATACCCAAATGACTGTTCGATAGTGTGAAAGCATCTCCGGCGATCTCCAACCCGAGCTAGTTAAATTAACCTATAAGAGATAGGAAAGGAAGAGGAGTAAGCGATAACGCTTAGTAAGTTCATATGCAAATAATAATCAACTATTGACATTCATTATCTTACTCAACCACAAAAGTATTATAATAAGATTTGCATTTTAGCTCATGATTGCCTACTCAATCATTCATAATGCTTACTCATTCCAAACCTTCACACATCACAACACATATCATAAAACATTGTTCACCTTTACTTGCACTTATACCTTGCATTATCACCACAAAGCCACATGTTATGTAATTTCACTTAGTCAAGTTTCTCGATAACACCTCAGATTAATAATAAATACTCGGTGGTATCGCACATAGCCCACAATTGATAATAAACACGATGGTATCACACACAACCCATCGTTAACAAATAATAATATGGTATCGCACACAGCCCACCATTGATAATAAACACGATGGTATCGCACACAGCCCATCGCTAACAAATAATAAGGTGGTATCGCACACAGCCCACCATTGATAATAAACACGATGGTATCGCACACAGCCCATCGCTAAAAAATAATAAGGTGGTATCGCACACAGCCCACCATTTATCACATATTCACGGATATTTATCCGCACCCATTTTCTTATTTTGAATGTTCATCCGAGGATTTCCTTACTCTCTATCATGTTCAATAGACCTCTACGATATTCATTCGCATTCACGCAATGCATTAATGAGTAAAACATATGCAATAAAGAATGCATCATTTACACATTAACTTACTATGGATTCATCATATACCGAAATCACTTCATATGAGTTCTGGGTACATACCTGTACCACTCATGACATATCTACATACTTCCTTATTTTCAACATATATGTTAAATCGCTCGAAATACTACAAGATACTCTTAAGTTTTATACATACGGTATCGCATCAATGCCATATCCATATATATGGTCTTACATGAAATGTCATATCGATGCCATGTCCCTAAAATGGTCTTATACGAAATCTCACACCGAGGCCATATTCTAAATATGGTCTTTGTAACATCCCGGTTTAAGGCCTAGTTAGAATAGTGGTTCGAGACCACAAATCCGAGGGTCATGAATAAGTTTTTGAGGCTTATATTATGTATGCATGCTAGTGTAAAAGTTTCATGAAGCAATTTTGTGAAATTGTGGTTGAATTGTCCAAATGGACTAAATTGCAAAAGTTGCAAAATGTGTGTTTCTAGAAGCTATTTGTGTGAAATAGCTTTAGATTATTAATTTGAGGTCCTTAAATAGCAATTTACCCAAATTCTAATTTTTGGACAAAAATGGGCATGGATGAGTTAAAATTGAAAGTTTATCAAAAATGGCATTTTGGTCATTTATCAATTAAGTGATTAAAATAGATGAAAAGATGATAGAAATTCATTCATCTTCTTCCCATAGCTGCCGAAAATTAGAGAAGCCATTGTTAGGGCTCCTTCAATTTTTCAAGCTTGCTAGTAAGTGCTCCTAAGCCCGGTTTTTGATATTCTTCGTATTTTTGAAGTCCCGGTAGCATGAGTAAGCTATTTTTAGCAATTTGATAAGCTATGAGGGATGCTCAAAAATGTGGTCATGTATGACATGCATGTATTTTGATGTTTTATGGAAGATTATGAAAGCTTGATGTAGTAGAAACATCTTTTGTTAAGTAATTTTTCATGAAAATGCATGTAGGAACTTGATTGTGAAAATCTTAAGTTTGGTCATACATGGGTGATTTAGTGAGATTTGATGAATGCTTTAGTTGAGTAAGTGGTTCGGCTAAGCATGAAAGACTAGAAAGTTGAATAAAAATCACTTTACGAGCCTTTGGGACTAAAGTGTAAATATGAGAAAGTTTAGGGGCAAAATTGTAATTTTGCTAAAAGTATGAGATGTGGGTCAATTTAGTCAATGTGTGTATTGAATAAGCTGATTTATTCATTATAGATCAAGAAAGACGAAGCCCGGATCGAAATCGAGGCAAAACCAAGGTGGTGGACTAAATTGCATATTTCTGTACTTTTGAGTATCGAGGTAAGTCTATGCATAAACAATGCATTCATACTTACAATTTGTTGATGATAGCTAGTGTGTAGCTAATTCGAGATTGATTTAGAACCTATGGGGTTCAAGTAGAATGAATGTAGTAGAAATGGTGAATGAATGCATGATCGAGAATGATTGGGAATCTATGTGGTTTAAGTAGACTTGTGCATGTGTTGTGATAATGCTAGATGGTAGGCTAAGTGCGATACCATCCTAATGCATATTGACGATGAGCTAGCTATGTGCGATGCTATCGTGAGGTATATCATCTAGTGAGCTATATCTTTGAATCACTACGAATACCATTGTGGTAGGCTAAGTGCGATACCACCTTATTAATCAAATGTGGTGTGCTAAGTGCGAAACCACGAGATATATTGGTGTGTGGATTAACTATGTGTATTAAGCGTGTGGATGATTTGTGTGGATTAGTTATGTAAACTATTTGTGTGGATGAAATTTGTGTGGATAAGTTATGTGGATTATTTGTGTGGATGTATTACGATAAATAATGATGTGGTGTATATTACGTAAATGTGATATTGAATGCAGGGGTGCATTTCAATGGTTATGAGTATGTGACTCATGATGTGTTGGAAATGTGGTAAGGGATAGAAAGAGTAAGCATAGTTGTGAATTACTTGTTGGTATAATGCTAATGGTTGCTTAGCTTATACTATGTTGCTTATTTGTTTATGTGTAAACTTACTAAGCTCAAAGCTTACTCTCTTTCATTTCTCTTGTCTTATAGATTAAAAGCGTTGAATCGAGATACGAGGATCATCAGAAGATAGCCCACATATCAGCACACTTTGGTACATGAAACTTAATGTTTTATATATGGCATGTATAGGGGCTAGATAAGTTAGTAAATTTTGTTGTAAATGGCTAAGATGTGTTGGCCTTTAGATGGATAGCTTATTTTGTATAATGCCATGGTTGTTGGCTATTACATTATATGAAAGAAAGATGTAGTTTTCTATGTGAAAATGCACTTCAATTTGAGTTGATTATGATGGTGTTAGATGAGTATATGTTGTGTATGTTAGAAGGGTGAAAAGAACTTGACACTTAGTCTTGTTCTTGATCATATGGATAGACACACGGGCGTGTGTCTAAACCATGTGTGACACACGGTCAGCCCATGGGCGTGTACTGTGGCCGTGCGTCCCGTGCATGTTAATATTTGAAAACAGAATAGACCACGGACTAGTCACACGGGCGTGTGCCTAGGGCGTGTGGGATTAATCAGTGTTGGCCAGGGGCTAGCCACACGGGCGTGTGTCTAGACTCTAGGCTGTGCGAGGGAAGTCAGTGTTCACCACGGTTGAGGAGCACGGGCGTGCCATGGCCGTGGGGCAATTGGCAGAATGCTCGAGTTTTTAGTACGGCTAGGGAACATGGGCGTGTGTGTCCATGCTGCGGGCGTGTCTAATCTTGCAGGCGCGTGAGAGACTGTATAAAGAGAAAAATTTTAAAGATCGTAAAAGTTCTGGATTAGTCTCGAGAGCCCTCGTGTGTATGAGTGAGGCCTCGTAAGTCGAGAATGAGGTTATAGTGAGTAATGACGTTGAGCCTAAGTGGCGATTAAGTGGTTTGAGTTCGGTAACGCCTCGAGCCCGGTTCAGCCGTAGAACCGGGTAAGGGGTGTTACATTTAGTGGTATCGAGCTATGGTTTAGTCGGTTCTAGGACTCATTGTGGCGGGTGTAAGAGTCTAGCTATAGATGCCATAAGTGTACGATGATAGTGTGGTGGTTTCTGATGATTTTAAATCTTTTTTTTATATAGAATATGGATTTCGATCCATTGACTGCTGATGAAGCAGCTAGTAATACGTCGGCTCCTGCACAAAGAACCGTGCCGGTGCAAAGTGGACCCGAGGCGAGGGGTCAAGGGGAAGAGGCACGAGAAGCCTTTCTCCATATGATGAGTGATTGGTACTCGGACTACGTTCGAGTGAACCCTAACGCTCAACCTCCTCCACCTCCTCCTATACCTCAGCCAAATCCAGTGGCTCCTCAAGGTATGGATGTAGTGAGGATATTGAAACCCCCGGTGGATAAGATTAGGAAACACGGGGCTGAGGAGTTTAGAGCTAAAGTAGATGACGACCCTGAGAGGGTGGAGTTCTGGTTAGAGAACTCGATGAGGGTGTTTGATAAGCTCTCATGTACACCTGAGGAGAGTTTGAAGTGTGCCGTATCTTTACTGAGAGACTCAGTATACCATTGGTGGAAGACGCTGACATTAGTGGTCCCGAGAGAGCCGGTAACGTGGGACTTCTTTCTGGAAGAGTTCCGGAAGAAGTATATAAGCCAAAGATTTACTGATCGGAAGAGGAAAGAATTCCTTGAGTTGAAGCAAGGAAGAATGTTAGTAGCAGAATATGAGCGTGAGTTTGCTAGGCTTAGCAAATACGCTCAAGAATGTGTGTCGACAGAGACCATCTTGTGCAAGAGGTTCGAAGATAGGCTGAATGAGGATATCAAACTCCTAGTTGGCATTTTGGAGTTGAAAGAATTCGTGGTATTATTTGAGAGGGCAAGTAAGGCCGAAGAGTTGAGTTCAGATAAGAGGAGGGCTGTGAGTGAAGCCCGAGATGCGAGAAAGAGACCGATGGGCAAGTCGTATCAAGCCCAATCGAAAAGATCCAAGGAAGTGAATCCTCGGATGTCAGCCTCAGTGGGATATTCGCATCGAGACTTGGACAATACTCATCAGGGTTCGAGAGTCCGAGCCCCCTCGATGGAAAGTGTGGGCAATACAAAGAGTAAACCGGAGTGTCCATGTTGTGGTAGGTATTACAGGAGAGTGTTGAGAAGCGATCGGAAATGTTACAAATGTGGTTCCCCGACCACTTTATCCGTGAATCGTCCCGAGAGGGATGATAAGGAAGAGAGGCAAGAAGTGAGACCTAGTGATGTGTCTACGAGGGGTAGACCACCAAGGAACCCAAGAGGTGGGGCTAGTGGTAGAGGTACGTCCAGAGACTCTGCTATGAGACCAGAGGGTCGGGCACCTACGAAGACGTATGCCATTCGCGCTCGCGAAGAGGCATCCTCCACTGATGTGATAATGGGTACTTTTTCTCTCTTTGACACCTCTGTTATTACTTTAATAGACCCAGGGTCTACTCACTCTTATATTTGCATGAGATTAGCATCTATTTTGAGTATGACCGTTGAGTCTACGAACATTGTGATTAAGGTGTCAAACCCGTTAGGAAAGTATGTGTTAGTGGACAAAGTGTGTAAAAATTGTCCTTTGTTGATTGAGAATCATTGTTTTCTGGCAAACCTTATGTTGTTGCCGTTTGATGAGTTTGATTTAATCTTAGGCATGGATTGGTTGACTACCCATAGTGTTTTAGTGAACTGTGGTAGTAAGTACATTGAATTGAAATGTGAGAGTGGAGATGTAGTTCGGGTTGAATCAGGTGGATCGGACAGTCTACCCGTGATGATTTCTTCCTTAGTGGCTGAGAAATGTTTAAGAAAAGGGTGTGAGTCCTATCTTGCGTTTGTGTTGAATACTCAAGATGTTGGAGTCGAGTTTGAAACAGTGCTAGTGGTATGTGAGTACCTAGATGTGTTTCCGGAAGAGTTACCCGGATTACCTCCAGTGAGAGAGGTCGAGTTTGGAATTGAGTTGGTTAGGGAGCGGCACCTATTTTGATTGCTCCGCATGAATGGCTGGTTGAGTTGAAAGAACTGAAAGTTCGATTACAAGAGTTAACAGATAAAGGTTTTGCAAGACCGAGCTACTACGTAAGGGGGTGCTCCGGTATTGTTTGTGAAGAAGAAAGATGGGTCTATGAGGTTGTGTATAGATGTAGACAATCGAACAAGGTGTGTTAAGAATAAGTATCCTTTACTAAAGATTGATGATCTTTTCGATCAATGAAGGGAGCTCTGATGTTCTCCAAGATAGACTTGAGGTCAGGTTATTATCATTTTCAGTGAAAGAGCAAGATGTGTTGAAAAGCGCATTTCGGACAAGGTATGGCCATTATGAGTTTTTTGGTTATGCCGTTTGGTTTGACGAATGCACTGCGATTTTTATGGATCGATGAACCGTATTTTCAGACCATATGTGGACAAGTTTGTGGTTGTCTTTATTGGCGACATATTGATCTATTCTCGGGATGAGAAACGATCATGAAGAACACTTGAGAATTGTCTTGCAAACTTTGAGAGATAGCGGTTGTATGCTAAGTTTAGCAACAATGAGTTTTGGCTCGAGAGGTCGGATTCCTAGGACACATGGTGTCGGTGGTGGTGTCGAGTTGACCCGAGTAAGATATCTATTTGTTATGGATTGGAAACCGCCGAGGAACGTGTCGAAATCGAAGTTTCTTGGGATTAGCGGGATATTACAGACATTTCGTAAAGGGGTTCTCTGTGATTGCTACCCCGATGACGAAGCTATTGCATAAAGATGTCAAGTTTGAATGGACTGAGACATGTCAACAGAGCTTCGAGAGACTGAAAACAATATTGACTGAGGCACCGGTTTTGGTTCAACTAGAATCGGGGAAGGAGTTCGTGGTATATAGTGATGCGTCGTTTAATGGTCTCGGTTGCATGTTGATGCAAGAGGGTAAGGTAGTCGCTTACGCCTCGAGGCAGTTAAAACCGCACGAGAAGAATTATCCGAGTCACGATTTGGAGTTGGCTGCGATTGTGTTTGCGTTAAAGATTTGGCGACATTATTTGTATGGCGAAAAGTGCCGAATCTTTACGGATCACAAGAGTTTAAAGTATTTGATGGATCAGAAGGATCTGAATTTGAGACAGAGACGGTGGCTTGAATTGTTGAAAGACTATGAGTTAGTCATTGATTACCACCCGAGAAAAGCGAATGTGGTTGCGGATGCCTTGAGTAGGAAATCTCATGCGCTCTAAGAGTTATGAGAGCGAGTTTAGCATTGTCGATGATGGTGCTATTTTGGCAGAGTTGAGAGCTAAGCCACTATTTGTTCAACAAATATGTGAAGCTCGAGAGAAATGACAATGAGATGCAAGCTAAGATAGCTAAGTGCGGATCGTAAAGTGATTCGATTTTCGAGTGGATTTAAATGGTTGTCCGATGTATCGTGACAGAATTTGTGTTCCTAAAAATGAGGAGTTGATTCGAAAGGTTTTGTATGAGGCCCACAAAGTGGATGCTTGTCGGTACATCCGGCAAAGATTGAAAATGTACAACGATTTGAGGAAGTTGTATTGGTGGCGGGTATGAAAAGAGATATTTTGAGTTTGTGGCAAAGTGTCCGATTTGCCAACAAGTGAAATTTGAGCATCAAGTGCCTTGGGATTGCTTTCACCGGTGATGGTTCCCGAATGGAAGTGGGATCGGGTTACCATGGATTTTGTGCGGGGTTGTCGATGACTCAGAAAGAGAGATCTTTGTGTGGGTTGTTGTGGATAGATTGACGAAGTCGGCTCACTTTATTCCGAAGACGCATTGATTATTCTTTGGATAAGTTAATTTGAGTTATGCGTGGCGAGAGATAGTGAGATTGCATGGTGTACTGTGTCTATTATATCGGATAGAGATCCGAGGTTTACTTCGAGGTTTTGGAAGAAGTTGTAAGAAGCCATGGGTACGAGATTGAATTTCAGTACTGCGTTCCATCCGCAATCCGATGGTCAGTCTGAAAGAGTAATTCAAGTTCTTGAAGATATGCTTCGATGCTGTGTGCTGAAATTCGAAGGTAGTTGGGAGAGATATCTACCTTTGGTCGAATTCGCCTATAACAATAGTTATCAGTCGAGTATACAGATGGCACCGCTTTGTATGGCCGTAAGTGTCGGACTCCTTTGTATTGGACCGAGCTTAGTGAGAAGCGGATCCATGGGGTCGATCTAGTAATAGAGACCGAAGAGAAAGTGAAAGTAATCTGTAATAGTCTGAAAGCTACTTCGGACCGACAGAAGTCGTACGCGGATTTGAAAAGAAAAGAGATTGAGTTTGAAGTGGGTGACAAAGTGTTTTTAAAAGTGTCCCCATGGAAGAAAATCATGAGATTTGGACGAAAAGGGAAATTGAGTCCAAGGTTTATAGGGCCATATGAGATTACAGATAGAATTGGGCCTGTAGCTTACTGGTTGGCTTTGCCGGTAGAGTTGGAAAAGATTCATAACGTGTTTCATGTTTCGATGTTGCGACGGTATCATTCCGATCCTTCACATGTGATTCCTTCAACGGAAATTGAGATAAGACCGGATATGTCTTATGAAGAGGAGCCGATTAAGATCTTGGCTCGAGAAGTGAAACAGTTGAGAAATAAGAGCATAGCACTAGTGAAAGTGTTATGGCAGAAACATGGCGTGGAAGACGCTACGTGGGAAACGGAAGAAGCTATGAGAGAGCAACACCTAAACCACTTTTCTGGTAAGATTTTTGGGGGCGAAAATCTCTAAAGGGGGGAGAGTTGTAACATCCCGATTTAGGGCCTAGTCAGAATAGTGGTTCGAGACCACAAATTCGAGGGTCATGAATGAGTTTTTGTGGCTTATATTATGTATGCATGCTAGTGTGAAAGTTTCATGAAGCAATTTTGTGAAATTGTGGTTGAATTGTCCAAAAGGACTAAATTGCAAAAGTTGCAAAATGTGTGTTTCTAGAAGCTATTTGTGTGAAATAGCTTTAGATTATTAATTTGAGGTCCTTAAATAGCAATTTACCCAAATTATAATTTTTGGACAAAAATGGGCATGGATGAGTTAAAATTGAAAGTTTATCAAAAAGGGCATTTTGGTCATTTATCAATTAAGTGATTAAAATAGGTGAAAAGATGATAGAAATTCATTCATCTTCTTCCCATAACTGCCGAAAATTAGAGAAGCCATTGTTAGGGCTCCTTCAATTTTTCAAGCTTGCTAGTAAGTGCTCCTAAGCCCGATTTTTGATATTCTTCGTATTTTTGAAGTCCCGGTAGCATGAGTAAGCTATTTTTAGCTATTTGATGAGCTATGAGGGATGCTCAAAAATGTGGTCATGTATGACATGCATGTATTTGATGTTTTATGGAAGATTATGAAAGCTTGATGTAGTAGAAACATCTTTTGTTAAGTGATTTTCCATGAAAATGCATGTAGGGACTTGATTGTGAAAATCTTAAGTTTGGTCATACATGGGTGATTTAGTGAGATTTGATGAATGCTTTAGTTGAGTAAGTGGTTCGGCTAAGCATGAAAGACTAGAAAGTTGAATAAAAATCACTTTACGAGCCTTTGGGACTAAAGTGTAAATATGAGAAAGTTTAGGGGAAAAATTGTAATTTTGCTAAAAGTATGAGATGTGGGTCAATTTAGTCAATGTGTGTATTGAATAAGCTGATTTATTCATTATAGATCAAGAAAGACGAAGCCCAGATCAAAACCGAGGCAAAACCAAGGTGGTGGACTAAATTGCATATTTCTGTACTTTTGATTTAGAACCTATGTGGTTCAAGTAGAATGAATGTAGTAGAAATGGTGAATGAATGTATGATCGAGAATGATTGGGAATCTATGTGGTTTAAGTAGACTTGTGCATGTGTTGTGATAATGCTAGATGGTAGGCTAAGTGCGATACCATCCTAATGCATATTGACGATGAGCTAGCTATGTGCGATGCTATCGTGAGGTATATCATCTAGTGAGCTATGTGCTGAATCACTACGAATACCATTGTGGTAGGCTAAGTGCGATACCACCTTATTAATCAAATGTGGTGTGTTAAGTGCAAAACCACCAAGATATTGGCTGTATGGATTAACTGTGTGTATTAACTGTGTGGATGAGCTGTGTGGATTAGTTATGTAAACTAGCTGTGTGGATGAGCTGTGTGGATAAGTTATGTGGATTGGCTGTGTGGATGTATTACGATAAATAATGATGTGTTGTATATTACGTAAATGTGATATTGAATGCAGGGGTGCATTTCAATGGTTATGAGTATGTGACTCATGATGTGTTAGAAATGTGGTAAGGGATAGAAAGAGTAAGCATAGTTGTGAATTACTTGTTGGTATAATGCTAATGGTTGCTTAGCTTATACTATGTTGCTTATTTGTTTATGTGTAAACTTACTAAGCTCAAAGCTTACTCTCTTTCTTTTCTCTTGTCTTATAGATTAAAAGCGTTGAATCGAGATACGAGGATCATCAAAAGATAGCCCACATATCAGCACACTTTGGTACATGAAACTTAATGTTTTGTATTTGGCATGTATAGGGGCTAGATAAGTTAGTAAATTTTGTTGTAAATGGCTAAGATGTGTTTGCCTTTAGATGGATAGCTTATTTTGTATAATGCCATGGTTGTTGGCTATTACATTATATGAAAGAAAGATGTAGTTTTCTATGTGAGAATGCACTTCAATTTGAGTTGATTATGATGGTGTTAGATGAGTATATGTTATGTATGTTAGAAGGGTGAAAAGAACTTGACACTTAGTCTTGTTCTTGATCATATGGATAGACACATGGGCGTGTATCTAGACCATGTGTGACACCTGATCAAAGCCCAGGCGTGTGTTGTGGCCCGTCCCCCTGCATGTTAATATTTGAAAACAGAATAGACCACGGACTAGTCACACGGGCGTGTGCCTAGGGCGTGTGGGATTAATCAGTGTTGGCCAGGGGCTAGCCACACGGGCTTGTGTCTAGACTCTAGGCCGTGCGAGGGAAGTCAGTGTTCACCACGGTTAGGGAGCACGGGCGTGCCATGGCCGTGGGGCAATTGGCAGAATGCTTGGGTTTTTAGCACGGCTAGGGAACATGGGCGTGTGTGTCCATACACGGGCGTGTCTAATCTTGCACGGGCGTGTGAGACCTGTATAAAAGAGAAAAATTTTAAGGATCGTAAAAGTTTCGGATTAGTCTCAAGAGCCCTCATGTGTATGAGTAAGGCCTCGTAAGTCGAGAATAAGGTTATAGTGAGTAATGATGTTGAGCCTAAGTGGCGATTAAGTGGTTTGAGTTTGGTAACGCCTCGGGCCCGGTTCCCGGTGTAGAACCCGAGTAAGGGGTGTTACAGTCTTACACGGAACCTCAATAACCTTAGTATCATAGTATTTGCATACTATCCATTCTTAAAGTTCAGTTGAAGATTTTCGTTTCTTGACTTCCCGTCAATATCGTAATTAATATATTTCATAAAGACAATATACAATTAATACCACATCGAAATATTAAATACTTCACTTAAGGTTGCATTATTTGCACATGAACTTACCTCGATACCGAAAGGGTAAAAAGGGACCTATTCGTCAATTTCTCTCCTTTTCGCCGCTCTAGGTCCGAATCTCGTTTTCATTGATCTATAACAATAAAATTTACTCGTTTAATCACCACACTAATCAATACATCTTAAAATTTCTACTTTAGCAAAAATTGCCATTTTGCCCCTAGACTTTGGCAAAATTACAATTTTGCCCCTAGTCTCGTATATCGATTTTCATCAAATTTCCTTATTAATCAAGCCTAGCCGATTCATATTCCCTCTTATAGCAACCCAAGATTTCAACTTTTACACACATTTACCACCTATTTCACAACCTTTACAAAAAGGTCCTTTTAGGTGTTTTCATGGAAACACCTTTCACAAAAGTTGTATATTTAACAACTAGGACTTATTTTCTTCCATAAAATTTCAGCAAACAACATAATTTCTCTCATGGAAAAACCCTAGACTCTTAACCATTTTGCAAAATCGTCCCCTCATTTGCTAGCTTAAGCTTTAGGGGTTCCAAAGGTACAAAAATTTTCAAGAAAGGCCACCAAAATCACTTACTTTGTAACACCCTAAACCTGACCTAGACGTTATGACCGGATCTGGCATGTCACATGGAAGGGTTGTTTAAAAACCGCGTACTCGTTGAAAACTCCGTATTCTTTCTTTGAAAACTTTGAGCTATGGTGTTTGTGAAACTCAGATTTGCTTTTATGGTTTTCTTGTAAAAACGTTCTTCTTATTACAATTAAAAACTTTGCATATAACCGAAATCAGATTCAGTGATTTGCTAAAATGTGATATTTTGAAAACTGTTATTGTAATTTTAAGAAAAATCTCGAGTTTAAGCATTTATAGTTTGATAATAACCGAAATGAAAGTTTAAAAGAAAAGTTAAGTCTAATGGCCTTATTACAAAATATTAAACCCAAATTAAAAATAATCTTAAAATAAAGCTAAACTGAAATTATTAAAGTTCATGAGAAATACTCCGATGTATGGCCACCACAGCATCCTCCGCAGTTCCAAATCCTCTAATGCTGGGGATCACCTGCAAGGTTAAAGTAGAGGGGTGAGTTACGAGAACTCAGTGTGTAATCCCCTAAACGGTCATTAACTGGGCTTGAGCCCATACAGAAGCAAACTGGGCCGAAGCCCATACAGAGCAGGCATCGGGCCAAGCCCATACTGAAATGCATCGGGCCTTAGCCCTATATACATAATAATGCAACTAGAGTATGTAGCCCAACCCAATAATCCATCCGCTACACACCACCCGTACCAGCCCAACACACCTGTGAGGATTTCTAAATCGACCCACCCATCCACTACACACCAATATGGCAGACAAACTGCTAATCACAGAATTTGTGGCGAAGCCACCAGAATAACAGAATATACGTGGCATAGCCACTATACAGATCGTGGCAGAGCCACCAGAATGTGTGGCAGAGCCACCAGATTACACTTCCTCCGATCATCAATATCCCAATCCCATGCAGAATGTCATGTATGCAAAGCAGATATCAAAATGATGTAAGAAATAAATTACCATCCTAACCAGATAAACAGAATACACACAATCATACTAATCAACCCTTGAGGGCATAACAGTAACTTTTACCCACCGAGGGTATTTTGGTAATTTACCCTCTAGGGGTATTTTGGTAATTTACCCTCCAGGGGTATTTTGGTAATTTACCATCTAAGGGTATTTTGGTAATTTTATCATCTAACGGCCTTTTTGATGGCCTACTTTCGCCTCGAGCGACACAGAACCCTTTTTGGGTCTCTACAGGACTATTGGGCCTAAAATCCATTTCAGGCCCAAACGGGCCCACACGCTCGTGTGGCCCAAAACGCTTGGTTTCAGTTTCAGATTTGCAGATTTCACATTCGGATTTCTCAAGTGATAGTTTTCCTACAATTTAGCCCCAAATGGGCCGGATAGCCCATTGGGCCTATTTGGCCCATTTCGGCTCGATCAGGCCCGTTACAACCTCAGTTTCGCGAGAGTGCTCATGAGACTCTCAACAACTTACCACCATTATTCGTATTTCAATTTACCACTCCGAGCGTTCGCACACTCGAGTGGTCACAGATGCCGATTTTCGACTTTCCGGCTTTCGGCTTTCGGCTGAATCACAGAACATTGCACATATGCATTCGAAAGGGTGTGAGATTACACACCTGATACGAGTGTTGATTGAATTCCCAAAATTTCGTACCACAAAATGACCTCCTTCCACAAGTGGCAATATTCGGCTTTGCTTCCTCTTGGCTAGAGCAACCAAATTCCTAAACCGATTGGTACACAAAGGGGTTAGCATCTTCCAATATTCGGCATTAGGGAGAGATTTAACAAGATTAGCATTACCTACCCTTGAATTCGGCAACAGCAGACCCTTGAACAAGAAGAGTTTAAGCACCTACTGCCCTCGGAGATAACGATTAACTAAGGAGAAAAGGAAAGATTATGAACGCACAAGAACCCCAAAAGAAATAGGTTCGGCCTAGGCAGAAGAGAAAGAAGAGACAAAAAGAAATAAAAGAGAAGACCTTACCCTGTGCTCACAAACGAACCAAATAGGCTAGGTAGATTCGATGCTCAAAGAATACCAAGCTTCAGACTAATTCACGTTCGGCTATTAGCAAAAGAGAAGAGAACCGATTCGAAAGATGAAAAGAGAGAATTCAGTTGATGGGGAAAAGAGTAGAAAAACAATAAAGAAGAAAGGAGAGTTTCGGCTAGGGTGAACACAAAAGAGAAAAGTGAGAGAAGCAGTAGGTAAGCCAATTGCAAATTTCTAGAAGAGGGGTAGGGGTTTCGACTATGGTGTAAAAGAAAGATGCAAATGGGGGGAGATGGAGGGTGAGTTTCGGCCAAGGGTGATTAGGCAACAGATAGAGAAAACAAATGAAAGCAAAACAAAAGAGAGAAATGATGAAGCTGGAAGAAATTCGGCATAAGCAAGAATGAGGAAAAGAGAACCTGAAATCCTATAGTCTAAGCACCCCAAAATACATGGAAAACAAAACAACCCCAAAGAATGTCGGTTTACCCACAAATGACCGAAAATGCACTTCAAAATGCCAAAACTTTGGTCGAAATTCTCCTCCCCCATCAACCCAAATTCGGCCACTAACTCCTATCCCCTCAATCCCATGATTCACTCCTCATTTTACTCCACCATTCACTCTCCATCACCCATTCGAAATCATTTGACCAAGTCTTCAACCACCAAGGTAGAGTTTGATCACAACTCTGCTTCCTCCTTTCCTGAGCACAAAATAATAGCCTCCAAAATACCACTTGTGGGATTCGAACCTCCAACCTCCTTGCACTCCCCCTTTACACCACACCACCTTGCTACACACTCCACTTGTGCTAGCAAAACACCAACAATTTTCCTTAAGTCCAGCTTCTGCTAGCCCTTTCCCTTAAAGAGCCAAAAACCAAAACTTTTCCTATGGCCTAACTTGAACCCGGGACTTCATAGAAATCTCGTAACCTTCCAAAATCACCTTCCTAACAGGTCCAACTTGAAATAATGCCATTCTCATCTTCCTAAAAATTCTAAAATGTTTCTACGCTCGGGGCCCAATAGGCCCAATTCTACTAGGCCCAATTTCGGGGCGTTACATACTTGTAAGGAGGAAAGCTTGGCTGAAATTTTTGAATTCTCAAGCCCCATTTTGCTGCTAATTTTTGGTGGAGAAGATGGAGAGAAAAGATGGTATTTTTCTTTTCTTTATTTTATGATAAAAAATAATTTTTATCACCAAATTTCCACCTAACCAATTGACAAAGTCCTTTCTTTGTCCCCCTATGGCCGGCCATCACTTCCCCATGGCCTAATTGCACATTAAGGACCTCCAATTTAATATTCTATGGCTATTTGGTGCCTCTAGCAAATAAAATAGAACTTTCGCACTTTATGCGATTTAGTCCTTTTTCGCGATTAAGCATGAAATCGTTAAAATTAAACCACCAAAATTTTCATGCACCTTTATAATCATTTTATAACTCATAAAATAACATTAAAAAAATTTCTCCGACCCTTGATTAGTGGTCCCGAGACCACTGTTCTGACTAGCCCCTAAATCAGGCTGTTACACTTACTATTCAGGGTGGCAATTGGCTTGGAAAATAGCCTTATAACTGTCCACATGGGTAGACACACGGGCGTGTGTCTAGGCCGTGTGTGACACACGGTCAGCCCCATGGGTGTGTTAATAGGCCATGTGTCCCCTGCATCAAATTTACGAGAATTCAATTCGTCACACGGGCGTGTGACTAGGCAGTGTGCCCTTAAGAGGTTGTTGACGTCATAAACAGAATGCTAAGGTTTTCACACACGGGTGAGGACACGGGCGTGTCAAGGCCGTGTGAAGGACACGGGCCATGGAGACGGGCGTGTGTCTGGCCGTGTGAAAACCCCTGTAGGTTTGAAATGAAAAATAAAATTTACACGGACTAGGAACATGGGCGTGTGTGACCATACGGCCTGCCCACACGGGCGTGTTCCATTCCACACGGGCGTGTGGCCCTGTTTTAGGTAAAAATTTACTAAGGGTGTAAAAGTTTTCGGTTTAGTCCCGAATCATCTCGTATGCATGTTTAGGGTCTCGTAGACCCATAATAGGGACGTTATGAATATGAATGAAAAAGTTTTTGGTTGAAACAAAAATTTTTGGCCGATGTTATATGTTTGAGCAAGCTAAGTTTGGTAATGCCTCGTATCTGGTTCCGGCGTGGAATACGGGTAAGGGGTGTTACACATAATGTATCAAGAAACTGCTTAAAATATCTGAATGTGAATGTAAATTGCAATAAATGAAATTGAGTAAATGTTCAATAAGTTTTATGAAAGCCTTTAAAAGGTCATAAAAAATTGAAACTTCTGTTTATAAAAGTGTTTGATTATATGTATAAGGAATTAAGGGATTCTAAGAAAACTTAAATGAAATTGTGACTAAGTCAATGCTCATTAAGAGTTAATTATGTTAGACTTGATTGTCTGAATAGCTAATGAAACGTTAACAAGAAGGATGAGCCCATAATTTAAAAAAATAAGTGTCCAAAATCAAATTATGCTAAGTGTGACATAAAAGAACTTGAGTAATGTCTAATAAGAGGTTCAACACCAATAAATAAGATAGGATAAGTAAGTTTATCCTTGAGTATTTATTAAGTTTTTAAAACTCACATGTCAGTGCTTTAAAGTCCATAGGTATTGGATTCATCAAGAAGTATAGGGTCTAAGCTTGTGAGTTTTGCATCATCAATCATCTTTTAAGTTGTGCATCATTATTTTGGATGTTTTTTATATTAGAAATTGGCATGTACACAAAGATTTAATTTAGATTTGAATTTTATAAAATTTGATTTGTATTTCAAGCTATTTATATGATTTTAATCGAGCTCTAATTCATGGGTTATTTTGAACGTGTTTATGGCTTGTATTATATGTTTAAATGAGGTTTTGAAATTGATTTATAAAGCTTTGGGACTATAGAAATGATACGGACATGTTTAGAAAAGATTTTGAAGTGTTTTTGGGACGTTTATTGGTGACGTCGCGACCTCGACTTCCAATGTTACGACCTCGCATTTCTCACATTGTGACTTCGCGCCTTGTTTTATCCCTTGTATATTGCCTTGTCCCACTGCACTGTTTTCACCCGTTTTTACTCTCGAGGGCTTATTTTTTACCTTTGACACTTCTAATCACCTATAAAATGATTCTATATGATTTTAAATTGTTTTAATTAAATTTTTATGATTTTACCAACATGTTTAAAGCTTGAAATTTTAAATAACTTTTGATATTTTCGTTTCGTCTAGAGTACTCTGATAGCACCTTTCATTTGTACTGTACATCGGGATAGGTGAGGGAGGGGTGTTACAATTATTACCTCCATCAATTGTATATATTAATAATGTTATTGATTGACTTTGTGTCACAAATCAACTCGACTCTAACTCAAGATTGATGGCAACACCACGAGCAACAATTGTAGTGCATTTAGTATTTAGTATTCGTGATGTGATGTATTTACGTGTTTAAATTTTATTTCACTCACAATTTAATTTAATTTTTCATTTTAATTATTATACATATTTCATTTTTTTATTATTAATTAGTTCTAAACCATATATTTCAGTGTTTATTTTATGTTATTTTTAACTAATATCTATGTTTTAAGTACGCAATTTCCATATACATACGCATGTAATTGAATTTCTAGTAAATTTTTAAGTGGATTATATTTTTTTAAAAATTAGAAAAAACGTGTAAAATAATAAAATTAAAATTAAACAATTTTAAATATATTAATATAGCAACAATTTTTAATATTTTTTTTCATAATATGTTATTATTATGTATGATTTATATAATAAAACATAGTCATATATAATTATTTTTAAAAAATTACTAATATCTTTTATATTTCACATTCAAGTATATTTTTACATTTAGTTCAATAATATAATATAATAATTTATTTTTTCAGATTGTTAATAAAATTTACAATATAATTTAATATATCTTAATTAATACACCAAATTAATCGATGAATAAAAAGTAAAATTTAACAAAATACTTTCGACAATGTTATAGTTTTGAAATGTGGAAATTAGAGAGATTAGATTCCTAAAAGCAAAAATATATGGACTAAATTGTGAAATGAGAAATTATTTTGTGGCGTTGGCAATATTTCTAATGATGATAACTTAAAGTTGTGTAGAAGAAAGAAAATGAGAAGATATGGGGATTATTTCTCAATGTTGTTTGTCTTCAAAATCCAAGTTGGGTTGCCCCACAACAAATACAATTATCTATTTTAAGAAATGCAAATTGCACGGAGTGGTTCTTTTAGATATATAAATTTATGCTTCATTTGGTATGTCCATTATGGTAACCACTTGACTTTAATTTATTTCATTTCATTTATTTTTATTGTCATCCCACCAATTTACTTAATTACCATAAAATACTTCTATAAATGCCTTACAATAAAGATTACGTGAGTGGATAAAAAAAGGCATTTTTTTTTCATAATTTTAAGAAAACAAATATCTATGAGGTTTGATAGAAACTATACTTACCCCTGATGTTTGAAAATTACCACTTATTCCCGTGAGGTTTCATGAAAAAAAATAATTATTTAACAGGTGATTTTAAAAGAAAAATAAATTATTTATTTGTTATTTTTATTATTTTAAGGGAAATGTATCAAACCCTAAATAAAATAATATATGTAGATAATAAAAATCTCACTAATTTTGAAATTGTTTTAATAATTATTAAATTTTAATTATAATTATATTATACATTCATGTTGTCAAAACTATTTTTTGAAAAGGTCGACTTTGTATTTAAAAACGAAAATGGGAGTTGCCACAAATCCTTTTTTTATGAGGTGTGATCAGGTCACCTCGTAGTTTAATCATTTTAATAAATAGTTTTGATTAACTAAAACAACGATTTTGGTCTACAAAAATCTAAAAAATAGGTTCGGGAGTCAGTTACGTACGAGGAAGGATTAGCACCCTCGTAACGCCCAAAATTTGTACTCAGTTGATTAATTAGTGTCTTAATGTCGAAAGTTAAAAACTTGAAAAGAATTTAAAATACGATCCCTCTTTTTATTAATGTTAATTTTACTTAAAAAATGCTTGAGTAAATCGAAACGCATGTTAAAGACCCTCTCATCTCGAGGTAACAAAATGTCACATCCAGTAAGTTAGGACACAACACCTCGGATCCTTGAGAATAAGCTTTTCTTTTATTTTTTTATTCAAAACTCATGCATTTTAATTTTAAAAGTATATTCGGTTATTTAGGTTCAACGAGAAAAAGCGAAACCCAGTAAGTTAGGGCACGACTTCTCGAATTTTCAAATACGAAATATTGCCTTTATTTTCAAAATTTTCTTTTTTACGAATTTGGGTAAAACTTAATGTAATGTTTAAAATGATATACGTTAGTTTATTCGATTATGGTAAAAAACGACCTAAACGTAAGAAACCTGTCATGTTTGATGAATAACGATAATGCAACATAATTTGTAGTAATACAATTAACCATAAAAAAATATAGTAACAATAGATCATGATGCCAATATGCGTAATAGGATAATAATAATAATGAAAATGATAATTGTGATAATAATAATACTAAGAATAATATTAACAAAAACAACAACAATAATGATAATAATAAAGGCAAAGAAATACACAATAAAAGAAAATACAAGCTAATTTAAAATACAAAAAAAATGAATAAATAAACAGTTAAGGAGATAATAAATAAGTGAATACTAATAAAAGTTTGATTTTTTTTAAAAAAAAATTGAAAATAAATAAATAAATAAATCAAACAAAATATACATGAAACAGTTTAAAATAATAAAAATTTGAAGTTAAATGATCCAAGGATCGAATTGAAATTGAAATAAAATTAAAGGGAAAAATCTAAAAAAGAAAAAAAGGGAATTAGGGCGTGAATAAAACGCGTGCAAAGGGACGAGGACTAGATGGGAAATTATTCCCAATCCTCAGAGTGCGCCGTTTTAATATGGACCAAAGTGAAACAAAAACAAAATTATGCGGCAAAATAAAAAAGAAAAAAAATAAAAAAAGGACTAAATTGCAATGCGTCGCAAAAGAGGAAGGACTGCACGCGCAAATAACCCATACGCTAGAAAACACGTGGATCCTAGCCTTGCGGGTCGGGTTATCAGGTTCAAGGCCAAAACGACGCCATTTTAGTGTCTATGCATTGGCCCAAAACGACACCGTTTTGTAGGGCCTATTTAAGTTAAAAAAAATTCAAAAAATTCATTTTATTCCTCTTTCAGAAAAAAAACAAAAAAAACTCTCTCAACCTCTCTCAGCCCTCAGAGCTCCGGCCATAGGTCCGGTCGTCGGCCACCGTGGCAGCCGCTGGTCACCGGCGATGGCGCCGCCGTCCATGGTGACCGGAAAACCTAAAAGTTCCCCCTATTAGTTTTTTTACCTCCCAAGCCCAGATCCGAGGGCAAAATTTACAAAAAGTCCTTAAAATGCCAACAAAGAACCAAAAACCCACCAAGATTTCGAAAAAAGAAAAAGAAAAATAATGAGGAAACAAAGGGACCTTTCGGTTCCCAGTCGCCGCCGATGGGGCTTTTGACGAACCCACTGGCTCGGCCACCCTCAAGACCGGAGAAACCTCCGACTACGGCGGTTAAGGTAACGAATTTCGCTTCTTATTCTTTATTTAATAATATTTATCTATTTATTTTGAGCTGAAAAATAAAATAAAAACACCTTGATTTTTTTGAATTTGTTTCAAATTTTTTTTTGTATTCAAAATCCGTGTGTCTGAAAAAATTACAAGGAGACTGCCATGGCTTTTACAGCCGAATTACAAACTATTGGTTTTTGTTTTTTTTGTTTGTTTCTTCGTTGTCTGCTTCTGTTTGGCGTGCTTTTGATGTTCTTGCGTGTTGTTTGTCTTTACAGTGTGATGTGATGTGGAGCGGTGTGCTCGCAACGACAGAGCTAGGGGATTCTTGGCGCTAGGGTTTTCTTTTTTTTATTTTTACTGGAAATGTTTAGGTTGTTGGGCCAACGGGCCGTTAGGGTTTTCTTTCATTTTGGACCATTTGGGCCTCTTTTGTAATTGGACTTGTAATTATTTTATTTTTGGTCTGTTTTCTATTTGGGACCGAACGGAAATGGGCCATTATAGCTGCCCCTCTTTGCTCGTTATCGTATAACGAGATTAGAGCAAAGACTTTTAAGAAGGACCAATTTCGTCCGGTCTTGCCGAAGTTCGACCTCCTTGGTGCTTTTCTTCTCTAAGTGGCTTCATTCCATCCCACTGCAACTTCAGGGGTGCAAAAATTGTTGCTTCAATCTACTCCACTGCAACTTCAGGGAGATAAGACTTGTAGCTTCAATCTGCTCCGCTGCAACTTCAGGGAGATGAGATTTGTCTTGAATCTGCTCCTCTGCAACTTTAAGGAGATAAGATTCACTATCTTCAATCTACTCCACTGCAACTTCAGGGAGATAAGATTTATAACTCGTAGCTTTAATCTATTTCACTGCAACTTCAGAGAAATAAGATTCGCATTCTCAATCCGCTCCACTGTAACTTTAGGGAGATAAGATTCGCCATGGTAGATTTAATCCGACCTACTGCAACTTCAGAGGTATAAGATTTATCGTTTCAATCTGCTCTACTGCAACTTCAAGGAGATAAGATTAGTGGCTTCAATCTGCTCCACTGCAACTTCAGGGAGATAAGGTTCGCTATCTTCAGTCTGCTCCACTTCAACTTTAGGGAGATAAGACTTGTAACTTCAATCTACTCCACTGCAACTTTAGGGAGATAAGGTTTATAGCTTTAATCTGCTCTACTGCAACTTCAGAGAGATAAGATTTGCTATCTTCGATCTACTCCACTGCAACTTCAGGGAGATTAGATCTATAACTTCAATCTACTCCACTGCAACTTTAGGGAGATAAGATTTGTAATTTGTAGGTTTAATCTGTTCCACTGCAACCTTATGGAAATAAGATTCTCTATCTTCAATCTGCTCCACTACAACTTCAGGGAGATAAGACTTGTAACTTCAACCTGCTCCACTGCAACTTCAGGGAGATAAGGTTTATAGCTTTAATCTGCTCTATTGCAACTTCAGAGAGATAAGATTTGCTATCTTCGATCTACTCCACTGCAACTTCAGGGAGATAAGATCCATAACTTTAATCTGCTCCACTGCTGTAACAACCCAAACCCGACCTAGACGTTATGGCCGAATCTGGCGTGTCACATTAAAGTGTTTTTCGAAAACCATGTTTTCATTGAAAACCCTTCTTGAAATTTAAAACTTCTTGCCATTCAAAACTTGTACAAAACCTCAGTTTGCGTTTGTTTATTTTCAATAGTGGTTTATTAAAAAGTTATTAAGTTTGAAAAAATCGCTTATTAAAATGATTGCCATGTTTGTTACCGTTTGTTTCTTAGTTAATTAAAATTCACGGAAGCTACTCTAATTAAAATCATCTTGCAGTTTGAAAATGCGTGTTTGTCTTCAAAGTAGTTATTGTTTTTTTTTTAAACTTGTTTGTATCAGGTTAGCAGTTCAAAATAAGAAATTAAAAACCCAATCAAAAAGAAAATTAAATCCTCCAAAGGCTTTATTAACAAAATCAATAGCCCAATATAAAAGAAATATATAGGTCTAAAACAACCATCAGCGAACGTGTGGCCACCTCCGAGTCCCTCGCAGCTCCAAATCGTCTAAGGTTGGGGATTACCTGAAAGGTTAAAAACGGGGTGAGTTTACGAAAACTCAGTGTGTAATCCCCGTATTAAAGAAACAGTCAGTATATAGAAATAGAATCAGTCTGGGCCTGAGACCTTTAACAGTAACAGTACAGTGTGGGCCTTAGCTTATTATAGCAACGGTGGTAATTGGGCCTTAGCCCCTATCAGCCTCGGCTGGGACTTAGCCCATATCAAATGTCACATATCACATCTATCTGGGCCTAAGCCCATCTCAATATCAGAATCAGTATATGCAATGCACAAATACCCATACCAACCCTGCACTCTTGTGGGGATTAAATCGACCCACCCATCCCTACACTCTTTATGTAGCACTGGTTGCGGCACTAACAAATATTGCAGCAGAGCTGCCAATCACATAATCGGCTTAAAGCCGTCGGTGGGTCCACAGTCGTCTCATGCGACTCGTACGACCCTCACATATCAATCACTTTCTCTAATACAAGATCTCAATCCCATGCAGTATGTCATGTATGCAGTATGCCAAGCTCAGAATCAGTCATATCATTCACAGTTAAGTCAATCAAATCATAGGCATATAATCACAATCAAATCAGTCAAATCGTAGCCCAAATTAGTCATTTACCCTCGAGGGGCAAAATAGTCATTTACCCTACAGGGGCATTATGGTCATTTTACCCTACAGGGGTATTACGGTCATTTTACCCTACAGGGGTATTACGGTCGTTCTACCCTATAGGGGTATTTCAGTAATTCTACCCTACAGGGGTATTTCAGTAATTCTACCCAACAGGGGTATTTCGGTAATCTTACCTTAACAGTCAACAGTGTGAATGTGCCTCAGGATCATTATACGGCCCATGTGGGCCCACATGCTCGTGTGGCCCGATAAGTCCAAAAACGACCTTAGCCATGTGAACGACACAGCCGGGTCCAATAATTTCCACATGTCCTTGAGATTTTCCCGTGTAGGGCCCACGAGCCCATTGGGCCAACACGGCCCATTTCGACCCAACGTGGCTTAAAACGGCCTAAGCCCATGAGATCGCTCATGGTGGCCTCTACAGTCAAACGCCCATGTTTCGTGGGCTCGGTTCACCATACGAGCATTCGCACGCCCCTGTGGCCTCAATCACCGTATTTTTGGCTTTTCGGCTTTTGCCGTGCTACAATCAGATCAGGGTGTGTACACACCTGTTTAACGACACGCGCGAAGAATTCCACGTGTACCAAACCTACACTCAACAAGACCTTCAGTTAATTAGCTGACGAATCAAGTTAACCATTTCTTAACTTTTAGCCCAAAAATAAACCACCTTACCTTGCTTGAATGAGGGTGGCTTAATCCTCAAAGATCGTTAACCCAAAATTGATCACACGCCTTTTCGAGAATCTAAATTATAAACAGATCTTGTTAGATATGATCGATTGTAAATGTGGCTTAAAATCGCGAATACCATCTTCTCAAACAAATGAATGTTCGGCTTTTAGAAAACTTTAAAAAAACCAGATTTGAATGGAAAGAGGGAATACAACCACTTACCGACTTGTCAGAAATACTTGCAGAACTGAAACAGAGAGGGGACAGTGTTGAGTTTCGGCTAGAGTAAGAACCACCCAGAGAAGAAAAGAATCCAAATCGAAAAGGGAGGGGAGAACTTTCGGTCACAAGCCGAAAGGGAGAAAAAGTCACAAGGGCTAGGGTGATAGGTTTGGCCGAAAGAAATCAATAGGCAAGAAGGGATGAAACAGCGGTTATTTGAACTTGAAAAGAATAGAGAAGAAGGGGAGGTTTCGGCAGATGTTGGTGCAAAAGAGGGGAGAGGAATGGACTTGAAAACAAAATAGTTTAATTTACCCGAATTCGTTGGAATCGAATACCCGAAATGCACAAATGGCCACTTGCAAATTCGGCACAAGAGAGCAGAGAAAGAAAAGAGCCTTCACAGTTTCAGAAATCGATGATAATTTGACCAAAACTGAGAGAAAACCCTTCAGGCGAAATTCCTAAGGCCTTAGAGTCCCATTCGGCCACTAATCTCCTCACATTTCAAATTCCTTGAAAATCTCCACAAATCACTCCTCTTATCCCTCCTTGATATCCTCCATAACAACTCCAAGACCAATTCAAACTTCACCTTATAGAGTTTCAGTCTAACTCCACTTCTCATGCTGCAAGGAAAAAAATAAATACTCCCTTGCGCATCATGAGACTCGAACTTGAGCTCCCTTGCAACCTTGAACACGCCACTTACCACTGGACCACAAGCTCCTCTTGTGTCATGATTTCGCCAAAAATATTTATAAAGCCTTCAAGCTAAAGCCAAGATTCACTTAAGAGCAAAAAGCAAAAATTTTGCTAAAGCCCAGGTTTGAACCCAGGGCTTCTCCAACACTCCCAACTCTTCCTAAATCGCTTAGCCACTAAAGAAAACAAGCAATTTGTCATTTCCTTGTACACATAAAGTTTTTTTATGTGTAGTCTCCTAGCTGATCCCACACTCAAGGCCCATTCTTTCTAGGCCCAAATTTGGGGCGTTACAATTCACCCCTCCTTAAAGAAATTTCATCCTCGAAATTTCCAACTGTCAGAATAGTTGCACAACCCAAACTTCACCACCACGCTCCCGCTGCGCACTCTGATTTCAAAACATTATTACAGCCTCTTGAACCATGTTCGTGTGTATCTCTTGTGTCCATTGTCTATTCGCGTTTTATCAGAACTAATAGTTTAATGCAGATCGAAATTTCAATACAGATTCAGTCCTCTATAGTTTCAGTTTGCTCTATCTAGAGTGGTATAGTCTAATTTCTAAAGTAGTCACAGTATTTCCTAAATTACCGTATTTCAATTTCTAAACAGACGAAAGTATTCAGAAAATTTACGGATTCGGCGCCGGAGACTCGGTGTGCCACACTTTTCAGAAGAAGTATCTCTAAACACTTCACATATTCGAAAACAACCTTTTGAAATCCAAAAATTTGAAAACCCATTCCACAGTCGAGTTTTACAACTTGGCTCTGATACCACTAAATGTAACACCCAAACCCGGCCTAGACATTATGGCCGAATCTGGCGTTTCACATTGAAGTGTTTTTCGAAAACCATGTTTTCATTGAAAACCCTTCTTGAAATTTAAAACTTCTTGCCATTCAAAACTTGTACAAAACCTCAGTTTGCGTTTGTTTATTTCAATCGTGGTTTATTAAAAAGTTATTAAGTTTGAAAAAAATCACTTATTAAAACGATTGCCATGTTTGTTATCGTTTGTTTCTTAGTTAATTAAAATTCGAGGAAGCTACTCTAATTAAAATCATCTTGCAGTTTGAAAATGCGTGTTTGTCTTCAAAACAGTTATTACTTTTTTTTTTAAACTTGTTTGTATCAGGTTGGCAGTTCAAAATAATAAATTTAAAACCCAATCAATAAGAAAATTAAATCATCCAAAGGCCTTATTACCAAAATCAATAGCCCAATATAAAAGAAATATATAAGTCTAAAACAACCATCAGCAAACGTGTGGCAACCTCCGAGTCCCTTGCGGCTCCAATCGTCTAAGGCTGGGGATTACCTGAAAGGTTACAAACTGGGTGAGTTTACAAAAACTCAGTGTGTAATCCCCTTATTAAAGAAATAGTCAGTATACAGAAAAAGAATCAGTCTAGGCTTGAGCCCTTTAACAGTAACAGTACAGTGTGAGCCTTAGCCCATTAAAGTAACGGTGGCAATTGGGCCTTAGCCCCCATCAGCCTCGACTGGGCCTTAGCCCATATCAAGTGTCACATATCACATCTATCTGGGCCTAAGCCCATCTCAATATCAGATTCAGTATATGCAATAAATAAATACCCATACCAACCTTGCACTCCGTCTCCCGTCCAACCCTGCACTCCTGTGGGGATTAAATCGACCCACCCATCCCTACACTCCTTATGTAGCACCATTTGCGGCACTAACCAATATTGCAGCAGAGCTGCCAATCACATAATCGGCTTAAAGCCTTAGGTGGGTCCACAGTCGTCTCATGCGACCCGTGCGACCCTCACATATCAATCACTTCCTCCAATACAAGATCTCAATCCTATGCAGTATGTCATGTATGCAGTATGCCATGCTCAGAGTCAGTCATATCATTCACAGTTAAGTCAATCAAATCATAGTCATACAATCACAGTCAAATCAGTCAAATCGTAGCCCAAATCAGTCATTTACCCTCGAGGGGCAAAATAGTCATTTACCCTACATGGGCATTATGGTCATTTTACCCTACAGGGGTATTACGGTCATTTTACCCTACAGGGGTATTACAGTCATTTTACCCTACAGGGGTATTACGATCATTCTACCCTACAGGGGTATTTCGGTAATTCTACCCTACAGGGGTATTAAGGTCATTCTACTCTACAGAGGTATTTCGATAATTCTACCCTACAGGGGTATTTCGGTGTAGGGGTATTTTGATAATTCTACCCTACAAGGGTATTTCGATAATCTTACCTTAACAGTCAACAATGTGAATGGGCCCAAGGCCCATTATGCGGCCCATGTGGGCCCACATGCCCGTGTAGCCCGGTAAGCCCAGAAACGACTTAGCCATGTGAACGACACTGCCGGGTTCAATAATTTCCACATGTCCCTGAGATTTTCTTGTGTAGGGCCCACGAGCCCATTGGGCCCACACGGCCTATTTCGGCCTAACGTGGCCCAAAACGGCCTAAGCCCATGAGATCGCTCATGGTGGCCTCTACAGTCAAATGCCCATGTTTCGTGGGCTCGGTTCACCACACGAGCATTCGCACGCCCTTGTGGCCTCAATCACCGTATTTCCAACTTTTCGGCTTTTGCCGTGCTACAGTCAGATCAGGGTTTGTACACACTTGTTTAACGAGATGCGCGAAGAATTCCACGTGTACCGAACCTACACTCAACAAGACCTTCAGTTAATTAGCTGATGATTCAAGTTAACCACTTCTTAACTTTTAGCCCAAAAATACACCACCTTACCTTGATTGAATGAGGGTGGCTTAATCCTCAAAGATCGTTAACCCAAAATTGATCACACGCCTTGTCGAGAATCTGAATTATAAACAAATCTTGTTAGATTGGATCAATTGTAAATGTGGCTTAAAACCACGAATACCATCTTCTCAAACAAATGAATGTTCGGCTTTTAGAAAAGTTTAAAGAAACCAGATTTGAATGGAAAGAGGGAATACAACCACTTACCGACTTGTCAGAAATACTTGCAGAACCGAAATAGAGAGGGGGCAGTGTTGAGTTTTGGCTAGAGTAAGAACCACCCAGAGAAGAAAAGAATCCGAATCGAAAAGGGAGGGGAGAACTTTCAGTCAAAAGCCGAAAGGGAGAAAAAGTCACAAGGGCTAGGGTGATAGGTTTGGCTGAAAGAAATCAATAGGCAAGAAGGGATGAAGCAGCAGCGATTGGTAGAACTTGAAAATAATAGAGAAGAAGGGAGGTTTTGCAGATGTTGGTGCAAAAGAGGGGAGAGGAATGGACTTGAAAACAAAATAGTTTACTTTACCCGAATGGTAGGAATCGAATACCAAAAATGCACAAATGGCCACTTGCAAATTCGGCACAAGAGAGCAGAGAAAGAAAAGAGCCTTCACAGTTTTAGAAACCGATGAAAAACTGACCAAAACTGAGAGAAAACCCCTCAGCCGGAATTCCTAAGGCCTTAGAGTCCCATTCGACCACTACTCTCCTCACATTTCAAATTCCTTGAAAACCTCCACAGATCACTCCCCTTATCCCTCCTTGATATCCTCCATAACAACTCCAAGACCAATTCAAACTTCACCTTGCAGAGTTTCAGTCTAACTCCACTTCTCATACTACAAGGAAATAAAATAAATACTCCCTTGCGCATCATGAGACTCGAACTTGAGCTCCCTTGCAACCTTGAACACGCCACTTACCACTGAACCACAAGCTCCTCTGGTGTCATGATTTCACCAAAAATATTTAAAAAGCCTTCAAGCTAAAGCCCAGGTTTGAACCCAGGACTTCTCCAACACTCCCAACTCTTCCTAAATCACTTAGCCACTAAAGCAAACAAGAAATTTGTCATTTCCTTGCACACATAAAATTTTTTTATGTGCAGTCTCCTAGCTGATCCTATGCTCAAGGCCCATTCCTTCTAGGCCCAAATTTGGGGCGTTATAACTGCAACTTCAGGGAGATAAGATTTGTAATTTTTAGTTTTAATCTTTTCCACTGCAACTTAAGGGAAATAAGATTTGTAATTTGTAGCTTTAATCTATTCCACTGCAACTTCAGGGAAAATAAGACTCGCTATCTTCAACCTGCTCCACTGCAACTTCAGGGAGATAAGGTTAGTGGCTTCAATCTGCTCCACTGCAACTTCAGGGAGATAAGATTCGCCATAATAACTTCAATCCGTCCCACTACAACTTCAAGGATATGGGATTTGTATCTTCACTGATCTGTTACACCATTTTCTGGGGAACATGACTTGTTGAATCCATTTCATGGGCCTATTTATGCCAAGTGATTAGGATGTCATGATCAGAATGAATCAAATGCTCCTAACTAGATGTGTATGAATGATATTGGCATGAATGCAGAATGTCATTTTTCGAGAATGATCTCATTTTAATGCTTAGGTTGTCATTGATCGTTGTTCATCAAAGTTCTATCACTGATGTGTTACCATGCCTTCTTGTTCAGCTGGTATCTTTGATAGAAAATCCAAGGAAATAATCACAATTTGGGCTATTCTTTCCCCAATGTTTCCGATTCTCGAATTTGGTTAGTTCTGACTAATGGTCCTGTTTTAGGTCCTTGTACTATTTAGAAGCTTTTCAGAGTAATATGCAGAACTCCTTTTACTTGAATATTATCAGTCCTTTAATCATTATTTCAATGAAAAATGCTTGAAAAAGATTATCATAATGGATAAGAAGGAATTCTATTGGGAGCAAAGCTCGAAATGAATAGATTAATCAAAATAGCAAACGTTGCTAAAATACAAAATGAATAAGATAAGAATAGGTTCCCCAGATATCATAGTATGAGCTTCTTCGCATTGACTTCTCGAGGACCCTTTTGAACTTGATATGTGTTTCGAAGATCCTGAATACTTTGTTGATGCCCCAAGACATAGCACCCTCCTCTTTGTTAATTCGGGCATAGCAAGACTACCACATGCCCCACCTTCGATTAAAATTTGAATTGCCCTTTTCCTGGGTTTTCAATTTAAAACCCCTTTGGTCTCAAGGCGCCCTTTGCGGGTTTTCGCCTTGGCCTCTCCTTTTTATTTTCTTTTATTTCTTTTCTTTTTTTTAGGGTGAAGTATTTCTTGATTGAATCCGAATTCACAGGATTTGGCAGGTTCTTGCCATCCATCTTGGTCAGCATCGACGCTCCTCCAGAGAAGGTCTTCTTTACCCCATATAGTCCTTCCCAGTTTGGTATCCACTTTCCTCTGAAGTCCTTTTGTATGGGAAGGGTGTTTTTCAATACTAGGTCTCTCTCATGGAATTCTCTGGGGCGAACCTTTTTGTCATAAGCTCGCATCATTCGTTTTTGGTACATTTGACCATGACAGATAGCTTTAAACCTTTTTTCTTCAATCAGGTTCACTTGATCATATTGAAATTGGATCCATTCTGCTTCATCCAACTTCAGCTCAACCAAAACTCGAAGAGAAGGAATCTCGACTTTAACGGGAAAAACTGTAACATCCTGAATTTTTGGGCCAATGCGTTTAATGGGTGGATATGTTTAATGTGTTAATTTAAGTGTTAGGGGTCCAAATTGGGCTCAGGCTTAGGTAGAGGCCTTGATTAAAATTATCTGTTTGGGCATTATAGGGTTTAAAAGGTAGTATCTATGTTTAAAATACCAAAGTGGGCTTGTGGCCCAATCTTAGGAGGTGACGCCACACAAGGGAGTAAGGGGCCCAAATTTAAGTTTCATGGAGCCCAATTCTTTTAATTTAAGTTAGCTAAATTTTGGGCATTAGGATTAGGTGGAGTGGATGGCAACAAGGCTAAAATTTAGGGGTTTTAATGTTTAAAATATGTGGATAATAAGCAGATAAAGGCTATTATTTAAGAATTTATTTTATGTGGATAATAAGCGGATAAAGGCTAAAATTTAGGGATTTTAATGATTAAAATATGTGGATAATATGTTGATAAAGGAGGGAGGAGTTAGAGATAATTAAGTCTCTTTTAGATGAGCTAGTAGATTAAGATAAAGGAGAAAAGATAGGATTTATCTGCAAGGTTAGGTAAGTGCCAAAATTTCTATAAATAGGGGAATATCTCTTCAATTTCAAGCATTTGGGTTTTTCTCTCATTCTTTTCTCTTCTTCTACGAGTAAAAGCGAAAACTCTTAAAGTTCCATCTTCTTCTTCATTCTCTGCAAAAGCTGAAATTTCTAAGCCTATTCCCTCATCTTCACTTTGATTCAAAATCAGAAACTCTTTCCATTCTTTTTCTTCCTAGCTTGAAATCTTCATGTCTCTTCCTTGTTTTCTTTTCTTCTTCTCTTTTCTGTCGAAACCGAAACTCTTCACTCAAGTATTTTAAAAGTCAAAGACACATCAGCCTTCTCTTGTTCATACTTTTTTGGGATTTTCCTAAAGCGAAATCCTAGATCTCATCTCTGTGATTTAGAATTACTTACGTGGTGCCTACTTGTGCCGAAATCTGAAGGAACTTTAGTGGATTCAATCGCATAGATCTCTAAGTTATAGAATCGTGTTACTTTCGGGATTTTAAGGTAAGGGATCTATTAGTTTTAACGTGTAATTTGGGATTTATTAACCTTGGCCGATTGTTGAAGGGGCTAAATCTTTGTGTGTTTTTCGGCTTTTGAGCAAGGCTTTACATTGAGGATAATAGATCCGGATAGCAAAGACATTGACTAAGAATATTGGATTTCGCGATATCGGTGTGTAATACTTCCCACCATCTAGATCGATTATTAATGTATGCTCATAAGTTTATATGTTGTGATAAATACGATATCTCGGTTTAATGTTGGAAACCCGAAAAGGGTGAAGCAAATCACAGTCGAGTGAATGTTTGACTTTATATGATAAAAGAATATTGATTTTATGATTGCATGGGTTGGGTTGATGAAAGGAGGAAGTTATACGTTATATGTGTAGCGGTTTATACCGTGATCTCATTATATGTTGTAGCGCTAATGCCGTGATGCATTATAAGGGCTTGGCCATAATATGTTGATGAGCGCATGAGCGCCATCTTGGCGTGTAGCGATGTGGGTCGATTGTAGAAATCCCCAATGGTGTGAATGGGTGAGTGCGGGCGTGTAGCGGATGGAAACCTAGGCAAATGGGTTGGGCCTTGCATATTATTTGTTATTTTTTTATAAATGGAATTATTAACTGCATTTTATAGGTCTAAGGCCAAAATCTAGTGGTGCATGAGGGTTGCTGCTCGAGTCTCGCGACTCACCCTTTAATTTTAACCATCTCAGGTGACACTTAGGGCATCGGGATAGGGTGGAGAGGAGAGCAAGGTGGCCATGCGTGAGCTTTGAGAATTCAAAGAAAAAGACTTAGTCTAATTTTTTTATTTTCATTTAATTAATGGGTTCAAATTTCATTTTAATAAGGCCATGGGCCACTAGACTACCATTTATGTTTTGGGATTTTGTCGGGCTTGTACATGGGTTTTAAGTTTTACGTTTTCAATTAAGTTAAGACTGCATGAAATTTCGGTTTTTATTTAAAATCTACCAAGATAATTGGTTACTTAATATTTTATATTTTAATGAATTATTAAGCTTTGAAATAAAGTGTAAACCTAGTAATTGTTTTCCAAAATGCGACATGTTATGTAAAATCTCTTAAGTGACATATACGAGATCCGGTTGTAGCGTTTGCGCCGGGTTTAGGGTGTTACAAATTGGTATCAGAGCCCGGTTCAAAACTCGACTCTGGGGTTTTTGCGCTCAAAATGTTTTCTAAAATTGGCTTTTGAAATATGGATGTCTTTAAGTAATAGCAGTGCATTAGCTCGGCATGGCTTTGTGTGTCTCGGCCCAAGTCCGCCAGGTAAGTATTCTGAATCATTGTGTGATATAATATATGTGGGCTTGATGGGCTTTATGGGACGTAGACTATCTAGATTAGAACTTGATGGACACTAGGCTTAGCTGAAACAACTCTTAAAATCTCATAAGACTTAACTTCACTAAACAAACCCGTGAACGAGCCGCAAGACTAGGGTGTGGCAACAGGCATGCGCATGTCTAGGATTGGATCCGGAAGAGCACAGTACTTAGCGGTCCTAGTGACTCACCTCCTCTTTATTTGGAATCCTACAGTGCGTAGTGACTATTCACCTAGCCGCGAGGATTTGTTGTGGGACAAAATTAATAATTTAAAACCCGAAAGGGACCAGCCATCCTATTTTGCAAAATGACTAAAATACCCCTGATTTGTAAAATTACCAAAATGTCCCCGGATTGTAAAATTACCAATATACCTGGATTGTAAAATTACCAATAAACCCCGGATTGAAAAAAATACCAAAATACCCTTCTTTCACAAAATCACCAAGGAACCCTATTTGGAAAATTACGAAAATACCCCCTCAGTAGGATAAATTATGAAAATACCCACAGGTAGTGAAATGGCGAAAATACCCTTAGGTGATGAATGTAAGTTCTATTTGTATGATTGATGATTGCATGTATGTGTATATGGAACTAGGAGACAAACTTGAGACTAAAACTTGTAGATGTAATTACGAATTGAAAGAACTACTCTTAAACTACTTCTCATAAGGACATTTCGTGGTTAAGCAGTGGAAGAAACTTATTAATTCATAAAATTCTTAATCGGATAAACGCGAACCGATAGCATGAGTACAAGGGGACGAGGACGCTCTAGATGTGAATACTCTAGGTGCGTACTCTACCATAGAATACTAAGTGTTTATTTTGGGTTTAGTATTGGAGTGCGCAATGAAAGCATGGTAGTGAGACTTAGGTAGTATGATTAATAGTTAGTTGGAAATTGAGAGGACGAAATTTCTTTAAGAGGGGTAGAACTATAACATCCTGAATTTTTGGGCCTATATCGTTTAATGGGTGGATATGTTTAATGTGTTAATTTAAGTGTTAGGGGTCCAAATTGGGCTCGGAAGCTTAGGTAGAGGCCTTGATTAAAATTATCTGTTTGGGCATTATAGGGTTTAAAAGGTAGTGTCTATGTTTAAAATACCAAAGTGGGCTTGTGGCCCAATCTTAGGGGTGACGCCACACAAGGGAGTAAGGGGCCCAAATTTAAGTTTCATGGAGCCCAATTCTTTTAATTTAAGTTAGCTAAATTTTGGGCATTAGGATTAGGTGGAGTGGATGGCAACAAGGCTAAAATTTAGGGGTTTTAATGTTTAAAATATGTGGATAATAAGCGGATAAAGGCTATTATTTAAGAATTTATTTTATGTGGATAATAAGCGGATAAAGGCTAAAATTTAGGGATTTTAATGATTAAAATATGTGGATAATATGCTTTGATAAAGGAGGGAGGAGTTAGAGATAATTAAGTCTCTTTTAGATGAGCTAGTAGATTAAGATAAAGGAGAAAAGATAGGATTTATCTGCAAGGTTAGGTAAGTCTTAGAAATTTCTATAAATAGGGGAATATCTCTTCAATTTCAGCATTTGGGTTTTTCTCTCATTCTTTTCTCTTCTTCTACGAGTAAAAGCCGAAAACTCCTAAAGTTCCATCTTCTTCTTCATTCTCTCTGCAAAAGCCAAAATTTCTAAGCCTATTCCCTCATCTTCACTTTGATTCAAAAGCCAAAACTCTTTCCATTCTTTTTCTTCCTAGCCGAAATCTTCATGTCTCTTCCTTGTTTTCTTTTCTTCTTCTCTTTTCCTGTCAGAAACCGAAACTCTTCACTCAAGTATTTTAAAAGTCAAAGACACATCAGCCTTCTCTTGTTCATACTTTTTGAGATTTTCCTAAAAGCCGAAATCCTAGATCTTATCTCTGTGATTTCGAATTATACGTGGTGCCTACTTGTGCCGAAATCTGAAGGGAACTTTAGTGGATTCAATCGCATAGATCTCTAAGTTATAGAATCGTGTTACTTTCGGGATTTTAAGGTAAGGGATCTATTAGTTTTAACGTGTAATTTGGGATTTATTAACCTTGGCCGATTGTTGAAGGGGCTAAATCTTTGTGTGTTTTTCCGGCTTTTGAGCAAGGCTTTACATTGAGGATAATAGATCCAGATAGCAAGGACATCGACTAAGAATATTGGATTTTGCGATATCAGGTGTGTAATACTTCCTCACCATCTAGATCGATTATTAATGTATGCTCATAAGTTTATATGTTGTGATAAATACCGATATCTCGGTTTAATGTTGGAAACCGAAAAGGGTGAAGCACACCAGTCGTTGAATGTTTGACTTTATATGATAAAAGCATATTGATTTTATGACTGCATGGGTTGGGTTGATGAAAGGAGGAAGTTATACGTTATATGTGTAGCGGTTTATACCGTGATCTGTTATATGTTGTAGCGGCTAATGCCGTGATCTATTATAAGGGCTTGGCCATAATATGTTGATGAGCGGCATGACCGCCATCTTGGCGTGTAGCGGTGTGGGTCGATTGTAGAAATCCCCAATGGTGTGAATGGTGAGTGCGGGCGTGTAGCGGATGGAAACCTAGGCAAATGGGTTGGGCCTTGCATATTATTTGTTATTTTTTTATAAATGGAATTATTAATCTGTTTTATGGGTCTAAGGCCAAAATCTAGTGGTGCATGAGGTTGCTGCACTGAGTCTCGCGACTCACCCTTTAATTTTAACCATCTCGGGTGACACTTAGGGCATCGGACCGGGTGGAGTGGAGAGCAAGGTGGCCATGCGACGTGAGCTTTGAGAATTCAAGCAAAAAGACTTAGTCTAATTTTTTTATTTTCATTTAATTAATGGGTTCAAATTTCATTGTAAT